>OX327692.1:12443923-14887847 GCA_946807835.1 Ailanthus altissimus | reverse complement strand
ATCATATTTAAAATAAAATTAATTCTCAAAATTAGATTTTAAAAAACAACTATTTTTTTTTTTTAAATTTGCTGCAAGAAATGGTGATTTTACTAAAAAGTGATTTTAAAATTATTTTACCAACACCTAATTTGACTTATAACTTTTCAAATCACTTTTAACTTCTCCAACAACAATCTTATATGGGCCCTCAGTTGACTAAATGTACAATTCAAAAACGTTAGCATGCATGAAGACTTCAAAGTGTTTAAGGTATCGGAAATTTCACCATCAATATATATATATATATATATAAATTTAAAGCAAATTGAGCTGATTTTTCCCTAAAACAACTTAAGCGATTATTTAGGATCTCAATAAAATTATATGTATATGCATTAAAAAATTTATATTTATTAAAATTATGTTAAGACAGATTTTTTTAAAACTTCATAACTTGCAGAATTGTTATTAACAATAAATATTTATTTTAATTTAATGACAAATATTGGCATAGATATTATCCTTTTCAATCAAATTACTTTAATACTCATCTTTTCTTAAGCAAATTCTCAATTGAAAGTGACTTTACAATTTTTATAATAATAATGCTAGATTTACAAAGTTAGAATATAAATTTTGTATTCTATTGACACGACGTTTGATGTGTTTATTATTAATTAGTATTGTATAATTATCACATTAATAAAAAAATTTATTGACATGACATTTAATGTGTTTATTATTGATTGGTATCGTATGATTACCACATTAATAAAAATAAAAAGTCAATAACTACTTTAAAGTGATCGTTATTTATTAATGACTTATTAGTAACACATCAATTGAGATACAAACTCTATTTATCAAATATGTAAGTGTAGCAGTAATCTTACTATAAAAGCCAACTCTTCATTCAATATTATCATAAGTATTATTCATATTCTTCTTAAATTATCGTTATTAGGAGTAAAGTTAAATGACACTTAGCCTACTCAGAGAAGCTTAATTTGGTACTCAGCCCAATTATTTTCGTAAGCAGCCTGGTCCAAAATGAGCTACCTTAATAAACTGAGCACGGGTCCAAATACTTGCACTTTTATAACTCGGCCTAGAAAACCTACCTAGAATGACCTATGTCAGGATATATATCAGCACTCAGTATCAGTGTAGAGGATACGTCACTCGACTTGGATTCTTTCTATGTCATCATAGGTCCACCAACAAGCGTGCACATCAACATTGCTCAGGTCTTGCCATGTCATTAGTAGGATCCACTAGAGGAGCATCTGGACGTTACATTATCCTATTACTAGACTTAAAGATAAAGTCAAATAAGAAAATTTTCAAAGAGCTAATGGCCAATCTCTACGTCAGCATGCACCAAAACCCTATGTTTTATTGACAGCGCTAATAAGGCAAAGTTGTTCAGAGTTGTAGAGTAAGCTAAGCACTAAACCCCCGTTGAACTCGGGGGGATAGAGTTAGATGACCCCTCAGTGCTCTAAAGTCTACCATCTCGAGCTGATTACTCTAAAAAAATGACCAATAAAAAATTACCTAGTACTTTAAATGTTAGGGAATGTCTAATTACCTTTTTATCCCTTTGAGCATATTTTTCAAAATATCCCTTATGATAGGGATGGTTCTCTAATTGTGTTTTACTACATATCACCCTTGAGAGAAAATCTCTAAGATAGCTTCCTCCAAGTTTAAGTTAAATATCTAATTTTAAAAGTGGTAAGAGAGAATTCGAAATCACAATAACTCTAATAAGAGAAAACTCACCTCTTTCTCACTAAAAAAATGCTACACTCTCTGTAGGGAAAATAAACCCTAAAGAATATTTATCACTCAATAGTCACTCCATCGTTGGCCACTCTTTCGGCAGTAGCTACTAATCTCGTATTTCTTGTGTTCCTTAGTTCCCCTCAGGTTGACTAGTTCGAAGTCAATGTTTAGCCTTCTTTCTACTTAATCCCAATTTTTATATAACTAAATAGAGCTCTAACCCGACTCTTGGCGACAGAGGGTCTAACAAAATTAAACTTCCTTAACTTAGCACTCATACTTTCCTCATCATGTTTAAGTTGGCCCATGGATGAAAATCGTAGTCAAACAATCGTCTTATCTTTGCTTATTCCTTAAATTTAAAGGAATGCACCGTCCTCCCATAAGAGAAAAAATTCTAATGTTCAAGTCAATATTTATCTAAAATAAATAGTGTTCATATTTGAGAGTGTTGCAAAGATAAACGGGATGCTATGCTGTCATTTTTTCTCTAATGAATAAGTATATATGCGACAAATCAATTGCCAATAGAATAATGTAAATCAAAAGTTTATAAGGGAATGAATTAAGAGCAAACAATTATGTATATTTAAAGCTTGCAAGTATATAAGGGTTTTGTATAAATTGTTTGGGTTATTTAGATAATGGACCTAATAATATAAAATTATTTTTTAGTTTTTACTTAATTTTAAAAATTAAAATCATTAAATGATAACAATTAAAAATTATTATATTAATCTTGAAAAGTATATAAATATGATATCTAGTCTGGTATTGATGGTTTAGATTTGGTTTTAAAAATTAAAATCATTAAATTGTAGCAATTTAAAGAATTATTGCATTAATTTAGAAAAGTATTGAAATATCTAATCTGATAATGATGGTTTAGATTTGATTTCTGAATTAAAAACTTCAATCATCAAAATTCCAAAACTATCCCAAAAATGAATATTTTAATTGCTGATTCACTCAAGTTGTAACTAACCTATTTATAGTCTTTTCTATTTACTGTCAAATTTGGCAGAAGTGGACGCCAGGCCAGACTTTGGAACCTTGTGCTTGAAATCATAAGTTTAGCATGTTAACTATCTTTTTATAACTGAGCATGATTTGGTTGAGTTTCTCGATGTCTCACATTTTTACTTAAGTTCGACCTCTCTTATTTTTAGGTGGTGCAAAAAAGATGATAAATATTGTAATCCTCTTTTTTTTAAAAAAAACTATTTTTTTATAACTTGTTTCTAGTTATTATATCTAATTTTTAATACTTAAATTATTCAAAATAATTAAAATAAACAAATATTCGAGCTTTTGAACTAGGAACGGGCTTACTTTTATAAAAAAGATACCCAGCATCGACCTTTTTTCAATAAACTCGAGCATAGATATTGCAGCACTGTAACCCAAGTCTGGCACCCAACGTACTCGAATACTTTTACCAAGACTATTTATATTATTATAAGAGTAGAAAATTCACCTTCAATATATTATATATTGAAGTGTACTATGAACTTCATAAGAAATTATTTCATATATATTTTTTAAAATTACAAAAAATCTTTTATTTTTTTACAAAAACAAAAGTACTATAATACTTAAATTAGTAATTACAAGATAAAAAATTATGTATATGTGAGAAAGTAGATTATAATATAAAAATAAGCAAATTAATTTTGTGAGCTTAAATTAATTTTAGTCTCTTTAGTAGTTGTTCCAAGAGTTCTCTTTGTGTAAAAATTGATCCTTTACACAAATAAGTACTTGGCCTTTTATAAGAGTCGTGATATCTAAGGAATTAGTACTGAGTAATTATAGTAATAACTCCATGGATCTCAATTATAAATACCACTTAAATCAAAATTACGTGCCTATAATAGTATTCGGATGAATTTATGTTGTCAAAATTTAATTTTTTACTAAAAGCATATTTTATTTATGCAAGAACAATATTTAAGGTTCAATAATTAGAAGAGCGGAGTTTTAATCCATTCTCGCCTTTTTATAGTGTCCACGGCTTGTTTGTGGTATTCATGGGTTAGCATTAGTTAGTTTGTCTATATTTGTGAGAGAATGGGCCCATTTTGTCATGGGCCTCCCTCGTCAAAGTGGATCTAAACCTTGGCGGGGGCTAGTTAGGCTTATTAGGAGATGAGCTCAACAAAAGCCCGTATAAGTGAAAATATGTGTGTCTTTAATGGACAGTTTTTAAGACAATTTTACTAACCAACCAATAAGCACCACATATTCATTTGGTCTTTTAATTTTTCGAACTGTTGCTGACTCTTATTATCCTATTGATCATGCCTTTCCCCTTTAACATGTTAGCAGCTAGATTTTGACTTATAGAATCCTGCATTTTAACCCTACATTTTAAATTTTTTACTTTTACCTTCAAAGCAGGCTTGCATTTAATTTCCCTCTTTCCTTATCTTTTTTAGAAACCGTAACTTTTCAAAATTTGCTCTAGTATTCCAATACAATAGTGAGGGGTTAAACAACTTCTTTATTGATGAACTGAAAGCGATGCTCCAACTTCTCTAGTACGTCCAAATCATGAATTTCCTTATAAGGGAATCTCTCATCAACCTACCATCAATTCAAGTGGATGAACTCCCCTAGTTTAGGGAACAATTAATGTGTTTCAAGTTTTTTATTCCCCCTCTTATTCATGAGTTCCTCCATATGACTTGTCTATCTCCATTCTAAGTACATCCAAATATTTTCCACCTTCTTCAGGACATTACCCATCTGAATCTTATTGTTCCTTCATTTTATTGTTTAACCATATATGACGTCTTCATTACCCATACCCTCAAAGGAGAAAAAGTCAATTACTACTTTTCTCCTAAGGAAAAAAATTTATTCTTTGATTTTGAAAATAAACAAGCCAAGTTTGAAAAATATATGGCGGTCGCTAATGGTGATTAAAATAGGCTTGACTACCCATATGAGGTTACCACTTCCTTTTGTTATTTTAATAAAAAGAATAGTTTGTCCTTTCCTTCCACTACATGAAATGCTCCTTAAATGTTCTTTTTTAAGATGACGATATCCCATGTGAGCTTGGACAGTCATAACTTCCTCATGGCCTATGCTCATTGTGAATAAGTGCTCATTTAACATGTGCCTTGACCATGGAAGATAAAATGTTGACTGATAAGGGTTAATTAGATCAAATATTTTCACCTTCCAAACTTAATATTTGTTCGTTTAAATTAAGATTATTTGACTTTTATGTGCTTTATTGTTATTTTGTAGATTTTGAGTTAATAGATCAAATAGGGATAAAAGTTCAAAGAAAATAAGGCAAAAACATTAAATTGCTACAGTACCTTAATACAATGCTAAGTTACACTATTTTTGCTACAATGCCCAATTCTGTTGTGTTGTATGAACAATACTTATAAATAGTAACTGTGACAATAATTCTATCTAACTTATATTTGATGTTTTACTCTAAAGTGAAGATATAAACATATAAATAGAATGCTAAAAATCTTAATTCAATAATCAAGAAGAGATCGAAGAAGAGAGAGAAAGAGCGATTTTAGAAGATTAGGAAGACTAAAAGATTAAAGACTATAGAAAAATTAGTTTTTTCTCTTCAACTCTTTATCTTTCTAGCCTTCTATTATTTTTTTTGATGTTATTCTTGATAAACTCTATAATTTTTTATTTCACAATGACCTAAGTTTTTATTTCTAGGGTTAGACTTTTGAACCTAATATGTAGTTGAATTTTATTAACTCTTAGTTTATAAACTTAATACATATAATTGATTCATTCTATCTTATGTTTAAAGCTTTTATTATATCTAGCCAATATTTTGAATGATTAAAAAACAGTAATGAACTCAAAAAAGGGATTTATGTGTTAATATAGGATAGTTTGATGTATGATCATAAGGTAATAACTATGAGTTCAATGTATGATCGAAATATACCTAGATGATATATATGGTTTGATTTAGACCTATTCTTAATGAATTACATTTTATTTGAATTACCATAGATATATCGGTAATTGTTAAAAATCACTCGACCATCGATAAAGGCTTGTGAAGAGATTAGAGTCTAAGCTAACAATTTGTATTAAAGGAATAAGTAAAAGGTTAATAAATCTAATAAAATATTAAGAGATAAGTCTAAACCATAGATTGTATTTAATTTGTAAATTCAACAATTTGCTTACTTTTGATTAATTTAGGTGTAATTTGATAGAATTAGGTTAATTTATTAAGATTCATATTTTAATTTTTTTAGATAAAAATTAAAGTAGGATTACTTTTAGTAATTGATTGAAGGAGATAGATTAATAGTTCCTATGGGAACAATAAATTAGACTTTAAATCTTATATTACTTTATACGATAGCATGCAATTGTGCTTAGCTATTATTGCACACATCGAGCTTTTTGGGCCTTTGCCAGAGACTAATTTTTTTTCTATTTTTCCAATCAATATTAATACCAAATTACTTGATTTTAATTCAAATATTTTTATTTTAGTTTATTTTCTTCTTTTTACTTTTATTTATTTTTATTTGTTTTGCTTTGACAGTTCATGTGAAGGGCGAAAAGTGCTGACTTGACAACCTTTTGTCCTAAGATCAAAAGAACATTGAATAGACTTCGACATGAATGCCAGTAATCTTTATGTTGGAGTTGGTACTTACGTACCATTTCAATACTGTATGAATGTTAAATTATTTAATATTTATATAGTAAATATTTCGTATAATCGTTAATACAATACAAATATATGGTACTATACTTGTTAAGTTACAGACATTGTATAATTTGAAAGAGTTCAGATCTCGTCTAAAGGAGTTTATACCAGTGCTAAGAATTAGCAGAACGGAGTGTTATAAATATGCTAACAGTTAGTACTGTTAAGAGTTAACAGGTCATAAGAGTCAACCAGATCTAAAAGGTTAGATCCTTATCTATAATGGAATAAAGACCTGAAGGTATACCAGTAATGACATAGTTATAAGGAGTTGCAATAGGTGCTAGGAGATGTCATTATGCAAGTATGTCCTTAAACACTATGTTCCTGATTTGCTTCACTGATGCGGGTCTGTCAGTGGATCTATTTTATATAGATCAGTGTATGCTATATCTATAAGATATAGATAGTTGTTCTTAGCTGACCATAAGCTTACTGGAAGCTCATATATGCATACGGATATTCAGTCAAAACTGAATATAGAATACACTCACGAGAACACAAATAAACATCCTACACATCTTGGTTGTAGACGACAGAAGGATTATACGTATGCGTTGTAACCTCATCTTGTATGGTCTAATGCACTAATTTGTAATATCTGTGACGTATGCGTGGGGCATCGATCACAGACTTATGGAATAGTTTCATTTGATGAATCGGACATAGATCTAGGGAGTCCCGCAACATGAAGTGTACTCATTGTGCACTGGGGCAACGTACTGTATTAAATTGTTCAATCTAGTCATTTTCAACATAACTAAATATTTGTTTCAGGAACCCTCAGGATGCACGCGTGTCAATACTTAAATGTTAAGTATAATAATTAGTTAATATTGTTGTTGACTAATTAAATCGTGACACGTAGTGTATAGTGACCCTTCAATTAAATTGATGAAGTATTGAGTATGATGGAACCCACGTTGGATTAATTAAAGGCTTAAGGGTTATTTCTCTAAATCGATTATTTAAGTGTTAAATAATCTAAATATTTATTATCACTTAAGAGTTAAGTGATTAATTAATTTAAATAGAGTTAATTATTAGCTCATGATTAAATTAATAAAGTAAATATTTAATTAAAGACTTGATTGTTAAATAAAATGAGATTTTATTAAGCAATTAATTATAGTTAAAACAAATGTTACTAAAATTGGCATTAAATCAAAACTTGAGGACATAAATGAAAATTTTCTTGTCAAAGACAGCCGTCCATCACCTGTTGTCCAACTGTTGGACAATTGATTAGCTTATTTGTAAGCTAAAATAATTTTTTAATAATTTTTTAATCAAATGTAAAGATATTTTTATTATTAGATGTATATATATCATTTGATGAATATATATAACCAAGGAAAGGTGACTGGCCATGAGATGATTTTTTTTTCATGCCTTTTGGAATCCATTTTGGTTCTTGAAACAAAGGGAAAAATGTAAAAGCTCAAGTGTAGGTTTTTGGCAATAGAGGAAGAGAGAAAATGAAAAAGAGTTTTTCATTTTCCTTTGAAGCCAATTTTAAAGGTAAGAAAAATAGTTTTAGTTTTAGTTTTTAAGTATTAAAAACAACAAAAACTTGATAGTAAAAGTTATTTTGTTATTCATTTTCCTTTCTTAAACGAATGGCCACTATTATTGCATTTGAGTTAATTGTGTTTGATAAATTTAAGTGTTAAATGCATTAAAAATAAAATGAATGTAGACTAAGTGTTAGGCTATGGGGATTAAGAGTTAACTTCACAATTTAAGAGTTAAACTAAGTATTGAAAAATGAAGATTGTTGTTCTAGCGACCTAAGCCCACCACATTAGATCCTAGAACTGCCAACAAGTTTACTTCGGGCAGTACTTTAGAATAAATCCATTCTAAAGTATTGACAAGTGATATCTCTCGATTCTCAATAATTAGTATTATTGAGTTTCTAAAATCTTTTCCTTATGCAGTCTTCAATGTTCAGGCAGTTTAGGACTTCCTTGAGGGTGAGATTATGGATTTCTCTCTTTCTAACCCTTTATTTGATGCTGACTGGTATGCTTTTATAGGTGAATATTTTGAAAACATTTTAGTAACCTCTCAACCAATTCCTTCATAAGACCTTAAGGTTTTAGGGTGAGTACTTCCTATTAGTCTAACTGGTCTTGAGGTAATTGTGGTCGATCCTTCTGGAACAGCTTCTTCAATCTTTCCTTCTAATCCTTCTGTTGAAGGAGCTACTTCATCGTTTTCTTCGTATGATGAGGATGGTAAGTGAATTCTTGAATTCCTTTTATGCAAAAGATATATGTGTATTTCCTAAATTTCACTTTTCTTAACTCCCAGATTTCTAAGCTTACATAGAGGAACTCCTTAATTTGGTTCCTAACCTTCCTCTCTATAGAGCAAAAAAATTAAGGATCTTGGAGAAAAAGAAGAGAGAGTCCTCAATAATTCTTGAAAGTACAAAGGCCTCTTTTGGCTTTAAAAAGTAAAGGTCAGACTCTCTTAATATTCTAAATCCTTAAGTGACACTAAAGATCGCTCAAAGAAAAGCTCTAGAAACTGCGCAAGAGCCTCAACTAGCTAATGATGTTCCTCCTCCAAATATTGATAAGAAAGCTCCATCACAAGGAATAGAAGAGGTTCTAGGTTCCACTACCAAGCCTCCTCTATTCGAGTTTGATGTTGGGATGGAAGATTTTGTCCCTCCTAGTAAGTTTAAAAATTTTCTCATTTATTTTCAGGACCTTTTCCTTTTCTTTTCTTTTTTTTTGAATTTTCATTCTCGTTTTGCAAAGGACCCACTAGAAGTGACTAATGTCCTAACTCCTTCAACTCCAGTCCTAACCTTAGGAACTCCACTTTCCTTAAGAACGGGAACAAAAAGTGGGGCTACTTTTGGAGCAGAGAGGGGTTTTGGACGCCACTACTCAGTACCTTAATCCTTTTTGCATTATGCCTAGCGGGAGGAGGATGAGTTTGCCTCACACTTTGTCCAATAAGGGTTCAAAGATATAGTCAGGAACTTCACCGTCTTGTGGACAGATGGGTAGAGTTTAGCTACAGTCTTGTTAAGGCTATTAATGCTGAGAAGGCTTCCCAATATAAGGGTTGAAGTTTGAAAACAAAAGACTTCTGCTTCATTGATAACGGCGAGTAGAGTACACTCATTGGAATCTGCTTTTAAATATGACATAAGCATCAGTTCCTAATATATGTGTTTCCTTTGTAGGTTTTACAAGACAGCCTTTATACAAAGGATGCTTTTGAAGATGATGTCATTACTTCAGAGAGGCAAGTGCAAGCATTGAATAAGCAGTTGAAGAACTTGACTTAGAAGGATCAGTTTAAAAAGGGCCGGATCCAAATTCTATAAAGTGAGCTCCATAGAATGTAGGAAGAGAATAAAAAGCTAAAGGTGGATGCTACTGATACTTCTTTCGTGGCCGAACTTCATAAAGCTGTAGAGTCATTAACCACAGCCCATGCTATATTAAAGAGGGCTAAGATGATCTATTGAGGAAATGTGCGGATTTGAATGATTCCTTTATTACGAATAAGGAAAAGGTCACTTCCTTGATGGGGGATGTTAAGACTCAGAAGAGAAGGGCTGACAACTTGGAGAGTTCCAACCAGTCTCTGCAAAATCAGTTGTCTGCTACAAATGTCATTTTACAAAAGGAATGGGGCCAATTAAATGAACCTAAAAACCATGCTGTTGTTAGTGCAAATCTTCTAAGGCCGAGCAGACGCATTCATCAAAGCAAAGATTAGCTCTGGAACAGAGTGAATAAGTCTTTGCTTCCTCTAAAGCAAATTTAAAAGCTGTCAACAGACAGTGATAAAGAAAGGTGGATGCTACTTGAGCTCTTTATGATCGCCAAGTTTGAGTGTCTTTCGTACGGTAATTCTTACATGTCTTTAGGTCTGGGCAGCATTCTATTAAAAATTAGGAACTACCAAAAGATTTTGATGCCATGAGTTGGTACCGCAAATGGACAGCAAAGGACTTCGATGATGACATTTGTGGGATCAATTATGAATCGTCTGGTGAAGGTACGTCTAAAGCAAGTCTGGATTTAGTGGACCTCTCAGAAGAATCCTCCTCTGATGATAAATTTGCTCCTATCATTTCTGTTATAGTGCAAGCTTTATGAAATTTTTTGTAACCAGTATTTCTGTAATAATATTTTGCATATTTGTTCTTTTGATAATGAGTTATTGTTTCTACCATTTTTTACGAATTCTAATAACTTTTAATTCAGTGCAACTTTAATAACTGTCAATGCAATTTTAATTATAATTAATGCAATTTAATCATTACCAGTGTAGTAATTAACCATTTGAATAATTAATGCAATTCGATAATAATCAATGCAGTTACCAATTATGTGATAAATATATGAAATATTGACTAAATCATGCTTCCTATTTTGCCATAATTTTATAGCAATGCATGAATTTGAGTATAGTTTCTTGAACATATAATTTTCCTAATTTTCTGACCGAGAATTTTTAGCTCCTATATGATGTATACTAAAAGCCTGCTGATTTGATGTCTTCTTGGAATAGTATTTTATAGGTAGTTAATCATTCTAATAGAAGTGTCTCATGGAAGATGATGACTCTTCCAAAGGAACTTATTGTCATGGACAATCATTAGATTTATATGCTCGAGAGCTCATGTCCTTTCCAAAGAAACTTTGTCATCTTAGCAACTCGTTGGAAGGGTGTGCTCGAGAGCCATAACCTTTTTAAGGGAACTCATCATTTTAAATAACCCTTAGAATGGTGAGCTTGAGAGCTCACGACCACTCTAATGGACCTTTTCATCTCTCTTGTTATATGAAAATGTGTGCCTAAAAGCCTGCTGTCATGTTATACTAAAACACAAGTTCACGCTATCATACAAAGAGTGAGTAGAGTGTCGTTTCCATGAAAAATTATTGTTATTGTTATGCCAAGTGCTAAAATTATATATTCTTAGTTTTATTCAGTTGAAGAAAAACTAAAAGATAAGTAATCTAATCTAAGTAAATAGAAAACTAAAAATCAAGATAAAACTAAAGATGACTATATAATCACCAATAATAAATAAAAGCTATGATTACAACTATTCCTCAATACTTTACTTGAACCAATTAATCTTTTCTTAAGTTAATTCCTTGATGTGCCATTTTTAGTTAAGCGTAAGTGCATGCCATCATATCAAGTAATATAGGATTGAAGTTCAGATATCGTTCTCACAAGGACTGTTTAACCTATTTCTTTCAATCAATTACTAAAATTAATTCTACTTACTTTTATTTAGATGAATCAAAATATGAATTATATCTAATTAACTTAATTCTATCAAATTAAACTAAACTTAATACTAATCAAAAGTAAATAAGAGTTTAATTTACTAATCCAAAAAGAATCTAGGGTTTTGACTCATCTCCTAATATTTCATTGGACTTGTTAATCTCTTAGTCAATCTCTTAATAACAATTGTTGGCTAGACTCTAATCTCATTACAAGTCTCTGTTGATGGTCGAGTGATTATATTACACCCTAATAATTACCTATATGTCTATAGTAATCCGAATAAAATGCAATTCATTAAGAACAGATCTAAATAATATCATATATGCTATCTAAGTATATTTTTATTCTAGATGGAACCCATAGCTGTCAAACTATCCTAAGTTAAATACATAAATTCCTTTGTCAAGTCGTGGTTAGTAAACCTATATATGATCAAAAACCACAAATAAATGGTCAAAATACTCTTGATTTAGAGCAAAACTTAAGTTCGGAATAATAGAAATAATACTACATATAATCCCTATCAAAACCTCCAAACTTAAGACTTTACTCATCCTTGAGCAAAACAAAAATAAAACACTTAATAATTTATTATTGACTCTAAATAAAAACTCAAAATTAAAAACAATCCTAGATATATTAGATGATTATATTCTTTATCACAAAGGTTGTTGAAATGGCACAAGTTTTTTCAAAAATTAATAAACAACTTTTAATAATTCATGATACCATTCATCAAGTTATTCATTCTCTCTTATAATTTTATCACTTATGTGTGTGTAATAAGTAAGTAATTAGTCAAATGGCACTTAGATTAACTTAATAGCTTAAAATGGTACAAAAAGATGATATCTCGCATATTTTAATTTATAATAACAATTCCATAAGTTTATTTTTCATACTACTCTCCACTAATATAGAAAGACACATGTCCAGGGATCTATTTAGGACTTTACCTTAAAAACTCTTGATCTCTTTCTTCTTGATTTATCTCCCCCCCTAAACTTATGATATTTCAATCTTTCTTTTTATTACTATTTTGCAAAGAATTGTTTCTTTTTCTTAAGCTGGGGGTATTGTAAATCAAAAACTCTCTCTTTCTTTTTTTTTTATAATAAAAATGCATACCTCAAACTTAGATTGATAAATACCTTCAATACCTATTTTCTTTCCACTTCAATACTTTTTTCACACACAACTACAACTTTTTTTCCTTTAAGAATATTTCTAAGTAAACTTAAAGTTTATAGCGTTACAAGTAATTTTAGGATAAATAAGTTTAAAGTCTTTAGGCTTGTAATATGGTTAAACAAAAAAAATGGGTATTTAGGCTCAAAAGAATAACTAGGTATAAATGTACATCTAAGGTAGGCTAGAAAATGCTTAATCGGTCTAAAGATGGTCTAATGTCGTTTTTCTATTCATGTGTTTCTTAGGATTTCACCTTAAGTAGTAATCAAGCAAGTTGTAGAGTATTGATCATCGAAACTATGGTGTACTACTTAAGTAAGAGTATCTCTAAACAAATAATTTTACATGCTTATCTCAATGTGCTTAATAAGAAGTGATCAAAAAATAATGTTGAAATCAGTTCAAGATTCTTGAATAAGAATTATGTTAAGTGTCTATTATTTCCTAGGTGCTTTTAAATTCAGCCAATATTCTATTTCATATAATGAACTAATGATCATCTTCTCAACCAAGAACTAATTATTAAAACAATTCACAAACAAAACAATTAATCAATTCATGCAACAAAAATAAACACAAGTATAGTGTTTCCCACCCCAAACTTAAATTTGACATTGTCCCCAATGTCAAAAATAAAGAATTAAGAGTACGAAAATTCCTTGGTAATTGAAATTTAAGCATCACAGTGTTTTGGTTCTTATTGTGATTGCATTTTTCCTTCTCTTTTAATGCTGGTAATTGCTTATGCTACTTCTTTGAAATGCTTGACTTGCTATTTTATTCCTAACAAGAAAAGAAACTAAAGTAAATACAAATAAAACTAAATAAACCTAAAAATAATTATTTGAGTTGCCTCCAAATAAGCGCTTGATTTAACTTTGTTGGCTTGACGAGGCCTTCTCTATTCTTATGATGGATCAAATGTGATGGTGGAAGCATCTTTGTAAGTGATTTTGCTGGTATTCCTCTCTTTAGGCTTCCAAATCTTTGCAAATAGGCTATAGGAAATAGGTTTCACTTCATTCTCCTTATGCTTCTCTGGAAAGACTTTAATCTTAGACCGAGAAAGTGAGTCTCTTTCACCCTTCTCTTTAATCCTCTCATCATAGTACTTTTCCTTCTTCTTCTTTCTTTTCCTTCTATGTTTCAATGCCTTCTTACAAATATAAGGATTCAATGCATCCATGTCTTTGAGCTATGGAATTTGATGTTTGGGATGCACTGCATCTATGCTGAAACAGTCTTCATTCTTATTTGGCAACTTGATCTCAGTGAAGACTTTAAATGTGATAGTGTCCTCTATACCCTCATCTCATCTTTTTGCGCATCTATAATCATTTTCAATAGTTAGGAAAGGTCTTCTAAGGATGATGGAAATTTTCTTGTCTTCTTTCATGTACATAAAGATGAAATCAGCCGGAAAGATGGACTTGTCCACCTTAACTTGCATGTCCTCTATAATTCCCTTAGGATGGGCAAGAGATCAATCAGACGATCAGTAAGTAAAAGTGTGACATTGATAGGCTTTACTTCTCTCAAACCTAAGTTGTTATAGGCATAGAGAGACATGAGATTTATGTTTGCTTCTAGATCACATAGTATTTTTCCAAAGTCATAATTTCCAAACGAGCATTGTATAGTAAAGCTCTTAGGATATTTGAGCTTAGAATATAGCTTTTTCTGAAGGACGACGCTACACTCCTCTGTTAATGTTATGATCTCATAATCTTCAAGTCTTTTCTTCTTTGAAAGTATGCTTTTCATAAATTTAATGTAGTTAGGCATTTGTTCAAGCGCATCTATAAAAGAAAGATTAATATGTAATTTCTTAAAATTTCAAGAAATTTGAAAAACTGATATCTAGCTTCTTCTTTTGTAGCTTATGAGAGAATGATGGAGGTATAGTGAAAAACTGAAAGGGTTGATTCTACGTATTGCTACTGGTATTTTTTGTTGAGTTTTCACTTATCTACACTTTAAAATTTTGTTGCACTTGCATACCAATTTCTACATTTTTCTTTGTAGAAATTTCTGGACTTTTTTGCTACCCAAATTTTGTTTCTACACTTTCTTGGCATTGGTTTTCTATTTCTGCACTTGGTTTATGCCTTTATAGCCTTTGAGAAAAAGGTAATAGTGGTTTATAGAGATGTATTTTATCTTGTTGTACTGTCTTCTCCTTTTCCTTCAAGCTTAAAGATGATGGTTGAGGTATGCTGTCATATAAAACCTAACCCCTTTTTAAGGAGACAACTTAGCATTATTCTATATTTCCTATTGGATTGGCTTCAATGTCACTTGGTCGAGCTCTTTGCGGTCACTTTTTAATTATTGCAATAAGTTGTCCTATTGTATTTTCAAATTCTTCAAAGTTGTTGAATGGTTCTACATGATGGCATTATTTAACTTCATGTAGTGCATAAGCATGACTTCCAATGATAGCTTCTTTTCTTACGATGGCTGAAATCTTAAGGGATTCATTGGTCTAGATGATTTCCTTTAGTTGTTACGCCAAGAGAAGTTTGGATGATCTTTCCACCTCGGATTATGGGTTTTGTGGTGATAATCACATAAATAGGCGACTTTCTTGGGTTATCAAATCTCTTAGATAACATATTGATTTGTGCTGCCGATGCATTGAATATGTCAATCTCATGCACACCGGTGACTTTCTTGGGTGTAACCCTCTCAGCTGGCCATTGGTAACTATTTGACGCCATCTTTTTTAGTAGATCATAAGCCTCATCCGTAGACTTATTCATTAAAGCTCCTTCAGCAGCAGCATCTACAATAATCCTCAAATGATTTACTATTTTATTATAGAACGTTTGGACTAATAACTATTTAGGGACTCCATGGTGAGGACACTTCCTCAACATGTCCTTGAATTACTCCTATGCCATATAAAGTAAGTCGCCATCAGTCTGAACAAATGAGGTGATGTTATTCCTCATATTTGTTGTCTAAACAAATGAGGGAAGAACTCTGCTAGAAAGTTTTGCATTATATCATCCCACGTCCATATGGATCTGGATGGCAATGACATCACCAACTCTTAGTTTTGTCCCTTAATGAAAAATAGAATAGTCTTAATCTAAATAGCGTTGTCTGAGACTCTGTTATACTTGAATGTATCGTAAATCCTTAGAAAATTCACAATGTGCATGTTAGAATCATTATTAGAAGCACTGCTGAACTTTACAGATTTCTTCAGCATCTGAATAGCACCTGGCTTAATCTTAAAAATTTTTGCATTGAGGGTTGGTCGCCAAATACTAAACTTAACACCATCTGCAGCAAGGACTGCATAATCCTTTAAAGATCTCTGTGGTATCATAGGCTCAAACATAGGATTGTTTATGTTCTCATTTTTCTCCTCCATGTTTAAAGATTGGCATCGCTCACGTCAAAGCCTATGCAATATGTTTTATAATCTCATGATTAAAAAAAGTCAATTTTGCACTTTTCACTCTTTGTATGAACTATCAAAACATAAAATAAATAAAAAATCAATGTAAAAAAAACTGAACTAAAAGCAAGTAATTTGGTATTAGTATTGATCTAAATAATAGAAAAAATTAGCCCTTAGTAACGACGCCAAAAACCTGATGTATGCAATAATATTTAAGCACAAGTGCATGTTATCATATCAAGTAATATAAGATTCAGTCCATATGTTATTCCCACAGGGACTATTTAACCTATTTCTTTCAATCAATTACTAAAATTAATTCGACTTACTTTTATTCAGACGAATCAAAATATGAATTGTATCTAATTAACCTAATTTTATCAAATTAAACTAAACCTAATATTAATAAAAAGCAAATAAAAGTTGAATTCACTACTCAAAAGGAATATAGGGCTTCGTCTTATCCCGTAATATTTCATTGGACTCATTAATATCTTAGTTAATCTCTTAATATAAATTGTTGGCTAGACTCTAATCTCATCACAAGCCTCTGTCGATGGTCAAGTGATTATATTACACCCTAACAATTATCTATATATCTATGGTAATCCAAATATAATATAATTCATTAATAACATGTTTAAATAATATCATACATGTCATTTAGGTATATTTTTTTCTTAGATGGAACTCATTGTTGTCACCCTATGATCATTTATCAAACTATCCTACGCTAAAAATATAATTCCTTTGTCGAGTTCATTAGGGTTTCTTGATCATTCAATATATTGGTCAAATATAATTAAAGCATTAAACGCAAGATAGAATAAATCAATTGTAATCTATTAAGTTCATTAAGCTAAGAGTCAATAAAATCTCACTATATATTAGGTTCAAAAGTCAAACCCTAGATAGAAAGAGTTTAGTTCATCTGAATCTAAGTCTATGAAAGTAATGAATGGAAAACCTCATGAATAAGATCATAATGATAATAAAAGAGAAGACATAGCACAAAGCTAATACCCTGGATCACCTCTAAATCTTCCATGCTTCATTACACAAATCTTGATCTTAAATCTTCAATTTCTTGCTTTGATATCTTGTTTTGCAATGTGTTTTGTTTGCCCTAAGTTTGCCTATGATATTATGTGTGTTTTTGCTCTACAAAGAGTGCTTTTATAGTTCTTCATAACCTTAGGGTTGTGGGCCTTTGAATCTAAGTCAAAATAAGACAAAGGAGATGGGGTTTTATATGTCGTATGAGCTCCGTGGTACTATGAATTGGGTGCCGTGACACTCAAGTTTGAAAAATGGCCACCATTGTAAGCTATCTAGATATTGGATACTTAACTCTCTGGACTGGATGTCGCGGCGTCCAACCATGGGCGCCACAATGCCTAGCCTTATGCTGCCGATTCATCATTGTTTGCCATTTTGTGTCTATTTTATCCTGAATCTTCACGCCATGATTTGTAACCCTATATATGATCAAAAACCACAAATAGATAACCAAAATACCTTTGATTTCGAGCAAAACTTAATTCTAGAATTATAGAAATAATATTACATAGAATTCCTTATTATCCTTCAATATGAATTGTTGGCTAAATCCTTAATATCATCACAATACTCTATCGATAGTCGAGTAACTATATCTTACCCTAACAATTACCTATATATCTATGATAATCAAATAAGAATAATATTCATTAAGAATTAATGTATTAATGTCATATATGTCATGTAGGTATATGTTTAACCCAAATAAGACTCATCGTTGTTACCTTATAATCATATATCAAATTATTCAAGACCAACACCTAAATTCCTTCATCAAGTTCAATAGAGGTCCCATAATAATCTAATTAGTGATCAAGTAATTAGAATGTATGAAGTATAGAATAATTGAAATTTTCCATTATTAAGTTCATAAAAATAAGAAAATAACTTTAATTCAATCACATATCAAGTTTAAAGTTGTAACCATAGATATAAAAATTAGCTTATGATGAAAACTATGGTTTTAGAACATAAATTGATAAACATAATGAAGAAGAACAAAAGATAAAAGTAAAAGAATAAGAAAACACAGATCAATATCTTAATTCAACGCTTCCTCTCTCTAATTTGTAGTGGAATCCCTTCTTTAATTTTCACATCATGATCTAAACTTCCTAAAACTTGTTCTCTTTAATGCCATCTTTTCTTGTGTCTCTTTTTGGCTTCAAAATTCCTTTATTTATAAGTTTCATGGCTTCAAAATAAGGCAACTTTGAGTCCAAGTCTGATTTGGATTTCTTTTTTATTGCATGAGTATCAAGGCATTGACTTTTGAGTGCCGTGATACTTGACTCTTTGACTTGAACATCACGATACTGGCTTTTGAGCACTGTGGTATTAAGACTTGGAAATCTATTCTTCTAGGCTTTCATTTAGCGCTATGGTGCTAAAGTGTCTTACTTTGGCGCTACAGCATTGGATTTTGAGCACTGTGGCACTGGCTTCTATTCTTGTTTTCTCGTTCTATTTTCATCTAATTTCCAATATCTTGGTATTAAAAGACTTAAAACCTATAAATTAATAATAATACACATAAAAAGCAATATATTCTTATTAAAATAAGTAATTAATCAAGTTAGGTGAGGAAAAATAATACATATAATTTACACTTATCACCAACAATATTTCCAAGGTACCTTTTCGCCTTTGCTATTTTATATAAGGGTATGCCCAAAAGCCCACAACCCTTCTAGGGAAGCTTTTCATCTTTAAAGTTCCTTGGAATGGTGTTCTTGAAAGTAATGACCATTTTAGAGAGAGTTTTATCTTTTCATCTTTAAAGTTCCTTGGAAGGGTGTGCTCAAAAGCCCACAACCCTGCTAGGGAAGCTTTTACATCTTAGGCAATCTTTGAAACATTGTGCTTAAAAGCAATGACCCTTTCTGAGATGCTTTTCCTTCTTTAATGATTTGTGGAAGGGTATGCTTTGAAGTCCACAACCATTTTAAGGATATAATTATAACATAATACTTCTTTGGGAAATTTATGTGATAAGCATATAATGATAATTTGAACAATATGTCAATTTAATTAAAGTAATTCTAAGAATCAACTTACACATAAAAAATTCTAATTTTGAAATGTTACATGGTGTGGGGATTTATTCCCCATCTATGGTCTATAATAGAAAGGATCATTGGTCTAGCTTCCAAAATACCTTATAAGGTCATTCTTATATCTCTGTCATGTTTCCAGCACTTTTTTCTTTGTTAATATCAAGAACTTCTCTTAAGACCAGGTCTCCCTTTGTAGATTTTCTTCTATGAACTTTTATATTATAACGCTTCTGTATTTTGTTCATGTAGATCACAATATGAATGGCAGCAACGTCTCGTACTTCACCGGCTAACTTTAGTCATTGATACTGATTTTTCATTGAGTTCTAGCATTACCAGTTTGGTTCATAAGGTTGGAATGAATACTTCCATTGGAAGTACTATCTTTTTTCCATAAACCAAAGCATATGGGGAACTCCCTGTAGATCTATTCTCAGTTGCCTTGTATGCCTAAAGCACTTCTATAAGCACTTCACGCAACTTCACTTTCTTCCTTTTCAACCTTTTCCTTAGCATTGTGAAGATTGTTCTGTTCATAACTTTTGCTTGGCTATTTCTCTATGGATAGCTTTAGCAAGAGAACTTTTGTTTGAATTTTGAACTTGCTGTAAAATGAGGCTACTATTTTGCTGAAAAATTATGTTATGTTGATTAAAACCAATACATATGGCATACTATATCTAGTGATTATATTGTTCCAAAAGAACTTTTTAACTTCTGTTCTAGTAATGTTATTGTAGGCTTCACCCTTTACTTACTTGGAAAAATAATTTATTACAAGTAACCCAAAACATTTCCCCTCTAGCTGTTAGTGGCAAGGGTCTCATGATATCCATTTATTACTAAACAAAAGGCTAAGGATTGGATACTATGCTCAGATTCCTAGCTGGAAGATGAATTAATGTGTCATGCTTTTGACACTTATCACATTTATTCACATATTCCAGGGCATCCTTCTAGATGGTAGGCCAAAAGTAACTCTGTCTTTTTATTTGTTACTAAGATTTCTTCGACTAAAATGGTTCCTAAAAATAGATTCATACACCTCTTCAATGATTTTCTTCCCCTCTTCTCAGAGTACACATTGTATATATACTCTTGAAAAAGCTTTCCTGTATAGGCCCCCTTTAATAACTATAAACTTCAAGACTTACTTATGAGCTTCCTAGATCCTTTGTGGTCTGTAGGAATCTTTCTATCCTATAAAAATTGATTTATGAGGTAATCCAGTTGTCAGAGATGGTAATCTTCATCATGCTTATTACTTCTAGTTTCTGAGGTGTTTGATCATCTTCATTCACTAATGGTTATTTTCTAACGTACAATAGAACCATTCTAAATGTTATATATTTTATAGTTGAAGCTTCCTTAGCTAAATTATCTTCTTTTATGTTTTTTTCCCTCATAATTTTAGTAACTACTACTTCGTATAATTGTTAAGCAATCTGTTTTGCCTCTATTAAGTAGCTCTTCATCCTTTTCTTTTTCATTGTATAGTCACCATTCCGCTAGAAAGTGATTAAAGTTGAATCTGTATGCATGTGTAGCCATTTTTTCTTTAGTTTTTTTGCCATGGTTAACCCCTTAATCAATGTCTTGTACTCACCTTCGTTATTGAATATGGAAGATTACAGTCTCACTATATGCTCTTAAATCAATCTTTTTGGATGTTAGATTCCAATTCCCAGCCCAACTTTCTTCTGATAATTGGATCCATTAGTGTTCATCTTTTAAGGTTCTTCTGTTTCCATAGGTTCTAAAAGCAAGATATCATTTTTCATTATCGGTTTACATTCTAGCAAAAAGACAGCTATTGTTTGCCTTCTGATTGTTGTTCTTGATTGATAATTAATGTTTACATGTATTAATCTTATCACCAACTTAGTGACTCTTCCTATGGTATAAGCTTGGATAGGATGTGTTGGAAATTGTGCTTATATGCGATTCTATCTTTTGTATGAATATATTAATTTATATAATATATATTTCTATAAATTGATAATTTATTATACGGTAATAATCATAATCCTTTTAAGACATTGTAGATCTAAAGGAGTTTAGATTTTATCTACAAATGTTTAGATCGAGACTAAGAGTTAGTTATTCTAAGAGTTAGAGTTTTGTTTAGAATGGGACAAAGACCCAAAAATATTTATTATAATGACATAGTTACAAGGAGTTACAAATGGTGCTAAGAAATATCATTTACAATATATTTTTAAACACATCATTCCTGATCAATGTTTACCGACACAGGTTGATTGGTAAACCTTATAAATCAATGTATGTCTATATCTGCATTATCTAAATGATTAGTCTTAGCAGATTGTGAGTTTAGTGGAAGCTCGTATAGGCATACAAGTATTTAATTAAGACTGAATAGTGAATTAACTCATAAGAACCTCTAATAGACATCTCATAAAATCATTAATGGAAGGTCTTCTCGAGTTAAGTAGTATGTATAATGTTTGACCTAAGCACCATAGTGGGTATGGTTCGATGCTCATAGATTTTGGTGTGCATAGATATAGAATTTGTCTGCTTATATAGGTAGGTATTTAAAAAAATCTTATAGCCATAAGTATTAACCTCGAAAAAGAGTTTTTGTAAGAAAAAATAATATCGCAAAAGAGTTTGGGGATATTATTTATCAAAATACAAATCTAGGAGATAAGGTCATGGTTGAGCAAATAGAGATTTGACAGCAAAGATCTATATCATGGTTCCTTTAGGATATAAGTGATAGAGGAACTATACGAATATAGTTAACCTCAACTTGTATGGTTCAACATGTCGTTTGTTGTATCCGTGACATATAAGCGGGCAAATGGTCACAGACTTATAGACATGTTCCATAAGACAAATAGGTGTGAACTTAGAAAGTCTCATAATATGAAGTATCCTTATTGAGCACGAGGATAGCAGTTAAGGTTGAAGAGTTCGATAAAGAAAAATATTGGATAAGCATGATTTTGTTTTTGCACTTTTTAAAATGAACACATGTTAAATTCTAATTGTTAGAATATGACATGTGTCAAACATCACTAAGCCTTATAGGACAAGCATTGCCTAATGTTTGACAAGTGTGAGAGACTTGTCTTGACAGCAAATTAAGCTTTGCCTAATGTTTGATAAATGTAAGACACTTATCTGAAAGCAAATTAAGAAATGGACACTTGTCATGAATAATAGTTAAGTTTTCTTAAACCATTAATAAGTGTTGGACACTTGTCATGGTTTTATTTAATTCATGGACATTTGTCCATTTGAAGAAAAAAAAGGCATGCATTTAGGCTAGAAATGATCCATCCATTTAAAGTTAAACAAGATAAAGTTGTTTTATTCCCTCTTTGAGTGAGAAGCCGAGAGAGTGAAAGATGAAATGGCTTAAGTGTTAAGCTTTATACACCTAAACCAATCTAGCAAATCAAAAGCTATCATTCTAAAGTTCTAAGTCCATCATAGTCAGGATCTAGATTTGTTCACGAGAATATTTCAAAGTAAGACTTCGCATTCCAGTTGTCCCACTATATCAACGATTTTTAAGGGTATATTTTTTGTTACTGTAATAGAATATCTTTGAAGAAATGTGGTTTTAAAATGTATTTTATGTTTTCATTGCATATTGCGTGTGAAACGTATTTTTATTTTACTAACCACACATACTCTCACACACCCTTACAAGATGTACTTGAGTGTATATAAAGTGTGTACCAATACTAGATATAATTTAAAGTAATGTTTTAGTTTATCCTTGGCCTGTGTAAGGGCAAACACCAAATTCTTCACTGCTAAGTACTTTGTTTCTACATCAACCAACATCTTATGGTGTATAAGATTAGTTTCTACTACCCATCAATTTCTTTGAACAAGACTACATTGATAACAGACATGGAAATTACACGATACAAATACAAAGTTTCATTAAGAAGAGGCTTGGATAGAATAATAGGTTTTGTCTAATATTCCTTTAATCTCTATAAAGGTTCCATTTGTTCGAGACCCTACAAGTTCCTAGAAAAATGTTTTGTATTTTCCTAACATTCTGGAGATGAACATACTTAGTGCTGCCACTCTTTCTGTCAGGATTTGCATTTCCTTTAGTATTCTAGGAATAGTGACATTCTTCAAGGCTTAAACTTGTGTTGGATGGCCTCAATTCCTCCTGTACTGACTACATGTCTTAAGAATATTCCAGATGAGATCTCAGAAGATTATTTGGTGGGATTCAACCTCATCTTGAACTCTCCGAGGACATTAAACACCTCCTATAAATTTAAGAGATGGTTTTGTGCTTCTTTTTCTTTTTTCTACCACTAAGTTATCTATATAAACCTCAACAGTCCTCTCTATCATCTTCCTGAATACTTTGTTGACCAACCTCTAGAAGATGGCTCATATATTCTTTAATCCAAATAGCAGTATGTTGTAGCAGTGAGTTCCTTATTCTGCCACAAAGCTCCTCTTCTCCTCATCCTCGGGATCTATCTTGATCTGGTTATAATTACTGTAAGTGTGTAAGAAAGATAATATTTTATATTATGTTACTACATCTACATTTGGCCGATCATAAAAAGTGGGAAAGAAGTTTTAGGGTTGCCTTATTAATATTTATATAATCAACACAGACCTGTTACTTTTCATTCTTCTTTGTTACCACCACAACATTAGAGAGCTAGTTTGAGTAATATACTTCCAAAATGAATCTCACCTCCAGTAATAGATCGACCTCATCACTAATGATCTTATTATGTTTTGGCATAAACCTCATTTACTTCTGTCATACTAGAACATAATTCATTTGGATGCTAAGCTTGTGACTTATCACTTCTATATCTACAGCAATCAAGTCTTTATAGGTCCAGGCAAAGACATTTTAGTTTCTTCTGAGTAGCTCTATCATCTCCTATTGTTCTGTTGCAATCAAATTGGCACCTAGAATTACCTTTCTGTCGGTGGCAAGTGAGTCTAGAATTACTTCATTGATTCCCTCAATACTAGGTAGTTAATGCGATATTTCTATATCATAAAATTAAGTGCAAGTATACACTATCGTATGCAAGTAATAAAGGGACTAAATAGTTGGATGTCGAACCCACAGGGATAATTTTTTCTTTTCTACCAAGTACTAAAATTATATCTTTCTAATAATTATTCAAATAAATAAAAATCTAAGAATGAGTGCAAAAAATATAAAAATAAAAACACAATGCAACGAGATTTAAGTGATAGCAATATAGAGAAAACCTAGGATTAATACTATCCCTCAATATGCTTTTTAATGATTAATCTTCTAATATTTAACTCACTTAGTCTTTATTATTGATCAAGACACTAATGTATCCACAAGCCTCTTCCAAGGTAATGCAAGTATACCTTAATTTACCAAATACCTATATTCCTATGGTACTTGTAATAAATTAAAATTCATTAAGATTAGGTCTTATTGATCATACATGCCAATTAGGTATATTCCTATCCTAAATTGAAACTTGCATATGCAACATTGAATGTTACTCTACAATCATGCATCAAATTACCTAGGTCTAAATATTATGATTCTTCTTTCGAGTTTATCAATAATATTACCAACTCATTCACCATATATTGGCCAGATATATTGAAGTATTAAATACAAGTAATTTAAATAATAAAGGAGTAAGTTTATTAAATACTAAAAGATATGGCAATTTAAGCGCACATATTGAGTTCAAATATTAACCCTAGAAAATAAGTTTAGTTCATAACTACTAGAGAATCACAGCAATAAAAATAAAAATAAAACATGATACAATCAATCGCAAACTGATGTAGACGTCGAATTGCTTTTGATTGATGTTGCTCTGGATTCTTGGTGCTCTTGAACTGCTCTAAGTTCTCTTTTTCTTGCCCTAGGTTCTTCTCTGGTCTCCTCTTTACGTTTGGGGTCGAGTGGCCTTTTATAGGGTTTGATTTGAACTTGACAAACTCAATTCTGGTCGCACTAGGATTCGCGCTACCGCTGGCCCGCTATGCACTTGTCGTTGGGGCGCTGCATGAAAATGGCTTCATCGCTGTAGTGGTGAGCTGATAGCGCTGGGGTGCTGGAGCATCGCTAGCGCGATGACTATTTATCGCTGGAGCGCCAGATGTGACTTAAACAGGTCTTTTTCCTATTTTGCTCACTATTCTAGTGCTGGGGCGACAATACGTGTGGTGCGGAGGCGCTAGACTCATATTTTGAAAGCTTTGCATTTTAGTCCATGTTTTTGCTCCTTTTGCATTCTTTCTTTAAATTTCGTTCAAGTCCCTATAAATAACAATAAAGCACATAAATAGCCATCTATTCTCATAAAACAATAAAATATCAAAATAAAATCATAAGAAAATATATGACAATTTTGCCCTTATCAGTGGGCCATTGATAGGCATTGGACGTCATCTCATTTAGTAGATCATATGCTTCATCAGTGGACTTGTTCATGAGTGCTCCTCCAGCTGCAGCATCTACTATCGTTCTGAATTGACCAGCTAATCCATTGTAAAATATTTGTACAAGCAACCACTTCGGAACTCCATGATGAGGACATTTTCTTTGCATATCTTTGTATCTCTCCCATGCCTCATAAAGAGATTCTCCATCTAGTTGTAGGAATGATGTGATGTCGTTCCTCATCTTGGCAGTTTTAACAGGTGGAAAAAATTTGGCAAGGAACTTTTGTGCAAGATCATCCCATATAGCTATGGATCCAGATGGAAGTGATAGCAGCCAGCTCTTTGCTTTATCTCTCAAGAAAAAAGGAAACAATCTTAGTCGGATTGCATCATCGCATACCCCATTGTACTTGAAAGTGTCACATATCTCCAAGAAGTTGATGATGTGCATGTTTGGATCGTCATTGGACATTCCACTAAATTGTACCGAATCCTTGAGCATTTAAATCGTGCTTGGCTTGATCTCAAAGTTGTTAGTTTGAATAGTTAGTCTTTGAATGCTTGAATGGATTCCATTGACTAGGGGAATAGCATACTCCCTTAGTGGTCTTGCTTCATTGTCGGGTGCAATTGGTAATTGATCTTCCATGGTGTTAACTTGATTTTGCTCTCTTCTAATTCTTCTTAAAGTTCTTTCAATTTCTGAATCAAAAGCAATCAAGTCTTCACTTTTCGATCTTCGCTTGTACCTCAAAAGAAAGTAAGTAAAACTAAATTAAAAATAATAATTAAAAAAAATTTGAAGTAAAAACTAGAAAGATTAGTATTAATATTGGCGAAAAAGTAGTTAATTATCCCCAGCAACGGCGCCAAAAACTTGATGCGATATTTCTATATCATAAAATTAAGTACAAGTATACACTATCGTATGCAAGTAATAAAGGGACTATTAGTCGGATGTCGAACCCACAGGGATAATTTCTTCTTTTTAATCAATTACTAAAATGATATCTCCCTAATAATTATTCAGATAAATAAAAATTTAAGAATGAATGTAGAAAATAAAAAGGTAAAAACACAATGCAAAGAGATTTAAGTGATAGCAATATAGAGAAAACCTAAGATTAATACTATTCCTCAATATGCCTTCTAATAATCAATCTTTTAATATTTAACTCCCTTAGTCTTTGTTATTGATCAAGACACTAATGTATCTACAAGCCTCTTCCAATGTCATGCAAGTACACTTTAATTTACCAAATACTTATATTCCTATGGTACTTGTAATAAATTAAGATTTATTAAGATTAGGTCTTATTGATCATACATGCCAATTAGGTATATTTCTATCCTAAATTGAAACTTGCATATGCAACATTAAATGTTACTCTACAATCATGCATCAAATTACCTAGGTCTAAATATTATGATTCCTCTTCCGAGTTTATCAATAATATTACCAACTCATTCACCATATATTGGCCAGATATATTGAAGCATTAAAATCAAGTAATTTGAATATCAAATAACTAAGTTTATTAAATATTCAAAAGATATGGCAATTAAGCACATATATTGAGTTCAAGTATTAACTCTAGAAAATAAGTTTAGCTCATGGCTATAAGAGAACGGCAGTAAAAATAATAATAAACCATGATACAATCAATAGCAAACCGATATAGACGTCGAATTACTCTTGATTATGCTGCCTAGGGACTCTTGATGCCGAAGAATGCCTTGAATCTCTCTCTAAAGTTGCTTCAATTAAACTCCTATTACTCTCTAAGACTCGTGCTCTGTATTTTTGGTATTTTTGAATTGCTCTAGGTTGCTTTTAGAGTGTCTTGGCTTCTTCTTGACGTATGAGAACGAGTGGCTTTTTTATAGGGATTGATATGAGCTTGAAAATCTCAATTCCCGTCGAACTCAGACTCGCGCTACCGTTAGGGCGCTATGCTTCTGTTGCTGGGGCGATGTGAAAAAGGCTTCACCGCTGGGGCGACATGAAAAAGGCTTCACTGCTGGGGCGGTAGGCTGATAGCGCTGGGGCGCTGGAATATCGCTAGTGTGGTAAAGGTCTGGCGCTGGGGCGCCAGATGCGACTTCAACTGGTCATATTTCTTATTTCGATCACTCTTCCAGCGCTGGGGCGGTAATCCTAGTGGCGCTGAGGCGGTGGACACATTATTTTGAAAACCTTACGTTTTAGTCCCTGTAAATTTCTTTAAATTTCGTTCAAGTCCTTATAAATAACAATAATGCATATAAATAGCCATCTATTCTTATAAAACCATAAAATATCAATAATAAAAATATGAGAAAATATATGACAAATTTGCCCTTATCAGTAGTGTATAATCCTTATTCTAAAGAAGTCCCTTTGGCCACCGATCTAATAGTTATTACACTTGAGTTACTTCCTCCTCTATCGGACGTAAAGGTTGTTGTTCTACTAGTGTGTCTATACTGCGTGTTTGATTGGATGCTCTAATTTCTTTATCTTCTTTTCCCTTTTTGTCTTCTTCATCACTTTTGTTATCAGTAGTTTAAAGGAATTAGCATAACCCTATTTTATTTGTGTTTACTCTGCTTTAATGTCCATTATTCCTCTTCCAATTGATAAAATGCACCTAAATACTTGATACAAACTAAAAGGCATAGCTTCCATATAATGGATCCCATAACGCATTTTTATAGTGTTGCAAGTTATTAGTACATTAACTACTAAATAGTCCACCTCTAGACACTTCCTATAAGAGGTCAGTTTCCTAATACACATAACAGTTTATATCTAAAGTCCCCCTGTAAATCAAGATATTACAAAGCTTAAAAGCTGCATAAAGCTCAATATCCCTCATCTTGTTAGTAAGCAAGAACGTTTGCGCCCTCTCCATAGTTCTTAGTAATAGTTAATTGCACTGTCATCTTCCTCCTACCAACTTAAAGAAACTTTGCTCCAAACTCTTGACCTTTTCTTCCAGTGACACTTCTCAAGCTTTCCCTAGCTATACTCTTCTTCATGCTCTGTAGCATTGCCAAAAATATTTGTAGGGTGTCATGCTCATCTAGCTCGTCCTTCTCTTCTCTATAACGAACACTATTGCGTTTGATTTGAGCACAAATGCACACTATCGTAAACAAGCAATAAATAGTGAGTAAAGTATCATTTCCATATGGAATTGTTGTTATCATTATGCTAATTATTAAAATTATGCCTTCTTACTTTTATCTAGACGATTAGAATTAAAAGAGAATTAATCTAATCTAATTAAACAACAAATATCATAGAGCTCACTAAAGCAAGCAAATATAAGTCACCAATATGTAATAAGCCTAGAATTATAACTATCCCTCGATACATCACTTGAATCAATTAATCTTCTCTTAATTTAATCCACCAATATGAATTGTTGGCTAAACTCCAAATATCTTCACCAGCTTGTCGATGGTCAAGTGAATAAATCTTACCCCAACAATTACATGTATGTCTGTGGTAATAAGAGAAAGGTAAGACTAATTAAGAATAAGTTTATAATACCATTTATTCCATATGAGTATATGTTTATCTCGTATAAAACTCATAATTGTTATGCTATGATCATAAATCAATTTATCTAAGGCTAAACAAATAAATCCCTCTATCAAGCTCTTTATGGTTCCTAAGACAATTTGATTTGTGATCAAGTAATCAAAAAGTATTAAACACAAGATAAATTGAATAATTTTATATTGATTTCATAAAAAGAAAAGAAGAAATAAATCCAAGTTACATATCCAGTTCAAAGTTTTAATCCTAAAATAAAAACTTAGCTCATGGTTATGAAAAGAGTTTTAAAGCATATATTAATAAACATTATTGAAAGATTAAAACTCAACAACAAGTAAAGAGAAAAGTAAAAGAGATAGTGTCCTAAATCGTTTTCTTATCTCTATTCTTTATTGCGAAAGTCTCCGCTTCAATATCCTAAAGTGGCTCTAAACCCTAAGGAGTTTACTTTCTTTCATGATCTCTTGTGGTATCTCATTTTTTTCTTTTAAAGAATGACTGAAATGATTTATTTATAGGCTTTAATCTTTTAAAATAAGGCAAACTTCGAGTCCAAAGAAAAGTAGGTTTTTTATTCTAAAGCGGAGTGTTGTGGCTTTGGCTTATTAGTGCTATAATGTTAGCTCGTTATTGTATTAGCGCCACAATGCTTACTTTATAGTGATGGGCACTAAGTTTCTGTCCTGTTTATTCTATTTAGAGTCATATTGGCACTGTAATGCTGAGTGATAGGTGTTGAGGCTCTGTGGCCTAGAATTTTGGGTGTCGCTGTACTATTTGATGGGCGTCGTGGCACCAAGTCTCTATCTTATGGCTTTATATTTCTCTTCTCCGGCGTCATAGCCTTGGCTTCAAAGCCACAAGATGGTCTTGTTTTAAGTAGTTTTACCATTTTTCTTTATTTTTTAATCTTTTATTGCTGCTTTAACTTGAAACCTATAAAATAACAATAACACGCATAAAACGTCACTTATTCATATTTAAGTCGATTAATTACCAAGTCTAGGAAGTGATATAATATATATAAAATACACTCACTAGGCACACCTCTCGCTCTCTTTAAGTCCCAAACTTGAGACCTCATTAGGGCTCAGTCTTCTTGTCCCTCACGCAACCTTTCACACTAGGCCGCGATTCTAGTATATCAATAAGTCCTTCACCCTAAACCCAATTTAGCTTCTCTATATGGTTAAACCATCAGCCTATCTCCACTATGTCCATTGGTAAAGAGTTGTTCTGAGCACCTAATAGCCTAACTTGTAAGTCGACCACCTCTCTCACCTCTCAATTCCCACTCAATCACAAATGGGTATCTAAGATTTCTTACAAGATCTTTCTTGTGTCATCCTTCTCTTTCCTTTCCTCTTTTAACTCTTTCTTCAAGTCCTACCACTACTTTGAACCTTCAAGTGGTTCTTTCAAGCATTCAACATTTTCTTTTTATTCTTCTCGCTCTTTTGCTTCATTTAGGCTTCTCGAATTATAGCTTTGTGCCATACTCCAATCCCTTTCTCGATCGCACACTACTTTCTCTTAAGTAGTTTTCTTACTCAATCTCTAATTGATTATCTCCATGACTTTGTGCACCGTTTGCCACTAATGGTGCCAATTTATTGACATTGGTCCTTGGTTAATAGCTAGCCTAAGTCAATAGATAATTTTCTTCTCTGGAAATAATTCATCTCATAGAGTTCTGGTTACTCCTCCCAAGCTCTCCACGACATCCAAAATCTATAACTACACTTACAAAAATTAGTCAAGACCACAGTAATGGTTATCTTCGCCAAAGATGCTCTGATGCCTAAGTTAGTGTTGGGGTTGATGGAAAAGGTTTATGATGGTCAAAAATAGTATTTGTGTGGAATAATTTACCTATTAAGGTTTTTTTTTCTCTTTGTGTTGTTCCATTGCCTTAAATTTGATCTTGTTTTTTCTTTAAATAGAAGCTTGAACCTTTCCTTTTATAGGCTTCTTGGGTAGTTATTGTTGAAATTGGTGTTTACGTGTCATTCTAATATTATATGAATGTTAGTTGTTTAATATTTAAACAATAAACATTTTGAATAAAATTATTAATATTAAATAAAATGGTAAGATGCTTGTAACATTTCAGACATTGTATAATCTGAAGGAGTTTATATCTGATCTAAATGAGTTAAGACCAGTGCTAAGAGTTAGCTACACTAAGAGTTATAAATGCTAAGAGCTAGCAGGTTATAAGAGTCAACTAGATCTAAAGAGTTAGACCCTTGTCTGAAATAGAACAAGGACCTGAGGGTATGCTAGCAATGACATAGTTGCAAAGGGTTACAGTATATGTTAAGAAATGTCATTATACAATAATATTCTCAAACTCTATGTTTCTGATTTATTTTCATCTATGTAGATCTTTCAACGATTCCCTTTTATATAGATCAGTGTATATCTGTATTTGTATGGTATAGATGGTTGTTCTTAGTTGACCATGAGTTTAGTGAAGCTCGTATACGTATTCAAGTATTCAATGAGGGTTAGGTACTGAACGGATTTAATTAGGACCTCTAATAAACATCACTAAAGTTGTCAATTGAGGGTCCTCTCGAGTTGAGTAGTATTTATGGTCCATTGACCTGAGCACCATGGTGCACTTATGAGTGATCCACCATACTTAGGTTCCAAACATGTCAGAGACCTTTCATGGTTTGACTGTTGGGTGTCGCTGGGTATGGTCCGATGCTCATAGAGTCCGATGTGTGTAAATATGGGATCTGTCAGCTCATATGGGTAAGTTATATATTCTGATGCTCCGAGATTATATTTCAGAAAGTCTTACAGTCATAAGCAATAAACTCTAAAAAGAGTTTCTCATGGATAAACAATATCGTAAAAGTGTTTGCGGATATTGTTTATGAAAATACAAATCTGGAAATAAGTTCACGGTTGAGCATGTGGAGATTTGACGATGATGATCTATGTCTTTGCTCTTCTAGGATATAAATGACAAGAGGATTATATGAATATGTATTAACCTCAACTTGTATGATTCAATATTTTGTTTTGTTCTTTCTATAATATATGTGGGGGGGCATCGTTTATGAACTTACGAAAGAGTTCTGAAAGACAAAATGATTATGAACCTAGAAAGTCTCACTATATGAAGTGTACTCATTGTGCACTGGGGTAGTGCAACGGATTGAATAGTTCAATTTGGAAAATTCTCTAAAAAGTCAGAATTATTTTAGGGTCTCTCAAGGAGATTATTGAGTTAAGTGTTAAGCCCAGGATCTCGGTAAATGAGACTTGCCACTTTTACCTTTTTATTGGATGTCACATTTCATGCCATTAATTTGTTATGGCACAACACATGCAATGTTTAATTAGCTTGATATATAATTTGCAAATGTTTATAAATGAAAATAGAATAAATGAATTAAAGGCTTTTGAAGCCAAAGTTCAATTCGGTCAATGTTAAAAGCTTAATCAAGTAGTGGCATGCAATTTATTAATGGCCAATTTTCATTCCTTTAACAAGTGCTAGTCATTTTAAATGAATTATTTTTTTTATTAGTTGCAAATGAAAGATATGGCCAAATTAATAAGCAAGAGGTGGCGTTATTGTATAAGTCATAATGGCACCAATTTGCTCTTCATTTGGCCACTTGATTAACAAATCCAAAGTTGGCTTCTCGTGCTTGATTTTAAGCATGAGATGGCTATGAAACAAAAACAATTCAACCAGCACTTCTTACAAGCATGACAATACAAATAATATGCATTGTCATGCTTGGCCATCAATTGCAAATTATTGGATGAATTTGCGACAATGATGGCTATAACTAGCCTAAGCCATTGTTTTTGCAAATGTGAGAAAATGGTATGTATATTTTACGCAAAAAGTTCCAAGAGATTAAGGAAGTAATAGTTACTTCAGATAAATTATTTCGGGGAGACTAATAAGGGTACCGTTCTAGTTCAAATGATTCTACAGAGTCCTAGACTAAAACTACGCAAAGCATACTTCGAGGGTGAATTATCTAATATCTCATTAGCATAATGAGATGTTTGTTTATTTTTCGCTGTGTATTTATGTATGTGATGTATAAATTCAAATTTAAAATTGTACACACTTACTCGATGCATAGGGCACTTTCAAATTGGTATCAGAGCACATAATTTTGTGTTGTTTGTGTATTTAATCGGAGTGTTCGTAGCATAATTAAGATGTCAAATTTAAAATTGTACACACTCACGTCGTGGCTGTGTCATTCTGCACCGTGGTGCTAGAGCTATCCAAGCTCTAACACCACTGTGCCACCAGTCCAATGCTATAACACTAGTTAGTGACCAAGTGCCGTAGCACTGTGGCACCAAGGTAGGGGACCCTAGCACTGCAGTGCTGTAAAGGTCGCAACTGTGATACTGAAAGCTGGGCCTTCAGCATCACAGTACCGAGAACCTAATAAAAGTTGTAATTACACAAATTACTCTAATTGTATATTTTTAAATTGTTTAAAAATATTTATTGTTTATTTTATGTAATTTATAATAATTATAATTATTGTAATATAAATTGTGGCCCATTTGTTCGTGCTTGTAACTACAATGGGAACCCTGCTGGTGGGGGTAAGTTGTGATTGCACAAAACAAATGTGTGATTTAGAATTACATCCTCATAAGTTACGGACAAGTAAAGAAAAATATCTCTTAATTATATTGAAAGTATTTTATTATGAGATAATGTTACGCAATCATTCGTCTTGTCAATACAGTGTTAGACGGGTCACGTCGGTCTTTTCTAATATTGCTACAGTGTGAGTAATTTAATCGGTGTGATTTAAACTATACCGATTAAATATGAGATGAGACAAATATATGCAAATGAATTGTTCAATATTGCTACAGCGTGAGGGTAATATCAGTAACATATATTTGATTATTAACAAGTTAATCTAGAATACACTTATCCAATATTGCTACAGCATGAGGATAAGGTATATTTAAGATTTGTGGTAAGAGCTACATGAGATGAAATTGATAAGAGTTGTCTACCTGTAGAGTTTACAAAGGCCAATATTGCTACAGCATGAGGCTAGAGTAAAATGCCAATAGGGTCAACTTCTCACTGTATAGTTTAAAGAGTTTAAACTGTCGTTATCCCATTTGAGAAATTAAAGGGATCGTGTAAAGCAATAGGATGGTGCTTTTAGATTAAAAACTGTACAAAAGCTATACCCATGATCTAAAATATTATTAATTAATGATTAGAAATGTTCAGCTAAACATCTCCTAAGTATCTTATAGAGATGAAATCAATATAAGCAATTCATTTGCATACTTTAATTAAACACACTAACTATATGGTATCGACAAATATTTAGACTTGTCAATGAATCTGAAAATAGTCATAGATTCAAAAAAAACTTAGATATATTTATTATCAATAGATAATTGAAGGTGTTTTCGATAATATCTCTTCAAAAGAAGATAAAATTTATCGAAAAGTGATCAATGATGATTTAAGAGTCAAATCACATATTATAACCTCAATGTCTAATGATTTTCAGAAAAAACATGTGCATATGAGATGTACAAGTAATAGTACAATGCTCCATCTGTCATTCTTATATTAGCAAGTTATTGCATGATTTAAGTGATGCTAGGAAGCTGTGAAAAGAGAAGTACAACTTCATATAAGAAATTGAGATTTCCTAGACATGGTAGCTATTAGCAAGTTTTTAGTCATTTCTTCATTTTGAAAAAAACATGACGTTGTATAATTGATATTTTGTGTGAAACATTATCAGGCAAATCATATTACTCACTTTACTATACAGAGAGGGTTATCATGGATACATCAAAAATAGTTTCTCATGTAAATATGATAATGATAATATTTTGCTAACTGAATGTCAGTGAATGAAAGGCCATTATATCTTAAAATACAACTTGAAATGTCTAGGTGAATAAAATAAATAGTAGTTCGAGAAATTATAGGACATAAGATTATGTCATATAGACGTGAGATGACTATCCCGTCTAATTAAAGATAGACAGATATTTAATCTGATTATGAATCCTTTGTCAGTTTATAAATCTAAGATTTGAGGAAAAATGACCAAATATTTATGTAAGTATTGGATATTGTGTAGGTGATCAATTATACTAGAGTGTATGCATGTGCAACTGTGTTTATTATACAAAATACATATCACATACATATTTAAGTGCGATAGAGAAATTAAAATATACAATAAACACAATAAATAGCATATTAATCAAATTAATATATAAAGGGAGTTTGAGAATTCACCAAAATGTGTAACACTTTACACATGAATTTTAAAAGTTTTCATGGAGACCAACTCATTGGCAATTCTAGTCACTCATTGAGTGGGCTAGTAAGTTAGAACAACATTTCCAATTATCTAGCACTAGTTTTAACTCTTAAACTCTAAGCTATTTGATTTACCTTTAATCAACACTTGATCAATAAATAAAATTCTTGAATTGTTGTAATTACTAACCAAGATTTCAACTCTTAAAATCAAAACGGAAAAGAAACAATTTCATTTCCCAATTATACTCAAAATTGGCAGGCCATTTTTTCTCCTTCAAAAGAAGAAAAACAATTCATTTTGGCAATTCCAAATTATCTTATGTTTTTATACACTCACACTTTTAAAGCAAATTCCAAATTACTTCTATAATGTTCCAAACATTTCTATAACATTCACACACACACATATATATATCTCAAATATATATTAAAATAATAATATTATACTATTAAAAGCATTAAACATGGCTACCAAGTTTAATTAAATTATTATAATAATAAATCATAATATTATATGCATAAATACTTTACAACTAAGCATTAACATATAATATTATTATATAATAAAATATAATAATGAGATATTTTGATTATTTAATAATTAAATAATTAATATGTAAAATTATCATTTTGCCCTTCATAAATAGTTACCAAGTATGCTCCTAGTGAGTCCTATCAAACCTCACACTTAAGTAAACTCAACCAATGACCCATAATGCGCCGAATGTCAAAATATAATTAGTAGATAATAATTGTTAACTAATTATTATATTTAACACTTAAATACGGACATGTGTGCATTCTTGTAGTAGTATTAGATATTACTGGATTGAACAATTCAATCAGGTACACTTCCCCAGTGCACAACGAGTATACTCTATATTGTGGGACTCCGTAGGTCTACGCATGATTTGTCAAATAGAACTATTCCTTGAGTCTGTGAAAAAAGCCCCACGCGAACGTTACGGATATTACAAATCAACGCGTTGGATCATACTTGAACTATACAAACTAAGGTTACGACACATACGTATAATCCTTCTGTCATTTATACCTTAGATGTGCAAGGACATAGATTAACACCATCAAATCCCTATGTGCTCATCTATAAACCTATCTCCAGACTTACATCTCATTGAACAGTTTTTACAAACTCTTTGCTATACTATTCGACCTTGTGAAAACTCCTTTTCTGGGTATATTGCTTATGGCCATAAGATTTTTTCTGAGATACTATCTTAGAGCATTTAGATATATTACTCCCTATTTGAGCTGACAGATCTCATATCTATGCACACTAAACTCCATGAACATCGGACTATACCCAGCGACTAGACCATGAAAGGTCTCTGACATGCATGAAACCAAAGTATGGTGAATCACTCATAAGCTCACCATGGCATTCATATTGGAGGACCACATATACCACTCAACTCGAGAGGACTTTTCATAGATGGTAACATAGAATGTCTATTAGGGTCCTCATGAGTCTGTTCAGTATCAGTTCTGAATGAATATCCATATGCCTATACAAGCTACAAGCTCATGGTCAACTAGGAGCAATCATCTGTACCATATAGATATAGATATACATTGATCTATATAAAAAATGATCCATCAACAGACTTACATTGGTAAAAATAGATCATGAACAATGTATTTAAAAATATACTTGCATAATGACATTTTCTAGCACCTGATTGCAACTCTTGGAACTATGTCATTATTAGTATATTGAGTTATTTGTCCCATTACAGGCAAGGCTCTAACTTCTTAGATTTCACTAATTATTATAACCTACTAACGCTTACCAGTTATAATTCTTAGTGATGCTAACTCTTAGTTCTAATCTGAACTTCTTTAGATCAGATCTGAACTCTTTCAGATCATACAATATCCGTAGTGTTACAAGCATTGAAGCTCAGTGGATCTGTAGAAAAGCTTGCAAAAGAAGTTCTGTGAATATATAAGTTAGTTATAGAGCTTAGAATAATTTAAAGCTCAGTAGATCCCATCCCACAAAATTGAACAATAATGGAATAATTGCTCAAGCTAAGAAGCCCTAAGGCTCAGTAGAATTCTGATCATGTGGACTCTTAATACCACATAATTAAAAAGTTCTTAACTAATGGAGATATAATTATATCTAGGATATATTTTATGAATAATATAGCAAACCCACTAACTAAAGCCTTAACTCCTACTGTGTTTGAGAAACACATAAAGATGATAGGTATTAGATATCATCATGAATGGTATTAGAGCAAGTGGGAGTTATTTGAACTGGTGCTTACAGTCATTCTAATATTGTATGAATACTAATTGTTTAATATTTATACAATAAATATTTTGAATAAAATAATTAATATTAAATAAAATGGTAAGATGCTTATAACATTTCAGACATTGTATGATCTGAATAAGTTCATATCTGGTCTTAAAGAGCTTGGACCAGTGCTAAAAGTTAGCTACATTGAGAGTTATAAATGTTAAGAGTTAGTACTGCTAAAAGTTAGCAGGTTATAAAAGTCAGCCGAATCTAAAGAGTTATATCCTTGTCTGAAATAGGACAAGAACCTGAGGGTATGCTAGTAATAACATAGTTGCAAAGGGTTGTAATAGGTGCTAGAAAATGTCATTATACAAGTATGTTCTCAAATTCTATGTTTGTGATCTATTTTCAATGACGCAGGTCTATTGATGAATCCCTTTTATATAGATTAGTGTATGTCTATATCTGTATGGTACATATGGTTGTTCTTAGCTAACTATAAGCTTAATGAAAACTCGTATAAGTATACAGGTATTCAGTAAGGACTAAATATTAAGCAGGCTCAATTAAAACCTCCAATAAACATCTTATAAAGCCGTTAATTGAGGGTCTTCTCGAGTTCAGTAGTATTCGTAGTCCCTTAACTTGAGCACCACGGTGGGCTTGTGAGTGATCCACCATACTTAGCTTTCACACATGTCACAGACCTTTCATGGTCTGACCACTAGGTGTTGTTAGGCATGGTCCGATGCTCATAGAGTCTAGTGTATGTAGATATGGGATTCGTCAGTTCATATTGGTGAGTTATATATCCTGATGCTTTGAGATTGTATTTTAGAAAATCTTATGACCATAAGCAATAAACTCTGAAAAGTATTTCCTGTGGATAAACAATATTGCAAAAGTTTTCGTGGTGATAGTTTATAGAAATACGAATCTGGAGATAAGTTCACGATTGAGCATATGAAGATTTGACGGTGATGATCTATGTCTCCGCTCTTCCAGGATATAAATGACGGAGGGATTATACAAATATGTATTAACCTCAACTTGTATGGTTTAACATGCTATTTTATTATGTTCATAATGTGTGTAGGGCATCGTTATGGACTTACGGAAGTATTCTATAAGACAAAATGGGTGTGAATCTAGAGAGTCTCACTATATGAAGTGTACTCATTTTTGCACTAAGGTAATGCACCGGATTAAATAGTTCAATCTATGAAGTTTTTGAAAAAGTCAAAATTATTTTAAGGTCTCTCGGGGAGATCATAGGATTTAAGTGTTAAGCCCGAGATCACTTTTACCTTTTTATTGGATGTCACATTTCATACCATTAATTTGTTAAAGCATGACACGTGGCAATGTTTCATTGGCTTGATATATAATTTGCAAATGTTTATAAATGAAAATGTAATCAATGAATTAAAGGATTTTAAAGCCACAGTTCAATTCGGTCAATAATCAAGTGGTGGCATGCAATTTATTAATGGCCAATGTGTATTCCTTTAACAAGTGCTAGTCATTTTAAATGAATTATTTTTTATTAGTTGCAAATGAAAGATTCGACCAAATTAATAAGTAAAAGATGGGGTTATTTTATAAGTCATAATGCCATTAATTTGCTCTTCATTTGGCCACTTTATTAATAAATCAAATATTGGCTTCTCATGCTTGATTTTAAGCATGAGATGGCTATGAAACAAAAGTAATTCGACCAGCACTACTTGGAAGCATAACAATACAAATAATTTGCATTGTCATGCTTGGCCATCAATTGTAAATTCATTTGATGAATTTGCGGTAATGATGGCTATAAAGAGCCTATGCCATTTCTTTTGCAAATGCAAGAAAAGGTATGCATATGTTACACAAAAAGTTTCGAGAGATTAAAGAAGCAATAGTTGCTTCAGATAAATTATTTCGAAGAGAATAATAAGGGTACTGTTCTAGCTCAAAGGATCCCACCGAGTCCTAAACTAGAACTACGCAAAACGCACTTCGAGGGTGAGTTCTCTAATATCCCATTAGCATAATGGGATATTTGTTTATTTTCCACTGCGTATTTATGAATGTGATGTGTAAATTAAAAATTAAAAATTTACACACTTACCCGATGCACAGTGCACTTTCAGTTATCACACAACATTATGCCTATAATCATATGAGTGACTTAAGATTTCAGGGAGCGTAGGTTGCGTGTTTTTCTTTGCTTAGACTCTCTGAAATCCTGGTTTAATGGTGTCATCTCTATGTTCTTTGTATATTTTAAATCGTCCTTGGATTGGGAATTATTTTCAGTTAATGATTATTGTTGGACTCGATCGATCTCTCTTTTTCATCCAAGGATTATATTTTAGATATAGAGTGTCTTCAACTTCATACTACCAAGGATGTAAGGTCAATGTGCCTCCTCAGACTGACTTTATGATTTTATATAAGCTTGATCCTAATTAGGCGAACATAAATCAAGCCTAAGCTTATTGGGCTTTAGGGTTTGGTAAGCTGAGCTCAAGAATTTAGTGACAACTCTAGCCTCAGCTTTCTCACTAAGGAAAACCACACATTTGAAATACTTGATGAAATGTTAGAAGGTTACTTAAAGATGAAAAATAATCGAAATTAGAGATTCAAGAAATCAATCCTTGTACCTGTTGCATGCTTATTTGAGCTAGATCCCTTGTGATGCTCTAACAATTAATACTCAATTGTTCATTTTTTTAGTTCAATATTTAATAGTCAAATACGGACTAATCTACATACATGTATGAGGCTTCATACGGGGTCTCCGAATGTGCACATTTTGTAAGTGCACAAACCTAATTAAATGATTTTTGTAATGTGTTTATGAAATGGACTTAAGCCATTATGCTCTCGTGCAATTGACTTATTTCAAGAAGTTATTTCTCTCTTATATAAGATTGTGTATTTTGAGATACTCTGTTAGGCCTATTATATATAGGCCTCACCAACTCGTATATAGTCTAATTCATAATCTCAAATTTCAAATCCATTATTCCAGGCCTGTTAATCCATGGGTCTCACAAATGAGTTATGGGCTTCATAGGAAGCCTAGAATGAATTAAAACTCAAATTTTATTCAAATTTTAAATATTTAATTAGTGTTTTACATAAAGAAAGATTTCCTACGAGTATAAAAGTTTCACTTAAATCCTTCTCTCTCTATCTGAAATGAATTATGACTCTTAATTAACTACAATTTAATTAAATCATACTTTGATTTAGATTCATGCATTCATATTTTGATATAAATTAAGATTTATACACTATAAATAAGCATGCACCCTTAGCTCATAATTCATTCAATTTATTACTCACATATGCATTCTATATTCCTCCACTCAATATTTAGTACTCATTATTCATTCTACACAACTCATTTATCACTCTCTTATTTATCTTTGAGACACTCCCCACACATAACACCCCCTCTTTTTATCAAATTCTGACTTGAGCGTTGGATATGTTTTTTAGGAGAATGGTGTTTTTTTTCCAAAACTTCAAGGAGCAATCAAGGAAAATGAGATAATTATTTTGAGATTGCAAATTACAGAACTTTAATGGTGGTTTTGTAGAAAGTTTGAACGAAAAACCAAACATCTAGGAAACAAAATCTGAAATTAAAAAAAAAAAGAAAGAAACAAATTTGGGGAAAAAACAAAAGGAACAGAGAACATGCATAATCGTGAATAATGCAAAAATTAGTGATAATATCGAAGGCTAATAGACCGATGCATGCATGGTTCCAAGCAAATATAAAAAAAAAATCAAATCAATAAGAGATTTGGAATATCGAGCAAGAAGGGATGATCAGGCTCTACATAACACGTGAAGATAAAACCTCATCTCTTAATAACAGAGTTTCCAAGTCATAAGCACCCCCAAAGAATTGAAAATCAAACTAAAGCAATTACTGCTAACTAGCAAACCATCCTAAGTTGAAGTTGCTAAGACTAGAAACCACCACAGGGGGACTAAAGCAGTAGAACCACCCCTACTTAAAACTACCCAGACTTGGACTGCCAGCCTTAACTTACCCTTGTCAACTGACTACCATTCTCAAGTCACCATCATTGACTGAACTATCATTCTTCAATAGGCATCTCAATCGCCACCACCACTTGAAACTTGTTGAACTACTGGTCTTTCCTGTTCAGCTGTATAGCTCCTATCAATTAAGTTTCCCATTCGGCTTCTTAAACCATAAGTGATTTAGATCACAAACCTTCAGATTATTTCCTGAAAAAACCTCTCAAAATTTCTCCAATGAAAGATTTCCTTGACCAACGAATCTGTAATGTTCTTAGCAAAACATAATCTATAGCAAGCTATCTTCTCTATTGTGGCTATGGTTGCGGAATGAGCTAGAGTTGGAATTGGAATTAGGATTAATCAAGGCTATTGTGATTTTAACGAATATCAGTTTTAGTGATTTAACTCTCAGCAGGATAATGGAGAAGGAATCGAGTAGTATGTAGGAAGTCAATGACAAACACTTATGCATTCGTTTTTTAAACTAGGTCAAGCACAGCATTCTGCTTCGAAGTTTGTAGCATCCACGTCGCACTTTCATCAAGGGAACTAAAATAGGGATGATCGAAGAAATCAATAATTCAGCTTTTGAAGATTTGAGAAGGAGTCTCTTTGTAACCGTTTCTAAAGATAAATAGCTTCTTAAAGATAAAAAGTAAGTGTTTGGTATCAGTAAAACACCAAACACTAGGAAAAAGTAGAGATTCAAGAAGGACCATACATAATCTACTTGCTACAAACCATAAGGAGGGAACCATCCCCACATCATAGGACATATCTAGGTTTTATAACAAGCATTACTATAGGACACATCCAGGTTCTATAATCAAGCTTTATCATGGGACACATTCAAGTTCTATAATCAAACATTTTTTAGTTTTCTTATGTTATTTCGATGCTAACGTATTTTTCAAAGACATCCTTAGAAGGGTTCTGCACCTTATCTTATAAGAAAATATGTAGCAAGACTTCCTTTAGAGGCTGGAAGCCTTTATGCCTTACTTGGGAAACAACCTCTATAAAAATTCCCTTGGGGGTCCTCGTCCCTAAGTTTAGGAAGCATCGTCTATAAGACTTCTCTTGGAGGGGCCTCGTTCCTTAGCTTGAGAATCAACATCCATAAGATGCACACGTTGACAGCCTTTTTTGGAAAGGTCTAAAACCTTTACCAAGGAAGCGCATTGATAAGCATGTTTTATATATGATGTTATACTACTCTTAATTTGATATTTGCCCATTTTAAATGTAAATATATGGCTTTTATGTGTGTTATTGTTATTTTGTAGGTTTCAAGTTAATGACACTATTTGGGAGAGAAATTCAAAGAAAACAAAGCAAAAATATCAAAATTGCTACAATGAAATTCTATCGTAACCGTGAATAGCATTTTGCTACAGTGCCTTGCCTAGGTGCCAAATCAAGACCCCAAGTTAGAATGCTCGGCGCCTATGCGCTACCAATACCCCAAATCTATTTTGAACTTTGTAACCTAATTTTGAAGCCCATTTTTGAAGGTTATATAAAGAAAATTAAAAGCTTCATTTATCATCAAGGAGAAAGCATGAAATTGGAATTTTTTTTTAAAAAAAAAATTTTAGTGAGAGAAAGCATTTTGGAACTTGGATTCTTGAAGAACATTGAATATTTAAGGCCCCAGGAACTTCTTTAACTACTTTTCCCTTCTCTTTTTGTCTCATTTACTTTAATTTAAAGTTTATATTTGTAATTTGTGTCATTTTGAACATGATTAATCTTGTGAATCTTTCAATTATTGTAATTATACATTTGACTATGGATAGCTAAATATCTTGTTCTAGGGCTTGATGTAACCTTACTAAGTACTATGTTTTGATATTTTAGTTGATTAATGATTATATCTTATGTTTTTCATTTATGCCTTTCTGAGTTTAATGCTTCTAATTTTATTGGAAGATTGATTAGATGATTTAGATGCGTGGGTTGCATGCTTGAAAAAGAATAACCCATGTGTTAAAATTAAAGATCATAACCTCAACTTTTATTAAGTTAGGATAAAACTTAGATAATTATTTAAGGGTTGCATAATGCATGTATAGATAGTCAAGTTAGAGTATGGATATTAACTTGAATGTATATGCATAAGATCTCATTTGACGCTCATGAGAGGTAATAAGTTTAATTCTAAACCCTTGGTTAATGAAATCACAATAATAGTTATTAATCATTAATTAAGAAGAACATAAAAAAGGTTGAGTGAAAATAAGTTGAATTGTTTAATTGATAGTCTTAGTATCTTTAATTTTCTTAACCTATTTAGTGTTTAAACTAGCCTGGATAAAATTAGGTTGTTAGCACTATAGTAAACATTAATTTAGAGCTACAATTCTCATAGGAATGATACTTATTTATCACTTTATAACATGCTCAGGACCCGTGCACATGTGATTAATATTCACGTATGTTAGTTTTGTGAACACGCACACATCAAAACACTTCTTTAGATGGGTCTAGTACCTTTATCAAAAAAGCATACACATTTAGAAAACTTCCTTGGAAGGGTCCAGTACCTTTACCAAAAAAACGAACGCATCAAAAGACTTCTTTGGAATGGTCTAATACCTTACCTAGGAAGCACAAGCATTTAAAATATTTATTTGGAAGGGTTTGGTACCTTTACTAAGGACTCACATGCATTTAAAAGACTAATACTTTTACAAAAAAGCATTCATATCGAAAGACTTCTCTGGAAATGTCTAGTACCTTTATCAATGAGCACCCATATAAAAATACTTCTCTAAAAGAGTTCAACACCTTTACCAAGAAGCATCTATATATCAAAATACTTCTTTGGAATGGTTCAATACCTTTATCAAAAAGCACTCATACCAAAAAGATTTTTCTTGGAGGCCTTCATGCCTTTGCTTGAGAAGCACTATAGAAAGACTTCCCTTAAAGGCTTCATGCATTTGCTTGAAAAGAACTACTAGAAAGACTTCCCTTAGAGGGCCTCATGCCTTTGCTCGGGAAGCATTATTATCCCTTAAGAGGTCTCATGCCTTTGCTTATGAAGTACTACTAATAAGACATCCCTTATAGAACCGCGTGAGTTGCCTTGGGAAGCACCACTAGTAAGGCTTTTTTAGAGGGGATCATGCCTCATCCTTGAAAGTACATAAATTAATCTGACATCCAGATTCAAGCAATGAACTCTATGGATACAAGCATCAAAGGGAACAAACCATCTTAAAACACAAGGATGACTCACTCGATCAATTATTTTGTACGAAAAATATAACAACAAAGCTCTCAATGACAACCCACAAGGTGGATGGGGATGAGGATACATCCTCCTTGAACTCCCTCCCTAACTTGAGCATGCATCAGTCGTTCTTTCACCTTCTCTCTTCAATTTTACCCTACGATGGGTGGTATGACCCTCTAAATCATTTATCTCAATAAGATTCTTTAGGAAAGTGTAACCTACAAAAGGCAATAAAACCTCACTTGGAGACAATAAAGAATCTAAATATTCTACTATCCAACGACAACAATTGCACTACTTGTTCACATGGTAAACTGGTGGTTATATCATCTCCTTCTAAAATTAGCTTTGAATCTTTATTATTTTTCTAGAGAATTCATGAGATATTTGTATACCAATTCACCCCTTAGATTGACCATTTTGCTACTTAATGGTCCTGATTGATGCATCTGCTTAATAGTCACATGCTTATTTGTTATTTACACACAATCTTATTTTTGCTAAATTGCTGGCACAAATTATCAAATTACATGCATAGTTCTAGATTAGCCAAACAAGACCTCACATATTAATAACGCTAGTGAGTTTACTTCTAAGATCTTTGATGATTACTGCATGTCAATAGGGATTGATGTAGAACATCCAATTCCATATATCCATACTCAAAATAGGTTGGCGAAATCATTTATTAAAAGAATCTATATAATTGCAAGAACTTTGCTACTATGAACTCAATTGCCCACTTAAGCATGGGGGTCATGTAATTTTGTATGTTACAATAGTAATACGCCTAAGGCCAACCTTTTATCATGAATATTCTTTATTGTAACTAGTACTTGGTCATTAATCTGATTTATCTCATCTATGTACTTTTAGTTATGTTACATACATTTCAACCTCTCATTCTCAAAGTACTAAGATAAGACCTTAATGTCATCTAAACTTATATGGATTTTGATTCACTATCTATTATTAGGTATTTAGAACTCGTAATAAGTTATCTATTTATAGCATATTTTTTAGATTGTTATTTTGATAAGACGTATTTTTCTCTGCTAGGAGTAAGCATAATGCCTTAAGAAAATAAGTAAGAATTATTCTGGAACGTGACACATATATCTTATCTAGATCCTCGCACTAGAGAAAGTGAAATTTAAGTGCAAAAGATAGTTCATATTCAAAAAATTGCAAAGTAACTACCTGGTACATTTAATAGGTGCATCAAAGTAACCAAGTCATATATGTCAGTTGCTAACATACCATCTCAAGTAATTGTTCCTAAAGAATAACCTGTTAAAAGAGTATATGAGGAAATGTCTATTGCACGCCAAAAACGTGGTAGACCACTTAGTTAAAAAGATTTTATTCCACGAAAAAGAAAAATACAAAATTAGGATCCTATTATAAATGATGGTCAAGCTATGGATGAAATGCTCTTGAAGAGTGTAATAATCCTAATATAATGAGAAACTCAAAAGCGTCTTAAATATTAAAAATGGTCCCAGCCCTGGAAAAGGCTAGAAATAAATAAATAATTATCGATGATGTATTTTTGCATGTACAGTACCTACTAAAATCATTAATAATGATTATAAACCATTGTTTGTGGATGAATGTAGACTAAGGCACGAGTGGCCAAAATAAAAAGAAACAATTCAAGCAAAATTGACTTCTTTAGCCATACATGAAGTATTTAGACATATGGTCCAAACATAAGAAAGTGTCAAACATATTAGGAACAAATAAGTTTTGTAAAGAAATATAATGAGAAAAATAAAATTATGAGATATAAAGCCAAACTTGTTGCTCAAGAATCCTCACAAAGACTAGGCATTGATTATTATGATACTTATTCTCCTATAAAATATATAATTACATTTTGATTCTTGATTAGTTTGGTTGTATAGGAAATACTTGACTTATGTCTCATAAATGTGATAACAGCTTATTTATATGGATCACTTGATACTAATATTTATATGATAACCCTTGAAGGATTTAGAATGCCTGAAGCATTCCAAGCAGCATATTATAACTTATATTCTATAAAGGTACAGAAATTTCTGTGTAGGTTGAGACAATATGGATACATGTGGTATAATCACTTCTATAAGTACTTGATGAAAGAGAAACAAAGATTTAGGAAAAACTAAATATTGTCTCAAGTTGTAGGTCGAGAACAGTCCAAATGAAATCTTTATCCATCAAATAAATTATGTTCAGAAAATTTTGAAACGTTTTAAAATGAGTTAAGCTTTTTCTATTAAGTACCCCCAATGGTATTTTTGTCTCTTAATTCTAAATATGATTAACTTCTTCCCAAAGAAGAGACGAACAGATACTTGATCCAAAAGTACCTTATCTAAGTGTGATTGGTACTTTATTGTATTTAGCACAATGCATTAAGTTGTATGTAGCATTCTTAGTAAATTTATTGGCAAGATTCAGTATTAAAATAACCAGAAGACACTAGAATGGTGTTAAACATATTTTTTTGTTATCTTCGAGGAACAATGGATTTTAGATTATATTATTCTAATGAGATAACACAAAATCCAGATCATGTTGGTTATGTTGATGCAGGTTATTTATTTAATCCCTATAAAGCCTATTCACAAAAAGATATATTTTCACTTATAATAGTACAACAATCTCTTAGAGATCTATAAAGTAGTCTAATGTTTCCATTTCTTCAAATTATGCAAAACTTCTTGCATTATATAAAGTAAACATATAGTATGTATGGTTGTGATCAGGCATTTATCATATTTAAAAAATATGTGACTTATCTTCTACTATAGATACTCTAACAACTATATATTAACATAATGTTTCTTGCATTTCTCAAATTAGATGAAGATACATTAAAGAGGACAGAACTAAGTATATACCACTAAAGTTATTCTACACTCACAAGGTCCAACAAAACAAGAAAAGATAATCCACTAAAACTTTTGTAGATTTATTCACCAAATCTATACCTCTATGGACTTTTGAAAATATGGTATTGAGGCTAAATTTTGTCAGGCTAGCTAACCTTAAAATATCAAAAGTTTATAGAGTGAGGCAAAACCTAAGTTGTTGGGCCTGTTCACACCAAGAGTTGGGCTCTGACCTTCAGTTATGTAGTGTTAGAATTAAGACCGAGTTTTGGGTTTGCTGAGAACTGAACTATATGGTGGGGACTTGAACACAAAAAGCACAAATTAAGAGGTAGGCGTCGACAGAGTGGCCAGCAACAGCCCTCTAATGCTTAAGTAAGACGACTTAATGGTAGATGTTCCCTAAATTTTTTACCTTAGAGAGAATATGGAGAGAAGACAAAGAGAGTTTCTTAATATAAAAAGTGTGCTTAGTTCAAATCTATCTTACTTTGATTCAAAATTGTAGTTAAGCCATGAGCGAGGAGGGCATTGACCTAGAGAATTCTCCTTAGGAGTGGCATGTGGTGACACTTGATTGGTGAGTCCCCTTTCTTATAAGAATATTTTGGAGAAATAACATATTTAAGGGGCTATTGGGTAATTGTTCCCTTCTAAGACTATTAAATATCCTTGGATTGGCTATTTTTTAAGAGGATCAACTTAAGGGATAAGTGAGTGGTAGGTGTTGCCTTTTAAGCTCCAACGAATTTAATATTGGCTGGTCTCACAAACTTCAGACAAACCTTATTCTCATGTTAGCAAAAGGCAAAGGCCTGTCTCATGCTGACATAAAGGCTTGATAATAATCCTTTTGAGATTTTTCTCCTAAGACTTTATCCATGGGTCTAGTTGTCATGCAATGTGGTCTCTAACTAGGCATTTGAGAGACCCAATGGTGATGTGGAAAGAGATAGAATTTCATTAATGTGTAGGCCAATTATGGGGCATGATAATGACATGACAAATGAGTTAACCATAATGAAATGTTCTTGGTAGTGGAATTGAGTGATGACATGGACCAATGTGCAAATCTTACCTGATGAACCCTATGGCTAAATTGTGGAGGTCAATGGGCCTGTGCTAACACTAAACCTGTTGAGATGGCCTTGAGTTTGACTAGGCAACTCTTTAGATAAGATGGGCATAAGGGCTTAAATGGGCCTTAAAGTGCAGTCCAAGTGTTATCTCATTTTTTTTTCAACAAATGATACATGGCATTATTATATGTCGTTTTAAGAATGAGCTTTGAATTAGACGAGCACATCATTTGGAAGCAGAACTTTTATAATTATCTAAATCTATATACATCGCACTCCTTTACCCCTTAACTGGGTTTTTTTCAAATGGAATTTATTATTAAAAAAATTTTATTAAAATTTTTTTAAAGAGGTAGTTACACATCCAACACTATTTTATGATCATTCAAGATTGTATTTATTTTGTTTTTTAGTTTTCTTCCACCGAATTTTTTCTTAACAAAATTGATATAATAAGTATGAAGTTATCAATATTCAAGAGGAAGTATTATAACCATGTATATCCTCCTTGCTCCACATGAAACGTCATTTGGCACTTTATTAGCCTTGCTTACAAAATGGCAACTTACAAAGTTGCATGTAACCCTTCTTTTTTGCTATAATGCTTATAAAGGTGGTAGGACTTACTTAAATACAACTCAATGTTTTTGTTTGTCTTGTTTCCTCGTTTGTTTTGTTTCATTCATTTTCATTTTGTATTACAACCGTAATCAAACTCTTTTTCTATTGTTCTATGAGGTTGTTTGGTGTCTAAACAAAGAGTAAAGCAACAAATTGTAATAAAGAGCTATATATGAGGATAGTTTCGGTATTCACAAAGTACAGATTTAAATTCAATCAATAGTGTCATAGGCAAATAGAGTGTTTAAACTACCTTTGAGATGCAAATAATCCCACCCTAGTAGAAAAGAATTACTTTGGAAAAATATTTCGTTGATAAATGTTTCCCGAAAGGATCCCGCCATGGATTAGCCTATTATACCTAAAAATGATATATTAAGGAAGAGCATACAGTTTTCTAGTCTATAAAACCTAAAAACTTGAGCCATTTCAATATACATTTTCTTTTCCTACTTCCATGAAATACTTTATAGATGGCTCACCTGCTAACTTGATAACAATTTTTATCATAACTTCAGTAATAAAAAGAGATAATTTTCTTCAAGAAACACTTTCATCAAGTATTTAACTTATTTGATTATGGAACTAAACACAACTAAATATGTCATTAAAGTCAAAAAAAAATTGGAGGGTTGGGGTGGATAGGGGTTTGAAATACTGCTACTTGCCATGCTAGCCTTTAAATCTACCTAATTGCACTAAACTACAAGCATATACAAAAAAATTTGGCACTACAATTTTTCTCTCAGCAATAATTAATGGGTATTACTTCTGATGCTTTGTTTTCTCGGTGTTGAAACATTTTCAAGCAACAGGAATTTTGGGTTCACCTAAATTCACAAATGCCTCTGCCCGAGCCATACGCAACATTGCAGCATTCCAAGATACAAGATGGTTCATAAACACACTCGCATACTTCCCTTTGTCATTCTGTTTACAAGTAGCAAAAGAAATGCTAAGAAAGTATCTCATGAAGGATAAACAACGAGTCAGTGATTGTTACATACCTTGTAATCTAGATAATAAGCATGCTGAAAATAGTAAAAGAGAAATCATTAATATTTTGTAGGTTACAAGGAATTAATTTTTTCACTCCAAGCAGAAAGAGAGCTTACCTCCCACATATCCAAACTGATGATGGGCTGCACAAAGGAAGAATGTCAATACAATTGTCAAAACGGAAATCAAGTACTCAAAAGGGGACAAAATTTACGTACAATATCATCCCAAACAAGTGGATTAATGGCATTTGATGTTTTAACTACGTCAAGTCGTCTCTCCTCTCTCTTCACTGAAAAATCGAAGTAGTGCCATGTAAAGGAATTGATTGATAGAAGAAAGTAACATCAGCAAATGAACATTGTAACTATTAAGCACAACCAGCAGACAAACTGTATTTAACTTCAAATGTTTCTTCACTGAAACATAGATCCATAACTTTTTTGGCATTGCATCCTCAATGACTTCGGAACCAAAGAGGTAAGGAAATTGGAAAAGGAAAAGTACCAGAGATAGAAAGAACTGAGAAGGGAAATATTCATAACAGCACTTGTAAATAACCAAACTTTATTGTCATAGGAGTGCCTGCTATGAGATTAATATGTTGAATTTTTCAAAAAGAAAAGAGGAACAATAAGTAACCAAAAAGTTAATATTTCAGTATTCTCATTTACTACTCTTATTCTAATAAAAAATTGCTTGAGGCAATGCTTAAGCTGAAACGTAATATGGTATATTTATGACAACTAACGAGCACAGAGATGGGTTAGAAGGTCCAAGTAAAGACAGAGCGCCATCTTAAAGCTAAACTCAACTAGTACCAGAATGAAGGCCAAACAGAAAGGAAAACCCTATACGTACAAGAAAATCTCCCGACAAAGGTGCAGATTATGAGTTGTATAAAATTTCAGCAAAAACAAAGATGATTGAAGCACAGGAGATGAAAATAATATAAGTGCTTTCATCTCATACATTATCCTGAGCCAAAAATGATATAAATGATGATTCCAAATTCTAAGGAATCAATGACAAATAACAAGGTTCAGCACAGGAATTCACTTCTGGCCCAGAAAACAGTGTGTTTACACACTAGTATAAAGGCCAAATGTAGTGGGAAAAGGAGATGTAAAATCTGATTCATAAATGCCAATCAACTGAAGACAAATTTAAAGGAAAATTAACTAAACAAAGGGCTTACAAACAAGCCAAACGTAGCCAGCGCCAAACAGTGTAACTGCAGCTTCTATAAACTTGTCTTTGAAATTTGTAAAGGAACCAAAATCCTTTTCAATCTGCTCAAGTACTCCATATTTGGGCATGTCACCACCTCCAGGCTGCATTGACTCCCAAAAGAAGTCATGATTCCATACCTGCAGTGGTAGGTTAAGTGGTGATTTGACATCAGACTTATGTGATTCAAAAGGGCAAATTATTTAAACAGGATCAATTGAAAGAAGTTCCCTTTCTGAACCAGTTAAGAATATAACCATGAAGTCTTAGGAATTCTGATAGCACATTAGACATGATTAGCAGTCCAAGACTCTGACTAGAATACATTTCAAAACTTCCTACTCCATGAACTTTTATTCTAAAGTATCATGAAATGATGTTACATGATTTTTGGCTTCTAGACCAGAAAAATCAGATAGGTTTCAACTAACCCTCAAAATACTACTATTATACCATAGAAGACCAAACCAAAAATCAGACAAACAAACCCAATCTTAGATAGAAGGGTGTTCTTTCTTTTTCTACTTCCTTTCTTTTCTTTTATATGTATTACACAGGTATAAACTAAACCCCTCCCCAACCCTAATATGAGTAGGATTTGCATCCAAATGTCTCATATTTTCAATCATCAGAACAAGACCATAGATGTCTCTAAAATTCTAATGATCTTTATACATGGTCCTGAAACCTTGACATAAGGTGTCACGTGGATGGATATTTCAAATCATAATGATGTGTTTCTTAACAAAGATGTTGCAATGAGCTGGTTTCCTTTGTGCTTTCTGTTTGTACCTTGAAGCAGTTAAAAGCAAAAAACCTTGTTTGTTTTGACCTATCTGGGAATGCAACCTTGTTTCAGTGTTGATCAACCAAATCTAAATGGATAAAAGGTTCAAGTTTGTCCTGCAAATAGTATGAAAATATTCTGAAATGTGTACTTGCTCATATGCTATTCAATAGGTGGCTCTACTCTCCTTAGTTATCCCAAAAAAAAGTAGGATTCACCGTTCTAGATTTACCTTCTAAAAGAATCATAAGGACAGAATTGCAGGAAATAGGTTAATCTGAAAAAAATTCAAGCATATCCCATCAAATGACTTTGCCCATATGGGATAATGGTTAAGTTCCTATCCTGACTTATAGTTGCCGAGTACAAGACTTTCTTCGACATACCCACTACTAAATAGTGTAGTGTAACAAACAAAACTGAACTCCAAATTAAATTCTTTTCTCTTCTTCATGCAAACTTCAAATTTTCTCAATATGAGAATCAACAAGTTCACTAATCAAACAATAAAAAAGGAAAGTTTAGCAACATTCACTTTATTTACTGAAGTTAAATTCTAAGCTTAGCAGTTGCAAAATTTGTTCAAAACCTGGAAATACACATGAAAAAATTGCTTTAAGTCAAACAAATTAAACAACCTACAAATTTATCAGCTACTTGAAGCAAATTCACTCAAACAGTTAAGATATGCAAGTCGCAAGGAGCTAACAAACAGAAAGTTTAGATTTACCTGGGCAGCATTGTTGAATTCGGGTAAAGGGTTACCATTGTTATAAGTAACTTTAATAAGTTCATCGAGAGTGTAGCCATACAATTTATCATCCTTTGCGAGGTGTTTATTCAAACCTTCCACATAACCACGATGATGCTCTCCCCAATGCGTTTCCAGTGTCCTCTTACTCATATACGGTTCTAAAGCATCCTACGAAAACCAAAACCAGCATAAATAAGTCTTGACATATTGAAATTCAACGAAATAATAACAATAACATTAATAGTATTAATAAATAATAATAACAATAACAAGAAGCTTATCCAATCCATTTCACTTACGAGTTTATAAGGAGGTGTCTTTAATCCATAGTAAGCGATAATTTTGGAAGCTGTTTGTGACCCATTAAGTCGTCTTCTCTGAAAAAACAGATTAAAAATAAAATTATAAAAAAATATCTTAGTTTTGCATTCGAGAAAATGGGGAAAGGGTTTAACAAGCCGTTTGTGAAGCAAATAGCGAACCGGAAAAGAAAGCTTCGGAGTCTTCAAATTGGTGAACAGAAGATGAGAATTTGGAACGAGGGCATTACAACTAACAGAACCCATTTCGCCTCTCTCTCTGTTTTATCTTTTTTCCAGATTCTTTAAATTTATTCCTTTGATATTTTATTTTATTTTAAATTGAGATTTAAGAGACAGCTCTTATCTCATATCTTGTGTTTTCAAATCATTTTTATATTTTTTATAACCAAAAACAAAATTTATTCTTGTATGTCCTAAATTTCTGGTTATGCATTTAAGAATAAACCCGAAACACATTAGTAAAAACTTAAAATATATGATAACCTATTAATTTATTATGGTGGGCTATTTAAACTTGAATAATTTTCTTCACAAAATCTTATTATATGTACATATTAAATCATACAAATTTATTTATATATTACTTAACCTAACATAATATGATAATGTTGATTAAGTTATTATTACATTATTTAATTTATTTATTATTTTTTTGATAACTATGGTTGCAACCATATTATATTATAAAATAAAATATGAGTAAATTTGTATGATTGCTTATTTGTTTTGTATTTGTAGTGTTATAGTACTCTTCGAAGTTTTTTTTTTTAAATGTGCTTATTATTTTAAATATATCAACTTTTATTTTAACATTTCCATAATTTCAAATATAGTCAATATAACTAATATAAAATTATTATTGTTGACCCTAAAATTTAATCATCTTAAAGTTAATGAGTTAAATTTATGTGTTGTTGAAAATCACTGGTTGAGATTAATAAAATAAAAAAAAATAATAACACTAAATTTATAATGGTTCAACTCAATATAAACTTACATCCACTTTCATAAGCCAAATCATCTCTTTTGAATGTACTATAAATTTTTATTATTACAAGAGAGATACATGGAGACAATGCATTTATGAAAATAACTCCTAAAAAAATAATAAGTGTGACCTACCCCCTCCCCCTCGCAAGAATGAAATTTGATCCCTCTTAATTGGATCATGAATGATGAACGATGATGCCCTGCCTATAGTAAGAGTGGAGTCTTAGAATCTGAGTCTAATTAGAATATAAGAGTATTTTCTCAATTAGTCTTCTCTTATTAGTGTCCTACCAAAATAAGGACGGTAGTTTTCCTTTTTAATTAGGATATTTCTTGTGAAATCCTACTTGAAATAAGGTAGCAGCTCTCTCTTTACTCATTTAAGAGCTTTTTCTGGTCCTTGTAATAAATTGGGCTTGCCAAAATTCAAGGGAAGATAAGAGTCCTTCGATTTTCATTGTTAACTTATTAACACTAAAAATTTTATAGTAGTCTTTAGAATAAGGAAGTTATTTGTGATGCCTTCAAAGTGCCTGGCCGATCAAATCCATGGTTTGATGACTTTATAAGGTACTCTAAAAATTGTAATCCTCAATCTGAGGGTTCATCTTCAGATTTGATATCTTTTGAAGTGGTTTTCAAAGATATTCTAATCAAGTGAATACCCGGTGGTTTTTTTTCTTGGGTAACCATTATGAGGTCTTTATTCGAGATGGGGATTATGCCTCGTGGGGCTCTTTAAAAATTTTGTGCTACAGATTTTACCCCACATGGAGAGGTCTTCCGATAATTTTTTGTCCTTGGAGATAAAAATAATTTAAGTCTTTAGATGATGTCTTTAATAGTTGGCTCAGTCAAATCATGCCCATAGAATAGTGCTGATATTATAGACTTTTTTTCTAAGGCTAAAGACTGTAGATCAACTTAAGGATATTTTTGTGCTTGATGTTGGATTTTACCAAGGGTGTGAACCAAAGCCTGAGATGTTGTTGCCATTGGCTAATAGGTCTCAATGCTTTTATTTTTTGTTTTTTCATCCAAAGATTCTCATAACAGACATTGTTGTTAAAACTTTAAGTTTGTGTTAAATGCAAGTTGCTTCATAAGTATAAGCCAAGTACTATGAGTTGATCACTAGTGCGCTGAAAAGAAACTCAAAACTTAAGCACCATGAGTGTTAATATAAGCATAGGGTGCCTTATAATAATCCGAGCATTATAGGCTGAAATCCAAGCACCACAAGCTGAGAGATAATAATAAAAATAAGTATCATAGGCTGAAAGATAATAATAATAAGTTAAGCACCATAGGTTGAAATTTGAGTACCGTGGGTATAAAGTGGCCTCAATCTTCAAGTAAGACTTATATTGCCCCAGATGAGGATTATGTGGCCTCAAATAAGTACTTATGTTACCTTTAACGATTATTTACATTACCTTTGTTTAGGTCTTATAATGCCTTATATGAGGACTTGTGTTGCCTTTGTTTATGTCTTATAATGCCTTATATGAGGACTTGTGTTGCCTTTGTTAAGGTCTTATATGACCTTAGATGAAGACTTACATTAACTTAGAGACAACTATCTTACCCTATTCAAGCCTTACGGTCCTTTGACATCTCAGATTACCTGATCGAACCTTACAGGCATGTATCTTTCATACACCTTACAAGTTTCTAATGTCCTAAATTTGAACCATGCGTGAGTCTTATAAGTCTCTTGATGAGATGAAGGTTGCTCTTTATAGAAGATCTCTTATATTTTCACCCCTCATGGAATGAATTTTCAAGTAATCTTACCCTTTACAAAGAAAATTTCTATAATCTCCGCATTTTGTAAAAGGATTTTTCATAATTTTTATCCTTCATAAAGGGATTTTTAATGAATTTTTCCCTTTGTAAAAGGATTTTTTTTTTTTATGACTTTTGCCTAAATATGGTTAGATATTTCTTTGCCCTATTAGGACTTGTATCATGATTTTAGAAATGCCCATTGAGTTTAGAGATTTTTATCTTGATAAGCTTGAATTTATCTACAACTCTTTATGTTTCTTGTAAATTAACTCAATTTTAAGAACTTCTTTTAATCTTTCGAGGTGGTCATATTTTGACCTTCCCCTGCTCAATACAAGAAGAGGTTATTTTTGTTCATGAGCCTAGTCGAAAGGGTAGCTAGTGTTTAACCACCATTCTGATCGAGCTTGAGCTAGGTAGTCAGGCTTAAAACATTGCTCTGACTAGTTCGAACAGAAGGTAGTTTTCCTTTAGAAGTCTAACAAAAAGCATAGTCAAAATTTGACCATTGTTCTTACCAGCTTAGAGGTTATGAATTTGTCTTTTCTTTTTTAGAGTTTGAGTTCGACTATTGTTTTGACCAGCTCGAAGATGGTGCGCATAATTTGAGGACATAGACTGAGATCTTTTAGACCTCTTAGACCAAATCTTTAGGCCTTGTGGGCTTAATCTTTAGGTCTTGTGGGCTAATTCCTTAGGCCTTGTAAGAAAGATTCTAATTTTACCTCTTGTGAAAGGCCTTGATGAGGGCATGGATGACCTTAGGAAAAACTTAGATAGACTTTAAGAGGACTTAAGTATCCTCATAAAGGATTTTGATTGCCTCAAGATAAACTTCAGCTACCTCTGGGAGAGGTCTTTGAATTTTTATGAGGAGGTCCCTGAATTTTTATGAGGAGGTTATCAAATTGGTAAAAGGCATATTTTTATTGAAGTGCCTTTCTATAAAGTTTTGAAAACATATTGGCCATAACTAAAATTTTAGAAACTTGGAAGTATACTCTCACGAACCTTTTTGCAGAAAGTCGAAAGTAGTTAGGCTAAATTTGAATATTTTAAAAACTAAGAATGGGCTAAATGATATTATTTGAGAGTTGCCCTAGCTTTTTCTTTTCTCTTTATGTTGCACGAGCTTTCTTCATCGAACCACCACTAGTCATTTCTAATGGTGGCATGGACGACAGTGTTTGATGTGGGCTAGCTACATCTTCTACTCCTCGGTGATGGATGGCATTTGCCGACAATGATAGTGCCCTAAAACAACGGGCATAGAATAAGCGGTGACTAAATAATGTACCGCCTTGATTTCAAATTTTTTTCCAATGATGAAAGGTGATGGTCTAGCATGGTTTCAAGTCATTAAGGGTTGCTGAGTTGATAGATAAGTTCATCGACAACGAATGGTAGTTGAAGCAACGATGGTGAAAGGTGATAGTGACTTATGGTGGCCCAACGGATGCTATAAACTGTCTATATATTTTCTTCGCATTTTATTTGCAAAGAGCTTCTATAAACCAGATGGTTGTGGCTTCTTTTGGCACAAAGAAGTCCCAGATTCAATTCTAGGCAACAACTTTTTTCTACAGGTTTAAATTTAATCTTCTTGGCACAACTTCAATGAAATCGATGTGGTACAGTGGTAGCCTTTTGGTCTGGTTTTTGGGTTTTTTAGGTTCAAGTATTGACAGCCATGTTTCAGTCCTCAATTTTCATTCTATTTTATTATTTGTTATTCCTGTGGGTGCTTGCATAATTGTTGCCCTTTGAGCTATTAATCTCTATGATTAGTCTCCACGACTTTTTGTTTGTTTCTAATAGATAGCAAATTATTGATCCCAAAAATTGGTCATCTCAAAGTCAATAAGTTGAATTTGTTTGTTGTTAGGAATCATTGGTTAAGATTAACAAAAGAAAAAGAAAAAACAACAAGAAAAGTGAATTTATAGTAGTTCAACTCAATATGAGTCTACTTCCACTTCTTGAGACCAATCAGTTATCTTGAATGCACTATAGAATTTATTATTACAAAGAAATACATAAAAGCAATGTCTTTATGGAAATAACCCCAAAAAAAAAAAATAGTAAGTGTGACTTCCTTTGCCTCCCCCAACTCTAGAGTGAAATTTGATCCCTTTTAATTGGATCATGAATAATCAAATTGCCTTGCCCCTCTTAATTAGAACATGAATGATCAACTTGCCATACCCCCTTCTTTGATTTTCTTCTATTTATAAGGTAGTATAAATATAGGAGTCGTAGTCGTAGTCGTAAAATTTGAGTCTAATTGGGATATTAGAATACTTGTTTAATTAATCTTCTCTTATTAAAGTTCTGCTAAAATAAGAATAATATCTCTTCTTGTTGTTTAAGATTTTTCTTGCATGATCTTATTTGAAATAAGACAGTTCTCTTTTTACCTATTTGAGAGTCTTTTTTAAATCTTGTAATAAGCTGGGGCTGTTGAAATCTAGAAGAAGCAAGTACAAATACTTAATTTACTATAAAATACATAAAAATATTATCCTTCAAAGTTACAATGTTATGAATTAGTTATGAATTATTTAATAAATAGTTTAACTAATTAACGTTGTAATGCTTTTAAAATATAGTATTACCGTAATGTTAATTGTAATTATTGTTATAGTTTAAATTATGGTGTAATTATCATAATTGGTGTAATTACAATTATGGATATGAACTCACCCCTTTTACTAAAATCTTCAGCCTTTTATTCCCCTCTAAATACATTAAAGTCTTCTGGAACATGATCATTAAAAGTTCTCAAGTACTTAATTTTAAAATTAATAAAAAGCCGTAGGGGAAAAAGTCTTACATAATTCCAATCCATTTCCAACTTTAAAATTAACACCATACTACCATGTGTGGCTACATAGGCACGGTGCATTCATGATAATTTTAAGTATAATGATAAATAATTAAAGCATAATGCTATACTTTCATATATTATATGCTAACTTTGTATCTTTAGAGTTTAATTGAATTTTTTAAGTAGAGTTTTGACAATAGATTTTTAAAAATAGAGTTTTTACATGTAAAATTTTTAACAAAGTTAACGATTATTGATTTGCAATTAAAAAGGTCATTTGTTCTAATAAATTATTTAGTTGTATAATTTAAAAAAATTTATCATTAAATTATTAAAAATAAAAAACTAAAAAAGACACTGATAAATAAAAATTTAATATTAGCATTGAAATTTTTTTAAAGAAAATACATTAAATAATATATTTAACTCAAAGTCACACATGAAATTGAGAGTGTAAAGCTCATAAACAATATTACTAATAATAGCAAACTGCTAAATAATTTACTATATCTAATAAAGAATTAGAAGAAAAAAAACATAGAATAATATAATATTTTAGTGTAATATATAAGTTTTATTAGACGGTTCATTTTATATTGTAGAGATGACAACTTCATCTATTAGTGTAATATATAAGTTTTGTTAGATAGTACATTTTATATTGTAAAGATGACAACTTCGTCTATTAGTGTAATATAGTTGAATAGAGTTTTATTTTTATTAAATATATTACAAAAAAGAAAATAATGTTAGGATATATTTGACATTATAAAAGTTTAAAATAAAAACTCAAAAAACTTCATTTTTAAAAGCCAAAATTTTGAACTTTTGGTAATAAATAAAACAATATTTTTTTCTAAGTTTGGTAATAAAAACTCTTTGTAGTATTATTTATTTTGTTCACTATTCTAAAGTTATATTATTTCTTCTTCTATCTCTTTTTTTTTATTTAATTTTATTATTCAAGTAATTTTTTTTTTGTTAAGGTAAAAAGGTGAAACTCTTGGCAATGTAATAAAATATACTTAACTCTTATTCATGAATTTAATGTTTCATTCTTAAGTTATGCAAATTTATATATAATATATTTATTTTATTTGCAATATTAATACCTTTTTTTTGTAAAATAGTGTATCTTGATTTATTATAGACAATTTTTATAGTTAACACAAAAAATTCTTGAAACCATTTATAAGATTTGGCATAGATACCATTTCTTGTAAAGTGGGAATCTTGATTTATTATAGATAAATATAAAGATTGGCATAATAAATACTTGAACCCATTTATAAGATTTTATGTATAATAATTGAAAGAAATAAATACAAATTAATATATAAATGGTGATAAACTTTAATTATTATATCTTCCAATTAAAACCTCTTTTATATGAGGATTCCAATTGAGTTATAAAAAAAGTTGAATATATTCTTATTTCATATGCCAATAGTAGATTTTCCTAAACTTAACTTTTATTTTAATTGGTTAATTAAATTATTATTTGCAAACATCTTATACTACTTTAATTGTATTTAAAGTATTTATAGTTTGTAATTTTAATTCCACTTTCATGTGGATTGACTTCATTCTCACTAGGTTATTTATTATTTCGACAATCTTGCACTTGAGAATAAACTTTTATATTCTAAACGTGTCAATGAACTACACAAATTTCTATATTTGTATGATATTGACAACTTTATGCCTAGACTCTCATGGATTTACTCTTGATCTTTACTCAAAAGATTTCGTACCAATGAAAATATAATTCACTCCCTATATACTTATGATCTTCATTTCTTACTAATGTGAGACTTTTCTTGCATTCTTCATAATCTGCCCACCGAACAAATGACCACACTATTCCACATGGTTTTAAGCCTCTCATCAAACAATCTCTCATCCATCTATCTTTCACATAAGAAGACTTTGCTCTCTTCAGTTTGGTACTCGTCTTCTACTTATTTTCACTGCTTTGAGAGTGCACATTTTACGTGAAGTATCAAAGTATCTCATTCCTCGAGGCTCGCTCTATTCAAGTCAACTCCTTATCATTGTGTTGGAGACACAAGCCTTACATGAAGCACGAAACACCAAAGCACACCGCATGTTTAATAGAGCTTAACCATAGATCTCATCACAAGTTAGTCGGGACTCACCATATTTGTTCAGTATTGAGAATTTCCTCTATGTAGCTAATTTTAGGGCATGGCTCTAATACTGCCTATAAGGATATATTGAACCATAAATATTTATATTAGTATGATATTATCCACTTTGAATTTAGGCTCTCATGAATTTATTCTTTAACTTTATTTAAAAAACTTTATACCAATTGAGTTATTATTCATTTTTTATATACTTATAATCTTCCCAATTTTTTTTTTTTAACAATATGAGACTTTGTTTACATTCTTTAGATTCATGACTTTTAACTTAAAATCTTTTCTTTTTTTTCTCCACTTACATAATAAACAAATATTAACACGAGCATTTAAAGCTATATAGATCCTCCCCAAAACAAAGACATCTCTTCTCATTCTTTATTCAAAACAATCCCCTCCTTATAATTAAACAAAATTGTTAATAAATATTATGCCTATTATTAAATCGGCTCATCCAACCCGCACCAATTATAAAGTTATTAAATCTTTTAAAAGAAAATAGGCCCGTATGGCAATTAAAACTAGACATGACTTATCTACCCGGATTGCCCATTATCATGAGCATCCAAGATTTGAATGTTTGACTTATAAACAAATAAACTTAACTTGATAATTCGTGAATATTCTCGAATAAATAATGAATTATGCAAAAAAATTAGGTTCAAATTAATTTATAATTTCTATCTTTTTTATAATTACTGTTTATGAATTCTAAAGAAATTATGAGTATTAATCCTTTTCCAATTCCATAACATAATTAATATAATAATTAAGGTATGAATGTCCTAATTTAGATTTAGTTGTACCACTATAAATACATATTATTTTTTAAGTCTTGATTCATTCTAAGCTACACAATATTATTCAGGTGCTTCTAATTTGCATCTTATAGTATTTATTATTCTCTTTTTGGTTTTAGAGATACTATTTACACACAAGCACTTTATTTTTTTTATTAAATACTAATTTAAGTGTTGAAATATTTTAATTATTAGAAAATTTTTTTTTTTTCATAAATTAAAAAAATTATCAAAAGTAAGAAAATAATTTCTAAGAGATTTCAAACTTTAATAACTTCAGGAAAAAAAAAGTACATTAGTATATCTTATGATTCAGTTGTTATTATGAAAGGCTATTATAAAGCACTAAGTAAAGAGTGGACTAGTAGCCACTTGAAATCACAACAAAGACAACCACCGAGATTGCTATACGATAATAAATAGTGATCTTGTTCATATGAGCAAAAGCTACTATAAAAAATAATCTGAGCTTTTATGATTCATCTATTTATAAGGTCAACTCATATAAAGCATAAATTTCCAGCAACAAATAACAAAGTTGGATGATTGAAAATAACACTTTTCCAGTCGAAAAAAATGAAAGGGGTCATCTGATGAAGAATATTTCATAAGAGAGAGCGTCTATTTCTATATAAATGGCTATCTAAAAAGAAAAAAAAAAACATTTATTCTACTCTAAGTCCTAGAACGGGAACATAGTCAAAACAGTTGTTCTCACATTCGGTCACAAGCCTGCCTAAAATCTCAATTCAGTGTATATATATTGTTTACTTTGGACATACAATTAGTTATAATTTTATTCTTAGACTTACAATTTGAAATGCATTTATACTTAAAGAGCTTACTAAATATTTTAATCCATTCAAAATCTATTTTCCCTAAGTTAATGATGCGGGATTTTATAATATATACGTAAATAATGTGAATTGATCACGAAGAAAATTGTTAAAAATTTAAGTAAATGAGATGATTATAATTCTTCATTTAAAGAATGACATTAAAATTATTTTTTGAGTTTTGTATAAGCAGTTACCTAAGCCAAAGGTTTTGACTTTATTCTTCTTTTACTTTTTTTTAATAATATACATATATATTCCTCAGTGAATTGTGTGCCAAATCACATCATCATTTAACTAATACATTATTATCACTAATATTCTTTCATTCCTTTTAAATATCATATGCGAGAATCTATTATTATTTTACTTATTGTCATAACGTTGAAACAAAAATACTATTATTTTAGAATTTTTCATAAATAGTTCATATTTTTTAAGTAATATTCTTTCTTAATCACAAATAAACGAGTTAATCATTATTAACTAAGAGATGAACAAGTGAACAATTATGTCATTAAGTCTCTCTATTAAATATTTAAACCCACTCGTTCTTTCTCTAAAAATTAAAACTTTTAAAGTTTTTTTTTTATTTTATAAATATATGAGTATCGAAATATAATGTAATAAAGTGCGAGAAAATAAAGTGAATTAGAGAGAATAGGGTGAATTAAAAAAAATCTAGAAACAATTTCACAGATTCCATTCCCTATTGTAATTCCTTGTCTTGTTTTTTTAATTGTTTCAAAATTTTCTTTTTATTTTTTTGTTTTTATTATTAGTTTTTGTTTTTCTTTTAATTAATTCAGTTGAATATTTTAAAAATTAATGTAATAAAGTGCGTACAACACACCTTACGCGAAATATATATTTTATATATTTATTATTAAATAAATTATTTTTTATTATTTAATAATATTTCATTAAAAATATTTAATAATAACATTATACTTCGATGCTAATATATTTATAAAATAAACACACACAAAATTTCAAAAATTTCAATTTCTAGAGAGAGAACGGGGTTGAATGTTTGGTGGAGAGACTCAAATGCCTAATTATACAATTATCTATTTCTTAGTTAATAAAAATTAACCTGTTCATTTGCGGCTAAAAATATAGGTTATTTATGAAAATTTTCTATTATTATTTTTTTTTTTGCTCACTTCGAAGGGTAGATAAAATTGATAGATTTGTTATTAAATTTTATGTACTAGAGAAGAATAAATCTTAATAAAGAAAATAAGGTGAGATTGCTACAAATGTTTACAAGTGTATTCAAAAATATTAAAGATATAAGAAATTAAGATAATTGATTCTTATTATATATATTTTATAATTAATAGATTATATTTAATTTTCTTATATATATTTATATTAATTATTTATGTTAACCTAAATTTTATATAAAAGACATCTATGTAGCATTTATAATATATAGAATTATAGTAATACTGTAGTTCTTAAAGTTTTTCAATTTTTCTTAAATATTTTTTGTCTTTTTATTTTATTTTTATCTTTTCTCATATGGTATCAGATCTATGTTACGATATTCTTAAAGCTTTTTTATCATTTCTAAGAGTTAGTTTTCCTTACTTTTTTTTATCTTTTTTAATATAGAATTTCTCAATGCACTTGCACTCGCAAATGTTGATTTCTTATCTCCCTATCAACAGGTTTGTAATCGTAGTGGTTGATCTTCTCAATGCACTTGCACTCACAATGGTTGATTTCTTATTTTCTCTATCAACGCGTTTGCAATCACAGTGGTTGCTCTTCTTGACGTGCTTGTCACTCCAACAATATTGTCACTCTACGACAACATTGTCTCTCTTCCACAAGGGTTGTTTCTCTCCAACAAGGGTTATCATTCACCGACAACAGTTGTATATCGACGTGCACCATTATAATCAAGAATGTTCCTTTTCAAACTCAAGTTTCTACCATCTTGACATCTTGAGTTTGAGGGAGGATGTTAAAGATATAAAGAAATCAAGATAATTGATTCTTACTATATATATTTTATAATTAATAGGTTATAATTAGTTTTCTTATATATATTTATGTTCCTTATTTATGTTAACCTAAAATTTATATAAAGGTCATCTATGTAGCATTTGTAATGTATAAAATTATAATAACAATGTAGTCCTTAAAGTTTTTCAATTTCTCTTAAATATTTTTGCTATTTTTTTATTTTATTTTTATCTTTTCTAACAAAGAAATATAAAATTCATTTTCATGATGATGATCGAATAAGAAAGCTCAATGTCTAACTCTATAGTCCTCAATGATTAAGTAAGTTCATGAGTTTGGACAAGTAAAATTTAGTTTAAGGAAATAGTTATTCAAATTTTTTGTCTAAACAATAGTTTATACTAGCGTTCGCTTGAAATAAATAGGTTATTACTATCTTATGCACATTAAATGTACAAATGTTGAGGGGTTCCTTGCACTATATATATTAACAAAAAATCAGTCATTGAAGATAAAAGATTGACGTATTCTTAAATCAAAGAAGGGTTATTCAATATGAATCATTCATCTGCTTAAATTTTATTAAGGGAAGGTTAACTAGCCCTTTTTGAGTTAATTAGAGGTTTAGTCGATGGCTAACAACAATTGAAATGATAGAATTGAAAAGGTGGTGATAGTTTTGGAGTTTAATTCTTTTTTGGTGATTCCAACAATAGTTTATGATGAAGATGGATGCTAGTTGGCTGACCATTTATAAGTTAATCAAAAGTTGACCAATGATTGAGCAACGAGGTAGTGACTCCTGTGGTGGCTAGGGTTCTATCATTTTTTTTCTTTTTCTTATGTTTAGTTTTGATATTATTCCAACAAAATTCATTGTAGTATAATGACAAATACTCTTACTTGTCTTGTAGATGGTCATGGTTCAAATCCTATCAATGACTTTTTTTTTTCTTTTTCTTTTTTATAACTAGTTGTCAGAAAGTTTAGCTTTTCGTTCAAACTTCCCCACAAATGATGCTATTGAAATTCTAAAAATAATGTTGGTGTGTAGAAGGGTAGCAAAGACAAGTAGAATCATTTTTTTTTTTTTCTGTTTGAATGAAGGTTGAATGTGAATACTGCATAATGTGTAATGTGTATAAGAATAGAATTAATAATTCATTAATAATTACCCTTATTTATAAGGTACAAATTTGAATCCTATTCAAATTATGCATGTATGAATCCAAATCCTATTCAAAGTATGCATACATGAGTTCAATTTAAATTCTAATTAGAAAGAGTGCGAATTTGATTTAAAATCTAACTTTACTTGGATAGGTGATGCATTTTGATAGGTCAATACAAATTATGTTTAATTTGGTATCGAAAAAGTCTTCCACGAAAGTCACATGTCCAAGTTTAATCATTCCTTTAAAAGAAGCATGCATTTATCGATCAAATTGTCATATTTGAGCCATTATCGACTATGTTCAAAGAAGCAAGTCTAGATGATCAATTATATCATCTTATCATCTTATCTTATGGCCTTCCGAGAAAGTGTAGTTGTTGATACACAAATTTTAAAAAAAAATTTGATTTTTTGTAAAAAGGTAGTCCTAAGGACTCCGACCCTTCCAAAGAAGGCGTCTTAATATCAAATCCAAACTCATATAGGCTTTTTTAAAAAAGCTGTAATTATTACATCTATTTATATATGCATTTGAATGTTTATTCTATAATTTGAAGGTAATTTTTAGTTGTGTTCCAATTACAAATATTAATTATATTTAGGGCTTATTTGCTTTATTGCAAATATTTTGGTCTGAATCAAATTATGCAAAATCTGGAGGGGGCTGAACGAGACAAGTCGAATGAAACTCTAGTTCCTTTTTTTTTTTCTCTCGCGTGCTGCACGTCCAGCTTTTGCCACTGTCACCTGCTGCAAATACAAAAATGACATGCCTCCAAAGAGGGATGAGAGTCAAAGTCTAGAAAATCAAGAAAGAACACCAAATATTTCACAATCATCTCAAAGTTTTGCCCGGTTTTTGTTTGTTTTTGGTGATTCCTGGCATCAATCTAAGGTGGAGGTAGCTAGAATCGGTTGGTTGGCTATTTTTAGTTAACTAGAATGTTGATCGGCGACTACCACGGCGGCCAACAGTGGCGAGTAATGGTTCCTATGGTGATTAAGGTTTCTCTCCTTACGTTTTTATATTTTCTATTTCGCCAATATATCACTACAAGTTGTCACAACACAATGGTCATTATGTCAGTGAAGTATGCTGCAGGTTCGAGCTCAATCTATGGGAACAATGTTTCCTGCCTTATTTAATCCTTGTCAACAACTCTACTGCCCTTTTTATTTTTATTTTTATTTTTTATTTCAGATTTTTTTTTCCCTCTTATTTTTCTTAACTGATTACCAAAAAGTTTGATTTTTCATTTATACCTCCCCACAAAAAGTGCTACTAAAAATTTTAAAAGGTGAAACTTCACAAAATTATCTTTTTATGTAAAAAAAATTATTCAAATGCTTAAATAAATTTTTTTTTTAAAAAAAAGAGTGTTTGGTGTGTGAAGTGTTTCAAAGCAAGGGAATGCTATAATTATTGAAAAGAATTTTGAATCAATTGCCAATAGAATAAATTATGACTAGATTTCATGTTTGTTTATAGTGTATAAATTTTGATTTGTATTAAAGTGTGAATGCATAAATTAAAATCTTTATTAAAATATAAATTTAATTAAATTTAAGTTAATTAAAAATTTTAACATATTTCAATTAATAAAAATAATTTAAGTAAAATTTGTGTACTTGTAGAAAATTCTTCTTCAAGTAAAATAATAATTAATTAATTAAAATTTGAATAAAATTTAAAGTTTAATCATTCTCCTCTCGTCATCATCTACACGATTTATATATGAGATCTATGCATCGATGAGTCCTATTACTTAATATGTTGGATTTAAAATTCAGAATTTTTATAAAATTAAACTTTGATATAAGTTATCTCTTTTTAAAATTAGACTTGCGCTAGTTATTTGGACCATTTAAATAATAGGCTTAACAACGATGATACACCATAATTTATTAATACTGTTACAATTCCATTTAAATTTTAATTATCATTTGAAGGCGGATAAAAGTAAATAAAATATATATATGTGGTTAAGTAATAGAGTTCCAATAAAAATGTTAATGACATCAACAGTTAATGGAGGTGACTTTGTTGATGATGATTTTTTTTAAATAATTAAAAAGATATAAATAATAAAATAAAATAATATATGATATATTTATTTATTTTAATTGTGTTGTGTTATTACTTTACCCCTTGTTTTTTTTTTTTTAATAAACTCCTAATGATCATCATATCAAGAGTGTATTTATCATTTTTTAAAGGATTTAGTGAATGAGATATGGTGAAAAATAATAAAAACATATTGGATGTTAATGTTGGAATTTTAAAAATTAACAGATTAAGAATAAAAATATTTTTAAAGAATAATCACTAAAGAAAAGTTTTTTTTATATTTTTTAGAAGAACCTTTGTATTCTTTGTTAAAAAATGCTCAGTTTTTATTTTTTTATAAAAAAAAAATCATACACATCTCTTTGTATTTTTTCACACACTCGGCCAAAACATACACTTAGACAAACTCAATTTGCTCTTCACCCAATATTTTCACTTAAAAACGTGTTTTTATAATGGAAGCACGTCCCTTTTTATGGTACACAGGAGAGAAAAAAAAGATAATGATAAAAATATTATTTATGAATTCAAACATTAAAACATTATGTATACATTATTTTTAATTCAAATACTATTAAATATTTAAATAAAAGCATTTTGAGTTCACAACAATTTAAATTTTTTTTTTTCATTTTTATCTAAAGATTGATGGATTGATCCACTCAAAATACCAACAAGATATGTGTAGTTTGCCAAAAATCTTACTAAAAAAAATGTATTTATCTTACTTAATATGAATTAATTTTTGTTGTGTGCCAGTACGAGTACTAACGCACATTTAGAAATAAGCCTCACAATGAAATATATAAACCCGTATCACAGAAAAATAGCCCACCAACAGGAAAAATGTGAGCAGGCTGCTTATTATTACCATCCTTTACCAAACCCAAAGGCCAAAGCCACAACCTCTCTGTGCTAAAAGGCAAATTTTTGTAAATATTTAAAATTTGGAGACACTTAGCTAATTTAATTAATTAATTATTATTTTTGTAGTTAAGAACTTAATTAACGGATAAAAATACTTTTTTTTAAAATTATTTTAACAGTAATTATTATAGTGTGAAGTATTTGCTACAGTAAATATTACCTCTCTAGTAATTTTTTTATAAAAATTTATTTTGTTTTGTTTATTTTAGATAACTAATTTATATATATTTTTTATTTTACTGACATAATTAATTTATATTATTTATCTAAAATTTATATTTATATTTATTTAAATTTAATATGTTATTTAATTATATTATTTGTTAATTATTTAAATTAATTATATTATTTATTTAGTTTAATTTAACTACATTATTTATTTAAATTTTATAATAACATAATTAACTTAAATAATTAATAAATAATATAATAAAATAAAAATAATTTTAATAAACAAATATAAACTTAAATTTAGATAAAATAAATATAATTTTTTATAAATAATATAAATTAATTAAATTATATATTATAAAGAAATATAATATTAATAAAAAATAAAAAAAATATTTATTTTAAGTAACAAATAAGTAAAAATAAAATAAAAATAATATAATAAAATTAAAAAAAAAGGAGGCAAATTTAGGCGTAAAGGGGGCACGATTTTTACTCCCTTAAATTGCGCTCAACTAGTCGCGATTAAAGTTTATTGCGTCCAATATAGATACAATATTTTTTATCGTGTTTTATATTAGGCACGATTTTTTTTTATTGCACCTATATTTAGGAACAATATTTTTTTTATCACACCTTAATGTAAGAGCGATTTTTTTATCGTGCTCTCAATGGGCACGATATTTTTTTAACTCAATATTTTAATTTATATTTTATAATTTTATTTTATTATATATTACATAATTAATTTTTATTAGGTATGATTAATTTATATTATTCATTTAAAATTAAATATATTTATTTTCTTTAATTATTAATAAATATAATTTTATTAAAAAATACAAATTAGGTTTATATTTGTTATGAAAATTATTTTTTATTTAATTTAATTTAACTATATTAAATAATTATATTATTTACATAAATTTTATAATATTATGATTAAAATAAATAAATAATATAAAATGAATATAATTTTTATAAATAAAAATATTTAATTTTGAATAAAAAAATTACTGTACTTGATTGATACTGTTTATTATAGTGAGTATTGTTAAAATATTAAAAGAATAATTTTATCTATTTATTAAATTTTTTATTATAAAAATTAAAAAATAGAATAGGTGACCAAATTAGATAAATACCCTTAAATTTTGGCTATTTACTAAAATTTCCCGTGCTAAAACCCTTCGAACCTCTCTTCCCAAAAGTTAGAATATAAAAGCGAAAGGCAAAAATGAAAAAACAAAAACAAAAAGCACGCACTTTCTTCGTCTCTCCGCGAGATTTTTCATTTGTTTGTTTCACTGGTTAATTGGTTGAAAGGATTGATTTCAATTTATGGCAGCTAGGAAAATTTTGAGAGATTTTTGTTACCAAAGAGCAATTTCAACTTCTATTGCACGCTCCAGGCATTACTCTTCTTCTTCTTCTTCCTCCTCAGCTACTGCTGCTGCTTCGGCCCCTAAGATTCCTCACTTTTCCAAAAAAGTACTCTCTCTTTCTCTATCTATCTAATATAAGTATTTGGTGGTGTATTTGCACGGACGCGTTTGTATTATATGTTTGTGAATCTACCATATCCGTTTGCTATGGAAGAGTAAATAACATAGCACTTTGATCCTTTTCCTTTAATTTTCAACTCAATTGTTATTATTATCATTATTATTTCCTTTTGACAAAAAAAATTTATTGGGTACGATTATCAAATTAATGGTAATGCTTGCTTAGCATCACTTGAACAGAAAATTGGAAAATCACCCATAATAGAATGTCATAGTACGGAACCAAAAGAAGGTAAGCGCTTCAGTTGACTTTGGTGGTGTCCGGCCACAAATTGCATTCCAATGTTCTTGTTTATCTGTATGTAGCTTAAAAACCCTGTTGGAATTTATAAATTTGGGAAGAATCAACAGCGGCCCTGCTTGGTAATCTGTTTTCTTTCAGATTCAGCTGCTCAAGCAGCAGGACATTCTGCTGCGTTTTTTTTCCCATAAGTTATATTCTACTAACAAGTACCAAAGGTTTAGTATATACCAACTCATATAGGATTTGGCCTTGTTTATATGCCGGGTTTTTACTCATGGATTGCATTTAGGAGTGACTTCTGTTTGCTCCTCATGGCATTTTTATTTGTTGCACTTGCTGTAAAGTTGGAATGATTTTCTTTTACCATGCTATACATTCTCACTTTCAAGATTACTTGCTGATTCTGACGGGGAATCTCTGTGCATTTTGGGTTGTAGGGGAGATTATTGACAGGAGCCACCATAGGACTAGTTATAGCTGGTGGAGCTTATGTGAGTACTGTGGATGAAGCTACTTTCTGGTACTTCTTTGGGAGCTTATCACATACTTATGATTTGTTTGCATTTCACTTTTTTGTTATATTATGCATCTAGTGGCTGTATTTTGACAACCTTGCCCGCTAATACACCTACTATTTGCTGACATTCAATCAAACACTTGCAGAAAACATGATTTGAAGTATTTTCTGGAGAATTTTATGGGTCTTTGAAGAAAATTGTTAGTGTGAGAAACATATAGAGTTCATTTATATAACATTCAAAATTCAAATTGGTCAGCATATGTAAAAGAAAACCCAATTGTGTTAATTTCCTTTATACTATCTTAAAAGACATCTATGTTATATGATTTAATTTCATGTTGTTGCCCAAAAGAAAGAGCTGTTTTCTTAATTCTACGAGTCCTTGCAACTGCTTCAACATATCCTTGTGTTCTCTAATGTATTCTGAAAATGCTAAACAAGCACCAATACTAAAGAAGTAGGGAAAATTGGGTTTCTCTTATAATTTTATTTTTCTTTGATTTATAGTAAGGTGTATTAGGAAACTACTGAAGCACTGTTGTTTTTGGTTCTTTAGATAGATTGTCCACATTAGTATTTAATCGGCCACTAAGTTAACTGTTGTTCATAAGTTACTATGGTGGTACAAACTAGATGCTAGCCTGAGTAGCTCATGCTAGTGTGAGGTTTTTTTAAGTTGTATGTTGACTTTGAGGCTCAGAAGCTCTATCTCTGTCACTCACTCTGTTTGTGTGTGGCTCCCTTTTCCCCTTTAATTGTATGATTGTTAATCTTAGTGCGAAGCTTTGTCGGATGACAACTAACAGAAAATATGAACTTCTGAACTTTATTTGGTACGGATATAAAATTTTGAGTGTTTTTCATGGAGGGTTTTATGTGTTGAAAAAGATATTTAGTATTTAAGATATGATTACATTCAAAATAAATTTGTTAGATGTTGAAAAATCCGGAGAATTATGAACTAATTAGATACTGTAGATAGTGGTATGGACAATAACTGTTAACAGTTTCATGAACCATACAGTTTGAGTTGTAAGAAAACATTCAAAGAATAGCTAGAAGAAGAGAAAAGTGCAATATAACAGAAGCGAAAGAGAAAACACTAGGTATAAATGTATTCAGCAATAAACTAAATTAGTTATTATTTCTTTATAAACTTCAAGAAAAGTACAATCATAAAATCAAGAGATTGAATAATCTTAATTGATGTACTTACTCTAAATAAAGTAAGGAGCAAATAAAATATGTAATGACTTAGTCTTGACTTAATTGTCGAAGTATCGCTAATATGCAGGATTTGCATAAATTAAGTTATCTTGTACATGTAAAAGTAACAATGCTCCTCAACTTACAATCTGATCTTAAATGGATGAAGTATAGACTGATGGTGATTCAATATTAAAAATGATGTAATTGCATGTACATCAAATATCATATGAGAACTCACAGAATAAAAACCTTAATTTGTAAAACTTAGAATTGCATAGAAATTAGTAATGATATCCTTTTACCAAATCTCATTCTCAAGGCAGCTTGCCTGGAAATTTGGATAGCGATTATGATAGATTGTGATATGCTGCCTACTGTGCTGTTTCTTGCATTCATGCCAATGTTAATAAGGAAATTTCATTTTTTTCAATGGTATACCTGTTATTACGTTTGATTTTAGAACTTGAAATTTGTATCTTGCCATCTAACTTACTACCTTTAGTATCTAACTCAAAATAATGCAAATTAAATTCCCTCCTAAATTGATCCTGGTTTCATGTAACAGTTTTTGATCTTTACTGATAACCTTATAAAATGCATATCTTCACAGTGGCTGGTTGTTCTCGGCAACCAAACTTGTCAATCCATTCTTTGCTCTCCTAGATGCTGAGGTTGCTCACAGACTAGCTGTCTCAGCTGCTGCTCGTGGATGGGTTCCAAGGGAGAAGAGGCCTGATCCATCAACTTTAGGACTGGAAGTTTGGGGAAGGAAGTTTTCTAATCCTGTAGGTCTTGCTGCTGGTTTTGATAAAAATGCTGAAGCTATTGAAGGCTTGCTTGGGTTGGGTTTTGGTTTCGTTGAGGTTGGTTCTGTGACTCCTGTTCCACAAGAGGGTAATCCAAAGCCTCGTATCTTCAGATTGCGTCAGGAACGGTGAGTAAGCATTTCTAATAGTACTTGCTCTCTATCTGGTCTAGTGTAGCTTGTTTTGTATTTTGAATTACAGTTTTAATAATGTTTTGTCTGGTTGAGAGAGAAGCTATATGGACAGACAGAAAGGTAACTGTTGAAGGTCCTTGGTCTCCAAAGTGTTTTGGTCTCTATTTATATGTCTTTGAAGTCTATGCCTGAGCCTTATACCAAATTATATGGGACATACTTCATGAAACCAAAACTTGCTTGGAATTGATTTTCTCCTTTCCCTTTTATCCCTTTTCTCCTTTCTATTTGTTTTCTCTGGAATTTATGTGATCACTTCATTTTTTCGTGGCTAGTGCTATCATCAATCGATGTGGCTTTAATAGTGAAGGCATAGTTGCTGTTGCGAAGCGTTTGGGTGCCCAGCATGGTAAGAGGATGTTGGATGAAACTTCAGGCGCTTCATCTTCCCCCAGTGATGAAGTCAAATATGGAGGTAAAGCTGGTCCTGGCATTCTTGGAGTCAACCTTGGAAAGAATAAGACTAGTGAAGATGCTGCTGCAGATTATGTACGAGGGGTTCATTCATTATCCCAGTATGCTGATTACTTGGTAGAAATACTTTTCTGCTTTAGTGGAGTTTCTTGTTCCTCTTTTATGTGCTAACATTGCGATTGTATGCTGGTCCTTACATTTCGTTAAATATTAAGCATGAAATGCAGAAAAGAGTCAGTTACCTGATTGTTGTATAACAACTACGATACGTTTTTTATTAGCACATTGATAAATGCACCATAAAACTTTCCAATCTACTTCAGTTAAGTGAACTTTCTTAATTGGATACTGATGTGAGAATTAGCTCTAAGGTTTGTCACTGATATAAGCAATTTTTCCAAGCTGTCGCATTGTGGCTATTAGGGTCAAAATTAAAATTCCGGGTGCTGCTTTCTTTCTTTGGGTCTCTCTTTTTCTCTCTTGTAAAGTGATGTTCCATAATGTACCATCTTCCATAATGTCGTTACGTTACTCATTTGAAAATGTTTTTTCCCATCTATCACAGGACCTTTTTCCAGGTTTTTGATGTGAGGAATTAAATTCTTTAACAAGTTAGGTGATGCTTTTATTTGTGCGAGTATTTATTCAGTTTAGTTCCTTTGTAGGTAATTAATGTTTCATCGCCCAATACGCCAGGATTGCGTACGCTTCAGGGAAGAAAACAATTGAAGGACCTCGTAAAGAAGGTTTTGTGCTTCAGAGATGAACATAACTCTTCATTTTGTCTGATATATCTCATTTTCTGATGTAAAATTGAGGTTTTGTACTTTCTATTTTAATCAAGGTTCAAGCTGCTCGTGATGAAATGCAATGGGGTGAGGAGGGTCCCCCACCATTGCTTGTGAAAATTGCTCCAGACTTGTCTAAGGAAGACCTAGAAGATATTGCTGCAGTACGTCTATTTTTACATGCTCTTATTAAATATTTTGTCTCCAGTCCTTGTACTCTTATGGTTCTTATCTGTTGCTATAGGTTGCTCTTGCACTCCGCTTGGATGGACTGGTAAACTTCCTTCTTATCATCAATTGTGTTTTTTTCTTGTTCGCTCAAAAGATTAATACTTCTGTTTATAGAATTCTTGATGTTTTCAATTCTACAATGATACTTTTATGCTCTCTATTTTATAATCTACTTTTATGTGTTAACAATATCCTCACATAATGTATCCTTTAATTTACCGGATCTAAACATTGAAGTATCCATAGTTTGTGGTTTTCAGGGTGGAAATGTTTTCTAACTGTTTATGATTGCCATTTCAACCATACGTGGATGTACACTACGCACCTTACTAGTGTACTAAGGACAATCAGTGTTCAAATTATGTGCTGATTTTGGGGTACAATCTTTAAGGCATGTGTCCTAACAAGTTGGAATGTGATTATTCATTTAGATATTTTGCTTTCATTCAACTTATTTGGCTTGTTTTGCAAGCTAAGAAGGGAGAATATAATTGCTGATGTAGGGATCTTTAGCTGTTAGATAGCATTAAAGTTTGCTCTAATCAAATTTACTAAGATAAAGTTTACAATAGTTCCAACACACACTAATGAGATACTACCATATGCAAAGCTGGCTAAGTATATATGTACTTTTGAAAAATGAATGATGCAGAAATCAATTTTTGAAGTTTTTTTTGGATCAGTTTGATTCACAATTAAGCGTATTTCTGTTACTTTTTATTTTGGAGGAGGTTTATTTGTGTAGTCTCATGTTGGATTGTATGGTGTGTAGTTAATAATTAATAGGTTTTCAGTTACAGCTCTAGTGTATTCATACGTGTTTGGTAAAAGTTTTATTGAACTTGGATTCTTTTTGTTATCAGTTAGGAATTAGCTTTAGTTGGAGATGTTACCTTAAAGTTCTTCGCGAGACTCTAAGAAGCCTTAGTGAGACTTTTTTTTTTCTTTTTGAAATTTTTCTAATTTTCTTTCATCACTGCTTTTAATCATTTGTATGGCTTAGCTTTAATTTGATCGTCTTACATATTAACCTTCTTCTTCTAGTAACTAATTGATTGTTAGCATAGTTGAAGAAATATAAAACTGAACCTAGTTAACATTCATGGATACTGTTTCAAAATATATTAATAATAATAATAATAATAATAAAGTTAATAGATACTTAGCAGCAGTACTCATATTCACAGTTCAGGATGTTCTTGACATATATTATGCTAGCTCCTGTTTATTTTAACCCGTCAACTTGGATTGTATAATTAATTATCAAACAATGGTATTTTTGCATCATTGTATTTTGTGTTATTCCACCTGACATGAATTTGCTTCTGTTTTCTCCATGAAGGGTTACCATTGGTTAAAATTCTGTTTATAGGTTTCTTTCAATAATGTCAGAAATTATGATTGAGAAGTATAATGCTGGTGAAATTATGGTCAACGTATTCGACTCATGATGTGAAAGTTATACTATTTTTCTGGACTCTTATTTTTAACAAATGCATTTCGATTTTTGTCTAGATCATATCAAATACGACCATTTCTAGACCAGATCCTGTAAGTGAAAACCAAGTGGCTAAGGAAACAGGTGGATTAAGTGGGAAACCTCTCTTCAATTTGTCAACCAATATCTTAAAGGAGATGTATCTCTTGACAAGGGTATGCTGGCTACTCTTGTGATATCCTGAATTTATGGTTCATAAAGCGGCTTTTTTTTTAATAAATATAGCAAAGAATGTTTCATGATAAAAACCATAAAAGGTGGATATTAGGACTGTAACTAAAATTCTGGATCATAAAATATTAACTTTATTACTCTTGACAACTCTAACAGTCACGGATTAATATTTATAGGTGTCCATTGTGGCCCAAAATGGTTTAGATAGCCAAAAAAAAGGGAAAGATAAAAAGAGTTAGAGAAAAAAAAGAACTAAAAAAAGCTAGAATTGGTTATTCAGTTTTTGTAGCATTTTGCTATTGTGGACCTGGAGCATTTTCTCTTTCTTGCTAGAGAATTCAAATGCTTTAAAGAAAAAATAGAATACGAATGGGAAAAGATGAGGCATCCTTCTTGTAGATCATGAAAGAAGAATAAGAAGTAAATTGAAACCAATGACAGTATAAGCAACAAGTATAAAACAGGAATCAGAAATATTTTCGACTAAAGTTAAAACTAGCCACACCACCCATCCATATATGAGGTAAAACATGTCCTATAAATTGCTCCAGTGTAATTCTCTTTATCTAAAAGATCTATCCCAGGTTTTCGTTGTAGTGCATTTGAGTATGATTTATATAAGGATCTCTTGCATATGTATTGTATGTCTTACCAAGATGTTGAAATGCTCATTTTATACACACTATAGAGGTGGAGAAATAACCCAAATAACAACTTAGACAAATTCATGTTATCAGGCTCTCCTTTACCCTCCCAGGACTGTTTTATTAAGTTCTCAAAGCTATAAAATAATACTTCCTGTAATCTCTAGTTTTCCTCAATTAACTGGTTTCTGTAGATAACAAGAGAGCTACTGCTGTGGCTTAACTTTATCTGTTTTTGTAGGGAGGCTCCAAGTTTACATATGAATCAAGTGAAACTTTCTAAATTAGTTTATTTTATTTTTAAGAATGTGTTCAGAGATATGCATGGTCTCCAAGGGATTTTCCGTTTTAGATCATTTTCTACTTGGGGATTTTTGATAGTTTTTCTGGTAATTGTTTCTTGTTTAATACCTATGAGGTTGACATATGTACTTTCCTTTATCAGGGAAAGATTCCTCTAATCGGTTGTGGCGGTATTAGCAGGTGAAATCAATAGAAACCTCATTATCTTAGATTCTGCCATAGCTTTTGTTGTTCATGCTCCTGCATATAATAAATGCTCTATCAAAATCTTTCAGGCCCTAAACTTGGTTTGTGTATCTTTGATTCAGTGGTGAGGATGCATACAAAAAGATACGAGCTGGAGCAACTCTTGTTCAGCTTTATACAGCTTTTGCCTATGGGGGACCTGCTCTTATTCCTCAAATAAAGGTATTGCTCCTTATGAATTTTCAAAAGTTTGGATTGGAGGAAAATCTAAAGAATTTAATAAAATGGTATCAGCAATAGCATAAGGATGCGTGAAAAGATTTTCGCCAATGTTTCAAAGCCTGTGCTATTCACTGACCCATGAAAGTGATTTAAGACGTTCTACTATGACTGGAGTTAGGTTGGACCATGATGTCATATTATTTAATCATTAATTAGTTAATATTTAAATTTGTAAAATTCATTAAAAAGATTGAAATCAGATGACCAAATATTAAAAAGAAAACACACATGAAAAAACTTCTTAATACTGAAGCATGTTATTGTTTATGGTTTAATTAGTTAAACAAAATCCAAAAATATTTTTGTAGACCCTATTGCGCCAATTTCAAGGAGTTCAATAGCATAACTGTCAATTTATCTGTGCTTTCAGGCCCCAATTAAATTTTGAAACTTGTATTTTTAAGAACTAAATGCCAGATATTATATATGACAATAATTATCACTTTCAAGTGATGGACTTGTGCAATTTTTTTTTTCCGTTAAGAATGCTGAGAGAAGTTTGATGTGTTCTATGAGAGTTAATGCTTAAATACTATCTTGTAAATTGAAATAATTGTATGCGCATCTTCTATAACATAGTATAGAATATAAATACTAGATTTTATTTTTTATTCTTGGAAGATGGTATTCTTAATAAAAACTAGCATCAAGTTTTCGGATAACTGGTGGAAACATAATTGAACTCTCAATTGATGTTTATTTATATATTGTATTATCTGATATGAATTTCTTGAATTGTGTCTCTGTAGGCTGAATTGGCTGAGTGCTTGGAAAGGGACGGTTTCAAGTCTATCATTGAAGCTATAGGTGCAGATTACAGATAATTTCGGTTGTCTAGCTCCGGCAGAATGAAATTGGTGTCTACATTTTTTATGTGCCTAGAACCACACTGGACGAATAGATTCTGTATCCAATTGATTTATTGAGCAATCCTTATACATTAGATGGTTGGTGTAGTGTGTAGTCTAGTTTCAAATATTTATGTTTTGTGTCATGAGGTTGAGTGGAAATGTCAACCTGTAACATATGAGAAATTTGGAAATGATTTTGACGGGAACTTTTTTCCCCCAGTTCCTGTGGTATGGAACATATTTTCACAGCGGAGAATTTATGGGAAATAAAAACAAAGGCTTTTTTTTTATATGAATATCGTTTCCTCAAATATGTGATGCCATTCTGTGGCTCTTATAGTTTTCTCTTTTGTTTTTTGAGTTCTTGAAGTCGATTTGCGATTGGTAATAAATTTTAAGAGTTACGTCATCTTGAATCTGCTTTTTGTGTTTGTTAAATTGATGCAGTCAGAACTGGTAAACAACTTCCTTTTTTTAGTGAGTCTTTTGTTTCCTTTGGAAAAGATCGGACTTTTTTTTACAAAACAAAATTTCTGAAGTAAGTCTATTGATTAATATTTTCTTAATGGTAAATGTAATTGATTTACTATCAATAATATTATGGGTACATAGTTGGAATATAAATTTCGATCCAAATTTTGTATTTTCAATTAATGTAATATTTGATGTGTTCATCATTGATTGAAGTTATATTATTATCACATAAATAAGAATTAAAAAGTCTAAAAATTAGCTAACACATGGTAGTCAATAGTTAACGATACATCAATTGAAATAAAAATAAAAAATTTGTATTACAACTTTATAAATTTAGTACAATAATTAATATTATTATTATTGGAAGTTGCTTGGGACCGGCACTCCTTTAGTCTAAGGACTCCAGATCCTTGCTTCTCGGTTTCTTCAAATTTCATGTGTTTATATTTATTTGAGAAAGACACTTTGACACTTAAATTAGTAGAGGAAAAAGAATTTAGAAAAAAAAATAAAAAGTAGAGTTTGAATATATCATTATCTGAAAATATTCAATGAAATAGTAATTTGAATTTCAGAGAATAATCCAAAATAAAGAATGCATGTGTAATTTCATGTGGAGCAAGAGAGAATTTTTCTTTTTATAGGAGAGTTAGAGGGAAAATCAAGAACTTTCCTCTTAAATCTCCTCTGCCGTTGGATAGGCATGTTTATTCTTTGTCTTTGGATGAAGCGTGTCCCTCCAAAAGTTTGTTTATTCTCTAAGGAGGAATCGGATGTGGTCGATCCTATTTTAGAGCTTTTGCAAAGAGAACAAATCCTTTGTGATCGTATCCATTTATGCTTTTTAAGCTTTCTTCTTTTACTAGGCTTGGACACGTGGCATTGGGTTGATTGGACTGTTCGAATTTAGGACCAAAACTTGTCCCTAGATAATTGAAGAATAGTGGTCGTTCAACTGACGCATTTGGGGACACACTTCTTTACTGCCACTCGATCTCCTAATGCCACGTGTCCAAGTTTAAATTGCAACGTTTTTGCTTCTTTCTCTTTTTTTTGTACTACTTAAGGACGTCACGTCTATTTGAATGTCGATGACATTTTTGTCAGCAGTGACGTAGTTATTTCATAGTATATATATTTTTTTTCATTTGTCTCTTAGATTGCACTTAGTATTCTCAGAGCCAAAAAGTACTAGGACTTTTCTTATCCTCTAAGTTTTGCGTTTTCAATTCTAATAAAAGCATCAACTTTTTCTTCCTCGTTAGAAATAAGGAAAATCAAAGATGATTAAGGATTTAGATAATTTCATCATGAAGGTTTTAAAGGCGACTTATAGGGTTCTTGATTTTGTAGACATTAGACCTTTCCCAGAGAATGATAATAGTAGGAACCTACAAATAATGGAACAAGAGGAAATCTTGCCGTTTTGGTGCCACCTCGAGTATTTTTGCTTCCCTATTCCCTCTATGATCTTGAAGTTTTTAGATATTACCGACCTTTCCCCTTTGTAAATCCATCTTAACGTATTCCATATGGCACAGGAGAATTCGAATCTGCTAGCTCAAATGAGTGGCTTTTGGCTTACTTCCTTGAGAAGAGCTTTCTATAACTAAGAAATAAGAGACCCATATGTTGAAACAAACCTTTTTCCTTCTTTATGTGCCATACAGAGTACCCTGAAGTCACAGTATAAAGATATTGAGAAATTTCTCTAATGAATCACATGATGCCACTCCCGCACTTTCTTTGTTTACATAACGTCTTTTCTTGCTACAATCTCATCTATTCAAAGATTAACTATTTCTGGGCACCAAAGCCTTGGCAGAAGCTCATCAAGGATTTTGAGGCCAAAAAGGCCAATTTTGACACTAACCTGATCATTGTGAGTGGGGTGTAGAGGCGGCCTGGCCTTCTATAGAATGTTAAGACTAAATTTAAGAACTTCAACTTTCGTAATTCCCTTACTTTGACGCTTGTGCTTAACTAGGAATGCTTCTTAAAGAAGTACTTTTACAAGAGAGACATTTCCTAGCATAGTTTGTGCCTCCTTAAGCTTCTCAAGAATTATGCTAGCCTTATACGGGTTTGACATTTTTTGTGTGCTCTAACATATAAAGATATTCTTAATACTCCTATCCCTAGTGCCTTCATCCCCTTTGATCGTCCTGCTTTCTACCATAACATCATGATGGGAGAGTTACTCTCTTAGGAGGTCTTCTTCCCACCCAAAGCTCTATAAGGAGATGGTGAGGTTATTTATTGCAACTTTACTTACACAGATTCTTTCTTGTCATAATTGAGTTTTTTTCTCTCGTTATTTTGTACTTCTTATTGTGATATCTTATACTTTTATTTTTTTATGCTTACTTCCTCGTCTTAGTAAAAGGGCTGGGAGATGTTAAGGTTGCTCTTGAAGATGAGATCATCGATTTCTCTTTCCTGTTCAATTCTTCTAATTTTATTTTAAATATTTCTCATAGGTCTCATGCTACAGGTGAGGATTTGAAGAGGATGACCCATTCGAACCCCTACTAAATGCTTTTTATACTTCTTTAGCCTTTTTTTATTGAGGATCTTAGTACTAATTCTCCCCTTGCTGAGTTGTCTAATATCAGTCTGTCTATTATTCCGTCTCCTCACTCCCCTACCATTAGGGCGGAGCACCTTTGATTTTGCTTGTTGACTTGCCTGTTAAAGTTGCTACTGCAGAAGCACCTGCCCTTTTCACAGTCTCAAATGAGGAAGGTGAGTCTTTTCTTCTGCTTCCTATTCCTTCTTACTCACCATTTATCAGCATTTATTGATAGGTGTTTTGTTTTTCAAGTCTTTAGTCTTATATAGAACCTTCCAAACGTGTTGCATAAACCCTTGGGAATAGGGGTAAAAAAGAAGTCTTTAATGAAAAAGAAAAATGTCGATCTACCTGAGGATTTGAAACTTGATCCTTCTCCCTCTATAAAAAAGAAAAAAAAATTCATTGCTCAAGAAGGGAAATTGAAAAGTGCAAAATGAGAATTGAAAAGTTCCCAGTCATGGATTATAAAGAGTGGTGTATTTGTAATTTGTGTTTGTTTATTTATTTATTTTTATAGATCTGTAATTTATTTGTTGATGCCTAGCTTTTTTAGGCACTCCAATATAGCATCCAAACTGCTTTGTTCTTCAAAGCAGATCATCAGGGAAGTAAGCGAGAACTAGAATCCGTAAAAAAGAAAATATCTAATATGTATAAGGAGGCCCTTTTGCAGAAGGGTTATTTCGTGATTGTGAGATCTCCTTCCCATCATTTAGAGGAGGAGAATATATGGTTGAGGAGTGGACTAAAAGGGAATGTGGTCGGTGGTGAACTTAAGCAGCTACTCGAGGATGTTGAGAAAAAATTAAAAAATTCGTCCTTTTTTATGGAAGAGTTAAGAGTCGGGAAAAAGTCATTATTTAAATAGTGAGATGACTTGCTGACCATATTGAAAAGAAAGAATGACGAGAGGGATATATATACAGACGAACTTTCCAATTTGAGGTCTTGAAATGATGCCTTAGAGAGCTTGGTAGTAAAATTGCAGGAGTAGTTGTTTGCTTTAAATATTAAATTGTGAAAGAAACATAACAAGTTACTTGTGGCTAGCATTAAGGCTAACATAGGTGCTTATCTAGAGGCAAGAGTTACGAACTTCAAGTTATGTTAGAGGTGTTGTGTTGTAGCGCATAATGAGTGCATGTATGTGAAAATGTGTTTATTAAATTATTTATGCATATCATACATATATTACATAGAGGAATTAAAATCTAATTTTTTTATTTAATAAACACATTATAAATTTAAATTTTGTTACACTAATTAATACAAAAAACTCACCCTTGAAGCCTTTGGTGAAGATTTAAACTTGGAGCTTACCTCAAAGTATCCTATTGAGCAATTCTAATCATCAATTTTGGTGGGATTGCAAGAGCTAAAATGACAGCATTAATTTTCAATAAAATTAAATTAGTTCAACTCTTCTACTAATTTTTCTCTCAATTTTGGCTAAGATGTAAAATGGGACTTCAATGCAACAATTTCCTTCTTTTCTTTATATATGGCTTAAACAAGTAAATAGGAACCTCTTTGTGACATTTACAAAATTTATTTCCCTTAAGCCATAAACACTTAATACTTGTCCTTTATGCATCCCATGCATCAAGACACATTTCTTATTAGATTTGTCACTTGTCATGTTTAAGCCATGAAAACCATTTGCATGGGTGACATTTATCACTTCCTTTTCCATGCATGAAGCCATTTGTCAAACAAATGGCCATGCATGGATGCCATATATCTAATTTCTATTTGTTAACTATTTTAACTAATAAAATATAGGTTAAACACTTAAACCTTGACACATATATTTCTTGAGAGATCTTGAAATATATCATGTTTTTCAATTTTTTTTTATCGAACCATTCGACTCGATCTGCTTCTCTGTGCTCAACGTGTACATTTTATATTATGAAACTCCGTAAGTTTACACTCGTTTGTCTTATAGAACTTTTTCACAAGTCTATAAATGATGCCCCCCATATATTATAGATATTACAGAATGACGGGTTGAACCATACAAGTTGAGGTTAGCCATATACATATAATTCTTCCTTCACCTATATCTTAGAAAAGTATAGATATAGATCATCACTGTCAAATTTCTATATGATCAACTGTGAATTTATCTCCAAATTTGTATATTCGTAAACAATATCTATAAACTCCTTTGCGATATTATTTAATCCTACGAAAACCTCTTTTTTGGGGTTTTGCCTATAGATATAAAATTTTCTAAAATACAATCTTGGAACATCTGAATATATAACTCACCCATATAAGCTGATGGATCCCATATTTACACACATCAGACTCTATGAGCAATAGACCATACCCAATGATCCCTAGAGGTCAGACTATGAAAAGCCTCTAATATGCATGGAATCGAAATATAGTGGATCACATATAAGCCTACTGTTGTGCTTAAGTCAAATGACCATGAATACTACTCAACTAAAGAAGACATTCCATTAACGACTTTGTGAAATGTCTATTAGAGGTCCTTGTGAGTAAGTTCAGTACCCATCAATGAATACATGTATACCTATACGAGCTTCCACTAAACCCATGATCTGCTAAGACTAATCATCTAGATACTCATAATATAAATACACATTGATCTAGAAGATATACCAATCAACCCATGTTAGCAACTTTAGATCAAGAATGATGTGTTTGAGAACATATTGCATAATGGCATTTCTTAACACTATTTACAACTCTTTGCAACTATGTCATTACAAATATATTCTCAGGTATTTATCTTATTTCAAACAAGGTTTTAACTCTTAGAATGTTGATTCTTAGCACTGACTTAAACTCCTTTATATCAAATCTAAACTCTTTTAGATCTACAATGTCTGAAAAATAACAAGTTTAGTACCATATAAATTAAATACTAATGAATTATTGAAATATTTATTATATAAATATTAAACAATGAATATTCATATAAAATTACAATGGCATGTAAGTACCATTTCTAACAACTCTCATTGCTCTAGTGTCATTTATGATGATATCTAATACCCATAAATTTTATATGTTTCTCAAATACCATGTGAGTTAAGGCATTAGTGAGTGAGTCTGCTACATTATTCATAGTATCTACTTTAGATACTATTACATCTCCTCTAGCCAAGATTTTTCTAATTATGTAGTATTTTCTCTTTACATGCTTAGACTTTTGGTATGGCATTGGCTCATTGGCTTAAGTAATTGCCTCGTTGTTATCGCAATATAGTAGGATAGGATCCACTAAACTTGGGACTACTCTGAACTCTGTGACAAACTTGCGTATCCACATTGCTTCTTTGTAGCTTCTGAGGCAGCAATGTATTTCACTTCCATGGTTGAATCAGGTGTGGATGCCTGCTTAATACTCTTCCAACTGACTATGGCATCGCTGAGAAGAAACACATATTTAGATGAAGACTTTTTATCATCCGAATCAAACTAAAAGTCTGAATCAGTGTATCCTCTTACTTATAAGTCACTCTCTCTTTAAACCAGAAACTTATCCTTTATACTCTTAAGGTATTTCATGATATATTTTCTGACCATCTAATGGTTGCTACCTAGAGCAGATTGATATCAACTCATAACATTTACAGTTATATTGATATCAGTTCTCGTACATAACATATTATACATTAAGTTACCTATAGTTGATGCATATGGTATGCTATACATTCCAACCCTTTCATCTTTCTTCTTAGGACACATCCTCTTAAAAAGATGAATGCCATGTTCAAAAGGTATATTAACTGTCCTATAATTAGTTAAATTATACCTTTCAAGAACTTTTTTTTATGTACGAGGATTGAGAGAGTCCTATCAGTCTTCTAGCTCTATCTTTATAAAGCTTACCCAGTATATATAAAGCCTCTTCCAAATCTTCATGAAGAAGTTCTTACTCAGATAACTCTTAATTGACTATAACATACCAATATCATTTTTGATAATGAGTATGTTATCCACATAAAGAACAAGAAAGACAATCATGCTCCCACTAACCTTTCTGTATACACATGCTTTCTCTTTCATTGACCTTTCTATACATACACTGTAGTAACCAGTATCCATAACCGGTAAGAATATGTATATTTATATATATAAATATACGTATTTTATTTGTATGTGGGTGATCCCTGATTTATATATTGTTATTAGTAGTGTTTTTATAGGTTAAGGATATACTATTAGTATTGGGTTTATTTGCAAGACTTTGGAATTATTTTAGGGACCAAATTGTTATACTTTGAAAGTTTTAGGGGCAAATTCGTAAATACCAAAAATTAGCCTCTTAGTATAAAAATACACTTTTAAACCCTAATTTACCATTTTTAGGTCGAGCTACCCATTTTAAGAGAGAGAAGAGAGAAAGAGGAGAAGAAGAAGAAAAAGAAGAAGAAATTGGAAATTTGAATTTCAAGAGGTATATCATACGTATTTCTCAATTTATTGGTATTAATTAAGTTAATTCCTTTAAGTTTTGATTTCTGAAAATATGTATAATTGAGGATTTGTTGTGTATTTCGTAAGATCATATGAGAATTGATGATGATCTATAAGATAGTTTGATAAATCATGATGAATTATGGAATTTCTGCTGGATAACCTCTTGATCTAGGAATTTTATAAATTGTTGTGATTCGATTCTGGTTTTGAATTTTGAGTATATGAAATTAGACATGTTTAGGATCATCTGAGACTTTGAATCGACTGAAAATCTCGGAAATTGAATTTGTAGTGAATTTACCAAAATGACCCTGGAATTCTGGAAATTTCCTGTGTAAACAGTATGATACAGTGGAAAATAATTTTTGACCTGCTGAATGATCTTTAAAAATTACGAATTTGTGGAATATGATAATTTTATATGTCTAATATGATATACTCGGAATTGAGAATTTGAATCAATGTGGTTGAAGTGTTATGAATTTCTAAAGTGTATCAGCTCATTGTAGTATTTGATTAACAGATTTTTAAAGTTATAGAATAAAATAGTTTTAAAATACTTTTGGCAGTGATTTGAAAGTGAAATATTTATCATGGACTGAGATATATGTTAAGAGTAATTATGTGATAGTTTTATAATTTTTGAGTTAGTATATGATTTTATAAAATTGGGAGATTGAATACTGTTCAGTAAGTATCTTGATCCTGTCAGGTTTGTAGTTTGGATTCGATGGTGTGTATGGAATGGATTGTGTAGGAAATTTGATATAATGTTCATATATAAGAAGGATATATGAGTCAAGAATGGTATATTCTGATTTTGGAATAATTGGACATCATTTGATGTATTAGAAATTTTTGTTAAGTGTAAGTGGTCAGAATGACAGGTTTTGAGAAACCAAATATATAGACCAATTTGATGTGATAAATGCATTGTGTATAATTTTGTAAGCTATTTAAAGTATTTTGTGTGAATTGTGAGGCTTATGAAAGGATTAATCTCCATTGATAGGTTAAGGAGATTTAAGCCTTGTAGCTGAAAGTGTTAAGAGGTAAGTATACTAGACTTTTTACTGAAATCACAATAAACATAGTAATTGTTTTGTATGATTTTGCAAATGGGGTTAAGAATATGTTTATGTTATGTCAAAGTATATTTTGATATGAAATGTGAATATATGTTTATGAATGTGAGCATTGACATTGAACATGGACATACATGTGTTTTTGAAAGCGAGCTTTCAAAATGAAATGTGTTTGACAAAGAAAGCTTTGAAGTGCAATATGTCCATGAGAAAGATTTTGTGTTTTGAGGATGCTTGAACTCACTGTTGACTTAGTAGGCATCTTATGTGATTTGTGGAGCCTTTATGTGTGGCCTTTCCTTCGGGATAGGTATATGTTATGTGTTCCGTATGTAGGGAGGATCCTATTGGTACCTAAAGGAAGAGTGAGTTATCACATTCGTGTGGTGGCGTATTGGTGCATGTGAGAGGACTCACCGATGATCAGGGTGAGGGTTTGGCTTTTACCTTCGGGCATGAGCATTATATATGTGTTATTCAAGACCTCACTTGTACTATTCCTCTCATACGGTATGTCACCTACGAGTGACATTTGGCTCATTATGTGATATGTGATATGTAAGTCCTACTAAGTAGTAGTCGAGTAATGGTATTCCTATTATGTGTTTTGAAAGAATGTGTAAGCGCTTACATGATATGTGATTTGATAAGATTATGATTTTGATTGATCACAGCATATCATACATATACATTGTGTACATATATGTATTTGTATTTGATATATGAAAAACTAGTATGCTTACTGAGTTTTATACTCATTATAGTTTATGGTGATTTCAGGTAAATAAGGTACATGTGTGCATAGCGGATTTGGCAAGGCTTCTGCTGTTCCTTGGGTTCCCTAAGTTGCTAGGTTGTTGTGTGTTTCATTTGGGGACACGTGGGATAGGATATTTAGTTTGTCCCTATTGAATAAATACTTATGTATTATTTCATTGTGTGTGGATTGGATTTGGTTCAAGTTTTATAAAGTGTGGTTATTGGATGATTTTAAGTAAGAATTTGCAATGGATATATTCTGGGCTCCCGGTAACAAAGTTGCTACTGGTGACGTAGTAGAGTGTTAATCTCTGAGAAAACTCTGCGTATCTCCGGTTTAATAATTGTCCCAGTCATAATTCAATTGCTATAATTCTGAAAGAAATTGAAATGAATGTTTAAATATTGTCAAGAGAAGTTTATATTTATATGTTAGGTTATGGTTGATTTTAGTGTTGAACTTACTAGCAACTTGCTAAGGATTTCTGTGTTGAATGAAAGTTATAAATTTTGTGTAATATTATTTATGAGTGCACATGCAGTGAATGAATGTAAGTGATGTCGTGTGTCGGATCTTTTGAGTCTGGGGCGTGACATACACGCTTCCTCTTTAATTTTTTTATGAAACCAGACCCTCTAATTACTTCATCAAAATAAAGATTCTAACTTTAGAAAGTTTGCTTAAGTCCATAAATAGACTTCTTCACCTTACACACTAGATTAGAATTCAGGTTAGATATAAATCTTTCAAACTGCTCCATGAATATCTCTTCCTTGAGATATCTAATCAAGAAAGCCATCTTTACATTCATCTAGCAGATCTAAAAATCATAATATACTATAATATTTAATAAAATTCAAATCGGCTTTAACATGGCTATTGGTGAAAAAGTTTTCTCATAATCAATCCCATATCACTAAGTATAACCTTTTGCCATCAATCAGGCGTTGAAAGTCTCTACCTTTCCATCGAGTCACTTTTACTTGTAAACCTATTTACAATCAATATGAACAATTCATTTGAGAAGCTCAACCAAGTCTCATACTTAATTTTCATACACTAAGTCAATCTTGGATTTTATGACTTCTTGCCATTTTCCTGAATCGATGCCCAACATTGCCAATATATAAGTTAAAAGATTCTTTTCTTCAACTAAAAAAACTTCAAAGGCATCTTTAGGTATCATATTATACCTAACAGGTGGCTTTGAGACCTTTCCAACCTCGGTAAGGTCATATCAAAAGTATCTCACTCGATTGAGCATGAGATTTCATCATTGGTTCATAAACTTTTGGATTGACTTCATCAAGTTCTATCCTTCTGTAATCCCAAAAATTTATAAGAAACTGTTTCTCAAGAAAAATGGCATTATAAGCACCGAACAAATTTTGCTTATCTGGATCATAGAACTGATATCGCATAGAATGTTTGGGTTATCCAATGAATCGATACTTATATCCCTTAGGTGTAAATTTATCGTATTGCATAACTTTTATGTAAGCAGGTCAACGCAAATCTTAACATACTTAAGACTCGATTGTTTTCCCAATCCATATCTCATACGGAGTAGTAAGAATGATCTTTGATGGAACTCTATTAAACAAGTGAGTAGCAGTGTCTAGAGCATAACCCTATAGATATTCTGAAAGATCGCTGAAGTTCATCATCAATCAGACTATATCTAAAAAGTCAAATTCCTCCTCTCCGAAATACCATTATGTTAAGGAGTACTTAAAGAACTATACTAAGCAATAATCTCATTCTCCTTCAAATAATTTGTGAATTCACTACTCATTTATTCATCGTCTCGATTTGATTAAAGGCATTTAATATACATATTAATTTACTTCTCCACGTCTAGTTGAAACTCTTTGAATATTTTAAAAGTTTTCGATTTATGTCTCATCAAAAATACATTTGTATTATAATAAACCATCGATAAAGAAGACGAAGTATCAAAATTCATCCATAGTAATGTGATTCATTGGATTATATACATCACTATGTACTAATTCTAATAAATTAGTAACACCGTATCCAACATCAATAAAAAGAGATTTAGTCATCTTTTTTAACAAGATTCATAAATTGGATAGAATTCTATAGAAAGATCAAGTATTTAACCATCCCTAACCAGACGGGTTAGGCATCTCACGTCAATATGACCTAGTCTCATATGCCATAATTTTATATTATTCAAAGTTTCCAAACTAATACTTGTGTACACTTATCTATTCAAGACATTTTCTATTGTATCTAAAATATAATAGTCATTCATTAACTAACATTTAGCTTATAAAACATTATCTACATTATATAAGTACAAGGAATGATTTCAAATAAATAAATGATAGCCTTCAGTATCCAACATAGAAGATTTATAATTTGCCTAATAAAGTTTTAGACAAAATAATAGTTATACAACATTAAAGTTCTACTACAAGAGAAAAATAATTCAAAATGTCCAATAACCTTGACCTTAAGAAATCTCTATTTTCAACACAAAATAGTTAATACTCTACGTTGTAGCTGTCTAACTTCCCTCACATTTTGTAATATATTACAGATTTGAGAAGAATAGATGATATCTAATACCCAGTCAGTACTAGCATAAAACGCTAATGAAATGTCAATGATAGGCAACATATACCTAATGGGTTCTTCTTGACTATGATAAGGTACCTCAAACAATTATGCTTTCAATATCTGTCCTCGCCTCTATGAAAATATGTTCCTTTGCCTTTGTTCTTTTCTGGCTACTTGAATATCACTTTTCTCTTAGGAGCAGCATGTGGTGTCTGCTTCTTCTTCTCCTTACCCTTGGACTCCCTAGAAGCCTTCAAGGAAGAAGATGAAGCATTACTCTGAATGTAGAAGGCTGAACCTATTTTGTTCATATCCTCTTGAGCTATCTTTAACAGATTATGTAGCTCAATATATGTGAGAGTCAACCCTTACATATTAAAGTTCACGATGAATTGTACAAATGATCTTGAAAAAGAATTAAATTATTATTCAAATTATTGTTCAGAGAAATATTAATAGTTTCTAACTTCTCGATGTAGGAAATCATTTTAAGTACACGAGGAATAATTAGACTGCCCTCGGCCAACCTGAATTGAAAGAGTATTTTAGAGACCCAGTGCAAATCAGCCTGTGGTATATCTCTAAATAGCTCATTTAGATGAAGTATAATACTACTTCCGCTATCCATATGCATATGCTCCCTTTAAAGTGCAATCGACATCAAGGCAAGAATGTATATTTGACTCTCAAAACATCATTAACCTATTTCTAATAAGTGTCAAGCTTTTCTGAAGTACCCTTATCAGAAATAGCTCTGGGCATCTTTTGATCAATCACAATCCAAGCTTCTTTAAATCTAGAACTATTTTGAGATTTATCAGCAAGTTGGAGTAATTCTTAGTACTCTTCTGTTGGTGTGCATTAAGTATGCATACCAACGGATTATTCAAAGCCATTTTATCTTCACAAAACAAAAAGGAAATGTTAGTGAAACATTTCAAAATTGTTAAAATAACGTTTAGATCATAGATGTAACTAGTATATGTTTTTAATCTAAAGACGTTCTCCCACTACTTTATATATTCCCTTTAATCTCTTAAATGAGAAAACGAAAATTCAAACTCTTTAAACTTTATAGTGAGAAGTAGACTCAATCAGCATTTTACTTCAGTCTTACGCTTTAGCAATATTGGCCTTCGTAAAATCCAAAATATAGACAATTTTTGTCAATTGCATCTCATACAACTCTTACCATTGATTCTAAATACATCTTATCCTCATGTTTTAGCAATATTTGATAAGTGTGTTTCAAATTAACTTGCCAATAATCAAATATAAATTACTGATACTACCCTTACACTTTAGCAATATAGCCTTTGTAAAACTTAAAAGGTAAACAACTTTTGTCAACTATATCCTATTCAAATCTTACTACTAATCCTAAACACACCTTATTCTTACGCTTTAACAATATTAGATAAGTGTGTTCCAAATTAACTTGTTAATAATCAAATATAAGTTACTAATATTACCCTTATGCTTTAGTAATATTGGGTAATACATTCACCTATATTTGTCTTATCTCATGTTTAATCGGTATAATCCAAATCACATCAACCAATCCCTCATGCTTTAGCAATATTGGGAAAGACCAAGGTAAGCCATCTTACACCGTATTGATAAAATAGACCATTGTATTACATTATCTCATAATGAAATATTATTCAATCTTATTAAGAGGGATTTTAAAATACTAATCCTTATTTCATGAGGAGATGATTCTCAATCACATACTAACTCCCACCAGTAGGGCTCTTATTATGATTAACAACACAAACAAATGATATACAGTTTATAAGTCAGTTATATAACAATTATATAACTCAGATAAACCTCACATGCAAAATAATGTAAAATAGAGTATATACTTTGAACGTCGTAGTGTTATACACCAAATGCTTGGGTGTTCAATCCAAAATCATGAACACCCTTGCACTAAGCATGAAACGCCCTAGGCTTACCTTGAACAAAGACTTGGTTATGGACTTCAACACTTAAAATGCACTACCCATTGTTCCTAAGCATCTCAAATAGCTCAAATACACTCCATTTACCCAAAATAACACACAAATATACTCTGATACCACTTATTGGTGTGCTTATTCATTAGGGTACTTGAATGTGAATAGTATTCATTAAATTATAAATTTTGCATGTCTCACACACAAAATGTGCAGCGAAATAGAAATTTAATTTTCATTAAAAAAAATACACTTAATAGAAGTCTTGTTACTCTAACAAGATTAAAAATTACGTTGGAAGAGGTTCCCAAACTTGAGCTCACCTTGAAGTGCTCTCCTTGGCAATTCTAGATTTCAACTTGGTAGGGTTGGAATGCTGGAATGATAACTTTTATTTTATAGAATTTTCAAGCAACTCTTAATTTGGTTTCTTTTAATTTTATATGAGAAAATAGGACTTAAAAGAAAAGAGTAATACTTATCCAAGCACTATACCAAAGCTTATTCTTCAAGGCTTAGTGATGTGTTAAATTCTAACAATTAAAATTTATTACGTGTTTAATTTGAGAGGTCCTATTAACTAGCTTTCTCCTCAGATCGAACCCTTTGATCGAGTACTGTCAATCTCGAAAAGTCCCACAAATGAGCTCTCTCCTCAGGTCGAACTCTTCGATCAAGAATTGTCCATCTCAAGAGGTCCTAATTACAAATCTTGGTAATCCATAATTTCATCAGATCGAACTATTTAATCAAGGATGCTACCCTAGTGCTCAATGAGTACACTTCATATTATGAGACTCTCTAGGTCCATGTCTAGATTTTCATATAAAATTCCTTCATACTTCCATGAATGATGCACATACACACATTACAGATATTACAAAGCAATACGTTTAACCATACAAATTGAGGTTAACTATATACGTATAATCTTTCCGTCACCTATATCCTTAGAAAATCAGAGATATAGATCATCACCATCAAATCTCTATTTGCTCGACTGTGAACTTATCTTCAGATTCGTATTTCTATAAATGATATCACAAATTCTTTTGCGATATTATTTATTCCACAAAAAATTCTTTTTCAAGTTTATTGCTTATGGCCATAAGACATTTAAAATACAATCTCGGAGCATCAAGATATATAACTCACTCATATGAGCTGACAAATTCTATATCTATGTACACCAAACTCTATGAGCATTGGATCATACTTACGACACCCAGTGGTCAGACCATGAAAGGTCTCTGACATGCATTGAACCAAAGTATGGTGGATCACTTACAAGCCCACCGTGGTATTCAAGTCAAAGGATCATGAATAAAACTCAACTCGAGAAGACCTTCCATTGACGGCTTAATGGGATTCTATTGAAGGTCTTTATGATTTTATTCAGTACCCAGTCTTTACTGAACACCTTTATCTTTATATGAGCTTATACTAAGCTCATAGTTTACTAAGACTAACCACCTGAATAATCCAAATATAGACATACACTGATTTGGAAAGGGTTCATCGATTGACCCACATCGATAAAGATAGATTAGGAACAATGTGTTTAAGAACATACTGCATAATAATATTTTCTAGCACCATTTGCAACTCCTTGCAATTATGTCATTACTAATATATTCTCAGGCTGTTATCCTATTTCAGACAAGGTTCTAACTCTTAGAATTTGTTAACTCTTAGCATTGACCTAAACTCTTTAATTCTACAATGTTTGAAACGTTACAAGCTTCTTACCATATAATAAATAATATTAAAAAATTTAATAAAATATTGATTGTATAAATATTAAACAATAAATATTCACACAAAATAGAATGGTACGTAAGCATAAAATTCCAACAATAATTACATTTTAATTTTTAATAAGCTTAAAAGTCTAAAAATTGCATAACATATGTTCTATAAACGTAATGATAGCTTATCTATATAGGTTACTTCACATAAAAATTATGAAAATCTTTCAAGATTCAAAATGCCTAAGCATGTAATTGTAGCTTGTATTTAATCAAGCTATAAAGTTCTTTGTATAGACTAAAACAATCTGATGTATGTGATACATTCGTTTAAGTGAGTATTATTGGGTGTTATGTGTGTACGCCATGCAATAGATGAATATGTGCATTTTAAACAATTTAAATATCACATATCTCACATACAACGCAGTAAAAATATAACATACAATACTATCTCATTACATTAATGAGATTAGGATAATCACCCTTGAAGCGTGCTTTAAACAATTCTAGTTGGGGATGTGTTGGGTTTCTTCAAACTAGAATGGTAGCTTCACTTTTTCAAAATAGTTAAAGCAACTCTTGCTTCTTTTAGAAATTTTTCTCTCGGACTAAAGTTGTTCTTTCTAAATACTTTTATTTTTGTTAACAGTTAACTAAAAGCAAAAGCTATTTAAAATTTTACTTCTCAAAAAATGGCTCAATTGAATTTACTCTTCAATTTACATTTCTCGACCATTTATATAGTGAAATTGCCACTTGTTTTAGCCAATTGAATTGCTCTTAGCTACCACTTAATGAGGCATAACAATGCTTGACTAATGCCAGTAGTATTTTGGCAATTTTTGCTGAATGTTGTGCTTGTCTTGGTGGCTAAATTAAGGAGGCAATTAGTGGCTTGCAATGTGGCAAGATAATGAAATCAAGCCACCTCATACTTTTAATATGAATTAAATTCATTTGATTTATTTTGAATTGAATTATGAATGGCCAATCCAAAAAGAATAAATGGTCATGGAAAATGGTTTAAATGAATCAATTCAATTTAATATATAAATGGCTGAGTTGTTTAATATATTATGAAACAATAATTGTTTTATAACTTTATGCACCAATGTCCAATTTAGTACCCATATAAATTATTGGCACAATTTGAGGCATATACTATGTAGATAAAAGTGTCATCCCACTTAGCACAATCTTAGGTTTAACACTTAAACCTTAGCTACTTTAGAGAGACCCTAAAATAAATAAATGGCCGAATAAATTAATTTAAATAAAACAATAATTTTTCACTTAAATGATAGCTATATCCACCAATGCCAAATTTAGTACCCATACAAATTATTAGCATAATTTGAGGCATACACTAGGTAGATAATATTAGGGTTTGTACTTACGTGTCATCCCTATTTCTATGAATATTTATTTTATAATATTTATACAATGAATATTTTATTAAATCGCTAATAACCTTTATAAAATGGTACTAAAGCTTGTAACACTATAGACATTGTATGATATGAAGGAGTTCAGATCAGGTTTAAAGAAGTTTAGACCAGTGTTAAAAGTTAGCACTGTTAAGAGTTAGTAGGTTATAAAAGTCAGCGAGAGCTAAAGAGTTAGAACCCTGTCTATAATAGGACAAAGACTTGAGAGTCTTCTTGTAATGACATAGTTACAAAATGTTGCAAAATGTGCTAAGAAATGTCATTATGGAAGTATATTCTCAAATATAATGTTCCTGATCTATGTTCATCTATGCGAGTCTATCGGTGAATTACTATTATATAGATTAGTGTATATCTATATTTATATTGTATAGATGATTGTTCTTAGTTGACCATGACCTTAGTAGAAGCTCATATAGACATGCAAGTATTCAGTCAAGACTGGATACTGAACAAACTCACGATGACCCTAATGATATCCTATGAATCTGTTAAAAGAAGATCCTCTTAAGTTGAGTAGTATTCATGGTTGATGAACACTAGAAATTACACATTTAATAAGGTTTTTACATCATTATTTTTTATTGCTAGTGTCTTTAACCCCTCTAACTTAAGTATGTTTACAATATTGTACTTAATTAGTTTTTAACTATTTTGTGGTACGTTCAATAAAATTGGCATAACTTTCTACTTAAGAATCTAATTTGAGTGATTCTTAATCCTGTGAAGAGATGACTTAATGGGCTAATATATTTTATTTCACAAGGCATTTGAAATTTGAGTGTTTAGAGAGTAAAAATAGCCTAGAACAGAACTGATTTGCAATATAGGCCCAATTTGAATAGTCATCAGTTTTTGGCACATAACTATAGAAATATGTATCTAATACATATAAAATAACTCAATTTGGAGAGATAAGATACTTATCTATAATTTTAATTTTTTAAGTGAAAGTTAATTTGGACCACATCAATATTAAATTTGACAATAAAGTGGGTGCATTAATGATAATCAATACAAATTAGCTGCCACTCTTTTTTACTTTTATCATCCAAGTGGTTCCCTTTTCATTTGTCTGGATTTATCCATATTTTTTTATAAATAGGTGGCCTATTTATACCCAAAATATGTAATTAGAGAGCTAAATTTTAGTTCAAAATACTTGCCTTTTGTATTATCTCTTTGTAGTATTATTTATCTTGTTCACTATTCTAAAGTCATATTATTTCTTCTTCCACCTCTTTTCTTTTTATTTAGTTTTATTATGTCCAAGTAATTTTTTTTTTGCTAAGGTGAAAAGGTAAAACTCTTGGTAAGGTAATAAGATATACTTAACTCTTATTCATGAATTTAATGTTTCATTCTTAAGTTATGCAAATTTATATATGATGTATTTATTTTGTTTATAATATTAATACCCTTTTTTGTAAAGTGGTGTATCTTGATTTATTATAGACAATTTTTATAGTTGGCATAATAAATTCTTGAAACCATTTACAAGATTTGGCATAGATACCCTTTCTTGTAAAGTAGGAGTCTTGATTTATTGTAGACAAATATAAAGATTGGCATAATAAACACTTGAACCCATTTATAAGATTTGGTGTATAATAATTGAAAGAAATAAATACTAGTTAATATATAAATGGTGATGAACTTTAATTGTTATATCTTTCGATTGAAACCTCATTCGTGTGAGAATTCCAATTAAGTTATAAAAAGAGGTGAATATATTCATATTTCATATGCAAAGAATGGATCCCCTTAACCTTAACTTTTATTTTAATTGGTTAATTGAATTATTATTTGCAAACATCTTATATTGCTTTAATTGTATTTATAGTTTATAATTTTAATTCTACTTCTCTATGGATTGACTCTATTCTCACAGGGTTATTTATTATTTTGATAATCCTGTACTTGAGAATAAACTCATATATTCTAGACGTGTCAGTGGTCCTTCGACTTGAGTGCCGCGGTAGGCTTGTGGGTGATTCACCATACTTTGATTCTGCGTATGTCAAATACCTTAAATGGTCTGACTACTACGTGTCATTGGGTATGGTCTGATGCTCATGGAGTTTGGTGTGCACAGATATGGGACCCGCTAACTCACATTGGTAGGTTGTATATTCGATGCTCCAAGATTGTATCTTACAAAGTGTTATAGCCATAAGCAATGAACCTGAGAAAAGAGTTTTTTACAGGGTTGAACAATATAGCAAAAGTATTTGTATATATTGTTCATTAAGATACAAATCTAGAGATAAGTTCACGGATGAGTTTACGGGGATTTGACAGTAATGATCTATGTCCCGCCCATCTAGGATATAATGACGGAAGAATTATACAGATATGTAGTAACCTCAACATGGATGGTCTAATGCGCTAATTTGTAATATCTGTGACGTGCGCATGGGGCATCGATCATGGACTTATGAAATAATTCAATTTTGACGAATTAGGCGTGGACCTAGAGAGTCCCAATATGAAATGTACTCTTTATGTACTCGGGCAGCGTGCCATATTAAATAGTTCAATACAGTAAAATTCAACAATTTACTATAGTTAAGTTAACTAAAGTATATAGCTAAATAGTATGACCCACTTTAGGTTAACTTGGTAACCTAGTAAGGACATAAATATAATTTCATTTAATGATTATTTAATTGTTAAATAATTAAAAAAATATTATTTATTTAATAGTTAAATAAATAATTTAACTTAACTAGGTTAAAAGTTAACCATATAGTTAAGTTAAGTTAATCTTACTTAATGGTTAAGTAAAGGTTAACCTAATTATGGTTAAGTTAGTTAATTAGGGTTAGATTATTTTAATATTTATTTAACTTAGAGGTTAAATTAAACTAACCTAACTACTTAGTTGTAACGCCAAGAGACGTTAGGATGATCTCTCCACCTTGGATTGTAGGAGTTTGATTGTGGGTTAGGTTGTTAACGATTGAAATGACCCACATAATTAACTGCTTTCATGCACCGCCCATTCATGTGATTATCACCATAAAAGTCGCATGTCACTTGTTCGATTTTGACGTCATTCAATGTATTAAACTTCTTAGATAAAGTATTGATTTGAGCTATCAATGCATTAAATACGTCAATTTCATATATACCAGCAATTCTCTTAGGTGTAACTCTCTCAGCTGGCCGTTGGAAACTGTTTGACGCCATCTTTTCTAATAGATCATAAGCCTCATCTGTAGATTTATTCATTAAAGCTCCTTCAGCAGCGGCATCTACAATAGTCCTCAAATGACCTACTAATCTATTATAGAACGTTTGGACTAATAATCATTTAGGGACTCCAAGATGAGGATACTTCTTTAACATATCCTTGAAGTGCACCCATGCCTCATACAACGACTCTTCATCACTCTGACTGATTGAGGTGATTTCATTCCTCATCTTTGCTATTTTTGCTAGTGGAAAGAACTTGACTAAAAACTTTTGTGCTAAATTTTTCCACGTCGAGATGGATCGTGATGGCAATGACATCAACCAACTCTTAGCTCTATCCCTTAAGGAGAAGAGGAATAATCTCAATCTCATGGCATTATCGGAGACTCCGTTGTATTTGAAGGTATCACAAATTTTTAAAAAATTTATGATATACATGTTAGGATCATCATTAGGAGCTCTACTGAACTATACAGTTTCCTTTAGCATCTGAATAATATTCGACTAAATCTCAAAGTTATTAGTATTGACGGTTGGTCGCTGAATACTAGACTGAACACCATTTATAGTTGGGATAGTATACTTGTTTAAAGCTCTCTGTGGTATCATGGGCTTAAACATCATTGATGTGATCGTTGTTTCCCTCCATGGCATGAAATTTCAAAGCAAAATAAAAAGAAATCAAAGTAAAAGGAAGAAGATAAAAAAAAATAAAAAAAAAATTAAAAGTAAGTAGCTCCGTATTAGTATTGATCTAAACACATTGTAACAATCACGTATATATCTATGGTAATCAAATCAGAATGTAATTCATTAAGATTAAGTCTAAATTATACCATACATGCCACCTAGGTATATATGTCTTTCCTAGATGAAACTCATAATTGTTACCCTATAATCATGCATCAAACTTTGCCTAGGCTAAACACATGAATCTCTTTGTCAAGTTCATCATGGTTCCTCAATCATTCATAATATTGGCCAGATATAATGAAAGCAATAAACTCAAGATAGAATGAATCAATTATAATAATTAAGTTCATAAACTAAGAATTAATAAAATTCAACTACATACTAGGTTCACATAGTCTAACCCTAGAATAACAAGTTTAGCTCGTCACAAAACCAAAAGTATCCAACCAATCAACGAAAAATAATAAGAACAAAAACATAATGATAAGAAAAGAGAAGAATAACTAATCAAGAAGATGTCTTGGGTTGCTTCTCTCTCAATCTTTACTTGAAGCTTGAATCTTGATCTTGAATCTTGATTTCTTGGCTTTGATCTTCGATTTTGTGCTGTGAATTCTTTCTCTTCATTTTTGCGTCTCTAAAGTTTGTGTATTTGACCTCAAAAGAGTGTTTTTCTTGGTATGAGAAATCCTAAGGGCAAGGGGCTTCAAATCTCAGTTGAAATAGAAGAGTTGAGAGAGGCTTTTATATGTCGCACGGGTGCCGAAGCATTTATTTGCTGGGCGCTGCGGCGCCCAGCCCTGACACCCCTTTCGTATTTTGAGCGTAACCTCTTTGTTTTATGTTTGATTCACCTCTTTTTTGTTCCTATGCGTCACATTTTTCATCGTACATCTATTTATGATAAAACAAAATACAATTAAATAACCAAATATTTATAATTTAGAGAAAAATACAAAAATTTGGTACAAATCATACTAGTGCTTTTACGCCCCTATCAGGCGTCTGGAGCCCTAGCGTTGCTTATAGTGCTGGAGGCACTACTTACAGTGCCCCAACGCTGCAGCACTAAAGCTTTTGAAGCCCTAGCACCGTAGCGCTATAAGGCTAACGCTGCGGCATTGGCACTAAAATATTTTTAAAAAAAAGAGTAATTTTTTTTTTTATTTCTGCATGTGGGGGATTTATGAGATGTAGTAATATGAGTTATTAGTCTGTATAATAAACCAAGTATTTTTTTTTTGTTGGTAACTACAATGGGAACCCTACTAGTGAGGGTTAGTTGTGTTTGCACAGGATTAAATAATTGATTGAGAATAAACTTCTCATGTGATGAGAGTCTGTATTTAAAATCTCTCTTAATCAGATTGAATTTTATTATATTATGAGTTAATTAAATCTCTCTTATTGTATTTTTAGACGGGTCACTACGGTCTTTCCCAATATTACTTTAGCGTCAGGAATTTGATCGGTGTGATTTGGATTATGCCTATAAAGCATGAGATGAATCAAATATATGCGAATGTATTTTTCAATATTGCTTTAGCATGAGGGTAGTGTCAATAACATATATTTGATAATTGATAAGTTAATCTGAAATACACTTATCCAATATTGCTTTAGCGTGAGGATAAGGTATATTTAGGATCAGTGGTAAGAGTTGCATGAGATGCAATTGACAAGAGTTATCTACCTGTTGGGTTTACAAATGCCAATATTGCTTTAGTGAGAGGAGTGAGTAAAATAACAATGGGATCCACTTCTCACTGTATAGTTTAAAAATTATTAAACTATCATTATCTCATTAGAGACATCAAAGGGATTGTGTAAAGAATTGTGAGAATATTTTTAAATTAAAAAATTATATAATTATTATACCTGTGATTTAAAATATTTTAATTAGTGATTTAATTAATTTAAAATCCATTGACACCTTCTATTTTATTTTGTCTTGTAAAGATTAATATGGCTTCGAACAATCCTTTGATGCGTATTCTTGATCCTAACTAACTCAAGGGTGCTGAAAACTATTCAGATTGGATGATCAATATCAGAATTGTTCTGAATTCTGAGAAGTTTGAATATATTATTGATCAGAAGATGCCTATGGGTGTTTCTGATAATGCCACCCCAGAGAAAAGGGTGACATATCAGAAATAGTTGGATGATGATTTAAAAGTTAAATCTTATATCCTTACCTCTAGGTCTAATGAGCTGCAAAAAGAGCATCTCCATATAGACAATGCTAGTAGCATCATGCTCCACCTAAATGAGCTTTTTGGTGACAAACCTCAAGTTAAAATATACCGTGTCACCAAAGCACTTTTTCAGGCTAGACTTCCTGAGGGCAGTCAATTCAGTCCTTATATCCTCAAAATTATCAAATATATTGAAATGCTTAAGACAATGGACATTTCTTTAAACAATAATTTGATTCTCTAATCGCTTCCGGGGTCATTCACGCAGTTCATCATGAACTTCAATATATAAGGATTGACCCTTACTTATGCTGATCTTCATAATATGTTGAAGACAGTAGATGAGGATATACAGAAAGAGGGCTCGGCCCTCTTCGTTCAAGGTGTTTTATCTTTTACCCCGAGGGCTTCTGAAAAGTTCAAGGAAGAAAAAGAAGATGAGGCAGACATCTTAAATGGGTCCTCAGAGGCGACCCATATCCAAACCTCTAGAAAAGAGTAAGGAAAAAGAAAAAAATTTCTTTTGCAATGAGGATGGGCACTGGAAATGCAATTGCCCAAAATATCTTGCGAGCTTGAAGAAGACTTCTTTAGATATTTTTTTAATAATTGATGCTAGTACATGCTGGGTATTAGATATAGCATGTCCTTCTCACATCTGTAATGCTTTGCAAGGTCTAAGAAAAATTAGTTTGCTTCAGCCATGAGAGGTAAAGCTTCGAGCTAAAAATGGCGATTTCCTACAGGTTGAAGTTGTTGGACATTTAGATTTACTTCTCCCTTGTAATAAAATAATTGTATTGTATAATTGTTATTATGCTCCTAGTTTCATCAGACAGATTATATCATTTCCTGTACTTGATAGTGAAGGGTATCATAAGTATATTCAGAACTGTTCCTTATGTTTATATAATATGCATGATGTTTTATTAGTTGAGTGTCAATTAGTAAATGGACATTATATATTAGATACAACTAGAAATATCATGAATGTGCAAGCTAGTAATAGTAGTAGTTTAGAATCTTTAAATGAAATAAAATTATGACATATGAGATTAGGTCATATAGGTGTAAGACGCCTAACCTATTTAGTTAAGGATGGTCAGATACCTAACCTGACCATAAAGTCTTATCTAGTTTATGAATCATGTATTCAATGAAAGTTGACAAAATCTCCATTTACTGGTGTTGGACACCGTGCCTTAGATTTATTAGAATTTAGTACATAGTGATGTATGTGGTCTAATGAATCACACTGTGATGGGTAGATTTTGATACTTTGTACTTTTTATCCATGATTTGTCACGATACGGGTATGTGTTTCTTTTCAAACATAAGTCAAAAATCTTTAAAAAGTTCAAAGAATTTTGACTTGAAATAAAGAAATAAATCGGTATGTACATCAAATGCCTTCAATCAAATCAAAACGGTGAGTACATGAGCAGTGAATCTCTTATTATTTAAAGGAGAATGGGATTCTCCCTCAATATAGTCCCCCAAGTACTCCGCAATACAATAGTGTCTCGGAGATGAAGAATTATATTTTATTGGATATGGTTCGATTGATGATGAGCTTTACCGATCTTTTTGAATATTTATGGGGTCATGCCCTAGAAACTGCTGCTTACATATTGAACAAAATTCCATTTAAAGTTGTTCCCTCTACTCTATATTAGATATTGACTGAAAGAAAACAAAGTCTTAAATATTTTAATATTTTGAGCTGTCCTGCTTATGTAAATGTTACACAATATGATAAACTTGCACTCAAGGGGTACAAATATCAATTCATCAGGTATCCCAAGAATTTAACGGGATACCAATTCTATGATCCTAAATAACAAAATATGTTTGTTGCTCGCAATGTTATTTTTCTTAAAAAATAGTTTCTTATGGATCATGGCGATTGTAAAAGGATTTAACTTGATGAAATCCATCAGAACCAAGATGAACCACCGATGAAAACTCAAGCTCAATCAAGCAGAACACCTTTAACACACTCTTTACGTAGGTTAGAAAGGATGTCTAGGCTACCTGCAAGGTATGGTTAGATGCCTGAAAGTGTGCTTGGAGTTTTCTTAATTAAAGAAAATCATCTTTTAATCTATAGGGAGGTGTTGTTGGACATTGACTCAAGAAAATGGCAAGATGCCATGAAATTCGAAATTGACTACATACATCAGAATCAAGTCTGGGAATTAGTTCAGCTTCTCGATGAAATAGTTCTTATCAGTTGTAAATAGATTTACAATCGGAAGTGATGGCCTGATGGCAAGGTTGAAACCTTTAAAGCTTGACTGGTTGCTAAAAGTTATACTCAGCGATCTGTGATCGATTATAAGAAAACCTTTGCACCAGTAGCTATGCTTAAGTCAATTCGAATATTATTAGCATTTACTGCATACTATGACTATAAGATATGAAAGATGGATGTAAAGACAGCGTTCCTAAATGGATATCTCAAAGAAGAGTTACATAGAAAAGTCTGAAGGTTTTACATCCAACTTGACCTTTGATCTAATATGCAAACTAGACCTCTAGGTTTTACATACATCCAAAAGTCTATTTATAGACTTAAGCAGGTCGCCCGAAGCTGAAATCTTTGTTTTGATAAAATAATTAGAAGGTCTGGTTTCATCAAAAAATGAGGAGGAAACTTGTGTGTACATAAATGTCAATGAGAGCATGATAGTTTTCTCAGTTCTCTATATGGATGACATACTAATAATTGAAAATGATATTAGCATGTTGCAATCAATTAAGAGCTATCTGAGTAAGAGCTTCTCTATGAAGGATTTGAGAGAGGCTTCTTTTATATTAGGTATAAAATTCTATAAAGATAGAGCGAGAAAGCTGATAGGACTCTTTCAATCATCATATATTAATAGTGTCTTAGAAATGTATATTTTCACTAATTGTAAGACAACTAGTGTACCTTTTAGACATGGAATTCATATTTCAAGGAAAATGTCTCCTCAGATAGAAGATGAAAAGGTTAGAATGTCTAATATGCTATATGCATCGGATGTTGGTAGTTTAATGTATGCTATGATGTGCACGATACCTGACATCAGTATGGCTGTAAGTATTACTAGCCGATATCAGTCTGATGTAGGTGACAACCATTAGATGACAGTCAAACATGTCCTTAGATATCTTAAAGGTATAAAGGACTAGTTTCTTATTTATAGAGATAATGACTTACACATGAGAAGATACATAGATTTAGACTTTCAGTTTAACTTGGATAATAGAAAATCTACATCTGGGTATGTATTTATTCTCAACGGTGTAGCAATGAGTTGGAAAAACATCAAATAAGGATCCACAGCTAATTTTACCACTAAATAGAATATATAGTCACCTCTGAAGCAGCGAAAGAAGTAGTGCGGATACATAAGTTTGTTGTTGAGCTCCAAATAGTTCTAAGTTTGAAAGATTCTATCCCATTATTTTGCGACAATAATGGAGCCATTACACAAGCAAAAGAGCCAATAGTACATCAGAGATCTAAACATGTAAGGAAAAAATATCACATAATTAAAGAGATCTTAGCTATAGGAGATATAATAATTTGTAGAGTAGATTCTATAAATAATGTAACAGATCCACTTATTAAGGCCTTAACTCTAAAAGTGTTTAAGAAACACATGGAGTCTATGGGTATAAAATACCAGTATGAATGTCATTAGAGCAAGTAGGAGTTTGTTAAGGTATGTGCTTACGTGTCATCCATGTTTGTATGAATATTTATTTTGTAATATTTATACAATGAATATTTTATTAAATCATTAATAACCTTTATTAAATGATACTAAAGCTTGTAACACTATAGACATTGTATGATTTAAAAGAGTTCAGATCTGATTTAAAGAAGTTTAGACCAGTGCTAAGAGTTATAAATGCTAAGAGTTAGCAGGTTATAAGAGTCAGCGAGATCTAAAGAATTAGAACCCTGTCTATAATGGGACAAAGACCTAAGAGTCTACTTGTAATGACATAGTTGCAAAGAGTTACAAAATGTGCTAGGAAATATCATTATGAAAGTATGTTCTCAAACATAGTGTTCCTGATCTATGTTCACCTATGTGGGTCTATCGGTGAATCACTATTATATAGATTAGTATATGTCTATATCTGTATTGTATAGATGATTGTTCTTAGTTAACTATGAGCTTAGTGAAAGCTCGTATAAACATATACTATAATTGATCAAAGTTTGCATTTTAAGTGAACTTCAAGAATTTTGATCCAAATACTTCAAAGGTTATTTTTCAATTTCGTTATTAATTTGATTAATATGTAATATAGTGTTTATTGCAAATTTTTATGCTTCCGCTGTGTATGTATATGTATGAGATATATATATTTTATTGTTAAACATATATACCACATGCATGCACTATAAATAAATCAACACTCAACAGATAAAAGTGTCAAGTCTCACTTGGCACAATTTTAGGTTTAACACTTAAATATTAGTTATTCTCCGAGAGACCTTAAAATAAATTTATATTTTTCAAAAACTTTCCGAATCAAATAATTCGATTTGATGAGCTACCCACGTGCTCAACGAGTACATTTCATATAATGAGACTCTATAGGTTCACACCTATTTTATCTCATGGAATATATCAGTAAGTTCATAACCAATGCCCTATACACATACGTTATGGATAATACAAAATGGCAAGTTGAACCATATAAGTTTATGTTAATCAATATTTGTACAATCCTTCCGTCATATATATTCTTAAATAGCGGAGACATAGATCAACACCGTTAAGTCTCCTATTGCTCAACCATAAATTTATCTCTTCGATTCATATTCAGATAAACGAAAAAGTGTCAGGTCTATTGGAGGTCATGTGTGACATGTGTGGAACCTAAGTACGGTGGATCACTCATAAGTCCACCGTGGTACTCAGGTCAAAGGACTATAAATACTACTCAACTTGAGAAGACCCCCATTGACGATTTTATAAAATATCTATTGGAGGTCTTCATTGAGTCTTGTTTAGTATTCAATCATCACTGAATGCCTATATATCTATATAAGCTTCTACTAAACTCATGGTTTGCTAAGATTAACTATCTAGATGATCTAGATATAGATATACACTAATCTATATAAATCAGTTTCACTCGACAGACCATGCGTCGGTGAAAATAGATCAGGAATATTTAATTCAAGAACATACTTGCACAATGACATTTCCTTGCAATGCTTGCAACTCTTTGCAAGTATGTTATTACAAGTATATTATCAAGTCTTTATCCCATTTCAAACAAAGTTCTAATTTTTAGACCTGATCTGAACTCCTTCAGATCAATATAATATTCGAAATGTTACAAGTATTTTACTTTATAAAAAATAAATAGTGATTTAATGAAATATTTATTTATTTTATAAATATAAAAATACAATATTCATACATATTTAGGATGGCATATGGGCACAAGTTTCAACAAATACTTAATTAAAGAAAAATATATTAATGACTTAATATGTCCATATATATTTATAAAAAAATCAAATTTTAGATTTGCCGTTGTGGTTGTATATATAGATGACATTCATGTAATTGGGATCCTTAAAGAGCTCTTAAAACATGCACGGTACTTACAAAGAAAATTTAAAATGAAACACATGAAAAATACAACATATTATCTTGATTTGCAGATCGAGTATAAATTAAATAAAAATTTTATCCATTGATCCAACTATGTTAAAGAGATTTTGAAACGATTACATATGGTTAAAACTCACCTATTAAGTACCTCTATCCTTATGTTTGTTTGTTTTTTTTATCTTAAAAAGGATCCATTTTGCCTCAAAGAAAAGGGAAAATGACTATTGAATCTTTTTTAAATAGTTAAAAGTTACTATTTTATTCTTATTTTTAAATTTTTTTCAAAAAAAATAAAAAAATACTAAAATGCCTTTAAGTCATGTAGTTATTTTTATATGTAACACATGTCAAAATCTAATTGATTTATATTTTAAAATAAAATAATTATTATTTTAATTAACTGGCCTACCATCGTCGAAAAACGGTGGATCACCGAAAAATTGCAACCAATTGGCCACCGTTTTTCAGCGACGGTGGGCACTAAAAAATATCAAATTTTATATTAAGAAGTATTGATGGACCTTCTTAGTTTGACTTAAGTGCTTAAAATACTCTATTATTTTTAAAAATACCTTGAAAACCCCTGTTCGTTAGTGTTTATCCTTTTTTTAATTGAATATTTGTTTAACAGCCCAAAATTATGATTTTGCCCTATATCATTATGCGTGGATTTAATAAAATATTTAATTAGTTGAAAAAGTTTATTTTGTCCTTATTTATTTACGAAAAATCAAAAATATCCTCACATCTCTCTTCAATCTTTATTCTTCTCTATCCAAAAAAAAAAAAACTGTTCTTCTCTCTTTCAAAACTTAAAATTGAAAACTCCATAAAAAAAATGTTTTTGCTAGAATGTTTCACTCAAACAATAAAGAGAGTGCGCTTTGTGTTAACTTCCAGTTTCTTAGGTTCAGGTCAGCTCGTTTCAAGTTTGTTTTATTTATTTTATTATTTTCCATAATAGTAAAACAATAAGTTTTTGCTTGGTCACATTTGACCTAAAGGAAAATTTTTGAATTGCTTCTCAGTTCTTAAAAATTATTTGAGATCATTAAACAAATGGTACACAACACAAGGATATCCTGAAGCAATAATACATTAACGTTTGTTGCTCAATATCAATCCCAAATCATACAATAAATTATCTCGAAACAGATCAAATATAATTTCATCATTCGCTTAATACTGCTAACATTACAAGGGAAGGATAAACATCTCATCAGACTGAGAAGTTTCTTTTGAAGATGCCTACATCAAAAACAAAAGATGACTAAAAAGGAAGAGTTTCAAGAAATGTACAAAGAACAAAATCGTATTTTACCAATAACTTAAAACATCAATCCATTACAAATAAACTCAAATGTAACCCAAAAGGATTGTATTTGAATTGATGCTAATTTGTTTAGGATTTAGGCTGCCAATTCCCAATCCAATCCATCAAAGTTGAAAAATTACTAGTCATATCCTCAATAATATCACTCTTCATTGCCACAACGATATCCTCTGGATAACTTTCTTTGGTTGCCTCCAGCAAAACATGAAAATTTTCGCATTCAATATTATTTGAAAGCTTCGTCGTAGTGTAACCTCTGCTTTGATTGTAAACATGAAAAATATTATTTGTATTGTTTATATGTTAAAAAAATTGTTTTTTTTTATAGAGCTTTCAATTTCTTTTTTTTAGTGAGAGGAGAACAGTTTTTTTTTAGAGAGAAGAAAAATATTAAAGAAGAATGTGAGGGTATTTTTTATTTTTCATAAATAAATAAGGACAAAATGGACTTTTTCAGATAATTAAATATTTTATTAAATGCACCCGTAATGATATAGGGAAAAAATCATAATTTTGAGCATTGTGTAGATTATGAAAATGGAATTCAATGATATAAAATTTAAGTATTATAATCGTTGAAGCATCATTAAAAAACGGTGGTCAACCGTCAACCAGTCATCATTTTTGGGCAACATGGAGAGTTCTGTTTTATTGCTAATTTATTTAATATATTGTATATATAAAAACTGTTGACATTTAATGTTAATAAAGTGTTGTATCTCAATGATTAAGGTAGTACACTTTAACCCAAAGGGCTTGGGTTCAAGGTCATTGTTTTTACTTTCATTTAATAGGGTATTTTGGTACTTTTAATCCATTTTAAAAACTAAGAGAATGTTTAAAGCAAAATAAATGGTAATTATTAACGGACGAGAGTCTTTTAGGTATTTTTGAAATTAAGGGAATGTTTAAGGCAATTAGACTAAAACTAAAGGAGTCCAATAGTCCTTTTTCTCCATAAAAAATGGTGAGAAGATATTTAATTTAGAAGTACTATATCTTAATACAATTGGTATATTATTATATTTATCTCAATTCACAAAATTAGATCTAGCATTTGCAATAAACGTGTTAACAAGATTTAGCTCTTCACTAACTTGATAAAATTAAAATAATATTAAACATATATTTCATTACCTTCGTAGAACAACATATTTGAAAATATTTAATTCTAATAAGTCAATAAAAAATTTAAGTTTAGTTGATTATACAGATGCTACGTACTTATTTGATCCCGTAGAGCTCTCTCACAATAGGATATGCTTTTACTTAAAATAATATAATGATTTTATGGCGATCTATAAAATAAATATTTGTTGTCATCTCCTCTAATTACTACGAGATTCTTACACTTCAGAAAGTAAGTAAGGGATATATATAATTGGGATCTATCATTTATTACATTCAAACATTGGTAGCCTACCTTTGCAAAAAGTATTCCAACAATAATATATGATAATAATATTGCTTATATTGCTCAAATTAAAAACATATGCATTAAAGATATAAAACTAAATATATATATTCTTTTAAATTCTTCTTTACTCAAAAGTTGCAATAGAACAAGAAGAAAATGTTAGAAAAATATGCTCATCTGATAATTTTATAGATTTATTCAATAAATATTTACAACATCAACTTTTAAAACTTTGATTACAAAATTGACATGCACCAAACTCAACAAATTATCAAGTTGATAAACATTATTTTTAAAAATATATATTTAATTAAAAAGCATATATTTAAAAAGAAGAAATGTATCAAATTACAAATATATATTGTACTTTTTATTTTCTTCAATCAAATTTTATTAATAAAATTTTAATAAGACAATATAAAATATATTGAACCATTATATATTATTAAGTTATTATATATTATTTTATCTTATTAAATTTTATTAATAAAATTTTTATAAGACAATATAAAATATATTGAACTATTATATATTATTAAGTTGTATTTATTTTTATTTAAGTTTGGTCTCCTTGAATTTTTCTCCTTTTTTTTTTGTAAAAATACAATTATAAGTGAGAATTTAAAAGAGAGAGTTGGGAGAGAGGTGGTTTCCACCGCCTAATAAAAATCCCACGTCGACCAATTAATAGCCATCTCTCTTTTTGTAATTCTATATATACAAGTGACCTTGGCTTTGAAATGAAGTCATCAAGCAAACAATTGATGAAGTACTTGCTTGTTAGTTTATTTTTTAAAAATATTTGTATTTTATTTACATCAAAGTCATTAATTTTTTAGCAGTATTCTTCTGTGAAAACGTTCTACAAATTGCAAGAAACCAACTAGTTCAAATTTCATCCATCAAGTTATAACTGAACCTTTGCGCTAAAGGATGATCAAGCAATCCCAAAATTTCAAATTTATATACCAATTTTTAGATACTCCAAAACATTTTTATTCATTATCCCAATACCATGACATGCTACAAAACTATTTACACAAGAGAATGGTAAAATCAAAACAAATAACACATTTATAAAAAAAAAAAACAAAACAAAAATTAAAGAAAAAAAAAACCCACATACTGTAATTTAATTCTCCAATTAAAAGTTAAAAACTTTGTTAAGCCCCAAAAAGGGCAGCTTCCAGCCTCTTGCAGTCGACCAAGTAAGCAAAGCCAAAAGCCAAATTCTTCAACGTGGCTTCATGCAGCTCCACATCCGACGTGGATGTCGCATCCGTCGAAAAGAAAACTCTAAACCCTTTTACAAATGCATCACGCGCTGTCGTTTCACAACACAAGTTTGTCATAACACCAGTCACGATCACCTCCTTAACACCCATCTCTACCAACCGCTCTTGTAAGCGCGTGTTACCAAACGCGCTATAAGTATTCTTCTCTATGACCTCGTCAACACCCGCCACCTGCAGTTTGATCTCAGGCAAGAGCTCGGCGTCGACGGTGCCATCGTAAACGAGATCGTTGTTCCACCACTCGCCGAGCATGCCGTAGTCGGCAGGGGACTTGTGACAGTGGCGGGTATAGAATATGGGGATGGAAGCGCGTCGGCAAAGCTGGATGGTAGTGAGAGTGTTTTTGAGGATGGGTTTGGCTATGGAGGAAAAATAGTTTTGCATGTCAATTACTAATAAAACAGAGGTTTGAGGATCTGGGGTTCTTTCTCTGATCTCGTATTTCTTGTATGATGAACATTTCATATTCATTGAGGTGGCCATTTTTCTTTTTTTTAAAAATTTTTGGATTTGAGATAAAAGAGTATAAAGAGAGAGAGAGGAATGCGTCTAGAAGTGAAAAGAAAAGAAATGAGACTTTCTAGGCTCTTCCATCTGTGTGTGGATAAGACTAATTTCTTGTTTATTATTTGGTATATTAGTACTGCCACCCCTTTATTTAAATTATATTTTAATAATAATTTTGATTTTAATTATATTATTAATCCTTCCTCTAATTTGAAGGATGAAAACACTTTCTATATAATAATCATTTAAGTGAAACAGAAATCTTTTGGACTGGGCTCCATTAAAATTAAATAAAAATTATAATTTTTTTAAATATTAATTTAAATTCTGTTATCAATTGAACTTATACCCTAATATATTTTTATATTATTGATGTAGGATTATATTTAATTAGGAAAGTTTTAATTAAATTAGTTTGGATTTTTTTTATTATTTTAATGTATTAATCTTGTTAAATTAAAAAAAGAAAAAAAGACATGTAGGTTTTATTTGACTTGGTACTATATTAAGGTCTTAAAACTATCTTAGAGTGATCATGACAAATTTTTGTGGTTCATTTATTTATAAAGGCTTTAATGGATTTAATTGTACAAAATAGTTCTCTATGTGTCCATAAAAATGAATAGAAAAAAAAAAGAAGAAGTTTATTCTCAAACTTCAAAATGTTATAACAAGTTTCTTTAATTGCTAAAGTAATGAACCGCTTGTTTTGTGCGTTAGAAAAAAAGGTGTGTTCAATAAAATTTATAAATATAAATTTTATTTGGGCTTATTTAACTTTTTTAATAATTATTTTCTAAAATAAAAAACTTTGCCAATATCTTTTTAGTTTCTCAATTCAGCCTCTAGGAATTATTATTTTTTCTATTTTATATTCATTTTACTATTTTGGGTTATATTTTATTTATTTTACGAACCAAGATTTACTATGATTATGATTAAATATAAACACCTATAAATGGCGTTTGTTAGCCAAAACTTTGTTACTTTCTCATTGATAATAAAATTTGTTATTTAGAAATTTGAAGTCTTTGTCATCTCTTTCTTTGTTTTTATGCATTTGCTTCATCAATTGGTATCAAGAGAGGTTGTGCTCTACGCTAAAGACAATTTTTTAGAAAAAATGTACTCAAATAATCCACTTTAAAAAGTCATAAATTTTTATAACAAAAAATTCTTTGACTAATCTTTATTAATTAAAAAGATAATAAATAGATAAATTTACTTTTGTTAATAGCATAACTTAAAGAATTTATTCGAACCATAAAATCAATAAAGAAAGTTGTTATTGTCCAAATAGATTTGAAAAAATACTTTACAAATTAATGATAAATAATTTTATGAATCAATCTACAAAAATTTATTATTTGTATGATTGTTTTTTACATTTGTTGTTGTTTTGTATGTATAATAAGATTAAACAATGTATTTAAAAAAAATTTGCGTTTAGTTTATAAAAATATAAGTATAAAAATATAATAGTAGCGTATTATAATGAAATGGATGAGAAATAAAGTATGTTGGTAAGAAAATACGGTGAATTAAGAGAAAAAAAATAAAATCAATAACGAAAAAGAAACCTAGAATACCCCTCACCTTGGGCACGAGAATGGCGCGCAGCCTTTTCTCGTGCTTTGTGCACAAGAATGGCATGCAGCCCTTCCTCACCCTGTATAAAGCGTGAGGTATTCTAGTTTTGTCTTCTTATTTGTTCTCGGTTTCATTCTTTTTGTTTATTTTTTGAATTTTCACTTCTCAACTGGTCTTGTTAGCTTCCAATCTACAAAATGTCAATGCCCCAACACTCAATCTACTTATTTTTAAATTTTAATATTTTAAAAGTGTTGTTTGAGTGAATTTTGAAGAAAAATAATGAAAGAGATACAAAATATGTTTAAAGAGTAACATGGTTCCAATTTTAAACTTTTTGACTATTAAAGATTATATTTCAATTTTATGACTATAAAAATAAACAAATTTAAAATAAGAATTATTTGTTTACATTTCCCATTTTTTAGGCTATTAACATCGTTCAAACATAACCTCCAAAATACCACTGCCATAATTAAAAAAGAAAAAAATTGTATGAAAAAAAAAAAGGAAGAGCTAGAAAAAGATTGAGAGAAAAAAAATTCATGACTCAATTTAATAACACTAATCTTTACTTTGATGGAGACTGTCTTTCCAAAATATGTTCTTGATTGGCTAGATGAAATTGATGAATCATTTGATTTTGTAGCTTATATTAAAGAATATCAAGTTGAATTTTTAGCTTGGTCCAAATCAGAAAGGGATGTTGTAAATTGGTGGAATCGCTTACAAAAATTTCAATTTTTTGGTGGAAAAGATGCAATTTAGTTGTGGGATCATATGAAGCGATTATTGAGATCATGTTATATTCTTCTTCGTTAAGGATTAACACATCAAGATACGAGGTTTGTTCATGATTATGCTAATTGATATTGACTTTGAAAGATTTTTAGGACTTGTTCATTTTGATGAGTCAAATGAGTTTTTAGTTGACACAATTGTAGTGTTTGACTAAATCCTTAAATCAATTAATTTTATATTTTTTTATTTATGTAATAGTAATAACGGTTTTATCAAAGAGCTAAAGAAAGGTGAAAGGTGACTTTTCGTTAGTGTCAGTGACACCACTTTCAAGCAACAAAGTGTTAGGCTCCATCACTATCCTTATTAGAGGTGGCGATGTGGCGTAACACGTCATCATCTACCTCGCCACGATAAAATCCACCTTTCAGACTATTCTGATAATCCATTGACGATACCTAGAATCTAATAATATAAGTGGTACTCCGATCAAACACAGTTCATAATTTTTTATTATTAAATTAAAATTTGCAATGCAATGTATAATATTATTCAAAATAAATTATTATTTGTGATTACTCTAAAATATTATTATGACAAATGATATTTATAATTTAAATTTTATTATAATTCATCAATTAAATATATCATACTATATTGAGAAAGTCATTGTAATAAATCAATCAAAAGTATTTTTTTTATTTTAAATATAACCATACAAAATATAAAAGTATTAAATACAATACTAGATTTCAAAATAATAATTATATTTTTTTTTCTCATTTTATTTTATATGTTTTACATTAAATGAGAGGATATAATTTTACCAAGTTTTAAAATATAAATATCCAAAATTAGATTTAACTTATGATTCAAGGGTAACTAAGTGATTTAAGCAATCAAAGTGTAAATCGTGAAAGTTTAAAGGTGTTGTTAGAAAATAACAAACACAAGATCCTTAAGCAACTGATCAAGACTGGTCCCCAACGGAAACAAACAAACAACCCAGAAGAAAGAAATTTAGAATTAAAGAATAGAAACAAGATCACACCTATACCAATGCACAATGATTTATAGTGGTTTTGTTCTTGAATGAACTTACTTCAACTCTTGAGCATGCCATAACTCAATCATCAATGGTGTAGAAAAGATTACAACCTAGATTCAAAGATTACAAAAATATGCTTCCTTTCTCTAGAATACAAGAACAGAGCTTTCTCTCACTACAAACCTATAAACAAAATCACCAGAATCTATATCCTCAAAACTTTCAAGACTTAGAAGCTTGTTACTAATGAACCTAGCAATCTCTTTATATAAAAGAATTGATTATAAACATGATGTGATTAAAGGTTCTAATTTAATATAAAAGTGAGATCAGAGAGAGTTAAAAATGTGGGAAATAGTTGCTTAACTAACTTTTAGAAAGTTAGTTACCCCAAATGATGACGTTTCTGGAGTTCTTAAATATTTTAAAAATGTCACTGATCAAAACGATGTTGTCCTCGTTATTTCCAAGTGTCCCAAAATAATTTCATCAAAATTCTTCTCCAATTTTCGAATTACTTGTCAACTCTAAAAGCTTTCAAATTTCTTCATTTGGACCATAATAAATTTTTCTAAATTGCTTTTGGAGTACAAGACTTTCAAATTTTCACCTTTAATGCACATGCGATTCAATTCTTCCCATTTACCCAGATTTCTCTCCGGTACTTCAAATCGACCTTCCCAGGATATCATCTATTATGAATATAAAATAAATCCAAAGGTGACCTAGATTTACCTTTTGATAATACTTTTATTCTAAGATCTGCTAGGTTCCTCTCGAAAGCAATTTTGCTTATCAAAATTTCTCCTTTACTCATCACTTCCCTGATAAATTGATACTTGATCTTGATATGCTTAGTACAATCATGGAATATTGGATTCTTATATAGATGAAAAGCACTCTAATTATCTGTGTATGTCATTACTGGAACTTCCAAAATCTTGAGTTCCTTAAGTAATCCCTGCAACCACAGAGCTTCATTAATTGCTTCAGTTGCAGTAATGTATTTTGTCTTTGTGCTAGAAAAAGTTATAACCTACTAAAATTGTGACTTTCAGCTGATATAATTATCACACAATATGAAATAGTAAGTTGTTATAAATCTCATACTATCTCTGTCTTTTACGAAATCTAAATCCATATACCCAATTAGTTTTATCGACTCTGCATTATGTCTAAACATAATTCCATAATCTAGAGTTCTTGATATGTATCTCAGGATCCATTTAACTCATAGCCAATATTCTTTATCTAGATTTCCATATATCTACCTAAGAACTGATGAAATGGACCCAATAACACTAGAATGAGGAATGTTTTTCATCTAAGCTTTCTCTTCCTTAATGGTTGGACATTTTTGTGCTAAAATTTTGAAGTGGGATGCTTATGAAAAATTGACTAATTTGCAGTTTTGCATGGAAAACTTTTCCATTAGTTTCTTTAAATAGTCTTATTGAATTAAGATCATCTTCTTAGATTGCCTCTTCATGGTGATATTAATCCCTAGTATTTCTTAACCTTTTTTAAATCCTTCATATCAAATTCAAACTTCAATGATTCCTTTATCCTTTGAATTTCATAAATACTTTGACTCGCTAGCAATATATCATCTACATAAAGTAGTAAATAAATGAAATTCACATCCTTCAAATCTTAGAAATTGAAGCAAGTATCATAACTACTTGATAAGGGTTAATTAGATCTAAAATTTTCATCTTCTAGGCTTAATATTTGTTCGTTTAAATTAATATTATTTGGATTTTTCTGTACTTTGGTGATTATTTTATAAGTTTGGAGTCAATAGAACAAATAAGGATGAAAATAAGCCAAAAATATAAAACTGCTACAGTACCATGCTACAATAGATTGCTACAGTACCAGTGTCGCAGTGCCTAGAACAGTGCTCAAACACAGTAGGTACAGCACCCGAAATCCAATGCGCGTGGCATTGCATGAACAGTAATGCTGTGAACAGTGCATGTGAATAGTAAGATCAAAAGGCCTAATTCAAGAATCAAGAGGAGAGAGAAAAAAAGAAAGAAAATGTAATTGTTATAGTATTAAGAAGACTAGAAGATTGAAGACTGCAAAAGAAATTAATTTTATCTCTTCAACTCTTTATCTTTATAGTTTTATATGATTTTCATGATGTTATTCTTGATAAACTCTAGAACTCTTTATTTCACCATGACCTAAATTTTAATTTATAGGGTTAGACTTTTGAACCTAATATGTAGTTTGATTTCATTGATTCTTACTTTATGAACTTAATATATATATAATTATATATATATAATTGATTCATTCTATCTTGAGTTTATTACTTTCATTATATCTGACCAATATTTTGAATGATTGAAGAACCATGATGAACTTGACAAGGAATTTACGTGTTTTGTTTAGAATAATTTGATGCATGATCATATAGTAATAACTATGAGTTACATATAGGATAGACATATACCTAGATAGCATGAATGACATAATTTAAATTTGATCTTAATGAATTAGATTCTAATTTGATTATCATAGATATATAGGTGATTGTTAGAATGCGTAATATAATTACTCGATCATCGAAAGAAGCTTGTAATGAGATTAATGTCTAAGCTAACAATTTATATTATGAGATTAACTAAGCAGTTAATGAATCTAATAAAATACTAGGGGATGAGTCTATACCCTTGATTATTAATCCTTTGCTGAATTTATTTATTTATTTATTTGTTGTTTAAGTTAAGTTTTAGGTTAATAAATTGAATTTCAGATTTTGGTTTTCTAAATAAAAGTTAAGTAGATATAATTTTAGTAATTGGTTGATACAAATAGATTGAATAGTTCCTGCGAGATCGATATTTGAACTTAAAATTCTATATTACTTGATATGATAGCGTGCGCTTGCGCTTAACTAGTATAACATCAATCACTGCTCCTATTGAAACCAATCTTAACAATAAAAGATTCAAATCTTTTATACCACAGCCTTCAAGACTGCTTAAGCCCATATAAAAATCTTTTGAGTAAACAAACCATATTTTCTTTTCCTTCCTAAATGCTTTAGGTTCTCTCATGTATATGGTTTTTTCCTGTTCTCCATGCAAAAAAGTAGTCTTTACATCCAACTGATGTAGTTCTCAGCCAAATTGTGTAACCAATGAGAGCACCGCTCTTATAGTGGTGTACTTGACCACTAGTTAGAAGATTTCTTAATAATCAACCCCCTCTCTTTAGGAAAATCCTCTAGCAACTAGCTTTTCCTTGAACCTTATAGGTTTCTCTGGTAAGCTTTATTCCTTTAACTTGAAAATCCATTTTCAATATACTATCTTTTATTTTGTTGCCTTAAAACCATGACCTATGTCTAATTTTCCTTCAGTAATCTCATCTTATTATTCATAACTTCTAACAATTATTTTTTGTGACTACTATTGATGGCTTCAGTATAGGATTATGGTTCCCTCTTTATTAATATCATGAGCAATCATTAGAGCAAATATAGTTAGGTTATACAAAGAATATTTATTAAGCCGATACTCTAATTTTGTTAGTTCCTCAGCCGATTCTTCTTCCATACTTATGTCATCAGATACTGGTGGTGTTTAATAATTAGCTAAACTTATAGAAGTCTCCACCTCAATTGGTGTTATCTTAGAGTTAGTTGATGTAGTAGGATTTTTATCATCAATAGTACCTATATTTGTTAGTTCTTTCTTCACACAAAGTATGTCCATTTCATTAAAAATAACATCCTTACTGATGATAACTTTAATTCTACTAGACTTCTTCATCTAAAACTTATAACCCTTAATTCTCTCTGGATATCCTAGAAACATTCATTTATAAAACCTATCTTCCAATTTGTCTATGTTCTAATGCACATATATAGCACAACCAAAGACTCTAACATGATTATAACCAGAAGGCCTGCCTATCTAAAGTTTGTTAGATGTCTTAAATTTAAGGCACTTGAAGGACTTCTGTTAATAAGATAGCATGTTGTAAAAGTAGCTTTCCTATGTTTAGACAATCCTACACTAATAAAAATGCATTTTATCTTGTCTAATAATATTCTATTCATCCCCCGATAACTCTATTTTACTGAAGAGTGAACCTAACAGTCCTATATTTATTAGTTCTATAGTTATGACAAAAATTAACTTCATTACAAAACTCCAGGCTATTATCAATTATAAGTGTTTTTAGTTTTATTGCAGTGATTTTCAATAAGGTTTTTCCATTCCTTCAACTTAACAAATGTTTCACGCATATGCTTTAATAAATAAAGCCATACCTTCATAGAGTAGTCATTTACTAGTGAGAGAAAATATGTATTGCCTCTGTGAGTTGTTGTATTGGTTTATCCCAAAGTTCAACATGTATATATTTCAATAACTCTTTAGCCCTCAAGGTTCCAGGTTTGAAGCTGAGCCTATGTTGCTTCCCTATAGTATAGTATTCACAAAAATTTAAATTTGTGAACTTTCTAGTTCTAATAAACTATTGAATGTTTAGATGCATTAATCGTAATTTTCCAATATATCCCAATCTCATATGCCAAAGCTATGTTTAGTCATAGTTGATATGTATAATTTAAATTTATATTTCAGCCTCATTTTATCTTAAGAATTGCCCTTTTTGAGTGATTTTAGGCTATTTATGCATTCAGTATTGTTTCTATAGGATTTAATAATGAAAAGAAGGAAAAAGAAGAAATTGGAGCAAAAAAAATTGAAACTGGAGTCAAAAAGTGAAGATCTAGACTTAAAGTTTAGAAATTTGAAAACATGAGATGAACACCTTAGTGTTCACCATTAAAATGCCCCAATGTTCATACGGGATGATGAACGCCCCAGTGTGAGATTTATCAACGCTGCAATGCAAAATCCAAAATGAGTAATGCTCACGTGGTCTAAGGTATCGCTATAATGTTGCGAACGCTCCTGCATTGAAGAACTAAACGCTCTCGCGTTGAAGAACTAAATGCCCTAGCATTAGGGCAATAATTTGGAGAATGCTCATGCGTTCAAGGTAGAACATCACGACGATGTGGCTTTTACTGTATAATATAAAAGTTCACTTTGTGGACTCTTTTAGCAACTTTTGACGACATTAATCAGTTTTCTTTCAATCTTTACTCGTCCCAAGCACTAAAATCAACCTATATTGCGAAAACAAAACAAGGTAAAACAACAATTGAGACCATTTTGGAGAGAGATTACACAAGAATAACATAATCAATAGCATAGTGACTAAGTGATTAGAGAATTCAACTAAGAATAAATACTTGATTAAAAGCTTCATTGACTTTAATTTATTTGGTTTTGATTAGTTGTGTCATGTTTATTATAGTATTTGTCATAACTATTTTATTATGTAGAACTAAATCTTTTCTAGTGTTATAGCATTGAACTTAATATGTGAACGTAATTTTTTTAATTTTAAATGTTATAAACTTGGTTTATTATTCAATTTATTTGTTCTTAATGCTTTCAATTAACCTGGCCAGTTGTTGAATAATTAAGGTACATTGTGAAAAACTTGGAAAATGCATCTTAATGCAAGCCTAGGACAAATTGATATATGATCACAGCTTAGAAGTTGTGAGTTTCAATATAGGATAGGAATATACGCATATGGTATGTATGGTCAAAATAATTTATTCTTAATGAATCTTAGTTTAATTTATTTACCATAGTAATATAGTTAACTGGTAAATTAAAGTATAATCGCTTAACCATCAGAAAAGGCCTACGATGAGATTTGTGTTGTAAACAATAATTAAACTGAGGTAGTAACATTTAGAATAATATTATTAGAAAATCATATTAAGGGATAGCTATAGTCTTAGACGCTTTCTATACATTGTTTTCAAATTATTTTGCCTGCATAATTAGGATTGATTATTAGTGTTAATGTATAATTTTAGTATAACAATTCAATAACCAATTGTTTAGATAATGGCAAAAAGAAATAATTTCAGTAATTGATTAAAAATATACATATATTCTTTGTGGGATTGATAATCTTCTCACAACAAGTTAATGTTAATGTGCACTTATACTTAGAAATCTTTCAACAAGTTTTTTGCGCCATAGCCGAGGAATATAATTTATTTTTACCAATACTGATACTAGTCTATGTTACTTTTAATTCAGATTTTATTTTTATTTTTACACGTAGTTACAGTCGTGCATATGCAGATCTAAGAGTTGCTTTTGACTCGAAGATAGAGAGAATACTGAAAAGAATTTGTCGAGAGAAAGCATAAATAAATTGTATGAGTAATTAGAATCCTAATCTTGTAGTTGTAGAACCAAGGTCATTGAGAGATTATGCAGACCCATTAGTTAATGGGATAAATTCAAGCATTTAGAGGCCAACGATCAATGCGAATAATTTTGAGATCAAGCTAAGCATATTCCAAATGCTTAAAGATTTAGTGCAGTTCAACAGACTTTCCAGTGATTATCCAAATGAGCACATCATGAACTTTCTTAATATATATGATTTATTCAAATATAATGGAGTTTTCAATTATGTTATTTGATTGAGACTGTTTCTTTTCTCACTCAGAGACAAGGCAAAAAGCTATTGATGTCATTACCGTCCAATCGCAACATAAGATGATTTGGCACAAAAGTTCTTAGTCAAATTTTTTTTCACCTCCCAAGACAGCAAGGATGTGAAATTATATCACAACATTTGTGTAGTTTGATTCAGAATCATTATATAAAATATAGGAAGGATTTAAAGATATGTTGAAGAAATATTCACACCATAAAGTTTTAAAATAACTATTAGTATAGACATTTTACAATGGACTTAATATCATTTGATCTTATCCATGGAGGTTGGGGATAACTCATCTATAGGACCTGACTTCTAGAATTTAAGAGTGTAGGGAAGGCTAAAGGTAACGGAGTGTATATATTAACGATAATAAGGAGATGGGTGAGAATGACATAGACTTTCCTGAGTTTGTTGAGCCCATATTAATTTCATCCAACAATCTATATTAATTTAAGTATTGATGGCATGATTTTTATCACGATTATAGAAGGCACTTACATCCAGACGTGCTTTTAAAAAAATCAATATCGTATAGTACTTTAAAAAAACTCAATATAATATAAATGGAACTAATTTTATAATGTATTATTTATAATAATTTTTTAAACTATTAATATTATCAAGGGCAAACTTAGAGTTAATATTTTAGGGAGAGGAGGGTTGAATGTCAAGGATGAAAAACTTTATGGTTGAAGTCTATATTATAGAAGACCATAATGTTGTAATGAAAAACTTGTAAGAGACAAAATATATAAAAGTCTATTTTCAAAGATAAAATTTGCACAAGTTTTTCATTGTTCCAGACCTCCACGTGGTCTTCCCTAAATATTGTTTTCTATTATATTTTTTAGTTACATTATTAAATACTATTTCGAGGTTCTTATTAAAATTTAATTTATTTATTAAATGATCTAATTAAAGTGTAACTTTAGACTTCTTGAGGAATAGTCTAAGGGGTTAATTTAAAACTTAGTGGATCATGAAATACTAGAACTGAGTCATCTAAGTTGTAGCTGTTAGACATTATATGTTATTTTATGCCCTTAAAGCATGTGTAATAATATTTTATTAGATTAATAAAGTTTATTCATACATATAATTGAGCATACATTGATGAGCTCATATTTATAAAGTATGTGATCTATGTATTAGGCATATGATGCTAATACAGACGGTATAGATCACAAGTTCTTTATAAATTAAATCATGTTCACAACCATTAATGAAAATGGCATTTCATTATGTAAGATTGTAGTTTTTCTACTTCTTATAGTGGATGATTTACCTTGATCATCGAAGTAGAGATTTCGAGTAAACAAAACTAGTGTATATGATACATTGAACAAGACTACTGTGAATTTTGATCTAGTTAACTAAATGTCGTAGATCTTAATTCTCAACAGCTTTAATAAGCTTTATTAATCTTAATCCTGAATAGGTAATGAACTATATTCATGCGTTGTATCTTTTGAGTTATCACGGAGTGAGATTTATATAAACGGTCAAAACCTCGATAGCTTGGAGATATATTTTTATGGGTCGTAAGAACATATATTTGCAAAATAGAATCTAATAATTAATGTCCACCTAAGATGTTTGCAGTACTTGATTATTAGAATATGTGGTCACAGTTTATTCAATAAATTATTTATTGAATAATAATATTTATTTGTAAATTTGTTTACAAATATAGATATATTAAAAGTGATTATTAGATCATTCAGTGACTTAGGGGCAAATAAGTAATTAAAGAGACAAGACATTTTTGCAAGGTCTAGTTGTAATTATGGGCATCAATTAGAGGGTTAATTAAGTGATTATTATTAGTCTATAAACTAAACCCAATTTAATTAAAACTCCTTTTAATTAAAAAGGTTTTTATTTTATAACATGGGTTACTAGAGTACAATCCTTGGTTTTTGGTGGAATAGCTTGGAGTTAACTTAGAAGAATTGGTGTATTATGAGATAATAAGGACTAGGCCTTTTAAGTTGGAGCTAAAAAGCCCATGAGCCTTACAGTCCCTCTACTAGCTCAAATTCTAATCAAATTCTAATTTCTTAATCTTAATCAAATTCTAAATACCCAAGAGAGATTCCTATATATATAAGAGGTATGTAATAAGAAAAAGTGACCACAACCATACAGAGAAAAATTATTTTACGTATTCTTACGTGAAAAATGAATTTATCAATATTATTCTCTTAGATTTTGGTATTAGTGGTTTTAGAGATTAAGAAAGATCCATACGCGTTGAGTTTGAAGATTGAAGATAGTAGAGAAAATTGCAGCCATTTAATTCAATATTTGTCATAGCGAGGAATTGAGGTAATCTTCTATTCCTATACATATAATTATGAACAAGACGATCTGACTTCTGCCGCGTTTATTTTTATAAATGAAAATTATTTTTTACCATTACCAACAACTGGTATCAGAGCCGCCTTATTTCATATTGCATGCATAATTTATTTTTATGTGTGGTAGCAATTGTTTATTGTGGCACCAATTGCATATTTAATCTATATTTATTATTTTTATTAATTATGATAAATAGTTGTGCCCATAATAATTCATAGTTAGGTTAATTCTTAGTGATTCTTTAGATTTCTTTGTAAGTCAAATAAATAGCTTAGGGTTTTTATTTGTAATTTAAAGGATATGTATTTTATTATTTTGGTTGTAATAATAAAGAAAGGAAGAAAAACTAAAAAGAAAAAAAAAAAAAAAAGGCAAAGAATGGAGATTGACGGCCACAGTAAAGTGAAATAGGCGAAATTAGGTTTTCACTGGTAAATATCACAGAGGCCTTTTCATGTTATAAAAAATTCTGTTTTAGCCAAGATTGTTTGTGAATGTGACAATTCAACCCTTAAAAGTTTGTCCGTGTAAATAGGCCCTACCAGAATTGTTTTTTTACTTAGCCCCCTCAAATATTGGGTAATTAAAGTATGACTAGATAACTTTAAAATATTTATAAATAGGTCCTAAATTTAACCTAAATTTATTTTTGGATTAATTTTGGGTATTTGTAAATTTTAAAGTTGGTCCAAACCTCTTTTAATTTTGGTTCAATTTTATAAAATTTTATTTTGGCTACTTTATTAAAATCATTTGGTCTAAAAATATTTTTATTTAAATTTTTTTTAAGAAAGCCCAAAGAAATTTTAAGTCTAAAATAAGCCCAATTTATTTTTAAAATAAATGGATCAAAGAAAACTAAAAGGCCCAAAATCTAAGCCCATAAAAGAAGACAAGTGAAAGGAGGTAACATTATGGAAGAACCCAAGTTGACTTCAAGGAAGACTTTGAAGAATTTAAGCTTAGTTTTAATGTTTTTCTTCTTAGGAAAAGTCATGAATTATGAGTTATTTATTTATCTAGTTAATTGATTGGATGAATAACATCTCATATAGATTAAGGGTGTCACATTCACATGTCCATGCATAAAATATATCATAATGTATGACATTAATGTTCTAATAAGATTATGATAAGATTATTGTCATAATTTTAATATTATATTAATTTATTATTTGACGTGGCCTTATTAATTATTTTATAAAAATAAAATTAGATATTAATGAGTAGAACGTTATTTTATAAATTAATTAAAAACTCTAAGAATTAAAATATTGAGTGAGAAAGGGCTTTAGGCATAAAACCCATGGCCTCCATTATTAGTCCCATAGTAAGGTATATTAATGCCTTACCTTAAATCTTGTGAGCTCCATATGGAGGGTATTAATCAGAACTGGTTACTAGATAGGACTTCCCTAAATAATAAGATCCAATATAGGACTCATGCGAAACTGACTATCCTACGGTGGCTTTTTTAATTGGAAAATATAAAATAATGGTTATACACTCAACTTAAGTTGATTGATATCCTCCCTACGGAGTTCTTGTCAATTAAATCTCAAGGCTAAAGAATCGGTAGTTTATTATTATTGATATGAGATATCTAGATAATAATAATAAATTAGTATGGTACTAGTCTGATTTATTATGGATACGACCACCCTACAGAGGCGTATTCTGAATGAAAATTAGATTACCGATGTATAATGTAGTTAAGGAGTTCTACATAAATTCATTTCATGTATTCATGCAAAAATAAAACATGCTTTCAAATAATGTATGCTCATGTATAAATTTATTTTTCAGAATCATGTCTTCATTCAGCCCACTAGCATCTATCCTTAACTAAGAAAAGTTAACCGGAAATAATTATGTTGATTGGGAAAAGAACTTAGATATTGAACTCACAGTTGAAAAGCATAAATATGTCCTGACTGATAAATACACTCAAATACCTAATGAAAATGCACCCTAAGATGAAATAGATGCTTATAATAGTCAATTGACTAAGGGCCTATCTTCATCTTTTGGTCTCAATCCCAGATGAAAGAGTAGTAAGAAGAAGAAAAATAAAGAAAAGGAAGCATTTAATTAGAGTTTGTGAAAATTCATAAAAAGGTAGTAAGGTCCAAAGAAAATTGTTTCCAATGTGGCATTAAAGGGCATATGAAGAGAAACTGTCTTTTAGTTAAGTTTTCAATAACTAAAAGGACAGCTTCACCTTCTGGTAAATTCTTTTCATTGAGACATGCTTAGTGGTTGATTCTACTGATTCCTGGATAGTAGATTCTAGAGCCACTAATCATATTTGCAATTCATTGCAAAGGTTCCAGGAAACCAAACAACTCAATGAATGGGAGATCAGTCTAAGGCTAGGAAATAGCGCAACTGTTACAGCCAAGGCAGTGGGAGTTGTTCAACTTTATTTTGATGATTTTAGGATATTAGTATTAGATGATTGTTTGTTAGTACCGGAACTCAAACGTAATTTGATTTCAGTTAGTTATTTGAATAAATTTGGTTATTCTGTTATATTTGACTCAACTGTGGTGATCAAAAGAAATAAGTCGTTTATATGTTCCAGTACACTAGTTAACAATCTATACTGCATATATCCTAAAATCAACTCACTGCATGACACAGAATTGAATAATGAATCTAATCACCATAAGAGGATTAAAGTGACTTCCACTAATCAAACGTATCTATGGCATCTACGTCTTGGTCATATTCATCTAGATAAGATCCAAAGACTGGTCAAAGATGGACCTTTAACTTCATTAGATATTGAACCATTATCAGTCTACAAATCTTGTATATAAGGTAAAATAACCAAGAAGACCCTTTAATGCTAGGGGTAATAGAGCCATTAAAATGTTAGAATTAGTGCACTCTGGCGTGTGTAGGCCCATGAGCACACAAGCTAAGGGAGGTTATGAATATTTTATCACTTTCATTGATGATTATTCTAAATTCGGTTACGTGTACCTAATGCGCCATAAGTCTGAGAGGTTTGATAAATTTAAAGAGTTTCAGGCAGAAGTGGAAAGGCAATTAGAAAAACACGTAAAAGCACTTCGATCTGATCGAGGTGGCGAATAGCTCTATAGTAAGTTCAGGACCTATTTGTTAGATAATGGGATATTATCCCAGTTGACTGCACCAGGGTCACCCTAGCAAAATGATGTAGCAAAAATGAGAAATAGAACTCTTATTGAAATGGTGAAGTTAATGATGAGTTATTCAACTTTACTCATCTCGTTATAGGGTTATGCCTTAGAAACAACCATGTATCTTCTTAACTTAATTCCATTTAAGTCAACCCATAAAACACCTTTGAAAATATGGATAGGACGTAAACCAAGTTTACGTCATATACATATATGGGGTTATCCAGCACATATGCTAAAAGGGAAGACAGACAAATTGAATCTAAATCAGAAGTTTGTCTGTTTGTTGGTTATCCTAAAAGAACAAAAGGAAGTCTTTCTATAGTTCTCAAGATAAGAAAGTATTAGTTAGCACTAATACAATATTTCTTAAAGAAGACTATATGAAAGACTTTAAGCCTACGAGTAAGATAATTCTTGATAAGTTATTTGGAAACTCTAATATTGTACTTGATAGAGTCAATGAGTTAATTCCTAATCTAGATCATAATAACCAACCAGAGTCAGATGCAAAACAACAACCACCGGTACTTCGTCATAGTGGAAGGATTATTAGACGTCCAACTAGGTACATGTTAATTGGAGAGTCATTTCAGGCAGTCTCTAATAAGGATGAATTAGATCCCACTAGTTATGATAAAACAATGGTTGATAAATATGCAAACTATTGGCATAAAGCTGTGAAATTAGAAATGGATTCCATGTATTCCAATAAAGTCTAGGAACTTGTAGAGAAACCTGAAGGGATAAAACCCATAGGGTGTAAATGGGTCTACAAGAGAAAGCGAATGGTAGATGGAAAGGTGGAAACCTTTAAAGTTAGGCTTGTTGCTAAAAGGTACACTCAGAAAGAAGGTATTGATTATAAAGAGACCTTTTCGTCGGTAGCCATGCTTAAGTCTATTAGAATTCTCTTATCCATTGCAAAAATTCTTGATTATAAGATTTGGCAAATGGATGTCAAGATTGCCTTTCTTAATGGCAATCTTAAAAAAAGTATCTATATGATACAACCAGATGATGTTATAGCTATAGGCCAAGAGCACATGGTTTGTAAACTGCACAAATCTATCTATGGGCTTAAACAAGCATCTAGATCATGGAACATTAGATTTGATCAGGCAATCAAATCATTTGGTTTTGATCAAAACCCTGATGAATCTTTTATTTACAAAAGGATAGATAGGCAATTGATGGTTTTTCTAGTCCTGTATGTAGATGATATTCTACTCATTGGAAATGATGTGGGAGCATTATCATCAGTTAAAATTTAGTTATCTAACTAATTTGATATGAAGGACTTAGGTGAAGCTAATTACATCCTTGGAATTAAGCTATTGCGAGATCGTAAAAATAGGATGTTAGCTTTATCTCAAGCTGCATATATAGACAAAATTTTGGTTAGGTTTGCTATGCATGAATCCAAAAAGGGATCACTTCCTTTTAAACATGGAATTGATCTATCCAAGAATCAGTGTTCTAAAACTCCTGAAGAGATAGATCACATGAGAGGAATTCCTTATGCATCAATAGTAGGAAGTCTCATATATGCAATGTTATGTACTAAACCAGATATTTGTTATGCAGTTGGCATGGTCAGTAGATATCAATTTAATCTAGGACTAGAACACTGGACTGCAGTAAAGCATATATTCAAGTACCTTCGGAGAACAAAAGATTATATACTCGTGTATTCTAATGAGGATCTTATACCTATTAGGTATACAGATTCAGATTTCTAATCAGATAAGGATGCCCGGAGATCTACTTCAGGATATATGTTTACTTTAAGTGGTGGGGTTATTAGTTGGAGGAGTGTAAAGCAATCATGCATTGCAGACTCTACTGTGGAAGCTGAATATGTAGCTGCGTCAGAAGCTGCAAAAGAGGCTGTATGGCTCTACAAGTTCCTTATGAAACTTGAAGTGGTACCTAGTGCTAAGATGCCCATTGTTATTTATTGTGATAATATCGGAGCTGTAGCATAATCCAAGGAACCGAGATATCACAAGAAAGGAAAACACATTGAGAGAAAATACCATTTGGTACGGGAGCTAGTGCAAAAGGGTGAAGTTATGGTATCCAAGATTGTATCAGCAGAAAATCTAGCGGATCCATTCACCAAATCATTGCCAACTAAGTGTTTTGAAACTCATATATATGATATGGGAGTTCGACATATGCCCAACATGCTTTAGGGTAAGTGGGAGATTGTTAGACATTTTATGTTATTTTATGTCTTTAAAGCATGTGTAATAATATTTTATTAGATTAATAAAGTTTATTCATACATATAATTGAGCATACATTGATGAGCTCATATTTATAAAGTATGTGATCTATGTATTAGGCATATGATGCTAATACAGACGGTATAGAGCACAAGTTCTTTGTAAAATAAATCATGTTCACAACTATTAATGAAAATGGCATTTCATTATATAAGGTTGTAGTTTTTCTGCTTCTTATAGTGAATGATTTACCTTGATCATCGAAGTAAAGACTTCGAGTAGAAACATTAGTGTATATGATACATTGAACAGGACTACTGTAAATTTCGATCTAGTTAACTAAATGTCGTAAATCTTAATTCTCAACAGCTTTAATAAGCTTTATTAATCTTAATCCTGAACAAGTAATGAACTACATTCATGCATTGTATCTTTTGAGTTATCACGGAGTGAGATCTATATAAACGGTCAAAACATCGATAGCTTGGAGATATATTTTTATGGGTCGTAAGAACATATATTTGTAAGATAGAATCTAATAATTAATGTCCACCTAAGATGTTTGCGATACTTGATCATTAGAATATGTGGTCACAGTTTATTCAATAAATTATTTATTGAATAATAATATTTATTTGTAAATTTGTTTACAAATATAGATATATTAAAAGTGATTATTAGAGCATTCAGTGACTTAGGGGCAAATAAGTAATTAAAGAGACAAGACATTTTTGCAAGGTCTAGCTGTAATTATGGGCATCAATTAGAGGGTCAATTAAGTGATTATTATTAGTCTAAAGACTAAACCCAATTTAATTAAAACTCCTTTTAATTAAAAAGATTTTTATTTTATAACATGGGTTACTAGAGTACAATCCTTAGTTTTTGGTGGAATAGCTTGGAGTTAACTTAGAAGAATTTGTGTATTATGAGATAATAAGGACTAGGCCTTTTAAGTTGGAGTTAGGAAGCCCATAAGTCTTACAGTTCCTCTACTAGCTCAAATCCTAATCAAACTCTAATTTCCTAATCCTAATCAAATTCTAAATATCCAAGGGAGATCCCTATATATATGAGAGGTATGTAATAAGAAAAAGTGACAACAACCATACAGAGAAAAATTATTTTACGTATTCTTACGTAGAAAAAGAATTTAGTTAATATTATTCTATCATATTGGTGTATTAGTGGTTTCAGAGATTAAGAAAGATCCACGTGCCCACATGCGTTAAGTTTAAAGATTGAGGATAGTAAAGAAAATTGCAGCCATTCAATTTAAGATTTGTCATAACGAGAAATTGAGATAATCTTTTATCTCTATACATGTAATTATGAATAAGATAATCTGACTTCTATTGCGTTTATTTTTATAAATAAAAAAATTTTATTTTACATATCAACAGTAACTACAAAAAGTTCATATAGTCTTTAGTTCATTTACTATCTCAACACCTCTCAAAATTTTAATTTTAAGATATGATTATTATATAAAAAAGAGGATAAGAGTAGTAGCCATTAATCAAAAAAGAAGAATTTTGGTGAGATTTTTTTACTTGTAAAAAAGTTTTTTTATGCAAAACATTAATTAACTAATTAAATCTGCCTTTTTATATTTTATACAACCCGTTTTTCAGGTCTATATGTCAACATCTGAGATATTTTATATGAAATTTGAGTTGAATTCTCTCAAAAGTTAAGCTTTACATGAGTTATTTGGGCCGATTAGATAATGAATTTCAATGTGAAAATTATAATTTTTTTTTTAAAAAAAAAACAATTAAGTAAAATGTGTAGCATGAGAGAATATCACCAAGGTGGTATTAAGAAGCTATTCAAACCTTGAGTCCCTGACGAATGATAGGCTGAGTAACGCCAACAAATCGAAGGTGAAACACACATGTGGCTTACTGAGATTGCATAAGTTAGATGCACGCAAATAACCAGCTTGGTAAATTCAAAGTTTCTTCTAGACGCTTCGCAAGCCAGCATCTTATAAATTTTCCAACGCCAGGTTCAGCTTTGAATTTTCCATTAGGAGGCAATTAGAAATTTCTAGAGAAGTGAAGAGAAGAGATGTCGTACCTGCTACCGCACCTTCACTCCGGGTGGGCCGTCGATCAGGCCATCCTCGCAGAAGAAGAGCGCGTCGTCATCATCCGATTCGGCCACGATTGGGACGAAACCTGCATGCAGGTACACGTTACATATTAATACTTTCTCTTCTCTTTGCGACACTGCATGAGGAACTCCTAACATATGAAGTCTGGCATGCTCATCCTGAACTTTTGAAGGTGTTTTTGGATGAAAATGAATTTGTTGCTTTTAATTGTTGTTTTGAATGAACGTGGTTTTGGTTATGTCAGTATTCTTTTGTCGACGCAGAATTTGCAAGTAGAAGGGATGTGTGGAGAGAAAGGAAGGGTACTAAATAAATATTACTTGTTGCAAGGCTAAATCCTTCCACTTCAGGAATTTACGTAGTGGTAAATATTTGCTTATTGTTACTCCGTTGCTTAGACGAATGACAAATATATGGAACATTTTCGGAAATAGTCCTATTTGAGTGGTCTTAATTTTTTTGAAAAATTTTATAAATAACTCTCTTATTTTTTTATTATTCTTTTTTAATCAAAAATAAAGTGATTATAATTTATTAGCCAAAATTTTTATTTTTAGACACATTTATCATAATACCAAAATTCAAACTTATTTGAAAAATCTCCACCGAAAATTATCAAAAAAATTTAAACTTTTAGATCAAAAATTTTGAAATTATTATTACATAGATCGAGGTTTATATAACATATTTTTCACTTCAAACAAAAGAAATGAACGATTTTTGGTAAGTTTTGTTGAACTTTTAAAAAAATTTAAATGTCTTTAAAAAATTATTAAAAATTTATTAGAATTTATATTTGAAACTAGAAATAAGTGAAATTATTGAATTATATGTAAAAACAAATGGGTTAGAATGGTGTAAAAAACGTTAAAAATTAGCAAAAATGAGATTTTTGAGTGTATTGTTGCAGTGCAGACAGCGGCCGGCTGCCGTTGTCAATCTCGAGGCCATCTCAGGCCCGCGATGCGCCCTTAAGGCGCACCGCGGACGCAATGTCCGCGATGCTGCACTGTTGCACCACGTGGCGGTTGTAAACGCTGCCACGTGGCGTAAAATAATTTATTATTATTTTTAATGTAATTTATTTAAATTAAATAAAATCTAATTTAAAAGGAATAGATCTATTAAGTAATTAATTAACATTAATTAATAAGTTGCTTAAAGGACTCATTAATTTTGGTTTGTAACATTATTTATTATTTAATGAGTACCTTTTGTAATTATAATTTATATATGATTATTTTTATTTTAATATATAATTAATTATTATAATATGTTGATTAATATGTTAGTAATTAATTATTATAATATGTTAATTTTATGTCTGTTAAATTAATTGTTTGTGAATTTTATTTGGTAAATCATATTGTATATTATTTAAAATATATGTATGCTTGTTATTATTTTTCTTAATATTAATTTCTTAATTTTAGTTATTTTCTTAATTGTTACAGGAAAGAGAACGTATCGAAAAAATATAGAATTCTAGAGCACATATTTTTTCGTGCATCAGTGACGACTTATGCGAATATATGGGGTCTAAATTATATAAAAGATAAACTGACAGAAAATCAAAAAATATTATTTAGGCAGACGTGCATGGGGCATTTTTTAAATATGTCAGATTTGATATTTTTTAGTATTTTGGTGCACGAGTTATTGTTGCATGAGGTACATACCTCTAATTTAGAAGATAAGATAGGGAGGAAACAAATCCGATTTAGCCAGCAAGAATTTGTACTAATCACTGGACTACAAATGCAAGATTACCCTCTCGCCCAGCAGCTGAATAGAAAATTGGGCACTCGATTATGGGATACATATTTTTCAGGAATAAAAAAATTATCATATATATTTCTTGATAAATGGTACGGACATCTGGATTTGAAAGATATGGACGATGCAAATGCAGTAAAGTTGAGTTTATTTTATTTTGTGCATCGTGTTTTGATCCCACATGACGAGCGTAGTGGGATTCAAAATTTTATTCTATGTTTAGTAGACGACCTTGATGAATTTAATAAGTATCCATGGGGCAATATTACATAGATCGTACTTCATAACTCACTTAAGAAGGCTGCATTCTAAAAACTTGAGAAAATAAATAGGAAAGGGTTTGCACAGAATAAGTTTGAGAGTTATAACATGTATGAATTTTTGCACGCATTTTTGGTACGCCATAATTTTCTTGTACTTAACTTTTTGATCTTAATTATTTATTTATTTTGTAGACGCCAAACTTATATTTGAAAAATAATTATATTAGATATAGATTTTTGAGGCAATTTCAGTGTGCGGAGAGGTTTTTGGTTATCATTATGGTGATCGTTTCCCTCGTATTTTGAATTGGACAACTCAAGGGACTCCATAGTTCGATGACGTTCAGAATACAATATTAGGGAAGGATTTGGTATGTGTTGATATTAATGAAAAATATTTTGTTTATAACTTTTAATTTGCTTTAAGCGTAACTTAATATTATATTTATAGGTTCTTTTAGTACATCGTAAATTAGTACAAAAAGACCATGAGAAGAAAGAGGTAATTGTGCAACTGGTTAAACGTGTAGGCATTCCAAGCGAAAGTTATGCTGGGGACTTACCAAATATGTCTTATTATAGCGAGAGCAAGAGCAAGCGCCCTAGGGCCTATGCCCATTTTAGCGACCCTAACGATGATGTTATAGATGTGGAGATGGATGGATATGAATGGACAAACCCATAATTGTCAGCATCAGTGCCAGGAGCAACGGTATATTACTCATTTAAGTGATTAACTAAAGAGAAATTTTCATATATATCTAAATAAGTCATTAACTATGGTTATGTTTCTTGTAGTCTGAACACAATGCATCTACAAACCATGGCGTAACACATCAGATTGAGTAACTGCGGGAAGAGATGATTAAGAGATTTAAGCGTACTGAAACTGCACTTCTGCAGAGAATGGACAAGGATAGAGATGAAATTTTTACAAGGGTTGATCAACTCCGGACCGATCTTATACAATAGATGATGATGTACTTTAGGCAGTCATGCTCATTCCAACTGAACGAAAGCTATAATATAGTAAGTAAAATAAATTTAAAATCGCAATAATTTTTTCTTACCTTAATTTCAGTTTGATTTATTTTAATATATACATATATTTTAGTTTGGAGAGAACACACCAGCAGGCTATTAATATGGTTTTCAGACCCCAGCTACTAGTTATGATATGCTGCCCCAACCACTGATTAACAGTCCTGCAAGTGTTAAGATCTTGCCTGCCCTGCATAAGGGAATGAGTCAATTTAGGAGACCATATAGACCTGCATAGTATTTGCACACCCCATATATAAATCTATTTCCACAAAGGATACATGAGAATAAGAAATTGAAATTGAAGTACAACCTCAAGTAGACATGAATCCATTGCAGCAGATAGATTCGACTATCATAGTTAAGTTTCAGGCCTGGATGGACAAGAATGAGGGTATAGTCATCTTACCTGGGCTTGACACTAACCTAGCATAGTTTCGGAAATTGCTACACAGCTAGCTGGATGACTTTGTAAGTAAAATATATATTCAATAATTTTATCTCATTTTAATTTTATTTATTTAAATTTACACATTCACTTGACAGTAATTATATGTGTTGAAATCTCTCATTATAATTGTTTGTTAATGCAGCATATTAATGAGTATTTGAAGGTGATTCGGCTTAGGCAAAACTATTACACTAATGCATTGCCTCAATTGTCCACTTTTGTGGATTCGTACTTCTTTGTGAGTATTGAATTAAATTAATTATATTTTTTATTTCATCTTTAATGATTATTTGATGGTCCTCCATTTTTATGAGATTTTTAGACTCCTTTATGAGGAATACAAAAATGACATGACTGGCATTGTATGGAGTGATGAAGTGATAGCATATGCTCAAGACGCTAAAAAAAATTTATTCGGTGCACGTATGTAAATTGAGGTTAATAAGGTAAAATATAATATTTTGTGTGAATGTTGTTATTTTTGTTTATAACTTGTAGTACTATTTGTGAGACTTATTTGAATTTTATGTAGGTTTATATTCCTGTCAACTACAATCAACAGCAGTGGGTGACAGCTGAGGTAGACATCTTGCATCGATAAATAGTGATCTACGATGCTAGCATCAAGGGATTTGTCGATGGCGTGATTGACAATCATGTCCTGCCACTATCTACGTTGTTACCCCATTACCTAGATGCTTGTAGATTTAATGAGCAACAATATATTACACCTGACTTAACCCCTTTTCATGTAATTAGATTAAAGAATGGAGTGCTACAGCAGACAATAAATAGTAGAGATTGTGGGGTTTATGTTTGTATGTTTATAGAGTTTTTGATGTTGTGTCGTCCCCTAAATTTTGGTCCTGAGCATGGATCATTTTTTAAGACCAAAATGGCGATTGACTTGTGGAAATGTGCAAAAAAATAGTAAAAGAAAATTAAATATTTGTATGTTTATAAAGTTTTTTTTATGTATTTTATACATTTTATTATAAATGTATAATTAGTCAAAGCATGCATTATTAACGACAATGGGGAAAAAAGAAACATAACAAACGTATCAATTAAACACAATTGTAACAAAGTACAAATTAACTAGTCAAATAAGGCCCATAACTACATGACTTAAAAATACAAATATAACTCATAAAGAATACATTAACTACCATATAATGGAATTGAGTTTCGACAAGTTTGTCGATTATGTCCATGCTGCTTACAGTGGCTACATATATTCTTTGTGGGAACCTCACCTTGCGATAGAATTCGATTCTTCCGACGTCTTTCTGATTGTCGACGTACTATAGGATGCTGAATGTCAACAGCTCTCAACTACTTTAGAACAATCCAATCTAATGGATAACCAACCGGATTTACTGGTTCACTGTATGCATACAACAAAGACTCAGTTGTGTAATATCGCGAACAAAGAGTCTGGTACTGGAATCTGACCTGCCTGCATACTGCAAGTGCATGAGGACATGGTAGCTGCCGCAGATCAAACTTTCGATAACTACATGACTTTCCGGGATATCCACTATTCCATTTCTTTTTTCGTCTTTAACAAAAAAATGAGATTGATCTATTACATGCACTGTCATGCGAGCGAAATCATCATTGTGCTTCCAAATCTTGTTATGGGCCTAAGTGGTCAAGAAGTTTGATATATTTTCTGCAGCCTCACTTCTCTCAACAAACCATCTTTGCATTAACTCTCTAATCCACTCAATTAAGACAGTCACCGTCATGCCACATGCTTCCTTCGCAACAGCGTTAATGCTCTCTGCTTGGAGCCGTTTTCCAGTATCTTTGCTCCGATACGAATGGAGGCACTGTTGCTACAGTACCACTGTAGCTACAGTGCACTGCTACAGTACCACTATTTGTGGCAAACGAACGCAAACAGTGACAGTATAAATCATTCTCTGTGGGATCGACACTTTTCTCATCATATATTACTTGTTGCGACAACGTGCACTTGCGCTAATTTGTGTTATAGAAAACACACAACAGTAAGTTATGTCCACACCAAACTCCTCACATATGTCTGCTTGGATTTCCTTCGGTCTATAAAGTCGACTCGCAGATACAAACTTATTTTTATGAATTTGTCAATAATCTGAGACTTTGCTTGTCGATGACCATCGCGCAATCGATCTAATTGGCACATGTGACTTGAATCAATTCTGCACACAATAAAATGTTTCCTTGCATCTGTCGACACTACACATAATCGCCATCGGCATCTATCATCGTCACATTTTATCTTAAAATGATCTTTTATCGACCTTGACATTTTAAAACTTTAATTGCCTTTAAGTGCTAGCATACTAATAGCTTAGTGAAGTTCGTCTTTGCTATCAAATAACTTTCTTACAAACACATCACCAATTCCACTACTCAATATCTTATCCGATATACCCAAGTTTGATGGTGGTATTGGAGGCATAAACCCAAAGGGGTTTTCCGTTCATAAAAATATATTCTTCTAGCTTCAACATTTAGGGAGCTTGTTAAAACATAACAACGTCCGCCTTCTACTAAATCATCCCCTTCTAAATTATCAATATTTCTAATATCATCACAGTCCCCTTCCACATCCTCAACATTTTCAATGTCATCACAAGCGTAATGTGTATAGGCTGGGTCTTCATTGAATGGTATAGAAGAAACATTGTGATACTCATTCGTTGTGTTTGCAGGAACCACTGCTCGAATTAATGAAGATGTATGGCTCAATTGGTTGGTACCGCTAGGTGACATAAAATGAGTATGAATTGATGATGGGTTTTGATTGAAGGGCTATACATCATCTTCATAAACAAGAACTCTAGGATCTACTGTTACACATAAAGGACAGTACGATATTCTATTGGCGCTAAAAAATAATCGAACATCACTGTCCTTTCTAATCTCAATAGGTTTTAACTTAAACCTCGTTGTATCAATTTTAATTTTTAAAGTCACCTTACAGTTCACATTGTCGACTCCCAAGGTATAACATACTGTATTTTAAAGACCTTCAAAATTAATATCTTTCGAAACTGAAATTTTAAAATTACTATAATCAACATAACTTTTTTCCCCATCACTAGAACTCTCCCACTTTTCTTCAAAACAAATAATAATTGCATCATACTCCATAGGACTTGAAAAAAAAATGACAATTAGTAAAATTATTAAAAATAAATCAAAATAATTATTTAAAAATAAAAAAATGAAAATTATGCGCAATTACGCGCATTGCGGGGCCATCTCAGGCCCGAGATGGCCCCGCGATGCACGTGATTACGCATCTCAGGCCCGAGATGCGTAAATTGATGGCTGCCGCACCAGTCGCCGTCTGGTTTTCGCCAAACACACTAGAAATCTTTTTTTGGTCAGATTTCAACGTCTTTTACACCATTCTAACTCATTTTTCACATTTAATTCATCAATAACACCTATTTTTAACTTCAAATATAAGTTTTATCTAATTTCTAACTAAAATTAAATTTTCTAAAAAAGTTTAGAAAACTTACAAGATTTGGCTATTTCCTTGATTTGAAGTGATAAATATACTCAGCAACCCTCGATTTTCGCAATAACAACTTCAAAAATATTCGGTCATCAATATGATTCTTGGTTCGGTAGAAAGAAAGGAGAGGAAGTTTATATTTTTGATATTAGGGCAAATGTATCCAAAAATAAAAATTTTGGTTAATAAAGTATAATCAATTTACATTTGGTTAAAAAAGAATAATAAAAAATTAGGAAGGTTATTTATGAAATTTTTCCTAATTGTTTTTAGTCAAACAAATCACTTTTGCATTAAAATATTTCTTCACTATACTTGCCACAATTAAAATTTATTTAATTTTTATTCAAAATTAAATAATTTTTACTTATTAAAATTATATTTATTTTATTTTATATTATATTATTTATTTATTTATTTATTTTAATCATACTATGACAAAATAATTAATTATACTAAATATAATAAAATAATTATTTATGAATAATATAAATTAATTATGTCATATATATCGACACAACAAGTTTTTATTGCGTCCACATTTGGATGCAATAAAAAATATATCGAGTTCATATGTGGGCATGGTAAAAACTTATCCCATCTATATGTGAGCTTGATAAAAGCTTATAAGCACGATATGTAGTCTTTTTTTATAATTTTATTATATGTTATAATATTTTTATTTTATTTTTACTTATTATTTTTTATAATAAATATTTTACATATTGTTTTGTATAATAAATATTTATTTTTATTTTATATAATTAATTAATATTATTTATTAAAAAGATTGTATTATAATTATTTTATTTTATTATATTATTTGTTAATTATTTAAATTGATTATATTATTTATTTAGTTTAGTTTAACTACGTATGTATTTGAATTTTGTAATAACGTGATTAAATTAAATAATATAAATCAATAAAATAAATAAAATTTTAATAAATAAATACAAATTTGAATTTGAATAAATATAATTTTAGGTAAAATAAAATTATAAATAAATTAGTTTTAAAATTAAATTAAATTAAAAATAACTATAGCTGGTATTGTTTACTGTAGCAGGTACTGTGCAAATAGTTAAAGGGTATTTGTGTCCAAAAGTGATTTGTTTAGCTAAAAAAGTTAGAAAATTGAAATGGTGGCTAAAAAGTTAAGGCCTTCTCAATTTTGGCTATTTCGAAAAAAATTTCCAAATATTTACCCTTTCAAATTGAAGGTTTCTTTGGTTCAATAGTAATTCCTCTTGCATTTTCATTAAGTGTTGCAAAGTCATTGCATTTATATTTCTAATAATAATTGTTAATCCGAAAATTTGGTAAACTCTCGAGTTAACGAGTTAAATTTATTTGTTTGTTGGAAACGTTTTGGTAGATGCAAAAAATAAATTAGAGAAAAGAAAGTGACACAAAATATATAGTAGTCCAGTCAAATTCGGGCTTACGTCTACTTTATCGAACTTTATGCTTAATCACATGCACTATTTATTAAGGTGTTTACAAGAAGGCACCATGGCCATTACAAAGAGTAAACAAAAATACATTGTATATAGAGAGAATAGCTTCTGCGTAGAGAGAAAAAGTGAAAGTCCCCCTCCTCTCTTGGAAATGCTTGTTTTTATAAGTGTGGTAGGAGAATCCTCTTTAGACGTATTTTTGATCCTCTCATAAATTTCATAATTTAAAGGGATAATAATTCCTAGAGATAATTTTTCCTTAATAGATTCTTTTATTTTAGGGATAGCATTTGTCCTATATTTTGACTAAACTTCTTAAAAATAAGGGACCTTCTTTTTTAGGCTTTGATTAGACCCGAAATTTATGAGGAATAAAGGTTCCTCAGTTTTCAGTATTAACTTGTTAATGTTGAAATATTACTTGTAGTTGGGGCTAGAAGTTTTATCTTAGGATTTTGGGTAAGTCTATTTGGGATCTTACTTTATGCTTGGGTCGGTATTGTATCTCAATCTTTAAGATTCATGGTTAATCTCGATGAACTTTAATAGTGTGGTCGACATCAACAAAGGCTTTATGTAGCCTCAAGAAGGGCTTACATAGCCTCAAGAATGGCTTATATAGCCTCAAAAGGGGCTTACGTAGCCTCGAGAAGGGCTTATATGGCCTCAAAAATATTTCGTAGATTATCTTGGGGAGGTGGTCCCAGACAGGATCTTCTTATAGGGCATCGATCCTTTGCACAAGGTCTTGTATATTATCCTGGGGAAGTGATCCCTGACAGGATTTTCTTGTGGGGCGTTGATTCTCCACACAAAGTCTTGTATGAGGACTTACGATAGCTTTGCATGAGGGCTTACAGTGGTCTTGTATGAGGATTTAATTAACCAGCTAGGGTTCTTGGTAAAAACTTAAGTGGTAACTAAGTTGGTGCCCTTAGTGGAAAATTAAGCGAGCGGGCTCTTTAAGAGTCTAAGTGACTTGCTCGAATTTTGGTAAAATATTTAAGTGAGTAGACTCTTTGAGAGCCTAAATGACCTGTTTGGGTTAGGTTCTAAGTGGTTAGCCTCGAGAGAATCAGGTGTTTGGATTCCTTAATGAGAAGGTTTTTATTTGAGAGTCTATATGAACTTAATTTTTGTAAATTCGTGAGGGGATTAGTACGTTTGCCTTTTCTGATACAATGGATAATTAGGTTAGAAAATAAAGTCGTGCTAGCTGAATTTGAGCCACGTTAAATTTATTATCATATTGCCTTATACCACAGTTCAAATTTATTAGCATATCTTGTTATACCACTAGCTCACCTTACTTATTTTCAATAGTTACAATTGAGGCGTTGTAGTTATAACAATATCCATTGATAGTCAAGAAATTTGTGGGATATAGATAAGCATCATTAGTAGGTGCCCCAAGAGCTTTTGGATTCCTAATCCAACCCATGTTGTTAAACGTTTTCTTTATTCAAATTGTGTAAGATCTGTTTTTTTATGGGTTCAAGGTTTTAATTTTAATTCACTTAATTAGAAGTTAGTTTTGGTAAAAGAAAAAATTGAGACTTTTATTATTTAAAAAATTTGGAAAATGTTTCGAAATAACCACTTTTAAAAGGTGATAAACTTTTAAAGACAAAAACTATTTGGTTAATCTTTATTAGCCAAGAAGACAATGAACGGATAGAATTGTCATTGTGAATAATATAACTCAAAAATTTTGTAGTTTGAACTACAAAATCAACAAAAAAAAATAGTCATTTTCCACAAAAATTTGAAAAAAAAAACTCTATAGATTAAAAATAAGTAATTTTGTGCATCAATTTACAAAAAAAAGTATGAAAATGATGAAAAATAATGAAATCATGAACAAAAATGGCGGATGAAGCTCAAAATTTCTCACACCTTACGCAAGGTGCAGGGAGGGGCCTCGCCACGCCCCGCGCACAAGGCCTTATCGGCCTCAACCTTCTTATTCGACTTTTTTTTGTCGAATTTTGTTTTTTTTTTCATAGTTTTCAGTCTTCTTCAATCAAATTTTATTAATTTTCTACCTATTTTACTCTGAATTTACTTATTCTTACTAATTTCAAAATATGTTTTGAATCAAAATTTTAAAATGAGAGATGCAAAAATACTTCAAGAGTAAAATGGTTCGAAAATCAGATGTATGGCTAATAAAGTTAATGAATTTGTTTTATGGTTAAAATTAATTTTTACTTTATATAAATGGCTATTTTTGGATAATTTTTCAAAATTTTAGAACAAATATGTTTAAAAAAAGAAAAAAAAAACACTTAAGTACTTGGGTCATGGGGATAGGTGTCAAAAGTAAGTGGTGCAGTAATTAAAGGGTGTGAAACATTTTCTGGGACATCCAAAGATTTAAGATTTTGGGCTCCAAATATGAATTTTGCATGGTGTGTTGGTGATGTACATTTCTTGCATTGTTCGTCAATTTAATTATAATTGGTACAAGTAATGTATCGTAACATGAAATTACAGTCTTCTTCCATAGCTTTCAAAATAATTTAATTTTACTTGCTCATCCCTCAAACGTATTGTATTTTCAAGTAAATTGCAGTCTCAAAAAGTTTTTAGATTGATTATTGCTTTACACATTGTAGAATACCTCTTGTTGTCATCTAGCTTCTTGCTTTAGTTCTGGTTTAATTACTCTCTTCATCATTTATATTGATTCGGAGGATTGATGATTGTATGATAATGACTTAATTAATTTTTATATTAATTTTTGGATGCAGATGGATGAAGTGTTGGCATCAGTTGCGGAAACGATAAAGAATTTTGCTGTGATTTACCTTGTGGACATTTCAGAGGTGCCTGATTTTAACACCATGTATGAGCTTTATGATCCATCCACAGTCATGTTTTTCTTCAGGAACAAACACATTATGATTGATCTTGGTACCGGAAATAACAACAAAATCAATTGGGCTCTGAAGGACAAGCAGGAGTTCATTGACATTGTTGAAACTGTCTACCGAGGGGCAAGGAAGAGTCGTGGTCTTGTAATTGCACCTAAGGATTATTCCATCAAGTACAGCTACTGAGTAGTTGTGCAAAAGAATTGCGAGAATATTAATTAAAAATTATTAAAATATAATTTAGAAGTCAAGTCAAGTGCATAGGATATATAAAGATTGAAGACGAATTTAAAAGGAAGTAAAAAATGAAGAAGGGCACACCAGGTGCCAGCACCGCAGCGACCAAGCGTAGGCGCCACGACGCCCAATTCAGCACCTGAGCTCTGTAGCGCTCAGACAGGCGTGCCAGTACCGTGGCTGTGAGAGCCCAGTGCCACAACGCTAGAGACGGGAACAATATCCCTAAATAAGGAAACTTCCTTATTTTGCCCCCCACTTATTTTAGGACTCTCTAATATGACTCACACACGTATAGGGCAAACTTAAGATGTCTCAAAGTCTATATATAAGTTATCAATTGACTTATAAACACATTTTTATGATCAATGTAGAATTTAAGTGATCATCAACAATCTTTGTAGTTGTTTGTGAGAGAAAATTTTTATAGTAAAAGAGATAGTTTTCTTTGTAATCTTTTTTGTAATAGGCATACTTTATGAGTGCCTTATGATTCATAATAAGATAAGAGTGTAATCTTGATCCGTCATAGACGTAAATAAGTTATCAAATCACATAATTTTTTGCGTGTTCTTTTTTTATCTTTTTTTTATTTATTTTTTAATTAATTTATTTTACATATATTATTTAAATAATTTTACTTATTTGGATACTTCCGTTAGTACTATAATTTGTATGGAACTTGTAAGATTGTCATTTGAAAATTTATTTTGTGGATGTTATCTTTATAATCCAATGGATTGGTAATGCACTCGTTTACAAAACCTTGTGTTTATTTTCCAGTTGAAAGTACTTGATGGCCTGTGTGTGTGTGTGTGTTTTACGTGGCTTTTATCAGTGAGCTTATTAGCTTTAAATCATAGATTTCTGTGTCATTAGGTTGGAATCTCTCCCAATCACAGTTGACTTATTTATATTTTTATCTTTTTTGTTTTTATATTCCAAGAACTCGAGGATTTAGTTCCCATAGAAGTTTAATTACTGTTTTTATTTTATAGTCCTTTCTTGATTAGAAATTCCTCCTGAGATATTATTCTGCTTAATGATTAGTTAGACATCATCCCTGGCCATGCACAATAGCAATAGCCCTGGTTTCTGATTGAGAGCTGCTTTACAACTCTGGATCCTTTTCTTAGAAAACCGCTGCTAAATTAACAAGACCTGGGATGCTGGCCATGAGTTGCTTCAGTGGGCATCCAAATCTTTGTTTTTCCAGTTGTCAAGAGTTTAAACAGTCACTTTCTTCCTTCACCTCTAGTAGTTAACTCAGAAGCTTTTTTTTTTTTTAAATATTTGCATGTGTTTTCTATCTTAAGTAGGAGCTGGTGTTTTTGGCCATCCTTGATTTTACTATACTGTGGTTTTATTATTATTGTTATCATTTTCGATGTTTATAGTAGTTACAAATGAGATCTTGCCAAAATACATCAGCTGACATAGTAAGGTGGCAAATATACAAAGAAACTTTATATTTTCTTGTATGTGTCAATGTTCCTAGCTATATATATATATCTTCCTTGAAGCTTTCCTACTCTTGCCTCTTGCCGATGACCTCAATTAGTTCTACAACTGCCGTTCCAATAAAATACCATGTAACCCCTGCTAAAATCACCTGTAACCAAGAGCTGTTGACAATCTCCAATGCCAAAGAGCCACCTATGTGTTCCTGTAATCCATCAGCCATCCCTTGACCAACTTGCAGCCGAACTATAGCTGCTGCAAGTGCTGCTGTCAAGATCGGAATCCCCCAGGCAATGGGGTTCTTCCTATTCTCTTTTCTTACATTATTACCTGTGTCATTTGTTCTCTTCCATTCCTTTTTCTGTGGAAGTTCTGTGCCAGGTTTAAGGCTTGAGCTGCTTCGGGTTGAAGCCGGGAGAGCTTGAGTTGATGGAATCCAATACTCCTCATGATATATGTAATCTGATGGGACTCTATGGGCGGTTTTTGTGCCATATCTTGCTTGTTTTCTGGCAGCAGCAGCATCACGAAGCTTCTTAATATTTGGATCTTTTGACTTCCGCCTGGTATGTATCAGATTTTTGTAAGATTCTGATGTGGGTGATTGCCAATATAACCAATTTGAGATTGATTGGATTGCTTGAATTGCAGACATTCTTGCTTCCCATTGGACGTCTGTATCCTGAAAATGAAATTCTTTTAGTATTAATTTAAGAGTACGAAGAAGAATGTTTTGATATGGTACAACTTGACAAATTATGCAAAAGCAGAAGTCACAGATTTATTTGAACAGTGATGGAGAGCACATACCTTTTTAGCAGCTCTGTTCATGGCGTCAAAATATTTTGTTTGAAATTTCTTTACATCGACGAAGATGTTCGATACACGCGTACCTACGGAGTTGCCTGCTCCCACTCTTACGTTGCCACGTGGTTGCTTCGACATTAAGTATTCCAGTGCTGCTAAATCCGACCGCTCCACAATCCTTTAGGTACAAAAGAAGTAGCAGATATGAAAAATGAACACGGAAATATGTATTGAATAACAACTATGAAATCAAATACATACGATATGCAATCCACAGGGCATGTTTCTATCGCTGCCAGGATTTTGTGTTCAGGATCAGCCCACTGAGCAACAACTCTGGCTCTTCCATACGCCGATTCAACAGCAAAAGTTTTTTCCGCAAACAAGGCACATTTCAAGCAACCAACACACTTCACTTCATCAACAAACACAGCTCTTTGTTCACTTTCAGAACCATACCATACAGAGTATATAGGTTTCCCAGTATACCCTCGGAGCTCAGAAATCTTGGCTTGCTCCTGCACCAGCAGAAAAATGACTTCACTCGATAAGAAACAGAATTTAGTATTTTCCGAGCTAAACTTCGACACGTATTGATAGCAATCTAATTTAGAAGTTTAAAGCATAAACTTTGTTGTCAAATAAACATATAAAAGGGAGTGGATAAAAAGCAACAGAGAACGAATCTTTTATTGAAGGATTAAAAAAAGGGTCCAAATCTCTTGCAGGAATGATTTGAAAGTTCCAAAATCAAGAATAGTAATACTCGCTAGCAACAACATGACGGAGGCACTAACTCTGGTAAACAATCCCAAATCGGTGCTTAATTTTTCAGAACTGACCTTATCATAAGCCAAACGAGAATTGGGATCAGAAAGAACAGAATAAGCTTCATTGAGAATAATAGCCATGTCGTGTCCTGCTGGTCCTGCTATATCGGGGTGGCACCTCTTCTGCAGCATACGATACGCCGTTTTGATCTGAGAATGATCCGAACCGCTATCGATGCCCAGGAGATCGTAAAGATCGAAATCCATGTTCAAAGAAGCTTTGCATGTCATTGAATTAATGTTATTCAATTTCCTAAAAGTTTTCAGGACTGAAGTTTTGGTGGTTGTTTTTGAAGCGGTAGGCGTGAACAAGGGCACCCATGCCCATGCAGTTGCAGTAGACATTTTCTTTTCTTTTCTTTATTCTTTATCCTAAGGATAAGAGAGGAGAGTGGTTATAGATAAGTTGTACAAAACTTCGAAATGGGAATATTTGTTTGTTCATATTACCTTTAAAATATCCTGCAAGATATTTTTGGTGGTCTAAAAAGAAGATAGAAATTAATAGGTTGATATTTATGCAAAGGTTTTGTTAGATAAGCAATGTTATTTTGTCTTTAAAATATATATAATAATATTTTATTTAATTAATAAATTTATTTATGCATATATTTGATCATTGATGAATTTATATTTATAAAGTATGTGATCTATATATTAGATATATGATATCAATAGAGAAGATATAAATTATAATTTTTTTATAAATTTAATTTAATTTATAATTATTAATAAAAATATATATTATATTATCTAAGGTTATAGTATTTTTGTTAGAGTTGATGCGTACGTGTCATTCAAATTATTATATAAATATTTATTTATTTAATATTTATATACTGAACATTTCAAATAAATCGTTAATAATTAATTATATGATACTAATCTTGTAACTTTTTAGATATTATAGATCTAAAAAAATTTAAATTTGATCTAAAAGAATTTAAGTCAGCGCTAAGAGTTAGCATGCTAAGAAGTTAGAATATTATCTGAAATATGAACAAATACATGAGAATATATTAGTTAATGATATAGTTGCAAAAAGTTGCAAATAGTATTAAAAATGTCATTATGCAATATGTTCTCACAAATATCGTTCGTAATCTATGGTTGCCAATATAAGCCGATTTGTATTCCTTCCGAATCAGTGTGTGTCTATATTTAGATTCTTAAGACGGTTAATCTTAGCAGATCGTAGGGTTAGTGAAAACTCGTATAGGCATGCAAGTATTCAGTGAGGACTAGGTATTGAACAAACTAACGATGACCTCCAATAGACATCCCACAGAGCCGTCAATGGAGAGTCATTTAGAGTTGAAAAGTATTCATGATCCTTTGACCTGATCATCACGGTGGGCTTGTGAGTGATCCACCATATTTTAATTCCATGCAGTCTGACCTCTTGGTGTCGTTAAGTATGGTTTGATGCTCATAAAGTCAAGTGTGCGTAGATATGGGATCCGTTAACTTATATGAGTAAAATGTGTATACTGATACTCTGAGATTGTATTTTAGGAATTTTTATGGCCATAAATAAAAACTCGAGAAAAGAGTTTTCTTTAGGGTCAAACAATATTGTAAAAATAATATTGTAAAAGGTATCTGCGAATATTGTTTATAGAAATACAAATTTGGAGATAAGTTCACACTTGAGCATATAAAGATTTGATGGTGATGATCTATATCTCTACTCTTCTAGGATATAGGTAACAGAGGGATTATATGAATATGTTATTGTTGGGGATCTAATATATGTGGGTGTATGTATGTGCAATTATATCTATTACCTAAATTATGTATCATATACATATTAAACGCGACAAAAGCGTAAATTATATAATAAACACGGTGAATAAATATATTAATCACATTAATATATTAGAAGGCTTGAGAACCCACCTCAATGTGTAACGTTATACACGTATTTCCTCGGAGTCCGCATGGAGACCAACTTGCGAACAATTCTAGTCACTAACTCGGTGGGCTTGGTGAACTAGAACAGCAGCCTTATATTCAACACAGGATTAACTCTTAATCCCCTAAATGGTCGGATGTATGTTTTTATCATTTTCTTCAAATGGATAAGAAATAGATAATGAAGCAATTAGCCATTTAAGTGTGTGTTTTCATCCTTTTCTTCGAAATGATAAGAAATAGAAAATGAAGCAATTCATAATTGCTTCTATGACACCATAGAAAAAAATGAAACAATTTTATTTTTTTTCTTTTTTTTTTTTCTTTCTTTCTTCTTCTTCTTTCTCGATACACCCAAAAAACACACTTCTCCTTCTCTCTTTATATATATATATATATATATATATATATATATAAAATATTAATATAATATAATATATAATAATACATTGTATAATATAATAAGAAATATATTTTGATTATTTAACCATTAAATAATCAAAGATGTAATGATCATTTTGCCCTTTATAAATAGTTACTAAGTATACCCCCTAGTGATTCTCACCAAATCTCACACTTAGGTAAACTCAACTAAGGGTTCACAATACGCCACATGTTATAATACAATTAGTAAATAACAATTATTAACTAATTATTGTATTAACACTTAAATACAAATACGCACATATTTCCATAGTAATGCTGAATATTGCTAGATTAAATACTTTAATCTGGCACGTTGCTCTAGTGAATGATGAGTACACTCCATATCGTGGGACTCTTAGGTTTTATGCCTGATTTGTCAAATGAAATTATTCCATGAGTCCGTGAGCAATGCCTCACGCATACGTCACGGATATTACAAATCAGCACGTTGAACCATACAAGCTGAGGTTATAGTCATTCTGTCATGATATCTTGGATGTGCGAGGATATAGATTATCATCATCAAATCCCCTACTGCTCATCCATGTCTTATCTTCAGACTTGTATCTCACTAAACAATATGCGCAAACTCTTTTGTCATATTGTTCCTTTGTGCATATTATTCCACCCTGGTGAAACTCTTTCTAAGGATTAATGCTTGTGGCCACAAGACTTTCTGAGATACAATCTCGAAGCATCTGGATATCAAACTCTCTATACGAGCTGACGGATCCCATATTTGTATACACCGAACTCCATAAGCATCAGACCATACCCAGCAGTCACACCATAAAAGGTCTGTGACATGCGTGGAATCAAAGTATAGTGGATCACTTACAAGCCCACCGTGGCACTCATGTCAAAGGACCGCGTATAGTACTCAACTCGAGAGGACCCTTAATTGACAGCTTACATAGGGTGTCTATCGGAGGCCATCGTGAGTCATTCCCATATCCAGTCTTAACTAGATACCCATATATCAATACGAGCTCCAAGCTCACGGTCGGATAGGAACAACCATTTATACCCTATAAGTACGACATATGCTGATCTATATATAAAGGTATCTACCGATAAACTCACATTGGCAGAAATAGATCGTGGACTATAATTCAAGAACATACTTGCGTAATTAACATTTTCTGGCACTCGATTGCAACTCTTGTAACTATGCAATTATTGGTATATTTTCAGGTCTATGTCCCATTATAGACAATGCTCCAACTTTTAGATCTGCTGAGTATTATAGCCAGCTAACACTTAACTGTACTAACATTTAGCATTTATATCTCTCAGCGTGGCTAACTATGAGCCCTTATCTAAACTTCTTTAGATCTGATCTGAACTCCTTCAGACCGTACAATGTCTGTAACGTTATATTGCATAGTACTATATAAATAGGTATTAGCGATTTAATGGGAATGTACACTTATATAAATACACAAGTATATGTACATTGAGGGATAGCACGTAAGCACCGACCCTAACAATCTCCCACTTGGTCTAGTGCCATTCATGATGGTATCTCATACATATCGACTCTACGTGTTTTCTAAACACTTTAAGAGTCATGGCCTTTAGATAATGGATCCGCTATATTATTTATGTAGCACTTTTATAAATAATCATATCTCTTTTATGCCAAGATCTCTCTAGTCATGTGAGACACCTCTCAACATGATTAGAGTACTGGTGTCCTCTTGACACATCGGCTTGTATAATAACCTTGTTTTGTCGTAAACTATGGGATAGGAACTATGTGTTTTGGAACTCTTCCAAAGTCATCGATAAACTTACGAATTTTTACTATCGCTTCCGCTGTATCAATATAAACTCGCAGTGAATCCCAATTTGGTGTAATTCTAACTCCTCTTAAAATGTTATTTCACATATTTTAAGGACATAAATAACATTATATATTTAACAATAAATTCAAAGTTTCATGTACTATTAAAAAGTACTTAATATTAATTAAAATAAAATAAAAGTTTAAATTAAATCTAAATTGATTGAAATTAATATTAACAAAAAAATAATAAAATTATATCCTCAACAATGACTTACAAAAAATTCTTGTAAATTTTTTAATGCAAGTTCACGTGTTATAATAAGTAATAAAATGATAAATACAAATATTATTCCCACAAAAACTTATTATATTTTACTAAGCATTAATTTATATTAGTTCAAAATGTATTCAAACAACAAATAATATTCAGAATTTAATTAAATAAATAAATAACTCAAGTCAATAGCAGAACAAGAATCTAATTTAGGCCGACAGTAAGGATTTTATTTTTCTATCTGAGCATTGACCTGTTATTTGTGAGACAAAATAATTGTGGTGACTTGAAAAGAGGAAAAGATAGTTGTGGCCAGATAATCTAATTCCATGCCTCGTCTACAGAACTGCAAATTTATATATATAAAATAAATTTGTGGTGACTTGAAAAGAGAAAAGAACAACTCATGATTAGTGTTTTGTTTTGTTTTGTTTTTTATTTAATTTTATTTTTCGAACTTGACTTTATATGTTTTCTAATTCCTTAATGATGCGTGTGTGGGTGGGTGGATGGATAGGATACCAAAATCATTTGTAAATTAAATTTCCATTGATTCTACAAAATAATAACAAATTTAATACATTAGATCTTGATAATTTTACAAACACCAAAAAATAATTTTTTTTAAAAAAGAAAATTATCCTATTTGACCACTATTTTGGCTGGAAATATTTTTTTGACCAAAGAAAAGTTTTTCAACCTTTATTAATCAAACATATGCTATGAGTGCCATTTTACCCTCAATTGTAATTTTATTATTTTTTTTTCTTTTCTTTTTTTTTTTATTAGAAAATTTAATTATTTATTTTAAATTGTATTTAATAAATAAAATATTATTTTTAGATAAAAAAAAAAAGAAACAAAAAAGAACTATCTCTCTTACCATTTTTACTTCATCTCTCTCGACAGTTTAAATTCATCACCGAATTTTATCATCATTAAAATTTGTCACAATTTGTAGATCGACTTGAAATACATAATATTTTTAAAAAATAGAAGTGAAATAATGATTTTAGAGTTCAAGAAATCGCAAATAAGCCAAAAAAAATAGTGAGTAATTAAAAATAGAATTTTAATTAAAATAATAAAAAATTAATCAAATAAAATTACTTAATTGTTTAAAATTTAAATTTGAATAAAAAATAATAACAAAATCTTATTTTTTTAATTTGTTTTTAATTAATTTATAACTAAAAAAGAAAAAAATTAAAAATAAAATTAATTTATTAAATAATTATAAAATATTATTATTTTTAATTAATTTCTTTTTTAATAAATATTATTATAATTTTTAAAAAAAGAAAAAGAATAAATTTATTGTTGATGCACGTCAACGCTTCAACGTGCGTGCATCAGCTTTGCCTTTGCAAAGTTGATGCGCTCAGTTGCGCACTACACGCACAACATGCACTATGCATGTGTACAGTTTTTTTTTTAATTTTTTAAATATAATATTAATTTTAAATAATTTAAATAAAAAATATTTATTTTTTAAAAATTTTAAATTATTTAATTTTTCATTTTAAAATCAATTTTTTCTCTATTTTTGTAATTTATTATAAATATTATTATATAATTCATAACTTTAAAAAAAACATACATTTATTTTTATTTTTTAATTAATTATTTTTATAATGAATTTTCTTAATTAATTTATAACACAAAAAATTAATAATATAATTATATTATAATAATATTTTTTTAATTATAATAATATTTTTAAAATTCTACAAATATTATTATAATTTATATAGTAAATAAAAGAAAATGTTCTATACACGTGCACAGTGTATTTTTTTAAGTTATAAATTATATAATAATTTTAAAAATAAACAAAAAATTGATTTTAAAATGAAAAATTAAGTAATTTAAATTTTTTAAAATAAATATTTTTATTTAAATCACTTAAAATTAATAATATAATTATATTTTAAAAATCAAAAAATACTATACACGTGCACAGTGCATGCTATGCGCAGCTCGCACGTAGTGTGCTAGTGGTGCATGCGCAACACACGCATCAAATGTTGACGTGCGCACATCTACTTAAATTTATTTTTTTTCTTTTTATAAATTATAATAATATTTATTTAAAAAATAAATATATAATATTTGTATAATTATTTAATAAATTAAGTTTTGAATTAATTTTTCTTTTATAGTTATTCAAATTTAATTTTTAAACAATTAATTTATTTTATTTGATTAATTTTTAAGTTTTTATTCTTTTAATTAAAATTCTATTTTTAAAAACTCACCAATTTTTAACCTATTTTTAATTTCATAAACTCTACAATCTTTATTTCACTTCTATTCTTCAAAATATTATGCATTTCAAACCGATTTACAAATTGTGTGACTAAATTTGGTGATAAATTTAGAGAATGTCGAGAGAGAGTAAAAATAACAAGAGAGAGTTCTTTTTTGTTTCTTTTTCTATTTACCTAAAAATAATATTTTATTTATTAAATACAATTTAGAATAAATAATAAAATTAAATTAAATAATAAATAAAAAGTTTAATAAAAAAGAAATTAAATAAAATTAATTAAATAATAAAATTAAAAATGAGGGCAAAATAGTCCACATAACATATGTTTGGTTAACAAAAATTAAAAATTTTGACTTCAGTCAAAAAAATAGTTTTGATAAAAATAGACATCAAATAGGACAATTTTTCACAAAAAAATTAATTCAAAATTTGTAATTGAATAATCAAATGATAAGTGACAAGTCTACTTCTAAGATTACAAAAATACATATTTATAATAACTATGACTTATTGAAACTACTCAAATTAGATTTACTACTAAATAAGAATAAGTGTATGTTTAGTTGGATTTCTCTGTTGCTCAAAAGAATATTTTAAATATTAAAAAAATTAAATTGAATAAGATATTCCTAAACTAAGCAAAATTTAGCTTGATTAGGAATCTTTGTCTTCCTTGGCTTGCATCACCCTCTTAATTAGAAAATTGTGTCCTCAAATTTCACTTGTGGTCATCTTCAATATATTATCTAGATCCCTTGGGACTAATCTCTAAGTTATTGTGTCAATGCAAATAATAAACTTTAAACCTGGCATTTTTTCTAAAAATGTTTGTCCAATCACTCTAAAAGCGAGAAATAAATTCTTCGTTCATCAATCTTTTTAGCAATATCTTCCAAGAGCATTAATAGGGCATCTTGAAGTACTTGATAACAAATGAATTTTTCTTTAACTTTCTTCCATGTTATAAATACGTCGTAGTAAAAAGTGTTAAGGATAGTAGTGTATTAGAATTTCTCAAGTAGGTTATTATCAATTTATGGTATTCTTGATTGTATTAGTTTTCAATTATAAATATTAGTTATATATATTATTCTTTCCCTTTAGGCAATCCTAAGCAATTATTATTTAGAATAGAAATATAAAACTCCAACTTGAATGCCTGAAGAAGTCAGGGAAACTTTGATCACCTTCATCAAGGAGTATGCAGATGTTTTCTCTTGATCCCATGAGGACATGCCTGAAATTGATCCGAAAATAGCATGTTATAGGTTGAATATGCACAACAACCACTAATTAGTCAAGCAAAAGAGAACACATTTCAACTAAGAAATGTATGAAGCCATCAAGGTAGAAGTAAACAAGCTACTCAATGTCAATTTCATCTGAGATGCTCATTATCTGGAGTGGTCCCCAATGTAATACTAGTAAAGATGGTAAAGAGGAAGTGGTGCATGTGTGTGAACTTCACTAATCTCACCAAGGCTGTCATCTTACATTCCTAAAGACTTCTTCCAAACTTAATTTCTAACTTTCTTTGTTACTCATATTTTTTTTTAAGTTAGGAGTATAGTAAATTTTATCCATTTTTGTTTTGGAACAAGTCACTATACCCCTAAACTTAAGTTTTTAAAATCCCTTTTTGAACAATTAAAACCTACAACCACTCTTCATTTCACTCATTCTTCCCATAAGTTCAAATATTCCTGATAACTCTTTAATAAGATCATTGTGCTTATGGTATAAAGGAAAAATTATTTAAAGGCTAAGGTATAATTGTAGTTAACAAAGAAAAAATGAATATTAGGCTCAAATATAGTAACTAGAGATAAAAATATTCACAGGTAACCTCGAAAGACTCAAATGATTCAAATATGACATAAAATCATTTTCTTAATCATGTGCGACTTGAAATTTTTCCTTACGTGGTAATCAAAATATGTGAGACTCTAAGTGTCATTATCATGCATCAACGTTCTCTAAATAGCAAATAAACAAAAAGATCATAACTATGTGTTAAATGTGTTTAAAGAATCAAACATGAGACAAAATTTGACACAATAATAAAACAAACAAATAATTGTAGCATCTATCATTTTTTAAAAGTTATATCAATCACAATCAAGTTTTTATCATTGACTAGTAAACATCACACCAAACATAAAACTAACATCTAATTATAGAAAAAAAAAATTAACATGTAAAACAATAATTAAAAACAGCACTAAAAAATTATCAGGCAAGAAAGCAGTAAATTTACACAAAAGTATTTCCTTCCCTCAAACTTAAGATAAACATTATCCCTAACGTAAAGAGAAAGGTAAGAGTAGAACACTTCCATAATAGCATATCGGTGAGCTCAATTGTCCGTCATGTCAGACAAATCATCATCCTCGTCGTCATCTTCGTCTGCAGGCTGTAGGGCTAGATAAGTTGGTGTGACTAAGTGTTGTGATGTTTAGGTCTTGGCACTATGGCGTTGAGATCTGAAAATTAAGGTTCTAACCTTTAGTTGCGGCTCTAGCTTTTTAACATTGCGACATTCAGGTTTTGACTTTGTAGGTGCTGAGGCCCTACATCTTGGCATCGCGACGTCTATGTTTTGCCTCATTGCTTACTTTTTAATTCGAGTTAGTGTTATAACCTCAGTCTTAGGCACAATAAAGCTAGTTTTCTAACTTTTTGGGCGTTACAACCCTAAGATTAGGTGCTACAGCACTGCATCTTGTTTTTTTTTAATTACTGAATAACAACAAAAATAATAAAAAAAAAGAAAGAAAAAAATTATTTACTTGGGTTGCCTCCTAAAAAATATTTGATTTAATGTCATTGACTTGACAACTTTCTTTGCCTATTGCAATTCAAACAAGATGACGGAGGATTTTTGGCGATCAACCTCTCCACTCTAATAATGCTTCAGTGGTTGCCCATTCACTTTTAATATTCTTTTGGCTCAACTCCTCTTCTACCTTGATAAGGCCATAAGGATATACCCTGGTGATTAAACGAACTGAACCATTTGGACTTCAATTTTTCTAAGAATAGTTTTAGTCTAGAGTTGAATAGTATAACACATTATCTCTGTTCAAATGAGCGCTGCACTATCTTATTGTCATGGCATCGTTTCATCTTCTCTTTGTAAAGTTTAGCATTCTCATAAGCTCGAAGACGAAACTCATCCATGTTGTTGAGTTGTAACACGCACTTCAAATTAAGACACATACCAAGATTGTAGAAGTCTTTCTTATTTAGGAAACATCATGAGATTGCTGAAGTAGGTTATGTACTGAGAATCTTAGGATTTTAAGATTCTCAAAGATAAAGATGGTTTGATTCCTTGGACCAGTTTAATTCTTTAGTCCTCAAAAGGCTTTAGTAGTCAATATTTTAGAAATTTTCCATAATCAAACCAGGGCTTACATGTTCAACCTTTTTGATGATTTACGTGTTTGACCACTATAAAACTAATTTGTTGAGAATGCTTGTTAATGTCAAAGACCTTGGAGCTAATGACCATGGAAAATTTTTGAGAACTTTTCTTTATTCAATATCAAATCTTTCTAATAGTAAAAGGTCAGAGCCTAGAATCTCTGTATAGTAAACCAATCCTTGCTGTGAACCTCGAGTGAGGAACTCTTGGAATGAATGGATTGCCTTGATCCTTCTAAAATATTAGGTTGAGTTGAAATTCAAAAAGGACACATTTCCTATTCCAACGGGTGGAATTAAAATTCTAGGCCTTGGAACCACTCATTCCTACCTAATTTTGGTTAATTATTTAAAATACACTCATTTATAAATTGTACCTCGCATTTCTCATAAAATGCTCTTCAAAATAAATTAAAATAATTATTAATTTTTTTAACAAATAAATAATTAAATTTTTTTACAAAAATTTTAATGACAATAAAATATGGGTGAACTCCAATCCTAAACCCTAAGCCTTCATCTGTCGAACAGATAGCCGCACACGAGATTTGCTAGCCCCAAACCTTCGTCTATCAAACAAATAGCCCCACACTCCGAGACTTTATAGCCCCACTATAAGTGAAATATGAACAAGCTTCTTTAGATTTGATCCTTGGTTAATAAATGGTTGCCTTATGAACGTACTATAACATTAATACTATACTTTTCAAATGATATTTGTTATAAAATAATACATTTTAAATTACTTATTATAATATTTTATCATCCATTAATTATTTAATACATCATTTTAAATATTAAAAAATACTATTTAAAATATGTAACATTATTAATTCAAAAGGGTTTGTGAATTGCTGATTTCACTCTCTAACTAACTACAATTTATAGTCAGATTGAAACAAAACCATTATGTTCTTAAAAGATAGATAACAGAAATATAACAAAAGAAGTGATTTCGTCTTAATAATTTAGAAGCAGGCTGATTGATTTTAAAGTAGCAACTGATGCTAGCACTACTCTATAATAAAATAAAATTCTCAAAACCATTATGCTCCTCGGGGCGTTTATCATTTAAGCTCTAGCAAAAACTCGAAGAACAAAAGTATTGCACTTCGAACGTTTGGAACTCTAAACCACGAGATCTAAAGAGTAGAAACTTTTGCTTAAATGATTAAGCAAATTAAAAACCAAAAAAGTTTAACCAACATTCGCATTTAGTTTCCAAGTAAAATATAAAGAAAAAAAAAGCATAAAAAGGCAGATAGCACGAAGTTCTACCCTAGATAATACCAAAAAGGCTGAACAATGTAGAAGTTCAACTACTTTTCCATGAATATGGACTAAACCTTCTGTTTCTTCGGCATACGGTAGCCGCCAACCACGCAAGCATGATCTCGCTCAAACGGCTCAAGTGTCACCTGCTCAAAAGGTTTGAACTGCTCCTGTTGCAGCTTCTTCACTTCACTTTGGAACACTGCCTCAGCAGGTACAGTGGAATCTATGCAGTTTGCCTGAGATGTTCAAGCACACAACCAGGTTACATATCAAGCATAAAAAGATGAAGCACATTACAAATTTATAATTCATTTTATATCAAGCATAAAAAGATGAAACACAAAATAAAATGACCCTTTCAACCATGTTTTGAGCTACATATAATTGTAGATATTAGTAACTTCTATAAATTTTCCCAAAAAAACTCTTTTGCAGGTGTGTGGCACATTACAAATTTATAATTCATTTTATATCAAGCATAAAAAGATGAAACACAAAATAAAATGACCCTTTCAACCATGTTTTGAGCTACATATAATTGTAGATATTAGTAACTTCTATAAATTTTCCCAAAAAAACTCTTTTGCAGGTGTGTGGCACATTACAAATTTATAATTCATTTTATGTTGTGATTGTTAAACTTACAAGAATAATGATATCAAAAGAAGCTTTAAAAATACACCAACCTTTATTGAAATAACAAAATGGCCTCCAGCTTTGAGAAAATACGATGCATTCAGGGCTAAAATCCTCGCCTGTAAAAAAATTATCACAGCAATGAAGCTTAGTAATGTGAATATTGCCAACTCCAGAAAGCTAGGAGATCACTCAAACAACAAAGGGAATTGAGGAAGTTTACTTGGTGAGCATGTGCAACTCAAAATATGAAATAACAAGTCGACTTTCAAAATTATAGAGAAGAAAACAGGGGAAGATAGTATGAATATAGAAAGAAAAAAAAGAATAGAAATAAATTTAGTGGTGAATTTATGACAAGTGCAACTTGAAACAAGACCATAGTCCAATTCCATTGCAAAAGAATCAAGTGTTGCCCAAGCTACATCACCAGTGTTGTCCAGATAACAGATTGCTTTGAGGCACAAAATATATTAAAATTGGAAGTAACAGGAGGATATTCAACAACTAGCATGCTTTAGGTTGATTATAGTGATTGTATAAGTGTGTTAAGAGGGCATCTTTTGGGATCTGCCATCAGAGACCGCAGAATGTATGTTCTGAAAAGAGAGGACATTCCTACAAGAAAGTATGAAAGTTCTGCAACTAAAAAGCAGCATCTAGATAACAATCAAGTCTTTCTAAATATAAAAATTTAATCAATATCACTGAAGTCATGTGTAATAATGGAAACATGATGCAGAAGCATATAATGAAGCTTGCAACCAACCCCGAATCATTTCTGTTGAAGATTGATTCTCAGCAACACAGTTATAGAATAACAATAGAAGAATCACAGCCATATCTAGAACTTGTGAAGTAAAATAATAAGAGGAAACATATTGTTGAAGTAATATTGCATTCCAGCTTTGAGAAAATGTGTTGTTTGGAAACATAAGAAAACAACAATCAAGAAATTAACAAAAGATGAAAGCAGAACATCGCAAGACTACAGGCCTGATACAAGCATCAGAATCTCGGGCTTACATCACCCACAATGTCATGAAGGGGAATCCGAGTGTTTCTTCATATGCATGGTATTAGAAAAGTAAATCAGCATTTTGGGGGAAAAAGTATATTATTTATTCATAAAAAGAAAAAACACAAAAAGATGGGATCTATGAGAGTTCCCTAAAGTTAAGAGAAAGCATCCAAAACAAAAGAATGTAAATATATATGTAACAACTTTGTGTGACATGAAACGAAGAGACAAATTGATTATGACACACCGGTGTAAAACAACCACCAATAAGGATTTCTGAAATTGAATTGATATTGCATCAGATTCTCGAGTTTGCATCACTCGTATTGTCTTGAAGGGGAATCCGAGTAAATATCATCATTTGCATATAAAAAAATGCAAGCATTCTTGAGAAAATCCCAATATGTACACTAAAGGGAAATTGAAAATAAAATCTTTTAACTTGTTTTTACTCATACTGAAGTCACAATCAACAAATATGAAAATAACAAAATAGAGGCTAAATACTAAAATCCTTGAAGAGAGATAGTGTGAAAGAAAGTTTCCCACAACTATTGCACCACACAAACACACCATTCATTCCCTGTGCATTCCCCACTACCAATTCTACCACTGAAACAATAAACCACATTCTTTCTCCATGAATTATTTGCAAACTATTTATAAGAATGGGACAAAAAGGAAATATAAACAAGGTGCAAACCTGATCAGGCTGAGCAACATCAGAAAATATTACATCCACCATGCCAACCAACATTCTGTACTTGGCAGGATGTCTAGCATCTTCAATAATGGGTATAACATTTGTCCGCTTCTTTGCCATGTTGACTAAGTCTCTACCACTTCTATGAGAAAATTCAACAGCATAAACCACTCCAGTCTACAAAAGAAAAAATACTTGTAAGTAAATCCACTGAAATAAACACATCAAAGAAACATAACTTCTCAAAAGCTACTTACAGGACCAACGAGGTCTGAGACGTGTGAGACAGTGGTACCAGAAGCAGCACCAAGATACAGAACCCGAGCACCAGGTTTCTAGATAAAACAAAAACAAAACACACATCAAAATTAAAAAAAAAACATGTACTCAAAATGTGAATACAGAAGTCGCAAATTCAGAAATACATGATTGGAAATCACTAAACACAATATGAGAACAAAACAGAAAACAAATAAAATACTCACAATCCAAATATTATCAACACCACCAAGAACAGCTGCAGCCAATTTCGAACGGAATGGATTCCATACTCTGTATTCAACTTTAGTTCCATCTTCGTTCTAAAGAAGACAAGAAATATATTTAAGTTGAGATAACTAATTCATCTACACCCGTAATTATTACCTATAAAAAAACCAACAAAAAAAATCTAGAGATTGATTGCTTTACATAATAAATTTATAGAAAATAGATTTAGAAAAAAATATATAAAGCAGAAGACCTGGACAGCGACCCTCTTCTCATTGTAAACAGCCTCGCCAGGAACAAGATTCTTAGTGACAAGAGCATCTTCTTTACCCTTGGCAATAAAAATACCATCGTGTCTATGAGGCTCAACCACAACCCTGCTTCCACCCCTCATTCCACCTCCACCGCGGCCTCTTCCGCCTCGGCCGCCTCCACGTCCTCCACCTCGGCTGTTCATAGCGCTACCGCCGCCTCCACGTCCGCCACCACCTCTGCCGCCGCCGCCTCTTCCTCTCCCTCCTCCATCGCCTCTCCCTCCACGACCACCGCGTCCTACAAACACAAAATGAAAACCCCACTATCATTTACATCTCTCAGAAAAAAAAAAGTGACGTTACGCCTTATTACATTTCGCTCGAATTAAGCACTATAATGATTAATGAATAAACTAAAGATTGAAAGGGGATTCTGATTACCTCTAGGAGGTCTCATATTATTATGAGCTGTTGAGTGTAAGCAACTACGAAACAGTGACAGTGAGAACCACAGCTAGGCAATGTTAAGATAATAGATGGCTGTGTATGCTTTTATAGCGGCGACATAGGGTTTAGGGTTTTCCTGTACTCACCAGACAATGGACATTACGTTTAGCAAATAAAGTTCCCTGCCTGTTACGCTAATTTACATGAATGACCAATAAAATGCCAGCGAAGCTGCTAAAGTTTTATGTATCAAATTTCCAATTCCAAATAATTCCGGCATCCTTTGACTTCTTTGCTATTTCTAAAAAATAAAATTAAAAATAATTTAAACAACTTTAAAACAAAAAAAAACATTTCTTTATCATCATTGCAAATAAAAATATTTATTTAAAATTAAATATAATAAAAATTACTCTTATAATATATGGTATCGGTATACCTGCATCGATTCAGATGATGTTGCCAAATTCTAAAGCACTGTGATTTATTATGAGGGTTCCAAGTTTTTCTATCTGGAACATATTCATGTACTTCTAAGCTGGTCTAGGTGGTGTCTCCAGGTCTGCACAAGTTCAATGGGCCTGAAGGGTTCTGTGAAGCAAGAACAACACAATTTGGATCCAAAGGGCTCGTCGATGTAATCACTCTGAAGCTGCTAAGTATGACCTTTTTTGGTGGCGGGGGTAACTTGATTTGAGATCTTGTAATAGGGTTTAGGAGATACATATTCTATGTCTTATCCATTATTTACAAACTCACTAAATAATCGAACCTTGGCTTCGATTAACCCATGGATATCTGCAGGTATATTTTTGATCAATAATAGCCTAGTCTTTTAAACCGTGCTTTGTAAATCTTAAATAAAACATTTGGAGATAGTGAAGGAAAGCATTTTTTAAGGTCGGTAAGAATGATATTTATTTTGAAGGAAAGGAGAAGAAGAGAATGAATGAATGCATGGTTTGTTTAGGTGACAATATTTAGGGAAATAAAAAAAATGACTTTAATAGCTACGGAGTACCATATCCACCACTTAACTAGGAAATAAAATTACACAAAAGAGGAGAGAAAAAAAACTACAAAAGAAAATAAAAGTGAAAATAAAAAGTCAAAACATAAAATATGGATAAAATATAAAATATAGTATAGAGAGATTAAACCTGATTAAGTATGATAGATAGAATCCACAAGAGGAATCTCTTCGAGGTACATAAAGTGATTTACCCTCTCCATATAGATTTTCACCTGTTGTTCATTTACTTTGAAAACTTTTCCATTAGTGGGGTCCTCGACTTTGACAGCACCATTGGAAAAAACATACTTTGCCACAAATGGACCAGTCCATCTAGATCTCAACTTTTTAAAGTGTAAATGCAATTGAGAATCATAAAGATAAACCCATTGATTTGGTTCAAAGTGTTTCCTTAAGATCTGTTTCTCATGAGCCGCTTCTATCTTAGCTTTGTAAATCATGGAACTATCATATGCATCATTTCACAACTCTTCTATTTCTGATAATTGTAACTTTTTTTAAAGACCTACAATGCTCAAATTAAAGTTAATGGTTTTAACAATCCAGTAAGATTTATGATCTAGCTTAACAGATAAATGACAAGCTTTCCTATAGATAAGTCAATGTAGAGAAATTTTTAAAATAATTTTTTATGTAGTGCGATTGCCCATAACGCACAAGAAAGGTGCAAAGACCAATCTTTGCGATTCGAGTTTACCGTATTTTCTAGAATTTGTTTAATCTCTTTATTTACTAACTCCACTTGTCCATTTTGTCTGGAAATGGTATGCAGTAAAACCTTGTGAAGAACGCAATAGTTTCCCATCAAAGCCTTAAAACAACAGTTATAAAAAATGTGTTCTTTGGTCACTAAAAATGACAGGTGGTGTGCCATACCTAAACAACACATTTTCTTTTAAAATAATTTTTTTATGTAGTGCGATTGCCCATAACGCACCAGAAAGGTGCAAAGACCAATCTTTGCGATTCGAGTTTACCGTATTTTCTAGAATCTGTTTAATCTCTTTATTTACTAACTCCACTTGTCCATTTTGTCTGGAGATGGTATGCAGTAAAACCTTGTGAAGAATGCAATAGTTTCCCATCAAAGCCTTAAAACAACAGTTATAAAAAATGTGTTCTTTGGTCACTAAAAATGACAGGTGGTGTGCCATACCTAAACAACACATTTTCTTTTAAAATAATTTTTTATGTAGTGCGATTGCCCATAACGCACCAGAAAGGTGCAAAGACCAATCTTTGCGATTCGAGTTTACCGTATTTTCTAGAATCTGTTTAATCTCTTTATTTACTAACTCCACTTGTCCATTTTGTCTGGAGATGGTATGCAGTAAAACCTTGTGAAGAACGCAATAGTTTCCCATCAAAGCCTTAAAACAACAGTTATAAAAAATGTGTTCTTTGGTCACTAAAAATGACAGGTGGTGTGCCATACCTAAACAACACATTTTCTTTTAAAATAATTTTTTATGTAGTGCGATTGCCCATAACGCACCAGAAAGGTGCAAAGACCAATCTTTGCGATTCGAGTTTACCGTATTTTCTAGAATCTGTTTAATCTCTTTATTTACTAACTCCACTTGTCCATTTTGTCTGGAGATGGTATGCAGTAAAACCTTGTGAAGAACGCAATAGTTTCCCATCAAAGCCTTAAAACAACAGTTATAAAAAATGTGTTCTTTGGTCACTAAAAATGACAGATGGTGTGCTATACCTAAACAACACATTTTCTTTTAAAATAATTTTTTATGTAGTGCGATTGCCCATAACGCACCAGAAAGGTGCAAAGACCAATCTTTGCGATTCGAGTTTATCGTATTTTCTAGAATCTGTTTAATCTCTTTATTTACTAACTCCACTTGTCCATTTTGTCTGGAAATGGTATGCAGTAAAACCTTGTGAAGAACGCAATAGTTTCCCATCAAAGCCTTAAAACAACAGTTATAAAAAATGTGTTCTTTGGTCACTAAAAATGACAGGTGGTGTGCTATACCTAAACAACACATTTTCTTTTAAAATAATTTTTTATGTAGTGCGATTGCCCATAACGCACCAGAAAGGTGTAAAGACCAATCTTTGCGATTCGAGTTTACCGTATTTTCTAGAATCTGTTTAATCTCTTTATTTACTAACTCCACTTGTCCATTTTGTCTGGAGATGGTATGCAGTAAAACCTTGTGAAGAACGCAATAGTTTCCCATCAAAGCCTTAAAACAACAGTTATAAAAAATGTGTTCTTTGGTCACTAATAATGACAGGTGGTGTGCCATACCTAAACAACACATTTTCTTTTAAGAACTTCACCATAGTTGTATTATTAGTAGACGACAAGCTATAGTGTCTACCCATTTGGACACATAGTCAAAAGTTAGAAGAATGTAAAGGTAACCAAAAAACGAGAGAAAGGCCCTATAAAATTGATACCGCAACAATTAAATATCTCGATAACAGGAATAGGGTTAAGAGGTATCATATGTCTTTGAGATACAGTACCTAACTTTTGACATCTTTCATAGGAATCATAAAAATTATTAGTGTCTTTTAACAATATGGGTCAGTAGAGACCATACTGTAAAATTTTTATAGCTATCTTTTTTATAGAAAAGTGACCGCCACAAGTAGTATTATTGTAAAAAATTTAAACACTAGTAACTTCACTTTCAGGAATGCAATGTCTCATAATTTGGTTAGGGCAATATTTAAAAAGATACAGACTATCTCAATAAAAATTATATACTTTAACCAAGAGCTTACGCTTATCTTGTGCATTTTAGTTAAATTGAACTTCCCCATAAACCAAGTAATTTACCATATATGCGTACCAAGTTACTTGGCTTATAATGAAAAGATGTTCATCAGGAAAATCATCTGGAATTGGTGGAACATCAGTAGAGTCATAAAACTCAAGGTAAGATAAATAATCTACAACAGCATTTTTGATACTCTTCTTATCTTTAATGGTTAGATCAAATTTCTAAAAAATAAGAATCCACCTAATTAAACAGGCTTTAGCATCTTTCTTAGAAAGAAGGTACTTAAGGTCCACGTCGTCAGTGAACACAATAATAGATGAATCAATCAAATAATAACGAAACTTGTCTAAGGTAAAACTAACAGCTAATAATTCTTTTTTAGTAGTAGAATAATTCATTTAAGCATTATTCAAAGTCCTACTAGCATAATAGACAACAAAAGATTTTCCCTCTCTTCGTTACCCAAGAATTGCTTCTACAGCATAGTTACTTGCATCACACATAATCTCAAATTTGAGGTTCCAATCTAGTAATTGCATGATATGAGCAATAGTGAGTTTGGCAATGAGTGTTCGATATACTTCTTCACACTCATGTGTCCACGTGAACTTAACATTTTTTAGCAAAAGGTTACACAATGGTCTAGATATCGCAAAACAAAATTTGTATAAACCTCTTGTAAAAGCTAGCATGTTCTAGAAAATATCAGACATATGGTTCTGTTTTGGGTATAGGTAATTTAGAGATCAATTCAATTTTGGCCTTGTCAACCTCTATCCATTTTTCAGATATAATATGCTCCAAAACAATCCTTGAAGACACCATGAAGTGACATTTCTTCCAGTTTAGCACAAGTCTTTTTTCTTCACATCTACTCAAAACAGCTTTTAAGTTAAGTCAATCAAAAGAATCACAAAAAACAGTAGGGTCATCCATAAAACTTTTCTTGGATTTTTCAACCATATCAGAGAAAATACTTTACATACAATGTTGAAAAGTAGCTTATGTAGTACATAACCCAAATAGCATTCTACAAAAAGCATAAGTACCAAAAAGGCATGTAAAAGTGGCCTTTTTTTAATTCTCTATAGCTATTTCAATCTGATAGTATCCTGATTACCTATCAAGAAAGCAATAAAAGGGATGGCTAACTACATGTTCTAAGATTTGGTTGATAAAGGGCAATGGAAAATAGTCTTTCCTGATGGCTGTGTTTAATTTTTTTATAATTAATGCACATTCACCAACCACTCATTACCCTAGTTGGAACAGGTATTACATCCTTATTAGCCATGGTAACCCCATATTTCATAGGAATTACTTGTGTTGGACTTACCCATTGACTATTAGAAATTGAGTAAATTATACCTGCATCTGATAGTTTTAAGACTACTTTCTTCACTATGTTTTTCATTATTAGGTTAAGTCTTCTTTAAAGGTCTCTACTGAGTTGGGCACCTTCTCAAGATGAATTCTGTAGGAGCATATTAATGGAAAAATACTTTTAATGTCAGCTATGGTCCAAACTAGTGCAGACTTATGCTCTTTTAATAATTTTATCAATTTTTCCTCTTGTTAGCACTAAGTTCAGAAGAAATGATGATAGAAAAGATATCACTTAGTCCCAAGAATACGTGTTTCAAACCTTTGGGCAATGAAATATTTTTAACTTTTGGTGTCTTAAGGTTTGATGGTTTTAGTCTCTTCCTTCCTCATGGTAACTCTTCAAAGCGTGGATGCCAAAATCGAGTCCTTTTACCTTGTAAGTCAAAAGTACCAAATACATCAGTTGTATCATCAAAATAAATTAATTCTTCAAAATTAGAATTAAAGAGGTGCTATAAAGAATCGAAATCATATTTTTTAAAATCTTCATCCGATACAAATGTGTCTATTATATATGAATGATAGCATCCGTCTTCCTCTTATGGTTGCTTGCCAATGTAAAAAATATTCACCTCATGAATCATATTCCCGAATGATAATTTTATAAGATCATTTGTACAATTAATAAGATCGTTAGCAGTAGCGAAAAAATATCTCCCTAAAATAAGAGGAATTTTAAACTCTATGTTAACCACAGAATTAGTATCTAAAATAAAAACAAATCAACAGGGTAATAGAATTTATCAATTTTTAATAAAATATATTCCACTATTCCCTGTGATTTCTTGATTGATTAGTTAGCTAATTATAGGACCACAAATACAGATTTAATCTCACCAAGTCTTAATTGCAAGTAACTAGAATAAGGCAAAAGATTTACACTTACTCCTAAATTCAACAACGTTTGACCAAACTCATATGTCTCAATTTGGCAGAAAATTATGAGACATCCTGAGTCTTTATACTTGGGCGGTGTCTTCTGTTCAATTATTACACTTACCTGCTTTGTCAAAAATACAATCTTCTTAACATGGTATTTTCTTTTAATACTGCACAGATCCTTGAAGACTTTGGCATAAGTTGAAACTTATTTAATCACATGCAATGAGGGAAGATTAATCTTAACTTGTTTTAAATGTTCTAAGATCTCACCTTGAATTTATAAATTTTTTTAAACAAATCGGAGAGCTTAAGGAAAAGACACTGAGATTGGAAAGTTCTTTTCAGGCTCTTTTTCAACTATAGCCTCTTTCTCTAGGGGACATTTATACTACTCATGCTTATATTGGTTAGAGAAGTAGCCTCACTCATAATCTTACTATTTCAAGTAGTGATAGCGTTTACCTATTTGAGATTTTGTGCATCAGAAGTAGAAGCTTGTGCCATGAATTGGCACTTTGGATTGGATTGAGTTTGAGATGTAAACTTACCTCGCTCTTGTATAGTTAAGGCACTGGTCAGCTTAGTGATTTGGCTTTTGATTTTTTTGTTTTCGTCTACCACTTGTGCAAGAACTATTTTAAATTTTTTTATTAGTCTTACCTGTGCCTCCATAAATGCTTGTAATATGTTATCTAAAGAATTCTTAGTTGATCGTGCATTATATTAAGGTGCAACATAAGACTTGGGTTGTTGTTGTTCTTGTTTTCAATGGTTGATGGCTTATTGGTCAGAATTCTAATTGAAGTTTGGGTGGTTTCTTTAGCCATAATTATAGGTTTCAGAGTAAGGTAAATAAGGCTTTTGTACATCTCAAGGCATTACATTATTCCTTATATATCCCATTCATCTCACTATAAGTGGGGTAATCCTGAGTTAAATGTTCCACCTCTCCATAAACAAAACAGACATCTTGTGACTCAACCCTAGCAACCATGTGGGTGACCCTGCTATTTTTAATTTTCAAGGCCTCTAATTCCCTAGGTAAGACCTGTAACTAGGGTTTGAGGTTATTGTCAGGGTTTATACTTATATGTCATCCCTGTTTGTATAAATATTTATTTTGTAATATTTATATAATGTATATTTTATTAAATCGCTAATAACCTTTATTAAATGACACTAAATCTTGTAATGCTACAGATATTGTATGATCTGAAAGAGTTTAGATCTGGTCTAAAGGAGTTTAGACTAGGGCTAAGAGTTAGCAACGCTGAGAGTTATAAATGTTAAGAGTTAGCAGGTTATAAGAGTCAGCAGAATCTAAAGAGTTAGAACCTTGTTTATAATGGGACAAAAACCAGAGAGTCTACTTGTAATGACATAGTTGCAAAGAGTTGTAATATGTGCTAAGAGATGTCATTATGTAACTATGTTCTCAAACACGGTGTTCTTAGTCTATGTTCACTAATGCAGGTCTATCGGTGAATCACTATTATATATCAGTGTATGTCTATGTCTGCATGGTACAGATGTTTGTTCTTAGTTGACCTTGAGCTTAGTAGAAGCTCGTATAGACATGTAGGTATTCAATCAAGATAGGATACTAAACAAACTCACAAGGACCCTAATATATCCTATAAATTCGTCAAATGTAGGTCTTCTCGAGTTGAGAATTATTTATGATCTTTTGACTTGAGCGCCACGGTGGGCTTGTGGGTGATCTACCATATTTTTGTTCCACGTATGTCAAAGACCTTTCATGGTCTAACCGCTATGTGTCGCTGGGTATGGTTTGATACTTATGAAGTTTGATATGCATAGATATGAGATCTGTCAACTCACATATGTAGGTTGTATATCTGATGCTTCGAGATTATACCTTACAAAGTCTTATGGCTATAAGCAATACACTCAGAAAAAGCGTTTCCCACAGGGTTGAATAATATAACAAAGGTGTTTGCATATATTGTTCATTGAGATACAAATCTGGAGATAAGTTCACAGATGAGTTTATGGGGATTTGACGATGATGATCTATATCCCTGACCATCCAGGGTATAATTGACGGAAGGATTATACGAATATCATGACGTCAATATGTATGGTCTAATACACTGATTTGTAATATCTGTAACATGTGTGTGGGGCATCGATCACGGACTTATAGAATAGTTCTATTTTACGAAATCAAACGTAAACCTAGTGTCAGGGATCTAACATACGTGGGATGTATGCATGTGCAATTGTGTCTATTGCCTAAAATACATATCATATACATATTAAATCGGCGGAAGCATTTAAACTTGCAATAAACACAATAAATAATATATTAATCACATTAATATATTAGTAAGGTTGAGAAATCACCTAAACGTGTAACGTTACACACGTATTTTCTCAAAGTCTGCATGGAGACCAACTCGTGGGCAGTTCTAGTCACCAACACGGTGGGCTTGGTAAGCTAGAACAGCAGCCTCATATCTAGCACGGGATTAACTCTTAAACTCAAAAAGACCGGTTGTGTGTTTTCTTCATTTTCTCTAAAAGGATAAAGAAATGAAATTTGAAGCAATTCACAATTGCTTCTTATGGTACTATGAAGAAAAATGAAACAATTTCATTTTTCCTATTTCTCTCATTTTTCTTTTTTTTTTCTTCTTTGACACCATTTCTTCTCATTTCTCTTTCTCAATTTTCCATTTCCATTCAATCATAAAACACACACTTTTCACACACATCTCTCTCTTTATATATATATATATATATATATATATATATATAATAATAATGGGTGCCAACTATTTGGCACCCAAAATAAAATAATAATATAAATATATATACACTTTAAACGCGCTATTTACACTGGGCCTTTTGCATCCATTCACTCAAATAACACCCAAATATATAATAAATGGCTCTGATACTATTGTTGTCGGAGATCTAACATACGTGAGGTGTATGCATGTGCAATTGTGTCTATTGCCTAAAATACGTATCATATACATATTAAATGCGACAGAAGCATTTAAACTTGTAATAAACACAATAAATAATATATTAATCACATTAATATATTAGTAAGGTTGAGAAATCACCTAAACGTGTAACTTTATATACATATTTTTCTCGGAGTTCGCATAGAGACCAACTCGTGGGTAGTTCTAGTCACTAACACGGTGGACTTGGTGAGCTAGAACAGCAGCCCCATATCAAGGACGGGATTAACTCTTAACCCTAAAATGACCAGTTGTGTGTTTTCTTCATTTTCTCTAAAAGGATAAAGAAATGAAATTTGAAGCAATTCACAATTGTTTCTTATGGTACCATGGAGAAAAATGAAACAATTTCATTTCTCCTATTTGTCTCCTTTTTCTTTCTTCTTCGACACCATTTCTTCTCATTTCTTTTTCTTAATTTTCGATTTCCATTCAATCATAAAACACACACACTTTTCACACACATCTATCTCTTTATATATATATATAATAAAATAATAATATAATAATAATAGGTGCCAACTATTTGGCACCCAAAATAAAATAATAATATATAATAATGAGATATTTTGATTATTTAACAATTAAATAATCAAAGTATGAAATGATCATTTTGCCATTTATAAATAGTTACCAAGTCTACCCCCTAGTGGGTCCCACCAAATTTCACACTTGGGTAAACTCAACCGATGGTTCACAATACACCACGTGTCATTGTATAATTATAAATAACAATTATTGACTAATTGTTATATTTAACACTAAAATATAGATACGCACGTATTCCCGTGGTAGTGCTGGATATTGCTGAATTAAATAATTTAATCCGACAAGCTGCCTTAGTGCACAACGAGTACATTCTATATCGCCGGACTCCCTAGGTCCACATCCGATTCGTCAAATGAAACTATTCCATAAGTCCGTGATCAATGCCCCATGCACACATTACGGATATACAAATCAGCGCGTTGAACCATACAAGTTGAGGTTACAACACATACGTATAGTCTTTCTGTCATGATATCCTAGATATATAGGGATATAAATTATCACCGTCAAATCCCCATGTGCTCATCCATGTCCTATCTCTAGACTTGTATCTCACTGAACAATATGTGCAAACTCTTTTGCCATATTGTTCTACCCTGATGGAAACTCTTGTTTTGGGATTAATGCTTGTGGCTACAAGACTTTTCGAGATACAGTCTAGAAGGCTCTGGATATCTAACTCCCTGTGCGAGTTGACGGATCCCATATCTATACACACCGGACTCCATAACCATCGAACTATACCTAGCGACACCCAGCGGTCACATCATGAAAGATCTGTGACATGCGTGGAACCAAAGTATGGTGGATCACTTACAAGTCCACCGTGGCACTCGGGTCAAAGGACCATGTATACTACTCAACTCGAGAGGACCCTCCATTGACGGCTTACATAGGGTGTCTATCAGAGTCCCTCGTGAGTCTGTCTCATATCCAATCCTAACTGGATACCCATATGTCAATGCGAGCTCCAAGCTCACACTTGGCTAAGAACGACCATCTATACCCTATAGGCATACGGATATTCAGTTAGGACTGATTATTGAACAGACTTATGAGGACCCCAATAGACATCCTATGTTGCCTTTAATGGAAGGTCCTCTCGAGTTGAGTAGTATATGTGGTCCTCTGACCTAAGCACTAAGGTGGGCTTGTAAGTGATCCACCATACTTTGGTTCCACGCATGTTAGAGATATTTCATGGTCTGACCGCTAGGTATCATTGGGTATGGTCTGATACTCATGAAGTCTGGTGTATGCAGATATGGGATCCAACAGCTCTCATGGGGAGTGATATATCCAGATGCTCCAAGCAATGAACCCAGGAAATGAGTTTCCACAGGGTTAAACAATATGGTAAAAAGTTTGTTTATATTATTCAGTGAGATACTATTCTGGAGATAGGTTTATGGATGAGCACATGAGGATTTGACGGTGTTGATTTATATCCCCGCACATCCAAGATATATATGATGGAAGGACTATACGTATGCGTTGTAACCTCAACTTATATGGTTCAACCTGCTGATTTGTAATATTTGTGACATGTGCTTGAGGCATTGCTCACGGACTTATAGAATAGTTTCATTTGACGAATCGGGGGTGGACCTAGGAGTCCCACGATATGGAGTGTACTCATTGTGCATTGGGGCAAAGTACTAGATTAAATTATTTAATCTAGTAATATCCAGCACTACTATGAGAATGCATGCGTGTCCATATTTAAGCGTTAAATACAATAATTAGTCAATAATTCTTATTCACTAACTGTATAATGACATATGGCGCATCATGAACGCTCAGTTGAGTTTACCCAAATGTGAGATTTGATGAAACTCGCTAAAAGTATACTTGGTAACTATTTATGAGAGGTAAAATGGTCATTTCACACTATAATTATTTAATTGTTAAATAATCATAATATCTCAATTAAATATATTATTTTATAATATTATATATTTTAATAATATAATATATATTTATGCATGATATTTGTCATGCATTTATATATATAATATTATTTTTATAATTTTTATATTATTTTTTCCCTAAGTGGCTAAATATTATTATTTAATATATAATATTATTATAATAATCAAATTTGAGATATATGTGTGTGTTTTATGAGAACAAAAGGAAATAAGTGCAATTGTTGCATTTTGTTTTTCTTTGTTTCATTTTCTATTTTTGAGAGAAAGAGCAAAGAAATTAGCCGGACATTTTAGGGGATTAAAAAGTTAATCCCGTGCTGGATTAAGGAGTTGTTGTTCTAGCTTGCCAATCCAACCAAGTTGGTGACTAGAACTGCCTACGAATAAGACTCTGAGCGAACTTCTAATATACACGTGTAAAACGTTACACGTTCTGGTGATTTTTCAACTTTACCTTTGATATATTAATTTAATTAATATATGCTTTATGTGTTTATTATATGATTTAATTATTTCGTTGTGCCTTTAATATTGTTGTACATGCATACACCCATGTATATTTGATCCCCAACAAGTACATGCTAGGTATTAGATACTGCATGTCCTTCTCACATGTGTAATATGTTACAGGGTCTAAGGGAAGTTAGATTGCTACAACCAGAAAAGGTAAAGCTTCGAGCTGGAAATAGAGATTTTCTGTAGGTTAAAGCTATTGGACATTTAGATTTACTTCTCCCATGTAATAAAACAGTTGTATTGTATAATTATTATTATGTTCCCAGTATCATCAGACAGATTATATCCCTTCTTGTACTCTACAGTGAAGGGTATTATATGTATATTCGAAACTATTCCTTATGTTTATATGATATGCATGATGTATTACTATCTGAGTGTCAGTTAGTTAATGGGCATTATATATTAAATACAACTAGAAATATCATGAATTTGCAAGCTAGTACTAGTAATAGTTTTGAAACTTTAAATGAAATGGAATTATGGCATATGAGATTATGTCACATAAGTGTGAGATGTCTAACTCGTCTGGTTAAGGATGGTCAAATCTCCAATCTAACCATGCAACCTTATCCAGTTTGTGAATCATGTATTCAAGAAAAGCTGACCAGTTCTCTATTTATAAGTGTTGGATACCGTGCCTCAGATTTATTAAAATTGGTACATGATTGGTGTTATAATAGCTAAGCGCAAACGTATGCTATCGTATCAAGTAATATAAGATTTTAAGTCCAGATATCAATCCTATAAAGACTATACGATCTAATTTTATAAATCAAGTACTAAAATTGTATCTACTTAACTTTTATTCAAAAAATCACAATCGAAAATTTAATTAACTAGTCTAACTCTATCAATTAAACTAAATAAAAGCAAATGATAGAATTCACAAATAAAGATAATCTAGGGTTTTTACTCATCCCCTAGTATTTCATCAAATTTATTAACCTCTTAATTAATCTTTTAATACCAATTATTGGCTTATACACTAATCTCATCACAAGCCTCATTCGATTGTCAAGTGACTATATTATACATAGTCTAACAATCACCTATATATCTATGATAATCAAATCAGAATGTAATTCATTAAGATCAAGTCTAAATTATACCATACATATCACCTAGGTATATGTTTATTCTAGATGGAAATTATAGTTGTTACCTTATGATCATGCATCAAACTATCGTAGGCTAAACACATGAAGCTATTCGTCAAGTTCATCATGGTTCCTTAATCATTCAATATATTGATGGGGTATAATGAAAGAATTAAACACAAGATAGAATGAATCAATTATATGTATTAAGTTCACAAACTAAAAATTAACAAAATCTAAATCCATACTAGGTTCAAATAGTTTACCCTAAATGAACATTTAGCCTATCATAAAACTACTAGTATCCAACAAATTCATAAATATCAATAAGAACAAAAACATAACGATAAAGAAAGAGTAGAAAAACTATTCAAAGTGACTCATTGATGTGCTTCTCGCTCTTCTTTGACTTGAAGCTTGAATTCTTAATCTTAGTTCTTTAAATTTTGGCTTTGATCTTTGATTTTGTGTTGTGAATTCTTTTTCTAATTTTTAGCCTCTCTCCAATCTCTGATTATGCTATTAAAAGAGTGCTTTTATAGCTATGAGAAATCTTATGGGCAAGGGCCTTCGAATCCAAGTCAAAATAACAGAGTTGAGAGGGAATTTTATACTTCGCATGGGTACCACGGCACTGAGGGCTTGGTGCCATGGCCCAAGACCTGGAAACACAACTTCAAGGAGCATCACTAGGTGTCGCAGCTTCAGGCCTGATCAGACGCTCTCATATTTTGAGCGCACCCTTTTCGTTTTACGTCTGATTCACCTTTTGTTTGTTCCTATACATCACATTTTCTGTTATGCATCTATTTATGATCAAAACTATGAATAAATAGCCAAATATTCATGATTTTTAGTAAAATATAAAAGTTAGGTACAAATTATACTAGTATTTTTACGCTCCTATCAGTATATAGCAATGTATGTAATCTAATGAATCATACTACAATAGGTGAATTTTGATACTTTGTACTCTTTATCAATGATTTTTTAGGATACGTGTATGTGTTTCTTTTAAAACACAAGTTAGAAACCTTTAAAAAGTTTAAAAAGTTTCGACTTTAAGTAGAGAAATAAACTGGCATGTACATCAAATGTCTTCGATCAGATCGAGGCGGGGAGTACATAAGTAATGATTTTTTGAATTATTTGAAGGAGAATGAGATTCTCGCTTAATATAGTTCTCCAGGTACTCCACAACATAATGGTGTCTCGTAAAAGAGGAATCAGATTTTATTGGATATGGTCCGATTAATGATGAGCTTTATCGATCTGCTTGAATATCTATGGGGTCATGCCTTAGAAACTGCAGCTCATATCTTGAACAGAGCTTCATCTAAAGCTATTCCCTCCACTCTATATCAGATATTGACTGGAAGGAAGCTGAGTCTTAAATATTTTAAGATTTAGGGCTGCCTTACTTATGTAAATGTTGCACAACAAGATAAACTTGCACCCAGAGGGTATAATTATCAGTTTATTGGGTATCTCAAGAATTATATTAGATACCAATTCTATGATCCTGAACAACAAAATGTGTTCGTTGCTTGTAATGTCACTTTATTTGAAAAACAGTTTTTCATGGATAGTGGGAATTATAAAAAGATTGAATTTGATGAAGTCAATCAAAATCAAGATGAACTGCAGATGGAAACTCAAGCTCAATCGAGCAGAATACCTTTATCATACACTCTACATAGGTTGGAAAGGATGTCAAAGCCACTTATTAGGTATGGTCAGATGCCTAAAGGTGCCCTTGGAGTTTTATTAATTAAAGAAAATGATCCTTTGACCTATAGGGAGGTGATGTTGGACATCGACTTGCAAAATGGTAAAATGCCATGAAATTTGAAATTGACTTTATGCACCAGAATCAAGTTTGGGACTTGGTTAATCTTTTTAAAGGAATAGTTTCTATCATTTATAAATGAATTTACAAAAAAAAGTAAGGGCACTATGGAAAGGTTCAAATCTTTAAAGCCCGACTAGTAGCTAAAGGTTATACTCAACTATCTAGGATCGATTATGAGGAAACCTTTACACCAATAGCGATGCTTAAGTTAATTTAAATATTATTAGTATTTCCTGCATACTATAACTATAAGATATAACAGATGGATGTAAAGACAGTGTTCCTAAATAGATATCTCGAAGAGATATATATGGAACAAACTGAAGGTTTTGCATCCAGCTTGACCTAATATGCAAACTGAAGAAGTCCATGTATGGACTTAAGCAAGCATCCTGAAATTGAAATCTTTATTTTGATGAAGTAATCAGTGGGTCTGGTTTCATAAAAAAAATGAAGAGGAAACTTGTGTGTACATGAAGGTCAGTTGGAGCATGATAGTTTTCTTAGTTCTATATGTGGATGACATACTTATCATTAGAAATGATATTGATATGTTACAATCAATCAAACTGAAGAAGTCCATGTATGGACTTAAGCAAGCATCCTGAAATTGGAATCTTTGTTTTGATGAAGTAATCAGTGGGTCTGGTTTTATCAAAAATGAAGAGGAAGCTTATGTGTAGAGGAAGGTCAGTTGAAGCATGATAGTTTTCTTAGTTCTATATGTGGATGACATACTTATCATTGAGAATGATATTGATATGTTGCAATCAGTCAAGAGTTATCTAAGTAAGAATTTCTTCATAAAGGATTTGAGATACACTTTTTTTTATACTAGGTATAAAGCTTTATAGAGATAGAGCTAGGAAGCTTATAGGACTCTCCTAATCATCGTATATTAATAGTCTTAGAAATATATAATTTCACTAATTGTAAGATAGCTAATGTACCTTTTAGACAAGGCATTCATCTTTCGCGGAGAATGTCTCCTCAAATAGAAGATGAAAGAGTTAGAATGTTTAGCATGCCATATGTATTAGCTGTTGAAAGCTTGATGTATGTTATGGTGTGCATGAGACTTGACATCAGCATGGCTATAAATATTACTAGTCGATACTAGTTTGATCCAGGTGATAGCCATTGGATGACAGCCAAACATGTCCTTAAATATCTTAAGGGTACAAAGGACAAGTTTCTCATTTATAGAGATAATGACTTGCAGGTGAGAAGATATACAGATTCAGACTTTCAGTTTCTTTAAGTCAATGCATAGATCCTAACAATTTTTTCTTCAAAAGAAATTCTCAAGAAAATTTAAGAAGTGAGAAGAAAACAAATTAGTTAGGTGGTAAGACCAACCGTGAAATATAAATAAAATACAAGAAGAAAATAAAATAAGCTAGGTGGTAAAACTAACCTGAAATATAAATAAAATACAAGAAGAAAATAAAAAGAGTTAGGTGGTAGAATCAACCATGAAAAATTAAAAAAAATACAAGAAGTTAACAAAATAAGTTAGGTGGTAAGACCAACCATAAAAAATTAAAATAAATTACAACAAACGAGAGAAATTTAAGAAGTAAAATATTACCAAAAAAAAAGTAAATGTATGAAGTTACTGTTTTAGTACTGATAGACATGACCTACTTTCGCCTAATGTGCTTCCTCGACAATGGCGTCAAATTTTATTTACACTTAAAATATAATACAATTATTGTAGTATAGATTAAAGTATCGATCCCATGAGAAAACTTTTGACAAAATAGATTAGCGAAATAAAAGTAGTAAAACAATTACAATTGAGAAAATTGAGTGTGAAATTGATATAAAGAAGATAAAATTATATATGACTTATGGAAGAAATTTATAGCGATGTGAGCAAAGCTTCAAGAATCACTAATGTACTTCATAAATCTATCCTATACTTTGATTCAATATTTATAACTCAATTAAACGTTTCTCATCCCAAACAATCAATTATAAGATATGTATAATATGACACATTTGATAATAAATGTATTTGATATGATTAAACTCTTTACAAACAATATCACAAACCATGTTCATCTATCGAAGTTATCCAAGATAGACAATACATCATTTTGATAATATTGCAGTAAAAGATCAACTTGAATATCAAACAATATTTTTCTTTACAAGTTATCTAAGATCAACAATATATCGATTGATAAGTTGCAGTAACGATCAACTTGTAAAACAATGTAATCAATAACAATTACAATTCTACATGAATCACATAAAGAAAATATGACTGAAAATATATAAGACATGAGAATTATAATTTCCAAATTATAGAAAAGTAATAGATAAGAATTTAGACAAAATAAACTTACAAATGTTGTAGCTCTTAACAAAGAATCAAAGTTTAGAAATAAATTTATTACACATAAAAGTTCATATCTAGCATTGCCAAACACTCTATCCTAACTTACAATTAATTCTTATGCATGTTAAAGCAAAAGTATATTTGAAAATTGTAAAAATGAAAAACATTCATTATCCTCCTAAAGGTGTCATTATATAGGTAATGAATGGAAACATGTTTAGTGTGACTTCAATCTTCAACATTTTTTGCCACCAACTCCTTTATTGAATTGCAGCACATTTTTTATAATGGAAACAATCAAGTTCGCTTTGTGGTCAACATTAAGGTTATATAATTTTGTCTCTTCTTTTCATAGCCACCAAGTTGATGTAATTTGGATTAAATATTCTTTGAACTATGGTCAAAATACCATAGGTACTTTGGATTTCGGCGACCAACTCATTTACCAATTTATAACACCATTTTATCTATAAAATCGGCTAAATTAGACTTTGTGATCAACAAAAGAGTTGTAGATAATTGACCCATTATTTCACAACTTTAAGAATCATAATGATTGAATACGTATTTTGTGAAATACGGTCCAAATACAGGAAGTAGGTCAGGTTAGACAGAAGTTGTAATCCAATCCTATTGTATCCCAATTTTGGCCTATTAGAAGAAGATAGATTTCGCCTTTTGACTATAACTATGCTACTCTAGGTTTAAAAATTTTTTTATTTTAATTTTTACATTGAAAGTTATGTTCATTCTTCTAAACTTGTGCAAATAATAGTCATTAATCATAAATTAATGATTATCCAGCCTTTGGTCCAAATCAACATTTCCCACATAGGTTAAAGTAATGGCGCCAACTTGAGTAGAATAGTAATTCTCAATTCCTACCATTACTATTGTGTTTCCATAATTAGAGTCGGACATCCCTATAGATAGGAGGTGGCCTGGCTCTTTTTCTTCTAAGTCTACATCTATGAGAGCTTTGTCAGTGTCTTTATTAATGTGGTTTTTGTGGATTTTTATAATTAATGCCCTATTTTTAGTAGTTTCCCGCACTGGATCCTCCAAGATTTGGGTTGGGTCAACTATCTGATTGAGTTCCATATTCTATTATTTTGGGACACCGCTCCCGTTAGGACTAGTCTCTTTGCCATTGCCTCTTTGCTCATGGTGTTTATCAGATAAAGAATTATTTGTTTGAATTTTGGACTATTGCTTTATTCTAGATTTCTAGCTCTTTTCTTGGTCTTTCCTCGAGCTTTTTCTTTGTGTGCTCAGTGTGATTTTTGAATCTCATCCAAACTCCATAAGAGAGGAAGGCATCTCTTATCACTGTAGTGTCTCTTGATTCTCTTTGTGAGGCTTAGATTTCATTCTTTCTTTGTATGGAGCTTTCACATTCTCTCTATGTGTGGCCTTGTCTACCATAATAATAACAAAAGTTTGATAGACATTTATAGAGAATAGGAAAAATTGTATCTTCACTTAACCATTCTATCCTGACTTTTATGAATCTTCTAAGGGGCTTTGAGATGTCAATATGAACTTAGATTTTTAGGAACTTGCTTAGGCAGTAGCCAACATCATCTAATTTAATTTCTTCCACCTTGTCCATTTTGTTTCTCAGGAGTTTAGTTGCAAATTTGTGCCTACATGCTAATGGTACATTATGAATTTGAATCCATAATGGTGTGCATTGGAAAGAGAGGTTGGAGATTGCCTATAAGCCCGAGCTTTCTATGATTACTATTAAGGCTTTGTCAAAATGCCATGGTTCTCCAAGGAGGACATTTTTTCTATCTCTCTGAGTTCAAAGGGATGAAGGAATTTGTTATTTCCTAGACTCTCTATCTTTAGTTGTTCTAACAGTCTCCATATCATTAACATGGTGGTCTTGAATGCTTTTTTATTTATTACCCAATTTAAGAGGACTTTGACCACTAGACATACTGCTATCATTTTCTCTCCTTCTGCCCTCAAGTTACCAAATATTTCAAACTTTTCACTCTCTCGCTTGAGATTGTTAGTGCACTGTATTTCTTTATTAATGCCTCTGTATCCATTAAGGTTGGTGTGTGGGTGGGTTAATAAAGCTAAAAGTTGGTTGTTGAGGGACAATTATATTTGGTTATTTGTGAAGATCTGTTCATAAATTTCTACAGAAAACCACTCAATAAGAGGGACTACCATAACCATAAAGGTTACCTAACCCCACATAGTTTCTTATAAAAGCTATAGAGAAAATAATAGGGATACCACATCAGCTCACAATTTAACTAAATTAGACATGTTATATCAAGACTATGTAGTTTTTATAATGTTAAAGAGAACATGACTTTCATTTCCTAATTAAAAAAAGAAAAAAAAATCTTCTAATAATATTTTAGAAGGTTACTCATACTATATATATTATATTATTTATAAAAAAATAGAATTTAAACTTAAAATTTCTACCAAAATAAAAATAAATAAATTACAAATTTTTTACTACTAATGTAAATAAAAAAACAAAAATATTTTTTTAAAAAAAAAGAAAGATTTCTTAACATCAAAGCGAGCTGAATTGGCTGCTACAAAGGGCAAAAGAGAGTTGGGAACGGTTGCTATCCACAATCGTTCTCCCTCTATAGCCAAAGTCAATTTAGATAGACCACGAGCAATTTTGTTCGCTTATCTCTTTACATGATTTACACTCTAAATATTAGAGTGAGACATTACAATTATAATATAAGATATTGCCATATCTATATCAGCCAATGAACTAGACTTCTCCTGGATGAGTTTGACAACAATTAGAGAATCAGATTCTACAATTGATGGTCGATTGCGTAGTCTGTAGGCCATATCCATTTCCTTTTAAATTACAAGTGCTTCTACCACTTCAATAGAACAGAGGCCAGTTTTCCCTAACACATTTGATGCCACCATAATTCCTTCTTTATTTCGAATCACTTATCCCATACCGTATCGACTTCTCTCTTGATCAAAAGCAGCATCTATATTAACTTTCCAAGATCTAACTTGAGGGGGAAGCCATTGAGTCAAATAGCTGTTATGTTGTTCCAACTTTTGGAAACCAAACGTATGATATTCCTTCACATAACCCTCTACCCATTATACTATTTGAACCCATTTTTCTCTCTTTTGAGAATGAAGAAACACGTTTTTGCAATGTCATATTCTCTAGAAAAAATTACCATTAGAATTGAGAAATCATCAGGACTTAAATTATCTAAGCAACATAACATTAAATCTTGAAAATTTAAGGCATCTCTCCAAGAATCTTCATTCAAAAAGCTAACAGCACATCTGACAGGTTTTAGCTTTTTACATAACCGTAAGGCATGAAGAGTAGACTTCATATTTGATCGGCAGCATAGACCAAACTTCCCACCTAAATTTTGTGACTTTCCAAATTAACCATAATAAGGATCCAATTGTTCCAAGCCTTCCACAAAACTTTTTACCTTATATAGAATGTTCAGATGCCAACACATCTTCCACCATCTTTGCAGTTTTGAGTTCTTAGTGCCTCATGTCTTTTTTTAAACTGTAGCGCCACCCAATACCCATTTTTTACCGAGACTTTTCCTATTGATTCATAATGCCACAACAAGGACTCTTTAGTTTGCTGTCAGAGGGAATTCCCAAAATTAAATATGTATCTTCTTTTATAAATGTCCTCCTTATTTGTGGCTCATCCCACTAGCCTGAATCAAGCTTCAACTCAGCCATTATAACATTTACTAGTGGTGTGACATTGGAAATTATTATTGAAGGATATTGGTCTCGACACCCACTGATCTTTTTAGATCATGTATCGAAGATAAAGGCAATCGAAATAGAGTTATAGAATAGGTAGGCAAAGCCTGTAGTACAACTTTTATCATTATTTTACGGCCACCCATTGAAAATAATTGTTTTTCCATCCTTGTAATTTTTCCCAAATCCTCTCTCTTATCAAAGTAAAGGCTGCTTATTTATTCTTTCCCATAACACTAGGCAATCCAAGGTAGTTGCCTTGTAAAGGAACCATCATTACTCCAAGAATGCTCACCTACTTATCTTTGATCTTGCATATGGCGACTGAAGCAAAATGTCGACTTAGTGAAATTTATCAATTGCCCAAAAGAACCTATATACTTTAACAGTACATCCATCACGACCTTGTACTTTGAAGAATATGCTTTAAAAAATATAATACTATCATCAACGTAAAATAGATAGGATATAACAACACCCCCTGCCACATCTCAGACCTGTTATTTATTTATCCTCCTCCGCGTTTTAGATTAGAGTCGATAAGCCTTTAGTGAGAGGGGATCCCTTTAGTGAAGTCCACGAGAAGGTCATACCTCTCTACTTAGATGTTCGTTAATTATAAACTTGTAGGACATTGTAGATATGCAACCCATAATCTTCTTGATAAAACCCCATGAGAAACCTAATTTAGTCATCATCCCCTCCAAAAAACCTCTACTCTATACAATCATAAGCTTTTGCCATATCAAGTTTTAAAGCCAACCAATTTTGTTGCCCCTTCTTTTTTCTTCTCAGGATGTCCAAACGCTAATAACTTATGATAGCGTTGTTGGAGATTAATCTTCCAGGAACAAAGACGCTTTATGTGCTATTTATCATAGACCACATAATTATTTTAAGCCAATTTGTCACTATTTTATAAGAAAATTTGCATAAACTTATGGGTCAAAAATCACTTACTGCGGTTGATCCACTTTAGGCAATAAAGTAATCAGAGTGTTATTGAAATAAGCTAGAGAAGCCCTATAATTTAGAATACGAAGGCATACTTTGGTCATATAAGGCCCAACAACCTTCCAATATTTTTGATAGAATCGGTCAGACATCTTGTCACTAATAGGGGCCTTTATAGAAGGCATTTGGAATATGGCCGCATGAAGTTCATTGGCTGTGAATGGGGCATCCAATAGTTGATTCTCTACTTTAGAAACCTTCGGGCTTACCTTTCCCAGAACCGTAGTTATATCACTTTAAGAAGGAGATGAAGTACATACAATATTTACAAAATAATCTTGCACAACATGCTGGATAACCACGGTTCCACCCGCCATATCTCATTGCAATAAAAAAATCCCTATAACTTCATTCCTTATTAAACACTTAGTGGCTTTGTAATGAACACATTAAAATACATATTTATTAAGAGATTCAGTCACCATTTAATATAATTAATTTTTGTATTTTTGTATTTTTAAGCTTGAAATAAAGTGTATCCTTAAATTATGATTAATAAATATTATTTGCACAGATTTAGGTAAAATGGATGTAACTCTCAATGTAGAAATTTAAAAAAAGAAATTATTGAACATGAAGTAACATGACTCAATCTTACACAAATTTGAAGAACAGTTGAAAAGCCAAATCCAACATGTTATGGGCCAAAAATTAGGATACAAAAGAATTGGGTTATAACTTCCGCTCAGCTTGACCCACCTTATGTATTTGGACCGTATTTTACAAAATACATACCCAATCGATATAATTCTTAAATATGTGAAATATCGACTCAATTATTAACAACTCTTATATTTATGGTAAAGTCCAAATCAGCCGTTATCATTGATCAAATTGTATTGCAAATTGATAAAAAGGTTGTTGGCCGAAATCTGACATATCTTTAGCATTTTGCCCATATTTCATTGGATACTCATCCGAATTACATGAATCTAGTGGCTATGGAAAGAAGATACAAAATTCTACAACTTTTATGTCGGCCAAAAAAGCTACATTGATCATTTCCATTATCAAAAAGGTGCTACAATTAGGTGAATGAGTGATTGGCCTACATTATTGAAGATTATAGTCACATTAAACATATTTTCATTCATTGCCTATATAAGGACACTCTTATGACGTTTTTCAAGACTTAAAAATTCTCTTATATTTTTTTTCTCTTTAACATGCATTGTAAGTTAGGCTAGAGTTATTGACAAGGCTAGAGATGAACTTTTATGTGTAATGAATTTACTTATATGTTAATCTTTTATTACAATATTGTCAATCATTATATTGTCGATCTTAGATAACATGTAAAGACAATAATTATTTTATATTCAAGTTGATCTTTTACTGCAATATTGTCAAAATGATATATTGTTGATCTTAGATAATTTGGCATAAACGAACATGGTTTGTGTTAATGTTTGTAAAGAGTTTAGTCATATCAAATATATGTATTATCAAATGTGCCACATTTTACATATCTTTCGATTGATTGTTTGGGATGTGAAACTTTTAATTGAGTTATAAACATTGAATCAAAGTATATAATAGATTTGTGAAGCATAATTGTAATTCTCGAAACCTTACTTACATCATCATAAAACTTTTTTCTTAATTTATATACAATTCTATCTTATCCACATAAACTAATTAGTTAATTTTCTCATTTGCTACGGCTTTAATATTTTTACTTCACTAGCCTACTTTGCCAAAAGTTTCCTCATAGGATCGACACTTCAATCTATACTGCGATAGCCGCATTATATTTTGAGCATAAACACCTAATGATGAAAATTGGGTGTTTTTATCGCCATGATTTAACCAATTCACTCTAGTCTTTTGTTTCTAGTAGACTTTTAACTTATAAGCTAGGACATCCAACGAGTTTTCAAGCTTCCTATATTCATTCCAATTGCTTCCCCCATAAGGACTCTTGAAGAGCATCCAATTATTTTTGTTTCAGGGACATATGATATTGAAGAGTCCTAAAAGACTTTAAATTCCACTTGTGAAGCACAGACCCATATCTATCTAAAATTCCCACAACTTTCAACTTCGTTTTTGTAGACCTGATCGACAACTAATGGACCTTTATAATTGCTTCACATTCAGGATCATCTACCCAAGCCTCCTCAAAATGGAATGCCTAAGAATCTTTGTCCTCCATTGAGAATGGTCATCAGCAATTCTTACTAGTAGCGGACGATGATCTGATCCCCATAGCTTAAGATGTGAAACCGAAGAGCTAGGAAAAGTTCTTGACTAGTCCGATTTACATACCATTCGATCAATCCTTTCATGAATAAAATCTTGACCACCTTCCTATTTACCCACGTAAATTATGGCCTATTATAGCACAAATCCTCTAATTCACAGTTATCTAGAGCTTTGCAAAAATCTTCAATGAAAGAAGGCTTTCGTAACAATTCTCCATCCTTTTCCTCAAAACTCATGAGCTTGTTAAAATCACCCACATATAGCTAAGGTAATGAAGACAATGTCCTTAAACGAAGTAGCAGAGTCTAGGAATGCCTTCTTTGGATTGATCAGGGTGCCCATATAAAACCTGTGAACCAGCATTTTCTATTTCGATAAGATGAAACTATAACATCAATATGAGATTTAGAAAATGACAACAAGTCCACAAATACTTGATCAGTCCATAATAAACAAAGGTCCCCACTATGATTAACCTTTCCACCACTAATTTTCTAGTGAACCCTAACTTACATCTTAGTGACTCAATTTGACTATGCTATATGATAGTCTCCATAAAAAACACTAAATTGGGCTTAAATTATTGTACATAATTGCACAACACAGGGAATGCTCGCCCGTTGCCCAGACCTTGAATGTTCCAACTTAGTATATTCATAACGACTAACAACCCTCTTCCTCGGAGGCTGCCAATTTCTCTGACTCCTTAACACCAGTAGAGTCACTAGGAAAAGAAGAATCATTAGTAGCCGTTAGAACCGATATGTCATCAACTAACGACCTAGAAACCTTCTTTCTTGCTTTACTAATATCTTTCTTCTTCATACAAAGGGTTATAGCTTTGCATATAGGGGCTTTGCTTTTGGGTTCCACCTAGCTCACCTTAAACCCTTGCTTTCTAGAGTCAGTGAGCCAGAACAACTAGGTAGCTATTTCTTACTATAGGTTCTGCTTACAGTAGTAGGTAATCGTAATTGATAACCATCGTCCACTACTTTTTGTATAGTATTTTTGAAGATATCTTAAAGCACCAAAGCCAATTATGTTCGTTAGTTAACACCTCTGATTGAATCTTTGAGAAATTCTCAATATGTGGAGAGAACTCCATATTCATTACATGAGCACCAACCTTTTTCCCTCTTGAAAACTTTGGTTCTCTAGTTATACCAAAATTAGATGTCATAACTGCCACGTTTTCATTATTTCAAGAAAGATTATCCTCATTTTCTAAGAGTGGAAAATAACTGCCAAATAGTACTAGTATTCGTACGAGACTTTACCACCCTAATTGATATTGACATTTTTGTTGTTTGAGGGCCTTTCATCGGCTGCCACAAAGACTGAGTTGTCTATTTCAGAATGCGCATGAACTTACCTTTGACAGTCAACTTAAAACTTCCCCCTACATCATTCTTCAACGACTCATTATTCTTCTAAGTATTAAAACTTGCAATCAAAACTAATTTGTTTTCCGTCATGATTCAGTCACCATATTCTAAGTTCTCCCTATATCTCTCCCCGAGATTTTTTTGAGGACATTTGCAAAGAGAATGACACAAAATTTTACAAGAGTAACACAATTCTGGTAAACGCTCAAAACAGAGAGGTACAACAACTAACTCTTCCCCTAATTCAATTTAAATCACCCTAGGGAGAGGCTTAGTAATATCCACACTAACTCAAACAGTGCCCCAAACATCCCCAGATCCACGTCTTCCGCCATTCCCACTAAACCACAAAGACTAGCCCCGACCTGTTTGTTCATACAAGCAATAGGAATATGATGGAATTAAACCTAAAAAGATCGTTCTATTAAAACTCATTTTACAATAGTCACATATTCCAGTCGGCTCTTTTAAAATAATCAACTGACGGCTAAAAGTCCAAGAACCTCCTGCCAAAACCACCCTTTATCCGCTTCATTATGAAAGTGGAATACAAAGATATTAGTATCAATAACATCTACATCAAACTTATCTACCATCTGCCGAAGCATTGGCATCCAACAAACTACAACATCTCTACTTACTCTTCGGAAAGACTGAATTTTTCTGACTAGCGAGCATGCTACATCACCTTGTACAGCATTACACCATCCCCCATCAAGTCGTAGTCTAGGAACGTTGGACCAGAGACAGAGAGAGAGAGAGAAATGGATTCACACAATTTAGTAATCCCACAAGGATCCATAATCACAACAGAAAAATAAAACTAAAAGAAGAAAAGCTGTTTCTTTAGAAAACCAAAGAAAACAGAAACTCAACTACTTTCCTTAAAGTTTACACAAGCAAAATGCCAGAGCAAACCTAAGAAAAACTCCTCGAAATTTTTTTTGCTTGGGCATATTCTTGACAGAACCACATCCGAACTTCCATGTTGAGATCACGACAACAAGACATGCACATTTTGAACCCGGAAATTTGAACATGTTTAATTGTTCTCCATTTGCAAAGTTTACTTTTGTGCATTTGTTTCTCTCACAACAAACTCATAATATTAATCCTCATAAAAGTACATTTTTTATTTGTCCGGGGAGGCCGAGCTTGCATGGTATGGGTTTGAGTTAAGGCACGCACAGAGTGCGATGCTTGTTTTACGCGTTATGTCAGTCATCACTCATCATGACTTCTCAATGTCATCCTAAAGCTTCACATCTGTTCAATTCACCGACTTCTATTCATTAATTGAAAATATAAACTTCCCTCCCAAATCAACAGTTAAAATCTTATTATTGGCGCCATTTTGCAAAACCCCCACCCATTGTTTTCCCCAAAACTAATAGCCGAACCCTAACCCTAACCCATATCGAAATTCAAACCCAATTTCCTGTTTTATATTCTTAACTCTCTCGACCGTGGTTTACGCGGACTGAAATCGAAACGTCCTCTGCTTATTAACGAAATAAAGACATAACCGACTCTCTCACAATAAGTCTTTTCCTGTATGATTCTTTCCGTCTCTGGTACTAAGTAATGATTGTGGAACGAGTTAGAAAGCAGCAGAAGCCGGAGAGGGCTCCGGGAAATTGTGAGATTGGGCGAGAAAATTGCGGGCCCGAGAAGGTGGGAGATAAGAAGGTGAAGCGAGGTAGAAAAAAGGTTTTGAATAACAAGCATAGTGGCAATGATACTGGAGCTGCACAAGTGAAGGAAACTGAAGAAAGAAAAGAGAATGGGGTTTCTCATATGGAGGAATGCATGAGGAATGGGGATGGAGGAAGTGAATTGGGTGAAGATGGTGAAGACACAGTGAGTAAAGGTGAAAGGAAAGGTAAGAAAAAGGAAAATCACAAGAAAAGTCTGGATCTTGTAGCTGGTGAAGAAAAGCGAAACGGTGAAAATATTGAAGAAGAGAAAAAAAGTAGGGTGTCAAAAGGCGAAAAGAGAGTAAAATTTGATGATAATTGTCAGATTAGGGGTGAAAAGACTAATGGAGTTTCTGAGGACAAAGTGGGATCAGATGGAGTGACAAGTTTGTCAGGGAAGAGACTGAGAGGTGGTGGGAAGAAAGTGAATTATAATGAAGATGAATTTGATGAAGACGATGATGAAGGTGTATTTGGGAAGAAGAGAAAGAAGAGAAGCAGAGGTCAAAAGGTGATGCAAAAGAGGAATAAATTGACAGCTGAGAAAGTGCAAGGGAATGATCCCAGTGATAAGCAAGGGAATGAAGGAGGGAATACTAAGAAGCGTGGCCGGAAGAGTAAGAAAAGCGAGAAAGTGAAAGAAAATGCGGGTTTGAAATCTGAAGGTGTAGAAACTAGGAATTTAGAGGAGGATGAAGGTGAAGGGAATAAGGCAAGGCAAAGAGGACCAAAGACACAAGCAAAAACAGTGGAAGAAAGTGAGGATTTAAAATCTGAAAGAGGAGAAATTGGGGACTTGAAGGGGGATGAAGGTGAAGGAAACAAGGAAAGGCGAAGAGGACCAAACAAACAAGGGAAAAAAGTGACTGAGGAAAGTACTAATGAGAAAGATTCTTCAATTATAACTGATGGGTGTCATTATTCACTGAGGGCTACAAGAGCTGTTAAGGACCAACAAGTGCTGTTGAAGTACACAAAGAATAAGAGGAACTCTAAAGTAAGAACTCCTTTTGTTTTGGTGGCAGTGGTGTATTAGTCTTTCTAACCAATTTTTTTTACTACTTTTGACTGTGTATTTAGTTGTTATCTTGTTTCTTATTTGTTCTTTTATAGTGGTTTGAAGAGGAATCAATGATGTGTCATCAGTGCCAGAGGAATGATAAAGGCAGGGTTGTTAGGTGCAAGAAATGTAGGAAAAAGCGGTTTTGCATCCCATGTACAACGGCTTGGTATAGTTACTTCACTCATTGTGAACTTTATTGAATCTGATTTTCTTGTGGGGAAATGTTTGACTTATTGGATCTGTGCTTTGGTTCATCTTTTAGCATCCACAGAATTTTGTATTGTTGGTAATGTACTTTTTGTGGGAATGATTCAGAATACATTTTGGACTCGAATGTAGCTATTGAGAAAGCAACTCTACATGGAACCATTGTGTTGAGAAATAAATAATTTATGGCAATCAGTTCATATTGCTGTTATGCTGTTGAACATGGATATTTAGTTAGTTTGTTGTAGTGCATGTCTTAACGGAAGCCTTCTTTAGAATTGAATTTAGCATATGAAAGAGAATGATGAAATGTGGATCTAATTAATACATTTGACTTAATTAGCTGATTTGGAACCATTAGGGTCTTTTAATATAGATATGGAATGTTTTGATATTCTTACTGCATCACAAAGAGAATCGTGGCTTCTCTTTTATAAGGCTAATACTGTTGCTGTCAAATTTTCCTATCAATGTTACAATTTGAGGTTGTATATCTAATATCTGTTGGAATTTTGCAGTTTAATATACAGAAAAATAAAATCTAAATGATTTGTTTTCACCTGTGTTAAAATCTACAACGTTGTTAATTTAATTACTAATATATATCAGTAGATTAGTTCTTAATACTTTTTAGAGTTTTCTAAATTGTGTTGTTCAGGGTTCTACTTTTTATTCTATATCCTTCACTGTTCTTGTTCTCGTGAATTAAAGATATTTTATGCCTTCTAGGTATCCTAAGATGTCAGAGGATGAAATTGCCAACTGTTGTCCGGTTTGTCTGGGTAACTGCAATTGCAAAGCCTGCTTACGCATGGAGGGATCGCTAACTGTTAGTTTTTCTTTTTGCTCAATTCTCTTCTTGATTTGATGTATTTACTATGCAGAATTTGATATATGTTATTTGATTTAGAAAGAGCTGAAAGATTTGAAGTTAGATCCAGTCTTTACTGAACCTGAAAGAGTTCAGCACTCAAAGCTTTTACTTCGAGCACTTCTCCCTTATATTAGAAGGCTTAGGGAAGAACAATTGAAAGAGTTGATGATGGAGGCCAAAATACAAGGTATTAGGATTATTTAGCAACTGTTTTTTGTTTATACAATCTAGTATTTAGTGAGGGTTTTAATCATTGTATCATGTGAATTTGTTATTGATGTTAGAAGTCAATAAAGTTCTGTTTAGAACCCTTGTTTGACATCAATAAGGAAGATGCTTCACAGTCAAGTGTCTATGAAGTGAAAATTTTATTCTTGAGGTACCTTTGCTATTGATATCAAATTCACTGAGCCGTCTACTCTACTGTTCTTTCTTTTTAATTAGTTATTTTACCATATAAAAGAAAGTTTGATGGAAAGACATAAGGTCTGATTTTGATAGTCCCAAAAGATTTTACTTTGAGAAGTGAAATTCCTGTCACAGTGACCATTTATGGAGAAGAAAGCTACTCATGCATAACATTTTCTCTAGCAGCCTTCTCATAGATTTTTACTTGTTTTGCCATTAATTTGCTTTGTAACATTGTAGTCTTTAATAGAAGCTAAGGAAACTCAACTCAGCAGTCTTAGAAAGGTTTCTTCTAGAGTATGTTTAGACAACATTGTAGTTCATTTATTTGAAAGATGGTTCCCAATTCTCATTCAGTATCAGAAAGAAAAGTTACAAATTGTGACATGCTGTACAAAGTTGCAAGATGCTTTTCTCAGCTAGTTTAAGGAAGATGGATATGGTATCTGACATTTTTGCATTGCATGGTATGACATTTACTTTTAATAAATACATAACAATATATTTTCCCCTCAACAAACATGTTTTCTGAGGGCATTTTTTTATTTAATGAGCAGGGCTATCACCATTAGAGATTCATCTGCAGAAGGCTGAATCTCTCCCAGATGAGCGTGTTTACTGGTATTTGATTATTTCTTAGATAATATTTTACAAGCATTAATTATATTCCCTATTACTTTTCTTATTTTTATAAACTATTGATCCCATGAAATATTACAGTGACAATTGTAGAACTTCGATCGTTGACTTCCACAGAAACTGTCCAAATTGTAAATATGATCTCTGCCTTATTTGCTGCCGGGAAATACGTGATGGTCACTTGCTGGGAGGAGGTGAGGAAGTAATTCTGGAATATCCCTATAAGGACCTCAATTACTTGCATGGCATAATAGACCATTCTAAGTCTCCACAACAAGGCAGACTTTTCGATTCTAATGCTGAAAAAGACTCTAAGGATCAGAAAAAGATGGTATTTGATTGGAAGGCAAATGAAAATGGTAGCATTCCCTGCCCCCCAAAAGATTTGGGTGGTTGTGGTAACAACCTTTTGGAACTAAGGTGTATGTTTACTGAAAGTTGGGTTGCTGAGTTGGTCAGAAAGGCTGAAGAAATTGCTAAAGCTCATAATCTTGTAGAGATACCTGAATCTTCTGAACAAATGTGTACCTGTTACAACTCAGTGGGTCAGATTGACATGAACAACAGTCAATTAAGAAAAGCAGCTTCTCGAGAAGAGTCTAGTGATAATTATTTGTATAATCCAACTTCTAAAGACATTCGGCATGGAGATTTAAAACATTTCCAGTGGCATTGGGCCAAAGGCGAGCCAGTTATAGTCAGCAATGTGCTTGAGAATGCATTAGGTTTAAGTTGGGAACCTATGGTTATGTGGCGTGCTTGTCGTCAGATTACAAATACCAAGCATGGGCAACATTTGGATGTTAAGGTCATTGATTGTTTGGATTGGTGTGAGGTTAGTTTATTCATTTAACTGTTACAGTGCAGTGTCATAAATGTATCAGGCTGCAACTCTTTACATGCCATCCATCATACCAGACTGAAGTAACATGCTTAAAGATTAACAACAATATGAAAAAGGCATTTCATTTTGGTTTGGTGGATTATGTTAGTATAATTATGCAATGTCTATTACAGTTTTGATGAAGTTAAATGCTTTTGCTATGAACTTGGCTGGTCATAGTCATTTTTTTTTTCTTTTTTGTTCAGTACTAGAGGACTAAAAAATATTCAGGTCACTAATCAGGCCATGGTCTTTGCATCTTTTGCAGATTTCATGGTTTTAGTTGGTGTATCTTGATAAGCATAATAAAGATCGTCTTTGTTGTAATAATATTTCCCCATGAGTCTTAGATGGTTTCACCATATCCTTTTACGGAATAATGTAGATTATACATTTACTGCATAAATTCATCTGTATAGATGAGATGGAGATTGGAAACTGTTTTACCTTTGCGGCTGGAAGCCTTTCAAGAAATTACCCACCTGCAGCTTGAGACTTTTATTCCTATTCAATTCAAGAGCTTGCTTATGTGCTTAATCTATTTTATAGTAAATGCATTAAACAGATTGAGAACCAATATTTATCTGACAAATCTGTATAGAGACAGATTTGTAGTTTATGCTTTTGTAAGGGGCTAAGATGTGAATGTTAGGTGTTACTTTATAAGAAATGATTATTAAATGGTTTACATGTATCTGAATGAGTCTACCAGAGGGAGTGGGCAAATGATATTAAAATAGGTTCACATTTTTTACAGTTGTCTGTATTTAAGCTATTGCTACTTTTTACAGTGTTTTCTGTCAAGAGTTTTTCTTTTCTGCTGAAGATGTGCTGCCTCCCAGCTCCAAAGGCCTCAATAAAACATGTCCTATTTCCTATTTTGAAACTTTTCTGATTGATAGTTTTTTATCACTTGCATGCAGAAAGAGTGGTGGAAAGTAATGCATTATGCACCCTTTTTCTCTGATAAATTTTCTTGTTTTCCTGGAATTGTTCCTTTTTGTTGAAATCTGTCTAATAGTTCTTTGTAGTGAAGTGTGCTTGTCTTTCTCTTAATATTTACATGGTCATAATGCTGGACGGTTTCTATTAATTTGTTTATTCCTTTAATGTATCAACAACTGTAATGAAATACAGGGAGAGCTCAACATTCACCAATTTTTTAAAGGGTACACAGATGGTCGTTATGACAGCGAATTATGGCCTCAGATATTGAAGTTGAAAGACTGGCCACCGTCTACTTTATTTGAGGAACGCCTGCCACGTCATAATGTTGAGTTTCTAGGTTGTTTGCCTTTCAAGGAATATACACATCCTCATTGTGGTATTTTGAATATTGCTGCAAAATTGCCTGAGAAATCTCTGAAGCCAGACATGGGACCAAAGACATATATTGCTTATGGGGTTGCTCAAGAGCTTGGACGTGGAGACTCTGTTACTAAGCTTCACTGCGATATGTCTGATGCGGTATATGCTTTAGCTTCTTTAAATTTTACTTCTGTCTTCTGCTTAATTTCATTGCTTTGATTTTTCTTTCTTTTGACAGGCTGAAGGCCTGTATAACTTTCTCAATTAGTTATTAACATACTAATAAAATGAAGAATATATTTGGGATTTTTCATTGTTCTGCAGATTTACTTCATAAAAACATATATTTTAAATTGAGATTGCAATATTGTGTTACCAATGTGGGAATAAAGAATATATATCAAGGAGAATTGGATGATGCTAAATATATCTCAGTTGAGTTTGCTTAGGTTTTCTGTGCTTGCCGTCATGAAAGGAGCTAAATTTTATGATCTGTCCATTTTTCTTTAATTATTCATTAAATAATAGCAGAGCAACCTATTCAGAGCATACCTGGGAAAACCTCATGGCCTGGGGTTTACTCAACAATTATGACACTTGTTGATTTTCCTCTGCTTGAGTATATTATCTTCATGTCATTGTCTCTATTATCTTAAATATTCATTATTTAGGTTCTTTATATTTAGTTTTTTATTTTCTTGCATTTTCTTTAGCTGGTTACCTTGCAGCAAGTTTCTTGCCACTGCTTGGATCATCATTTTTATTTTTTCCTTACTAGTCAAATTGCATAAGTTGAGTCCAATGGGTTTGAGTAGTCAAAGAGTCAACTTCACAGGATCACAAATTGGTGCTTCAAATATTTTAATTAACATCATATCATGTATTTTTCTTTCAAAAAAAAAATTCTCTAAAATGGAAATATTTGAATTGTTCTTGGGGCCGGTGGAAACTGATGCCTATTCTGTAATAAAATACTGCAAAATTAAAATATCTGCAAATGTGGTGACTGCAGAATGGTCAAATTTCTAATGTTTCTTGCATATACTTGCCCCTCAAATCCTTAATGTATCCAGATTGAAATCACGCTTAATATTAACATTTGCCAATTCATAGTTTTTTCAAAATTTGCTGTTTCAGGTCAATGTTTTGACCCACACTGCTGATGTGAAACTTAAACCTGAACATCTTGCATCTATAAAGAAATTGAAGCAACAGCACAAAGCCCAAGACCAAATAGAATTTTTTGGTGTCAGTCAGTGTGTAGATGAAAATTCCCATGGTAATTCTTCTGGCATATCCACTAATGATAAGCAATGTGGTGACAAGCATGATAATGGAGATGATGGTGTTATTGTTGTTCCACAAAATAGTCAAACCTGTGATTTCATCTTGGATGACCCCAATTCCTTTGGGGGATCTGGAAAAGAGGAGGCGTCGGAGGCAATTGCAAATCCAGGTAAAAGCGGGGAAACTGGTGAACCATTGGATATTCCTGAAAACAAGTTAGAATCAGCTGATGGAGGTGCTGTCTGGGACATTTTCCGGAGACAAGATGTTCCTAGGCTGCAGGATTATCTTAAGAAGCATTTCAGAGAATTCAGACATATTCATTGTTGTCCAATACAGCAGGTAACTGCTTAGTAATCAATATCTTGTGCCTGGAGTTTCATTTTGACTATCATAACATATTTTCTACTAGAACTGTGACCTCCTGATTTATGCATTGAAATGAGTAATGTTTTATATTTAGTTATAAATGAACCATGCTACCGTATTCTTTCTGCCAGTGAAGTGTATTTGCTATAGATTAAGGATTGGATTAATTGGCAATGTATGTATATCATTGTGGGATTTAAATTGATTTTAAACCACTATGAAAAGCTTGGTTCTCTTGTTAAAATCGTTGCTTAGAAGAAATATTAACCTTGTAGTTTTGTTTAAGTTGCCTGGTGAACTCCACTTTCTCAAATGAAGCTTACCCTAATGCTGTAAAGAACTAATAGGATCATGTTCAGCTTCTAAAACTTGTGTATATGTTCACTCAAGGTGCTATAAAACACCATGAAAGAACCGTTGAAGGGTGAGGCACATAGGTATTAGGGACTGATTGTCTTGCAGAATTGTTAAGCCTGGATGTCTCGAGTATAATATCATTTGAAGAGAGTTTGGATATGATGTTTCCAAACTGTGATTACCTTTATCTGCCTTAATGTTCAGATGTTTAAAACTATTTTCAGTGATTCATATTTCTCTATTCATGCATAAACAAATTAATACTTCACCAATTTACTGTTTGTTTTGTGCCATAGGTTATTCATCCTATACATGATCAGATCTTTTACCTTACTTCGGAACATAAAGCTAACCTTAAGCAGGAATATGGTATGTGCTTACATGTGCTGATGTTATTCAGCCTTTCTACAGCCCCTTTCCATCAAAGCAAACATTTTGTTTCTTAAAAGATAACTGCTAACATTGGGGGACTGCTTGAATTAAAGCTTCTAATCTTTGATTATTGTTATATGGTATCTATCACCTAGGAATTGAACCCTGGACATTCATTCAGAAACTTGGGGAGGCGGTTTTCATTCCTGCAGGATGTCCGCATCAAGTCAGGAATCTTAAGGTGATTTATAATCCAATTGTTATCACTTTTTTCTTAGACATTGATTTATTTGTAAAGATGGGTTAATTTAATTTTTCTCTGAGACGGTACCACTTCTCATGAATAAATTTGTCGTTTTTCAGAAGGTTTGAACATATAGCATGCCATATGTACGTCCTAGGGAACAAGGCGTCATTAACTTTGCAAATGCAATTTTTGGTTATTCTAATTACAACTTAAAATTTTGTGTTTGGATATTTTAATTGTTTCAACTTGAGTTATGTTTCTACCCTTCTCATGCCTCTTTAATTAGTGGCCTATCTTTGTTGTTTGGAAGAAATTTTATTTCATGCAATTAATGTATTTTTTTGTTGGTTTATCTGCTGTTAGCTGAAGCTTAATCATGGCTTGTCAACTTGATATTAGAGTATATTTGACACAGCTTGTCTTTCAATCTTAATTTTCTTTTTGTTATTAATTGTAAAACAGAAGATGTTGATCTATATTTCAACTCATGCATGTTTACAGATTCTGTGTTTGCTTTATGGGATAAACTTATTATTCAAAGTTTGTCATGCATGCGAGGGGACAGTTAAGAGTTTAGATATCATTATTGATTCTATAAGCTACAGCATTTAGGATTTATGGTTACTATGCATTTTTCAGATATGTGTCTTATTTTTTCAGCTTAAGACTTTGATGGGTGGATGTTACCTTGCATGCTTAGAGGCAAACAGTTATGTGAAATACTAGGGTGGTTAACCCAAAGAAAGTGGTATCTCAGAAACTGTGTGGATACTCATAAAAGGCAGGAGCCGTGGAAGAACTCATCTATCAATGCATCAGCAAGTTTATACAGCTTTAATTCAAGTTCTACTGAATTTAAAAACTCTTTTAGCCCTATCTTGGTTGGACCCTTTTGTAATAACTTTTAAGTTGCTTGAAGTTTGCAAATGATGAAGATTTGGAAATATTTGGGTATGAATTAAAGCCTTAAAGGAGCAACCTTTATTGAGTTGTCTGAGGTGTCAAGGGTTAAGATGCTACTGCCACCAAAGCCTAGGATATAATATTGTATATAGCAGAAAAATACAGAGTATATATGGCTCAGGGTTTCCACATTGTCTTTCCTTGAATGGGCATATCTACATTAGATGAGATCAGAAAGTATTTGGGTTACAATATGTAACTTAAATGGCCAGATATGTAGCTTACAAGTTAAAAATTACAAGTTATAGAAAAGTAAGGTGGGCATCTTTTATGTTTTATTTAATTTTAAGACACTCCCTCTCTCCCTCTCTCCCTCTCCCCCACACAAGTGTTCAAACTTGATCATGTCATCTCAAAAACATCATAAAATTTTTATTTGAGGCTGTAATTATTATGCATGACTCTGATTTATTTTTATTGTATGTTGGCTTATATGTTTCTGATGCTCTTATTTTTATCTTCCACAGTCGTGCATAAAGGTTGCACTTGACTTTGTTTCTCCTGAAAATGTAAGTGAGTGTGTTCGCTTGACAGAAGAATTCCGTTTGCTTCCTCCAAATCATCGGGCAAAAGAGGACAAATTGGAGGTATATGTTCTCATTTCACTTGATAATTTGACTTTTATTACTTTTTTATTACAGCGTTGTCAGCAATATTTTTGACTACTTTGGTAGTGAAGCATGGCACTATGCTAATGCTTTAATTGTTTAGTTAGATAAAACTCTCAGGTTATGAGTGAAGTAGAAAACTTGAAACCTAAGAAGAATATAAAAGCTGATTGTCACAAACTCATTGGTGGCTGCATTATGTCAGAGAACCTTACTTATAGCATGGTGATCCATGATTTTAATTAAAATTTCAATAGTGTTTCGTGTTAAAAATATTTTATTGATAATAATTATTAATTTCTTATCATATAGACCTAATCAAAACTAGGTGTTGACTACCATGACCATTCTCATTGCTATCAGACATCCTCCAACCCCCTTCTTGTTCACCTCTTAAATTTCCAAATGTTTTCGTAGCAACTACAGTTTAACAGCACCTGTACTTGTATTATACTAGATTACTGCATTACCTCCACCTTTAATGTTTTTCCAGTAATTCTAATCCACTTATGCTACTCACTTTGTTTCATAGTCATCTGTTCTGTTTGCTTTATTTGCCAGATTGCATTGCAGATCTAATTCTTTTATGTTTAATTGCAGTATTGAAGATTCTATATCAAATTAATTTATGTTCTCATCATGATTGATTTGGGTGTGCACTAATTTCATTACATCCATGTGGAGGGAGAGAAGCCAAGAAAAATGTAGTTGGAGGAATTAGTTCTTAGAGAAACATGGGCTAGAGAAAAGGTTAACAATATGAGAATGTCTATGAAATTGTTATGGAAGAAACAAAAACTTGATCTGGACACCAGAGCCAAACAAGTGGAACATTAAGGAAGTTGTTAATGCAATTGAAAGAGTGGTTATTTAATGTTTTTCTGAACTATACTTGGGTTTTGTGGGGTTAGCAGTACATAAGTTAAATTGGGCAACCATAAAGGAAGGGTAGGCAAGATGGATGGAGATAAAATTTGAATAAGAGAAATGTAAAAGGTTGTTCCCAATTGTTAAAGGTTGTGCATAAGTTAAATTGTTGCCATGATAAGGTTTTGGGACCTGATGGATTTTCTTTAGCATTTTTCCTAGAGTTTGCTGCTGAAGTTGTAAGAAGGGATGATTGATAGTTTTTCAATGAATTTTTTGAGGATGTGTTGGTTAGTTGATCACCAATGCTAACTTCATGCATCTCATAGGCTCATTAGCCTTATCACAAGTTTGTATCAGATCATAGCTAAAGTCCTCTCTCTTGGATTGATAGAGGTAAGTGAAAAATGTTTGATGTAGTCTTGGTTGCTAATAAAGTTTTGGAATATGTGAGGAAAAGAAAGAATGATGCTGTGATCAAAATCAACTTTGAGAAGGCCCCTTGACAATGTGGATTTGGGTTTTTTTTTGAACTAGAGTGGATCAAGGGTTGCTTCTGTTTGAATTTCTTTGCTTTAACTAATGGGAAGGAACTTTTTTTGTGCTTTGAGAAGATTAGACAAAAGGACGTTGTCTTATTTTTATTCACTCGAGTGAGATGGATTGATTAAGCGGATGATGGATAAAAAACTTGAAGATGAAGTTGAGATACCTCGCCTACAATTTGTCAATGATTTTTTTGCGTGAATGAGGAATCAATTGTTAATTAAAAATGTTAAAAATTTTGAGCATCATCTTTGGCCCTAACTAAGCCGAAAGTATACAGTAAGCCATTAAAATACTTGGGACTATAATTGGGAGATACTCCTAGTTGTTACTGGCTATTGAGATTAGGTGGGCAAAACATCTGGTTCCGAAACCAAATTGATCAGTTTATCTTTGATCAACCTTTGGTTCAACTCTTAGTTTACTAAATTTGAAAATTGGTATTTTTGGTTTGAATTGCCAAAATTAGGAAACGATCAATTGAAAATTGAAAGAATTATTAAACCGTACATGTGGCAATTTTTAATATGGGTTGCACGCAAATGCAATGCTCTTGCCTACATGTGATTACTTTGTGTAAAACAAAAGAAAAGTTCTAATCCTCAGTTTCTGCCACTATTTAATTGCCTCTCTTTCTTCTTTAATCCCTATTTAAATTTGCACCACATTATCTCATGCATTAACAACATGCAATGCTTCTACTTGCTTATGATTACTATACATAAACACAAACGAAAAAATCTTAGCTATCCAAATCCCACTAGTTGCCCCTCTTCTCTAACCTTACCACACCTTATATCATGCATTGACAACCTCATCTCACCCACTTGTTGTCCTCTGTTGAAATCCATGAAGATCAGGTCAGTTTTCTTTTTTTTTTTCCTTGTATAGAAAAAATATATAAGGAGATATAAAGTAAACTACTTCTTAATTGTTCTAAATCCAACAATAGCTACCATTTCTTCATTGCTCGTGTTACATTATCGTGATCTCACCCAACACTTGTATTTCTTTTAATTTTTTATATTATAATATAATATTTCTCTCAGTGGTGATGATTTTTTTAGTATTTGTTCGCTATATAGCGCCCAATTATGCTTTATGGTACATGATTAGTCAAGGATACTGATTTTATTAATTGACAAATTCATGATTATTTTTTGTTAAATATTATTATATTCAAATTCATACTAATTTTGGTTCCTTTTTCTTTGCAAGCACTGATCGAGTCTAATGGGCTAATTTATTTTTTATTTTGATTTTTGGGCTTAGCCTAAACTGATGAACTAATCCAAATTGAGTTGACTCGTTTGGTTTGGCTTAAAACTTTTAATTTGGTTTATATATAATTGGATGGGTTTGGTTTTCAGTTAAAGCTAAAACTGGATTGAACCAAAAATGCCCACCCTTATTTGGCATTTGGTGGTGAAAAGAGCTTTTTCTTTCAAAAGATGGAAGCCTTACATGGATATAATATTTATTATTGGTCAATTCCAATCTATTTTCTCTCTTTATTAAAGATTTTCAGTGTATTGCTAAGAGGACTGAGGAAAAGATGAGGGATTTTTTGTGGAAGTGTTTCGAGAAGTAAGTGGTTTTCATCTTTTTGCTTAGATTAAGGTTACAGGGTTAAAGACGAAGGTGGTCTTGGAATTGAGAATATGAAGAAAATTACAGCCTGCTAGACAAGTGGCTTTGGATAGTTCTTTAGAAAAATTAAATATTTTCAAATGAGGTTATCTTTTGTAATAAAGCTTTAAGCTAATGGTTGTTATTCTAAGTTGGTGATCCATGTCTCCCCTAGAGGTTGTCTGGAAGGCATTTAAGGAATTGTTATCACTTATTAATTAGAGTAATACTACAAATTGAAAGCTATTATCCTTGGATTTTCATCCTTGAGGAATGTCATTCGTACATTGGATGGTAAACAACTTTCAAAATAATTAATTATACCATTTTTCTATTCAATATATGAGTACACACCACTTGAGATGGAAAACTTAAGGTAATAACTTGGGATGCGTAGTATTATTCTATTAATGGCATTGCACCTTTTTGTTGCTAGGTTATGGAAGGAAGCTAAAAGTAGCTCCTAGATCTTGTGGAGAGTTCATGGAGGATATGTTTGTGTTTGGAAATGGGAAGAGGACAAAGAGGCTGTTTGGCATTGTTTTCAAAGCTCATTTGTCATTTTCAAAAAATGAAAATGATAAAAACTTGTTTGTTCTAGTGTTTTTTGATATTGACTTGGAAAACATGAAATATGAGAATAGTCTTCTACTGTTTTCTAATTGTTTTATTATGTAATTGTTTTGCAGTTCTAATGGATGCATTTTCAATGATTATATTTTTAGATTACTGTTTTTAAACAAGCTACTAGACCTAAATCTGTACCAAATAATATTGATTTTCATTTAAGTTCAAAAACATCATTTGGAAAACAATATTCGATATGCCAAAACACTGGAATGTGTTTTTCTAGTTCTTGTTTGGGAGATTTTGCATTTTTGAAGGGAAAAGAGAGGAAATAGATTATGGTTTGCGGACAAAACTCCAATTTAAAATCTCTTTGGGCCTTCTTTTTCAAAGGATTTCCAGGAGCTTCCTATTTCTTCATCAATTTGTATTGGGATGAGATTTTGAGCTAGGATGTTTCCTTGGTAGTTTTTTCTTTCCCCCTCAATGGCATGAAAGTATATTTATTTTCTGTGTAATGTTTTTGACGCAACTATCTGAAGCAGGTAAAGAAAATGACTCTCCATGCTGTGGATCAGGCTGTGAAGCATTTGGATCAGAATGCAGAGTAAGTAAAATATGAAACACAAACCTGTTATTTATGATATTTGTCATTTTGTTATATATAGGATATCTTTAATACTAGTGTGGGACCCATTATGCATCATTGTAGGCTTGGTTTAGGAAGGTAACATTTTGTGTACAAATATGCTAAAGGGAGCAACTTTGGGTTTCAAGCTGCTCTTGTTAACTGTACCTTGTGGTTTTTTCAATTTCATCTGAAATAGGTTGGACCTTATGGTTGGCCAAAGTTTCTAGTTTGTTATTTGTACTTCATTCCTGAATCCTTAATGAGTTCTATTTTGCTGATTGTATATGTCTGTTAATAATTTACTGGTGAACTACAATGATGTAAGATACTTTGTCCTGGAGACATAATGACACTGTTAAAGCTCAGAATACATATGGCTAGCTGAAGTGCTTTTTTTATTTGTCTTCTCTGATATATATTCAAATATCAAGTTGGTTGCTGCATGTGACCATTGTGGGATCGTAATTACTGTTGATGAAAGAAGGTTTTATTTTTTGTGCTCTAATAACCCAATCATGTTATATAACCAGTTTGTATTTTTAATCATTCTACTTTGATTTAGTTAAACCATGCAAAATGCATTTTTCTTTCTTTCCATCTTTTTGTCAAGTATCATATTCCAATCTCTTGCACATTGGGTGTTTCCCTGTGGCCTTGTTCATTTCTGATGGAGAACAATTATGCTTCTGAAATTGTTGACACTTTCATTGCAATGTCTCACTTTATTTACGTTTTAATTTTTTTTTTCAGTTCAGGAAATGCTGATGAAGCCTAGAATTCTGAATCTGAGAACTGGATGACAGACGTGTTACCTCAGTTTGAGATTGGAACCACCTTCAGTTGGGAGATTGATGAAACTGGTAAAGTAGGTTTTTGGAGCTATTCTATGCAGCTCGTTGATATGAAGCAACGTGAATGTTAACCTCATGCATTAGCAATCTAATTAAAATTTTACTTACCCATGTCCTCTATTGTTCTCAGCCTTTTGCTGCCTATTTTGTCTTGTCTAGCAATTTCACCAACAATGCTGACATGGAACTGTAATATACATGCTATGGGCATCTAAGTGAGTAATTTTATCTATATTAGTTGCAAATGTTTTCTTGTAAGTTGTGATGGCAGTTAGTCTTCTATCAACCAATGCTAGAAGGCTTGAAACAGCATTTTCTAAGGTTCTTAATAACTCTGGGAGTATGCTACACGTCTATTTCGGATTAATTGCTCTCTAGTGGTTTTGTGGTTGTCACCTTGTATCGTGCCTATTTTTCCATTCAGCTTGGTAGAAAATTCTTAAAAATTTTCGTAGTTAAAAATCTTTAATTCTCCTTAATTACAAATTACTTCTCGACTTTTACGGATAAGAAATGCCAAATTTAGGAGTTCTATCACAATGTTCCCTTTCAAATCCTTAATAAGTCAACTAGAATTTCTCCCTAGCCTCTTTAAATAGTGTTATAATAAGTCAAGTTTCAAATGAAATTTGTTACATAGAAAAAAGAAAAGTGTTGTTAGTCTTCGTCCCCCTGGGTAACGTTTTCTTTTTTCATTCTTAAAAAATGTAATAAAATGTTTATTACATTTTATTGGCTATTCTTTTTTATTTAAAACTTATTATAGATCTAATCTTTCTTCGTGATAGCATATTAGTATTGTTAGGATTAGAATGGTATTACACCTCTTTGTTTTGGTAGAAGTGATTTGCAGTCAGTATTTTTGCTTGATTTTGGACATTCTTTGTTTTATAATGTGGTTGTGAAAGTGTATTTTTGGTTCAAATTCTTTTCTAAATAAAAGTAGATAGAATAAATTTGTTTCATAAAGTTTTGTTATATTTTTGATTTTTAATCATTTTCATAGGATACAACATTGTTGAAAAACAGAAATTTTAGCAGTAGATTAGAGTTGAGGAAATGTTTTTGCCCATCAAACAATCTTAATTTTTTTTTTGAAATTTTATATACAGCCTTATATGTGAAATATTTTAGTTCAAATTTCGTAATTTTTTTTGTCTAAAAAATATGTTATAAAATAATTATTTAACCTTGTGTAAATCTGAAAACTATATTGAAAATTTTATCAACCAGAATCAGAAATTTTGTTTAAATAGTTTTTGTTATCCAAACACTTTGAATAAATTATATGTTGAATTCCTTTGTATCTAGAACATATTGGTATAATGTTTCTACCAATCCAATTTAAAAAATATGGGATATAAATTTTTAAGCACCACTGTTCAATATTTGAAATGGAAATTAGAGAAAACACTATAGTAGTATATCTTATAACACTGGGCGATTGGAAGGAGGAGCAGATCCAAAATTCTTTAGTGGAAGAGGAAACACAATCAATTCTCAGTATTCTGCTCTCTCAACAAAATATAAATTAGAAGAACAGATTGATGTAGCACTTTGACAAACTTGGCTAATACTCAGTAAGGAGTGGCTACTGGATCACCACTTAGTTCCAAGGTATGGCTAGTTGCTCTAAATAGTCACATGTACAGGCGTGATGGCAGCAACGTTGGAAGATAATTGTACTATCAAAAGTAAAGATGTTTTTACAGCATGCTGCACACAATTGGATTTCAATTAATACTATTGAATTTTTAGTTATACATATTATTGTTTTGATTGTTTTGATGGTAACAAATTTTATATTGGTTGTAATATATTAATTTATTAGGTATTAAAAGGTTTAATTAGAAGTAAATTAAGTACAAGTAAAATATCCGTGATAATTGAAGAATTTAAAATTTTAATAAAATAGAAAGGCATATTAAAAATTATTCTAGCACTGCATGAGATAGAAGATTTGTACAAAATTTATTACGAAATAAAGATAATTGTGTCAACTTTACATAGAATTTTTAAAAAAGTGAGTTTAGAGTTGTTTATGAAAAGTTATGACCAAATCATTTAAGTATGCTAAAGTTAAACTAAAATGCAAAATTTTAAAAATTTTAAAATATAAACTAAATTGTAAAAGATCAAAATTTTAACAGGATCATTATAGTTGCACTGTCTCGGCGGTTAAATTATTGTAGCATTACTGTAACAATATTTAAGCCACTATAATTGTAGTAACAACTAATTTTTGACTCTTTATAAAACTTCACTTATTTGAAACTTATTACAACTTGAAAAAAAATGTTATATATCAAATTGAGAGTCTCATTATTTTTATATTTTCATATTAACTTATTTGGAAGTTTAAATTCATTTGTATTTATTCTAATTCTTATAAGTTAAGTATTTGTGAAAAATACTTTCAGATGAGAGTTGTTATTTTTTTATTGTAAGGATTTAATTGGTATTTTAGAAATTAATTTGTTGTAAAAGTTTTTTGATACCTTGGAAGTCAAGTATGTTAATTCTTGACTTTAATTTAAGACAAATTAGTAAAATCTTCAATGCGAGTTACTTAAGACGTAGACGTAAGCCATATGGAGTGTCGAATCACGTAAATATTTGGGTATAATTGTATCTATTCTTTACTCTCTTTATTTTTCTATTTTAATTATCATATTATATTTATTTGTTATTAAATTTATTTACATTATAAATAATTATATAAATTATTCTTATTAATTTATTAATTTTTAACTTAATTAATTTACTCTCTCTTAAATTGCCATTCTAAAATTTTAAATACCAATTGTTTTTTAAAAAAAAACCATGTCTCGGTAGAAGAAAATGTCCAAAGTGTGGATGTGGTACGGAGAATACAATTAATGTTCTGTAGCTCTGCAGTTCTTTGTAGTTAGTATTGGAATCATGTGGATTTATGGATCTAATTTCTGCTCACACCAAAAGACAACTTGTGAATTTTTTATTTCATCTATGAACCAGCTAAACGAGGAGCATTTGGAAGTCTTTCGTATTTTAATGTGGCAGGTTTGGTTTGTTAGGAGCAAGACGCTACATGATAAAGTTGTCAATGATACAGAAGCAATTGTTGGTTGGTTGAAGGATTACTTAGCTGAATACTGAAGATGGACCATAAGATAATGGAATGGATCAGAAAGTTAAACGGTGTCCACCGGATCCTAATATAATTAAAATCAATTTGGATGCTACAATGAATCACGATAGGTATTGATTTTGTTATGCATAATCATGTTGGAGAAGTGGTTTTTGCAGGTGCTGAGAGGATTCATGCTCTCTAGCTACTCACGGAAGCCACAACTCTTATCTTAAAAGGCTTATTAGCAAATTCGACCGAGTCGGTGGTAATTAATGATCTATTAATCAAATCACATGTGGTTTCTAAAACTTGGTATAATTATTCAAGATATTTTAGCTTGTTTGGAGTCCTTTAGTTTATGTCAAATCTTTTATGCCCCTTGGGGTACTAATAGGTTGTTCACGATTTGGTTAAATTTGCTTTGAGTTTTGAATCAAATATCACTTGGAGGAATGATGTTCTAAAGATTCTAGAGGATTGTCCTCCTCGTGTTTTAAATTAAGCTCAATGCAATTATTATTCTAAAAAAAATTTAAGAAAAGTTTGAAAATTTTATTGATGTCAAAATCGTTTGAATTAACAATGTGGATCGGGTCTTCTATATTGTATGTGTTAAAAAAATTCTTCACTGTAATTAAAATAAGTAATACTGTATATATATACACAAATTCTTTATATAAAATGATGAAAAAAATGTAAATATTAATTGAATGAAAAATAAAAAATTAATGAGATAAAGTAAAAAAAATAAGTTGCTATCACATTAATTTGTATAAGATAGTTTCTACGTATAGTAAAAAAATTTAATATATTGTTAGAATCATGCAAATTTAATATATTGTTAGAATCATGCAAGTCAATATTTAGTGTTTAGAATCTAAGTGAATCTCCTTCATTTATTGGGAGGATTATTTATTTATTTATTTTTATTTATTAGAATGATTATTTATTTCCTTTATTTATTGGAAAAGAGAAAACTAAAACTTCAAAATATTAGTCAAAATTATAATTACCATTATAATTATTTGAACTTTCATATATAAAATTTGTATTTAAAAAAAAAAAAAAGAATTCAAGCGAATCCTTATACAAGACGATGCCAGTGTTGCGATTATAATTTTAATTGACTAGTGGATTGAATTAAAATCTACTTTTAGTGAATCGGTTAATAAATCTTAAAAAATTGTTAAAATCTAATCCAATTTAAAGAAATAATGTTCATGTATTTATAATAAAAAAATCATTTTAGTTAACAAATTTAAAATTTTGGAAAAACAATTATATAATAAAAAGTAAGAAACGCTAAAATAATTAAGTAAAACTTTCAATTTTTTGTAATTACAATAATTTCCCCCCTAATTTTCGTTCTCAATTCCACCCACATTAGTCATAGTTAAACATGAAGTTTCACTATCTTATTATTCAAAAACAATAAATATTATTTATAAAATTCATTTATTTTGTAATGCATATTGGCGTCCATGTTTCAATTTTCTCTCGTTGATTATTTTATTTGATAATTTTTTTTATGTTTATTGTTTGAGAGAACTTAGTTCTAATTACTTTCTTTTTTTTTGGGTATTTGTATATTTAACTTTAAATGTTTTATTATTTTATTGTGAATAAATAATTTGTTTAAACTAATTGTATATTATTTTTTATTCTTATTTAATTTGAATGGGATCACTATTAAAATTATTATTTTTCATTGTAATTTTGGATCGCATAGTATTAAAAATTAGAAGATTGATGCACCAAAAAGTGCAAAAATTCGTAATTAAATTAAATTTTAGTAATTTTAAAATCATTTTACATTGTTTTTTTTAGATTATTATTTTTTTACATCGTATTCTTAAATTAAGAAGAATCTTATTTAAATAGCTTTTTTAGTCTAGTTATAATAAGTATTGGTTTGTATAGGTTAGTGTCTTCATAACTTATGAAAGGAAGTTATTATTTATTTATAATTTTGTTTCTTTTTAAACAATATACTCTTGGTTTCAGTTTTTTTTTTAAATCAACGAGATTAAACATGTTTAATTTATAGTATTCTTCAAAATCAATTTGGATATTTTAAAGTAAACGAAATAATAAATTATAAATAAATTGTATCAAAAGGTCAGCCATTATATGTTCAAAATGGCCAACCAATTTTGCGCTCTGTTTTTTTTTTTTTTTTTTTAAAAGAAAGTAATTATAAGTCAGAAGGATGTTTGCCCTCAACCTTGAGTTAGGTCAAGTTATATCGTATTATATTAATATATTATTATGTATTTCGTACAATGTTGGATAGTGTTATATTATATTCCAAATAGTATAATATATTTTCTGTAACATTGGATAATATTAAACAAAAGTATGAATAAACTTTATTATATTTGGCAAATGATCCAATTTTGTTTGTAATACTAATTTTATAAAATTTATTCCACACAAATGGTAGTTGAAGAGTGAAAAAATGTGCACTTTTATAAAACATAATAATCACATATTAAATTTTTTCACAAATAAAAATAATTTTAAAATCTTTTATATACACAAATGAAAGTTGAAGAGTAGAAAAATAATGATTGTCATAAGTACTACATAAGTTTGTGTTGAGGAAGGAAACGTCCTTTTTTTTGAGATTAAGTTAAAGCGAAGAATTTTAAGTTCGATCTAGAACCTTAACCTCTTTACGTAGCGGAATAACTTATTAATCAAGTAAAATAGTAAAAATCCAAAATAGAATATAAAAGAGCATAACACAATCTTACGTGGTTCGGCCAATTACCTACGTCCACTGTGGATCCAAGAATCCTAACCTCTCTTATCCCTAGAAATTTTACAAGAAAAACTCAATTGAAGAACCCTTAAAAGGACCTAGTGTTTAATGTACCATTGCTCTACCACGAGCAATGAATACCCAAACGATAGTTCTACCCTAATGCACACAAGCACTTAGTATCTATCAAATTCTTCCCTTATCTTGGAGTATCTCTTAATGCTTAATTTGAAATAAATAGTTTACAAGTATTCATATAAGGTTTATTTTATGCATAGTAACTATATTCCTTATTAGAGTAAGAGTCTTCTTGTTTTGGAAGTCTTAAACTTCTCAAAAACTTGAAATTCGGATTAAAACAGACTTCCTAACACTTATGGCGCTGCAGTGTTTAGCCCTGGACACCGCAGTGCTGCGTGTATCGCACCCATCATTGCGGTACTGGGCTTCTGTGATGGTGTTGCGACGCTCAGCTCTAGGCGCCATGATGCTCAGCCCTGGTGCCCCCTATACGCGTTTTCTTCATTTTCTTCGCGTCTCTGAGTCTCGTTTCACTCCTTCCTTTGTGTTCCATACTTCCTAGACTTCTCTATACGTATCCCACACGTTTTAAACTTCTTGTAACTCTCCTCTTTAATATTCATCTCAATTTTTTATCTAACCAAAATTGTTAAATCACCAAGTTAACATATTATCTTTAAAATTTTGAAAAAACAAATGAAGTTGGCAATAGCAATGATTTTCAATCTGTAGTAATAATAAAAATAAAAACTTTGTTAAATAATAATTATCATATAGTATATGAGTTTTCAAAGAAATATTCGAATCCTAAAAATTGCAAAAAGCAAACAAATTTAAGTTAATGACCTTTAATGACATACAAAAAAGAGAACAAAAGCCATTAAAGGGTGACTTTTAGCTATTGTTTTAAAATGATCATCATATATTTCACAAAGATGAAAGTTACTAGAAGAATCATCACCTTACATGGCACATAAGCAAAATAACATTTTTTAAGGTGACTGTAACATAAACTATTCTCTTGTGGTACAAATTGCGAAAGGTAAATGAAATAGATGTTTTCAAATATAAGATTAGGTTCCCACTTAAGAACCATATATTATTTGAGATCAGTTAAATGAAATTTGTTGGGGGGTGGTAGTAATGTATAGTCTAGTGAAGTAAGAACCATATATTATTTGAGATCAGTTCAATGAAATTTGTTGGGGGGTGGTAGTAATGTATAGTCTAGTGAAGCTCAGCTGTGAGAGTGTGACACTGAACAAACAAACTTGAAAATATCATACATATGAAGGCTGTTTGTTTGGCTGTGCATATGAAGGCTGATGGATGGACATCAACAATCAGAATATATATTTATAATATTTGAACATATCAAAGGAGAAATTAACATTCATGGAAATGAGATCATTGGATGCCTGCAACTGCAAGGGCCATGTCAATACCTCAAGTTATAATGAGGACTGAAGTGGACGTGAAACCACTTCTGCCCCCTCTCAGACTCCTCCCTTCATCATCAATATTTCTGGTAATATATTATATAATCATCATATATATAGTTCTATGCATCTCAGTATTTGATCTTTTTATTTTCGATTTATTCTTTTCGTTTTTTTAAGCCTAGGACCCATTTTTCAAATTGTTGTTCAGGATTTTTTAGAAGTGGAACAAATGGTCATTGGTACCCCTAAACTCAACAATTTTCATGGATTTTGAGTTTTCTACGACTAAGGTTTAATTTAAGAAAAAATTATAAATTTTCATGAAATTTAGGCCCTCAAATTTAGAATATTAAAGAAAAGAAAGAGAGAGTTAGGAAATAGTCCTTTTAATAGAAAGCTAAGTGGGACACTAAAGATGTATGATGTTGACAAAGTGAAACAAGACAAGCTTTAGGGGACCAATTACTATCCTAGTTTTCCCTAAAAGGAATAATTAACATGTGTTCTCTGACTAAGGTTACCCACCACAGATTGATAATAGACCAATATTGATTACATTACAAGAACCCTAATTTTCTTAACATATTATTAAACAGAAAAATTATCAACGGACGTCCTGGAATTATAGCTACTTGTTAACAAATAGAATTCAGACGTAAAATATCAAAATATTACAGCTTTTATTTGAGTTCTTGTACTATTTTACTTCGCCTGTATGGCTTTTGGTGAATTTTACATGGTAATAATATGCGTATGCGTATGCGTACGTGTATTTGTGATGAGTTAATATCGGAAATTGATAATTTATTTGGTAAAATGCCAAAAAGAGTGTGAATAACGATTATTTTTGTATAAGCCGAGTAAATCTGTTGATAATAGTTTGATAATTCAAATTAGTGGATTTTAAATGGGACATTCTTTTTACTCATTTCTGTAAAAGTGCATAAAAAAACAGAAAATTATATATCAATTGGAAACAAAAATAGTGTTTTTAATTATTATATGATAACACAAAGAATTGGTTAAAAAATGTTGTTTTAAAAGCCTTTTCTATCTTTAGATGCAAATTAATTATTCATACTTTGCCGCGTTTGAAAAATAAAGTTGGCCAATAAATGAAGCACAGATCATCCTACTAAAAATCTAGAATAAATATTTATAACAAATATAGAATTATAAATAATCATCAAGACATAATAGGTTTTGAATGCCTTCATCCAATGAATCATGAAACGAAGGAAATCTTCCAAGGAAGCGAATATAGCTCTCAAATTTGATATGTCTAAAGTTTATAACAGAGTCAAATGTGTCTATCTCAAGGAAATGATGAAGACAATGAGTTTTCAGAGAAGTAGTGTGCAGAGATTAGGAATTGAATCTCTTTAATTACGTATTCGTTTTTAGTGAATAGTGAGTCTTGAAGTATGGTCACAACTTCTTAGGACCTTTGTTAAGGAGATACTTTATCTCCTTATTTATTTTTAGTTTGTGTTGAAGGTCTATCTGCTTTAATTTTTAAAATTGAAAAGGAGTGGATTCAAGGATTGCCTTGTGGTACACAAGGTCCATCCATCTCGTATTTTATTTTCTGCCGATGATAGTTTAATGTTCTTAAAAGCTACTTTAAGAAATGAGCAGGTCATAAATCAAATCCTTAATTAATATGAGCTAGCTTCGAGTCAGTGTATAAAATTTACCAAGTCAACCATCTATTTTGGGGGTGTTCTAAATGCAAAATTGGAGAATGATTGCAACATTTTAAAGCGCAAAGAATGATCTACCATGAGAAATATTTGGGGCTGTCTAACTTTAGTAGTAGAAACACGAAGTCTATTTTGCTTCCATCAAAGACTGTGTTTAGGGTAAGTTAAAAGGTTTGAAGCCAAAATATTTTTGAGTTTGTGGCAAAGAGGTTTTACTAAAGGTGACAATCCAATTTATTCCAACTTATTTCATGAATTTGTTTAGATATCCTATATCGCTTATTCGAGAACTACATCTATTAAGTGCCCCTTTTTGGTGGAGGAGGGGATGATAATACTCGAAAGATTCATTGGTGCAAATGGAAAACTCTTTGCCATAATAATTAAGAGGGTGGCTTCGGATTTTGAGACTTTCAACTAATAAACAAAGTTATGTTGGCCAAGCAAAGATGGCGAATAATAAAAAATTTCAATTTTTTAGTGGCGAGAGTGATCAAGACCTTCTATTTTGTTAATACCTCTTTTTTACAGGCTAAGAAAAATTATTTGGCATCTTTCTTGTGGAAACGTATTCTTTGGGGCTAAAGGATATGAGATGGCATTTTAGTATTTATATTCCATGATAAATAACTTCCTCGCTTATATTTTATTAAACTGTCTTATTTTGACAAATTGTCAAAACCTTCGCAGGTGATTGATGTGTTGACAGCTTCGGGTGGCTGGAATTTTGTCCTGATCTGCAATTTTTATAAAGGAAGAACAAAGGTCTGTTTTTAATATTCCGAACTGGCCGCATGTTGATAAAGGATTTTTTGACATGGCATTTTGATAGCTATGGAAACTACACTGTCAAATTGGGTTACTGGCTTGAATCTTATTTTTGAAATCATGCAAGCAGCTCGAAAGAATCAGTAGTTCAAGTTTGATGGAGAAAGCTATGACAGCTACAGATTCCTTCAAAAATCAAACTCTTTGCTTGGAAAGCCTCTTTCAATTGGCTACCTACTAAGGAAAATCTGAAAAATCATCAAATCCTACTGAAGTGATCTTCCTGTTGTGTGGAAGAATGGACGAGAATATAGTCCATACTTTATGGCTTTGTAAATTCCTCAAATATGTTCGTAAATGATGTAATTTCTTGCAAGGTATTTCGTATAGCTACATGACAATTATGCATAAGCTCTTTATCTTATGTATGCATTAGTATATTTCTCAGATTAGGGTTGTTAGTAACCATTCTTTGGAGAATTTGGTTCACCTTTATAATTTGAAACTAAACACACGCAAATATTAACTACAAGTGCACGAGTTGTGAGCAAGTAATAAAATAATAAGTATGAGTATCGTCTTTATAAGGATTGATTTTTGGAATTTACAGTAAGTATTTTAATTTTTGCAACTCGATTTTATCTAGGTTGACTTGATTAAATTGCAATAACTAAAAAAATTAAACTAACAACTAAAATTAAGTGATGAACAAAGCAAAATTAGAAATAATATTCTTGCAAAATGGTGAATCTATGAAAAATGGGATTTTAGGATATTGATTGCACTCTTTTCTTCTTATATTTTTTCTATTTAGCAAATTCATTCAATTTATTAATCAAGAGTCTAATCTCATTATCTCTCACAAGCATCAAATGAGATACTATGCATATAAATTAAGTTGATATCCCTATCTAACTTGTCTATCTATACATATATTATGTAACCCTTAAATTAATTACCCAAAGATTAATCTTATTACCTCTTCCGAGCGTCAAATGAGATCCTAGACATAATGTTATGCCTTAAATGTCTTTATACATTTCTTCAAACACTTGGTGCACGCCACATGCAATTATTGAGCAACCAGCAGTGATTACCTAAATGCTTTTAGCCTGCTTTCAATAACAACTTAAGACTATATTTCTCAAATCTGATAAATGAGTCAATCTCTTCCAAGCATTAATCCCTAAATATATAGCAACTAATTCATTTCTCAATCAATTGGAAGTATTAAACATAGAAAAACAGAAATGAATTAAACAATAAATTACTAAATCATCCAAATATACTATCCATAAAGCTACATCAAACCCTAAAATTTAGGTTTAGCCACATATTAATCTAACTATAGCTAACATTATTAAGAAATTTCTATATACAAATATGTTTAAAAAAAATTCATAATTACAAACTTCAAACAAATGAGAGAGTAAAAGGAAAAGAGAAAACCAGATTTATAGATGTCTCCAAGGCTTTAATCCTTCAATAACTTTAATGATCATTTAGAAGTCTTGGAGAAATTATTTTTTCTTTAAATTTGAGTTCAAGCATTTCTCTCTTGTATTTTTCGTGACTCCTCTTGATATTTTGAAAAGAGGCCCATAGATTTTAATTTATAGACTTCACAGTACCGCAAAAATAGGATAATTTATAGCTGGTGGTGTCATCTTTTAGCACTACAGCACATAACAATGGCGCCACTATTTATAGTTACTGTTCATTATTCATTATTATTGTTCGCTTTGAGCATTTGGGTCCCTCCTTTTGAAATTATAGGCCTTTTGTTTTTTAAATTTTTATCTCAAATAACTCTATTAATTTGAAACCTATAAAATAATATTAACACATATAAAAGGCTATATATTCTTATTCAAAATAAGCAATTACCAAATTTAAGAGTTCAAAACAATTACCAAATAATATTAACACACATAAAAGGCTAAAATGCACTTATCAACATAACAATAATGTTCATCAACGTGCAAGTATGGAGGTTGAAATTGTGGTTACCTAGGCAAAAGGTTTTTTATTAGAATACCAATAAGCACAACAAAGGCCTCCTTAACCAAAGTAGCATTCGATCCCTCACTAGTGGCCAGCCGACTCAGGTTAGGTAAAACTAAATACTAATGCTACAATAGATACTCGACAAAACCTAACATGTTTAGACTTTGTTTATTAAAACAACTTAGGTCGCATTTTGTTTTTGGGGCAATTCTGCTTCCACACTTATCCTAGGTTCCAATTGCTGAAGCTCTTGCTATATATCATGGTTATTTTTTCTAGGTTAAGCAGTTGGCCTTTATGAATATTTAGATTGAAGGTGATTCCCAATTCGTGATAAATGATATTCTTTCTAGAGTTGAATCAAACTCTAAACTAGGGTTTGTGGCCTCTAATATTTATCGGTAAGTTAGCTTCTTTTAGGCTTATCAAGTGTCTTTTACTCTAAGAGATACTAATAAATTAGCTCATGCTATAGCAAAATTTTCTTTATCTTGCTTAATTGATTTTATTTGGTTAAAGCATGTTCTAGAGTTTTACTTTACACTCATGCATCAAATTATCTAGGTCTAAATACAATGATGCCTCTATTGAGTTTATCAAAGTATTACCAAAACAATCATAATATTGGCCAAATATAATGAAGCATTAAGAATAAATAATTTGAATAACAAGGAATTAAGTTTATTAAATATTAAAAAGATTTGGCAATTAAACACAGATATTGAGTTCAAGTATTAACCATAGAAAGTAAATTAGTTCATACGTACAAGAAAATTAAGGCTAAAAGATAAATAAAATACGATACAATCAATAGCAAACCAATATAGACATCGAATTGCAATTGATTGAATTGCCAAAATTATGCCAGAAATCTCTTGCTCCTTAAAACGCCTTTGAATTTATCTCTATAGTTGCTTAATTGTGCTCAGATTGCTCTCTAAAGCTTGTATTGTGTGTCTTTTGTATGTTCTTTAAAGGTTGGAACGAGTGGCCTTTATATAGGGTTTGATTTGGAGCTTATAGTGGTATTTCTTGTCAATTCACGAAAAGGCTAATTGCTAGGTCAAAATTTCCTCATTACCGAGGCACTACGTATTCGAACCACTATCACTGTAGCGATGGCTCGTCATCGTTGTGGAAAAAATTACGAATAATTTAAGGTTTTATTTTGGTCTTTCCTATTCTGCTTTTGAAATTGTCGCAAGAGTGAAACTTCTATTACTGGGGTGAAAATCCACAACTTTAAAATTTTTGCATTTTGGTCTCTAATTTTTGCTACTTTTCTCAAAACTTGCATTATTTTATTCTAGTTTCTTTAAATTTTATTGTTTTCAGTCCAAATCCTATAAATAAATAATAACGCACATAAATAGCTATCTTCTCTCATAAAATATTAAAATTTTAAGTAAAATAGGGACAAAATATATGACAAATATGTCTATATCAGTACACAAATTACAAAACATAATAACTCAAGCAACTATACGTGTTGTAGGCTAACTTCAAAATGTGAAGACTGTATCACACTTCATGAATTTCTGCGACAACCTAGGAAAAATAAGAAAAAAAAAGGGTGAACTTGTAGCCCAATGAGTAGACATAGTTTTAATAATATTTTATACTTCATAAAGATATACATATATATATATATATAAGTTTTAATAAGAATGTACTGAAGAATAATACTAGCACAGATACAAGTCTCAAATCATAAAACGATCATAAAGCTGTATTTTGGATAAACATAAAACATATATTGATATCATAAGCTGTCATATAATCTATTCTGAAGCTAAATATATGTAACATAAATTTGAAAATATGTACTATATATATATATATATTGAAAATCACACCGAATTTGTACGTGAAAAAATCGTGGTCTCACCTAGTGGAGTAACTCACGCATAGGCAGAGCGGGGGTACGTGGTCTCACCCGATGGAATGCTATATTGCTCAGATGAGCAAATAAATTGGTCTAACACATGCATAAAGAAAACTAAACTAAAGTTGAAGGTACGTATATGGTGATTCAAAAACTACTACTATATAATATCATGAAAATGTAATTTTTCTAAAATAAATTTTTCTGATATAATCATAAGCTATACTATAATAAATTCTGAAAACATTTTTGAATATACTAAATAGCATAAATGTTTATCTATCTAAAATAAATCATGGATAAAATAAATCTATAATGTGTAATCAAATCATAAACTGATGTATTAAAAATATATAAAATTATCCACTTACAAAAGTACGCTAATTCTGAGTTCGGTCTAGATCTTGTGGTCTACTAGTTATTGGTACTCCTCCTATATCATAAGGTGTAAAAATATATCATTAGTACCAATATGTATTATAAATACTGAAACATAAATATTATAATACCATAAAATTGTTATCCATTGAATCATTGGGTATAAATCTAATTACCCAAACTAATTTTATTAAATTCTCCTTTTATTTCTTTCTTATTTTTCTCCTGAATTCCTTTTCTTCTCTTTATTTTTTCTTTCTTTCTCTTTTCTTCTTTCTCTTATCAATTCAATTTCGTTTCTCTTTCTCGGCTCACATGAGCAAATAAAGCAAATCTATTCTCTCTTATAGTAAATTCCGCCATCCATAAGACCAATGAAGGCCTCAAATTGCTGTTTAAATAACTAAATCCTAATTATTTTTATTAATTTTCAAGACCATTTTGTAATTGTGTGTTCCACGTGTCTTCCACTCATTGCATAATAATTTTTGCTAATCAAATATCTTATTATTATTTATTCAAGTAATCCCATGTAAATGCTTAAAATAATGTTATTATATTCTCCTTTTGCCACTTAAACTCAATACATGTAATTCATAATGCATTTGTACTACCTTCCCTTTAAAAGAATTTCGTTCTTGAAATTCACATACCTATATGAAAAGTATGAATATTGAGCTCGCATCTGATCCTTACGTTTTCATGTAGTCTCTTCCATTGCATAATTCTTTTATAAGATTTTTAACAAGTTGAATAGTCTTATTACGTAATACTTGTTAGTGATAGATAAAGAACCTGTTATTAAGTATCCTAATAGGTTTCTTATCCTAGGTCAAGTCACCCTTCTCAATAATCTCGTATGGCTTAATATATCGAAAACTCAATTTCCCTTGTTTGCCAAAATGAAGTACACCTTTTCATAGAGAAACTAGTAAGAAGAATTTATCACCCACTATAAACTTAATCTGTCTATGATATTTATCTGCATAACTTTTTTATCTGCCTTAAGCTACCTTGAGTCGATCTCTGATAATTCTAATCTTCTTGTTAGTGACCTGAATATTCTCTGGACCCAATAGTTTCTTCTCTTTAACCTCATTTTAACAAACTGTAATTTTACATTTTCATCCATATACAAAGCCTCATTATGAGCCATCTAAATACTGGACTGGTAACTATTATTATTAAGAAAACCTTATCAATGGTAAATAGTCATCCCTGTTAACCTCAAGCTACAACACACATGCTCTAAGCATGCCCTCAAATATCTGTATAGTTTTTTATGATTACCTATCTGTCTAAGAATGAAAAGATATACTAGAATTTAATTAGTGCCTAAGGCCTTCTGTAAGTTAGGATAGAATTTAGAAATGAATTTAGAATATCTATCTGATATAATAGACACTGGAGTCCCATGCAATCGTACAATCTCACTCACATACAAATAAGCTTACTTGTATACTAAATATGACACTTTATAAAGTAGAAAATGAGCAAACTTTGTGAATTGATCAACATTTACCCAAATGATACCAAGACCACTTAAAGTACGTGGAAACTCAACAACAAAATCCATAGTGATATACTCTCACTTCCGCTCAAAAAATTGAAAGTAGCTGAGATAATCCTGCTGACCTCTGATGTTTTGCTTTAACCTGTTGACAAATCAAGTAGTGAGATATAAACTTTACAATCTCTCTTTTCATACCTTACCACTAATAATGTTCTCTTAGAATACGATACATCTTAATGCTGCCAAGATGCATAATATAAGTTGAGCTGTGAGCTTCTTTTAAGATATACTTCTTTAACTCTGAATTATTCAGAACACAAACTCTACTACCTATAACTAATGTCCTATCAGCTCTTAATTATAAATCAGTCTGCATTACATCCCCTACTTTTTACTTAAGTTTAACTATGTTTGGATCATGATTTGCATCTCTTGAATATGATCATTCAACATAAGCCTAATTCGAAAAAGTGCTAAAAGTATTCCAGATTCATCCATTGATAAATCAACCCCTAAAGATCTCAATTCAATAAGTACCAGAAGATAAGTTACTCACAAATAAGCTAAAGAGCTAGAAAATTTCATGCTGAGTGCATCCGCTACCACATTTGCCTTGCCTAGATAATAGTTAATAGTACAATCATAATCTTTTCTCAGCTCTAACCATCTCTATTCTCTTAGATCAGGTCTTTTTGCGTGACAAGTAATACTATATAAATAATGTCTCCAAGTCTTCAATGCAAATACCATTGCAGCCAATTCTAGATCATGAGTCTGATAATTTAACTCATGCTTCTTAAATTGCTTAAAAATATAGGCTATCACCTTCCCATACTGCATTAACAAATAACCCAGTCCTTGTTTAGAAGCATTACTATAAATTATAAATCCTTCAGTACCAGATGGAAGTATGAGAACAAGAGCTGAAGTTAATCTGTTTTTAAATTTTTAGAAACTAGTTCCACATTCATCAATCCAATCAAACTTTACATTCTTTCTCATTAACTTTGTAAATAATGCAACAATCTTAGAAAAGTCTTTCATAGACCTCTGATAATAACTTGTTAGACCAAAACAACTTCTAACTTCTGTCACACTAGCTGGTCGCTCCCAATTTACCATAACTTCAATTTTTTGAGGATCTATATAAATTTCATCAACTGATATTACATAGCCTAGAAATGTAACTTTATCTAGCCAAAAATGACATATGTTGAACTTAACATAACTGTTTATTCTTTAAAGTCTGCAACATTATCCTTAAATATTCTGTATGCTCCTTTATACTCTGTGAATATATAATGATATCAATTAATAAATTTTATAACAAATCGATCAAGATATGGATGAAACATCATATTTATAAAGTCTATGAATGCAACTGAAGCATTAGTCAACCCAAATGGCATTACTAAAAAATCATAATTCCTATATTAAGTTTTGAAGGCAGTCTTAGATACATCAGTATCTTTGATCTTCAACTAATGGTACCCTGATCACAGATCAATTTTTGAAAAAATATTTGCACCTGTTACTGATCAAATAAATTATCAATGTGAGAAGTGAGTACTTGTTGCATATAGTGACTTTATTTAGCTCTTGATAATTAATACATAGCCTCAAGTTTCCATCATTCTTTTTAACAAATAATATATGTGCTCCTCATAGAGATACACTAGGTCTGATGAGACGCTTATCTACCGATTCTTGTAATTGAGTCTTCAATTCTTTTAACTCTAAGGGGGCCATTCTGTATGGTGCTTTAGAGATAGACGTTATGCTGAGAACCAAATCAATACCAAAATCAATCTCTCTACCCGATAACAAATTTGGAGGGTCTTCAGGAAATATATCTGAAAAAGTTTTGACCACTAGAATATCTTTTAATTTAACTCCGTTGACTCTAGTAACAATGACATATTCCAAATAGGTTCAACATTATTTTTTGAGCAACTATTTAGCTATCATAGTAGATATAACACATGATGAAAAAACTCACCACTCTTCATAGAAAGTAATATCAAGCTCTCTAAGTCTTCTGAATATAACCTCATTCTGGAATCAATCTACAGTAACATGATTATTATTTAACCAATCCATCCTAAGTATTGCATTAAAATCATGTATATCAAGAGAAATTAAATCTATTACCATCTCAATACTACACCACTTTGATAACACTTCCCTGAAATGCACTCTCAACCAACAATGATTCTGTAATCGGTGTGGCTATTATCTACTTTAATACTTTATCAACCAAAAATAATCAGCATACTTGTAACAATATTCGGGGTAGCCAATACCTTCTGCTAATTCAAAGCAAATACACGTGCCTGCATACACGGTCGACCTGGTTGACCCATTTGCAGTTTTCCACTAGCTCTCAAAGCTCTAGATTGTACTTTGCCATTAACAATAGGTTCTATTGTGTAAGGTTCTCCTTATCTTTGAACATATTTCCCACCACCTTGAAAGATCTGAGAAGCTACACCCCGTATTGAGCTGTAACTTTGTGCTAAAGAAGGATAATTTCTTCTCAAATGTCCAGTATATCCACAATGATAACAATTCATAGAACTCTTTAAACACTGTCCTCTATGATACTTATCATATATGGAACATTAATGGTATTTCTTCGCATTACTGCTATTATTCTGCTGGCTACTACCCCAAGGCCTCTAATTCTCTATACTACATCCAATGGATGGAAGTACAAAATTCTAAGTAGGTCTCTGTCTCTACCCTCCTGATAATATAAAGCTCTAACTAAGGCGCTGACTACTCGAATATCCTATATAGGTTGTCTCTCCTCTAGGTGCTCTATTACTACTGAATCCTCTAACTGACCAACTCTGGCCTTGTTTCTATTGGAATGACTAAACTCTGCGTGTCTCTATGAGGCTTCTCTTAAACCTCATTGCAGCTCTTACCAATTCATTAAAATCACTATACTCTATGGTTGTGTTGTCTTGATATTTCCTCTAAGGCCCTGTTCGTATCTTTTACATTTATCCCTCATATTTTACACTACATATGCACTAAATCTTAATACCTCTATATATTGGTTCTCATACTCCTCCACTGTCATCAATCCCTATTCTATCTAAAAAAATTTACTAGCCTGGATGTCTTAGTAAACCATAAGAAAGAATTTAGTATTAAGCTCTTTACAAATATCAGCCCAAATAATCACTCCTTTATGTCTACATAAACTGATCTCCATTAATGGTATGCCCCACCCTTAAGTAAAAATGTGGCAAGTGGAACACTCTGATCATCAGTACATCTTATAACATCAAATATTCATTCTACTCTGGCTAACCATGACTCTGCATCGGCTGGCTCTATAGTGCCTGAAAAATTCTTTGCTGTTAAACTGCAAACACACTCTATCATGTTTTCTCTCCTAGGTTGCCTATATGTTTGTCTTTCCATTAGAACTATAACTAACTAGGCAAATCTATCTAGGGATTGCTCATAGGTGAGTCTATTAAGCTATCCTTGTGTGGACTATATCATAGGCTGTGACATTGACTGAGGGTTCATCTACTCTACAATAGAATTTGGCTGGGTTTAAAGTATGGATATAAAGGGAACTGACTCAACTACTTCCTCTTTAATAGGTTCCTCCATTCCCTCAGGTATCCATGGAGATTCCAATTTAGCCACAGGTTTCATGTGAGGTCGACCATGTGGATGCATGATAAAAATCTATGAAATGTAACAAATTATTAATGATATATCTAACATGCATGTATCATGTACTAACATCACGCTCTAATACCAAACTGACAGGACCCGGCCTGACCCATCCTTAAAAATCGAGGCGGATCTTATGAAAAACTATGGATTATTAAACTTTTTACTCATTTCATCTAATACAACGAGGCTACATGCCTCAACAAAAATATACATATGTACAAAAATTATAAAATATAATAACTCATGTAATTATATGTGTCGTAAGTTAACCTTAAAATGTGAAGATTGTATTACACCATACGAATTCCTATAATAACTTGAAAAATTAAAAATAAGAAAAATAAAAAAATAGTGAACTTGTGGCTCAGTGAGTGGACATAGTTTTAAAAATATTATATATTTCATACATACATATAATGTACATACATACATATATACAATAATAAATTTTTAATAAGAATGTATTGAAGAATAATACTAGCGTATATATAAGTCTGAAATCATAAAGCTATATTCTGGCTAAACATAAAATATTTACTGATATCAAAGGTTGTCATATAATCTATTCTAAAACTAAATATATGTGATGTAGCTTTGATGTAGCTTTAAGAACATGTACTATATATAAACTAAAAAATTATATCAAACTTGTACTTGGAAAAATCGTGGTCTCACTTGGCAGAGTAACTCACACACAGACAAAGCGGGAGAACGTGGTTTCACCTAGTGGAATGCTGCATTGCTCGAGTAGAGCAAATAAATTGGTCTAATGTATGCATAGAGCAAACTAAACTAAAGGGGTGCGTATGCATATAGTGATTCAAAAACTACTACTAAATAATATCATGAAAGCATAATTATTTTTAAATAAATATTTTTGTATTGAACATAATCATAAGTTATATTATAATAAATTCTAAAAATATTTTTGAATATACGAAATAGCATAAATATTTATTTGTCAAAAATAAATCATGAATAAAATAAATCTGATAAAGTGTAATCATACCATAAATTGATATATTAAAAATATATAGTTACCACTCATAAAAGTGTTCATCAATAAGCAGTTTGGTTTAAATCTTGGAATTTACTAGCTATCAGTACTCTTCTTATATCATAGGGTATAAAAATATATCATTAGTACTATGTATTATAAATATTGAAACATAAATATTCTAAGATCATAAAACTGTTACTCACTAAATCATTGAATATAAATCTAATTATTCAAACTAATTTTTTAAAATTTCCCTTTTATTTCTTTTCTATCTTTCTCCCGAATTTCTTCTTCTTTTTTTTCTTTCTCTCTCTTTTCTTTCTTCTCTTATCAATTCTGTTTCATTTCTCTTTCTCGACTCATATGAGCAAACAAAGCAAATCTATTCTCTCTTATAGTAAATTCCATCACCCATAAGACCAACAGAAGGCCACCAATTGCGAATTAATATTCAAGATTATTTTGTAATTGTGTCTCCCACGTGGCTTCCACTCCTTGCATAAGAATGTTTGCTCATCAAATATCCACTCCTTGCATAACAATGTTTGCTCATCAAATATCTTATTATTATTTATTCTTCATTGCCACTAATCCTATGCAAATGCCTCTCATCTCTTAAAGTAACGTTATTATATTCTCTTGCCACTTAAACTCAATGCATGCAATTCATAAAGCACAAGTATTACAACACAATTTTTATGAAGTAATATTGAAAACAAAACACAACCATGCATAATTGAAAATTTATTCCTAATCTAACAAACAGCAATGTCAAAAAGTCAAAGATGGGATAGAATCAAGGGATTGTGTTGTATTTCGCCAAAGGAAAATGGAGTTGGTGAAGGTGGATGGGTATTAGAGATAAATGTTGGTAAAAGCTAAATTGCTTTACAAATGTTAATGCCCTTAATTGCTAAGATTCTAGCTCCATGACTAAAGTTTGAAGCATGACTCATAAATATTAATTAATTAAAGGCCTGAAAAGAAAATTAAATAAATAAAACTCATGAGATTTTTACACTTTGCCGTTTCCCTTTAGGTCTTGGGTTTATTATTGCAAAACCAAAGTAAATTTCTAACCATCGTTAAATGTTTCCCAATTTGGAAAAGTTCAGATTGCTTGTCAGATGAGAGCAGAGAGAGTGGTTAACAGTCACCAACTAGCTACGCTACCTTTTGTCTTTTGCTTTCAGTGTGAGAAAATAAAACTAGGGCACCCTTTCTCATAAACGCTTTTCTACAAACTCCACTTCCAAATTCACAAGCAAGCGGAGAAGAGAAGACAAACGTCTGGTAAATAAAGCTTTCTCTCTATAACCCTTTTCCCCTTCTCTTTTTCTATGATATGTTCATGTTTCAGAATTGCTTAACTACAATTGTTTTTTTTCTGAAGTTCATCTATATGGAAATTTATTCTTTTAGAAGCTTTTTCCGTAATTTTTAATCTGAATTCCTACGACATGATTATATATGATGCATGTTCTTATGACTGATATCATATAAAGGTTTAATTTTATCTCTCTTAATTTGATGACCTCTCCTGAACAAGAGACACAGAAAATTAAGGTGTTGGAGTAGGAGAATTATGGGACGGGGAAAGATAACCATCAGGAGGATCGAGAACCAGACCACCAGGCAAGTCACATTTTCGAAGAGGAGAGCTGGCCTTTTGAAGAAGACTCATGAACTTTCAGTGCTTTGTGATGCTCAGATTGGCCTCATCATCTTCTCTAGCACTGGAAAACTGTGCCAGTACTGCACTGAGCCTTTCAGGTTTCACTTTCACCATTTCTAGAACTTTTGCTTTTTCATATTTTTACTTTTATTTTTATTCTTCTTGCTACTATGTCTTCTGAAGCACATGCGGAATATTGTAGATATTCTGATGTATGTAGGTTTAATTTTTCATCATGGTTTCATTTTTCTTCATGTGAAATACATGATCTCTCTCACTTTCTCTCTCTGCAACTCCTGTTGACCAAATTGAATGTATTGACCATTTCTTTCATGCTTCTGACAAATTAGGGTTTCTTAATATGCATATTTCGTGCCTAAGGCAGGAAGTCTGTATTTAAATGATTATTGAGTTTTATATATTCAGATTCAATTAATTGTAGCAGCCCCATTACTATTTTCCGGAGTTCTAAAGTTCCGCAGGCCTAGTAGTGTAATGATAATCCCGCAACCCAAATTATGAGACACTGAAGTACAATATTAATTTTGTACTCCATTTTATCTAAACTACAGCATATAATGCATAAATATTATTGTGATCAAATAATTGCACTGGAGTTTTATGCACAAAACAGTTCATTCATCTGCAGCTTCTTCTTCTTATTATTATTTTTTGAATTGTTGTTACAGAATGGAGCAAATCATTGAAAGGCGCCTGAAGGTTACAGGGACTCGTATTCCTGAACATGACAGCCGGGTACGACTAATTGATATTAATTGTTTTCGTTAAACTCTAAATATGAATATACGAGAAGCTTGCATTTGATTGTTCTTGGAGCATCATTTTGCAGGAGCAATTGTTCAATGAGTTGGCAGTTTTGAGAAAAGAAACTCGCCGTCTTCAACTGAGTATGCGACGCTATACTGGTGAGGACTTGAGTTCTGTGCCGTGTGAAGATCTTGATGTACTTGAACAAGAACTTGAACGCTCAATTAACAAGGTCAGAGAGCGCAAGGTATTATTGCTTGCTGATTTTATGAATTTGGTGTTGTAATATTGCTAGTTATTCGGCCGAGGGTTAAAGGTCAGTCTATCTGTTTCTTTTTAATCTACTCTCCTATGTATTGATTTGATTAAAAGAGATAATGTCTTTCTAGAGAGTCTAACTAGTTATGTAACTGGAAATATTTGAATTGTTAATAAACTCTAGCCTTGGCTTTATAGTAACCACTTTCAAGAATTTATTGACTTTTTACAGACTTTGAACAGATTTTAATTTTTATTCGTTGTACAAGAATTATGTAATGTTATGACTTGCTTCCCATGTGGAGATTGAGCATCCTGTCCTAAGATCGACCCAGAAAACAACTCACTTATTAATGCATTAAATTAGTCTGAAGTGGAACTTCTTTAGACCTAATAAGCTGTACTGGGGACTTTCTTTTTAATTTTCTTACGGCTGGGAATAATGCAGAATGAGCTCCTGCAACAGCAGCTGGATAATCTACGTAGGAAGGTAAAATCATCTCTCTCTCTATTGCTCTTTCGATCACATAAAACAAATTAATGCCAGTTCGAACTTTTCTTTCTCCTTGATGTTTAATTTAGGAGCGAATATTGGAGGAGGAAAACAGCAACATGTACCGATGGGTAAGTAAAAGTTTATATGCCTTGAATTTCAATTTGGATGCTCCAATTGGCATTTATAATTTTGTACAGTTTTGATTAGATATTATATTGTGAAACAGATTCAAGAGCATCGGGCGGCATTGGAGTACCAGCAGGCAGCAATGGAAGCAAAGCCAGTGGAGCATCAGCAAATCTTGGATCATTTCCCATTCAGTGAAGAACAACCCAGTAGTGTGCTTCAGCTTGCAACAAGTCTTCCTCCTCAACTTCACCCTTATCATCATCTTCAGCTAGCTCAACCCAACCTTCAGGATTCCAATGTTTAAAATCTCCATCAGCTAAGGTTTGATTAGAAATAACAACTTTCATCATCATTTAGTTGCCTTATTAGTTGTGGCCATCAATTTCAAATCGTTAGATTTTGCCCATCAATATTTATTCAAGTAAGAAGTGTTTGTGTGTTTTAACGTTTAGTTCTTGACAACTATGGTTTACAACTTCTGCAGAGGACTGCCCAAGAACGGTTGTGAAAGAAAAATTAGGATTTCAATGAGAAGATGCAGACTCACATTTTCTCCTGGATATTAATAGCCTTATATAGTTTGTTACTTTAATGCAGTTTAGTAAACTATGGTGTTACGTTCCTGAAGCTATGATTCAACTCTCTGTGTGTTTCTCATTTACATATAACTCGTCTGTGTATTGAGATATTTGCTTTAACTTATCACCGCTTCAAACAAATTAAATGTATTGTGGTACAACTTTGTCGAGAGAGTGCTAAAGAAGTAAATCAGATTTGGGTTTTCCTTACTCATGTCTGATTCAGAATAAGTATAACCATGTATTTTGTGATTTGTCCTCGTTTCTTCCATACACGCAATTACGTTGTAAAATAACACTTCACATACGATTTGACAAACCCCAAAAATGTGGAACTTTTACTGGAAATACTAGATGCTATAACCTCCTTATCAAAATGAATTTAATCAAATTTGCTTTTTTTAATATCAAATTAAAAATGAAATAAAAAGCATTATTATTATTATTATTATTATTATTTAAAGCAAACAATGCATTAAGCTTAACTTAAATATGAAGAGGATAGTCCCCAACAACAAGATACTCCAGAGACCTGGGAACATCAGTCTTCCAAATGATATTTGTAACAGAACTCAAATGTAAATCTGGCTAAACCATGAGCAACCTTATTTGATTCTCCTGGAGCCTAAAGAATTTTATACGAACTAAAGGAATCCAAACATTGTAGAATATCTTGAATAATCATACCTAGTTCAGAAGTCATCTAAGATTTGGCCAAATTGACAACTACCGCAACATTCGACTGAACCTCGACAGTGGAGTAACCTAATTGCTGAGATGCTAATAATCCTTTTTAAGATGGCAGTGGCTTATGCAATAGGTACCGAGTACAAAGCATGAATTTTCTTGTCCCCTGCGAAGAACACTTTCCCATCATGATTACGTAAAACATAACCAACACCTGTCTTAGCCCTCCCTTGATCTAAAGAAGCATCTGAATTGATTTTAATTACATCAAGGTCCGGTGGACGCCATCGGACTATGCTATCCGTTCTGTCAACATATGGGCGATCTTGGGAAGCTTTGTATTCGGCTAGGAAATCCTTCAACTAGCCCACTATTATTTTTGTATCACTGACGTCTCCACTGTGTACCTTCTGGTTTTGAATAAACCAAATTCGTAAAAAAAAATACAAAGAATTTCCATGTTAGCCTCGTTCAACTCATATATACAGGAAACAAAAAATTTGCAAGCTTTTGTTTGGTGAGAACAGAAAGCCAAATCTATGAACCCGCAAGCTCTCCTAACATGCTTCAACGTCCTAAAAAGTCACAAAGCGTGAATCGTATTCTTTGCACCACATCTGCATCTTGGGTACGTTTCGTCTACTAGAATATGGCGTCTTTTTAAATTGGAGTTTGTTAGGATCCATTTGTGTGAGGCACGCCACAAGAACAAATTCACTTTTGGTGTTATAGTTAGCTTCCAAAGTCGCTGCCACCACGGAAGAAATGGGTTTTAAAAATAATGCTTCATTGTATTTAATTGGAATCATCTCAACTTAAATTGAGATAATTGTAAACAAGAATATGGAGCTCAAACACCTTCCATATCATGGAAAAGATGGTCTTGATTTTCATGAACATCAGGTTTCATTTGGCTCACAATAAAATTTAGCATAGTGTAAATTTCTTCAGACTTGGGATGAGTTTTATCATGTGCAATGAATCTATGGAGATTTCCAGACATCTCTACAAAACTACAGCCGGGATACTTCTTCACGCCTCTCATCTCCATTGCTTCCCTCATTGTTCTTGCATCATCCCAGCGTTTGAATATCGCATAAAGATTTGATAGGCCAACGTATCTTCCATCATGATCCGGCTGTAACTCAATAAGCTTCTTCCCAACTATTTCTGCAAGATCTAATTTACCATGGTTCATACAACCAGTAAGCAAAGCACCGAACATCGAAGCTGTTGGCTCCATGGGCATTTGAGATGCAAATTGATACGCCTCTGCTACTTGACCTGCACGTGACAGAACATCCACCATGCAAGCATAATGCTCACTCTTAGGAGTCATGCCACATCTACTGAGACTCTCAAAGAAATTCCAAGCTTCCGTTACTAATCCTCGATGGGCACAAGCACTCAACAAGCATAAGAATGTGATCTCATCCGGAGTGATTCCTACAATTTGCATTTCTTTGAAAAACTCAAGTGAATCTTTAACCAAACCATGCATTGCAAGTCCTCCAATCATAGCATTCCATATCAAAACATCGGTCTGATGCTTGTTAACACCACGAAACACAATTAAAGCCTCATCTATCGCCCCACACTTGGCATACATGTCAATAAGAGAAGTTTGCAAAGCCAAAGTCGAAGGCAAGCCATTGTCAATCATATACCGATGCATCCTTCTCCCTTGATCAAGTGCACCTAAATGGGCACAAGCGCACAAAACACTAACCATAGTCACCTCATTGGCCTTGGTACCAACGGCTCTCATTTCATCAAAAATCACCATAGCTTCTTTATAATCCCCACTCTTAACATACCCATCAATCAAAGAACTCCAAGACACAACATTTCTCTCCGGCATCAACTCAAATATTTCTCTTGCCAAACTCATTTTCCCACACTTAGCATACCCATCTAACATAGAATTCCAAGAAACCATGTGCTTCGTAGACATTCCATCAAACACTTTACGCGCATACAGTATATCACCACAAGAAGCATATGCATGAATCAATGAATTCAAAACAAACATATCAGACTCGTAGCCAGTTTTTGCAATGCGAGCATGAATTGACACGGCAAATTCTCGCTTCGCAAGGCGCGCAGACGCCTTTACAAGAAATGGGTATGTCAAATAATCGGGCGAGACCCCACCTCGTAACATTTTAACGAAAAGAGAGATTGATTTATTCGGGTCCTTGCTTTTCGAGTAACCTCTTATGATAGTGTTCCAATAAAAAATTCTTGGGTTTGATAGATGTAATAAGACTTTGCACGAGTAACCAATGTCACCTGAATCGGATAGTGCAGTGAAAGAAAGCATTCTTGATAAAAAGGGGTCATCTAGGGAGAGGCCGAGAGTGATCAATAGAGCGTGAATTTGTTTCAGCGAATGCATTGATTTGCATTTATCAAGCAGACTAATGAGAATTTGGCTTAAGTTGCCATTTTCAGATAACAATGAAATATTCGACATTACAAGTTATTAAGTTGACCAAATATTGGAGTTGGACGCAGTATTGAAGGCAGAAATGGAGAGCGATGTGCGCTTTAACTTCAATGTTTTCATGTGACTTAGAATTACTCCCTGAGGCATCCTTTTTCTCTAAATAAATTTTCATTCTACGCATTTGTCAATTTTCATTAGTTAACATTTGTTATTCTACATTAGTTCTGTTAATGTTCATAAGATTTGCAAAGAATACTTCCCTAGACAAGGCTAAATAGACGTCATCTAAATGAGAAACAATAAATTCTTACTACTTGTGAAGCACTTAAAAAAAAACATTAAAATAATAATAATAAAAAAAAACATAAACAAAACTTGTTATTCTTACCCTCCAAGTGTGAAACATCTATAGAAATTAATGCAACCCAAAGAATTCCATCCTTACTAATTTTTCTTTCACACTATCCTATTCCTACTTATTTATGCGACAGCACAATCCCATGATAAATTTTGTAAGACAGGTCAACAGAAATAGGTTTTAAAGATGTAACTGTCCTCAATAAAATTAAGAAAAATAACGTGTAGACCAATTTAGATTCAACTTTCAGCATCTTCAATCCACAAAGTAATGACCCATTACTAAAGAAATTGATAGAAATCGGGCTGCAATATGTGTCATTGCTATAGGATTAAATAATTCAAAAGGCGGGTATCAATATTTTCATTTAAAGAAGAATGTATACAAGCAGGTGTACTTTCCCACCAGGAATATTACAGTTTGCATAATTGAAGTGGCACTGCAACTATATTTCAGTGCCAAGATATGCAGGACTTCTTTGTTTTGCAGACAGAGGATGCTTCATAAATACTAACTGTGCCCAGAAGTGGAGACCTCGGTGCTGCAAACAGGGCAGACCTGCAGCCACAGAAGTCGTCATTACACTGATCAAAACAAAACATTGATTATTACAGAATTTGAATAACCATTCTTTAATCATATACCAAGCATGGAAGCTAGTTATGATTATGAAATTCTAGAAGGCTGAATCAAAGAATTATAAACCATGAAAAGTCGTCATCATAACAAGTTTGCAATATATGCATACATATAGAAATAAAAACAGAATAAGAGAAGTGTAAAAGTGAGGTTATCCTAGCATGAAAGCTAGCAAACTCCACAAGTTCAGAAACACCAATCCATTTGTGTCACAAAAAATAGAAAAAGGGTTCAAAAGTCAATAATAGAAACAACATAACTCCTAGCACATCTGTTGACTTTGATAGGTTCAGAACTCCCAAGGACAGAAAAGAAATTAAGTCCAAAGCAAACTTATTTCAGAGAATTTCTTTAAATGAGGATACTAAAGGGAGATTCACAAGACATTTAACAAATGAGGGGAAACTTGAATGGACTGAAACAAACCTTGTTTATTTTCAACCAATTGTTTATGCACTCAGAATGGTACGAGTGCTTACAAGAAAGCACGATCAAGGTCTCACCATCCTCAAAGTCCAAACGACAGATAACACATCTGAAACAGAAGCAACCAAATCTAGTTACTGCATGAAGATTGGTTAAACATGAGAAACCAAACCAGTTGTACTCACGAATCATTGCTTCCATTCTGACTACTCCCATTCTTGTAATTTATTGTAGGCAACAAGGCAATTGTATCAGTTGAAAGACCTCTGCTCTCAGTTCCAACCACCTCACCCAATGCAAGCAACTCCTGAGATCATTAAATTGTCGGTAAGAAGAATGAAAAAGTTCCTCTGAAAGTAGTAAGAAAAGAGCCAAGCTAACCTCGTAAGAAAGCTCATCTGGATCAACCTCCTCCCACGTATCCTGCAAATGCAAGAGTATATTAGATTCAAAAATGCAACCAGAAAGAAAGGAAAGGATTTATAAAGTTCATTCTTCTATCCTCAAAAGAATCTCAGATCCCGAAGCAGGTCTCATTTTAAATAACAGACATACATGTATGCCAAACAATTGGAAACTTGAGACAGAAATAAGGAACAGAATTTCAAAACAGTAAATCATTTCAAAACCCAGTAGTAGCTGTTGTAACCCAAAAATTCAGTTGATATCATCCTTCCGAGCTCTAATTAGGTAAAATTTGTCAAGGGGCATATTCCAGGCTAGTTATCCTGCTGAAACTAGCAATCCCTATTTTACAGAGAGAAAATAAAAGAAACATGCTTTTGAGATAATTAGGAATAAATGCTATTAATTGTAAAAAGGTTCATTATTACTGAGAAGAGGAAGAGGTAATATCTACAAATAAGTTTGAGGACAGAAACAAGAAAGTAACTACAGTCAGCAAAGACATTTTCACATATTCACCGCTGATATAAGATTCTATGATAACAACTAAAATCATGTGAAATAAATCACCAGTCCATACAAGTTAAGAGAGCGGCCAGTTCTGCCACTGCAATTTGATTTAATACGTCAAAAACATTGCTAAGGGGGCAAGTATCTGGAATAGAATTTGATGGGACTAGTTCATCTTAATTTTATCTTATAATACAGCAACTCAGGAACACTGTGGTATCTCATCTTACACTTCATAACAACCTCTTATCAGAAGCACCTTTCACCAATTCTACAGCTAAACTGAAGGTCCTTCCCTGATTGTTATACATGTTAAAAATCAAACCAAATGGATGTTGGTAAGTATGAAATCCAAAAAATTTACAGCCTTTTTAATGATTACATTTGTAACATTAGTTTCAAATTTTACATGGATGAATTGCTCCTATTCTTTAATCAACTTCACGACTGGCAGCTGCATAAGCATTTAAGTATGCATGAACCAGATGAATGGTCGGTCAAATATATTATGTGTACAATAAAAAACGATTAACACCTAGAGTAAACTGATCTGAAAGAAGATTTTTTTCTTTTTAATTTTGTACATGCAACAAAAAGAATAAGATTGGGTGGGGGGAGGTTGATGCTTAGACAAACATTATGATCTCTTCTAGCATCTCGATGATACATTTCCAACACCAAACAATTACTTTTATCAAGTTCAGATAATAAACATGAATCTTGTTCCAACAAGAGAATTAGTTTCTTAAAAATGAAAATGGTGTGAACAGTTAATTGAGAAGCTGAGGCATTGGTTCTTAATCCTACAATCTGAGTATTGCATCACAAGTACCGAACATAAATAACTACAGGAATAGTATGCCCAAGTTAGCAGAAAATTTACTAAAATGATAAACTAATTGATAGTCCATGTGCTAAGAGTATGCAAAAAAGCAAAAAGAAAGGATTAAGGTGCAGCCACATAGGGGATGCAGCATGTCCACTAAACAGAAAATCCTACTGATCACGACTGATTATCTATTTTCTACCTTGAGTGTTAATGATTGAATGCATATATTAGCACTATCACCACTTGTAAATGCCAAAGCAAATATATCAGCAAATTAAATGGTTGTCAAAGTTTTATCAAAAAAAGAAGTGGTGAACCCTGCAGATTATATTGCCAAAAGAACCTTAATTTTAAATTATAGGGTGCACTTGTGTGTTGCTCCATGACCATAACCTAGTGTGCTACACTAATTTTGATTGTCAAGGAAACCATTAAGAGAAGTTCACATGTCAGACACACGTCAACAATTTTCTCAGCTCCAAGTACATGTACTTAACATGTCAAAGAATTCAAGTCAACAACAATGTAGAAGAGGTATCCAAACCCTCACAAACATCTGAGAAATATAACAATCAAGTTTACATCCATGCATGGCGAGAACATAGTAAAACATTTTTTTTTTTCATTGGTTGGGAACAAGATCCACCAGAGTTGCACGTAGAATTCAAGTCAACAATTATGTACATGAGATATCCAGATCCTGGCAAAGATCTGAAAAATACAATGATAATAATCAAGTTAACATCTTCGCACAGCAATACATAGCAAGACCTTTATTTTCCTTCATTTGTTTTTTGGGAACAAGATATATACCCAAGCTGTCTAGCAGTATAACTACATATACAAAACCTTTGCAGAATTATACCATATATGCTTCAATGTATGAGCACATCTCTTTAATTATATATATTTTTATAAATAGAAAAGGAGGAAAAAATTCACTGATCCATTCACATGCAGAAGCAACTAGACTCATTATCTCTCCTGATCTGAGCATAAAGAGCAACCAACTAATTCCAGTCACTAATTTGGAGCATTACCTAGAATATTACATATCCTTCTTCATCACTACTAAAAAGCCTCACAGCTCATAAAACAAAAAATTTAATATAATAACACAGCCATCCATCTTAGTGCAGATAGATAACTATTGCAGTAAAAATGGATTAGAGGGCAGAGGCTTCAATTTAAGCTCATGACAACTTAAAATTCATTAATAAATTTGTTCTCTATATATTTTGAACAACAAAATTTTCCATGGGATGCCAACTAGTAATACCTCGTGGATGGTACAACAGATTTGGAGTTTGAATCATACTTGTTTCAGGGTGGGGAGGGGTTTGGTTTACATTTATGTAAATTTAAAATCTTAAAAAGAAAAAATAATATCTAAAAAAATATGCTGCCAAATAATCAATATAAAAGTATGGCCATCCTCATGTAATGTCAGCAAAAGAACACTACATACAGACAGAGATAAAGTCACAACTACGTTCATTGATGCAATGTCAATAACAAATTAACAGTCAATGTAGAGGATACTGCATTCAAGTATCAAATGGCACAGCACAGCACAGCATATGATTAAGACAAAATTCTAAATTAGAATGCTCGGTCAAGAAATGGAAGAGGTGAGGGGAGGAAAGGGACAGTGAGAGAACTCCATAAGGAGTTGAAGAAATTAATACCTGAGAGTTACCACTGTGATCCTCTGGGTCCTCAACTTCTCCTGAAGTTACAGACAGTTAGAATACGCTCTGAAAATTGCTTAGTTGCAAAACCTTATATGCATACTATAAGTCATTGATTCCAGCAAGGGCCAATAACCTTATATGCACAATATAATTCATTGCTTAACTACAGACAGATCTAACAAAATGTCCATGATTATTATGCACACTCACGGTCATTGATTCCAGCAAGGGCCAATAACCTGGCAGCCATTTCTCTTTCTTCAGCATCCTGTAGGGCTCTAGCATAGGCTTCATCACTTGAAAAAACTTCCGAGTCATATTCAACACTAGGGTTGTTAATATCATCTTCAGATTCATCACGAGCATGTACATCGAAAACATCTTCATCTTCGTCATCATCATCAAGATCAATTCCATCATATTCACCATCTTCATTGTCATCCGCATCACTTTCATCATCAGCACCACCAAACTCATCATCGTGCAAATAGCTTCCTGCTTCCCAGCTTCCATAATCACTACCCTCATTATTCATCCTTAGCATCATGTATGCTCTCTCCTGCTCACAATCAATCAACATTCTTTTAAAACCACAAAGCAAAAAACACATAACAACCAAAAACCCCAAGATCTCAGTACTCAGTAAGAAACGGTATGGGCAGATGAATCATTCATTGGGTCCGCAAATGTCTGAATTATGGACTAATTATGCACAAATAAAACAAACCCTATTTCAAATGCTAAGAAACATGAGTTTAAAAAAACCAAAAAAATGTTAAGAAGCAAAGAAAATGAAAAGGCATACAGCTTTAGTATGATAAGAACCACAATAACGTTTTCAATGTACTTACAATGAGCAAAAAAACGGTAGCAATGAAATCTAATTTAAAAAAAAAAATTAGAAAGAGAGAGATAGAAGACCTGTTCTTGAAGTCTTCGGGCAAGAGCGAGGTCAGCATCAACCTGACTGAGATTAGTGAAAGGAGTTCTTGTTCTTGAAGGCTGTTGTTGTTGTTGCTGCTGCTGCTCCAAGTTGGCTCCTCTTTCTTCTTCTTGTTCCCTCACCTCATTGTTGTTGTTGTTATTATTAGGGTTTTGTTCTTGTTCTTGTTCCTGCTCTCTCTCCATTTCGTTGGTTGCTTTATCCTTATTATCCATCTAATTCCAATTTAATTTCAAAGACTTTGAATTGATCCCACAAAACCAAACCTGCTCACTCCTTTGAGAAATTAAAAAGAAAAATTGATCGAATCGGGTATTTATCAAGAATCTTTTGGAATATATAGAGAGAGAAAGAGAGAGACATGAATGATTGGGCAGAGGAAAAGTGTAATACGAAATAGAAAACGGAAACGATTCCTATTTATTTAAGCGTACAAGAAAAGGAAAATGGCTTAGGCTAAAGGCTCTCGCCTTGATAAAAATTGGGCTGGGCCGTGTCGTTGTTGGTTCGGTGGAAATATTGCCATATCGGCACCGCAATTAAGGAGCGGACGCGTCTTTTTTTCTGTGGACCGTCTGATTAGGTGGGCCCTGTTATTGAAAATCACAGAAAGAGACATTGGGTGAAGTTCAGTTTCGAATCGTCCTGATCATCAGCTCCTTCATATTTCAAAATACCTTCCCCTCAAATTTATAAAATAATTTTGCCCCCGACTTTCTTACGACTTGACGAGGATACCTTCTACATTAGATAGAGAAAGTCACTTTTTAACTGTCCTACCAAATAAGGAATAGCTCAAGTTTTACATTCATATCCGTTTATATAGAATAGAGTAATGTTAAAGATTTTAAATTATATATAGAATAGAGTTTCAAATCTTTTCTTTTGGGTACGAGATGTCTCGAGCCAACGTCTACTATGATTCTTTAATAATGCCATTCTAATGTGGAGCAAAATTTTCAGAGACTTTATAGTAACAAAAAGTTTGAGAAGCCTTAAGGCAACTCTTATAATAATTGAAGTTATAAGTGAAAAATAAGAAGAATTGGTTGAGGAAAACGAGGAAAGGAAGCGGCTCGCTTCTTTATACCAAAACAATCAAGATAAAATAATTTTCGATCAAAATGATAGAGGCTTTAATCCTACAAGCTACCGATAAAGGAAGGGTAAAGTTTTCAAATAAAATGAAAATGTCACTATTAACAAACGGGTCAAAAGACCCATTTTATACTCTCCATCTTTAGATTGAATTCTTTTATTAATCTTTGCTTGGGAGTTTTCTCTTAAAAAATATCAAATAAAAGAGTTTTATTCTAATTAAGCTTGAAAACTATTCATTTCAATTGATTACTTCCAAGTCTGTCAATTTAAAAAATGCAAACATATAACACCAATTCTATTCATCCTAGTTTGATTCGAATGGATCTTGTTGAATGAATTGATCTATTGTTATATGCCTTACTTCACCTCTGAATACTGAAAGATATAGTGGAAACATTTTGTTATGGTAGAGAATTGGGAGTAAAAACAGTATTTTAAAAAATAACATGTTAAATAAATATTAAGTGTTAAAATAATAAAAACTTTAAATCTATTCATTATAATCAATGTTTGTTTAAAATATTACTTTTTAAGATTTAATTTAAAATACCTAACATTACTTATATATATAAAAAAAAATGAATGAATCTTTTACCTTCAATTTAAATTTGAAATATGAATGAGGATATCTAATCCACCAAAATGTTATGCACATCTATTTTAAATAAAAAATGACTATTAAAATAGATATAAATTAAATTACTATTATAAACAAATAAATAAAAAAATTAAATAAACTTTTTAATTCTTTAAATTCAATTCTAAATGCATTCAATTTCAAGTGTACTGATCTTTTCTCTTTGGAGACAGAAATATCAACGTACTATATAAAGTTCTTGAGCACCTCATATTTTGATATTAATATCGGAATTTTTTTTTAAAAAAAAAAAGGTTTAAACATGAACTATAATACTAGTATGCCAATCACCTCATTGCTCTAGTGGTCGGTACAAGCACTTTTAATATTCATGCATTAGGTTTGAGTTGAGTCGGTGAAAACAATGGGCAGATTAATATTCTTTTCTTTTTCTTTAAGAAAAAAAATTTAAAAGACAATATGAAATATGTTTGTTGTTAGGTATTTAAATTTCTATGGAGGGTGATTTAAAGATGATTTCATTATTGCCGAAGTATTTCTCTTTTTTTTTTTCATATTTTCAATAATATGAGTGTAATTAATTTTTTTGTTGACCTCAAAATTTAGATGATCTTAAAGTTAACAAATTAAATTTATTAATTTTTGATAATAAATCAAGATTAACAAAAGTGATCATAAAAATGTAACAAAACACAAATTTTATAATAATTTAGTTCAATATGAGTTGACGTCAATTCATTTGATCAAACTTAATAAGCTTATTTATATATTATTATTAAATAATATTATTACAATAAAAGTATAAGAAATTGCTATTATTATATAAAAAAATAAATTAAAGAAAAAAGAAAAGAAGAACAGCGATGCCGAGATAGGAGATATATTAATCCCTTAGATTTATTTCATCTCCTTTTTATAAATACTATTGGACTTAATTGTACAGTCCTTATATGATTGAAATTCATAATTATTTTCTTGATTAGTGTTTGCCCGGGATTTTAAAGATAAGATTCCTTTTTAGCATTAGTATTACCTTTTAGAATATTATAATTTTTTAAAATCTAAAGGGAACATTTTTTAAAATAAAATAAAAAACTAAGGCTACTGTAAATAATATCTATAATTAATATATTATTAAAGAATCAATGGCTCATTAAAATCTTGGCACAATTTTTTAATTTTTGAATTGTATTTTATCAAAGGTCAAAATTAAATAAGGATTAGTTTTTAACAATATTTATTTATTTGGGTAGTATTATTATCAATCACAATTGTGTCAACCTCTCCTTTTAAACTAATTACGTCCCTTCATTTTGGTATTTTGTATCTACCATAATTCGATTACCATGATACAAAAGCAAAGAAAAAGAGAGGCCTAATTGGTTTAAAAGCCGCGACTGACATGATTGTGACTAACATTACCACTCTTCTTTATTTAATTACTTTTCTCTTTCCTCACCTAATTTCTATCTCTTTCTAATGTAATATATATATAGATATATTACCTTCTATCATCTCTTAATTGATACAAATCATTCACTTTCTTCTCATCTACACATCGACATCTACATATTAAATAGTCAAAAAAAAAAAAAGAGATAGTTTACTATTAAGTGTTTAAATTTGTATTAAGCATGTCTTAAAAGATAATGTTATTTTTTTTTAAAATTCTGATCCAAGCCCAATTCACTAAAAAATTCAATGTGGCTCACACATCGTAAGAACATTTTATCTGAGGCCTACAAGAAAGTCCATTGTATAGGCGTCCTCAGCTCCGACCCAAGTGAAGACTTGTATTAGATAAGAGAACGTCCTCAAGACATACCCATGGTCTTTGTCCTTGTAAACTCTTCAAAAGACTAATCACATTTTAGAAGTGGACAAAAAAATGCTTATCCATCGTTGACCGAGGACTTGCACTATACTTAACAAAATTGAATGTGATCAACAAAATTTTAATAGCAAGCATTCAAAAATTATAACATTTAAAAATTAAATAACATTAATTGAAATAAAATCTAAAATTTTATATGAGAAACTTATATTTCTTTTTATGACTCTCAAGTGAATCTTGGATAAATAATTGTATGGATTGGGTGACTTGTTGAAATGAGACTGTTTGTTTTACTGTCTTGATTGAATAATTTGATGTAAAATTGAAGGTATTTTTATAGTATATTTGATTTTCAAGGACTTTTAGTATAGACCATGAGCGTAAATATTGTTCAATTTCTTGAACATTTATGATTTTACTATTTAATACATTTGATGTGAAAGGTTTTGAGTTGTTGTATCTTCTTGAACGTTTAAAGAGTGAATTCATTATATGGTTATTAAATTTGTATAGTGTTTGTTTAAATTAATTTCTTTTGTAGTTTACGAGACCATCCTTCGAGACCACTATAATATTTTATATAAACTACGGGCTAATCAACGGTTTAATAGGACTGACCAACATTAACACCTTTCAGTGTTAACTAAAAAAGTATTATTAAAACAAACAACTATTAAACACATTTAAAAGACATAATATAATGATTTTAGTTATAAGTCTTTATTGGTTGGCACATGACTTGTTATACCATAAGTACAGACCAGAATAACATCCATTCGAAATCACCTCTAGAACTTATATTAGTGATTTTCCCGTCTATATAGCAATAAAGAATTTAACTTGGCTCTAATACCATTAACAAAATTCAAACTAAAAATTAATGCTCTCCATTGAAAATGTTTTCTTCTTTTATAGGCTGTATGATTTTTGGATTTGAAAAGCTTTGAGTTCCACCGACACCTTTTGAAATAATTTGAGTGGGGTCTTTAGACTTGAATAGCTTTAGATTCTACCGACACTTTGAAATAATTTGAGTGGGCTTTCTGGACTTGAATAACTTTGAATTCCACTAATACTTCTTAAAATAATTTGAGTAGGGACCATCAAAAGTCGAATGGGTCTTATGAGTCTTGAAAAAGATTGAAATTTGGTCTTTGATTTGATGATGCTGATGAATACATGTCTGATGCATTACCTGAGGGATTTGATATAATTCGTTGAATTCTCTTGAATATTGTTTCAATTGTTGAGGTGTAGAAGTAGTGACTAGTTTAGCTATTAATTGATATTTTTCAGCTAAAAAATATTTATTTGAAGGTGAGGTTGGAATATTTTTTGGTGATTGACGAGTTTTGGCCCATTGATTGATAAGTTCTTCATTTAGTAAATTGGTCCTAGCTAAATTTGATTCTATTAAGGCTAATAGTGATCTTGAAAATATCTTGTGCCTTGCATCTCTTAGACAAACCAAGGCTGGGGTGTCTTTAGAGTGGTTTGATGGCTTTTTGAACTAATTATATATGACGAAACTTTATATTTCTTTTTATAACTCTCAAGTGTATCTTGGGTAAATAATTGTCTAGATCGGGTGTCTTATTAAAATAAGACTGTTTGTTCTATTGTCTTAATGGAATAATATAGTCTAAAATTGAAAATATTTTTATAATATATTTGATTTTCAAGGACTTTTGGTATAAACTATGAGTGCAAATATTGTTCAATTTCTTGAACATTTATGATTTCATTATCTTATACATTTGACTTATTTGATGTGGAAGGTTCTGAGTTGTTGTATCTTTTTAAACATCAAAAGAGTGAATTCATTATATAATTTTTAAATTTATACAATGTTTGTTTAAGTGAATTTCTTTTGTAGTCTACAAGACCACCATAACATTTAACTTAAATTACGGGCTAACCAACGGTTTAATAGGGTTGAGATAAAGTAAATTGTTGTCCATGCTATTGACGTAAATTTTTACATTTAGGAAGTAGTAGTCATATTTGACCTTTTGCAATGGTAAGTTAGTCATTGATAAGGGCATAGTTGTCATATATTTTCTCATATTTTTATTTTGATATTTTATTATTTTATGAGAATAAATGGCTATTTATGGGTATTATTGTTATTTGTAGGGACTTGAATGAAATTTAAAGAAAGGATGCAAAAGGAGCAAAAATAGGGACTAAAATGCAAAGTTTTCAAAATATGAGTCCATCACCCTAGTGCCATGAGGATTTTCGCCCCAGCACTGGAACAGTATTTGAAATAAGAAAATCAGAAAAGATGACCTGTTTAAGTTGTGATTGATGCCCCAGGGCCAAACCTCTATCGTGTCAGTGATAGGCCAGTGCCATATCGTCATCGCGCCAGCGGCAAGCCAGCGCTTCAGCGCCAACATTCCACTGCTTCGGCAGTGAGGCTTATTACATGTAGCGCCCCAGCGACAACAGTATAGTACCTCAGCGGCAATGCGAGTCCTAATCTGACAAGAATTGATATTTTTAAGTTCATATCAATCCCTATAAAAGGCCACTCGTTCTCAGACTTTAAGAGAACTCTAGAGCAATTCAAGAACGCCAAGAATACAGAGCGCAAGTCTTAAAGAGCAATTAAAGATTAATTAAAGCAACCTTAGAGAGAGATTCAAGGCGTTCTTCGGCATCAATAGTATCTTAGGCAGCGCAATTAAGAGCAATTCGACGTCTACATCAGTTTGCTATTAATTGTATCATGATTTCTTATTATTTTTATTGTTTTTCTCTTGTAACCATGAATTAAATTTATTTTCTAGGGTTAATACTTGAACTCAATATGTGCACTTAATTGCCATATCTTTTTAATATTTAATAAACCTAGTTCTTTATTATTTAAATTACTTGCTCTTGATGCTTCAATATATCTGGCCAATATATGGTGAATGAATTGATAATATTTTAATAAACTCGGAAGAGGAATCATTATATTTAGACCTAGGTAATTTGATGCATAATTGTAGAGTAATATTCAATGTTGCATATGCAAGTTTTAATTTAGGATATGAATATACCTAATTGGCATGTATGATCAATAAGACTTAAACTTAATGAATCTTAAATTATTACAAGTACCATAGGAATATAGGTATTTGGTAAATTAAGGTATATTTGCATGACCTTAGAAGAGGCTTGTGAATACATTAGTGTCTTGATCAATAATAAAGACTAAGTGAGTTAAATATTAGAGGATTAATCATTAGAAAGCATATTGAGGGATAATATTAATCTTAAGTTTTCTCTATATTACGATCACCTAATTCTCTTTACATTGTGTCATTACTTTTATATTTTCTACAGTTATTCTTAGATTTCTATTTTTCTGAATAATTATTAGGAAGACATAATTTTAATAATTGGTTAAAAAGAAAAAATTATCTTTGTGAGTTCGACATCCGACTTATTTAATTCCTTTATTACTTGCATACGATAGTGTATACTTGCACTTAATTTTAAGATATAAAAAATATCGCATCAGTCATCACCAAAAAATGACGAGCATTAAAAAAAAAAGGATTGTAAGTTTGCAACAATATTTCACTTAATCGTGTTAAATTGTATTTATACAAATACTTAAAAAATAATAAAAACTTTTGCTCTTTTTTCATATTCACCAATTATAAATCCAACAAAATATTTTGATAGATTACATTTCATTTATATCTAAAATATGAATAATACACTTCAAAAATAATTGATAAAGCATCCAAACCTAAAACCTACAAAAAAAAGGCTATTAATAAATACATAAAAATATAAAAGGAAACACCATCTATTCATTATTCATCTCTTAATCAAAAGAAATAGTGCAACAAGAATCCCTTGATTAAGCTTGAATTGAATGGTTGTAATATTCTCTCAATCCCTTTCAAACTCACAATCTTTTAAACTCACACATATAATGCAATAGACTAAGCAAAGAGATGAAATTTGTTAAGAAAGTTGAAATTTCTTTTTTCTCTTGGACATTGGCAATGGCAATGGCTTTTTTATTTTAGGAAGGTTTTTGAAGACTCTTTTTAAAACTCTCTCTAGTGAGCTTGATTGAAACACTCATTTGAAATTGTACCCAACAAAAATTCTCTTGTAAGAAAAACTGGGTAAAGAATTTTGATCTCCTTTGATAAACTTAATTTGAAAATTAAATGTCGATAAAATAGCTTGCCATCTAGCAAATATTTGTTTTAAAACTCGATTTTGAACATTTTCTTTTATAAAATTTAACTAACATGTTTGTTATTTGAGAATTTGTGCCTTTTTGAATTTTATAAGCGGTGACTGCCATTAGCATTTAATGAAGTAGATTAAGTATTTAATATTTACTCATTCCATTAATGTTCCAATCATAAATTGAAGACCTATTATATTTGAAATTTAAATATTGTGACCTTTCTTCATATTGAATGTCAAGGGGTGTAGGTCTAGGGTAATAATTTTGTGTTTTAGGGGTTTAAAATTTTGAATGCAATTTGTTTATTGATAAGTTTTTAAATTGATTATCTAATTCATCTAAATCTTTATTTTTTAAATCATTATCTAAAACATTAATTTGATTGCTAGTGAAGGCACAATCTACAACTTTTAAGTTTTCTAATCGTTCGAGATTTGATCTAGAATTTCATTGGAGTTATTTTTTTTTTAAATTTTGGGAGTTTTTCTACAAGAATTTCTATTGGTCTAAATAATGATTTTCTTTTATTTAAAGTATAACTTGTTGTATTTAATATTTTGGGATAAAAACTTGATTTTCTATTCTATCTAATTGATCTGCCATGGTGTGTAATATTTAATTTGCATAATTATTTTGATGTATAATGATTTTTGATTTTTTGTGGTTGTGGGGTCTTCTTTGAATGGTGAGGCTTTTACATCAAGACTTAGATGTTAAAATTTTATCTCAGGTAATGGTGGATGATTACTTTGAAATATTTGATTTAAGGTGTTTGAATGCCATTTTCTGACGTATTTTTGGATTACGGCTAAGATTGAATATTGATTAGATATAATTTGCATTAGTTCAATTTTAAATAACCATGTGAAAAAGGGAATATTTTGAGTTATTTGATTCATAAATGAATAATAAAATTATCAAATTAAATTCCTTTATTCTTCATTGGATATACTAAAAAACCATTTTGCAACTTGTTCATTTTGTTATGAATTAAATTCATTGTATAATAATTTTTTGTCTATTGAAAAATTGGCTTGAATCATGTTTAATTCTGAATGAAGAGGTTTGATTGTTTTTATATAAGTTATGGTATGTTAGAGTCAAAATTAACACTTTCTAATTTCACCGAATTAAATCTCCTTATGGTATTGAAGGTATTAATAGGGAATGAGGAGATTGAATATGCCGATCTTCTTGATGAATTTTCTTCATTGAATTCTCTTATATTAAGTTTTATTCCTTTTTCATATGAGAATTATATTTGAACCGATCCATCTGAGAATTTGTTATTTGAGATAATTGAGATGTATCTTGGGAGATGGGTGGTGATGCTTTTAGTAAGTCCCAATTTCAAGTTTTAATAGTTTATCCCATAGTATTGTTCTTGGAATGACACAATTTGATTTGCTTAAGTTATATTCAATTAAGTGAATGACACATGAGGGGATCTTTTTAAGGCTCATGGATTAGGGGTTATTGACATTACTTTATAATATATTATATAAAGAATTACTATTCCTTGAGTATTTTCATTTTTTGAAACCCATATTAGGAATTTTGACATTGAGAGTAATCGTTTGTATTGAAGTTGGATCATATAATGAGATATTAAAGTCTAGGAAACAATTGAAATAAATTGGTTATTTAGCTAAATTTGATTCTATTAAGACTAATAGTGATCTTGAAAACGTCGTGTGCCTCGCATCTCTTAGACAAACCAAGGTTGGGGTGTTTAATCCTAGTCTTTGGAGTAATTTAATAGCTATTTGAACTAACCTATATGAAGAAACTTATTTTTTTTATTTATTATTCTCAAGTGTTTCTTGGGTAAATAATTGTGTGGATTGGGTGCCCTGTCGAAATGGGACAGTTTATTACTATATTGATTGAATAATCTGATCTAAAATTGAAGGTATTTTTATAATATATTTGATTTTCAAGGACTTTTGGCATAAACCCTGAGTACACATATTGTTCAATTTCTTGAACATATAATGAATTCACTATTTAGACGTTCAAGTAGATGCAACAACTCAGATCCTTCCACATCAAATAAGTCAAATGTATTAAATAGTAAAATTATAAATGTTAAAGAAATTGAATAACATTTGCACTCATGGTCTATATCAAAAGTATTAGGATTTTGTACTTACGTGCTATCTCATTATGTATAAATATTTATCGTTTAATATTTATAAAATCAATATTTTATTAAAATCGTTAATATTATTTAATAAATACTTGTAACATTTCAGATATTGTAGATCTAAAAGAGTTTATGTCAGCGCTAAGACTTAACGATACTAAGAGTTATAAATGCTAAGAATTAGTAATAGAGCGTAATTATATAAAATATTTTATCCTTATAAACTTAATGTTTATTCAATTTATCCTAATAATTTGGCAATTTATGCATATTAATATTATTTTATAGGTTTAAGGACTATCAGTCAAAACATACCAAAAACCGGATGTAAATAGAGTTATTTGAGATGAGAATCTGAGAGTGGACTAAAATGCTCAAAATATGAACAGTGCTATGAAAAATGCCCATGACACTGATATTGCTCCATTAACATGAACAGTGCATAAAGAGTTGCTGTTCACCTGTTATAGTATAGCGCTGAGGCATTAGTTGCGGCATTGAAAATAATAGCTCTAGCATCGCGACATTGAATCCCAATGCCACAGCACTGGATGCTAAGCACTCTTTTAAAGGTAGTGTTGTCTTAGTTTGCAACTCTAAGCCTATATAAACACCCATTATTAAGCTAAAAATATGTTGAGTAGCTGAGGACACAAAATTAATACATCATTTGGGTCTTGGAAGCAAGAATCAACAACAAGAAGAGGGAATTTTGCATATTGGAGGAAGAACATCACTGTTGCATTAGGGGAAATTTTCTCTTCTCTTTAATTTCATACTTTTTGTTAATTCTAATATGTATAATAATATTTTTAGATGCTTTAAAATTATGTTTACAAGTATGAACTAAGTTTTATTGTTGAGATTACAATGTGAACTCAATATGTAGCTTGAATTGATTATTTTCCCTTATTCATCATATTGGTATTGAATTGTTAACTTTGTTATATGCTTAATGCTTCTATTTACTTGACAATGTATTAGATTGATTTGGAAACTATAATGAACTTGAAAAAAGTAATTTTGTGTTCACCATGAATAGATTGATGTATGTTCATTGTGTAAAAGCATGAGTTATAAATGAGATAAGAATATACTCATATGACACATATGACTATTTAGAGAACTTGATATTAATGAATCTGTTTTCAATTTGATTATCATAGGAATATTGATAATTGATTAAATGAGATATACTCATTTGATCATCGGAAGAGGCTTGTGAGGATATTAGGGTTCTTGGTTAACAATTCATATTGATAGTTCTAAAAGGAGTAATTGGATTCAAGTGAAGTATTGGGAGATTATTGTAATTCTAGGCATTTGAGTATTGGTGTTGTTATGTTTGTTCTCTTTGCTTAATTCCTATAATTATTCATTTTGTTTAGTTAGTTTAGATATCAAAATCTTAAATTATTATTCGTTTAAATAAGAGTATCATGATACAATTTTAGAACTTAGCAAGTAGTAATACAATTCCTTGTAGGAACGATACTCTCTCATCATATATTACTTGTTGCGATAATATGCACTTATAGTTAAAGTATATGTATAATATATATATATATATATGTATATATATAATACAATAAGTTTTTGGGGACATTGCCAGGGAATTGTTTATTATTATTGTTGATACTAATACCAATTCATCTTATTCTTAGTTCAAACATGTTTTTATCATTCTACAATGCATTTTACTTGATTTATTTTTATTTTTTAGTTACTTTTGATTCATATATGATGTTTAGAACACAAGGATTATTGAGGGATTTTATAGTACCAAGAAGAAGTGACATCCATTCAAGCATTTAAAAATCGATTATTGATATCGATTATTTTGAAATTTAGCTGGAGATGATACAATTATTAAAAGCTTCAGTACAATTTAATGGATTGCCAAATGAGGATCTGAATGAGCACATCATCAATTTGTTAGAAATTTGTGATTTGTGCAAATACAATAGAGTTCTAGACGATGTAATACGGCTCCGATTATTTACTTTTTCACTCCGGTACAGAGCAAAAAACTGGTTAGGATCACTATTACTGGGGTTTATAACAGTGTGAGATGATTTAGCACAAAATATTTTAGCTTGGCTAAGACAACGAGAATGAGGAATGCTATAACTTCATTTGTGCAGAATGAATGAATCCTTACATAAAGGATGGGAAAGGTTTAAAGAAATGCAAAGAAAATGTCTACATTATGACATCTCAAAATGGTAACTGGTGCAGAGTTTTTACAATGGTGTAGTTGAACATTTGAGAATGATAATTAATGCTGTAGTAGGAGGTACATTTATGAATAAGTCCATTGATAATGCATATGACTTGTTAGAAGAGATGGCCTTCAACGATTATCAATAGACAGTTGAAGTTGTTGCACCAGGTGAATCAATTAAGAAAATAACAAAAATCACTGTGATTTTTGTAGTGATAACTATGCAAATAAACAATGTCTTAAACCTACTGATAAGGCGTAATTGTATAAACTATTTTATCTTCCTAACTTGATATTTATTCAATTTATCTCAATAATTTAGCTATTTATGCATATTAATGTTGTTTTATAGGTTTAAGCATTATCGGAGCAAAAATACCGGAAAATGGACTCAAATGGGAGCATTAGAGATAAAAATACAAATGGAGGCACTGTTTGCTACAGTGCTACAGTGCTACTGTTGCCATAGTGCCACTGTTTTGCTACAGTGCAGCGCCGCAGCACTGGATTTCAGCGCCGCGGTGCCAATTGCAGAAAGTGAGCGCCGCGGCGCCGGGACCTGGACAGCAAAAGTTGACAGGTTGCTGAAAATCAGGAAACCCAAAAGCAACCCTAAGTGCGCCTTAATTCCGTGCTCTTACCTATATATTTGCTCAAAACTTACATTTTGGGAGGAGACTCCAGCTGGGACAGTAGTTGGAAACACAAAGAAACACCTAACTTCTAAGTTTGGAGAAATCAAAGAGGAGGAAAGCAAGCTTCAACTTCAAAGACATTTGACAGGGATGTCTTCTTTGCTTTGATTCTTTACTTGTTGTAAGATGTTTAGTTTACATGTATTGATGGAATTAGCTTCAAGATTGTGTAGTTTAATGATGAGCTAATTTCATTAATCTAGGTTTACATCCTTGAACTTATTATGTGATTGATTTTAGCTCTCTCTTTTATGGTATTAATTCAGCTTTTGATATATTCATTGTGCTTGTGCTTAATGCTATTTGATTACTTGGCCAGTAGTTAAATTGATCTAGAAATGCTTAAATAAACTTGACAAAGGCATTTAGATATTCAGTCTTAAGCATATTGATGCATGATCATAGTGTAGTACACTTGAGTTTCATATGAGATAGACATATACTCATAAGGCATGTATGGCTCATAAAACTTGTGCTTAATGAATTTTGTTCAATTTATTTATCATAGACATATAGATATTTGATTGGATAGAATATATTTGCTTGACCTGCAAAAGAGGCTTGTGATGTGTTAAGTGTTTTGGTCAATATATCAAGTTGAGAACCAATAAACATCAAAGAGATTCTGCTGAATTTATTTGCATAATGGGGGATAGTTTGTAATCCTAGGATTTCTCATATTAAATTTAACTTGTTGGTAATTTAGTTTATCACTTAGCATAATTAAGTTGTTCTTTTACTAGAGTAGTTTAATCTCATACATTAAATCATTTTCTAGTTAATAGTAGAAAGACACCATTTCAGTACTTAAATTAGAAAAGATAAATCATTCTCTGTGGGATCGACACTTTTCTCATCATATATTACTTGTTGCGACAACGTGCACTTGCGCTAATTTGTGTTATAGAAAACACACAACACCTACACATGATTCTGAAACTTGTTACCAACAGCAGCATAACCCTAGTTTTGATGCTTATTTTTTAGAATGGGGGAATCAAGCATCTTAGAATAACAACCAAGAGGATACTTTAATACAAATGAATCCTTTTATAATCCTAACTAAAATTCAGTAGTAGCAACTTGAGAAGGAATCCTTATTAGATGATATGTTACAACATATAAAGAGGACAGATGAATTGTTGCATAGCCAATCTTTTATCTTTACAGATGTTAGAAAAGCAGGTAAAAATTGTAGATGTTGGCTATAATCATCTTCAAGATGCATTGTCAAGCAACACGGAAATTTGTCCAACGAAAAATTTGAACATTGCAAGGTAATCATTGTAAAGTATGAGATAGAGCAACATGCAGCCAATGAATTGACCAAATCGGATGAGGCTTATCATATGGTTGATGTGCAAGAGGAAGTAGAAGAAAGAGCGCAAGAAAAAATGCTAGAAGAAACATTACAACAATAAAATTTCCTGAGCCATTACACTCCACCAATTCCATTGTTCAAGAAGTTTGAAATGAAGAACCATGATCTGTATTTTTTCAATGATTTTTCCCATTGTTTCATATGGTGATTCCAGATGAAGCACAACCACCTCCTAAACAACAAGTAATTGAAGCCACCATGGATCATGTACATGAAGAGATAACACTACATAAATTAAATACCAAAATGTAGTGAAACAAGTTCACCAAAGAGAAGCCAATAGATACCGACCAACAAGGTTCAATCGTCTAGTTTAAGATTAAAATCTTTTTTATAAGACTTAAAGCAAGGTGGACAGTGTTGTTTCTTAAATATTTTTTCATGGAACTATGGAAGTCAAAGAAAAGGAATAACATTATTAGTAAGCGTCGACTAAAGTTCCATAGGCAAGTTGATTTAAATATGCAGTATAAGCCACTATAAAAAAATTATGAAGACGTCATGCTGACAACATTAAATCAGCCGTTGCTTGGGAGAGAACCCAAGGAAATTGTGTTTTTATTAAATTTGATGTTTATGCTTGTATTTTTTTTTAAAAAAAAACTTGATTGAAAAAAATCAAAAAAAGAAAAAAGAAAAAAAAAGAAAAGAAGAAAAAAGGGGGAGAAAAAGAAATAAGAAGAAACATAAAAAAAGAAGCAAGAAAAAGCGAGAAAAAAAAAGGGAATCGGTGTTTTTGGCGCCCATTCCAGAATTCCTACAAAGTAATGCTTGCGCCTAAGAAATTCCTAGGCGCTAAGGCCACTGCGCTTGCATGCTTAAGGGGGGGAATTTCTTCCCTCACCTCAATTTTTTTATTTTTTCTTTTTGACCTTTAATTTTTTCTCATTTTTTGTTTTGCCCCTTTTTTTTTCTCCATTATCCTTTTTTCACTTCTATTTTTTTTTTCTATTTTCCCATTTTTTTTTCATTTCCCCCAATTTTTCTGATTTTTTTTCCATTTCAAAAGCCTAACCCCTCTCAACCTTAACTCTTCCATTCATATAAATTCAATATTCTCAATTTAAATTTACCATAAAACAATCACCAAAATATATCAAAAACACATGTTCATTCCTTATTAACTCTACTTTTCACAAAAAAAAATGAAGATTTCATAAAAAATTCAAAAGGCACTTCGAATTTGAGATTAACGGATTCATTATCCAAGGTATATATTTTTGTGTTCTTACACTTAATTATTGATGAAATGCTTATCATGGTAGTGTTTGAACTATATTATAGAGTAGTAATAATGGGTTGTGTTGTAGAGTGAACGGTTGGTTGAGGTTTGTATTTGTAAATTAATTGGGAAATGTTTAAATTTATTTACACATGAATTACAACACATTGTGGTTATTTGATGGAGATTAATATTATTGTCATGGTGAGATTTAGAAAAATTCAGAGATTTGAATTTAGTTGAAGGGTTACTATTACATTAAAGCATAAATGCAATGAGATAATGAACAACCTTTGTTACTTCATCAAGCTTTGATAGAAATTAATGACAACGATTTGGGGGATGATGCAGACGTTATGGAGGACGTGAGTAAGGCCTTAGCACATCATTCAGGGAAGTGTTTTAGTTTTCTAATTTTATTGATGTCATCAGAATATGTCATGAATTAAGTTTGGGGGAGGGAAACACTTCCACATTTTTAAATGGCCTTATTTATTTATCTGTATTTTTTTCTAGATTTACTTTTTTTTATATGCATTTGCAATTGTGTTTTAGTTTGCATATTTTTATATTATGATGATGATGATGATTATTATTATTATTATTATTATTTTGGTGTGTTTTATGTATTTTGTGTTCTGTTTTGGGTTTAAGATGATTATTAGTCTATTGTAGATAATGAAGAAGCATAAGACTAAATTACCTGCGATGCTTGTGCCTATAAGAAATCGCGGAGCCACCCACTAATTATAATAGAACTTTGCACAAAGTTTACTCCTGTAATATGAGTTACCACCCCTTGATCGCTTATACTACCCCAAATGACTGAAATTATATTTACATCCAGAATAGTCCTAAGAAGACATGATAAAACTAAGTGTAGAAACTATAATTTTTTGGAATCAATAGATGCTATGTTTGTTCATATGTTTGATCTCGATTATAAGTTTTATCTTATTTGTGATTACTTGAAACACATTAAGTACATAGTTGGATTGTTAAGTTAGTTGCTGACCTAGAAAGAGTTTATGCACAATAAGAACACAAAAGGTCTCAAACACACTCTAGAACCTGTTTGATTATCACTTGAGGCAAAATTCTAGGACATACATGATTAAGGAAGTGATTTAGGCCATGTTTGGATCATTTGAGCCTTCAGAGCCTACTGATATATATTTATCTCTAGTCACCCATTTTAAGCCTAATGACCATCTTTCTTTGTTAACTACAATAATGCCTAAAAAACAATATTACATATTGTTCCATTATTATCACCCCTTACACCATAAGCAAAATAGTTATGGTTATTGTCGTTCAAAAGGGTTGAAAAAAATTCTAAGTTTAGGGGTATAGTGATTTGAAATATCATTTTGTTCAAAAACAAAAAGAGAGAGAAAAACAAGAAAAGAAAAGTAAAAAGAAAAATGTATGCTCTTATAAAAAAATTGATAATAAAGAGCAACAAAGAAAGTTTCAAATTACGTTTGGGAGTGTTCTTTGGAAATAAGATGAAGTATTTTATGATCAAAAGTATGAATATATATTTATAGTGTGACTTGAACCAAAATTGAATCCATATTATCATAATTTCACTTTAGCCATACATTACAAGCTTTCTAAAGTCATATTTGATCCATAATCATGTTTGTTCCTACATTATTGAAGAGTGATATGAAAAGCAAGCCTATGGAGTGTAAGTTAAGAAAAAATAGAGATGATATCCCTTCTTGTAAACATAACCATTCTGGGTGCATTTAATTGACAATAATGACTGTACATACACATACACATTAAGTAATCACTTGTATGATGAAATAAGCATGATGATTGGGCATATTGAATACTCATAGTATTTAAAGATTTTTAAGAGTTATAGACAATGCAATATTTGACAATAACTATTAATCATTTGTTAGCCCATATTTTTTTTTTGAATTTATTTTTATCTATCTTTGCTTGAGAATGAGCAAACTCTTAAGTTTGAGAGTATTTGATAGGGCGTAATTATATAAAATATTTATCCTTATAAACTTAATATTTGTTCAATTTATCTTAATAAGTTGGCCATTCATGCATATTAATGTTGTTTTATAGGTTTAAGAACTATTAGTGCAAACATACCAAAAACCGGATGCAAATGGAGTTATTTGATATGAGAATCCAAGAGGGGACTAAAATACTCAAAATGTGAATAATACTATGAATAATATATAAGAGTTACTATTTATTCACTACAGAGCAGTGCCAAGGCATTGTTCGCGGCATTGAAATTAAGAGCTCCAATGCCGCGGCATTGAATTCTATTGCCGCAACACTGGATGCTGGGCATTCTTTTAAGGGCAATGTTGTCATTTTTTTTTTGCAACCTTAAGTCTATATAAAAATCTACTATTGAGCCAAAAACATGTTGAGCAGCAAAGGACACAAAATTAACACATCATTTGGGTATTGGAAGCAAGAATCAACAACAAGAAGAAAGAATTCTGGATATTGAAAGAAGAACATCACTGTTGCATCAGGGGAAATTTTCTCTTCTCTTCAATTTCATACTTCTTGTTGATTCTAATATTTTACAATAATGTTATTAGATGCTCTGAAATTATGTTTACAATTATGAACTAAGTTTTATTGCTAAGATTACAATATGAACTCATTATATAGCTTGAATTGATTATTTTCCCTTATTTATCACATTGGTATTGAATTGTTCAACTTGTTCTATGCTTAATGCTTCTAATTACATGACAATATATGAGATTAATTTGAGAACCTTAATGAACTTGGAAAAGGGAATTTTATGTTGGCTATGAATAGAATGATGTATGATCATTGTGTAAAAGCATGAGTTCCATATGAGATAGGAATATACTTATATTGCATATATAACAATATAGAGAACTTGCTCTTAATGAATCTTATTTCAATTTGATTATCATAGAAATATTGATAATTGATTGAATGAGATATACTCACTTAACTATTGGAAGAGGCATGTGAGGATATTAGAGTTCTTGGTTAACTATTCATATTGATAGTTCTAAGGGGAGTAATTGGATTCAAGTGAAGTATTGAGGGATTATTGTAATCCTAGGCATTTGAGTATTGGTTTTGTTATGTTTGTTCTCTTTGCTCTATTCCTATAATTATTAATTTTGTTTAGTTAATTTAGATATCAAAATCTTGAATTATCATTCGTTTGAATAAGAGTAGGAGGATACAATTTTAGTACTTAGTAAGTAGTAATACAATTCCTTATAGGAATGATACTCTCTCATAATATATTACTTATTGCAATAATGTACACTTATATTTAAAGTATATGTATATATATATACACACATATATATATATAATACACAATAGTTTATAGGTTATAAGAGTTAGCAAATTTTAAGAGTTAAAATTTTATCTGAAATAGGACAACAGCTTGAAAATATATTAGTATTAATATAGTTGCATGGAATTGTAAATAGTGTTAGAAAATGTCATTATGTAGTATGTTCTCAAAAACCTCGTTCCTGATCTATCTTTATCGATGCGGGTCAATCAGTAAAATATTTTTACAGATTTATGTATGGCTATATCTAGATGATTGAGATGGTTAGTCTTAACAAACCATAAGTTTAGTGGACGCTCGTATAAAGATACAGGTATTCATGAGAACTTGGTACTGAATAGACTTACAAGGATGTCAAATAGACATCTTATAAAGCTGTTAATAGAAGGTCTTCTTGAGTGATCCACCACACTTTAGTTTCATATATGTTAGAGACTTTTCATGGTCTAATTGCTGGGTGTCGCTGGGTATGGTCTGATACTCATGGAGTCTAGTGTATATAGATATGGGATCCATAAGCTCATATGGGTGAGTTATATATCTTGATACTTTGAGATTGTATTTTAGAAAGTCTTATGGTCATAAGCAGTAAACTTGAAAAAGTGCATTCCATGGAATAAAAAATATCGCAAAAGTATTTGCAGATATTGTTACAGAAATATGAATCAAGAGATAAGTTTATGGCCGAGAAAATTGATATTTGATGGTGAAGATCAATATCTCTGCTCTTTCAAGGATATAAGTGACAGAAGGATTATACATATATGTTTTAACCTTAGTATGTATGGTTCAACGTGCTACTTTATAATATCCGTAACATATATGTGAGGGGTATCGTTTATGGATGTATAAAGGAGTTCTATATGACAAACTAGACATGGACCTAGAGAGTTTCACAATATGAAGTGTACTCGTTGAACACTGAGGTAGTGTCTTTATTTGAAGAGCTCGATCTAAGGAGATTGCAGATGAGCTCAATTTTAGTACTTCTCGAATTGGACAGCCCTCGATCAAGGAGTTTGATCAAAGAAGATTATGGATGAACTTGATTTTGGGACTTCTCGAGATATGGCACCCTTAATTGAAGAGTTCGATTAGAAGAGATTATGGGTGAGCAAGATTTATTATTGAGACCTTTTGAATTAGACACATGTCAAATTCTAATTATTATAATTTGATATATCATTAAGTCTTAAAGGATAAGCTTTGATATAGTACTTGGACAAGTATTAGACACTTGTCATGTACTTGATTATTTTAAGAATGCTTATTGGTTAAGCATTAGTATAAGATTTTGACAAGAGTTGAACACTAGTGATAGACTTAATTATTTTATTAAAGCTTATTGAATATACTTTAAATAAGTTCTTGGACACTTGTCTCTTTTCCAATGGTGTTATTATCTTAATAAAGCTTATAAGATAAGCTTTGTTTATAGAAAATGACACATTATTTAAGATGGTGACAAGTGTATTTTTTACGACTTAAAATAATAAAAAGCTTAAAAGATATTTTGTTAAAGGCTTGGAAAAGTGTTTGTCCAATTGAAGGAAAATAAGACAAACATAATTTTTTACTTTTATCCTCCATGTAAAATGTTTAGACTGAGATATTCAAAAGGTGAACAAAAAGAGTTTTGTTGATCATCTTTTACATGTAGAGAGAGGAACGACCAATCTTGAAGAATAGGAGAAGAAAAAGAAACTGTTGCTATTTTCTTCAAAGTCCCATTTTCTCACCCAAAATTGAAAGAGACCAAAGTAAGAGTTATTTTTGAAAATCCTAAAAAATAAAAGCTACCATTCTAGCATTTCAAGCCTATAAAGTTGAAATATAGAATTGCCAAGGAGACTACTTCAAGGTAAGCTCAAGTTTGAAAATTTTGTAAAGGCTTCAAAGGTGATTCTCAATCTCATTAATGTAATGAAACTTAAATTTCAATATGTGTTCGTTAAATTAAGAAATTAGATTTTAAATTCTGCTTATATATGTGTAAGACATGTATATTGTAATTTGATGAATACATTTCACATGCATGTATCCATGAAATAACACACTTAACAAAAGTCCCTTAAAATTAAATATATTATAAAAATACCTTTAATTTTAGATTAGATTATTCAATCAAGATAGTAGAAGAAATAGTTTTATTTCAACAGAGCACCTAATCTATACAATTATTTACCAAGGATATACTTAAGAGTCATAAAAAGAAATATAAGTTCCTTCATATAGGATTAGTTCAAACAGCCCTCAAATCACTCCAAAGATTAGAAGGCATACGTTTGTCTAAGAGATGCATGACACAAAACGTTTTCAAGATCCTTATTAGCCTTAAAAGAATTAAATTTAGTTGAAAGACCAATTTATTTCAATTGTTTCCTAGAATTTGCATCAATATATCTTCCACAGTCGGATTCATTTCTTGTGGTGGTCAGAATCCTAGAGGGTTCATTGGTCTAGATGACTCCCCTTAGTTGTTACGCCAAGAAAAGTTATAATGATCTCTCTACCTTGGATTGTAGAAATTTAATTATAGGTTAGGTTAATGATGAGTAAAATTGCCCACATAATTCAATGCTTCCATGCACTGCCCATTCATGTGGTTATCACTACAAAAGTCACAAATTACTTGCTAAGTTTTGATGATGTTTAATGCATCAAATTTTTTGGATAAGGTATTAATTTGCACTACAAATGCACTTAATGCGTCAATCTTATGTATACTGATGACTCTTCTGGGTGTAACTCTCTTTATTGGCCATTAGTAACTGTTTGATGATGCCATCTCTTTTAATAGATCATAAGCCTCATTTGTCGACTTATTCATTATAGCTCCTCCAGCAGTGAGATGTACACTAGTCCTCAAATGACCTACTATTTCATTATAGAATGTATGGATTAATAACCATTTAAGGACTCATGATGAGGACACTTCCTTAATATATTCTTGAAGCGCTCCCATGCCTTATATAATGATTCTCCATTAATCTGATTGAACGAGGTGATGTCATTCCTCAACTTTGCTGGTGAAAAAAACTTGGTTAAGAATTTATAGGTTAAATCATCCCACATCGATATGGATCCTGACGAAAATGACATCAAACAATTATTAACTCTGTCCCTTAAGGAGAAGGGGAATAGTCTCAATCTGATGGCATCGTCAGAGACTTTGTTATATTTGAATGTATCACAAATTTCTAAGAAATTTATGATATACTTGTTAAGGTCGTCATTGGGAGCTCTGCTGAATTGTATATATTCTTTTAGCATCTGAATAATACTTGGTTTGATCTCAAAGTTGTTTGTATTGATGGTTGGTCAATAAATACTAGATTATACACCATTTGTAGTTAGGACAACATACTTTTTTAACACTCTCTAGAGTATTGTGGGCTTAAACAAAGAGTTGTTGATGTGATCGTTGTTCTCCTCCATATTTAAAAGTCAAATCTTACGTCCTCACTTTAATGTCTACAGATCAATAAAGAGAGTGTATGCACATGGACAGTGCTAACAGTATCACGCACTATTTAAAGGAGTTATTTGGTGACAAACTATAAGTTAAAATATACCGAGTTTCCAAATCTCTTTTTCAAGCTAGACTTTTAAGAATGCAGTCCTGTTAGTACCTATGTCCTCAAGATTATTGGATATATTGAGAGGTTAGAGACTATGGATATAGTTCTTAACAATTCTTTGGGAGAATAATTTGAATCTCTAGTCACTTCTAGGGTTATTTGCATAGTTCATCATGAACGTTAATATGCAAGGATTGATTACCATTTATACTAAGCTGTACAATATACTGAGGTAGCTCAGAAGCACATGAACGAATGGGGTGCTGATAAGTATATTTTAGATCCATAATCCAACCTCATTTATCTTAATAATTATTTATTTTTGAATAATTTAAGAGCTTTTTATGCGTTAAATATTGTTGTTTTAGGGTTTAATAAGGAGAATATGGAAAAGGATGAAATTGGAGTAAACGAGGAAAATTGCTACAGTACTTATGAACAGTGGTATTGAATAATGATCTACTACAATAATTTGCTACAGTGCCGCCACTCTCGCATCCAAAAAATAATGCCCCAGCGTTCATGCACCGATGATGCCCCAACATTCCAACGATTTTATAAATACACTCTTTTGCCTCCAAACGCAAAAACCCGGCCTTTAACCTAATCCTAACCCATTTTCTCTCAATCTAACACTTTTATAACTCAGAATTCATCCTCATATTGTGCAAAAACAACATTTAAATCTATTTTGGAGAGATATTACACAATCAAGAGCATTTTGGCTAACTTTTGAAGGATTCAACCAAATGCCATGGATTGATTGGAGGCACCCTTGTCTTCATAAATTTGGTTTGGGATTGTTGTATCATGTTTAATTATTATTATTTAGCCATTAAACTCTTGTTATGTTGTTTTAATTTCATTATCTAGTATTGTAGCCTTTAACTCAATATGTGGACTTAATTTGAGTATTTGATTCCAATTGTTATAAATTTAGTTTATTATTTAATTTGTGTTGTTCTTAATGCTTTCAACATACTAGGAATTGTAATTGGATGATTATGAAACATTAGGATAAACTTAGAAAAGGCATCCTATTGTTTAGATTTAGACAAATTGATACATGATTGTAGAGTTAATATCTACAAGTTTCGATATAGGATAGGAATATACCTATATAACATGTATGGTCAATACAACTTGTTCGTAATGAACCTTGATTTATTCGAATTACCATAGGAATATAGAAATTCGGTAGATTAAGGTATAGTCACTCAACTATCAGAAGAGACTTGTGATGAAATACGTGTTGTGACCAATAATTAAACCGATGGATTAAAAATAGGATAATGAATTCATATTGAGGGATAGCTATAATCTTAGATACTCTTCATATGGTATTTGCGCTTACATAGTTTGCACAATTAAGATTGATTTGTAGAATTAGTAATTAGTTTTAACATAAATAAATCAAATTGATCATTTATTTGAATAAAAGCGAGATGACACAATTTTAGTACTTGGTTAAGAATAATAATAATTCATCGTAGAATTGACACTCAACTCATCATATATTACTTGTTTTCGATAGCGTGCACTTGCGCTAAGTGTAGAAATCACACAACAGGTACAACTCTCTATATTTAGGGTCCTTTATCTTTTACACCAAAAGGAAGTCTAAAAGGAAAAAGAAAAAGAAGGTGAAGCAAACACCCACCATGGGTCCTCTGAATCTACCTATATCCAAGCTTTAAGAGAAAAGAAAAGGCAAAGAAAAATATTTCCATTACAACTAGGATGGGTATGAGAAGGGTAATTGCTCTAGGTACATTGCCACGATCAAGAATAAGCTCTCAAGTATAAGTTTACCTATCATTGATATTTCTTTAGCATTTGATGCTAGTTCTAGCTGGGTATTAGATATCGCCTATCTTTTTTGCCTCTACAATATTTTGCAGGGTCTAGGGGATGTTAGATTATTGCAGCTAAGAGAAGTACAATTTTGTGCTGAAAATGGGGATTTCCTATAGGTCAAAACTTTTGGACATTTTGAATTACTTCTCTCATATAATAGAACAATTATGTTGTATAATTATTATTTTATGCCAAACATTATCAAGCAAATTGTATCCCATTTTGTATTAGATAGTGAAGGTTATCATATATAATTTAGAACCATTTTGTTGCAGGGTCTGAGGGATGTTAGATTGTTGTAGCCAAGAGAAGTATTGTTTCGTGTTGAAAATGGGGATTTCCTACAAGTTAAAATTATTAGACATTTTGAATTACTTCTCCTAAGTAATAAAATTATTATGTTGTAAAATTATTATTTTATGCCAAGCATTATCAAGCAAATTGTATCCTATCCTATATTAGTTAGTGAAGGTTATCATATATATATTTAGAACTGTTATGTTACAAGGTCTGAGGAATCTTAGATTGTTGTAGCCAAGAGAAGTACAATTTTGTATTGAAAATGGGGATTTCCTATAGGTCAAAACTTTTAGACATTTTAAATTACTTCTCCCATGTAATAGAATAATTATATTGTATAGTTATTATTTTATGCCAAGCATTATCAAGAAAATTGTATCCCATCTTGTATTAGAGAGTGAAGGTTATCATATGTATATTTATAACTGTTAGGTTGTAGGATCTGAGGGATGTTAGATTGTTGTAGCTAAGAGAAGTACAGTTTTGTGTTGAAAATGAGGATTTTCTACAAGTCAAAATTGTTGGACATTTTGAATTACTTCTCCCATGTAATAAAACAATTATGTTGTATAGTTATTATTTTATGCCAAGCATTATCAAGCACATTGTATCCCATCCTGTATTAGATAATGAAGGTTATCATATGTATATTTAGAATCGTTCCTTATGTTTATATGATATAGATAATGTTTTATTAACTAAATGTCAGTTGATAAATGGTCATTATTTATGCTCAAAATATAAAGTAGTTATCACAATATAAATTGAGGTGTCGATCCCACAAGGAAGCTTTTGACAAAATAGGTTGGTGAAGTAAAATATTAAAGCAGTAGCAAAGGATAAAATTAATTAATTGGTTTAAGTGGATGAGATAGAATTGTCTATGAATTGAGGAAAATGTCTTATGATGATTTAAACAAGGCTTTGAGAATTACAATTATGCTTTATAAATTTACTCTACACTTTGATTCAATGTTTATAACTCAATTGATAATTTTACATCTAAACAATCAATCGGAAGATATATAAAATATAACATATTTGATAACCCATGCATTTGGTATGACTAAAATCTTTTGTAAATATTAACACAAATCATGTTCATTTATACAAGTTATCTAAGATCGATAATATATCATTTTGACAATATTGCAGTAAAAGATCAACATAAATATCAAACATTTATTGCCTTTACATGTTATACAAGATCGACAATATATCAATTAACAATATCGCAGTAAAAGATTAACATATAAAATAATGTAATCAATAACAATTATAATTCAACAAGAATCACATAAAAAAAAGCATAACTGAACATATATAAGACATGAGAATTATAACCTATGGATTATAGAAGGTAAAATAGATAAGAGTTTAATCAAAACTAAACTTACAAACATTTGTAGCTCTTGTTAAAAGATTAACATATAAAATAATATAATTAATAATAACTATAATTCAGCAAGAATCACATAAGAAAAGCATAACTGAACATATATGAGACATGAAAATTATAACCTATGGATTATAGAAGGTAAAATAGATAAGAGTTTAATCAAAACTAAACTTACAAACATTTGTAGCTCTTGACAACGAATCAAAGCACAGAAGTAGATTTATTACACATAAAAGTTCATCTTTTAGCCTTGCCAAGAACTCTAGCCTAGATTATAATGCATGTTAATGAGAAGAAAATAAGAGAGAATTATCTAATGTTGAAAACGTCCTAAGAGTGTCATTATATAGGTAATGAATGGAAATGTTACATCAATCTTCAATAATTTATGCTAATAACTCGTTCACCCATTTGCAGTATATTTTTTATAATGTAAATGATTGATGTAGCCTCTATGACCAACATGAAAGTTGTAGAATTTTGTCTCATCTTTCCATAGGCACCATATTCATGCAAATTGAATGAGTATCCAATGAGATATGAGCAAAATTTCAAAGATACATCAAATTTCGGCCAACAACCCTTTTACCCACTTGCAATGCCATTTGGTCCATGATAATGGCTGATTTGGATTTTATCATCAACATAATAGTTGTTGATAATTAAGTCAATATTTCATAGTGTCAAGAATTATACCAATTGAGTATGTATTTTATGAGATACGGTCTAAATATATGAGTTGGGTCAAGCTGAGCGGAGGTTGTAACCCGATTCTATTGTATCTCAATTTTTGGCCCATAACATGTTGGATTTGGCTTTTCAACTATTCTTAAATTTGTGTAAGATTGAGTCATGTTACACCAGGTTTAAGAATTTCTTTATTTTGATTTCTACATTGAGAGTTATGTCCATTTTAGCTAAACCTGTACAAATAATATTCATTAATCACAATTTAAGGAGAACACTTTATTTCAAGCTAAAAGTACAAAAATGCTAAAATTAGTGACATTAAATGGTGACCGAATCTCTTAATAAATATGCATTTTTATGTGTTCATCAAAGCCTCCAACCAGCTTATTGCTAGTATCTAGCAATTCAAACGTAAATAGAATATGCAAAACTACTTAAGTATTTCAAACAAAAAGTCAATTCAAGATCACTGTTGCTATTATGGTTTTTTTTAATTATAACTTCCAAAAATTGTTTGTGTGTGAACTAAGCCGTAATCATCTTACCACAAATCACAACAGATATAACCTGGAAAATATCTTCAAGTAAAAGCCTCAACTCTATATCCTCACAAGTGTATGACTATTTAAAGGGTTAGGATTTCTCTCATGGAGTTGGAAATTAGTTAAGCACCCAAGAAAAAAATCAATTTTAAGGACAGACATATAAACTAACATTGATCCAAAGATAGAAAAATTAATTGTTTTGAAATCAATTATTCCTAACATATACCAGTTTTAGAACTTCAATTGGCTTATCAGAATAATACAAATATAACTTGGTGAGAAAACTACTTTACAAAATATTTGTCTTCTAAAATTGAATGAAGACTTTATTAAATTGAATTGATTCTTCTATCTTTTTTTCTTTTGTTTTTTGATTTTTTTTGGTATTTTGCTTTTTATTTATTTATTTTTGTAATTTTGAAGAATACAAGGAAGCATTACAAAAGTTTGTCACCAAATTATATTATACACAAATGCAACCAACTTATTCTGTAATTTAAATAATATCAATCTAAACAAAAATTAACCAATTCAAATGATCAATGAAGGTTCATAAGTTGTTTTCTCAACCTTTCTACTTACTCACAAAAGATATGTGAGATATAGAAAAATATATACTTAAACATGGGAATTCTCTTGGCTATATAAATTGAATCCTCCGTCATACCACAAGACTTAGCATTGTGCTTAAAAATATTTCGTAAGTCATTCTTTAGTAACCTAAATAGAAACAGTGACTCAACCTAAACAATTTTAAAATCATACCTAGGTGAAAAAGAAAATTCCTTTATACAGAAATTACCAAGACTAAAAGCAATAAACAACAATACATGAAATATAAAATAAAACAACAAAAAGTTAGCTAAAATACGTTTCAAAAGTTAGAAATAAAACTCATTACTCTGTCATTCTAATTTGACCTAGAATGCGTCTCAAGAGTACAAGAATGAACTCTTTACTCTGCCATATTAATCAAATGTCAGACCACAAAATTATTTTTTTAGAACTGTTTTTTTTTAATGCAAAATACAACTATGTCTACTATCCTCCTCCCCAAACCAAATGAAACATTGTCCTTGTTTATGCTCAAAATATAAAGCGGTTATCACAGTATAGATTGAGGTGTCGATCCCACGAGGAAGCTCTTGGCAAAAATAGGTTGGTGAAGTAAAATATTAAAGAGGTAGCAAAGGATAAAATTAATTGATGAGATGAAATTATCTATGAATTGAAGAAAATATCTTATGATGATTTAAGCAAGGCTTTGAGAATCACAATTATGCTTTATAAATCTATTCTACACTTTGATTCAATGCTTATAACTCAATTGAAAGTTTCACATCCCAAACAATCAATCGAAAGATATGTAAAAAAAAGGAAATTTGATAACACATGTATTTGATGTAATTAAACTATTTGCAAGCATTAGCACACATCATGTTCATTTATACAAGTTATCTAAGATCGACAATATATCATTTTGACAATATTGCAGTAAAAGATCAACTTGAATATCAAACATTTATTGCCCTTACATGTTATCCAAGATCGACAATATATCAATTTGACAATACTGCAGTAAAAGATTAACATATAAAACAATGTAACCAGTAACAATTATAGTTTACCAAGAATCACATAAGAAAAGCATGACTGAACTTATATGAGACATAAGAATTATAATCTTTGGATTATAGAAAATAGAATAGATAAGAGTTTAATCAAAACCAAACTTACAAACATTTGTAGCTCTTTGCAACGAATCAAAGCATAGAAGTAGATTTATTACACATAAAAGTTCATCTCTTAGCCTTGCCAAGAACTCTAGCCTAAATTACAATACATGTTAATGAGAAGAAAAGAAGAGAAAATTATCTAATATTAAAAATGTTCTAAGAGTCTTCTTATATAGGCAATGAATGGACATATGTCATGGATGACATCAATCTTCAATAATTTTAAGCCAATAACTCATTTATCCAATTGCAGCACATTTTTGATAATGTAAATAACTGATTTAGCTTCTGTAGCTGACATAAAAGTTGTAGAATTTTGACTCTTCTTTCCATAGGCACCAATTGCATGCAAATTAGATGAGTATCCAATGAGATATGAGAAAACTTCCAAAGATACATGAGAATTCGGCCAACAACCATTTTACCCACTTGCAATGCAATTTGGTCCATGATAACGGCTGTTTGGACTTTACCATCAACATACGAGTTGTTGATAGTTAAGTTAGCATTTCAAAAGCTTTAAGAATTATACCAATTGAGTACATATTTTGTGAGATACGATTCAAATACGTGAGTTGGGTCAAGCTGGGCAGGAGTTGTAGCCCGATTCTGTTGTATTTCAATATTTGGCCCATAACATGTTGGATTTGGCTTTTACACTATTCTTCACATTTGTGTAAGATTGAGTCATGTTACACCAGGTGCATGAATTTCTTCATTTTGATTTCTACATTGAGAGTTATGTCTATTTTACCTAAACCTGTCCAAATAACATTCATTAATCACAATTTAAGGAGAACACTTTATTTCAAGCTAAAAATACAGAAAATACTAAAATTAGTGACATTAAATGGCGACTGAATCTCTTAACAAATATGCATTTTCATGTGTTCATCAGTCCTCAATGTTAAAATAGAAAGAGATAAACTATATGAGACATTACCTGAAATGCTAGTTATTCGAAAGAAACAAACATGAGAGACACATGAGTAAATATAAACTAAAATGATGATGTTGATATATAAATAAAACAAAGAAAAACACATGTATTTACAAGTAGTTGTGATTGTGGCTCACATCTTCCTCTGGTTTTACGTCCAGTAACGACTTAAACGCCCTCTATGGGTTGGGGATAGGCTTCCCATCCAATTTTCTTATAAATTGGCAAACAGGGTATTTAAGAGTCAGATTCTCGAGACTATACTGTTGATGTTCATTTTTGGATTTGTTCCATAAATCGAGAAGTTCACGTTGCACGAGCCCACATGGATGCATCTCAAGAGTCAATAGGATATCATCCAAAGACTCTTTACTCAGTCTATCCTTAATGAACTGAATTTTGTCTTCTCGATTTCTAGATGCAAATCTTAAAGAACGATAAATCCGGTTACAATTCCATCAAGCACATTTATGATAGACTTGTAACCTCTTTGCTCATCGCCTTTTGGCATAAGAGTTTCTTCCAAGACCAGGCATATGAGAAACAAAATTATTTACAGACTCACCAGATAATTAAACCTTGGCTTCAATTAACCAACGAAGATCCACAAGAATATTACTCAATATCAATAGCCTTAGTCTTTCACACCGTACTTTGTAAATCTTAAGTAGAGCATTTTGAGGCAATGAAGGAAAATGTTTTTTAAGGTTGGCAAGAATGCGATCCATTTTGAAAGAAAGAAAAGAGATGAATGCACAGTTTGAGGGACAGTTTTTAGAGAACTGAGAAATCGACTTTAATAGTCACGGAGTATCGTATCCGCCATTTCACCAGGAAATAAAATCACACTAAAGAAAAAAAAGTAAAATAAAAAGTAAAAGAAAATAAAAGTAAAAATAAAAAGTAAAAAAAAATAGATAAAATATGGTACAGATAGATTGAACCTGATCAAGCATGATAAAAAGGATCCACAAGAGGGATCTCGTCTAAGTACATAGAGTGGTTTACCTTTTCCACATAGCTTTTCAGCCACTGTTCATTCACTTTGAAAGTTCACCCATCAATGTGGTCCTCAATTTCGATAGCACTATTAGGAAAAACATGCCTTACCATAAATGGACCAGTCCATCGAGATCTCAACTTTTCAGGGTGTAAATGCAATCGAGAATCATAAAGATAGACCCGTTGATTTGGCTCAAAGTGTTTCCTTGAGATCTGTTTGTCATGAGCTGCGTTCATTTTAGCTTTGTAAATTCTGGAGTTGTCATATGCATCATTTCGTAGCTATTCTATTTCTGACAATTGTAACTTTTTCTGAAGACCTGCAACATTCAAATCAAAGTTAAGGGCTTTGACAGCCCAATAAGCTTTATGCTCTAACTCAACAGGTAAATGGAAAGCTTTCCCATAAATAAACTGGTATAGAGACATTCCTAAGATGGTTTTGTATGCAGTGCGATATGCCCATAATGCATCAGAAAGGTGAAGAGACCAATCTTTGCGATTTGGGTTAACAGTCTTTTCTAAAATTGTTTAACCTCTCTATTTGCTAGCTCGGCTTGTCCATTTATCTGTGGATGGTATGTAGTGGAGACTTTGTGAAGAACACTATACCTGCGCATCAAAACTTTAAAAGAAGGGTTACAGAAATGTGTTCCTTGGTCACTAATGATGACACGTGGTGTCTTGAGGTTTGATGATTTTGGTTTCTCCCTCTCTCGTGGCAACTCTTCAATGCCTAGTTTCCAAAATCGAATCCCTTTATCCTGTGAGTCAAAAATACTAAACACATTAGTTGATTCATCAGGATAACGCAATTCTTCAAAATCAAAATCTATAAGGTTTTCTAAACAATCAGAGCCATAATTTTTTTAAGTTTACTCCACTACAAGTGTGTCTATTATATATGAATGATAGCATTCGTCTTCTTCTTGTGGTTTCTTGTCAATATGAAAAATGTTCACCTCAAGAGTCATATTCACAAAAAATAATTTTATTAGACCATTTCTTCAATTAATAAGAGCGTTAGCAGTGGCAAGAAAAAGTCTCTTCAAAATAAAAGGAATTTTTGACTCCATGTTAACAACAGAGTGAGTATCTAAAACAAGAAAATCAACAGGGTAGTAAAATTCATCAATTTGCAACAAAATATCTTCTACTATTTTTTGTGGTTTCTTGATTGATCGGTTAGCTAATTACAGGACTACAGATGTAGGTTTAATCTCACTAAGTCTCAATTGCAAGTAAATAGAATAAGGCATTAAATTTACATTTGCTCCTAAGTCCAACAAAGCTTGACCAAGCTCATGTGTCCCAATTTGGCAGGAGATTGTGGGACATCCTGGGTCTTTATACTTGGGTGGTGTCTTTTGTTCAATCACTGCACTTACTTGTTCTGCCAAAAATAAAGTTTTCTTTACATGGTGTTTTCTTTTGATAGTACATAGATCCTTGATGACTTTGGCATAGGTTAGAACCTGCTTAATAAAATATATCAAGGGAAGATTAATTTTAACTTTTTTTAAATGTCCAAAATCTCACATTGAATTTCTGAATTTTTTCTAACCGGTCGAAGAGCTTGAAGAAAAGGCACTGGGATTGAAAATTTATTTTCGAGCTCTTTTTTCACTGTGGCCTCTTTTTTAAGAGGGGCGTCTTTACTACTCGTAGATTTGTTAATTTCAGAAGTAGGCTCACTTACAATCTTACCACTTCGAGTTGTAATGACATTGACTTCTTTGAGATTTTGAGCATCAGAAGTAGAAGCTTGTGCCATGAATATTCCTTTCGGATTGGATTAAGGTTGAGATGGAAACTTACCTCGCTCTTGTACAGTTAAGGTACTGGTCAGCTTTGTGATTTGACTTTTAATTTCTTTATTTTCATCTATCACCTGTGCAAGAACTGTTTTAAATTTTTGATTAGTCTTACTTTGTGCCTCCATAAATGCTTGTAATGTATCCTCTAAAGGACTCATAGTTGGTCGTACATTATATTAAGGTGTAACATAAGACTTGGGTACTTGTTGTTCTTGTTTCCAATGGTTGTTGGTTTGTTGGTCAGATTTCCAACTGAAGTTTGGGTGGTTTCTCTAGCTAGGATTATAGGTTTCAGAGTAGGGTGAATAAGGTTTCTTGTACATCCCTAGGGCATTACATTATTCCTCATACATCCCTCTCATCCTGAGCTAAGTGTTTCACTCCTCCACAGACAAAACAGACATCGTGTGACTCAACCTTAGTAATCGTATGGGCGACCCTTCTATATTTGGTTTTCAAGGCCTCTAACTCCCTAGTTAAGACCTCTAATTAGGCTTTGAGATTATCATTTTTCCTAAGATGGAAAACTCTATTAGGTCGTGACCTATTTGTGCTTTCAGTAATGCTAGGTCCAGTCTACGTATAGGCTTTTTCGGTTAAGTCATTAAGGAATTCTATGGCTTCCTTATGATCTTTGTGAAGGAACTCCCCATTACACATCATCTCCACAAAAATTACGCTCTCTAATTGTGAGTCCTTTATAGAAATAACTAACCAAGCGCCAAATTTCATACCCATGGTGAGGGCACAGATTTAGCAACTCTTTAAACCTTTCCCATGCTTGATATAAGGTTTCACTGTCTTTTTGGGAGATGGAAGAAATTTTTCTTTTCAGGCCATTAGTTTTGTGTTGTGGGAAGTATTTATTGAAAAATGCTTGGTTTATTTCTGCCCAAGTTCCTATAGACCTCGGTCTCAAAGAGTATAGCCAACTCTTTACTTTGTCTTTCAAAGAAAAAGGGAAAAATTTAAGTCTAACAATGTCTATTGCTTCAGGTTGACTATGGAAGGTGGCAATTACCTCTTCAAATTCCCTAACATGTACATAAGAATTTTCACTATATAGACCATGAAAAGTGGGCAGAAGTTGTATCATTCCAGGTTTAAAATTCGAATGTGGTGTGTTAGGTGGAAATATAATGTATGATGGTGTGGCTGTGCGAGTAGGATGCAAGTAATCTTTTAGAGTCCTAACAGGGTTATCTTTGTGTTAACTCATTGTGTTGGAATTACAAGATGAACTAGATGGTGAATTCTTTTCCCTTACAAATTGTAATGGTGATTCTAGTTCTACTTCTCTCACAAATCCTCCTCGTTTGTCTCTAAGTCGATGCATACATTCTAACAAATTTTTTTTTTTAAAGAAATGCTCAAGAAAAATTAAGAAGTGAAATAAAACACAACAAGAAATAGAAATGAGTTAGATGGTAAGACCAACCATGAAATATAAATACAATAAATGAACAAAAGATAATAAACTGTAGAGTACGATAAAAAAATTACAATAAGTAAATAAATAAATGTACAATAAGTAAATAAAAGAAAAGAAAATACAAAAAAATAAAGGAAAATAAAATGCAAAGTACAATAAATAAAAAAAATAAAAGAAGTACAATAAATAAAAAAAGTACAATAAGTAAATAAATTAAAAGTTAGGCGGTAGAACCGGCTATTAAAATAAAATAAAAATACAACATATTAACTAAAGAAAATAAAGTACAATAATTAAATGAAAGAAAATAAAAATAAAGTACAATAAAAAAGTGCAATAAATAAATAAAAGAAAATAAAGTGCAATAAATAAATAAAGTACAATAAATAAACTAAATTGCAATAAATAAATAAAGTCCAATAAATAAAAAAAATAAATTAAGTTAGGTGGTAGAACTAGCCATTAAAATAAAATACGACAAATTAACTTAAAAAAAAGTAAAGTGCAGTAATAAATAAATAAAAAGTAAAGTACGATAAATAAATAAAAGAAAATAAAGTGCGAAGTACAATAAATAAACAAAAGAAAATGAACTAAGTTAGATGGTCAAACCAGCTATTAAAATAATATAAGATATAACAAATTAACTAAAAAAATAAAATAAATTAGGTGGTAAAACCAACTATGAACAATAAAATGAATTACAATAAAAGAAATAAAACTAAGATTTTACAAAGAAAAGAAAATGTACAAAGTTACCACTTTAGTATTGATAAACACAATCGACTTTCGCTTAGTGTGCCTCCCCGGCAATGGCGTCAAATTTTATTTACGCTCAAAATATAACGCGGCCATTATAGTATGGATTGAGGTGTCAATCCCACGAGGAAGCTTTTGGCAAAATAGGTTGGTGAAGTAAAATATTAAAGCAGTAGCAAAGGGTAAAATTAATTAATTGATTTAAGTGGATGAGATATAATTGTCTATGAATTGAGAAAAATATCTTATAATAATTTAAACAAGTCTTTGAGAATTAAAATTATGCTTTATAAATCTACTCTACACTTTGATTCAATGTTTATAACTCAATTGACAATTTTACATCTAAACAATTAATTGGAAGATATGTAAAATATAGCACATTTGTTAACACATGCATTTGGTATGACTAAACTTTTTTGCAAATATTAACACAAATCATGTTCATTTATACAAGTTATCTAAGATCGACAATATATCATTTTGACAATATTTCAATAAAAGATCATCTTGAATATCAAACATTTATTGCTTTTACATGTTATCCAAGATCAACAATATATCAATTGACAATATTGCAGTAAAAGATTAGCATATAAAATAATGTAACCAATAACAATTATAATTTAACAAGAATCACATAAGAAAAGTATGACTGAACATATATGAGACATGAGAATTATAACCTATGGATTATAGAATATAAAATAGATAAGAGTTTAATCAAAACCAAACTTACAAGCATTTGTAGCTCTTGACAACAAATTAAAGCATAGAAGTAGATTTATTACACATAAAAGTTCATCTCTTAACCTTGCCAAGAACTCTAGCCTAGATTACAATGCATGTTAATGAGGAGAAAATAAGAGAGAATTATCTAATGTTGAAAACATCCTAAGAGTGTCCTTATATAGGCAATGAATGGAAATGTTACATCAATCTTCAATAATTTAGGCCAATAACTCATTCACCCACTTGCAGCATATTTTTGATAATATAAATGACCGATGTAGCCTTTGTGGCCGACATGAAAGTTGTATAATTTTGTCTCATCTTTCCATAGGCACCATAGTCATACAAATTGAATGCGTATCCAATGAGATATGAGCAAACTTCCAAAGATACATCAGATTTCAGCCAACAACCCTTTTACCCACTTGCAATGCCATTTAGTCTATGATAACGGCTGATTTGGATTTTATCATCAACATAAGAGTTGTTGATAATTAATTTCATATTTTACAGCTTTAATAATTATATCAATTGAGTATGTATTTTGTGAGATACGGTCCAAATACTTGCATTGGGTCAAGCTGAGTGAAAGTTGTAGCCCAATTCTATTGTATCTCAATTTTTGGCCCATAACATGTTAGATTTGGCCTTTCAACTATTCTTCAAGTTTGTGTAAGATTGCGTCATGTTGAACTAGGTTCAAGAATTTCTTCATTTCAATTTCTACATTGAGAGTTATGTCTATTTTACCTAAACCTGTGCAAATAACATTCATTAATCACAATTTAAGGAGAACAATTTATTTCAAGCTAAAAGTACAAAAATGCTAAAATTAGTGACATTAAATGGTGACGGAATCTCTTAATAAATATTCATTTTTATGTATTCATCAGTCATTATATATTGGATACAACAGAAAATGTCATGAATGTATAGGTTAATACAAGTAGTAGCTTAGGAATTTTAAATTATACTGAATTGTAACACTTGAGATTAGGTCATGTAGATGTGAGACGCTTATTCTGTCTGGTTAAGGATGGTCAGATACCTAATCTAACTATAGAACCTTATCCAATTTGTGAATTTTGTATTCAAGGGAAGATGACCAAGTCTCATTTTACCGGTGTTGTACATTGTGCCATTGATTTATTGGAATTAGTACATATTGATGCGATATTTCTATATTTTAAAATTTAGTGCAAGTATACACTATCGTATACAAGTAATAAAGGGACAAAAGTGTTGGATGTCAAACCCACAAGAATAATTTCTATGTTTTGACCAAGTGCTAAAATTATGTCTTTTTAGTAATTATTTAGAAAAATAAAAATTTAAGAATAAATGAAGGAAATATAAAAGCAATGACACAATGTAAAGAGATTTGGAGGCTAGCAATATAAAGAAAACCTAGGGTTAATACTATCCCTCAATATTCTTTCTAATGATTAATCCTTTAATATTTAATTTCCTTAGTCTTTGTTATTGATCAAGACACTAATGTACACAAGCCTCTTCAAAGGTCATGCAAGTATATCTTAATTTACCAAATACCTATATTCCTATGGTACTTGTAATAAATTAAGATTCATTAAGATTAAGTCTTATTGATCATACATGCCAATTAGGTATATTCCTATCATAAATTGAAACTTGCATATGCAACATTGAATGTTACTCTACAATCATGCATCAAATTACCTAGATCTAAATATAATGATTCCTCTTTCGAGTTTATCAAAATATTACCAATTCATTCACCATATATTGGCCAAATATATTGAAGCATCAAGAATAAGTAATTTAAATAATAAAGAACTAAGTTTATTAAATATTAAAAAGATATGACAAATAAGTGCACATATTGAGTTCAAGTATTAACCTTAGAAAATAAATTTAATTCATGACTACAAGAGAAAAACAATATAAATAATAAGAAATCATAATACAATTAATAGCAAACCGATGTAGATATCGAATTGCTCTTAATTGCTCTGCCTAAGATACTCTTGATGCCAAAGAACGCATTGAATCTCTCTCTAAGGTTGCTTCAATTAATCTTTAATTACTCTCTAAGACTTATGCTCTGTATTCTTAGTGTTCTTTGATGTCCTTGGATGATCTTCAAAGGCTGGGGATGAGTGGCCTTTTATAGGGATTGATATGAGCTTGAAAATCTCAATTCTTGTCAGATTAGGACTCGCACTACTGTTAGGGCGCTATGCTGATGTCGCTGGGGCACTGTGTATAAAAGGCCTAATCGCTAGAGTGATGAGATGTTGGTGCTGGAGCACTGGTCTGTCACTGGCATAATGGTGATCTGGCGCTAAGGCGCTAGATTGTGACTTAAATAGGTCATTTTTTTTTTCTGATTTTCTTATTTTGATCACTGTTCCAGTGCCAGGGCAAAAATCCTTGTGGCGCTAAGGCGACAGGTCCATATTTAAATTTTTTTGAATTTTATCTATTTATTCTCATAAAATAATAAAATATCAAAATAAAAACATGAGAAAATATATGACAAATATGCCCTTATCAATGTTCCAATGAATTACACTGCCTTAGGTAGGTTTTGACACTTGTAGTATTGATCGATGATCTGTTATGATATGGATGCGTGTTTATTATGAAACATAAGTCAGAAACCTTTGAAAGGCTTAAAGAATTTCGTCTTGAGGTAGAGAAACAAACCAGGATGTATATTAAATACCTTTGATCAGATTGACTTGGTGAATACATGAGCAGTGATTTTTTTATTTATTTAAAAAAGAATGGAATTCTAGCTCAATATAGTCTTGCAGGTACTCCACAACAAAATGGTATTTCAGAGAAGAAGAATTAGACTTTACTAGATATATTCTGATCAATGATGATCTTTACTGATCTTTTAGAATATCTATGGGGATAAGCTCTAGAAACTGTTGCTCATAAATTGAACAGAGTTCCATTGAAAGCTGTTTCTTTCACCTAGTATGAGATATACATAGGAAAGAAATCGAGTCTTAAGTATATTAAGATTTAGGTTGTCCTATTTATGTAAAGGTTACACAATAAGATAAACTTGCACCTAAGTAGTACAAGCATCGATTCAATGGATATCTCAAGCATTTTATGGGATGCCAATTCTATAATCCTAAGGAATGAAATATATTCATTTTTTGATATGGCACCTTCATAGAAAGTCAGTTTCTTATGGATCATAGGGATTATAGAAAAATTAAACTTGATGAAGTCAATCAAGATGTAAAAGAACCAACGATGGAACCTCAGGCTCAATTGAGCGAAATACCTTTCACACACCTTCCACGTAGGTAAAAAGGAAGGCCACTTGTATGGTATGGTTTGATACCTGAAGGTGCCCTTGGTGTTTTCTTAGTTGAAGAAAAGGATTATTTGACTTATAAAGAGGCAATGATGGATATTGATTCGAGAAAATGATAAGACACTTTCGAAATTGACTTAATGAATCATAATCAAGTTTGAGACTTGGTTGAGCTTCCAAAAGAAATTTTTCTTATTGTAAATGGATTTACAAGCAAAAGGGTGGGCTTGATAGGAAGGTAGAGAGCTTCAAAGCTCGATAGGTGGCAAAAGGTTGTACTTAGAGATCTATGAATGATTATAAGGAAACGTTTTCACCAATAGCAATACTTAAGTCAATACAAATTTTGTAGGTAATTGTTGCATATTATAATTTTGAGATATGGCAGATGGATGTAAAGACATCATTTCTGAATTGATATCTCGAGAAAGAGATATACATGAAACATCCTAAAGGTTTTGCATACATCATAACTTCTGATCTAGTATACAAACTGAAAAAGTCCTTTTATGGACTTAATCAGGCATTTTAAAGTTGGAATCTTCGTTTTGATGAGATAATCAAAGCCTGTGATTTCATAAAAAAAATAAAGAGGAATCATGTATGTATAGAAAGGTCAGTGGAAGCATAATAGTATTCTTAATTCTCTATATGAATGATATATTAATTATCGGGAATGAAATTGGTATATTATAGTCGGTGAAAAGTTATCTGAGTAAGAACTTCTCCATGAAGGATTTAGGAGAGGTTTCCTATATACTAGGTATAAAGCTTTATAGAGATAGAGCTTAGAAGCTGATAGGACTCTTCTAATCAATGTACATAGACAATGTCTTAGAAAGGTACAATATCAGTAATTGTAAGATAGTTAATATACCTTTAAGATATAACATCTATCTTTCTAAGAAGATATATCCTCAGAGGAAAGATGAAAGGGTTAGAATGTCCAACATACCTTATGTATTAACTGTAAGAAGCTTAAGACCTAACATTAGTATAACTGTAAATGTTACAAGCTGGTATCAGTCTGATCTAGATGACAACAATTATATAATGGTCAAATATGTTCTTAAATAGCTTAATGATACAAAAGACAAGTTTATTATATATAGAGAAAAGGACAAGTCTACTTCTGAGTATGTATTCATTCTCAATGGTGCCATAGTGAGTTGGAAAAGCATCAAGTAGGCATTCATAGTTAATTCTATCATGGAGGCAGAATATATTGCGGCTTCGAAAGCTACAAAGGAAGCAATTGCTCAAGCCAAAGAGCTAAGAGTATACCAGAAGTCTAAGCATATGGAGAGAAGATATCACATAATTAAGAAGATCTTGGACAGATTAGATGTAATAGTTTCTAGAGTAAACTCTATAAATAATATAGCAGACCCACTAACTAAGGCTTTAACTCTTAAAATGTTTGAAAGCCATATGGAGTCAATGGATATTATATATTATCATAAATGGCACTAGAGCAAGTGAGAGTTGTTGGAATTTTATGCTTACGTGCCATCTCATTATGTATGAATATTTATCATTTAATATTATTTAATACATGGTAAGAAGCCTGTAATGTTTTAGACAATGTAGATCTAAAGGAGTTTAGGTTAACACTAAGAGTTAGCAATGCTAAGAGTTATAAGTGCTAAGAGTTAAAGTTGCTAAGAGTTAGCAGATTATAAAAGCTAACAAATTCTATGAGTTAGAACATTGTTTGAAATGGGACAATGACTTAGGAATATATTAGTAGTGATATAGTTATAAGCAGTTGTAAATGGTGCTAAGAAATGTCATTATGCAGTATGTTTTCAAACACCTCATTCCTGATTTATCTTTACCAATATGGCTTGATTGATGAAACCTTTTATATAAATTAGTGTATGTCTATATCTGGATGGCCTAGATAGTTAGTTTTAGCAAACCAAGAGTATAGTGAAAGCTCGTATAGAGATACAGGTATTCAGCAAGTATTGGGTACTGAACAGACTCATAAGGACCTTTACTAATCATCTCATAAACTTGACAATGGAAGGCCTTCTTAAGTTAAGTAGTATTTATTATCTTTTGACTTGAGTACCACAATAGGCTTATGAGTGATTGACTATAATTTGGTTACACACATGTCAGAGACCTTTCATGGTCTGAGCATTAAGTGTCGTTGAGTATGGTCTGATGCTCATGTTGTTCGGTGTGCATAAATATGGGATCCATCAGCTTATATGAGTGAGTTATATATCTTGATGCTTTGAGATTATATTTTAGAAAGTCTTATGGTTATAAGCAATAAACATAGAAAAGACCATTCCGTGGAATAAAAAATATTGCAAAAGTATTTGCGAATTTCGTTATAGAAATACGAATCTGGAGATAATTTTATAGTTGAGCAAATAAAGATTTAACGGTAAAGATCTACATTTATGCTCTTCTAAGGATATAGGTGATTGAAAGATTATACATATATGGTTTAACCTTAGCTTATATAGTTCAATGTGCTGCTTTGTAATATTTGTAACGTGTGTGGGAATTGACATGATTGGCATGTAATTAGCATGTACAACTTTATTTCCTTATTAACTAAGAATTAATGCATTAAAATTAGGTTATTAATTAGTGTATTATATTTAGGGTATTAGTTGTTAGATTAATTGTATAGTTGACTTACATTTTCAATAGGATTGTATCTTGTATATATACCCTTGAAATATATGAAAGAATTATTTAGCCTAATTATCATTTTGGCATTAGAACTTAAGGCAAAGAATTTCCTCTGCTGCCTTTATTTTTTTATTTTTTATTTTTTCTAAAACTTTCTTACCAACCAGTCCTTCTTTGCTTTTTCTACTGAAGCTTTCTTATAAACATGTCCAAAAAAATAATGTTTTTGATAGCAAGATACCCTCTATGGTAATCATTCATGAAACTTCTTCGCCAATTCATATTAAATTGGATATCATTAATTATCATGAATAGTTTAAAGTTTAAGAGATGCATATTGCTAGTAGAAAGAAGAAGGGCTATATTACAGGGAGAAAGACTGCTCCTACAGAGGACGATATGAGATATGATGAATGGAAGGTTGAAGATGTGTAAAATCTTGGTGCATCAATTCCACATCTGAAAATCTCATGTCATACTTTGTACAGTGTGGATTAACTAAAGAGGTTTGGGATGCAGTAAAAAAGAGTTACCTTGATGTCTCTGATTCTTCTCAAGTTTATGAACTGATGAAGAAATCCTTTCAACTATGTTAAGGTGGTCGGCCTCTTACAGATATCTATAATGAGTTAAACTCAATATTTATGGAACTTGATTATCACTGGCCCAACGATATGATATATGCAATTGATATTGAGAAACAAAGGATGCGTATTGTTGATAAACGGGTCTATATGTTTCTTGCGAGTTTTTATCACAATTTAGATCAAGTCAGTAGTTGTGTCTTGGCTACCTCTCATTTACCAAGTCTGAAAAAAGCCTATTCATAAGTCTGTTGTGAAGTACAACAATAATTTACCATAAAAATAGAAGATCACTGATTGTATGCTATAAAAACTTTGTACAAGTGCACACTATCATATTAAGTAACATAGGATTTAAAGTCCAAGTATTGATCCCACATGGACTATGCAATCTAATTCTTTTAATCAAGTACTAAAATTATAACTACTTAACTTTTATTCAAAAAACTAAAATTTAGAAGTTATTTAACTAACTTAACACTATCAATTAAATCAAACTAAACAACAACTAACTAGAGATAAATTCACCAAAAGATAATAATCTAAGGTATAAATTCATCCCCTTATAATTCATTAGACTAATTAATATCTTAGTTCATCACTTAATACGAATTGATTGGCTTAGACACTAATCTTATCACAAGCCCCTATCGATGGTTGAGTGACTATATTACATTCTAACAATCACCTGTATATCTATGTTAATCAAATTAGAATGTAATTCATTAAGATCAAATCTAAATAATACCATACATAACACCTAGGTATATGTCTATTTTAGATGGAACTCATTATTGTCACCTTATGATCTTACATCAAACTATCATAAGCTAAATATATGAATCCCTTTGTCAAATCATTATAGTTCCTCAATTATTCAATATATTGATAAGGTATAATGAAAGTATTAAACTCAGATAGAATGTCAATTATAAAGTATTAAGTTCATAAACTAAGAATTAATAAAATTCAACTACATACTAGGTTCAATAGTCTAACCCTAGATAAATAATGTTTAGTTCATCACAAAACCAAGAGTATCAAACCAATGAATAGAAGATATGATTAACAAGATCATAGTGATAAGAAAAGAAGAAAAACTAATCAAGGGTTGCCCTAGGTCGCTCTTCTAACTTCTTGGCTTAAAAGCTTTAATCTCTTAATTTTATGTGTGAATATTTCTCTACAGTTTGGCCTCTTAAAATCTGTGTTTTGGCCCTTAAAGAGTACTTTTATAGGTATGAGAAACCTTATAGTCGAGAGGATTCGAATCTAAGTCAAAATAAGACTAAAAAGCAAGTATTTTGCACTTATGGCATTAGCGTCGCAGTGCTGGAGGCTCAATGCCATGGCATTGCGACTTAGGAATACACTATATAGGGAAGCATCTCTTGGCATTATAACGCTGGATGTGGGTACTGCGCGCTCCACATTCTATCTCTGGGTGCTGCAGTGCCCAGCTTAGGCGCTACAATGCTCAACTTAAATTCTGGTGCACTTATTTTTTGCTGCACTCCTGTTTATTCCTATACGTTACATTTTCTGTTGCACACCTATTTATAATAAATAAAATTAAATTAAATAGCCAAATTTATAGAAAAATATGAAAGTTGGGACTAAATATAGTAGTGCATGTATGTCTCTTATCAAATACCCCAAATTTTAAGACTTTGCTTGTCCTCAAGTAAAACAAATAAAAACATTCATAACTTATTCATGACTAAAAAAAAAACTAAAAACTAAAAACAAGCTCCGGTTGATTAAATGACGATCTTCATTGTCTCAAATGTTGTTAATTGGCACAAGGTTTTTCAGAAATTGATAAATAACTTTCAACAATCCTCATACCATTCATCAAATACTTTATTCTCCCATATAAATGATCACTTGTGTATGTGTGTGTATGTCCAATAAGCAAGTAATTTGTCAAATGAAACTTAAATTTACTCAATACTTAAGATAGCATATAAAAGATGATGTCTCGGTATATTTCAATTAATAAAACTACCATAGGCTTGCTGTTTATACTACTCTATACTAATATAGAAATACATATGTCTAGGGATCTATTTAGGACTTTAATTAACTTGTAATGTAAGGCTAAGGTCAATGTGGGATATAAAGATATATAATATAAAGCGCAACTCATATCATGAACACTTAACTTTACTTAGAACTTTTTGATCTTTTCTTATTGATTTATCTCCTCCCCCAAACTTATGATATTCTCATATTTCTTTTAATCACTTTGCAAAGAATTCCTTCTTTTTCTCAAGCTGGGTATGCATTTAAACATTTTTTTCTTTTTTTTTATATGTACCCTCAAACTTAGACTGATATGCACATTCAAGACATATTGCTTCCAATTGTATTATCCTTTTTATACATACAACTTTTTTCCTTCTAAGAATATTTTTAAGTAAACTCAAAGTTTATAGTGCTACCGGTAGATTTAGGGATAAATAAACTTAAAGTCTTGTAGTTTGTAGTGTGGTTAAACAGAAAACAATGGGTAATTAGGCTCAAATAGGGTGACTAGGGATAAATATACATATAAGGTAGGCTAGAAAAAGTTAAATCGGTCCAAAGATAGCCTAATATCATTTTCCTATTTATATGTTTTTTAGGATTTCACCTCAAGTAGTAATCAAGCAAGTTCTGGAGTCTTGGTCATCGTGACTGTAGTGTACTAATTAAGCAAAAAGTATCTCTAAGCAAAAAAATTCAACTAATACAAGCTTATTTCAATGTGCTCAAGAATAAGTGATAAAAAATAAGGTTGAAATCAGTTCAAGATTCATGATATAAACATTATCTTAAGAATTTATTTTTTCCTAAAGACTTGTGAAAATAAATTCAACTAATATTCTATCTCTTAGCATGGACTAATGATCATCTTCTCAACCAAAGCTTAACAATCTAAAAACAAAAGTTTACTCCACAAGACAACCATTTAAATCATGTAGCAAAAATAAACACAAGTTATATATTTTTCTCCCCTAAACTTAAATTTGACATTATCCTCAATGTCTGAAAATAAATTTAAAAGTAAGAAAAACTTCCCTAGTAATTAAAGTTGAAGTATAGTAACGTTGTATTTTATTGGTTGGACTACGACGTTCCTTTGCTCCTAATTCTTACAATTATTTGTGTTGCTTCCTTGAATGCTTTACTTGCTGATTTATTCCTAGAAATAAAAGACATTAATATAACTAATACTAAAAATAAGCTAATAAAAATAAATATTACTCTAGTTGCCTCCCAAAAAGCATTTGATTTAGAGTCATTAGCTTAACAGGGCGTTTTCTACTTTTATGGTGGATCAAAGTCAATGGTGGAAACAAATTTATATGTGAACTTGTTAGGCTTCCTTTCTTTTGGCTTCCACATTTTCTTTATTAGATCTTGAACAACAACTTGATCCTATTTCTCCTCGTACTTCTCCAGAAAGACTTGAATCTTAGACTGGTGAAGTGTTTCTCTTATACTATTCTCTTCTATCCTTTCATCACATTATTACTTATTCATTCTTTGTTTTTTCTTCCTATGCCTTAATGCTTTTTTTAATATAAGGATTCAACATCTCTATATCTTTAAGTCTTTAATCTCTTTGGCTCATCACATTAATGTTACCACAATCTTCACTCTCAGATGGCAATTTGATTTCATTGAAGACTTTGAACGTCACAGTATCATCTTATATCGTAATGGCCATCTTCCTATTTTGAACATCAATAACCATATGTCTCATGGCTAGAAAGGGTCTTCCAAGGATAATGGGGATCTCATTGTCTTTTTCCATGTCTAGAACAATGAAATCAATAGGGTATATGAATTTATCCGTATTTACTGACCCGTCCTCAATAATTTCTTTCGGGTATACAAGAGAACGATCAGCAAATTGATGGTAGTGATTGGTTTTACTTCTCTTAAACTTAACTTATTGTAGACTTAAAGGGGTATGAGATTGATACTTGCTCTTAAATTGCATAGAGCTTGACAAATTTCATGATTGCCAATGGAACACGGTATGGTAAATCTCTTAGGATTTTTGAACTGAAGAGGTAGTTTTTTTTTTTAAAGAATAGAGCTACACTCCTCTGTCAATACTACGGTCTCATAATCCTTTAATCTCATTTTCTTTGAAAAGATACTCTTCATGAATTTGTCATAGCTAGACATCTATTCGAGCGATCTACAAAAGGAAGATTAATATGTAATTTTTTAAAAACATCAAGAAATTTTGAGAATTGCTTATCTAATCTATTATTTTTCAGCCTCTGTGGGAATGGTGAAGGAGGTGTGAATGATTGCAAGGGCTGTTTCTACATAATTCTACTGGTATCTGCTGCTGAGTTGTCATATTTATGCACATCACGATTTTTCTACACTTTTATACTATCTTCTGTACTATTTTCTATACAAATTTATGCAATTTTCTACTACCTATCTCTTGTTTCTACACTTTTTGGATTGCCTTGCTGTAATTTTTTAATTTCTGCACTTGTTTGATACCTCTGTAACCTTTGAGAAAAAAAATAATAGGTGGTTTATATGGCTGTACTTCTTCTTATTGTACAGCATTCTCCTTCTCTTTTACACTTGATAGTGGTGGTTTGGATGTGTTACTATGTATCTTACCACTTATCAAGTCGATAACTTTGCATTGCTTTACACTTTATCTTGGATTTTTCTTAGTATCACTTGGTAGAGTGCCTTGAAATCTCATATTAATTACAGCAGCAAGTTGCCCTATTTGGACCTCTAAGTTCTTCAATGATGCTAAATGATTCTGTAGGATGGCATCGTTGGACTTCATGTTTTGCATCAACATATCTTTCAAATTCGACTTCTTGTCTTGTGGTGGTTAGAATCCTGGGATTTTTTTGGTCTATAAGACTCCCCTTGGTTGTTATGCTAAGAGAAGTTAAGTGATCTCTCCACCTCGAATTATAAGAATTTGATTGTGGGTTAGGTTGTTGACGATTGAAATTGCCTAAATAATTTATTGCTTCTATGCATCGCCCATTCATGTAGTTATCACCATAAAAGTCATAAGTTACTTGTTGGGTTTTGACTGTGTTTAATGCATTAAACTCCTTGGATAAGGTATTAATTTGTATTGCCAATACATTGAATGCGTTAATCTCATGTATACCGATGACTCTTCTAGGTGTAACTCTATTTGTTAGCCATTGGTAACTTATTGATACCATCTCTTCCAATAGAATATAAGCCTCATCCGTTGACTTATTATTCATTAGAGCTTCTCCAGCAGCATCATGTACAATAGAACTCAAATGACCTACTAGTCCATTATATAACATTTAGACTAATAGCCATTTAGAGACTTATGATGAGGACACTTCTTTAACATGTCCTTGAAGCACTTTTATGCCTCATTCAACGATTCTCCATCAATCTGATTGAATGAGGTGATGTCATTTCTCATCTTTGTTGTCTTTACTGGTGGAAAAACTTGGCTAAGAATTTATGCGTTAAATTATTCTATGTCGATATGAATCTTGACGGCAATGACATTAACCAACTTTTAGCTCTGTCCCATTAGGAGAAAGAGAATAGTCTCAATTTGATGGCATTATTGGAGACTCCGTTATATTTGAATATATCACAAATTTCTAAAATATTTATAATAGGCATAGTAGGATCATTGTTGGGAGCTCTACTAAATTGTATAGATTTAATCAGCATCTGAATTATACATGACTTAATCTCAAAGTTGGTTACGATGATAGTTGGTCGTTGAATCTAGATTGCACACCATCTGTAGTTGGGACAACATACTTTTTTAACACTCTTTAAAGTATCATAGGCTCAAACAAAGGGTTGTTGACGTGATCGTTGTTCTTCTCCATATTTAAAGATCGTTGCTGTTATTCATATCGAAGTCTTTGAAATGTTCTTTCAATCTTAGGATAAAAAAAAGTCAAGTCAGCACTTTTCGGCCTTCACATAAACTGCAAAAAAAAATAAATAAATAGAAAGAAAATCAAAGTTTAAAGAAGAAAATAAACTAAAACAAAAATGAATTAAAAAAATAAAATCTGAATTAAAAGCAAGTAATTTAGTATTAGTATTGATCTAAGAATAGAAAAAAAAAATAGCCCTCGGTAACGACGTTAAAAACTTGATTGTATGCCATAAAAGCCTAGTACAAGCACACGCTATCGTATCAAGTAACATAGGATTTAAAGTCCAAGTATCGATCCTGTTGAGTTGAGTGTGTAATATACAAGTGTACATGTAATTTTAAAATTTTACTACACGCAGCAGAAGCATGTTAACAATATACATCTAATTTAACAAATTAAACACATATATCACATATATGCATAAAAATAACTATAATACAAAGATTTATATATGATGAACGATTGTGCAAAAACAAAATGTAAAGAACACTTACCTTATGAAGGTAGCTTTACAAAATCTTTAAGTCCTACAACTATCCAAGTGAAGAGCTTACCTTGAAGTGTGCAACGAGTACACTTCATATTGTAAAAATCTCTAGGTCCACATCTGGTTTGTCATATCGAGCTCATCTATATGTCTATGAATGATGCCCCACTCGCATGTTATAGATATTACAAAGTGGCATGTTAGACCAAGCGAGTTGAGGTTATAGCATATTCATATAATCATTCCATCATTTATATCCAGGAAGAGCAGAGATATAAATCATCACCGTCAAACCTCTATTTGCTCAAACATGAACTTATATCTAGATTTATATTTCCATAAACAACATCCACAAATAATTTTATGATATTGTTTATCCCTTCAGAATATATTTTTCGAGGTTTATGCTGTTAGAGTTTGTGCTTATGTGCCATCCCTATTTGTATTAATATTTATTTTGTAATATCTATACTATGAATATTTTATTAGATCGCTAATAACCTTTATTAAATGGTACTAAATCTTGTAACACTATAGACATTGTATGATTTGAAGAGTTCAGATATATTTAAAAGAGTTTAGACCAGGGTTAAGAGATAGTAATGCTGAGAGTTATAAATGCTAAGAGTTAGCACTGCTAAGAGTTAGTAGGTTATAAGAGTTAACGAGATCTAAAGAGTTAGAACCCTGTTTATAATGGACAAATACCTGAGAGTCTACTTGTAATGACATAGTTACAAGAAGTTGCAAAATGTACTAAGAAATGTCATTATGTAAGTATATTCTCAAACATAGTGTTCCTGATCTATGTTCACCAATATAGATCAATGTATGTCTATATCTGTATTGTACAAATGATTATTTTTAGCTGACTATAAGTGTAGTGGAAGCTCGTATAGGCATGTAGGTAGTCAGTCAGGACTGCATACTAAATAGAATTACGAAGACCTCAATAGATATCTTATGAATCCGTCAAAGGAAGGTCCTCTCGAGTTGAGTAGTATTCGTGGTCCTTCGACCTAAGCGCCATGGTAGGCTTGTGGGTGATTTCCTTTTATAGTCTGACCACTACGTATCGCTAGGTATGGTCCGATGCTCATAGAGTTCGGTGTGCATAGATACGGCATCTGCCAGCTCACATAGGTGGGTTCTATAACCGATGCTTTGAGATTTATCTTACAAAATCTTATGGCCATAAACAATAAACCAGGGAAAATATTTTCCTACAGGGTTGAACAATATAGCAAAAGTGTTTGTGTATATTGTTCATTAAGATACAAATCTGGAGATAAGTTCACGGATGAGTTTATGGAAATTTGACGGGGTTGATCTATATCCCGCCCATCTAGGATATAATGACATAAGGATTATAGAATATTTAGTAACATCAACATGTATGGTTTAACGCATTGATTTATAAGATTTGTGGCGTGTGCTTGGGGCGTCGATCACGAACTTATGGAATAGTTTCATTTGACGAATCGGGCATTGACCTAGGGAGTCTCAATATAATGTACTCTTTGTACACTTGGACAGCGTACCATATTGAATAATTTAATACAGTAAAATCTGGTAATTTATTATAGTTAAGTTAATTAAAGTATATGCCTAAATGGAGGACCCACTTTAGGTTAACTTGGTAACTTAGTAAGAATATAAATGTAATTTCACTTAATGATTATTTAATTCTTAAATAACTAAAATAAATAATTATTTATTTAATAGTTAAATAAATAATTTAACTTAGCTATAGTTAAAAGTTAACCATATGATTAAGTTAAGTTAACCTTACTTAATGGTTAAGTACAGGTTAACCTAACCATAGTTAAGTTAGTTAACTAGAATTAGATTATTTAAATATTTAATTAACTTATGGGTTAAGTTAAACTAACTTAATTAGGATTAAATGTTAGCTATGGTTAGGTTAAGTTAAATGTAAATCTAAATTGAGTGAAATTAAAATGAAATTAAATTCATTTGTATATATTTGGAAAATGAAACAATATTTCATAAGTTAAGATTATTTTTGCTAAGTGTTTGGCCATTCAAAATAAAAGAGAAAGAGAAAGAAATATTGTTTTCTTATTTTGAATTCAATTGTTGAATTTAAAATCAACTTTTTTTTTTATTAGGCTTAAAACTAATTAAGAAAAAAATAAGCGTTTGATTTAATTGATTAAGTGTTAATAAAAGGAAAATAAAAAACTTAAGTTTAATCTGTTATACAATTTGCTAGATTAACATACTGCCATTCTAGATAATCAATCCCACCCTTATTGATTACTAGGATTGACAAAGTTTGCATTTTAGGTGGACTTCAAGCAATTTTGATCCAAAGGCTTCAAGGGTTAATTCTCAATTTCATTGTTAATTTGATTAATGTGTAATAATTATGTTTACTATAAATTTTTATGCTTCCTCTATACATGTATATGTATGAGATATATATATTTTGTTGTTAAACATATAATACCAGATGCATGCACCATAAATAAATCAATACTCAACAATTGGTATCAGAGCAATTTTGTATTGTTTTGAGTGTTGGATAAATGTTGGCTATGTTGTAGGACAAGTTCTAGGGTTGTGATGATGTATTTCAAGTGTTGAAAATGAAAAACTAGTGTAAACAACCCTTAAAATGCTGCAGTGCTCATGTCTAGCACTACAACGTTCATGATGAACGTTGGGGTGTTAGATGTATGGCATTGCAATGCGGGTAAGCCAACACCAGAGCACTGAGGCTTCTAGCACCACGGCATTGAAACTAAATAAAAGAGTAATTTTTTTTTTAATTTTTGCATGTAGGGGGTTTATTAGTCTGCATTATAAACCAATGATATTATTTTTTTGTGTTGGTAACCATAATATGAGCCGTACTTGTGAGGTTAGTTATTTTTGAACAGGATTAAATAATTGATTGAGAATGACCTTCTTATGTGATGAAAGCCTATATTTAAAATCTCTCTTAATTAGATTGAATTTTATTATATTATGAGTTAATATTTTAAATGGTCCGTCTTGTCAATACGGTGTTATACGGGTCACTACGGTCTTTTTTAATATTGCTTTAACATAAGAGATTTGGTCGGTGTGATTTGGAATATGCCGATACAACATTAGATGAGTCAAATATATGTGAACATGTTATCCAATATTACTTTAGCGTGAGGGTAGTGTCAGTAATATATATTTGACAATTGACAAGTTAATCTAAAATATACTTACCAATATTACTTTAGCGTGAGGATAAGGTGTATTTAGGATCAGTGATAAGAGTTACATAAGATGTAATTACAATAGTTGTCTATCTTTTGGGTTTACAAAGGCCAATTTTACTTTAGCGTGAAGCTGGAGTAAAATGCCAATAAAGTTCACTTCTCACTGTATAGTTTAAAAAATCTTAAACTATCGTTATCTCGTTAGAGAGATTAAAGGGAATATATAAAGCAGTAGGAAGATATTTTTAAATTAAAAATTGTATAATTTTTATACCCGTGATTTAAAATATTTTAATTAGCGATTTAATTAATTTAAAATCCGCTAACAGCTTCTATTTTATTTTATCTTGTAAAGATTAATATGGCTTCGAACAACCCTTTGATTCGCATTCTGAATGCTAACAAACTCAAGGGTGCTGAAAACTATTCAGATTGGATGATAAATCTCATAATTATTTTGAATTCAGTTTGGACTATGCTGATAAAGCATTAGATGAGTCAAATATATGCAAACATGTTATCCAATATTGCTTCAGCGTGAGGGTAGTGTCAGTAATATATATTTGACAATTGACAAGTTAATCTAAAATATACTTACCAATATTGCTTTAGCGTGAGGATAAGGTGTATTTAGGATCAGTGATAAGAGTTACATAAGATGTAATTAACAATTGTTGTCTACCTTTTGTGTTTACAAAGGCCAATTTTACTTTAGCGTGAGGCTGGAGTAAAATGCCAATAATGTTTACTTCTCACTGTATAGTTTAAAAAATCTTAAACTATCATTATCTCGTTAGAGAGATTAAAGGGAATATGTAAATCAGTAGGAAGATATTTTTAAATTAAAAATTGTATAATTGTTATACCCATGATTTAAAATATTTTAATTAGCGATTTAAAATATTTTAATTAGCGATTTAATTAATTTAAAATCCGCTAACAGCTTCTATTTTATTTTATCTTGTGAAGATTAATATGTCTTCGAACAACCCTTTGATTCGCATTCTTGATGCTAACCAACTCAAGGTGCTGAAAACTATTCAGATTGAATGATAAATCTCATAATTATTTTGAATTCTGAGAAGCTTGGATATATTATTGATCAGAAGATGCCTAAAGGTTTTTTTTTTATGATGCCACCCTAGAAGAATGGGTAACATATCAAAAATGGTTGGATGATGATTTAAAATTTAAATCTTACATCTTTGCTTTTATGTCTAATGAGTTACAGAGAGAGCATCTCTAAATGGACAATGCTAGCGGCATCAAGCTCTACCTGAAAGAGCTTTTTGGTGACAGACTCAAGTTAAAATATATCGTGTCGTCAATAAGATATATTGAGAGGCTTGAGACTATGGACATTTCTTTGAATAATAATTTTAGGAATAGTTTGATCCTCCAGTTGCTTACGAGGTTATTCATGCAGTTCATCATGAACTTCAATATGCATGAATTGACCCCTACCTATGCTGATCTTCATAATATGTTGAAGACAGCATATGAGGATATGCACAAAAGGGGCTCAACCTTCTTCATTTAGGGTGCTTTATTTTTTTATCTCGAGGGCTTCTGAGAAGTCCAAAGGGAAAATGAAACAAAAAATGAGGTAGACACCCCGAATGGGTCTTCAGAGGCAACCGATATCCAAACCTCTAGAAAAAAGTAAGGTAAAATGAAATGTTTCTTTTGTAGCGAGGATGGGCACTGAAACGCAACTACCCAAAATAGGTTGTGAGCTTGAAGAAGACTCCCTCACGTATTTGCTTTCCTATCATAGACATTTCTTTAGCATTTGATGCTAGTCCAGGCTAGGTATTAGATACATCATGTCCTTCTCACATGTGTAATGTGTTACAAGGTCTGAGGGAGATTAGATTGCTTCAGCCAGAAGAGGTAAAGCTTCGAGCTGGAAATGACGATTTCCTACAGGTTGAAGCTGTTGAACATTTAGATTTACTTCTCCCTTATAATAAAACAATTGTATTTTATAATTATTATTATGTTGCTAGTATCATCAGACAGATTATATCGCTTCCTGCACTCGATAGTGAAGGATATCATATGCATATTCAAAAAATTTTCTTATGTTTATATAATATGCATGATGTTTTATTAGCTGAGTATCAGTTAGTAACTGGACATTATATATTAGATACAACTAGAAATGTCATGAATGTGTAAGGTACTACTAGTAGTAGTTTAGAATCCTTAAATGAAACAGAATTATAGCATATGAGATTAGATCATATAAGTGTAAGACGCCTAGCCCATCTGGTTAAGGGTAGTCAAATACCTGATGTGACTATGCAACCTTATCCAGTTTGTGAAAAATGTATTCAAGAAAAGTTGACCAAATCTCTATTTATTGGTGTTGGACATCGTGTCTCAGATTTATTGGAACTGGTACATAATGATGTATGCAGTTTAATGAATCACACTATAATTAATGGATTTTGATACTTTGTACTTTTTATCGATGATTTTTCACGATATGGGTATGTGTTTCTTTTGAAACACAAGTTAGAAACCTTTGAAAAGTTCAAAGAAGTTCTACTTGAAGTAAAGAAACAAATTGATATGTACATCAAATGCCTTCAATTAGATCGAGGCAGTGAGTATATAAGCAATGAATTCTTAGATTATTTAAAAGAAAATGAGATTTTCGATCAATATAATCCTCTAGGTACTCTGCAACACAATGTTGTATCAGAAAAGAGGAATAAGATTTTATTGGATATGATTCAATGATAAGCTTTACCGATCTTCTTGAATATCTGTATGTCATCCCCTGGAAACTGCTGCTCATATATTGAATAAAGTTCTATCTAAAGTTGTTCCCTCTACTCTATATTAGATATTGACTAGAAGGAAACCAAGTCTTAAATGTTTTGATGTTTGGGGCTGTCTTACTTATGTAAATGTTACACAACAGGATAAACTTGCACCCAAGGAGTACAAGTATCGGTTCATCGGGTATCCCAAGAATTCAATAGAATACCAATTCTATGATTCTAAACAACGAAATGTATTCGTTGCTTGTAATGCCACTTTTCTTGAGAAATAATTTCTCATGGATCATGGCGATTGTAAAAGGATTGAACTTGATGAAGTCAATCAGAACCAAGATGAACCACTAGTGGAAACTTAGGCTTAATCGAGCAGAATACCTTTAAAACACCCTCTAAGTAGGTCAGAAATGATGTCTAGGCCATATGTTAGGTATGGTCAGATGTTTGAAGGTGCATTTGAAGTTTTCTTAATTAAAGAAAATGATCATTTGACCTATAGGGAGGCGATGTTAGACGTCGACTCAGAAAAATAGTAAGATGCCATGAAACCCGAAATTGACTATATGCATCAGAATCAAGTCTGGGACTTAGTTTAGCTTCTTGAAGGAATAGTTTATATCGATTGTAAATGGATTTACAAATAGAAGTGTGGGCTCAATGGCAAGGTTGAAACCTTTAAAGCCCGATTGATTACTAAAGGTTATACTCAGCGACCTGGGATTGATTATGAGGAAACCTTTGCACCAATAGCGATGCTTAAGTCAATTTGAATATTATTGGAATTTGCTGCATATTATGACTATGAGTTATGACATATAGATGTAAAGATGACATTCTTAAATGGATATCTCAAAGAAGAGATATACATGGAATAGCCTGAGGTTTTATATCCAACTTGACCTTTGGTTTAATATGCAAATTGACGAAGTCTATTTATGGACTTAAGCAGGCCTTCCAAAGCTGGAATCTTCATTTTGATGAAGTAATCAGAGGGTTTGGTTTCATAAAAAATGAAGAGGAAGCTTGAGTGTACAAAAAGATCAATAGGAGCATAATCATTTTCTTTGTTCTCTATATAGATGACATACTTATCATTGAGAATGATATCTATATGTTATAATCAATCAAGAGTTATCTGAGTAAGAACTTCTACATAAAGAGTTTGGGAAAGGCTTCCTTTATAATGGGTATAAAACTCTATAGAGATAGAGCTAGGAAGCTGATAGGACTCTCCCAATCATCGTATATTAATAGCTTCTTAGAAAGGTACAGTTTCACTAATTGTAAGACAACTAGTGTACCTTTCAGACATGGCATTCATCTTTTAAGGAATATATCTCATCAGACATAAGATGAAAAGTTAAAATGTCTAATGTGCCATATGCATCAGTTGTTGAAAACTCGATGTATGCTATGATGTGTATAAGACTTGACATCAGTATGGCTATAAGTGTTACTAGCCAGTACCAATCTAATCCAGGTGACAACCATTGGATGACAGTCAAACATGTCCTTAAATACCTTAAGGATACAAAGGACAAGTTTCTTATTTATAAAGATAGTGACTTATAAGTGTGAGGAAACACAGATTCAGACTTTCAGTTTAACTTGGATGATAGAAAGTCTACATTTGAGTATGTGTTTATTTTCAACAGTGCTGCTGTGAGTTAGAAAAACATCAAACAGGGATCCATAGCTGATTCTACCACTGAGGCAGAATACATAGCCACCTCTGAAGCAGCGAAAGAAGTAGTGTGGATATGTAAGTTTGTTGCCAAACTTAGAATAGTTCCAAGTTCGAAAAACCCTATCCTATTATTTTGTGATAATAATGCAGCCATTGCACAAGCAAAAGAGCTAAGAACACACTAGAGATCTAAATATATAGAGAGAAAATATCACATAATTAGAGAGATCTTGGCTAGAGTAGATATAATAATTTGTAGTGTAGATTCTATAAATAATATAGCAGATCCACTTATTAAGGCTTTAACTCCGAAGGTGTTTGAGAAACATGTGGAGTTTATAGGTATAATATACTAGTATGAATGACACTAGAGCAAGTGAGAGTTTGTTAGGGTTTGTGCTTATGTGTTATCCCTATTTGTATGAATATTTATTTTGTAATATTTATACAATGAATATTTTATTAGATCGTTAATAACCTTTATTAAATGTTACTAGAGCTTATAACACTATAAATATTGTATGATCTGAAGGAGTTCAGATCTGGTTTAAAGGAGTTTAGACCAAGGCTAAGAGTTAGCAATGCGAAGAGTTATAAATGCTAAGAGTTAGCACTGCTAAGAGTTAGCAGATTATAAGAGTCAGCGAGATCTAAAGAATTAAAACCCTGTCTATAATGAAACAAAGACCTGAAAGTCTACTTGTAATGACATAGCTGTAAAAGTTATAAAAGGTGCTAGAAAATGTCATTATGTAAGTATGTTTTCAAACATAGTGCTCCTGATCTATGTTCACCAATGTGGGTCTATCGGTGAATCACTATTATATAGATCAGTGTATGTCTATATCTGTATTATACAGATGATTGTTCTTAGTTGACCATGAGTTTAGTGGAAGCTCGTATAGACATGTAAGTATTTAGTCAGGATTGAATACTTAACAGACTCACGAGGATCCCAATAGATATCCTATAAACTCGTCAAATAAAGGTCTTCTCGAGTTAAGTAGTATTCTTGGTCCTTCGACCCGAGAATCATAGTGGGCTTGTAGGTGATCTACCATACTTTGGTTCTATGTATGTTAGAGACGTTTCATGGTCTGACCACTACGTGTCACTGGGTATGGTTCGATGCTCATAGAGTTTGGGGTACATAGATATGGGATCTGCCAGCTCACTTAGGTGGGTTCTATATTCGATGCCCCGAGATTGCATCTTACAAAGTCTTATGGCCATAAGCAATGAACTCGGAAAAAGTGTTTTCTATAGGGTTGAATAATATAACAAAAATGTTTGTGTATATTGTTCATTAAGTACGAATCTGGAGATGAGTTCATGGAAGAGTTTACGAGGATTTGACAATGATGATCTATATCCCGCCCATCTAAGATATAATGATGGAAAAATTATACGAATATGTAGTAACCTCAACATGTATGGTTTAACGCGCTGATTTGTAATATTTGTGATGTGTAGAGGGGCATCGATCACGGACTTATGGAATAATTTTATTTGATGAATCAGGTGTGGACCTAGGGAGTCCCAATATAAATATACTCTTTATGCACTTGGGTGATAAGGCGTAATTGTATAAACTATTTTATCTTCCTGACTTGATATTTGTTCAATTTATCTCAATAATTGGGTTATTTATGCATATTAATGTTATTTTATAGGTTTAAGCATTATCGGAGCAAAAATACCAGAAAACGGACGCAAATGGGAGCATTAGAGATAAAAATACAAATGGAGGCACTGTTGCTACAGTACACTGTTTGCTACAGTGCAGCGCCGCAACATTGGATTTTAGCGCCGCGGCGCCAATTGCAGAAAGTGAGCGCCGCGGCATTGAATCGCAGCGCCGCGGCGCCGAGACCTGGGCAGCAAAAGTTGACAGGTTGCTGAAAATCAGGAAACCCAAAAGCAACCCTAAGTGCGCCCTAATTCCGTGCTCTTACCTATATATTTGCTCAAAACTTACATTTTGGGGAGGACTCTAGTTGGGACAGCAGCTAGAAACACAAAGAAACACCTAACTTCTAAGTTTGGAGAAATCAAAGAGGAGGAAAGCAAGCTTCAACTTCAAAGACATTTGACAGGGATGTCTTCTTTTCTTTGATTCTTTACTTGTTGTAAGATGTTTAGTTTACATGTATTGATGGAATTAGCTTCAAGATTGTGTAGTTTAATGATGAGCTAATTTCATTAATCTAGGATTACATCCTTGAACTCATTATGTGATGGATTTTAGCTCTCTCTTTTATGGTATTAATTCAGCTTTTGATATATTCATTGTGCTTGTGCTTAATGCTATTTGATTACTTGGCTAGTAGTTAGTTAAATTGATCTAGAAATGCTTAAATAAACTTGACAAAGGCATTTAGGTATTTAGTCTTAAGCATATTGATGCATGATTATAGTGTAGTACACTTGAGTTTCATATGAGATAGACATATACTCATAAGGCATGTATGGCTCATAAAACTTGTGCTTAATGAATTTTGTTCAATTTATTTATCATAGACATATAGATATTTGATTGGATGGAATAGATTCACTTGACCTGCAAAAGAGGCTTGTGATGTGTTGAGTGTTTTGTTCAATATATCAAGTTGAGTACCAATAGACCTAAAAGAGATTCTGCTGAATTTATTTGCATAATGGGGGATAGTTTGTATTCCTAGGATTTCTCATATTGAATTTAACTTGTTAGTAATTTAATTTATCACTTAGCATAATTAAGTTGTTCTTTTACTTGAGTAGTTTAATATCATACATTAAATCATTTTCTGGATAATAGTAGAAAGACACCATTTCAGTACTTAAACTAGAAAAGATAAATCATTCTCTGTGGGATCGACACTTTTCTCATCATATATTACTTGTTGCGACAACGTGCACTTGCGCTAATTTGTGTTATAGAAAACACACAACAAGTTTTTGGCGCCGTTGCCGGGGAATGAAAATTTTTTCTTATTTTAATACTGATATAAGTCTTTTTTGCTGTTAATTCAGATTTCTGTTTTTGTTTGCAGAAATTTCAGGTGTGTATGAGATGTTCTAAGAGCGTTGATCTAGCATACTTTGATCCTGAAATTGAGAGGACACTAAGAAGATTACGACGAGACCAGAACCAAGTGACTAGCATGGAAGAGCAAAACCAGAATATTTGTGAAGAGCCAAGGGCCTTAAGAGACTATGCAGTTCCTTGGGTGAATGGCATACACTCAAGCATTCGCAGGCCAAATATCAATGCTAATAATTTCGAAATCAAGCCTGGAACTATTTAAATGCTTAAAGAATCAGTGCAGTTAAGCGGCTTCCCGAATGATGATCCCAACGATCATATCACAAATTTCTAGAAATTTGTGACACATTTAAATACAATGGCGTGTCTGATGATGCCATAAGACTCAGGTTGTTTCCATTCTCCTTGAGGGACAAAGCAAAAAGTTGGTTAATATCATCACCATCCGGTTCAATAACAACATGGGATGACTTGGCACAAAAGTTCTTAGCCAAGTTCTTCCCACCGGCCAAAACTGCAAAGATGCGTAATGATATTACCACTTTTGTACAACATGAGTCAGAATCATTGTATGAATCATGGGAGAGATTTAAGGATATGCTGAGAAAGTGTCCACATCATGGAGTTCCCAAATGGTTGTTGGTGCAAACATTTTATAATGGATTGGTGGGACATTTAAGAACGATTGTAGATGCAGCAGCTGGAGGGGCGTTAATGAGCAAGTCCACAGATGTGGCATATGACTTGTTGGAAGAAATGGCCTCCAACAGCTACCAATGGCCATCAGAAAGAGTGAATCCTAGAAAAGTTGCTGGTGTGCATGAAATTGATGCACTCACTTCTTTGACAGCACAAGTTAGTTTGTTGGCTAAGAAGATGGATACACTTGGAGTCAATGCAGTAAAGAGCCAACCACCAACTTGTGATTTTTGTAGAGATAATCACCAAAATGGTCTATGCATGGAGACAGCACAATATGTGGGCAGTTACAATCGACAGCAGCATAATCCCAACTCGAATTTTTACAATCCAGGGTGGAGGAATCATCCAAATTTTTCTTGGAATAATAATAACCAAGGGCAATCCTCAAAATCCATGAGTCCACCCGGATTTCAAATGCAGCGGCAGCAGCAACAATTTTAGCAAGAAAAGAAACCTGGTGTTGAGGAACTGTTAATTCAATACATAAGGCAAACTGACCAACTTTTGCAAAGCCAATCAGCATCTCTTCGCACCTTAGAAAACCAAGTTGGTCAATTAGCTTCTGCAATGAACAACCGTCCTCAAGGCTCGCTACCGAGTAACACGGAAGTTAATCCAAAAGGTGATAGAGAGCAATGCAAATCAGTAACATTGAGAAGCGGTAAAGAAATGCAAAACATTGTGGGAAGACCTAAACCATCAGCAAATGCAGAAAATTCTGCAGATGCAGAAAATGCAGAAAGTGCAGAAAATTCTGCAATTGCTGAAGATGCAGAAAATTCTGAAAAGGGGAATGAAAAACAAGAAGATAATGCAGTAAAGGAAAAGGTTATACAGAAAGAGAAGGTGCAACCTTATAGACCACCACCATTTCCTCAGCGACTACAGAAGCAAAAGCAAGAGAAGCAGTTTACAAAGTTTCTAGAAATTTTTAAGAAACTACACATTAACATACCATTTGCAGATGCATTAGAGCAAATGCCTAGCTATGTTAAATTCATGAAGGACATTCTTTCAAGGAAAAAGAAGCTGGACGAGTATAAAACTGTAGCGTTGATAGAAGAATGCAATGCAATATTGCAGAAAAAATTGCCTCCAAAGCTCAAGGATCCAGGAAGTTTTACCATTCCATGCACAATTGGAAACTGGTATTTTGGTAAAGCTTTATGTGATCTAGGGGCCAGCATAAATTTGATGCCTTTGTCTATCTACAACCGGCTAGGATTGGGGGAAGCCAAGCCTACGAATGTCACTTTACAACTTGCAGATCGTTCACTCACATATCCTAAAGGTGTGATTGAAGATGTGTTAGTTAAGGTAGATAAATTTATATTCCCAGCCGACTTCATTGTGTTGGATATGGAAGACGATCTTGAAATTCCAATCATTTTGGGAAGACCTTTCTTAGCTACTGGTAGAACTTTAATTGATGTCCAAAAGGGAGAACTTATTATGAGAGTGCAAGATGAAGAGGTGACGTTTAATGTGTTCAAAGCTATGAAATTTCCCAAAGAAGCAGATGAATGTTACTGCATCAACATTATTGACAGAGAGATTCAAAGGATTTTCAACAATCACTCCAGTCAAGACTCTCTAGAAAATGCAGTCATGAATGGGAATGAAGTGGAAGATCAGGAAGCACTGGATTATCTCAATGCTTTGAATTCTACACCCCACCAAGAGCACAAGAGTTTCAGATTTGAAGTGCTTGAAGAATCAGAAAATATGGAAGCAAAAACCAAACCTTCGACAGAAAAACCGCCAACACTTGAGCTCAAACCCTTGCCTAACCATTTACGGTATGCATTCCTCGGTATCAACACTTCCTGTAATAATATCTGCTACATTGAATGAAACACAAGAAGAGAAGTTGCTTAGAATACTGCGGACGTACAAGAAGGCATTGGGAAGGACAATTGCAGACATCAAAGGAATCAGTCCTTCATTCTGCATGCATAAGATATTGTTAGAAGATGAGCAAACGTCTTCGATTGAGCACTAAAGAAGACTGAACCCAGTGATGAAAGAAGTAGTAAAGAAAGAGATTATTAAGTGGCTTGATGCAGGAATTATTTACCCAATTTCTGACAGCTCATGGGTAAGTCCAGTTCAATGTGTACCAAAGAAGGGTGGGGTCACTGTCATAACTAATTCAAGCAATGAACTACTTTCAACACGTACAGTAACTGGATGGAGAGTGTGTATGGATTACAGAAAATTGAACAAAGCCACAAGGAAGGATCATTTTCCATTGCCCTTCATCGATCAGATGCTGGATAGACTTTCAGGGCATGAATTTTACTGCTTTTTGGATGGTTATTCTGGCTACAATCAGATAGCTATAGCACCAGAAGATCAAGAAAAGACTACCTTCACTTGTCCATACGGTACATTTGCATTCCGAAGGATGCCTTTCAGATTATGCAACGCACCTGCAACGTTTCAACGATGCATGATAGCAATCTTTTCTGATATTGTGGAGCAGTTCTTGGAAGTGTTTATGGACGATTTCTCAATTTTTGGGGATTCGTTTGATGTATGTTTGAAGAACTTAGCATTTGTGCTACAAAGATGTGAAGAAACCAACTTGGTACTGAATTGGGAAAAGTGCCACTTCATGGTGAAAGAGGGGATTGTCTTGGGACATAAGATCTCTTCAAGAGGAATAGAAGTTGACAGAGCAAAAATTGAAGCCATTGAGAAGTTGCCACCACCAGCAAATGTTAAGGGAGTAAGAAGTTTCCTTGGTCATGCAGGCTTTTATAGAAGATTCATAAAAGACTTTTCAAAAATTTCTAAGCCGTTGTGTAGCTTGTTGGAGAAGGATGCAAAATTCATCTTTGATCAAGCATGTAACGATGCATTTGAGGTGTTGAAAAGGAAGCTTATTTCAGCCCCAGTCATTGTCGCACCAGATTGGACCATGCCCTTCGAAGTAATGTGTGACGCTAGTGATATTGCAGTAGGTGCAGTATTGGGGCAACGCAAAAACAAGGTTTTCCACACCATTTATTATGCAAGCAAAACGTTGAATGATGCTCAGAACAATTATACGACTACAGAGAAAGAGTTGTTGGCTGTTGTATTTGCCTTTGACAAGTTCAGAGCATATTTAATTGGTGTTAAGGTGACAGTCTTTACAGATCATTCTGCTATCAAGTATTTGATTAGCAAGAAAGAGGCAAAACCGAGACTGATCAGATGGGTGCTATTACTTCAAGAATTTGATTTGGAAATCAAGGACAAGAAAGGTTTAGAAAATCAGGTGGCAGACCATTTATCTCGCTTAGAGGGTGGACAACAAAGTGATGATGAGACATTAATTAATGATTCCTTTCCTGATGAGCAACTCTTATTAGTAGAAAACCTCAATCTACCATGGTATGCAGATTATGTTAACTACTTGACCAGCGGAATCCTTCCTCTGGACTTGAGTTACCAGCAGAAGAAGAAGTTCTTGCATGATGTCAAATCATATTTCTGGGATAAACCCCTTTTGTTTAAGCAATGTGCAGACCAAATGATTCGAAGATGTGTGCCAGAGGAAGAAATTGAAGACATACTCATGCATTGTCATTCATCTGATTATGCTGGACATTTTCGCGGAGACAAAACAGCTTCAAAGGTATTGCAATTTGGTTTTTATTGGCCTTCTTTATTTAAAGATGCACATTTTTTTGTTTTAAGATGTGACAGGTGCCAAAGAGCAGGAAGCATGTCAAAGAAGCAGGAAATGCCTCTGCAAAACATATTAGAAGTTGAAATTTTTTATGTTTGGGGGATTGACTTCATGGGACCATTCATTCCATCAAATGGTCAGAAATACATTCTATTGGCTGTTGATTATGTGTCCAAGTAGGTCGAAGCAGTTGCCTTGCCAACTAATGATGCAAAGGTGGTGTTGCGATTTCTGAGGAAGAATATACTCACCCGTTTCGGTACACCACGAGCAATCATCAGTGACGAGGGATTGCATTTTTGTAATAAATCATTCTCCGCACTGCTTTAGAAATATGGAGTTAAACACAAGATCGCCACTGCCTATCATCCACAAACAAATGGACAAGCTGAGGTTTCCAATCGAGAAGTGAAGAGAATCCTTGAGAAGGTAGTCAAGCCAAATCGCAAGGATTGGGCAATAAGGCTTGATGAGGCAATCTGGGCATATCGTACAGCATACAAAACGCCCATTGGTACGTCACCATATCAGTTGATATTTGGCAAATCATGTCATTTGCCTGTGGAGTTAGAACATAAGGCCTATTGGGCAATCAAGTCATTAAATTTTGACTTGCCAGCAATTGGTGAGAAAAGAATGCAGCAACTGAATGAATTGGATGAATTTCGGCTACAAGCATATGAGAACGCAAGGCTTTACAAAGAAAAGGTGAAAAGATGGCATGACAAAAGAATAGCACAACGCTCATTTGAAACCAATCAGCAGGTACTATTGTTTAATTCCCTACTCAAGTTATTCCCTGGGAAGCTCAAATCTAGATGGTCTGGTCCATTTAAAGTAGCCAAAGTTTACCCGCACGGAGCTGTTGATATTGAAGATGAAGAAAAAGGAATAACTTTTAAGGTAAATGGCCAACGTCTCAAGCATTACTATGGTGGAGATTTCAACCGTCAAAGTACCTCCATTATGTTTATGGAATCGGAGTAATTCACAAGCATAATGTCTAGCCAGAGACGAAAAAGCAGGCGCTAGTTGGGAGGCAACCCAAGGTAAATATGTGTTGCATTAGTATTAAAAAAAAAAAAAAAATTTTGCAAGGAACGAGCGCCGTGGCGCCACTTCCAGAGACTCAGCGCCGCAGCACTGGAATCCAGTGCTGCAGAGAAAAAAAAAAAAAAAAGGGCATTTGCCCCAATTTTTCCCCATTTCTCATTCTCTCTCTCTCTTGCTAACCCTAGAATTTCTCAACCCTCTCAACCCACCCCAATTCATAATCTCAAATCCAACCTTACCCATTAAAATTTCAGCTAAAATCAACATCAAAACACACTCTAAACATCATTTCACACACTTCATCATCACAAATTCCATCAAATTGCATTTTCCACAACAAATTAACAAAGCTCCCCCAATCTCAAATTTCAGTGGATTAAACTCACAAGGTAAACAATCTTGTCTCTAATCTCTTATTTTACATTGATTCTTTCTTTATTCTACTTCCATTATGCAATTGTTGGAATTATATTGAAATTATGATGGAATTGTGTTGAGATTATGTTGGATTTATGTGGCATTATGTTGGATTTGTGTTGAAATTATGATGGAATTGTGTTGAGATTTGTGTTGGAATTATATTGAGATTATGTTGAGTTTATGTTGAAATTGTGTTGGATTTGTGTTGGAATTATATTGAAATTATGATGGAATTGTGTTGGATTTATATTGGCATTATGTTAGATTTACGTTGAGTTTATATTGAAATTATGTTGGATTTGTGTTGGCATTGTGTTGGAATTATGTGAGAATTGTGAAGACTTAATTCGTTATTCTATGTGTAGCAATTTTTAGCCAATTTGATTGGAGTGTGGACTTGTGACACTTAAGGAGATTGGTAGAGGGGTTTTAGTTGGCAAATTGGTGTTCTTAGAAAAATGGCTCCTAAGAAAATGAAAACCACCAAAATGGCCTCACCTAGTTTTGACAGCAGCAAGTTTGTCTCCTTAGAAGCATCTGAATGTTATGCTAAATCGATTGTGAAGTGATCGGCTATTTCTGAGCGAGGCTTTAACCTTTTAGAGGGAAGTTATCCCAGTATAGCAAGAGTCATTGAATCCAGGGGATGGAAGAAATTGTGCACTCAGCCGGGAGAGGCTGTACTACCAATTGTGCGAGAATTTTATGCGAATATTAAGGAACATTCAAACTTGCTGGTATATGTGAGAGGTAAGCAGGTAGCTATTGACTGTGCCAGCATCAACAAATTCCTTAAAACACCATCAATCGGGGATGATGATTTTCACAAGATGCTACGAGAGCCGAATTATGAGGAAATCATTAGACAGTTGTGCTCCGCCGAGGCAGAATGGAAACTGGGTGGTCCTCTTCCGATATCTTTCTCAGCAAAATACATGGGCAAGGATGAGAAAACATGGCATTATTTTATTGGGGCACGACTAATGCCTGTCAAACATTTCAGCAGTGTAAACAAGCAACGTGCAGTCTTGTTATATGCCATCATGACAGGAAAATCTATTGATGTTGGGCGAGTGATCAAGAATAGCATTCTTCATTGCAGTGAAAGCAGCAAGCTCGGGTTATACTGCCCTTCTCTAATTACAACATTATGTGCTCAAGCTGGAGTCAAGTGGAGTCCTTCGGAGGAGATATTACATCCTGGCCAAGCTATAACCTCTAGCACGGTGACCAACGTGCACGCTTGTTGTGGCCAAGGTAGGCATAGGTCTAGGGCACCTACGTGACCATCATCGCAGGCATCTTCCTCTTCCAATCCTGAGGCAGTACAATCTCGGTTGGATGAAATTGAGCGGCAGATTGTGACACATCAGCAGCAGTTCATTGCCCATCAACAATGGTGTGCTCAGTGGGTTGCTATACAGGCAGCCCATTTTGGAATAGATATTTCCTCACTCTCACAACATCCAGTTTACACTGCGCCACCACCAGCTGAGTTGAATGATGATGCTGATGATGGCATCGACCCTGAGGATGCAGATGCAGATGCTGACAGAAATAGTGAAGATGAGGATGCGACAGCAACAGATGACGACTAAAGCCCGGACTCTATTTCAGGGGAGTCTTTCTATGTTTTTTTTTGTCTTATGTTTCTTTTTGTTTTGCCATGAGGACATGTCGGGTATTAAGTTTGGGGGACAGGAAAACACTTTCCCATAAAACACTTTCCCATTTGTTCTGTTTTTAGTTGTGTTTATTTATTTGTTTTGTTTTTAATTCTGTTTTTAGTTGTTTGTTTTGCATAATTTTTTTTGTTTTGTTTGTTTTCTTTCATTTTAGTGTTCAGTTGTGGGTTGGTTGAATGATTAGTAGTCAATGATATGAAATAGAAACATGATTTCAAATGCTATGTTCTTTTGGAAACAATGAATGTTGTGATTGTTTACTTGGTAATCTAGGACAAGTTCAGCTTCACTTTGTGACCACTTGATATTTTGAGCACATAGTTAGAATTATTTAGTTTTATGCTTACTTAGAAGACTTTTATGCACTACAAGAGTAAATATGGTCTCAAGAACACTATAGAACTTGTTTGAGCATCACTCAAGGCGAAATCCTAGAGCATACATAATTAAGGATATGATTTTAGGCCATCTTTGAACCGATTGAGCCTTTCAAGCCAACCTATGTATAATTTTGACCGTAGTCACCCCCGTTGAGCCTAATTATCAATTTTCCTTGCTAACTATATCATTACCTTAGCCTTTACTTTTATTATCCTTCATAGTACCCATCACGCCATAAGTATAGCACTTTTTTTAAAGAGTTGTGTGAACTTTTATAAATGAAGGGGTGAATTAAGGAAGAGCTATGGGTTTGGTTATAAATGTTGGTTGTTCAAATATGAAAAGCTTAAGTTTGGGGGTATAGTGACTTATTTGATAAAGAAAAAAAAAAAAAAAAAAAAGAAACGAAAAGAAAAATTGAGTTTGCTATACCCCTAGCTTAAATAAAAAGAAAAAAAGAGCAACAAAATAGCTAGGGAATCAAAGAAATAAGTTTGCGGGAAATTGGGTGGAAAACAATAGTTGGGTTTGAGTAACCTCAAGAGGAATGTGTGTTTATGGTGTAAGTTGAGCCAAAATCGATCCATTTTATCATACCCTCACCCTAGCCATGCATTACAAGCTAACTAAAGTCCTATTTGATCCTTGATTATGTGTGTGCCTACATTAGTGGAGAGTGATGCGAAAAACAAGCATATGGAGTGTTAAATAAAAGCAAAAATCTCATAGAGACCATTTCATTATCTTATGTGCATAAACTAATCCGAGTGCATGCTACTAATGATTTTAGCTATTCACACACACACCAAGTAGGTCACTTGTGGGTATGAATAAGTGTTGGATTAACACGTTGAACGGTTAGGATGTTTAGAATTTCCTTGAGAATAGTAGTCATGAGAAATTTTTGAGATAAATTACTAATCATTTCCCGACCCAATGTTTTACATCTTTTTATTGTTTATTGTCATTTTTAGTGTTGTCTGTGTGCTCTCTTACTCGAGGACGAGCAAGTATTTAAGTTTGGGGGTATTTGATAAGGCGTAATTGTATAAACTATTTTATCTTCCTAACTTAATATTTGTTCAATTTATCTCAATAATTGGGCTATTTATGCATATTAATGTTGTTTTATAGGTTTAAGTATTATCGGAGCAAAAATACCAGAAAACGGACGCAAATGGGAGCATTAGAGATAAAAATACAAATGGAGGCACTGTTGCTACAGTGCAGCGCCGCAGCATTGGATTTTAGTGCCGCGGCGCCAATTGCAGAAAGTGAGCGCCGCGGCATTGAATCGCAGCGCCGCGGCGCCGAGACCTGGGCAGCAAAAGTTGACAGGTTGCTGAAAATCAGGAAACCCAAAAGCAACCCTAAGTGCGCCCTAATTCCGTGCTCTTACCTATATATTTGCTCAAAACTTACATTTTGGGGAGGACTCTAGTTGGGACAGCAGCTAGAAACACAAAGAAACACCTAACTTCTAAGTTTGGAGAAATCAAAGAGGAGGAAAGCAAGCTTCAACTTCATAGACATTTGACAGGGATGTCTTCTTTTCTTTGATTCTTTACTTGTTGTAAGATGTTTAGTTTACATGTATTGATGGAATTAGCTTCAAGATTGTGTAGTTTAATGATGAGCTAATTTCATTAATCTAGGATTACATCCTTGAACTCATTATGTGATGGATTTTAGCTCTCTCTTTTATGGTATTAATTCAGCTTTTGATATATTCATTGTGCTTGTGCTTAATGCTATTTGATTACTTGGCTAGTAGTTAAATTGATCTAGAAATGCTTAAATAAACTTGACAAAGGCATTTAGGTATTTAGTCTTAAGCATATTGATGCATGATCATAGTGTAGTACACTTGAGTTTCATATGAGATAGACATATACTCATAAGGCATGTATGGCTTATAAAACTTGTGCTTAATGAATTTTATTCAATTTATTTATCATAGACATATAGATATTTGATTGGATGGAATAGATTCACTTGACCTGCAAAAGAGGCTTGTGATGTGTTGAGTGTTTTGTTCAATATATCAAGTTGAGTACCAATAGACCTAAAAGAGATTCTGCTGAATTTATTTGCATAATGGGGGATAGTTTGTAATCCTAGGATTTCTCATATTGAATTTAACTTGTTAGTAATTTAGTTTATCACTTAGCATAATTAAGTTGTTCTTTTACTTGAGTAGTTTAATATCATACATTAAATCATTTTCTGGATAATAGTAGAAAGACACCATTTCAGTACTTAAACTAGAAAAGATAAATCATTCTCTGTGGGATCGACACTTTTCTCATCATTTATTACTTGTTGCGACAACGTGCACTTGCGCTAATTTGTGTTATAGAAAACACACAACATTAGGCAGCGTACCGTATTAAATTGTTCAATACAGTAAAATTTGACAATTTACTATAGTTAAAGTTAACAAAAATATATGGTTAAATAGTGGGACCTAGTTTAGGTTAACTTGGTAACCTAGTATGGATGTAAAAGTAATTTCACTTAATGATTATTTAATTTAAATAATTAAAATAAATAATTATTTATTTAGTAGTTAAATAAATAATTTAACTTAACTATGGTTAAAAGTTAACCATATATTTAAGTTAAGGTAACTTTACTTAATGGTTAAGTAAAGGTTAACCTAACCATGATTAAGTTAGTTAACTAGGATTAGATTATTTAAATATTTAATTAACTTAAGGGTTAAGTTAAACTAACCTAACTAAGGTTAAATATTAACTATGGTTAGGTTTTTGACCATATCTAGCAACACCCAGTGGTCAGACTATGAAAGGTTTTTGACATGTGTAGAACCAAAGCTTTGTGGATTACTCACAAGCTCATCGTGTCGCTCAGGTCAAAGGACCACAAATACTACTTAACTCAGAAGAGCTTCTGTTGATGGCTTTGTGAGATGTTTATTAGAGGTCCTCTTTTGTCTGTTCAGTATCTAGTCCTTACTGAATACTTGTATCTCTATACGAGCTTCTACTAAACTCATGGTTTGCTAAGATTAACCATCTAGACTATCTTGATATAGACATACACTAATATATATAAATAAGTTCCACTGATAGACTTACATCGATGAAATTAGATCAAGAATATAGTGTTTGAGAACATACTTACATAATGACATTTTCTAATACCATCTGCAACTCTTTGCAGCTATGTCATTGCTAATATATTCTCAAGTTTTTATTCCATTTCAAACAAGGCTCTATCCCTTAAGATTTCGCTAACTTTTACAACCTGTTAACTTTTAGTACCACTAACTCTTAGTACTTATAATTATTAGTGCTGCTAACTCTTAGCATTGATCTAAACTCTTTTAGACTAGATCTAAACTCTTTCAGATCATACAATGTCTGAAACGTAACAAATATTTTACCATATAATAATTAATAATATTAACGATTTAATTAGAAATGATAAATGTATAAATACTATAATTAAATATTTATACATAATGAGATGGCACGTAAGCACAAATCCCAACAGATCCTACAAGGACTATGCAATCTAATTCTTTCAATCAAGTATTAAAATTATAATTACTTAACTTTTATTTAGAAAATTAAAATTTGGATGTTATTTAACTAACCTTACTCTAACAATTAAATCAACTTAAACAACAATAAATAAGAGACAAATTTACCAAAAAAATAATAATCTAGTATATAAACTCATCTCCTAATATTTCATTAGACTCATTAATATCTTAGTTAATCACTTAATACGAATTGATTGACTCATGCACTAATCTCATCACAAGCCTCTGTTGATGGTCGAGTGACTATATTACGCATTCTAACAATGACTTATATGTCTATTATAATCAAATTATAATGTAATTAATTAAGATCATGTCTAAATAATATCATACATGCCACTTCAAATCTAAACCCTATAGAAAATAATAGCACCCTTAAAACAAATAAGAAATAAAAAAATTCAGAAAGATATACAAATCTAAACCCCGTAGAAAATATTATCCAAAACAATCAAACAAAAAGAATAATTCAGCCCAAATAAAAAAAAAACCAAGAACAACTAAAAAATCCTACTTGTTTTAAACGTGGAGAAAAAGAATATTATAAAAGTCAATGTAAAATCTCAAAAAAAAAAAAAATTAATGAATTAGCATTAGATGAAGAAGTCAAAATCCAAATATTATATTGCTTAGACCAAGAAACATCAAATTCAGAATCAAAAGATTAAATATTCGAAATACAAGAAACTTTAAGTAATTATTTAGAAGACTCAAAAAGTTCAGATAATTGTATAAAAAATTGTTCATGTTCATTAAATCAAATAAACACAATAACTAGCAATCAAAAAATATTTTTATTAGACATAATTGATAAAATTCAAGATGAGCAAATAAAGAAAGAATACTTATTAAAATTAAAGGATATAATTTTAGCTGAAAATTCTAAAACCATAAAAGAATTAAAACCCTATAGCATTCAAAATATTTTTAATAAATTTTAAAAACTTCCCAAAGTAGTAACAATTCAAGATCTACAAGAAGAATTAAAAAAAAATACCAAGATACAAATAAAACAAATTCAAACTATATCACAACAATCTACATGTCAAGCACACAACGGTAATTTTATAAGCTCAACAACACAAATAGAATATAAAAAATAGTTTTGTTTCGTGACATTAGTAATAAATAAAAAATTTAAAATTCAAACAATAGGATTAATAGAGTCAGCATATGATCAAAACTATATTCAAGAAGGATTAATTCCCACAAAATATTATGAATAAACTTTTGAAAAGCTAAACGGAGCATTAGGAGTTGGATTAAATATCATATATAAACTATCAAATGCCTATATATGTCAAGATGGATTATAGTTCAAAAATACATTTATTCTAGTCAAAGATATTAATCATAGTATAATTTTAGAAACCCCATTCCTAACTTAAATTTGCTCATTTTCTGTAGACTCAACAGGTATAATAACTTAGATATTAGATAAAATCATAAAATTCAAATTTATAGTATTGCCTAAAGAAAAAGAAATTAATGAATTAAAAAATTCAACTATATACTTGAGTGTCAATATAATTCAAAACAAAAAAAAATATCACATTCAATTTCTACCAAAAGAAATCAATTATCTAAAATAGAACAACAAATAAAATCTAAAGAAAATCATGAAAAATTAAAAAGATTAGAAGAACAAGTTCTTAAAGAAATTTGTTCTGACCTTCCAAATGCATTTTGGAATAGAAAAAAACATTAAGTTATTCTTCCTTACATCAAAGAATTCAATAAAAATTCATACAACAAAAGAAAGACTAATCAAAATGAATCATGAGTTATTCGAATATTGTAAAAAAGAAATTCAAATGCCCTTAGATAAAAACCTTATAAGAAAGTCAAAATCTCCATGGTCATGCTCTGATTTCTATGTTAAAGATCAAGTTGAATTAGAAAGATGAGCTCCAAAATTAGTTATAAATTATAAACCATTAAACAAATTCCTTCAATGGATTAGATACCTATTCCTAATAAAAGAGATCTACTCAAAGAGACTTTATAATATAAAAATATTTTCAAATTTTGATATGAAATTAGAATTTTGGCAAATTCAAATAGAAGAAGCTAATAGGTACAAAACTGCCTTTAATGTTCATTCCTTAATGTGAATGGAATGTCATGCCATTTGGCTTGAAAAATGCATCATTTGAATTTTAAAATATTATGAATGAAATTTTCAACCCATATTCAAGATTTTCAATAGCATATATAGATGACATATTAATATTTTCCTCAAATATCACTGAATATTTTAAACACTTAAATAAATTTTTTAATTAGTCAAGCAAAATATTATAGTCTTATTTGCATCAAAAATAAAATTATTTCAAGCTAAAGTCAAAATTTTAAGTTATGAAATTCATTAGTGTACCATCAAACTAATTCAAAGATCTTTAAAATTTAACAAATTTTCAAAAAAAAAAATCTCTAATAAAACCCAGTCCTTAAGATTCTTAGGTTGTTTAACTTATGTAACTGAATTCATCCATGAACTTAGAAAATTATGTGCATTATTATTTTAACAATTAAAAAAGAACCCTCTAGTATTGTCATAAAAACATACAGATATTGTTCAATTAATTAAGTCACATGTTAAATTCATCCAATGCCTTTCTATCACATCTCCTAATGCATCTCTCATAGTAGAAACATATGCATTCGATAAAGGATATGGTGGTATTCTCAAAGAGAAGACGAGTGACAAAGAATTATTATTAAAATACCACCTAGGAATATGGCTCGAATCTTAAAACATTATTCAACCATTAAAAAACAAAATTTATCCATTGTTCTGCGTCCAAAAATTTCAAGATGACTTATTCAATAGAGTATTTTTAGTTTATGTAGATTTCAAGTCTGCAAAAGAAATTTTACAAAAGGAAGTTCAAAATCTAGTTTTAAAACAAATATTTGCTAGATGGCAAGCTATTTTATCTACATTTTATTTTCAAATAAAAGGAGATCAAAATTCTTTACTTGATTTTCTTACAAGAGAAATTTTACAAGGTACAAGTTCAAACTAAGTGTTCCAATTAGGATCACCAAAAAGAATTTTAGAGAGATTCTTCAAAAACCTTCCCAAAATTAAAAAACCATTGCCATCGCTAATGTCCAAGAGAAAGAGAAATTTCAACTTACTTGACAACCTTCATCTCAAAATACCAAAATCTGTTCCCAAACCATTCAAAATTCCCAACCTTCACCTATTAACTCCTCAAAAGACTTCACCATCTACATCAAAATTCTTATGTGGGTATATTGAAATAGAAAATACTTTTATTGACATTATGCCAATAGAAGATAAATTGTTTAACACTCACATACTAGATTAAATAGTTCAATCAATACTTCCAATGGATTATGGTTATCATTATATCTTAGAAAAGCGTTCAAAATCCTGTGATTGATATGAAATGATTCTCATTGATACCAACTCCATTGAGTTAATTCATTATAAATATCAAAAGACCAACTAGGTCACATATTCAAAACTAAAAAATTTCAAAGTATCAACTCCTCAAGAATGATAAGTTAAATTATTTAAAATAGAAATATTTCATTCCCTGCTATGACTATCTTATAACTATTTTAACTATATGAATGTATAGTATAATATATTATATCTACATCCTTATAATCACTCTTGGTTCATAAACTTTCATCAATCTCCTCAAAAATACTTTCCAAATTGGTTCTAACTCATGTTTGAATTCGTAGGACCTATCCTAGATATTTATCACCAATATATTCAAAGGTTTTCCAAATTTTTAAACAAAAAGATTTATCAAGTACATACATTCAAGAACTTGCATTTCATTCTCAATTTCATATCCCTTAGATTATCTGTTAGGACTACTTTGTTAGTCAAAAGAGTTTTGTTTCTACTTTGACACACTTAATTCACGTTAAATGGTGGAGTAACTTTAACATAGAATATCTAAATGAAGAACTTATCAATCAATAGGCTAAAACTCATCAATCACCATAAAATATTCCAGCCTCACCCTCAAACCAATAATTTTAGCAAAAAAAAAAAAGCTCAATTAATGGTTAAATTAGTAACTATTTCTACACCTACACAATTGGAATAATATTCAAGAGAATTCAACAAATTATGTTCAAATCCCTCAAACAATGCATCAGACATGTCTTCATCAACACCATCAAATCAGAGATAAAATTTCATTCTCTTTCAAGATTCACTTGCTCATTCGACTTTTAACGGTCCTCACTTTAATTATTTTAAGAAGTGTCGTGGAATTTAAAACTATTCAAGTCCAGAGATCCCACTCAAATTATTTTAAAAGTGTCGGTGGAATTCAAAGCTATTCAAGTCTAGAGACCTTACTCAAATTATTTCAAAAGGTGTCAGTGGAATTCAAAACTTTTCAAATTTGAAAATCATATAGTTTATAAAAGAAGAAAGCATCTTCAATAGAGAGCATCAAGAGCTTGAAAAAGAGTAAGAAATCAACATTTAAATACATACCCTAACATTTAACGATAGCTCGTTTATATGTTCTAAATTTGTTGAGATTTTATCCCTTTGTTTTCTTTAATGGAAACACAATCATCAACAACTATTTCCTAGTTATAATTTAAACTAAAATTTTTGGAGTTACATTGTGAGAGATTATAATGTTGAATATTTAATAAAAGGGAGAAAGTAATACTTGTTGAGAGAAATAAAGTGAATAAAAAAGAAAAAAAAAGTAAACAAAAATATTTTTTAATTTTTTAAATATTCTTTTTCTTAACTATTGGTTGTGATTATGAGGTATGATCTGGCCAGACACCCTAAATGGCCTTTTGCCTTGGCGGGTTTACACAGCCTAGCCTCTTACATAACTCAGGGACAACTCCCCGAACAGGATTCGAAAATATTTTTTTTTTTCAATCTTTCTGATACAAAGAATCTCTTACATAGGACAACTGTAGAGCAAAATTGACTGATTAACTTTCTTTAAAACTTAAGAAAATGATAAAATCATTTTATTCTTTTTACCTAAGAATTACTTGAAGAACAACCATGAGGGAATTTAGAAACTCATGAAATGAGAGAAAATGAGATTTTATTCGTTTTGTCAAGCTTTGCCTTGTACAAAGGAGAGAGTAACCTTATATAGCCAGGGACTTCTAATACAAACAAAACAACAATAATAAAAAAGTTTTTGACGTGGTATGTAGACCACAATTCAAGGAAATTATTATAGATTGGACAAAAATAAAAGCATAACATAAAGTTAGGGCCACGTGATAATTATAAGCACATGGGCTCATCTTTTGAGCGTTGCTTTTATCACGTGGCTTAAGATTTGAAGCTTGATCAGCTGGACCTACTAGAACTTTCGTCATCATTAAACTGTTTCCAGGCACATTAGGCCTGTTTGTTTTCATATTCTTTCATAAATTCTTCTAAGATTTTGATGTCATCAGGCTCTTTTCACGAATTTCTGCTTCTTGTGGTGCAAGCTCATGGGATAACAATATTACTTTCTTTTAAATTTCTGACTCAGTAAGTGAAGGTTGAGTATCTTGGTACAGGGAAAGGGATAAGTCAGGTGTATTACATGTGGGAGTAGGTGGAACATTATGCTTTTATGTGTCTATCTCATGGGTTTTTTATGGAATGATTATGGGAGGAGAGTTTTCATGGTCAATTATGGTAGTACTGTTGAAGATAATGTTGACGTTGTTTACTTTATCTGTAATGGTGCAGGTTGGATGTTTGTTGGAGTCTATATGAGAAGTTGTCATATGTGGTTTCCCAAGTGGCATAGTCTTCAGGGTCTATCTATACTGATGACAGGATGATTTGGTTCTTTTCTGCAAGAACTCTTTCTAGGTCTCGCATCTCCATTTTATGTCTATCTCAATCAGATAAGGAGAGTATGAAAACATAAAATAGTCATTAATAATAGGATAGTAATGCACCTCATGATTGAATACAATCATCTATTTTCATTAAAAGAAAAGAACTATATGGAATCTTTTGAGTGGCATTCTTGATTGACTATGTTGGTATATCAGCCTTTTAAACTTGATTAACCATTGTTCTCGAGAGAAGAACCACTGCAAGAATGTGATTACATCATAGCTAGAAGAGATTATTTGGAGCTATTTTTTTATTTTTAGAATAGAAAATTCCATTGCAATGGTGTATGAGTCTAACAAATACCACAAAAGGTAAAGAACACTATTAGACCAGGCTTCAAAAGGGGTAAAAATAAAGAGATAGAAGAAATGATAAGTCAAGTTGAACAGAGGGGTTCCTAGAGTACTCCATCCATTTTCTTTAACAGCTTTAATGGTATACTGTTTTATGAGATTAATGGGGTTTGATCTGATAGTTCTAGTTCTAATTGTTTCTTCAAAGTCTTGAATGGAATTGGTGGATGGATTATGAAAGGTTTTAGTGGAACTGAGTAGGAAGAGGCAGCCATTAAGAAAATTAGTGAAATAGTATTTGTGCTTTGGTTTTCTGCCTGAGTGTTTGGTGATGTGGTTGGTGAATGAGGTATCAGTATTTATAGGATTATGAGAGAGAAAATCTGCTATTGTGTTGTTTTTGCCTTTAATGTGTTTTACTTTGAAGGAAAAGTTGGAAAACTATTGTTGCCATCGTAGTAGTTGTTAATTTGGAATCCGGTTTTACTTGAGTGTCAGCATATGATAAAAAGTTGGCATATCCAACTCAACCATGAATTTTTATCCAATCAAATGCAATTCAAAATTTTTGATTGCCCGTTTCACCGCCAAGATTTCTTTAAAGGTACTATGGTAGTGAAGTTCTGAATCAGAAAAGAATCCACTTTTATACCTGCAAATCCTTTTTTTCCTAATGATTTCTTCTAAAAGGATGGCCTCCCAGTGACAGTCACTTGCATCTGTTAGTAGTATCCTCTTTCCATGTGATCGAATCTATAAGTGTGGCAGTTTTGTCGCTATTTTTTTTTACATTTTCACAGCTACTGTTTGTTGGTGTTGCCACTGTGGAGGATTCATTTTAAGCATGTGGAATAAAGGCTTCGTGATCTGCGAAAGATGTTGAAGTCTGACATGTAATTCACAATACCAAAAAATTGTTGGATTTGGGTTCTTGATAGATTTTCATTAGGGAATCTAGCTAGCTGTTGAAGCTCATATTGTCCATTACTTATTCGCATTCTAAAAATATCTATCTCTTCAAGTCTCGCGTGGCACTTGGTGGAAGAAATCATGATGCCTTTATCTTAGAGAATACTGCCAAATTTCAAAAGAAGATTATGATATTCATCAATGTTTTTTGAGAAAAGCAAAATATCATCAATGTAGTTAAGGGCCTGCTCCTGAATTGGTTCAAAGATTTTCATCATTAGTTTTTAGAAAAGTGATAGAACAGTCTTTAATCTAAAAGGTGGGACGGTTCATTGATAATGGTAATGAGGTGTGAAGAATGCAATTTTGTGTCTATCATCAGGGTGAACTCTTAATTGCCAAAACCCTATTTTCAAGTCAAAATTTGAAAATACTTTCACCTGTGCAATTCTTGAAAACAGAGCCTGTTTATTAGGTACAGAAAACTTATCATCTTGCAAAAAAATGTTTATAGGTTGATAATTAATAACCAATCTTAACTTTCTCTGATTTTTTCACTACATTTATTGACATAGAATGCTTGACAGACCCATTGTGTGGAAGTGGGTTCAATAGGACCCTATTGTAGAAATTGTATGAGTTTTGCATTGGTAATTTCAACATGGACTGGTTGCATGCCAGGGTGGCTTACTTTTGTTGGATTGATGCTTTTATTTTTATGAAAGGGTAGTTGGACAAAATATTCTTGGTTTTTCTATATTGGGTGTTCGTGAAATTATACACACGCAAATTATAACTGCAAGTGCACGGGTCATGAGCAAGTAATAAAGTATTGAGTTAGTATTATTCCCACGAGGATTGGTATCCTAGATTAATGCTAATTACCACAGCGTTGACAACCTAACTTTATTTAAGACAATTTAAAGAATAAGTTGAATTGTGAAATTAAAATGCTTTAAACTAAGTAAATCAATAAATTAAAGAAATGAGAGTTCTATGGCAATAGGGTTCTAGGGACTTGATTTCCCTTTATTATTTCTCTGCTCTTTATCATTTGTAATTAACAACTAATCTAATGTATTCATTAATCAAGAGCTTAAGAATAATCTCATTCCCTTTTCTAAGTGCCGAATGAGACTCTATGCATATATAAACAAGTTGATATCCCTATTTTACCCGTTATACATACATGCATTAAGTTACCCTCATGTGACTACCCTAAGTTCATTAGTCTCCCAACTTAACAAACTCAAAGCTATGCCTTTTACAACCAATATATGGATTAAACTTTTCCAAGCACATAACCCAAATGTTTAAGTCATCTAATCCATTTTTAATGCAATTTGAAGCATTGAGCATATAAAAGGCATAAATGAATAAACATCAAATAATCATTAATCAGAAAGTAACATCAATACATAGAGTTCCATCAAGCCTTAAAATATATAATCTAGCAATCCATAGTGAAATATTCAATTACATTCATCCAAATGTTCATAAAGGTACTCATGTTCAAATCAACACAAAACACAATTACAAACTAGAAATAAATGTAAATAAAGTAGAGAGAGGAGAAGGAACTAGTTTGAGAAGCCTTTGGAGTCTTCAATCTTCAATAATCTTCTTTAATCCAAATGTCAATGGTGTTTCTCTCACTAAAAACTTGAGTTTCTATCTCTATTTCGTGCTTCCATTTTTTTTCATTTGAGAAGTAGCTAAATGGTAATATTTATAGGTTTCAAATTAAGGTAAGAAAATAGTTACTAAAATAAGATGTGCATTTAGGCGCTAAGCATTCTGCCAATGGGAGCCCGTTTTGGCGCTTGGGTGCCAAAACCTGGGTTTTCTGAAGCTTGGGCACCATTTTTTGCCGCCTGAAACTAGCACTGTAGCATGACATTATTCACCGACACTGTTTATTGCACTGTAGCATTTTGGATTTTTTGCTTATGTTATTTGAATATTCACTCCAAATTGCTCCATCAGCTTGAAACCTATAAAATGAAATTAATACACATAAATAGCCATAAATTCACATTCAAAATCAGCGATCATTAAATTAAGAAGGGTATAATATCATATATAAAATGTGCTTGTCAGTGGGTGAAGACACTTGAGAAGGAATTAAGAATGATTGTTTGACACAGAGTGGGCTTTGATTTGTTCAAAAACAGTAATGAGGGAGGTGATGAAAAAGTAACTTGGAATAATTGACCAGGGTAAGAAATGAGCTTTGAAATTTAATCTATTGGGCTTGGTAGAAACTTTCTTTTCTAAAAGCTTTTAGATTAAAATCAAAACCTATGGTCAGATCTTTTCTTGGGAGATCTGAGGTTAAGAGTTTATAGTAAATTTTGAGATCTGGGAAGAATTGTAGATAAATTATTTTATTAATAATGGATATAGTAAATAATTCATCGTTGGCTACAAGAAAGGTCTGATGATAAGGTTTTCAATAAGACTTAGGGAGGATGACAAGGTTGAGAATTGATGTGGCAGCGCTAGTGTCAAGTAATCTGATTACCTTGATCGACTTACTATATTTGGATGGATACAACTGAACTTCTAACATCGGGATGGATACTATGTGTAATGGCTTGGATGGTAGATGTGATGGTGGTAAGGATAGTTCTGGTTGGATGTTTAGTGATTCTAAAATAGAGCTTGAGGTGGACTCTGACCCAAACTCTAAGAGGATGAAGATAGTGTCAATGTTTTCATAGCTTTGTTAAGATAAAAGTGATTTAAGGTCTGAGTTGATGGGCTCATCTTTTGAGATAGCACTGATGGCCGATAACAACTTTTTCTTTTTATCCTTGTCAGGTTATTGTTTTAGAAAATGTCTTTTTTGTCCATAAATAAAACACATGTTTCTTTTCTTTGAGAAAATGGACTTTCTTCAAAAGAATCTTTTTCCGGGTGGCCTGGAGAATGGTCATCGAATTTTGAACTTTCAATGATGATACTTTTTCTGAGTTCTACAAGAGCATTCTTTTCCTGGACATTTGATTTGTAAATCACACAGTTCATAAGCCTTTTGGATATTTTTGCCTATAAGATCAAAATCTTTAAAGAATTTATGGTGTGCGCATAATTTATTCAGTGCTGATAAGATTACTTGTTGGATTACTCTCATAGAGGGATTTTGTAAATTTTTATCTTAGAATCAAGAATTCTCAAAGCTTCTTGGTCTAATAGATCTAAAACTAAGTTGAGATATGCTTGCTTCAGATTAGGATCATCAATTTCTAGAACGTAGTATCTTGCTGTAGCTTTCTTGAAGTGTAATTCAAGATCTTTTCTTTTATACAAGCAAGACTTCATTTTAAAGAATTCTTCACATGCTTTTTCTGTTATTTGGCCTTTTTCTCCAACAAACGCATTAAAGAAAATTCTAATGAATCGTTCGATTGATTCATTTTGTTGTAGTATGTGTTGTCTGTATTCTCTAAGATAAAGGTACCAATATTTTAGTATTCTCTGAAATCTAGCAACGGCTTTTTAGATGACTTCATGGACGGTCATATTAGGTTTTTGCTGTTCAGCTAGACACCATGCTTAAAATTCAAAAATTCGATCAACTCATTTATGTAAGCTGATGTCATCAAAGTTAGCCAATATTTTTCTCTGTGTCGTTTGGACTCGTCTTCGTAGAGGAGTTTCTACTTTATCCATAGAGGAATCTGGTTCATGAACTTCAGTTAACGACCTTGATGTTTGTGGGTCTTGGGGTGTAGTATTCATGTATTAAGGTAGGATTATGGAGGATGTTGACCATAATGTTGACCTAGAAATAGATTCTGTTTTTGAAGCTATTTATGGTATTGGTGTCTTATAAGGATGAAGAACTAATTCCTGTTGGTTGAGGGAAAAATAAATGGCTTAAGGTTTCGATTTTGGTAAAATTCTAGTGGTAGAGTTGACAGTTTTTTAAAGATGGGTTCTGTGGTGGTTTCAGTGATAAATGCCATAAATGTGAAAGATAGTTCAAAAGCAGGATTTTTCTTTTTGTCTTTCTTCTTTGGGATGAGTGTGGAACTATCACCAAAGATGGATGGAGGTTTGGAAAATGGTAAAGGTTATGAGGCTTTGGGTAGGGTATCTACCAGACGCCATGGTTGTAAAAAGTCTTGCTCAAGGTTTCATAGTTGAGCTTTTAAATGGTTGATTTGTTTTTCTTGTTCCTGAAAAAGAAGGCCATTTTGAACTAGATTTAGAATGTGTTCGTGCAGCACCTTAATCTCAAATCTGAGTTTATCTATTAGCATTTGATGGGTCGTGAAGCTAGTGTAAATTTTGGCTTCGATTTTTATCTGAGATTCTTCTATTCTCTTGAGTGCATTATTTTGAGCCACAACATTTTGTTACTACCAATTAAGCACTGCATTTATAGGGATTTTCTATTCAAAGCTGCCTGATGAACACATGAAAATGCATATTTTTTAAAAGATTCAGTCACCATTTAATGTCACTAATTTTAGCATTTTCTTGTATTTTTAGCTTGAAATAAAGTGTTTTCCTTAAATTATGATTAATGAATGTTATTTGCACAGGTTTAGGTAAAATGGAAATAACTCTCAATGTAAAAATCGAAATGAAGAAATTCTTGAACCTAGTGCAACATAACTCAATCTTACATAAACTTGAAGAATAGTTGAAAAGCCAAATCCAACATGTTATGGGCAAAAAATTAAGATACAATAGAATCGGGCTATAACTTCTCCTCAACTTGATCCAACTCAAGTATTTAAACCGTATCTCACAAAATACATACTTAATTGGTATAATTCTTGAATCTGTGAAATACTGACTTAATTATCAATAACTATTATGTTGATGATAAAATCCAAATCAGTCATTATCATAGACCAAATGGCATTGCAAGTGGGTAAAAGGGTTATTGGCCGAAATCTAATGTATCTTTGGAATTTTACTCATATCTCATTAGACACTCATCCAATTTGCATGAATCTGGTGCATATGGAAAGATGAGACAAAATGCTACACTTTCATGTTGGCCACAGAGGTTACATCGGTCATTTACATTATAAAACATGTTCTGCAAGTGGGTGAACCAGTTATTGGCCTAAAATTATTTAAGATTGATGTCACACATGACATGTTTTCATTTATTGCTTATATAAGGACACTCTTAGGACATTTTCAACATTAGATAATTCTCTCTTATTTTCTTCTCATTAACATGCATTATAATCTAGGCTAGAGTTCTTGACAAGGCTAAGAGATGAACTTTTATATGTACTAAATCTACATTTATGTGTAATAAATCTACTTCTATGCTTTGATTCGTTGTAAAGAGTTACAAATATTTGTAAGTTTGGTTTTGATTAAACTCTTATCTATTTTACCTTCTATAATCCAGAGGTTATAATTCTCATGTCTCATATATGTTTAGTCATATTTTTCTTATGTGATTCTTGTTGAATTATAATTGTTATTGGTTACATTATTTTATATGTTAATTTTTTACTGCAATATTGTTAATTGATATATTGTCGATCTTGGATAACATGTAAAGGCAATAAATGTTTGATATTCAAGTTGATCTTTTACTAAAATATTGTCAAAATGATATATTGTCGATCTTAGATAACTTGTATAAATGAACATGATTTATGTTAATATTTGCAAAAGAGTTTAGTCATACCAAATGCATGTGTTATCAAATGTGCTATATTTTACATATCTTCCGATTGATTGTTTAGATGTAAAACTATCAATTGAGTTATAAACATTGAATCAAAGTGTAGAGTAGATTTATAAAGCATAAATGTAATTCTCGAAGCCTTGTTTAAATCATCATAAGACATTTTTCTCAATTCATAGATAATTATATCTCATCCACTTAAACCAATTAATTAATTTGATTATTTGCTACTGCTTTAATATTTTACTTTACCAACCTATTTTGTCAAAAGCTTCCTCGTGGGATCGACACCTCAATCTATACTGCGATAGCCGTGTTATATATTGAGCATAAATAAAATTTGGCGCTGTTGCTGGGGAGGCACACTAAGCGAAAATCGGTTGCGTTTATCAATACTAAAGCGGTAATTTTGTACATTTTCTTTTCTTTGTAAAATCTTAATTTTATTTCATTTGTTGTAATTCATTTTATTGTTCATGGTTGGTTCTACCACCTATTTTTATTTTCTTAGTTAATTTGTTATATTGTATCTTATTTTAATGGCTGATTTTACTGCCTAACTTAGTTCATTTTCTTTTATTTATTTATTGTGCTTCGCACTTTATTTTCTTTTATTTATTTATCTTACTTTATTTATTTATCGCACTTTATTTTCTTTTATTTATTTATTGTACTTTATTTCTTTAGTTAATTTGTTGTATTTTCATTTTAATGGCTGGTTTTACCGCCTAACTTAATTTATTTTTTATTGCACTTTAGTTATTTATTGTACTTTATTTATTTATCACACTTTATTTTATTTTATTTATTTATTGCACTTTTTTATTGTACTTTATTTTTATTTATTTATTGCACTTTATTTTCTTTAGTTAATATATTGTATTTTTTTTTATTTTAATGACCAGTTCTACAGTCTAATTTTTTTTTATTTACTTATTGTACCCTTTTTTATTGTACTTTATTTTATTTATTTATTGTACTTTATATTTTATTTTCCTTTATTTATTGTACTTTCTTTTCTTTTATTTACTTATTGTACTTTTTATTTATTTATTTATTGTACTTTTTTTTATTGCACTTTACAGTTTATTATCTTTTGTTCATTTATTGTATTTATATTTCATGGTTGGTCTTACCACTTAACTCATTTTCTATTTCTTGTTGTGTTTTATTTTACTTCTTAAGTTTTCTTGAGCATTTCGTTTAAAAAAAAAAATTGTTAGGATGTATGCATCGACTTAGAGACAAACGAGGAAGATTCGTGAGAGAAGTAGAACTAGAACCATCACCACAATTTGTAGGGAAAAAGAATTCACCATCTAATTCATCTTGTAATTCCAACACAATGAGCCAATACAAAGATAACCCCGTTAGGACTCTAAAAGATTACTTGTATCCCACTCGCACAGCCACACTATCATGCATTATATTTTCACCTAACACACCACATTCGGATTTTAAACCTGAAATGATACAACTTCTGCCCACTTTTCATGGTCTAGATAATGAAAATCTTTATGTACATGTTAGAGAATTTGAAGAGGTAATTGCCACCTTCCATAGCCAACCTGAAGCCATAGATACTGTTAGGCTTAAATTTTTTCCTTTTTCTTTGAAAGACAAAGTAAAGAGTTGGCTATACTCTTTGAGGCCGAGGTCTATAGAAACTTGGGCAGAAATGACCCAAGTATTTTTTAATAAATACTTTCCACAATACAAAACTAATGGCCTGAAAAGATAAATTTCTTCCTTCTCCCAAAAAGATAGTGAAACCTTATATCAAGCATGAAAAAGGTTTAAGGAGTTGCTAAATTTGTGCCCTTACCATGGGTATAAAATTTGGCGCTTAGTTAGCTATTTTTATGAGGGACTCACAATTAGAGAGCGCCAATTTGTTGAGATGATGTGTAATGGGGAGTTCCTTCACAAAGATCCCGAGGAAGCTATAGAATTCCTTAATGATTTAGCCGAAAAAATCCATACATGGACTCGACCTAATGCTACTGAAAGCACAAATAGGTCACGACCTAGTGGCATTTTTCATCTTAGGGAAGAGGATAGCTTTAAAGCCTAGTTAGAGGTCTTAACTAGAGAATTAGAGGCCTTGAAAACCAAAGTTAGAAAGGTCACCCACACGGTTGCTAAGGTTGAGTCACATGATGTCTGTTTTGCCTGTAAAGGAGCGCAACACTTAGCTCAGGATTGCCCCACTTATAGTGAAATGAAAGCGATATATGAGGAATAATGTAATACCCTAGGGATGTACAAGAAGTCTTATTCACCCTACTCTGAAACCTATAATCCTAGCTGAAGAAACCACCCAAACTTCAGTTGGAAATCTAACCAATAAGCCAACAGTCATTGAAAACAAGAACAACAAGCACCCAAGTCTTATGTTGTACCTCAATATAATGCATGACCAATTAGGAGTCCTTTAGAGGATACATTATAAGCATTTATGGAGACACAAAGTAAGACGAATAAAAAATTTGAAACAATTCTTGCACAGGTGGTAGATAAAAATAAGAAAATCAATAGTTAAATCACAAAGCTGACCAGTGCTTTAACTGTACAATAGAGAGGTAAGTTTTCATCTCAACCTCATTCCAATCTAAAAGGATAATTCATGACACAAGTTCTACTTCTGATGCTCAAAATCTCAAAGAAGTCAATGCCATTACTACTCAAAGTGGTAAGATTGCAAGTGAGACTACTTCTGAAACTAACACATCTACGAGTAGTAAAGACGCCCCCATTGAAAAAGAGACCACAGTAGAATAAGAGCCCGAAAATAATTTTTCAATACCAGTGCCTTTTCCTCAAGCTCTTCGACCAGTTGGAAAAAATTCAGAAATTTAAGGTGAGGTTTTGGAACATTTGAAACAATTTAAGATTAATCTTCCCTCGTTGCATTTTATTAAGCAGGTTTCAACTTATGCCAAATTCATCAAGGATCTATGTACTATCAAAAGAAAATATCATGTAAAGAAAATTACATTTTTGGCAGAACAGGTAAGTGCAGTGATTGAACAAAAGACACCACCCAAGTATAAAGACCCAGGATGTCCCACAATCTCCTGCCAAATTGGGACACATGAGTTTGGTCAAGCTTTGTTGGACTTAGGAGCAAGTGTAAATTTAATGCCTTATTCTATTTACTTGTAATTGGGACTTGGTGAGATTAAATCTACACCTGTAGTCCTATAATTAGCTGACTGATCAATTAAGAAACCATGAGGAATAGTAGAAGATGTTTTGTTGCAAATTGATAAATTTTACTATCCTATTGATTTTCTTGTTTTAAATACTCATCTGTTGTTAACATAGAGTCAAAGATCTCTCTTATTTTGGGGAGACCTTTTCTTGCCATTGCTAACGTTCTTATTAATTGCAAAAATGGTCTAATGAAATTATCTTTTGGAAATATGACTCTTGAGGTGAACATTTTCAATATTGGCAAACAACCACGAGAAGAAGACGAATGCTATCATTCATATATGATAGACACACTTGTAATAGAGGAAGCTTATAAAAATCATGACTCTGATTCTTTAGAAAATCTCTTTGATTTTGATTTTAAAGAATCGTATTATCCTGATGAAACAACTAATGTGTTTAGTGTTTTTGACTCACTGGATAAAGGGATTCAATTTTGGAAACCAGGCATTGAAGAGTTGCCATGAGAGAGGGAGAAACCAAAGCCGTCAAACCTTGAGATACCACATGTCATCATTAATGGCTAAGGAACATATTTCTATAACCGTTCTTTTGAAGCTTTGATGCGTAGGTATGGTGTTCTTCATAAAGTTTCCACTGCATACCATCCACAGACAAATGAAACAATCGAGTTAGCAAATAGAGAGGTTAAACAGATTTTGAAAAAGACGATTAACCCGAATCGCAAAGATTGGTCTCTACGCCTTTCTGATGCATTAAGGGCATATCGCACTGTATACAACACCATCTTAGGAATGTCTCCATAATGGCTTGTTTAGGGGGAAAACTTGCCATTTACTTGTTGAGCTAGAGCATAAAGCTTATTGGGCTGTCAAAGCCCTTAACTTAATTTGAATGCTGCAGGTTTTTAGAGAAAGTTACAATTGTCAGAAATAGAAAAGTTACGAAATGACGCATATGACAACTCCAGAATTTACAAAGCTAAAATGAAAGCAGCTCATGACAAACAAATCTCAAGGAAACACTTTGAGCCAAATCAACGGGTGTATCTTTATGATTCTTGATTGTATTTACACCCTGGAAAGTTGAGATCTCAATGGAATGGTCTATTTATGGTAAGGCACGTTTTTCCTAATAGTGCTGTTGAAATCGAGGACCCCGCTGATGGGCAAACTTTCAAAGTGAATGGACAGCGGCTGAAAAGCTATGTGAAAAAAGTAGACCATTTTATATACCTAGGCGAGATCTCTCTTGTTGATCATGTCTATCATGCTTGATCAGGTTCAATCTATCTGTACCATATTTTATATTTTATCTATATTTTATCTTTTGACTTTTTATTTTGACTTTTATTTTCTTTCACATTTTATTTTACTTTTTTTTCTTTTTTTTTTCTTTAGTGTGATTTTATTTCCCAGTCAATTGGCGGATACGGTACTCCGTGACTATTAAAGTCGGTTTCCCAATTCCCTAAAAACTGTTCTTTAAACTGTGCATTCGTCTCTTTTCTTTCTTTCAAAATGGATCGCATTCTTGCCAACCTTAAAAAATGTTTTCTTTCATTGCCTCAAAATGCTCTACTTAAGATTTACAAAGTATGGTGTGAAAGACTAAGGCTATTGATGTTGGGTAATATCCTTGTGGATCTTCGTTGGTTAATTGAAGTCAAGGTTCAATTATCTAGTGAATCTGTAAATGATTTTATTTCTCATATGCCTGGTATTGGAAGATGCTCTTATGCCAAAAGGCGACGCGTAAAGAGGTTACAAGTGTGTCATAATGTGCTCGATAGAATTGTAACCGGAGTTGTCATTCTTTAGGATTTGCATCTAGAAACCAAGAAGACAAAATTCAGTTCATTAAGGATGGACTGAGTAAGGAGTCTTTGGATGATATCTTATTGACTCTTGAGACGCATCCCTGTGGGCTTGTTCAACGTGAACTTCTCAATTTATGGAACAAATTTAAAAATGAACATCAATGATATAGTCTCGGGAATCTGACTCTAAAAGACTCTGTTTGCCAATTTATAAGAAAATTGGATGGGAAGCCTATCCCTGACCCATATAGGGCATTTAAGCTGTTACTGGACGTAAAACTAGAGGAAGATGTGAGCCACAATCACAACTACTTGTAAATACATGTGTTTTTCTTTGTTTTATTTATTTATCAGCATCATCATTTTAGTTTATATTTGCTTAAGTATTTCTCAAGTTTGTTTCTTTCAAATAACTGGCGTTTCAGGTAATGTCTCCTATACTTTATCTCTTTCTATTTAAACATTGAGGACAATGTTTCATCTGGTTTGGGGGAGGATAGTAGACACAAGTTGCATTTTGCATTAAAAAAAAAAATTTGTAGTCCGATATTTAATTAAAATAGTAGAGTAAATAGTTCATTCTTGAACTCTTGAGACGCATTCTAGGTCAAATTAGAATGGCCGAGTAAGGAGTTTTATTTCTAACTTTTGAAATGCATTTTAACTAACTTTTTGTTGTTTTGTTTAATGTTTCATGTATTGTTGTTTATTGCTTGTAGTGTTGGTAATTCTTGTATAAAGGAATTTGCTTTTTTGCCTAGGTATGATTTCAAAATTGTTTAGGTTGAGTCATTGTTTCTATTTAGGTTACTAAAGAATGACTTCTAAAATATTTTTGAGCACAATGCTAAACTTTGTGGTAAGACGGATGATTCAATTTATATAGCCAAGAGAATTTTCATGTTTAAGTATATATTTTTCTAATCTCACATATCTTTTGTGAGTAAGTGGAAAGGTTGAGAAAACAGCTTATGAACCTTCATTGATCATTTGAATTGGTTAATTTTTGTTTAGATTGATATTATTTGAATTAAGGGATAAGTTGGTTGCATTTGTGTATAATATAATTTGGTGAGAAACCTTTGTAATGCTTCCTTGTATTCTTTAAAAATACAAAAAAATAAAAAAAATTGAGAATCAATTCAGTTTAAAAAAGTCTTCATTCAATTTTAGAAGATAAATGTTTTATAAGGCAATTTTCTCACCAAGCTATATTGGTATTATTCTCACAAGCCAATTGAAGTTCTAAAGCTAGCGTATGTTAGGAATAATTGATTTTTAAACAATTGATTTTTCTATCTTTGGATCAATGTTAGTTTATATGTCTGTCCTTAAAATTGACTTTTTCCTGAGTGTTTAACTGTTTTTTAACTTCTTGAGAGAAATCCTAACCTTTTAAATAGTCATACACTTGTGAGGATATGGAGTTGAGGCTTTTACTTGGAGAAATTTCAAGGCTATATCTGTTGTGGTTTGTGGTAAGATGGTTACGGCTTAGTTCACACACACACAATTTTTGAAAGTTATAATTGAAAAAACCATAATAGCAACAGTGATCTTGAACTGACTTTTTGTTTGAAATGCTTATGTAGTTTTGCATATTCTATTTACGCTTGAATTGCTAGAGACTAACAATAAGCTGGTTGGGAGCTGTGATGAACATATGAAAATGCATATTTTTTAAGAGATTCAGTCACCATTTAATGTCACTAATTTTAGCATTTTCTTGTATTTTTAGCTTGAAATAAATTGTTCTCCTTAAATTATGATTAATGAATGTTATTTGTAGAAGTTTAGGTAAAATAGACATAACTCTCAATGTAGAAATCAAAATAAAGAAATTCTTGAACCTAGTACAACATGACTAAATCTTACACAAACTTGAAAAATAGTTGAAAAGCCAAATTTAACATGTTATGGGCCAAAAATTGAGATACAATAGAATCGGGCTATAACTTTCACTCAGCTTGACCCAACTCACGTATTTGGATCGTATCTCACAAAATACATACTCAATTGGTATAATTCTTGAATATGTCAAATATGGACTTAATTATTAACAACTCTTATGTTGATGATAAAATTCAAATCAGCTGTTATCATGGACCAAATGGCATTACAAGTGGGTAAAAGGGTTGTTGGCCAAAATCTGATATATCTTTGGAATTTTACTCATATCTCATTGGATACTCATCTAATTTGCATGAATCTGGTGCCTATGGAAAGATAAGACAAAATGCTACAACTTTCATGTCGGCTATAGAGGCTACATCGGTTATTTACATTATAAAAAATATGCTGCAAGTGGGTGAATGAGTTGTTGGCCTAAAATTATTGAAGATTGATGTCACACATGACATATTTCCATTCATTGCCTATATAAGGACACTCTTAAGACGTTTTCAACATTCGATAATTCTCTCTTATTTTTTTCTCATTAACATGCATTATAATTTAGGTTAGAGTTATTGGTAAGGCTAAGAGATGAACTTTTATGTGTAATAAATCTACTTTTATTCTTTGATTCGTTGTCAAGAGCTACAAATATTTGTAAGTTTGGTTTTGATTAAACTCTTATCTATTTTATCTTCTATAATCCAGAGGTTATAATTCTCATGTCTCATATATGTTCAGTCGTGATTTCCTTTTATGATTCTTGTGGAATTATAATTGTTATTGGTTACATTATAATTTTACTGCAATATTGTCGATCGATATATTGTTGATCTTGGATAACATGTAAAGGCAATAAAAGTTTGATATTCAAGTTGATCTTTTACTGTAATATTGTTAAAATGATATATTGTCGATCTTAGGTAACTTGTATAAATGAACATGATTTGTGTTAATATTTACAAAAGAGTTTAGTCATACCAAATGCAGTGTTATCAAATGTGCTATATTTTACATATCTTCCGATTGATTGTTTAGATATAAAACTGTCAATTGAGTTATAAACATTGAATCAAAGTGTAGAGTAGATTTATAAAGCATAATTGTAATTCTCGAAGTCTTGTTTAAATCATCATAAAACATTTTTTTCAATTCATAGACAATTATATCTCATTCACTTAAACCAATTAATTAATTTTATCCTTTGCTACTGCTTTAATATTTTATTTCACCAACCTATTTTGCCAAAAGGTTCCTCGTGGGATCGACACCTCAATCTATACTGCGATAACCGCGTTATATTTTAAACGTAAACACTGCCATCTGGCCGTCTGATGTTTGATTTTTTTATTTTCCCTTGCTGAACTGTGTTTTCTTCAGGATTATGTTAGGGAGTTAATGTAGGAAAATCTGCAGGTAAAAACATACAGAACTATGGGATAATGTTTAAGGGTTTTGGAGTTTGGTGTTTTGGTTTGCAAGTTAGTGGTGGTTTTGTATTTTCTCTCTATGGTTTAGAGGAAGGAGAAGAGTAGTATTTTGTAGCAGAGTAGGTGACATAGTAGTTACATTTTCTAGACGGTTGTCCCAAGAGTTTGACATTTGGATCTCCATTATCATATCTTTTCTTAAGGGTACACTGTGAATTCTATTTTTGTTTTCTCTGTCTTTTCTTTTGATAAAGTTTTCATCGTCTTATTTGTCATTTTGGCATGACTGGCATTTGCAAAAAGAGTCCCAATGGTAGTGGCCATCTTCTGTCTTGAACTAGTAGATGGGTTTTTCTTGTCCTATAAAAGAGACAATATGAGCTGTTTCTTATGGATAATTGATTGTAGTAAGTATGAATGTGTCGGGAAGGTAGGGCTAAAAGCCCTGATTTTTCAAAGAAAATCTCAATCTGTCCGTCTCATCTTTGAAAGAAGTTATGATTTGTAGATTGTAACGGTTTGGGTGATTGAGACTACTTGTGATTTTGTTCGTACTTTGTTATTCACGTGTCTGGAAGTAGTTTTACTAGTTCTTCATTGGAGAATTGTCTAGGCATATAGGTACACATGGGTACCTTGTTGGATTCTACAGAGAGTAGAATAACATCTTGGCTCATGTTGGGTATCCCAAAGTCCAATGCGTGATTTTGGGCTCGATAGACCATTTGGTAAGGAAGTGTAGTTGAGTATGTGTTTCTTTATAGTACTGCTCCCGTAATGTGGATCTATGCTTTTAGTGTTGAGAACAAGTTTTGATCTGTAAGAGGCATGCAAAAGTTAAGGTACAGTATGAGTAGTACTGTGCCTGCATTCAACATTGTTTGCATTGTATCGATACAAGCATCTTTATATCTAGAAAAGTGTCCATCAAGCAGAGCAATATGGGTTACAGTTTCTAGCTCTTTTCGGCCATGGAAGGTTAGGGAAAATCTTAAGCCAAAGTGCATGTGGGTATAGCTCTGTTTCAACCAGTGAGAGAGGGGATCTTTTGGGAATCTGAGAGTTACTATTTATTCTTTGATTGAGGCTGGGAGAAGGTGTTGGTCAAATCTAATTGCTTGGACATATTCTTTATTTTTGATGCAGTTTCGAGTAATCAATTATTTGATAAAGGTGGAAAGAGATTTTTGTAGCTTTAGGAAGGCATGATAAAAGTTTATTATTGAAAGATCGGTTACTGGCACTTTATTTTCTTCTGGTAGGTAAGAGATCTTGTATAAATAATTTATACGAGATGAATTAGCAGATCTGAGAGAAAGAGAAAGGGTAAGGGTAGTTGGAGAATGAGTAAGAACTAGAAGATGAATAACTGACTATAAGGACAAGGCTCCATAATTCTAAGATGTAGTTGTTATCTTTAATAACCTTAGGTAACAAAATAGGATGAATTGATAGAGTTTAAAAAGGTTTTTAAAAACCAAATGGCTTTGATACTAGTAAGAGGAGTTAGAACTGGATTATGAGGTATGCGTTAGCCAAACATCCTAAACAGCCTCTTGCCTCGGCGGGTTTACACAATCTAGTCTCTTACATAACCCAATGACAACTTTCCGAACAAAATTCAAAAATACTTTTTTTTAATGTGGTGTGTAATGCATCAAGGTTCTCGCCATGTGAATTATTAATTAATTTAATGCTATATATTTATTTTAATATGATAAATAATCTAATTATACTAGTTTAACAAGACCTCAATTTCATAAAATAATAAGTGTTACATAATAATATTAATTATTTATATTTTAAAATGTATTATTATATTATAGAATATCATCATATAAAGAACACTATATATTTTTTACAAACTCGGGCATAATTTAGAGGCAATTACATTACTAATTTTGAATATTTGAATTGCAATTCATATTTCCTAATGTTTTGCGCATTAAAAATGCTTTGGGCATTCAAAGTGATAAATGAGAAATTCACAAGAGAAAAAGAATGACATTATTTATTTATAAATTATAAGAACAATAAAGAATAAAAAGTCTGAAAGAAGTATGTTAATTTCGATATTCATTGCACACCTCCTTATGTGATCATATGACAAAGTACTTCTCCATATATGAGGTAACGTGTAAGTTGGACTACAAACAGCTTAATCTAAATGGATCCCAATTTAATAGATTTGTAGATCTGGCTATACAAAAAATGAATCCCAATTTAATAGATTTGTAGATCTAGCTATACAAAAAATGAATAAATTGTCAAGGTACCCATCACAATAAATTTGAAAGTTAATATTTTATTAATAATTATTTTAATTTTTAGCAAATCTAATTATATACAAGGAATAATTTATAAAGAAATCCATCACACAAGTTTTTGTTTTTTCTGAAAAAAAACAAAACAACTTCATTTTAATTAGTTCAAATTATAACTTCGAGAGACCTCAAAAATAAAATACTCAAAAATTCTTGAAACAGAATTTCTCAAAATGACAACTAAAAGTTAACTTAGTTAAGTTATGGGCGACCATATTTGAATATCTATGATAAAAGCACCTTAAAATATGTAAAAGAATCAAAATACAATTATGAATATCTTTAATAAAAAAAACCAATCTCAAATCGAACCAAATCATTAGACAATATATCCTTAACAACCCTATCACAAAAGTTTGGAGCATTAAAAATTTACTAAACTACTTGATAAAAAAAACAATTTACTCAACTACCAATCAGATGTCAAATAATATACCCTTACTCAATATTTATCGTAATAGTATATTACCACATACAACTATTAAAATCATTTACACATTTATTAGCTAAATTATTCTAAAATCTGAACAACGTAGTAGAGAAAAATCACGCAAATCAACTATCAAAAGTCAATCTAAAATATTTTGAAGCAAAATTTCTCATTAATATTTGGTAAATCATATTATTGATAATCTACCTACCCCATCTTTCCTTCATGCTGACATAAGCTCTCCAACTTATTATTCATTTTTTTTTTCATTTCTTATGTACCTACAAAAAATGCAACAAAGCCAAACATAATTCAAACCAACACTGGCAATTAAGAAAATAATGTAGTAATTGCAAATACATGTTATAATCATAATATTTTGCGACCAACTAAGAAATTCTCGCAGATTATTTACCATTAATTAAATTTGGAGAAAATTAACAGTTTCATTCTTGTATTTTTATTGAATTATTCACTTAGTCTCTAGTATTTTAAAAATTATCAATTATATTATTTAGGGATATTTTTACTATCATTTTTATCATTAAAATTTACTTTTTGCTACCAATTTTATTCTTGAAATATAATCATTTTCGTCTTTAAGAGACTCAAATGATAATTTTTAAAATGTTAAAAATATCATAAGTAATTCAACAAGAATGTAAGGATTAAAGTAACAATTGTCCTAAATTTGGTCACAAAAGTTTATCATAAAACATTTTATATTTTGCGATGAACTATGTGATCTTAGCAAATTATTGACGTTTTTTATTCTTACGAAATCAAGTTAGTCACTGAAATTTATCATAGAGGACCATTTTCTGTGACGAATTTTACTTGCTTCACAAATTATAACTTTTCAGCATCCAATTTTAGTTAGACACAGAAAAAATATTCTCTAACTATTTACTGGTCACAATATGTTAACTATTTTTGCCATGAAAAGAGTTTTATAAGTCAATGAAGATATTTCCTATGACTAGCAATCACAAGTCAATGTAGTCACAAAAATGTACTATTTAATGACCAATCTTAATTTGCTTCAAAATTATTGGTGGCAAATCATAAGATTTTCTGTAGTGTTGTTTTGACACCAAAAGCTTAGTGGCTCGATTAAAAAAACATGAAAATAAAAAATGGTTGAGTTTTAAAAGTTGCAAATCAATAGAAAATACATTTCAACCTCTGCATTAAAATAAATAATAATAAACCTTTGATAGTAAATTGAAAAATTCTAACCAGAAATTTCAAAGCTTACCTTCAAAGCAAATGAATTTTAGAGATCGAAGGGAGAGATCAATTTCCTTAATTGCAGTTAAAGCAAATGAATTTTAGATCAATTTTCTTTAGCTGCAATTAGCTTTTGGCGAGAGAGAGTGGTGGTTTGTTAAATCTTAAAAGTGCTCGCTGTGGATATAATTGGGGTTTAAAGAGTTCTTTTTTGTCGGTTGTTACTTTGATGTGTTTATAAGTGGCGGTAAATTTTTGTCATTGTCGATTTGAGAACAACAAAATAGATAAAAGAACGAAAAAGTAGGTTATGTTTTAATTTTTTCAATTATTATTTTTTTATTAAATGACATCATATTTTGTGACGGCTAAGTTAGCTTTTTAACATAAATATAAACAAAATAAAATATTAACATTCTCCTTGAATTTCGGATAATATTGCTAAAAAAAAATTCTAATTCTTCAAGAATATATTCTAATAAGAAAAGTGATATATTTTAATCAAGAAAATGATATATTCCACTTCTAAAAAGACTCTACAACCAATTATAACACCTGCATAAGAAAAAAAAAAGACAAAATAATGAGAAAGCGTTATCTTCTATGGTCTCTTTTGTTTCTATAACTTCTTATACTATTTATTATAAAAATATTTAGTAGTGAGATATAAGTGAAATTTATCAAAATGAAAGTAAATTCATGTTGAGTTAAATTATTATAATTCTTTTTTTTATTTAATCTCAATCTTTATTCTTAAGAGTCGACAAATCTAACTCTTGGGCTCTAGAATCGTCCAAAGTTTGAGGTTAACTAATAATGAAGCTAAAGGAATTAAAAAGAACTCTAATAATTAACAAAATTAAGACTCAAATAGAGTTTTCCAAAATATGCTACAATATGTACCCCTAATTTGTGTCCGAATTCTGAACATTTTTAACGGGAGCAAGACCTCATTGTTCTAGCGTGGATGCAATCATAAAATTACAATGACCACCTCTACAAATTAATTGGTAAAAATGTTTATTACAACCAAAGCTTTACGCACTATATATCCATTATACGTACAGCAAGTAGTGCCCATGTGCATACAAAGTATTTTGTAAATTTATGTGACGAGTTGACGTGCAGATTGGCACCATCGATCATAAGATAGCTGAAGATTTGGCCATTCTGAGGCTGAAACGGAGAAATCTTGTACCCAGTTTGTGAGGATCACTTCTTGATCCAATGCAGGTAAGCTGGAGATCACCTCGTTCATAATTCTCTCTATTTCAAACTTTTCATAGCTCGTCAAGACAGGAAATGCAATCCCATTACTCGCGTGACAAAACAAGGGAAGCCAAAGCACTAGTAATTTGAACTTTACCTGCCTTGTTACTATATAGTATTCTCGATTGAGATCTCCAATTAATATACCTGCATAAGACAAGGAGGAAATTAAAAGACTCTGTGATGTTGGCTTCTTGTTGATCATATCAACCTTTTCCCGTTCCTCATCATAGTTTTTCCATCATTTTGATATTATTTTCACTTTTCATTTGGGTATTTTTGCAATAAATAACCAACTAAAAGTTGCTATATATCTTTCTACATTATCCTAGAAATATGGCTCATTATGAGTATAAAGAGAAGAATATGAATAAAAACCTGAAATCTTGACAATGAGGCCCTGGACTCTGGGACTAGCAGTGAGAGAGAGTGAAGCAAGACCAGGCCAACAACTCCATTGCACCAAAGCCTGTTCCACAGCCCCATAAACCCTAAGCTTGTTCGTTATCCACAACAATTCTTGGGCCAACTTCTCTGCCATTACTTCGCCGTAATCCTCTCTACCACTGCCATCAAATCCTCCAAAGTCCCGCTTCTTCTGCAATCGAGAGACACCGGCATCGACCCAATACATCACAGTATTAAAGCACGAGCTCAGTCCCTTAACATATGGCACTACGTAAGAGCCGAAGGGCAGAGCCTTGATCGTGCGCACAGGCCACCCGCCAGCATCGTCTTGGGATTGACTGCTTTGAAGGGTGCGGTAAAGAAGGCTTGAAGTGCGGGCGAAGGCAGAAGAAAGAGCCATCCGATTGACGTCGAGGAGTTCAACATGGTCATGTCGGGCATTCCCGTCCATTATTCTGTCTGCCATTGTCATTGCAAATTGGTATTTGCTTGATGTGGCTGGGATCTCGTTTTGGAGAGCCAAAATCTGCATACAACATACACCAAATTGGGTTTCAATTTGTGACAATCACACTATAGGAAGGATTTAAATTATATTTCATGTAGTAAACAAATTAAGAATAAACTATTAACTTTTTTGAATTAAGAAAATAAAAACTATAATTGGATTATCATATTAATATGTATGTATTATAAATACATGCTAAGGAGAATGCTTCGGATACTAAGAGAATATTAGAAAATGTAAAAGAATTCTCAGATTTTTATTCATTTGTAAAATTATGACATATAAAATCTCTCTAGACACATCTTAGTAGTGCTCTTAAAATATTTGATGAAATTAATTGAAGAAGCATATAAGGGGATTGCAAATACGATTAGTTAGAAGCATCCAATGATTTTTTAGGTCGCAGATTCAGAATTTGTCTAAACAAATGAGGTGCTAGTTAATACAATTGGTAAAACTTTTTGAAGTAATTAATACAAGAAATTCAGGTTTGACTCCGTTAACACGAAAATTCTTAACAATTTTGGCGTATATTTAATTATATAATAAATAAAACTCAAAGACTAATGGACATACATAGTATTTGTCTCATTATTTCAACCTTATAAACTTGAAATATGTTAAGAAAAATGCAAACCATAAATAATCTCTTGGTTTTCTGTCAAGTTCAGATTAACTAAAACAAATGCGCAAAATTACAATAAATATGTATAGTAAGGCGAAATGCTACAACTACAATAACATCCATCATAGATGTTAATTTCAGCTATCTGCATGTTCCCCGAAATAATCAAACATCTCATATTCAGAAAAGAAACATCTCTATAAGTTAATTATATGCTTAGAATGTTAGTAAAGTTATCTTTGTAGACCAAGACTTTACAAGTTAAGAATATCGTTGAAGCTAGGGAATTTTTTCCCTTCCTCGGACAACAATTGGTAATTTACTGATAAAATTATCAAAGGCTATATCTATTATAAATGGATTAACAGTCATGCATGAAGACGGAGTTAAGGTAAGGGCATTTTATTTATGAATAAATGTTTTATTTATATTTTAATCTTTACATAATAGATATTGTGCCTATATTGACCTTAATGTTATCACCTCTCAAAATTTTAACTTTGCTCCTGGATATTAGAAGGAATCAAACAAGCTTTAATGGTTTTTCCATATGGAAAAACTGAGAGTTTCTTTTTAAAAAAATATATATATGTCATTAATTCTCTTAAAAAATAATAAATATTTCTAAATATTTTAAAAAGAAATTAAGCGGTCATTAGTTGTTTCCTTTTGTATGTCAAGTCATACAATTGCGGATTGCCAATGAACTTACTTTATAAGGAGAAAATGAGAGAGATAGAGGGGGAAAATGTATTTACGTGGCAAAGCAAGGACAATTTAAAATTTGCAAGCAGAGACGTGTCAATTACATGTCCAATGCTGCCACGTGCTTGTTGGGCGGGCCTTCAATTTAATTTGCTGCAGCGATCCCTCCACCTTTTTCTTGGATGCTAAACCTCAGTCATTTACGTCTGTGGGTTTTGGATTTTGGATATAAGACAACTTCCCATGGGCGGCTTAGGGTCCACAAGGACCAGAACCTTTAAAATATTTACTCAAAAAACTGAATTTTTTAACAAGTGAAAAACAGTGCGAATTAATATTTTCAAATTTTATTGTGTACAAAGTGCTGATGTGTATATTGAGAGAATTAAGTCATACAATACGAAGTGATCCAAAGAAAGAGTAATAAATTGTCTTAAGGTCCGAGAAGGAACAGAAGCTGAGTTGCACTTAAGTAGTGGGGGCCGTGGGTGCTTGGCAGAAAGAGAGCTTTACAGGTGGTTCTTGTAAGTTGTTAGTTGTAAGATTCTGCATGGGAAACCAAATGTTTCGCAGGTGTTGAAGCAACTGATACGTGTTGCATATTCCTATGTTTACATCTTTTTGGTAACTCCTTTTTGGCACATAGGGTGTCGTTTATGCAAGTTACTTCACATCTAGACGAGACGACTATCAACTACATATATATATATATATATAGTTGAAAATCAATGGCCTTGATTAAATAAATTAATTCAGGTGATTTGGAGGGACAATATTAGTGACCATTTAACAAAACTGTTGGAAAGAAGATTAAATCATTCTCGAAGTGGGTGACGACGGTCCTTGGAACTTAGTTGATAATATTAAAGAGAATCTTATCATAAAAGATACAATTTTGGAATCTCTATTAATTGAATTTGGTTTGTAAGGACATTGTCGAAAAATCTATCATACAAGTTTGAATTTACCAAAAATGAATGATTTAGGTGTTTAGTTAAGAATTGATAAATATATCAATATAACAAAATATTAACGAAAATGAAAAAGTTGGCAATGTAGCGTGTACTTACATGTGCTAGTGCTCTACCAAGGGCTTTAATCGACGGTCCATCATCTCCTTCGTACAGAATCAAATCCAGTGAAGAACTAGAAGATGGCAAAGACAACGTTGATGGAGATGATAATGATGATAACAACATTGATTCAAAGGACCGAACGGGTAGGAATGCCTCGAGAGAATGATACGGGAAAGAGCTTATAGGGAAATGATCCATCAAAACCCTAAGAACCCAAACAGTGAGCCAAGTCATGAGCATAACCATGAACCTCAAATGATCTGTTGTCTTCCACTTCTCTGTGTCATCAGCTTTCGAGCTTTGAGCCACTGAAACAAGAGTTTTCGCCGCCATGTTCACTGTATACATGAAGATGTTGTTCAAGAGACTTGCAGGCCTGGCTTTGTAGCCATATTCAGATATGGCTAAATCTGTTGCCATGGTTTAGCAACAAAAGATTGTAACTTACTTGCTTTACTTTGATGGTGCGTTGGTAGAGAGAACAAGGGTTGAGAATATTGAAGGCGTTTTGTGCTCTGGAAAGTAGTAATGAGCCAAAAATATCAATGGATAGTATAAATAAGGGTGTAAATGGGGTTAAAGGGTTTTGTACTTTTGGCAAAGGGACGACAGTTGTAATTATTACCTTACCTCACTACTCTTCTTTTGGCTTGTCATCCTCACCAAAACTTCTTGCGCTCGACGACTTAAACAATGGATATTAATAATAAAATTGTTGGCATGAACTTGATATATTATGAACTGATATCCGACTATTATGTTATTGCCGCATCGTTTATTTAAATATATTTATTTATACTCTTTTTTTTATATTTACAATAATACTACATATATAATTTTTTTGTAAAATTTATACATATTAAATGTTTTCTCTATACTAATGCCCCCTCAATTTGTATAATGAAAGTTAAATAATAATTTATATCCAAAATAAAATTATTCTATAACAACTAGTAATCTTTACAAACTTAAATGAGTTGCTACTCCATTGTTTACTCGGGGTATGTAACGTCATAAAAAATATCAGATGGGTCAGTTATATGATTTATTAGACCTCTGTCTTATTTATTTATTAATGAGCATCGGCAGCATGAAGACGTAAGAAAGCTTCAACATAAAGTCTATGGACGAGAAGAATCGAAGGGCTACAAACCGCCTTATTACATAACACCATAATAACGTCTTGATGGTCGTCGGGTTTTGATTTGTCACTCTCATCCGTATGCTTTGCTAAAAGTTAATGAGTTAATGATAAATTACATGTAATAACCTTAAATGCTTCTTTTTTCCCCCTTGTTTCTCAAATGCTTTGTCACATATATAATTTGTAGTCGGCCGTTCGTAAAGGCTAATTTTTATTTTTTTTTTGTTGTTGAAAATTCGCTATCTAAATTAAAATTCAAAAATTCAAGAACAAATAACAAGTAATAAATAAATTTTTTTAAAAAATAAAATATCAATGGTTTAATTCTTATGAATCGAATCATTCTCTAAGTTGATTAATATATTCATTGTTGTACTATATCTCAAAATAATACAAAAATTATTTATACAAAAACATTTCAACATATTTTTTCACATTTTTCTAAACAATTTTTTAATCTTAACTATTTTCTCTCTCTAGAATTCTACTCTCTCTTTATGTCTCTTCTCTCTCTTTCTCTCTTTTTGCTGGAAGAGAACGGAGAAGAATTGATGTGTTGAAGCTGCTGTCTAAGTCCCCCCTTTTTATAGAGCTTGTTTCATGTTCTATTTCAATTTCACCTTCTTTATGCCGAATTCAGATTTTAGTAAGGACGCAGGAGAAGTAGGTTTTATTTCATGCAAGGAGAAGGAGAACAAATGTACTTCTGTTCAAGAAGCCTTGCAGCATGTGGAAAACGAAATCAAAATGGGGAAAGTTGCCGAGAGAAGAAGGAGAAGAAGAAGGTGGAAATTTGAAAACTTGCTTAAAACGGCACCTTGCGTGCATTTGTTGGAAATTATGATATGCCATTAATGAAGTGCATCGTTTTGAGCCTTAAAATTGCTTGCTAAAAATTTTCATTCAACCCCTTGAACTTTGCCTAAAATGTATTATAATCAATAAACTTTACATATCACCATTGGTTATAAGCACTTTAGTTCTTGTACTTAGTGTAATATTTGTTTTTCAGCTCAAATACTATTTTTATTACTCTATCCTTATCTATATGCAATAGTATCAAGCATAGCCTAATCTTACTTACTAACAAAATCTTAACTCTAAAATTAGCTAGGTTTTCATTAGTATCAATCGTTTCAATTTCTACAACCATACTTAAAATTAAATCTCTTATAAATTGATACCTGATGTCTACATACTTAGTGATAGGTTGAATTAAGGTTATTATTTTTATTTCCTTAAACTTAATATTTATTAGTTTAAATTTAATTATTTGACTATTTATGCATATTATTGTTGAATTATAGGTTTAAGAACATTTGGCACAAGAAGGATTGAAAGCGGATGAAAACAGGAACAAAAAAGAGGTCAAAATTGAAGTCCGTTTTGCAGTCATTAAAGAAAGCGCCGCAGTGTTGGAGATAGAAAAAAAACATAACATGAGCATCGCGACGCTGGCATGCTAGGGCCGCGGTGCTAGAATTGCAAACAGTTACTCCAAATTAGAATTTGAGCGTCATGGCGTCTAATGCTTTCTATTTTTCTGGTCAATAATTAAATTATTTTAGAAACCATAAAGAACTTGAAAAAAAGATTTATATGTATAGCCTTACACAAACTGATATATGATAATAACGTAACAATTATAAGTTTTATATGAGATAAAAATACAATTATATGAAAGATATGGTTTTAAAATATCTGTTCTTAATGAATTTTGCCTTTATCTGATTACCATAGAAATATCGGTAATTGTTAAGAGTTCTAACCAATAATTCGTGTTAAGCGATAAAATTAAGAGAAGATTACTTCATTTAAGTAAAGTATCGATGGTTAGTTGTAATACTAGGTTTATTCTATATTGGTGATTAGTACTTGTTAACTTTAGTTATCTCTTTGTTATTCTCTATTTACTCAGATTAGATTAATTCTTTTTTTATTTTTAGTCATTCGGATAAAAGTAAAGAGACATAATCTTAGTATTTAGTAAGATTATGATAAAAATTCATCATGGGAATGATACTCTACTCATTCTGTATTACTTGTTGCATTATTATGCACTTGCACTTTAGAACTATACAACAAGCTTTTGGTGTTGTTGTTGGAGAATTTGATATTTATTTTTGTTGATGCTAATACCAATCTATCTTACTCTTAATGCAAACTTTTTCTTTTTATTTTTGCAGTAATTCTTCAACAATTTATTCAATGTTCAAGAAGTGTCGACTTAGTTGCTTTTGATCTAAAAATCGAAAAACACTAAGAACGATTCGACAAGAACGTAACTAAGTAGATACTATAGCTGATAAAAATCAAAACCCATTAAAGAGAAAAGATACTTAAGGGATTATGAAGTCCCAATAGTTGATGGAATTCACTCCAACATACGCAGATAAACCATTAATACTAATAACTTTGAGATCAGATCGAACACAATACAAATAATAAAGGACTTTATAGAGTTTAGTAGGCTATTGAATGACGATCCTAATGAATATATCTTAAACTATTTTGGAGATTTACAATACTTTTAAGTAGAAAGGAGTCTTTAACAACGACTTAAGATTTCACTTGTTTTATTTTTCACTTAGGGGTAAGGCGTAAAGATAGTTTATGTCATTGTCATCTAGTTTAATAATGACATGGGATTGTTTGGCATAGAAATTCTTGGCTAAGTTCTCCCATCAGAAAAAACAACAAAGATACACAAATGACATAGTACGACTTGAAATCTTTGTATTAAGCATGAGAGCAGTTCAAAGACATGCTGAGGAAGTGTCTGCATCATAGAGTCCTAAAGTGGCTATTAGTTTAGACCTTTTACAATGGGCTAGTGGTACACCTGTAAACTATAGTGGATACCACAACAAGAGGAGTGTTAATGAATAAATCAACCGATGAAGCATATGACATACTTGAAGAGATGGCATCTAATAACTACCAATGGCCATTAGAAATGGTTATATCAAGAAAGATTATAGATGTTATGATATAGAAGCATTTACCTCATTGGCTGCATAAGCAATTTATTATCAAAAAAGTTCGATGCCATTGAGGTGAATGTAATAAAGAGTCAGCCTGTCACTTGTGACTTCTATGGTGACAACAACACTAATGGCTAATGCATAGAGACTGCACAGTACATTGGGAATTTTAACAGACAGCAACACAATTCCAACTCTAATTTTTATAATATCAGGTAAAAGAATTATTCGAATTTCTATTAAAGTAATAACCAAGGACATCCATCCAAACAAATAAATCTCCCAAGATTTCTAGCAAAGCCTCAATAGCAATATGAGAAGAAACCAGTACTAGAAGAAATGCTCATCATTATATAAAGCAGACTAATGCCCTGTGCTAATCTCGTATAAAGCCAAGTAGTCTCATTAAGGACTTTGGAGATGTAAGTATAAAACTAGCAAATGCAGTTTATAGTCGCTTGCAAAGAACACTGCCAGTAACATTGAGATCAACCTAAAAGGTGATTAAGAATATTGCAAGGCAATTACCTTAAGAAGTGAAAGAAAACTATCGGAGGTGATAAGAAGTTCCCCATCAAATGAGAGCCTTGTTATTAAAGATAAGCAAGTGAGAGATTGTTATGGTCGGTGCTTACGTGCCATCCTTGAATGTACATATACTTGTGTATTTATACAAGTGTACATTCCCATTAAATAGCTAATACCAATTTATATGGTACCATGCAATGTAACGTTACAGACACTGTAGATTTGAAGGAGTTCAGATCAAATTTAAAGGAGTTTGGATAAGGGCTCATAGTTAGCTACGCCGAGAGAAATAATTGCTAAATATTAGCACAGTTAAGTGTTAGCTGGTTATAATAATCAGCAAATCCAAGAGAGCCTTGTCTATAATGGGACATAGACCTGGGAATATACTAGTAACTGCATAGTTGTGCCAGAAAATTCTAGTTGTTCAAGTATGTTCTTGAATAATTGTCCCTGATTTGTCCTTGATTATGACGGAAGGACTATACGTATGCGTTGTAACCTTCTTGAATAATTATCACCGATGATGATTTCTTAGGTTTTGCCTGCAAGATCTACCGAAAAAAAGAGAGCTCGGTGGCAGAAAAATAGACAAGAAGTGATGCCGGAAGAAAATAATTCAAAAGCCAAGTGTTGGCTCTGATACCATGTAAAGAAATAGAAAGTAAAAGAATTCTTGTGTGTATTGATAATGAAGAAAATACAACATTATATAGATAAAACTAGCATTCATAATTGGAAGGTCAATTAATCCTAATTGTAAAGTTATCAATCTATTTTTTATTCTATGATATCAACTATAAATATACACAGAATACCATATACATTTTAACAATAGGGCATCAATCATGGACTCATGGATTAGTTCCATTTGACGAATCAAACATAGACTTAGGGAGTCTCACAATATGAAGTGTACTTGTTGTACACTGGGATAGCGTACCAGATTGAATAGTTCAATCCAGTAAAATCTAACAAAGTTGAATATTTGTTTCAGGAAGCCTCAGAATGAGTGTGTGTCAATACTTAAGTGTTAAGTACGATTAATTGGATAACAATTATTGTTGATCAATTAAATGGTGACTCATAGTGCATAGTGAGTCCTTGGTTAAGTTAACTCGAGTATGAGTTTGGTGAGACCCACATTAGGTTAAATGAGAGCATTTTGATAATTTCACATATATAATTATTTAAAAGTTAAATAATCAAGATATTTTAATATTATAATATATTAAAGGGAAAATGACATTTTTATCCCTTGAATTTGACTTAATTCTCAATTTTGTCATAGTCCATTAGTGAGATTCTATTAGTTTTAACATTGGAGGTATAAAATAGTCACTGCATACAGAACTTTGAAATGGGCTTACACAAAATATCTACGTGTCAATCACTGATTAGTTACGAAAATAATTAAATCAAATAAATAAATGGGGCAGCCAGTCAGTTGTCGCCTTCGTCAAATCACAATTTGTCAACCACTGACCAATTGTAATTTGACTCAAAATTTTGTGATCTACAGATAGTGAGATTTATTTTATTAACGGAGTATTGTAGATGTGCTAAAAGTGAGGAAGAACGTGGTGGTTCGCCGTCAAACGGTGGGGACGGTGCACGTCACCACCCCACTATTAGACAGATCGGCGGCCAATCTGTCTAATTGTGGGGGTGGTGCATGCCACCGCCCACAGTTCAACGGAGAACAGCAATGACCGCCATCAACCACCACAAGTTGGCAGTCGCTAGTGAATGGTAATCAAGTTTACTTGACCCAACCATGGTTAAGAGTTATCCATGCTTAATTAAACATTGTTTTTATTAGGGATATTTTATTGGAAAATATCTAATCTTACCATGATTAGGTTAAGTGAATAGTGTACATATATATGTGTGAATTGAAACAAAACATAAATACTTTTGTTTTGTTTTGGCCAGTCATAAAGAGAGTAAAAAGGGGAGAGAAAATATTTTTTTAATCTCTTATTCATCTTTCTTTCATTCGGATTTTAAGCCATTAAAGCACAATACAAGTTTTTGTTGTTGATCAAAGTGAGAACAAAAAGTTTAAGGGTTCAAAGTATTGAACCCATTTGTTGGATAGGCCTGTTGTGTTAGCTGATTAAACCCACCATAGTTGATCATTAGAACTGCGAACAAGCTAAACTTCGGGCGAATTTCTGATTCATTAGTCAAAAGGCTTATTAAGGTGAATTTCTCAATTTATTTTTAATTTGATTAAATGTTTAAAATATATTCATAATATGCTTTAATTGCTTCCCCTGCTTATTTGATGTGTATATGTATGTATGTGTTGTATATATATTGATTGTAAACACAAATACCACATGTATGCACCGTAGAATAATCGGTATTGACAGGTAGATCAAAACCTCTCTCAGAAATTATGGACTTTGTTAACCACCAAATTGGTATATCAGTTGCTACTAATGGCATAAATTTGGTGGTGTCATAGCTTAGCTCGGCAATGTGGGTAGTCTTGCTTTTTTTAAGAGCCATGCTTTAATACAATCGTAATATTACCCACAAAAATTAATTCTCTAAATCTCAAAACTCCAAATTCTACAATGACAAAAATAATATCTCTCCCAAATTTTAAAGCTCAGCACAATTCCAACACTTCTAACCAATTTGCAATCTACTACTCCAACCCATAATTCCAATCTAGTAGTTCTATTTAATAGCAATACTTCGCAATGTAATTCAAATATAACTTCAATAAAAATTCAAGAATATTTAACTGTGAGGATAAGTATTTGCTATCTTTAAGAGATAAAATCCACAAATTGCAATTTGGAGTGCCTTTTGAAATTTTTGTGGAAAATCCCAAATTTTTAGTAGATTATTTTATGTTTTTGATATGTTTTGGAGGTTGTTTTAAAATGGATTTGGTGAGCATGGCTAAATTTTAAATATTAAGGAGAAGGAGTTAAAAGGATTTAGGGTTTAACGTTTTTGAAAAATGGTGGGATATGTAAAAACTTCACTTATTAACTAATTTTTTAATGGGCGTCACAGGGTTAGAGTTTGGCATCACAACATTGAGGCTTGAAATTTTGAGGTTGAATGCCGAGTTGTTAGCACTATAACACTTTATGATGGGCACGATGGTATTGAGCTACTAACTTAAGGCTTAGATTTGCTAATTCTTTAGCACCACGCTATTCTAAAGGTAGTGCTAGGGCACTGAGATTCTACCTTAAGGTAGAAATTTTCATCTAGTTGGCACCACATTGTTGGCTTTAGGTGCTGCAGCACTGAGAACTGGGTTTTAGAGAATGACTTCTTCAAGATTGGGCACCGCGACCGTGAGTGTAAGTCACCGCAATGCTAAAATAATGCATTATGTTTCTTTTTCTATATATGAGAGAGCATCACAGCCTTGAGATCTGGAGCCGCGGTGTTGGATTCCATTATTCTTCTTGTTTTTTTACTAAAACTAAAATGAAAAAAAAACTTACATTACTTGGGTTGCCTCCCATTAAGTGTTTGATTTAACATCATCTACTTGACATCTTTCTTCTTTTTTTTTCATGGCAGATCGAAAAAAATAACAGAGGCATGTCACTAATGAAACACTCCTCCCTAATGGTGCTTCAGTCATTGTCGATTATCTTTAGCCGTCCTTAACTTTGATTTCTACGACTCCAAAAGAAAATCTCTAAGGCATGGCCTCAACATCTTTGACTTGAGCTTGTTAGGGAAGAGTTTTAATTTTTTCTGGATTAATGAACCCCATTATCTAGTATCTAAGTGTTCTTCCATAATGTTATATCATGCTCCTTCTTATTTTGTATTTTAGTCAACTTTGCTTCAACATAAACTTAGGGTTAAATTTCATCTATCTCCATTACTTGTAGCTTATAAGGGTTGTTGTTCTTTATTTGGTTGCACCAAATCGATCCTTAAGTAGTCTTTAGATTCATTTGGAAACTTCATTGCCTTAAAGACCTTGATTGTTACTGCTTCGTCTTGAACCCGCATCGTCAATTCTCTTTTCTATACATTGATTATTATTCGACCTATAGATAATAATGGCCTTCCAAGGATGATTGAAATCTTCTTATCTTTTTTCATATCTAGTATGATAAAATCTGCAGGAAAGATGAATTTATCAACTACCAGCACATCTTCAATTATGCATTTAGAATATATGAGAGATCGATCTACAAGCTGTAAAGTGACATTAACTGGTTTGGCTTCTCCTAGACTAAACTTTTTATAGATTAATAGTGGCATTAGATTTATGCTAGCCCCTATGTCATATAAAGCTTTAACAAAATATTGATTTCGAATTGTGCATGGAATGGTGAAGCTCTATGGATTCTTAAGTTTTGCCGGCAACATTGTTTGTAAAAAAATGCTATATTCCTTTGTCAAGACTATTGTCTCAAAATCTCCTAGTCATCTTTTCTCTAATAAGATAATTTTCATAAACTTGACATAGCTGGGCATCTACTCCAAAGCTTCTGTAAAAGGTATTTTGATATGTAGTTTCTAGAAAGCTTCCAAAAATTTTGAAAATTACTTATCCAATTTTGTCTTTTAGAGAGGTTGAGGAAAAGGCCATGACGGGGTGTATGGGCTTGAACTAATATTATCTACTAGTTTCTCTCTTTTTTTTTTTTGCGATTTTCTCTTTGTCTATCTGTTGTTAGGGATCTAATACATGTGGGTGTATGCATGTGCTATTGTGTCTATTGCCTAAAATACGTATCTTATACATATTCTATGTGGCGGAAATGTGTTAATTACAATAAACACAATAAATTAATATATTAATCACAGTAATATATTAAAAATATTGAGAACTCACCTTAACGTGTAATGTTATACACGTATTTTTTTCGAAGTCCGCATGGAGACCAACTCGTGTGCAGTTCTAGTCATCAACTCGATGGACTTAGTGAGCTAAAACAGCAACCTTATATTCAGCACGAGATTAACTCTTAATCTCCAAAATAGGCAGGTGTGTTTATATCATTTTCTCTAAAAGGATAAGAAATAGAGAGTTTGAAGCAATCCACCATTACTTCAATTAGAAGCATAGAAAAAAATGAAATAATTTCATTTTCCTTTATATATATAGTTTTTTTCTTTCTTCTTCTTTCTCCATTTCTTCTTCTCTTTTCTCTCAGCCAAATGGCCACACACCCACCTAAATCACAACTTCTCTTCTCTCTCTCTCTCTTTATATATATATATTAAAATAATAATATATAATATAATATATTATATAATATAAATAATAATAATATAATAATAATGGGTGCCAACTATTTGGCACCCAAATATAATAATAATATATATAATATTATATAATAAAATATTATATAATATAATAATGATAGATAATGATTATTTAACAATTAAATAACCATAGTGTGAAATGACTATTTTACCCTTCATAAATAGTTACCAAGTTTACCTCCTAGTGGGTTCCACCAAATCTCACACTTGGGTAAAATCAACCGAGGGTCCACAATACGCTATGTGTCATTATACAATTAGTAAATAATAATTATTGACTAATTGTTGTATTTAACACTTAAATACAAACACGAACGCATTCTCATAGTAGTATTAAATATTGCTAGATTAAACAATCTAATTCAGCACGCTGCCCTAGTGCACAACGAGTATACTCCATATCGCAGGACTTCCTAAGTCCTACACTAGATTCGTCAAATAGAACTATTTCATGAGTCCGTTAGCAATGCCCCACGCATACGTCACGGATATACAAATCAGCGTGTTAAACTATGCAAGTTGAGGTTACAACGCATACGTATAGTCCTTCCGTCATAATCAAGGACAATTATTTTTATAGTCCAAAATACGTAATCTATTGTGATTCTATTTTTTTAAAATAATTTATTTTTAAAAAATTTTAAAATCAATATCAAAATTGAACCTACCAATTGTACCACGAGTCCTTTTTTTGTATCAATAGCCAACTATTTATTGACACTTGAAAATACTATTAATACTTGAATTTTAGCATGGGGAAAATTGTCATTATACAAAAAAATAAAAAACTTTGTTAAATCAAATGATTATTGGCTTACGGAGAGGGACAAAATTGGTAATTTGAAATTTTAGGGATAAAATTAGGTATTAAGTCATATTTCAAAGACAAAAATATCATTTTTCCTTAATTTTATTAGTCTTTGTATTTCTCTTTGATTGAGGACGAATAATTGGTTAAGTTTAAGGGAATTTGATAGTCTAAATTAAGATTAGTATTTTTATTTTCTTAAACTTAATATTTATTCATTTAAATTTAATTATTTGACTATTTATGCATATTATAGTTGAATTTTAGGTTTAAGGACATTTAGCACAAGAAGGATTGAAAACTAGTGAAAAGAAAAGCAAAAAATGTCAAAATTAAAGTCAACGCCGCAACTATAAAAGAGAGCACTGCAATGCTAAGAGCAGAAAAGAAGCAGAACCTAAGTGCTGCAGTGCCAGCATGCTAAGGCCGCAATATTGAAACTTGTAGATAGCTACTCTAAATCGAATCTAAGCATTACGGTGCCTAAAGCTTAGCACCGTAGTTCCATTGCGACCTAGAAGTTAGTAAAGATCCAGAAGCTGAGTACCACAGTGCTATAAGGGTAGTGCTACGACAATAAACCTAAACCAAGCCAGCACCGCGACACTAGTGTCACAGACTGTTTTCGAACCGTGCGGCCTTAGACGAGTTGCGTGCTAAGCAATCGAGAAAATCACACAAAGAGAAGAAAAACAAGCACACCAAGTGCTTGCACGAATGCTCTCCATATTGCTGAAGAGAAAACCAAACTATGAGATGAATTATACAAGTGAAGGTCTTCTCTTTATATACTAGCAGCCCTATACAATCAACGGCTGAGATCTAAATGATCTAACGGTGTATATAAAATATGAAATAATATTCCCTAAAATATTCCTAGATGCCATCACATATTCTTTGGAATATTCATTTCCTAATTAAGGTTAACAACCCTAATAAGTCGCTGACTTGGCCTGGTTCTTCACCCATATCAGCGGGTATTCTAGAAGCTCTGGCCCGCGATCCATTCCAACAACCCATATAGCCTCTAGGAGGCTTTGTCGAGCACCAAGTGTTCGAGAAAATGTTTGAGAACACTTGGGGCGAGACACTAGGTAGTCAAGGGCGAGGTGCTAAGGTGAAATCTAGAAATCCTTACTTGCCTTAGATGTGAATATTCTCCTAATTTGGAGTCATAAACCTATAATTATAAGTCTTTTGAAGCTAAAATCAGAAAAAGAAAAAGAGAAAAAAATAAAAAGAGAAGAATAATTAAGCACAAAAGAGAATAAATTGTTTAGAGTTTAAAGCAAGTTGAGATTTGAAGAGGAGATTTCTAAAGCGAGGAAGAGAGAGAAGACGAAGATTTCAGGGCATTATCTCTTTTCTTCTATTCTTTTTATTATTATAGATTATTATTCTTCATGATGATGATGATTGTTTTATGCTCTAGAACTGTATTTATTTGTATGAACTATGTTTTTATTATTAAGAGTGCAACTTTGAACTCAATATATAATTGATTTTGATTTCTTTTCTTATTTTATGAATTCAATATTAAAATTGTTCATTTTATCTGTGCATAATGATTTCTATTTATTTATCGGATAATTAGATTATTTTAGGAACTATAAAGAACTTTAAAAAGGGATATATGTGTTTAGCCTTAGATAAGCTGATATATAATCATAACATAATAATTATGAGTTTCATATGGGAAAACACTATACTCATATGGCATATATGGTTTTAAAAAACCAATTCCTAATGATTTTTTTTATTTATATGATTACTATAGAAATATAGGTAATTTTTAAAGTAAGATATATTTGCTTGACCATCGAAAAAGGCTAGTGAAAATATTAGGAGTTTTAGCCAACAATTCATATTCAGGGATTAAATTAAGAGAAGATTGCTTGATTCAAGTAAAGTATCAAGGGATAATTATAATCCTAGGTTTATTCCGTATTGATGATTTGTACTTGTTAACTTTAGTTATCTCTTTGTTATTTTTATTTACTTAGATTAGATTAATTCTTTTTTATTTTAGTTGTCTAGATAAAATTAAGGAGACATAATTTAAGTACTTAGCAAGATTAGGATAAAAATTCCTAGTGTGAATGACACTTTACTCATTCTATATTATTTATTGCAATAATGTACATTTGTGCTTTAGAATTGTACAACACTTGGTTCTATCATGAAATGTACTTGCTCAAATAGATAGCTGATTGGTTGTCTAAGTAGATCCTTACAATTTCTTGAAGAAAACTAATTTCCTTAATTAATGCTTGAAGCCATAATGCCTCTTTGTAACACTTATTGTACCCTATTGAAGTAACAAAAGAGTCAAACCATTTATTCCATTGCCTGGATGGCTTTTTAACCCATAGCAAAACCTTTTTAGTAACCACACGTAATTAGGTTTGCTAGTGTCTTTAAATCCTTTTGATTGCTTCATGTAAATGGTTTCTTCTAATTCACCATTCAAGAAAGTAGTCTTTCATCAAGTTGTTGTAGTTCCCAATTAAAGTAAGCTACTAGAGAGAGCATAACCCTTATGGTTGTGTATTTTACCACTGGTGAGAAAATTTTAGTATAATCTATTCCTTTTTTCTATAAGAAGCTTTGGCTATAAGTCTTACTGGCTCTTCTTGTGCGTTGCCTTCTTTAATTTTATATATCCATTTATAATCTACCAATTTCTATTTTGGAGGTGCTGCGACTAATATCTAGGTTTTGAAAGTTCATTTCTTCTTGCATAATAGACAACCATTCTTTTTATATTTGCTGATAATAGCTTCTTAGTATATCTTTGGTTCATTTTTAATGATCTTCTTAGTAGTCTATAAGGTAAAAGCAATTAGATTATAAGAAGTAAATTTAGATGAGAGTTTTACTTATGTTTTCTACTTATCTTTGGCAATTTAGTAGTCTAAAAGATCATAACTTGATTGTGATTTTGGTTGTTGTTATGTACTGGTTTTAAAATTTGATTAAGATGTCATATGTCCAGATAAGTGATAATCTGATGCTTCTAGATGTTGATGCTCCACCTCAATCTAAAGCTCATTTTCTTTTTTTGGACTGTTAACCACACTATCTTGTTTCTTCTTCAAACATGGCATATTGAATTCATTAAACCCATCATCTCTGCTAACAATGATTTTAACCCTATTTGATTCATTTAACTAGAGCCTATACCCTTTGATTCCTTCTAGGTATCGAAGAAATACACATTTTTATAACTTATGCTCTAATTTACCAATGTTTTAGTGTGCATAGGCAGTACACCTAAACACTCTCAAATGATTATAACTAGGAGACTTTATTGTCTATAATTCTTTAGGTGTTTTAAAATTTATAACACTTAAAGAAATTATGTTGATCAGATTGTAGGCTGTGCTTGCTACTTCTCCTAAAAACTGTTTAGATAAACCTCAACTCAAATACATGCACTTGATTTGGTTGAACATAATTATATTCATTCTTTCAACAACTCAAATTTTGCTGAGGAGTGAACCTAACTATCTTGTGCCTCACTATTTCGTGTTCTTTGTAATAGTCATCAATCAGTTTATTGCAAAATTCCAAACCATTATTAGTCCTTAGTGCCTTCAATTTCTTGCTTAATTGTATCTATCGCAACATAAGCAAAATGTGCTCTGTGTATGTGTATTTTATCAAGCGCAAGTGCATGCTATTATTGGCAAGTAATATAATGATAAAGAGTGATGATCCCACGAGGATTAAAGTGTTACCTTAAACCAAGTACTAAAATTGATCCCCTTGCATTTATCCGAATAACTCAATTCTTTAAAAAGCAATTAAAAACTAAGATTAATACTAATTTATCACTCTAAATATGTAATTAAAAACACAAGGAAATCAATAGGTGAGAATGCCTAGAATTACAGTTATCTTTTAAAATGTGTTTGTTTATGATATACTTTGAATGCTAATCCCTTGTTTAATTATTGGTCACAACACAATGCTTAATAAAAGCCTTTTTCGATGGTCAAACGATCCTACCCTAATTAATCCACTACTTATATCTCCATGGTAATTTATAGTATACTGTGCGTAGGGTGAGTGTATATATTTTAATTGTAATTTATACATCATACATGAATAATGTATGCAACAAAATATAAATCAAATATCTTATTACGCTAATGAGATAATAGACAACTCACTCTTGAAACATGCTTTATACAGTTCTAGTCAAGGACAAAGTGAGATTCCTTAAGCTAGAACAGTAGCTTCCTTTTCTTGATGAAAATTGAATATTTGAAGCAACTCTTGCTTCTAAATTTATATACGGCCTCTCTCTAAATTTCTATTTGTTTCTCACTTGTATATTCAAATGAAAAATAAGTTGGGCTATTTATAGGCATGGTTGACAACAATTCAGCCAATCAAATGAATGTTAGTGGCTAAATCACTTAAGCATGATGCGTTACAAATTTGAAATTTAAATTTGCATCTCATGCTAAATTGAAATAATTGGTGGCAAGGAGTTAGATTGTTGGCTGAATACAAGCATTAGAAGTGGCCATTATCTTCGTTAAATACGTCACCTCATACTTGAAAATAGCATGACAAATCATGCTTTAAATTAGTGCATATTGCTCGGTTATGTCATGCTTGAAGAATAGCATGACTAGTCATGCTTTAAATTAAACAAATGTCACCTCTTGAAATTTGGCCGAATATATGGCTTTTATGGCTCCATTTATTATTTCATTTGTTTGGCCACTTTTAACTATTAACACATAATAATTAAATGGGACAATCAAATCATGCCATGTGTCCTGCCATTACAAGTTAATGGCATGACATATGAAATTAAATGAAAAGGATAAAGAGGCAAGTTCTACTTGAAAACATACCGGGTTTAACACTTAAACCCTAGTAATTCCTTGAGAGACCCCATTCGACCCTTTGCACTCCCCCAGTGCATAATGAGTACACTTCATATAGTAAGACTACCTAGGTTTACACCTATTTTTTCCTATGGAACTCTTTCATAAGTTTATAAACGATGCCCTACACACACATTATGGAAATAACAGAGCGACAAGTTGAACCATACAAATTGAGATTAATACATATCGTATAATCCCTCCGTCATTTAAACCAAGAAATAGCAGAGATATATAACATCACCGTAAAGTCTCCATATGCTCAACTTGAGAACCTATCTCTAGATTCGTATTCCCGTAAATAATATCCGCAAACACTTTTGCGATATTATTTTTTCACAAGAAACTCTATTTCGAGTAATATTACTTTTGGCCATAAGATTTTCTAGAACATAATCTTGGAGTATTTGGCTATACAACTTACCCATATGAGTTGACGAATTCCTAATCTACAAACATTGGACTCCATACGCAACGGACCATACCCAACAACACCTACCGGTCAACCTATGAAAGGTCTCTAACATATGTGAAACCTAAGTATGGTGGATCACTCACAAGTCCAATGTGGTGCTCCGGTCAATTAACCACAAATGCTACTCAACTCAAAATGATCTTCTATTGATAGCTTTATAAGATGTCTATTGAAGATCCTAATTGAGTTTGTTCAGTACTCTGTCTTCACTTAATACCCACATATCTATATGAACTTCCACTAAACTCATGATCTACTAATAGTAACAGTCTGGACCATTCAGATATAGACATACACTGATCTATTTATGATAAGGTCTCTACCGACAGACCCGTATCAGTCAACATAGATCAAGAACATAAAATTTGAGAACATACTTGGACAATGACATTTTTTTAGTACTATTTACAACTTTTTGTAATTATGTCATTGCTAATATATTCTCAGGTCTTTATACTATTTTAGATAAGACTCTAACTCTTTAGATTTCATTGACTCATATAACCTGCTAACTCTTAGTAATTATAACTCTTAACATTGCTAACTCTTAGCCCTAGTCTAAACTCCTTTAGACCCTATCTGAACTCTTTCATATCATACAATGTCTAAAATGTTACAAACATCTTACTATATATATTTTATATTAACGATTTTATTCGAAATATTTATTGTATAAATATTAAACAATTAATATTCATACAATATTAGAATGGTACATAAGCATCATTTTTAACAACTCCCACTTGCTCTAGTGCCATTCATAATGATATATAATACTTATTGTCTCCATATGTTTCTTAAACACATTAGGTGTTAAGGCCTGAGTGGGTTTGCTAAATAATTAATGGAATATATATAAGATATTATTACATCTCCAATAGTCAAGAACTTTCTAATTATATGGTATTTAAAGTCCACATAATTAGAATTTTAATGTGCTTTATGGCTTATTGGCTTGAGTAATTGCTCCGTTATTGTTGCATTTAGTGAGATAGGATCTATTGAGCTTGAAACTATTCTAAACTCTTCAACTAATTTATATATTTACATAACTTGTTTTATAGGCTTCTCAAGTCGCAACATATTCTTCCTCTAAGGTAGAATCAGTTGCAGATATTTATATTGCACTCTCAACTAACTACGATTCCAATAAGAAGAAATACATAATCAAATGTAGACTTTCAATCATCTAGACCAGACTAAAAATCCAAGTCTACGTATCCTCTCATATATAATTAACTTTCTCAATAATGTAGACACTTATTCTCTATATCTCTCAGGTATTTCAAATATGTTTTATGGCTATTTAATGGTCATTACCTGGATTTGACCGAGACTGGTTAGTAACACTTACAGCCATTCAAATCTGAGTTTAGTATATAACACAACATACATAAAGCAACCTCTAATTGATGCATATGGTATTTAGACATTCTAATATTTTTATCTTCAAGATGAATGTCATGTCTAAAAAATATATTAACTGTCTAACAGTTGTTGAAGTTCTACCTTTCCAGAATATAGTCTATGTACGAAGATTACGATACTCCTATTAGTTTCCTAACTCTATTCTATAACTCTTTATAGCTAGAATATAGGAAGTCTGTCCCAAAAATTTCATAGAGAAGTTCTTACACAGATAACTCTTATTCGACTGACTTGCAACATACTAATGTCATTTTCAACATTGAGTATATCGTCTACATAAAAAACTAGAAAGACAATTATGCTCCTACTGCCTTTTTTGAATACACACGCTTTCTCTTTGTTTTTAAGAATGGTTACTGGTGAAAAGATTTTCTCATGACCGATCCCAGATCTGTGAGTGTAACTTTTTATCACCAGTCAGGCTTTGAAGGTCTCTACCTTCATATTAAATCCACACTTCTGTTGCGTAAACTTATTTACAACACATAAGAATAATTCTTAAAAGAAGCACAACCAAGTCTCAAACTTGATTGTCATGTGTATAGTTAATTTTAGATTTTATAGCATCTTACCTTCTTTCCAAGTTGATGTCCAACATTGTCTCTTTTTAAGTCAATGGATTTTTTTCTTCAACTAAGAAAAGACTATAGGTATCTTTAGGCATCAACATACCTAATAGGTGACCTTCGATATACATGTCAACTTGCTGGAAGAGTGTGTTAAAGGTAATCTCACTCAATTGAGCTTTAGTCTCCATCATCGGTTTATAATTCATCTTAGTTGACTTTGTTAAGTATAACCTTTCTATAAACTCTATGACTCTTTGAGAAACTGTTTCTCAATGAAGGTTGCATAATGAGAAACAAACACATTTGTCTTCTTTGAATTGGTATCCCATAAAATGCTTGGGATATCCTATAAACCAATACTTATACTCTTTGGGTGCAAGTTTATCTTGTCGTGCAACTCTTATACAAAACAGGAAAACTTCAAATCTTAACATACTTAAGATTTGATTTTCTTTCATTCCATATCTGATATGGAATAGAAGGAATGACTTTCGATGGAACTCTATTCAATAAGTGAACAGTAGTTTCTAGACACAATCCTATAGATATTTTAAAAGATTAGTAAAGCTCAATATTAATCGAATCATATCTAATAGAATTTGATTCCTTTTCTCCAAAACGCCTTTGTGTTGAGGTGTGCATAGAGAACTATATTGAGCGAGAAATACATTCTCCGTTAAATAATCTGTGAATTTACTGCTCATGTATAAATTACCTCAATCTGATCAAAGGCATTGAATAAAGTTTTATTTCTCTACTTCTAATAAGAACTCTTTGAATACTTTAAAGTTTTTTCGACCTGTGTTTGCTAGAAACACATGTCTGTATCATGATAAATCACGATGAAGTATCAAAATTTACCCAATAGCAGTATGATTCATTAGACTATATACATCACTTTGTATTAGTTCTAATAAATCAATGGGTCGGTATCTAATACCTGCACAAGTATTTGATCATTTTCCCTCGAATCTAAGATTCATAAATTGGCCAAGGTTTTATAGTTAGATCAAGTATCTGTCTATCCTTAACTAGACGAGATAATCATCTTACGTTTACATAACCTAATCTTTTGTCCCATAATTCATTATTATTCAAAGTTTATGAGCTACTATTTATTTTGTTCACCTATACATTTTCGATTGTATTTAAGATATAATGGCCATTTTATTAACTGATGCTCAGTCAGCAAAATATTATCTTTATCATATATACATGAGGAACTATTTTTAATGTATTCATGATAACTCTTTCTATCTAATATAGTGAGTGATATGATTTGCTTGATAATGTATAGCATAAAATAGCAATTATACAACATTATGCTTTTCCTAGAATAGAGAAGTGACTTAAAAGTCCTAACAGCTATCACGTCTTAAGAAATCTCCATTTTTTACATGAAGCTGTACTTTTCCTTTCATAACTTTCTATCATTCCTAAAACCATGAAACATCTTGTTGAAATGATAATGACAGGCGGTATCTCATATGTTTGTAATTCTTAGCATCATATGTTAATGAAATGTCTATAATTGGTAAATAAATATTTAAGGGGTTTATCTTTCCTAAAATAATTAAAGTGTATTGAATACTAAATCTACTATGTCAAACCTCACCATAGTGAAAATACTTTCTACTGTGACTATTCTTTATCTGTGATTTGGATATATTAAATAAATTTTAAACGAAGCATTTCACCACTCAACTCAGGTGCACATGCTCTCGCTAAAGATCATTAGACATCGAGGTTAGGATTTATTATTTGACTTTCAAATCATTCTTAATTAATTTCTGATAAATTTTCACCTCTTTCAAAGAGATATTATCAAAAACACCTCATATTCATTGACAAGTCAAAATATTTTTCGGTACCTTTAGTTGTTGTGCCAATATCAAGTATATTAATAGATTGCTCATACTGATCTTATCTAATATAAGATACTTAGAAGATGTTTAGCAGAACATTTTTAATCGTTAATTAATAACACTTTAGGTTATAGGTATAACTTTTATATATATTTTAATCTAAAGACACACTCTCACTGCTTTACATAGTCCTCTAAATCTCTAAAAAGGGAAAACGACAGTTTAAACATTTTAAAACTATATAGTAAGAAGTTGAACCCATTGACATTTTACTCTAACCGCACACTTTAGCAATTTTGGCCTTTGTAAACCCAAAAGATAGACAACTCTTGTCAATTTCATCTCATATAACTCTTACCACTGATCCTAAATACATATTATTCATACACTTTATCAATCTAGAGTAAATATATTCCAGATTAACTTGTCAATTATCAAATATATGCTACCGATACTACTCGCACACTTTAGCGATCTAAAGTAATACTTTCGCATATATTTGCCTCATCTTATATTTAACCAGTATAAGCAAATCACACCGATTGATTCCCTTACACTGTAGCGATCTTGAAAAAGATCGATATAACCCGTCTAACATCGTATTGATAAGACGGATCAATGTATAATATTATCTCATAATTAAATATTTTTAATCTGATTAAGAAATATTTTTATACTCTTGTCCGTATCTTATGAGGATGTGATTCTAAATCACACATTTATTTTGTGCAAACATAACTAACCTCTACTAATAGAACTCCATTTGTGGTTACCAGTATAAATAAATGGGCTACAGTTTATAATGTAATAATTATAACAACTTATAAATTGCATAAAATAAACAATAAATAATTTTAAACAATTTTAAAAACAAATAATTAGAGTAATAACGTAATTATAACTTTCTTAAGTTGCTAGTGCTACAATACTAGAGACCCAGCCTCTAATGTTGCAGTACCAACCTTTACAGCACTACGGTGCTAGGGTCTCTACCTTGGCATCACGCGCTGAACTCTTAGCGCAATAGCGCTGGGTAAATAATGTAACATGCAATCCCACCAGCGTTGTAGCACTAAAGATTCTACTTTCAGCACTGCAATGCCAAGCCAGGAGGGTTGCGACACTAGGGCCTGGAAACCCCAGCACTGTGGCATTATGCGATGAGCATTATGGTGCTATGCGATGAGCACTATAGCGCTGAGGCCTGGGGATACTAGCGCCCCAATGCTCCTCACTAGCATTGCAGCGTTAGAGCCTGAATAGCCTCGGTATCACGGCACCAAGTGATATCATCACGGCATTCCCGGGACATCCTAGTTATGTTACGAAACTCTAATTAAGCACAAACAACACACAATCATGTGCTCTCATACCAATTTAATTGTGTATTGTGCATAGGGTGAGTATGTACTTTTTAATTTTCATTTACACATTACACATGCATAATGTACAAAGCGAAATATAAATCAAACATCTCATTACACTAATAAGTTAATAGAAAACTATCCTTGAAGTTATGCTTTATATAGTTCTAATCGAGAACAATGTAAGATTCCTTGAGCTAGAATAATAGCTTCTTTTTCTCGATAGAAATTGAATATTTGAAGCAACTCTTGCTTTTAAATTTATATATGGCCTCTCTCTTTAAGTTTTGCTGTTTTTCACTTGTACATTCAATTGAGAAAGAAGTTGGGCTATTTATAGGCATAGTTGCCAATAATTCAGCCAATCAAATGAATATTAGTGGCTAAAACACTTAAGCATGAGGTGTTGCAAATTTGAAAGTTAAATTTGCACCTTATGCTAAATTGAAACAATTTGTGGCAAGGAGCTAGATTGGTAGTCGATGATGCGATATTTCTATATCTTAAAATCAAGCGCAAATATATGCTATCGTAACAACTAATAAAGTCTGATATCGAACCTACAGTGGTTATTTTCATTTTCAACAATTACTAAATTATATCTTTCTTGTAATTATTCAAAAAAATCAAATCTTAATTTTGCAATAAATTTAAGTAAAATAAAAGTGCAGAAAGTAAATGACACAACTAAAATAAAATAATAAAATAATAATATAGAGAAAGCCTAAGGTTAATTACTATCCTTTAATATAATTTTTAAAGATTTAATCTTTCAATATTTATATCCCACAATTCTTATTATTGGTCAAGACACTAATGTATTCACAAGCATCTCACAAAGTCATGCAAGTATATCCTAATTTACTAAATACCTATATTATTATGGTACTTGTAATAAATTAAAATTCATTAAGAACAAGTCTTATTGACCATATACCAATTAGGTATATTCTTATCCTAATTCGAAATTTACATATGCAATATTGAATGTTACTCTACAATCATGCATCAAATTATCTAAATCTAAATACAATGATGCCTCTTTTGAGTTTATCAAAGTATTATCAAATCAATCATAATAATGATCAGATATAATGAAGCATTAAAAATAAATAATTTAAATAATGAAGAATTGAGTTCAAATAAATATTAAAAAAATCCAACAATTAAGCTTACATATTGAGTTCAAGTAATAATCATAGTAAATAAATTATGGCTGAAAAATAAAATAAACATGATACAATCAAAAGCAAACCAATATAGACGTCAATTCGCAGTTGGTTGATACGCTAAAGATTCACCAATAATCTTTCACTTCCTTAAATTCCCTATACTTTTCTCTCTAAAAATTGTCATTCTTCAATGTATTGTGGCACTAAGAGCTTTAAGTTGTGTGTTTCTTGAGGTCTGAAATGAGTGGCCTTTATATGAGGATTGATTGGAGTCTTGAGTTTTATTTCTTTTAGGTTTAGGAAAAATTGCACTATCCATCGCTGCAATGAATACTATTCATCGTTGGGGCGAAAGTACTATAATGCTGCAGTGAGATGTATTTAGCATTGGGGCATTGAAATTTTTGCTGGGGTGAAATACTGTCCACCGTTTCAATAATGTACTGTAGTATTATTACTGTAGCAAATATTGTAGTATTGTTACTGTAGCAGTTATGTTTTGCCTTGTTTTTTTTGAGATTTTCATCCCCAATTGCTTAATTGACTCAAAACCTATAAAATGACATTAAAACATATAAAAAGCCTAATATTTTTATTAAAAAATAAGCATTTAATAAAGTTAAGGGAGTAAAACTAATAGATATAATTTATACTTATCAGTCGAATACAGGCATTATGAATGGCCATTATCTTTGTTAAATATGCCACGTCATGCTTGAAAAATAGCATGACAAATCATGCTTTAAATTAGTGCTTATTGCTCAACCACATCATGCTTGAAGAATAACATAACTAATCATGCTTTAAATTAAACAAATGCCACATCTTGAAATTTGGCCAAATATATGGCTTTTATGGCTCCATTTATTACTTCATTTGTTTGGCCACTTTTACTATTAACACTTAATAATTAAATGGACAAATTATATCATGTCATATGTCATACCATTACAAATTAATGGCATAACACGTGGCATTCAATGAAAATGATGAAGTCGCAAGTCTCACTTGAAAACATCCCAGGTTTAACACTTAAAATCCTAACAATTCTCCAAGAAACCCTAAAATAATTTCAACTTATCGACAACTTCCCATATCGAACCATTCGACCCCACGCGCTATCTCAGTGCATAATGAGTACATTTCATATAGTGAGACTCTCAAGGTTCACACCCGTTTTATCCTATGGAACTCTTTCATAAGTCCATAAACAATTCCTCACACACACATTATTAAAATAACAAAGCAGCTCATTGAACCATACAAATTGAAATTAATACATATTCGTATAATCCCTCAATCATTTATATACTAAAAGAGCGAAGATATATATCATCATCGTCAAGTCTCTATATCTCCAGATTCATCTTTTCGTAAACAATATCCGCAAACACTTTTGCGATATTATTTTTTTACAAGAAACTTTTTCCCAGGTAATATTAATTATGGCCATAAAATTTTCTAGAACATAATCTTAAAACATCTGGATATACAACTTACTCATATAAGTAGACGAACCTCAAATCTACATACACCGGACTCTATAAGCATCGGACCATACCCAACGACATCCAGCAGTCAGACTATGAAAGGTCTCTGACATGTCTGGAACCTAAGTATGGAGGATCATTCATAAGTCCACTGTGGTGCTCATGTCAAGAGACCACAAATACTATTTAACTCAAAAAGATCCTCAATTGACAAATTTATGGGATGTTTATTGAAAATCCTAATTGAGTCTGTTCAGTACTCTGTCTTCACTTAATACCCGCATATCTATACGAACTTTCACTTAACTCATGGTGTACTAAAATATTATAAGTATCTTACCATATATATATATTTTATATTAACAATTTTATTCAAAATATTTATTATATAAATATTCAACAATTAATATTCATACAACATTGGAATAGCACATAAACACCATTTCCAACGATGATGAGGTTAAGTCAAAATTCATTAAGTACAAGTTGTTTTAATCGTGCATGCTGATTAAGTATATTCCTATCCTAACTCAAAACTTGTAAATGCTTTCAATCATACACTAATTTTTTTTAGGCTATTCATTGAGATGCATTTTCTAAGTTTATTTCAATAAATCCAAAGATTATCCAATAACTAACAAGTTAGTTGCAACCGTTAAGCACCAACAAATTAAATAACAACTAAGTTCATATTGTTCAAAGATATAAATATTTACAAACACATGTTTAAGTTCACAACTACAATCATTAGTAAATGCGTTTATGCAACATAATAAAATATATATAGCAAAAGGTAACAAAAATCATTATACAACCAAGTTCAAACCTAGAGATTATAAAAAAAGAAGTTCAAAACAACTCATTGGTCCTCGTTGAATGATCCTCCTTGAAGTCACTGACTTTCTTGATTGTGTTGTTCTATACCTTTAATGATTCCAAGTGTTATTTTGTGTTTATTTACACTAAAAAGCATAAATTTTGGGCTTATAATGATTCACTTTGAAGGCAAAATGAAGATGAAACGTCCCCACTTTCTAATGTGTTCCAAAAATGTCCTTTTATAGTACCAACAAAAGTTGCAATGCCACTGCGTTCTTTCTAGAACGATGTAGCATTTGGTTGATTTATCGTCCCAATGTCATGTATGACAATCTTAATGTTGGGGCATTTATGGCGCAAGGGCATTGCTGAAGTGGCGAGGGAGTATTGGCTACCTTGGATATGTTCTGGATCTCTTGTAGCTTCATTCCTTTAATCACCCCACAACGTTCATCTTTTCTAGAAATGCAAGAGGTGTTGGCACTTGAATGCTGGGTGTTCATCCATTTTGATGAATGTTGGCTCATTAGTATAGAGAATTCAAGGACGTTCACCATTTTTTACACTTCTTTCTTTGAATTTTCACTTTTTGGCATCAATTTTTACATTTTTCCTTCTGATTCCTCTATCTTAGGCCATTTCATGATTCATCCTATAAATTTTAACACTTAGATGCATAAATAGAATAGAATTACTTGATAACTGCAAAAGTCTAAGTTAACATGAGGTTAAAATGTATGTATAATTCACACTCATTAGTATCTTAACAAGTGTATTCCAACTTTTAAATTTATTAAAAGTTTTATCCTTAAATTTAAATAAGAAAATCCATACATTTCTTGAGTAGTCATCCACTAAGGAAAGGAAATACTGGTTGCCTTTATATTGTTTTTGAGTTGGTAAGTCCTCGTATGTCAGCATGAACATATTCCATGATTGCAGTTGCTCTATTTGTGCTTGGTTTGAAACTCAACCTGTGTTATTTTCCTAATATGCACAGAAATCTAGCCCCGTGATTTTACTAGTACCAACTAATCCTTAATTGCCTAATTTTAGTAATCTTGATTCATTAACGTGCCCTAATCTTTTGTACCATAGCTCAGCTTCCTCATATCCCTTATATGCAACAATTGTTAGTGCTCTCAGTAACTGTTTGACCTTTTAGAATGTAAAGGCCCTTTTACTTGGTTCTTTTCATCATTAAAACCCTTACAATTTTTATCTATTCATTCTCAACTTTTTAAGTATATCTTGATTCATTTAAAATTCCTAAAGAAATACGATTTCTCTTGAGTTTTGAAATATTTCTTACATTCTTCAAGATACTAATTATTCCATCATGCATTTTGATTAGAATAGTCCTAATTCCAACCACTTGGCATGTCTGGTTATTGCCCATTAGCACTTCCACCTTCATAATATTCATAGGTGTTAAATCATTCTATATTTAGACTCATATGATAAGTGCAGCTTAAGTTTAAAACCATTTTTCAATATCATCAGTTATGAATGTAAGAGCTTCTAAACTCTCATAACCTTCATTGTCATATCCACGTCTGCATAATATGAATCCTTTTCTTTCAAATTCTTAATTCTCTTGAAGAAGTTTCTCTTAAAATGCCATTCTTTTCACAAAAATAGTACTTTTTTCCACTAGTCTTTAACTTTGACCTGCATTTTCCTTTATAGTTATCTTTTTCTCTGGCAAACAGGTTTTTCCCATTATCTTTCTTCTCATTAATTTTTTTATTTCTTGTTCCCTTAATCTTAATGCAACCAAGAAACCTTTCAAGGTAAGACTTTCTCTATCATATTTAATTGCTGATTTTATTTTCTTGTAAGAACTTGGCAAAAAGGTTAAGAGAATAACAAGCCAATTCTCATCAACGATTGCTTCACCAATATTTGCCAAGTCTATACAGATTCTCTTGAATTCATTAATATTCTCTTCTAAACCTTTAAGGGAATCTATTTGAAATCCAAATAGCCTTTCTTCTAGACAAATCTTACTTGATAAAGTTTTAGAAATATACAGACTTTCAAACTTACCCCAAAGCCCCTTATTATGGTCTCTTTATTGACTTACCACAATACGTTGTTAGATAACTATAAGATGATGGTGTTGAGCGTGACTTCATCCATCTTTGCCATCTTTTTATCGCTTACTAAAGTCCCTTCTTCTTTTAACTCCAATAAGGCTTTCATCTTCTTTTGCCAAAGACTAAAATATCCATGCCTATTAAACTTCTTCACCTCAAACTTAGTGGTTGCTATTCTTCGATTCTTAAAAAAACTAACGTTGATTCTTCTCTCAATTCTTCCAACCTTTAGCTCTTAGCTATTGGAAATTCGCAATTCAACTCAAAACTTAAAATCCAAGAACTAATAACAATAGACAGTAAAAAAATTGAAAAAAAAAAGAAAAGAAATAACACACCAATGATTTATAGTAGTTTAGTTCTTATGAACCTATGTCCATTCTCTAAGCTAATCAATATTCCCAATAATGCATTATAGCTCCAAATAGTACACATTTTATTTAGACAAACTTTTTAGCACATCTCTTACTTTCTCTCTCTAGATAATTTTTTCTTTCTAGAACTCTACTATTTCCTTGTCTTTATGTCTCTTCTCTCTCTTTCTCTCATTTTATATGAAGAGAATGAAGAAAAGTTGATGTGTTAAAGCTATTGTCCTAACCCCTTTTTTTATAGACCTTATTTCATGTTCTATTTCCCTTTTTTATTTCTTGTTATTTATTCTTTGATTTTGAGTCGGGTTGGATTTTGAATTTTTAACATTTATGTCTTAATAACATAATTTTCTTAAGCCGGATATAAAGGTGGGTGTAGTAAAGTCCAATATATAAGAACCAAATAGTATTAAATTGACTCAATTCATTAGATCTCTTGTTATTTTTAAAAAGACTAAAATTATATATGTAGGGGGCAAATTTTATACACAAAAATAAAAAGTACTATTACACTTACATGGTCAAGATATAATCTATATGTCACTAATTAGTGACTATCACTTATCAAATAGTTATTAACTTTTACTTTTTATCAATATGATAGTTATATAATACCAATAAATAAGGAATACATCAGATGTTATATTTATATTTCAATTAAGTAAACATAACATTACTAAAAAAATAAAATATAAAAAAAAAGTTTCCATCAACTTTGCTTTGTGATGAACACATGAAAATACATGTTGTTAAGAGATTCAATCACCATTTAATGTCACTAATTTTAGTATTTTCTGTATTTTTAGCTTGAAATAAAGTGTTCTCCTTAAATTGTGATTAATGAATGTTATTTGGACAAGTTTAGGTAAACTGGACATAACTCTCAATGTAGAAATCGAAATGAAGAAATTCTTGAACCTAGTATAACATGACTCAACCTTACACAAATTTGAAGAATAGTGGAAAAGCCAAATCCAACATGTTATAGGCCAAAAATTGAGATACAACAAAATCGGACTACAACTCTTACCCAGCTTGACCCAACTCACGTATTTGGACCGTATCTCACAAAATACGTACTCAATTAGTATAATTCTTGAAGCTGTGAATTTTTGACTTAACTATCAACAACTCGTATGTTTATGGTAAAGTCCAAATCAGCCTTTATCATAGACCAAATCGCATTGCAAGTGGGTAAAATGGTTGTTGGCCAAATTATGATGTATCTTTGGAATTTTGCTCATATCTCATTGGATACTCATCCAATTTGCATGAAATCAGTGCCCATGAAAAGAAGAGTCAAAATTATACAACTTTTATGTCGGCTGCAGAAGCTGAATTGATCATTTACATTATCAAAAATGTGCTGCAAGTGGATACACGAGTTATTGGCTTAAAATTATTGAAGATTGATGTCATCCATGACATATGTCCATTCATTGCCTATATAAGGAGACCCTTAGGACATTTTTATTAGATAATTCTCTCTTCTTTTATTCTCATTAACATGTATTGTAATTTAGGCTAGAGTTCTTAGCAAGGCTAAGAGATGAACTTTTATGTGTAGTAAATCTACTTCCATGCTTTGATTCGGTGTCAAGAGCTATAAATGTTATAAGTTTGGTTTTGATTAAACTCTTATTTATTTTATTTTATATAATCCAGAGGTTATAATTCTCATGTCTCATATATGTTCAGTCATGTTTTTTTTATGTGATTCATGTTGATTTATAATTGTTACTGGTTACATTATTTTATATGTTAATCTTTTACTGCAGTATTGTCAATTTGATATATTGTCGATCTTGGATAACATGTAAGGGCAATAAATGTTTGATATTCAAGTTAATCTTTTACTGCAATATTGTCAAAATGATATATTGTCGATCTTAGATAACTTGTATAAATAACATGAAGTGTGTTAATACTTACAAAGAGTTTAACTAAATTAAATACATGTGTTATCAAATGTGCTATGTATTACATACCTTACCTTCCGATTGATTGTTTGGGATGTGAAACTTTTAGTTGAGTTATAAATATCGAATCAAAGTATAGAGTAGATTAATAAAGCGTAATTGTAATTCTCAAAGCCTTGCTTAAATCATCATAAGACATTTTCCTCAATTCATAGACAATTCTATCTCATCCGTTTAAATCAATTAACCCTTTGCTACTGCTTTAATATTTTACTTCACTAACCTATTTTGCCAAGAGCTTCCTCGTGGGATCGACACCTCAATCGATACTGCGATAACCGCGTTATATTTTGAGCGTAAACAAAAATTTGGCGCCGTTGCCGGGGAAGCACACTAAGCGAAAGTCGGTTGCGATTATAAATACTAAAGTGGTAACTTTGTATATTTTCTTTTCTTTGTAAACTCTTAGTTTTATTTCCTTTGTTGTAATTTATTTATTATTCATGGTTGGTTCTACCACCTAATTTATTTTGTTTTCTTTAGTTAATTTGTTATATTTTATATTATCTTAATAGCTGATTTTGCCGCCTAATTAGTTTATTTTCTTTTATCTATTTATTGCACTTTATTTTCTTTAGTTTATTTATTGCACTTTTTTTTAATGGCTGGTTTTACCGCCTAACTTTGTTCACTTTCTTTTATTTATTTATTGTACTTTATTTCTTTAGTTAATTTGTTGTATTTTCTTTTTATTTTGTGGCTGGTTCTATCGCCTAACTTTGTTTCTTTATTTTTTTTATTGTACTTTATTTATTTATTGCACTTTATTTTCATTTTCTTTTACGTATTTATTGCACTTTATTTACTTTAGTTAACATGTTGTATTTTCTTTTTATGGCCGGTTCTACCGCCTAACCTTTTATTTATTTACTTATTGTATTTTCTTTTTATTATTTATTTATTGTACTTTTTTTTTTCATACTTTATAATCTTTTGTTTAGTTATTGTATTTATATTTCATGGTTGGTCTTACCACCTAACTTATTTCTATTTCTTGTTGTGTTTATTCCACTTCTTAATTTTCCTTAAGCATTTCTTTCCTTAAAAAATATATATATATATATATACCAAAAAAAAAAAAAATTAGGATGTATGCATCGACCTAGAGACAAACGAGGAAGATTTGTGAGAGAACTAGAACTAGAACTAGAACCACCCCCACAATTTGTAAGTGAAGAGAATTCACCTTCTAGTTCATCTTGTAATTCTAACACAATGAGCCAACACGAAGAAAACTCCGTTAGAACTCTAAAAGATTACTTGCATCCTACTCGCACAGCCACATGATGCGATATTTCTATATCATAAATTAAGTGCAAGTATACACTATCGTATGCAAGTAATAAAGAGACTAAATAAGTCGGATGTCGAACCCACAGGGATAATTCTTTCTTTTTAACCAATTACTAAAATTATATCTTTTTAATAATTATTCAGAAAAATAAAAATCTAAGAATGAATGTAAGAAATATAAAACAAAAACACAATGCAATGAGATTTAAAGATATAGCAATGTAGAGAGAACCTAGGATTAATATTATCCCTCAATATGCTTCTAATGATTAATCCTCTAATATTTAACTCACTTAGTCTTTATTATTGATCAAGACACTAATGTATTCACAAGCCTCTTCCAAGGTCATGCAAGTATACCTTAATTTACCAAATACCTATATTCCTATGGTACTTGTAATAAATTAAGATTCATTAAGATTAGGTCTTATTGATCATACATGCCAATTAGGTATATTCCTATCCTAAATTGAAACTTGCATATGCAACATTGAATGTTACTCTACAATCATGTATCAAATTACCTAGGTCTAAATATTATGATTCCTCTTACGAGTTTATCAAAATATTACCAATTCATTCACCATATATTGGCCAGATATATTGAAGCATTAAACACAAGTAATTTAAATAATAAAAGACTAAGTTTATTAAATACTAAAAGGATATGACAATTTAAGCGCACATATTGAGTTCAAATATTAACCCTAGAAAATAAATTAGCTCATGGCTACAAGAGAACAGCAGTAAAAATAATTATAAATCATGATACAATTATTAGCAAACCGATATAGACGTCGAATTGCTCTTAATTGCGCTGTCTAGAAACTCTTGATGCCGAAGAACGTCTTGTATCTCTCTCTAAAGTTGCTTCAATTAAGCTCCTATTGCTCTCCAAGACTTGTGCTATGTATTCTTGGTGCTTTTGGGTCGTCTTGGATTCTTTCTTGAAGGCTGGGAACGAGTGGCTTTATATAGGGATTGATATGAGCTTGAAAATCTCAATTCTCATCGGACTAGGACTCGCACTACCGCTGGCGCGCTATGCATCTGTCGCTGGGGCGACGCGTGAAAAAGTGATTACCGCTGGAGCGGTGGGATCTTGGCGCTGGGGCGCTGCATGAAAACGGCTTCACCGCTGGCGCGGTGAATTTCTGGCGCTGGGGCGCTATACGCGACTTAAGCAAGTCGTTTTTCTTATTTCGATCACTATTTCAGCGCTGGGGCGAAAATCCTTGTGGAGCTGGGGCGATGGACACATACTTTGAAAACTTTGCATTTTAGTCCCTGTTTTCGCTCCTTTTGCATTCTTTCTTTAAATTTCGTTCAAGTCCCTACAATTAACAATAAAGCACATAAATAGCCATCTATTCTCATAAAATCATAAAATATCAATAATAAAAACATGAGAAAATATATGACAAATTTGCCCTTATCACCACACCATCATGCATTATATTTCCACCTAACACACCACATTCGGATTTTAAACCTGGAATGATACAACTTCTTCCCACTTTTCATGGTCTAGATAGTGAAAATCCTTATGTACATGTTAGGGAATTTAAAGAGGTAATTGCCACCTTCCATAGCCAACCTGAAGCCATAGACACTGTTAGACTTAAATTTTTCCCTTTTTCTTTGAAAGACAAAGCAAAGAGTTCGCTATACTCTTTGAGGCCGAGGTCTATAGGAACTTGGGCAGAAATGACCCAAGCATTTTTCAATAAATACTTCCCACAGCACAAAACTAATGGCCTGAAAAGACAAATTTCTTCCTTCTCCCAAAAAGATAGTGAAACCTTATATCAAGCATGGGAAAGGTTTAAAGAGTTATTAAATCTATGCCCTTATCATGGGTACGAAAATTGGCGCTTGGTTAGTTATTTCTATGAGGGACTCACAATTAGAGAGCGCCAATTTATTGAGATGATGTGTAATGGGGAGTTCCTTCACAAAGATCCTAAGGAAGCCATAGAATTCCTTAATGACTTAGCCGAAAAAGCCCATACATGGATTGGACCTAGCATTACTGAAAACATAAATAGGTCACGACCCAATGGAGTTTTCCATCTTAGGGAAGAGGATAACCTCAAAGCCCAATTAGAGGTCTTAACTAGGGAGTTAGAGGCCTTGAAAACAAAAGATAGAAGGGTTACCCACACGGTTGCTAGAGTTGAGTCACACGATGTCTGTTTTGTCTGTGGAGGAGCAGAACACTTAGCTCAGGATTGTCCCACATATAGTGAGATGAGAGAGATATATGAGGAACAATGTAATGTCCTAGGGATGTACAAGAAGCCTTATTCACCCTACTCTGAAACATATAATCCTAGCTGGAGAAACCACCCAAATTTCAGTTGGAAATCTGACCAACAAGCCAACAACCAATGGAAACAAGAACAACAAGCACCCAAGTCTTATGTTGCACCTCAATATAATGCACGACCAACTAGGAGTTCTTTAGAGGATACATTACAAGCATTTATGGAGGCACAAAGTAAGACTAATCAAAAATTTGAAACAATTCTTGCACAGGTGGTGGACGAAAACAAAGAAATCAAGAGTCAAATCACAAAGTTGACCAGTGCCTTAACTGTACAGAGCGAGGTAAGTTTCCATCTCAACCTCAATCCAATCCGAAAGCACAATTCATGGCATAAGCTTCTACTTCTGATGTTCAAAATCTCAAAGAAGTCAATGCCATTACTACTCGAAGTGGTAAGATTGTAAGTGAGCCTACTCCTGAAATTAACACATCTATAAGTAGTAAAGATGCCCCCCTTGAAAAAGAGGCCACAATGGAAAAAGAGCCCGAAAGTAAGTTTTCAATCCCAGTGCCTTTTCCTCAAGCTCTTCGACCGGTTGGGAAAAATTCAAAAATTCAAGGTGAGATTTTGAAACATTTGAAACAAGTTAAAATTAACCTTCCCTTGTTACATTTGATTAAGCAGGTTCCAACTTATGCCAAAGTCATCAAGGATTTATGCACTATCAAAAGAAAACACCATATGAAGAAAACTGCATTTTTGGCAGAACAGGTAAGTGCAGTGATTGAACAAAAGACACCACCCAAGTATAAAGACCTAGGATGTCCCACAATCTCCTGCCAAATTGGGACACATGAGTTTGGTCAAGCTTTATTGGACTTAGGAGCAAGTGTAAATTTAATGCCTTATTCTATTTACTTACAGTTGGGACTTGGTGAGATTAAACCAACATCTGTAGTCCTACAATTAGCTGACCGATCAATCAAGAAACCACGGGGAATAGTAAAAGATGTTTTGTTGCAAATTGATAAATTTTACTACCCTATTGATTTTCTTATTTTAGATACTCATTCTATTGTTAACATGGAGTCAAAAATCCCTCTTATTTTGAGGAGACCTTTTCTAGCCACTGCTAACGCTCTTATTAATTGCAGAAATGGTCTAATGAAATTATCTTTTGGGAATATGACTCTTGAGGTAAACATTTTCAATATTGGCAAACAACCACGAGAAGAAGACGAGTGCTATCATTCATATATGATAGACACACTTGTAGCAGAGGAAGCTTATAAAAATCATGGCTATGATTCTTCGAAAAACCTTCTCAATTTTGATTTTGAAGAATTGTATTATCCTAATGTAACAACTGATTTGTTTAGTATTTTTGACTCACAGGATAAACGGAATCGATTTTGGCAGCCACACTTTGAAGAGTTGCCACGAGAGAGGGAGAGTCCAAAACCATCAAACCTCGAGACACCACAAGTTGAGCTTTCTCCACTGCCTAAAGGTTTGAAACACGCATTCTTGGGACCAGGTGATACCTTTCCTATCATCATTTCTTCTGAACTTAGTGCTGAACAAGAGAAAAAATTGATAAAATTGTTAAAAGAACATAAGTCTGCACTAGGTTGGACCATAGCTGATATTAAAGGTATTTCTCCATTGATATGCTCCCATAGAATTCATTTAGAGGAAGGTTCCCAACCTCGTAGAGACCCACAAAGAAGACTTAACCCAACAATGAAAGAAGTAGTGAAGAAAGAGGTCTTGAAACTATTAGATGCGGGTATAATCTACCCAATTTCTGATAGTCAATGGGTAAGTCCAACTCAAGTAGTTCCTAAGAAATCTGGGGTTACTGTTGTTGAAAATGAGAATGGAATACCTGTTCCAACTAGGGTAGTAAGTGGTTGGAGAATGTGTATTGATTATAGAAAGTTAAACACAGCCACTAGGAAAGACTATTTTCCATTGCCTTTTATCGACCAAATTTTAGAACGTGTAGCTAGACATCCTTTTTATTACTTTCTTGATGGGTATTCAGGGTATTACCAGATTGAGATAGCTATAGAAGATCAAGAAAAAACTACTTTTACATGCCCTTTTGGTACTTATGCTTTTCGTAGAATGCCATTTGGATTATGTAATGCACCAGCTACTTTCCAGCGTTGCATATTGAGTATTTTCTCTGATATGGTTGAAAAATGCATGGAAGTCTTTATGGATGATTTGACTATTTTTGGTAATTCTTTTGATTTATGCCTACTTAACTTGAAATCTGTTTTGAGTAGATGTGAAGAAAAAGGACTTGTGCTAAATTGGGAGAAATGTCATTTCATGGTATCTTCAGGAATCGTTTTGGGGCACATTGTATCTGAAAGAGGGATAGAGGTTGACAAGGCAAAAATTGAATTAATCTCTAAATTACCTACACCTAAAACGGTAAAAGATGTCCGATCCTTTCTTGGACACGTTGGCTTTTACAGAAGGTTTATACAAAATTTTTCTGCCATATCTAGACCATTGTGTAACCTTTTGCTAAAAGATGCAGAATTTATATGGACACAAGAGTGTGAGGAGGCATTCCGAACACTCATTGCCAAACTCACCACCGCTCCTATCATGCAATCATCAGATTGGAACCTTTCATTTGAAATTATGTGTGATGCAAGTAATTATGCTGTAGGAGCAGTTCTTGGGCAACGGAGGGAGGGAAAACTCTTTGTTGTTTATTATGCTAGTAGGACTTTGAATGATGCTCAAATGAATTACACTACTACTGAAAAAGAACTATTAGCTGTTATTTTTGCCTTAGATAAATTTCGTTCTTATTTGATTGATTCACCTATTGTTATTTTTACTGACCACGCAGCCCTTAAGTACCTTCTTTCTAAGAAGGATGCTAAAGCCCGTTTAATTAGGTGGATTCTTCTTTTGCAGGAATTTAATATAACCATCAAAGATAAGAAAGGCGTTGAAAATGTTATTGCTGATCATCTATCCCGCCTTGAGTTCACTGACTCTACTGATTTACCACCCATTCGAGACGATTTTCCAGATGAACATCTTTTTGCTATAAGCCAAATACCTTGGTATGCACATATCGTAAATTATTTGGTTTGTGGTGAACTTCCATCTGACTGGAGTGCACAAGATAAGCGTAAGTTCTTGGTTGAGGTACGTAACTTTTATTGGGATGATCCATATCTTTTCAAATACTGTCCTAACCAAATCATGAGACGTTGCATTCCTGAAAGTAAAGTTTCTAGTGTCTTAAATTTTTTCCATAGTGCTGCTTGCGGTGGCTATTTTTCTATGAAGAAGACAGCTGTGAAAATTTTACAGTGTGGTCTTTATTGGCCCACTTTGTTCAAAGACACTAATAATTTTTGTCGTTCCTGTGAAAGATGTCAAAAGTTAGGTGCTTTATCTCGAAGAAATATGATGCCTCTTAACCCTATTCTTGTTATCGAGATATTTGACTATTGGGGTATCGATTTTATGGGTCTTTTTCCTTTATCTTTTGGCTATCTTTACATCCTTTTAGCTGTTGACTATGTATCAAAATGGGTGGAGGCTGTAGCTTGTCGTGCTAATGATAATACAACTGTGGTAAAATTCTTAAAAGAAAATGTGTTATCTAGGTACGGTACGCCACGTGTCATCATTAGTGACCAAGGAACACATTTTTGTAATCGTTCTTTTGAAGCTTTGATGCGCAGGTATGGTGTTCTTCACAAAGTTTCCACTGCATACCATCCACAGACAAATGGACAAGCCGAGCTAGCAAATAGAGAGGTTAAACAGATTTTGAAAAAGACAGTTAACCCAAATCGCAAAGATTGGTCTCTACGCCTTTCTGATGCATTATGGGCATATCGTACTGCATACAAAACCATCTTAGGAATGTCCCCATACCGGCTTGTTTATAGGAAAGCTTGCCATTTACCTGTTGAGCTAGAACATAAAGCTTATTGGGCTGTCAAAACCCTTAACTTTGATTTGAATGCTGCAGGTCTCCAGAGAAAGTTACAATTGTCAGAAATAGAAAAGCTACGAAATGACGCATATGACAACTCCAGAATTTACAAAGCTAAAATGAAAGTAGCTCATGATAAACAGATCTCAAGGAAACACTTTGAGCCAAATCAACGAGTCTATCTTTATGATTCTCGATTGCATTTACACCCTAGAAAGTTGAGATCTCGATGGACTGGTCCATTTATGGTAAGACATGTTTTTCCTAATGGTGCTGTTGAAATATAAGACCCCACTAATGGACGGACTTTCAAAGTGAATGGACAGCGACTAAAAAGCTACGTGAAAAGGTAAACGACTCTATATACCTAGGCGAGATCCCTCTTGTGGATCCTGTCTATCGTGATTGATCAGGTTCAATCTATCTGTACCATATTTTATATTTTGTCTATATTTTATCTTTTGACTTTTTATTTTTGCTTTTATTTTCTTGCACATTTTATTTTACTTTATTTTCTTTTTATTTTTTTTTCAGTGTGATTTTATTTTTCGGTCAAGTGGCGGATACGGTACTCCATGACTATTAAAGTCGGTTTCTCAGTTCCCTAAAAACTGTCCCTCAAACTGTGCATTCATCTCTTTTCTTTCTTTCAAAATGGATCGCATTCTTGCCAACCTTAAAAAACGTTTTCTTTCATTTCCTCAAAATGCTCTACTTAAGATTTACAAAGCACGGTGTGAAAGACTAAGGCTATTGATGTTGGGTAATATCCCTGCGGACCTTCGTTGGTTAATTGAAGCCAAGGTTCGGTTGTCTGGTGAGTTTGAAAATGATTTTGTTTCTCATATGCCTGGTCTTGGAAGAAGCTCCTATGCCAAAAGGCGACGAGCAAAAAGGTTACAAGTCTGTCATAAATGTGCTCGATGGAATTGTAATCGGAGTTGTCGTTCTTTAGGATTCGTATCTAGAAATCGAGAAGACAAAATTCAGTTCATTAAGGATGGACTGAGTAAGGAGTCTTTGGATGATATCCTATTGACTCTTGAGACGCATCCCTGTAGGCTCGTGCAACGTGAACTTCTCGATTTATGGAACAAATTCAAAAATGAACATCAACGGTATAGTCTCGGGAATCTGACTCTAAAAGACCCTGTTTGCCAATTTATAAGAAAATTGGATGGGAAGCCTATCCCCGACCCATAGAGGGCGTTTAAGCCGTTACTGAACGTAAAACCAGAGGAAGATGTGAGCCACAATCACAACTACTTGTAAATACATGTGTTTTAATTTCAAACTTTATTTTATGAATAGTAAGGCTACTCATGTAGATGTCTTAAATTCAAATCTTTTTGTTCAATAATGCATGTGGGTCATTATGTTTAAATTTTTGTGTTTTATTTTTAACTCTCTTTTGACAAACTGTCGGGTTACCAAAATCATTGTTATCATTTGGCACTCTATAAATACAGCACCTCAGTTTCTTCATTTTCATATATTGAGATAAATGTGAGAGTAGATATGGAGGAAACCCAAGTTCGACAATTTCAAAATATATATGTATTTTGTGGATCTAGTCCTGGGGAGAGTAAAGTGTTCGTAGAAGCAGCAAACAATCTAGGAAAAACATTAGCTGCAAGAAAAATTCATTTGATTTATGGAGGAGGTAGCCTTGGGCTAATGGGGTGTGTGTCAACAGCTGCACATTTAGGAGGAAGTCAAGTTTTAGGTATTATTCCTATAGCTTTGGCCGTGGGAAACCTGACCGAAAAAATAATAGGGGAAGAATTACAAGTCTCATCCATGCATGAACGTATAGCCAGATGCTTTGCAATGCAGACGCTTTTATTGCTTTACCAGGTGGTTTTGGTATCTTGGAAGAAATTTTTCAAATTGTCTCTTGGGCCCAACTGAATATCCACCGAAAACCCATAGGTTTGTTGAATGTTAATAACTATTTTGATTGCTTACTTTGTTTTTTTGATCAAGCTGTGAAACAGAATTTTATTTCACATTCGGCGCGATAGATCTTGATTTCTGCTACTGAGGCGGATGAATTGATTAACAAATTACAGGCAGTTACCTACGAACTTGACCCAGCAATAACTCGGATCGATTGGTCAGTGGGCCTTAACAAGCGAAAATTGGATCTGACACTTCGTTTGTAAATTTTTCTTTTTATTTATTTATTTATCAGTATCATCATTTTAGTTTATATTTGCTTAAGTGTCTCTCAGGTTTGTTTCTTTCAAATAACTGGCGTTTCAGGTAATGTCTCCTATACTTTATCTCTTTCTATTTAAACATTGAGGACAATGTTTCATTTGGTTTGGGGGGGAGGATAGTAGACATACGTTGCATTTTGCGAAAAAAAAAAATTGTGGTCCGACATTTGATTAAAATGGCAGAGTAAAGAGTTCATTCTTAAACTCTTGAGACGCATTCTAGGTCAAATTAGAATGGCAGAGTAAGGAGTTTTAGTACTAACTTTTGAAATGCATTTTAACTAACTTTTTGTTATTTTGTTTTATATTTCATACATTGTCGTTTACTGTTTGTAGTCTTGGTAATTCTTGTATAAACAAATTTGCTTTTCTGCCTAAGTATGATTTCAAAATTGTTTAAGTTGAGTCACTGTTTCTATCTAGGTTACTAAAGAATGACTTTCAAAATATTTTTGACCACAATGCTAAGCCTTGTGGTAAGATGGATGATTCAATTTATATAGCCAAGAGAATTCCCATGTTTAAGTATATATTTTTCTAATCTCACATATCTTTTGTGAGTAAGTGGAAAGGTTGAGAAAACAGCTTATGAACCTTCATTGATCTTTTGAATTGGTTAATTTTTGTTTAGAATGATATTATTTGAATTAAGGGATAAGTTGGTTGCATTTGTGCATAATATAATTTGGTGAGAAACCTTTGTAATGCTTCTTTGTATTCTTCAAAAAAAAAACCACAAAAATACCAAAAACAAAAAAAAAAAAAACATTACTAAAGTACTATTACACTTACACGGTCAAGATATAATCTATATGTCACTAATTAGTGACTATCACTTATCAAATAGTTATTAACTTTTACTTTTTATCAATATGATAGTTATATAATACCAATAAATAAGGAATACATCAGATGTTATATTCATATTTCAATTAAGTAAACATAACATTGCTAAAAAAATAAAATATAAAAAAAAAGTTTCCATCAACTTTGCTTTGTGATGAACATATGAAAATGCATGTTGTTAAGAGATTCAATCACCATTTAATGTCACTAATTTTAGTGTTTTCTGTATTTTTAGCTTGAAATAAAGTGTTCTCCTTAAATTGTGATTAATGAATGTTATTTGGACAAGTTTAGGTAAACTGGACATAACTCTCAATGTAGAAATCGAAATGAAGAAATTCTTGAACCTGGTGCAACATGACTCAAATTTACACAAATTTGAAGAATAGTGAAAAAGCCAAATCCAACATGTTATGGGCCAAAAATTGAGATACAACAAAATCGAACTACAACTCTTACCCAACTTGACCCAACGCATGTATTTGGACCGTATCTCACAAAATACGTACTCAATTGGTATAATTCTTGAAGCTGTGAATTTTTGACTTAACTATCAACAACTCGTATGTTTATGGTAAAGTCCAAATCAGCCGTTATCATGGACCAAATCACATTGCAAATGGGTAAAATGGTTATTGGCCGAATTCTGATGTATCTTTGAAAGTTTGCTCATATCTCATTGGATACTCATCCAATTTGCATGAAATCAGTGCCCATGGAAAGAAGAGTCAAAATTCTACAACTTTCATGTCGGCTGCAGAAGCTGAATTGATCATTTACATTATCAAAAATGTGCTGCAAGTGGATACACGAGTTATTGGCTTAAAATTATTGAAGATTGATGTCATCCATGACATATGTCCATTCATTGCCTATATAAGGAGACCCTTAGGACATTTTTATTAGATAATTCTCTCTTCTTTTATTCTCATTAACATGTATTATAATTTAGGCCAGAGTTCCTAGCAAGGCTAAGAGATGAACTTTTATGTGTAGTAAATCTACTTCCATGCTTTGATTCGGTGTTAAGAGCTATAAATGTTGTAAGTTTGATTTTGATTAAACTCTTATCTATTTTATTTTCTATAATCCAGAGGTTATAATTCTCATGTCTCATATATGTTCAGTCATGCTTTTCTTATGTGATTCATGTTGATTTATAATTGTTACTGGTTACATTGTTTTATATGTTAATCTTTTACTGCAGTATTGTCAATTTGATATATTGTCGATCTTAGATAACATGTAAGGGCAATAAATGTTTGATATTCAAGTTAATCTTTTACTGTAATATTATCAAAATGATATATTGTCGATCTTAGATAACTTGTATAAATAACATGATGTGTGTTAATGCTTGCAAAGAGTTTAACTAAATCAAATACATGTGTTATCAAATGTGCTATATATTACATAACTTCCGATTGATTGTTTGGGATGTGAAACTTTCAGTTGAGTTATAAATATCGAATCAAAGTATAGAGTAGATTTATAAAGCATAATTGTGATTCTCAAAACCTTACTTAAATCATCATAAGACATTTTCCTCAATTCATAGACAATTCTATCTCATCCGTTTAAATCAATTAACCCTTTGCTACTGTTTTAATATTTTACTTCACTAACCTATTTTGCCAAGAGCTTCCTCGTGGGATCGACACCTCAATCTATACTGCGATAGCCGCATTATATTTTGAGCGTAAACACTTTGACTAATCTTTCCTAAGCCTCCATCTCCCCAAAAAGGCTAAACCAATTATCAAACAACAAACAAATGAAAAAAAAAAATAATAAACGTATTCAAGGGATTCAATTTTTATTTGGCTGCTCTTGCCTAACCATTCAATAAGTAGGTCAATTATGATGCTTATTTTCAATACTACCAATAATTCAAAATTCAATCGATGTCATTTTTGTAAAAGTTAGCTATTTATCTTTTAATCTTTAATCAAATTGTTAGAAATGACAATTATAAGGATTAGTGCATCTTCCCTTAAAACAACTAGCAAGAAAAGCCATTACATATAATTTTTTTTTTAGCAAATTGTACTCTCCAAATAAGATATGTTATCTTTAGTATAAATCTAAGATAATTTATATTAATACCACTTGTTGATTTTGGAGATTAACAATTGTTCTCCAAGGACCTAAAGTCTTCGACCCACAAGGCCCAAAGGATCTCAATCTACAAGACCCAAAAGACAACATCGGTCTAAAAAATGTCTTTAAATAATAGGCATCATTTCTCAACTCGTCAAAATATTGGTTATAACTTTGTTACCCTATTCAGTTAAACTCTACATAGGAACAATCTCTGCTCTTATCGAGCAGAGCACAGATCAAAACTCTACCACCCAAAAAACTAAAAATAAAAATTTAACTTATAAGAGTCATAGATAAGTTCAATTTTATTAGGAAAAAATCCCTAATTAGGGAGAGATCCCCAAAATCACGATATAAGTCCTACGAGGGCAAGAACGATCTACTACGATTTTAGAAAAACACAAATAAAAAAATATTAAAAAGAAATGTCCATAAGACTTCTAAATCCTAATAAAATTCTAACGTTATAGGTTAAACCTACATTTTCACCCTATAAATAGGGAAGAAATTCTACATATGGGATCAGAGTGATCATCATTACCAGAAGCTTCATAATACTTTTCAAGACTAAATTTTAAGGATTATCGTCCTCAAGATCACAAGAGTACACACAAAATAAATATACCAAGCTACTTATTATTTTTTCCCACTCTACTTTCTTGCCTTACTTTTTATTTTTCCAGATCGTTGTTGACTTAAGTATTGAAGTGCCTATACCGAAAAAATATTTGGTGCAATTTTACTTTTTCTTTGGTTACAGGGTTCTCATCAAACCTAATATCATGGGGAAGAACAATCTAATTTAGTTTAAATCGCATCCTATCCTAGATGTCAAGGTCAAGCTTTGCTCAAAAAATAAATTCAACTTCTTAACCTGTGAGTTACCAAATTTTGGGGTTAATAATTTGGCACGATGTATGGGAAGCAAATGAAAAGGTTATAAAAATAAGATTAAGAACATCAGTAAAAAATTATCACCACTTGATCCATGCCCGCACAAAAAAGCAAACAAACCCCACGACCTGATGAGAATCCTAAATTACGAAACCTAGATAGATTCATGGAAATATAGTATAGCAATAACTCACACCAACAAAAAGAACTACTGGCCTAGCAGAAAGCTTTGGAAGAAGAATTAAGAAAGTTGTGACAAAAAAAGATGAATTGAAAAGTTTAATGTCAAAACTTCTAGAAAAGTGAAATAACCCAGAAGGATTATAAAAGTCTCATCTAATTTCTAAGTCACAATGACATTTCATGCCTCCAAAAAGTGTCCTCCTAATTGTGGGAGAAGCCAGAAATTCATCTCGACTCACTAAAAAACAGAAGGGAAAAAGAGTCCTGGTAGAACGTTCTGAAATAAAACGTTATCCACTAAGTCAAATATCATGCTAAGGAGATCTCGACCATTCCCCTAACCGATCAAAAGTTGGAGATTTAGATCTCATTAGACGAACCAACACAAATCATTACTCGGAAGGAAATGATGCTCGAAGAATCATAGATAAACTCAAAAGAGATGGGCATGCACAAAAAGCCTAAAACAATTTAAAAAGAAAGGAAAAAGTTAGCAAGTTCAAAGGAGATGCTAGAGAGAGATTAAATAAGAAAATAAGTAACAGTAAGGTCAATGAGAATGTAAGAAGAATCCTTGACCAAATCAAAGAATGTGAGTACAACAAAAAACACAACCTATAGTAATGACTACACCAACTCCTTAAAAATTAGAAAATATAAAAGTTCCCTACACCAAAAGCAATTGAGTGGGAGAAAATCTCATCTCATCAACAAACTAAGACATTGAGTTACCAAAAGGATTTAAGCTGCTAAGTCTCCCAACTTATAAAGGCACAACATATCTTCATCACTACATCGATCAGATAATTGATGTGCTATTTGATTGTCAGACTCAAATAGAAGTAGATGTGCTAACTATTCTATGCCAATCTAGATGAACAAGCCCTTCTTTGGTACATAAACTTGAGGCAAATGAGTATTTCCTCCTTTATCAAACTAACTGAGAAGTTTGCCCAACATTTTCGAAGAGCCTATGAGAAAAATACAAACCCTCTATAGCGATGACAACTCAAGCAAGGTCATAACGAGAGCCCAAGAGATTTTATGCAACAATTCCATAAGGAGATAATCTAACTTAGAGCATGTGACCTACCCGTTGCATTAGAAGCATTAAAGGAAGGACTCAAGTCTGTTATTATATTTTTTTATTTGAAAGTTCATCTGCCACCTATGTAATTACTTTTGAACAAATCCTTCAACACATAAAAATTAAAGAAGAAGAAATAACAAAAATAGTGGCTAAAGCAAATACTCAAGAAAAATAAAAAGGTGAGAGCTAAGAAAATCCTTTGAGAGGAGGACAACATGAGAATAAAGAGATAGAAATCTACAAAGAACAATAAAATACCTGCAAAGAGGTTCCCATTAAGAAGGTAATAAGTGGGAAACAAAAAACATCTCCCCCTAAAGTGGTAAAAGTAGAAAAAGATAGGTATATTCCTACAGCAGTACCGTTGCTAGTGATATTCAATGCCATTAACCTTACCATCGAATAACCAAGACCCCTCTTAACATTGCCCAAACATAGAAAAGGGAATAAAAAATGTGAGTTGCATCAAAACCACTACCATCCCACAATTGAATGCACAAACTTATGGGTCCAAATAGATTAGCTAATAAGGAATAGGTACCTGAATAAGTTTAAAGCCAACATGGGATCAAAGAATAATTTGACTAGAGAAACCTAAGAACTTGAGAACTCTCTAACACTAGAAACAACTATGATCATCTTAGAGGGTGTGACACTAGTAGGAGACTCGAATAAACAAACAAAAAGTTATTCTCGATACTCACTAGATCGACACAAAGTAATGTGTAACACTCCGACTACTAAGAAATCGCGAGTACATTTAGTACAAATCACATTTACCGATAAGGATCCCAAAAAAATTAGTTACCCTCATAATGATGGGTTATAACTCTCTAGATAGCTAGGATGGAAGTAAATAGAGTGTTCATCAACACAAAGAGCTTAGTGGTTATAATATTCAAAGAAACACTCAACGAGCTCAACATTAAGTAGCTCAAGATTGAGCCCATATAGACTCCCCTCTATAGATTTAGAGACGGCTATATAATGTCATTGAGAGTTATAAACTTACTAATATCTATAGGGGAAAATCCTTACACAATGACAAAAATGGTTAACTTAGTGGTGATTAACTAGCTACACCTTACAAAGTTATGCTAGACAGACCTTTCATGATAAACTCTAATGCCACCATGTGCATTATTATTAAAAGCTCAAATTCCTCTCTAGAGATGGAATAGAAATCCTTAGGAGTGATTAAAAGACAACCAGAAGTTACTATGCGACCACATCCAAGAGAACCTTCTATATCTCCATTATAGGTCTAAGAGAAGAGAACAAACTAAAATCTCTATAACCAGTGGTAGACTTGCTCCAAATACCTATATACCTATCTAACTAAAATCCCTCAAAAGGAACATAAAGATAGGCTCGCAACTTAAACCAAAGATGAGAGAAAAGTTGACCACTTTGATAAAAAAGTTCTCATATTTCTTTCCCTGGTCATACGAGGACATGCTAGGAATAGACCTTGCCCTTATATCACATATGCTAACTATCAATCTATCTTTTAAGCCAGTCAAGTAAAATAGACGAATCTTTAATCAAAAGAGAAATGAAGCTATTACGACTTAAGCAAAAAAAAAACTCTTGACGATAAGATTCATTTTAGAAGTTCACTACCTTGAATGGTAGCCAATGTTGTCATTGTTAAAAAGAAAATGAAAAATGAAGAATATATATAGACTTCAAAGATCTAAACAAAGTATGTTCTATAGATAAATTTTCCTTATCTAAGATTAACCAATTAATTGATGCAATGACTTAACACACATTTCTTAGCTTCATAGATGTATTATTAGGATACAATCAAATCAAAATGTTCTTGCTAGATTAAGAAAATACCTCTTTTATCACTCATCAAGGAATGTACTGCTACAAGATCATGTCATTTGGTCATAAAAATGCAGGTGCCACTTACCAAAGAATCATCAATAAGCTATTCAAACCTCTAATCTAGAAAAGTTTGGAAGTATACATAGATGACATGATTATAAATTTCGAACAAACAAAAAATCATATAAACAACCTAAGAGAAACCGTCATGGTCCTGAGAGAACACAATATGAAGCTAAATTCCAAAAAAAAAAAATGTTTTTTGGGGGTAAAATCAAGAAAGTGCTTAGGCTTCCAAGTATGCCAAAGAAGAATAGAAGCTAATCCATAAAAATTTCAAGCAGTTCTTGAGATGAAGTCTCCAAGCATATTCAAAGAAATATAAAGGTTCATATGCCGAATAACTACTCTCAACCGTTCATTTCAAAAGCCACTAACAAGTGCTTTAAATTTTTTTAAGCTATTAAAAGCAAGACAAAACAAGGTGGCCTCCTTAATACGATGAAGCTTTTCAAACATTAAAAGAATATCTTGCTCAACCACTCCACCTTGTTGCATAAAAACCAAAGATTGATTAATACTATTCTTAGGAGTCTCAACTTGAGCAGTAAGCATTACATAGGTCAAATAAGAAGAAAACATTCAAAAACTAATCTACTTTGCTAGAAAAGCATTTACGAATCCTGAGACTCGTTATTCACTAGTAGAGAATCTAGCTTTAACACTAGTCACGGCTGGATTAAAGTTATAGCCTTATTTTTAAGCCTATACAATAATCATTCTCACAAACTAGCCCCTAAGACAGATTCTTCACAATCCCAACATTTCCAAATGTCTCATTAAATAGGTGATTGAGCTCAATGAGTTCGATATATAATACAAACTAAAATCAGCCATTAAAGCACAAGCCCTCACAAATTTTATCGCAGAATGCACGTATGAAGACTAAGTGAAAAAAGAAACTTCTTGTAAAGAATCTCTAAATGTCCATGAAAAACAAGTTCCTTATACTCCAACCTAGACATTTTTCCTTAATAGGGCCTCAAATATAAAAGGATGCAAAGCTAGTGTAATTCTTATTAGTCCAAAAGAAGATGAACTTAGTCATACAGTCAGATTTAGCTTCCTGGCCATTAACAATGAGGTTGAATATAAAGCCCGTCTTGTTGAACTAAGGGTAGTACAATCACTCATTGTTTAGAGAGTTTTCGTTAAAAGTGATTCATGACTTGTTGTCAATCAAATCAATAAAGGATACGAGGCTTGGGGACTACAAATGGATGTATACCTCAAAATGGTAGAAATAGTTATAAAAAAATCCGAGGAGGTAGTCTTCCAATAGATACCAATGGAAGAAAATCGTAAGGCAGATATCCTAGCATGCATAACTTCAATAGAAAAAGCTTTGAATACCATAATCAGTCCCCTTCGAATTCATCCCCAAACCAAGTATAGAAATAGAAGAACCCAAAGATGTTATATAAGTCAACTTACAACCCAATTTCATGGACCTAATCTAGGACTTCATAAAAAAGGAACTTGCCAAAAAATAAGCAAGAAACACGGTAATTAAGGTATAAGGTAACTTGTGATACCATTATTGATAGTGTCCTCTACCAATGGGGGTACTTTTTCCTCTACCTTAGATGCTTAACACCTGGCGAAGCTAAATATGTGCTATATGAAATACACAAAGGAATTTGCAAATCATTCCGGAGTAGAGGCCTTAACCTGCAAAACCTTCAGGATGGGATATTACTGGCTTACCACATTTAACGATGCAAATGAGTTAGTTAGAAAATGTAACGCATGCCAAAAGTAATAACATCCATGTTCCACCAAAAAATTTGAGAACAATGAATAGTCCTTGGCCCTTCACACAATAAAGGCTTGACTTGATCGACCCCCTAACCCTTAGAAAGGGACTAGCCAAATATGCAGTCGTTACTATGGATTACTTTACTAAATTGATAGAGGCCACTATCAATTTAAATTTTTGTATGGAAAAACTTAGTTGGGAGATTTAGGATCCACTATCATCCCAGACCACGACAAGTAGTTGATAATAAAAATTTTAAAGACTTCTACAAATAGCTCAGAAATCAACTCTTATTTACCTCACCGGCCCATCTGAATATAAACGGATAGGTCAAATCTTTTAATAAACTCATAAAAATTGACTAAAAAGAAATAGACTGAAAAGAAAGGAGCTTGGGTCAATGATTTACCCAAAGTTCCATGGTCTCTTCGAACGATCAGTAAAATAGCTATTAGAGAAACACATTTCTTTCTAGCCTTTGATTATGAAGCTGTGATCACAACAGAAATAGAGGTATCCGCTCATAGAGTGCAAAGTTTTAACAAAGAGAAAAATGAAGAGCTAATGCAAAAGAACCTAGACCTCATTGAACAAAAGAAGGACACAACTAAAATTTGAACTGCTGCCCATCAACAAAAGATTGCTCGACATTACAACAAACGAGTTTAAGCTGAAGCATTTCAAGGAGACTTGGTCCTAAGAAATTGTTTACCAAACATAAAGGACCCAATAAATAGAGTCCTCAGACTAAACAACAATAGTCCTTATAAAGTGCTTAGAAGAATTCGATTAGAAGCATATGAGCTCGAGCTCGTTGATGGAAGAATTGTCAGGAAACTATAGAATGTTGAAGTCTTGAAAAATTATTACCAATAGATATATTATTTTATTATTAAGAAAATTTTCTTTTTTGTTTTATAAGCACTTGTATCAAAAAGGTTTGTAAGGTGACCTGGTGCTCTAAAACAAATAATAATAAAATAGCCAAAAGAAAGTAGTTAACAAAAAAATAATTCTCATTCAATTTCAAAAAAAATTTACAAAAACGAATAAAAAAGATCAAGAATGATGAGGAGCCACTACATTGAAAGTCTTTTTTATCCTCTTTTGAGACATATAGAGCATCATCCAGCCATTGGAGATCAATATCAAGGTAGTGCTTCTTCAAAAGACAAACACTTCTCTTAAATCCGTGCATAACCCCTAAGGCAAAAGAACACTATACAACATCAATAGCTCTATTAGCACGCATTTCATCCTCTTCAACTTGAGCATTCATTCAACCATATTCCTTTTTAGAAGCAGTAACAAGCTCCTTTAAATATTACACCCGATCTTTTAGGTGTTTGTTTTGCTTTATCAACTCAAACCTTACTCTCAGCAAAAATTACACCTCCAGAAGCCTCATCTTGATGAACTTTACTTAGCTGCCCCAGCTTAGAAGCACGACCCTCTACTGTGGCTACTTTAGCAAACATCTCTTTGAGCTTTTCCTCCAAGCACTTCATTGCCCTGTCCTTTAGTCAACACTACTTCTTAGCTTCGGTTAACTTCTTTTCAAGTTTTAAAAACTTTAGACCATTATAGATCCCCCCAAGGATAGTTTTACAGCAAAGAGAAAAACCATACACTGATTAAGAACATAAAGAGTGTCTGAACAAAAAAAAAAAAGATAATCTTAAGCAGATGAGATAAAGGTATAATGGAAATACCTCTATAGCACTCACAAGTGACATATGAAAGGCAGTAAAAGTTTCTCAATCCCATATTTTATGGGCACGAGAAAGGCTGATAGCACACTCCACTTCCTTAAAAAGAGGAAGGAAATGCTCAAACTTGCCCTAAAAAGTAGCAAAAAAGTTGGCCAAAGTAAAAGTTAGAGGATTCTCTATTATTAGCTCATGAACAGAATCTCAATCAGCTAGTTCGTCTCTTAAAAGTGTTTATCATTACTTGAGGAAGTAGGATCAATTATTCATTTCCCCTTCTCACTTGCAAAAAGAGGTCTTTGAGTTATAATCCTCGGAACACTTGTACCCTCATCAAGAATAGTGGTTTGACTAGTTTGACCACAACCAGAGCAATCTCAATAGACTTTTAAGTAAGAGGATGCATAGAAGGCTCTTCCTAACGATTACATTTTCTACTACCATCGCCACTTTTCATATCAATATGACAAAAACAAACATCAATTTTAAAGGATGCAAAAGTAAGGAATAACCTACACTTCCTTCCTAAAGACAACTCATCACTCACCTTAAGAAGGAACGCCCCTATTATTTTTCCTTATGAACATGAACTCCTCATTCTCAGAATCACTCAACTTAATCTTAAAAACCACTTTTACTTGACTACTCAAGCTATATGGACTAGACTTATTCGGGTTAAACATAGTTTTTAACAAAGAAAAAAACTCAACATACCATTCACACAACTTTTACCGACTAAAGATCAAGAATGGCTATGAGTATGAAAAGTCATCATTATTAGATATAAAATTCTAGAGCAAAAAGTCAATAAAGCTCCAAGAAATCCTATGAGGACTCCCATAAAATGAAAGGAAGAATAAATAAATTTCAATAACAAAGCATTTCCTGCATTAAGAATTGCATCAAGAAAAAGAAAAATCTCAAAGAAATAGTTAAAATCTTGTGAAAACTAGAAAGATACAGTACTTCTCTCTCAATAAAGATGGAGCAAAGGAAAAGGAAGACTATGAGAAGTTTTAGCTTCAGCTTCTAAATAAAAATGGTTTTTACGCTTTCTATATAAAGCCCAATCATAGATTAGATCCAATGGTTTCTGAAGTGTCCCATTCAAAGATGTTTCCCTAGATTGAAATGAAAAATTAGCCTTCAACCATTAAAGCCCAAGTGATTCTAAAAATAACACATCATTAAGGCCACCTTCAAAAAAATACAATTGATGGAAAAGGCTCATAACACAAAGCAAGCATATTTAATGTGAAATGATCAATTGAAAGAATCCAAAGGCCCTACTGCAGAGACTCCTCAACACAATAACACTTTCAAAGAAACAAAGTCCTCAAGAGAGAAAAGACAAAAAGTATAATGAACAAAGAAATCCATTGACCACACTATCATGAACATCCTATTCAAAAGATATTGTGGGCACTGATGTGTGATTTCTAATTAAGTGCAAGTGCACGCTATCATACTAAGTAATATAAGAATTGAGTCTAAGTATCGTTCCTACAGAGACTTATTTAATCTAATTCTATTACTCTAAGTACTAAAATTAATCTTACCAAACTTTTATTCAGACAAAATCTAAAGATGAATGTTCTCTAATTAATTTAAATTTAAGAAACTAAACCTAATCTTAATCAAAAAGCAAACAAGAGTTTAAATTCACCAATACAAAAAGAATCTAAGGTTTTAACTTGTCCCATAATATTTCATTGAATCTATTAATCTCTTAATTAATCCTTCAATAATAAATTGTTGGCTAGAACATAAATATCATTATAAGCATATGTTGATGGTTAGATAACTATATTTCATTCTAACAACTACCTATATGTTAATAGTAATTAGAATAGTATGAAATTCACTAAAACTAGGCCTAATAATGTCATTCATGTCGTCTAGGTATATGTCTATCCTACATGAAACTCATAGTTATTACACTATGATCATGTATCAATCTATCCTAGGTTAAACACATAAATTCTTCTATCGAGTTCATTATGGTTCCTTGAACAATTATTATATTAGCCAGATATAAAAAAGTATTAAACATAAGATAGAATGAATCAATTTAATTTATTGAGTTCATAAACTAATAGAAATAATAATACCTAACTTCATATTGAATTTAAACGTCTAACCCTAAATTAATAGAATTTAGTTTATAATGAATCTAAGAGTATCAAAACAATAAATCAAATACATGATTAACAAAGACATCAAGTAGAAAAGATAAAAGTAATAACACAAGTTAATGCCCCTGAAATCATTTCTTCTTCCCCATTGCTTGTTGTGCAATCTTTGCATTCATTCTTTCTTTAATCTCACTTGAAAGATGTTTTTGTGTTTTCTTTGTTATTTTCTATGTCGCCTCCTTTCTTGGCTGTGAAAAATTGTCTTTTTATTGGTCTTTGTGACCCTATGGCCTTCTAGCTTTGAGTCCAAATCATATTAGGACTCAAAAAGATAGAATTTCTTTAGTTATATAGGCATCACTGTACTGGCTGGTGGGCGCCACAGTGCTCAGACCTAGGAAAAGATGATGGTGAAATTTTGGCTTGGGCATCACGATGCTTGCCCATGAGCGTCATGTCTCTAGCCCAAATTTTCTATTTTCTTTGTTTTATGTTCGATTTCTTCAATATCTTCACAGTAGGTTGAAAACCTATATTTGATTAATAACCTCAAATAAATAGTTAATACTCATCAATTTAAAGCAAAATTTAAGTTTAAGATGATGAAAATATTACTCTAATATGCCTCTACCAACACCCCAAGGCTAGTTCTCAATAATTGTTTAAGTTAAAGCAAAATACAAGTTTTGATTTCATAAGTTTTTATCTAAAAAATACTCTTCGATCTCAAGCTAACAACTTTTAACAAAATGATTGAGAAAAATCTAGAAGATCGAGATATATTCAAAACATTCAAGCCAATCATTAGGTAAAGAAATCATTTAGAATACTTATCAAGTACATAAGAAGACTTTTTAAGATCTAAGTCTGAAGACAATTAAAAGCAAACCACAGAACCATAGAATTAGAAGAAAATTTTCATTTTATTCATTCAAAATGAGTTCATTGTAAGGCCAAAAAAAAGGAAAGAAAATTAAAATCAAGCAGTAATGGGATCACTTCCACCAACAGCAAAAGCAGATTAGTCTTTAGCTTGAAGAGCATATTGGAATAATGGAACTTGCTCATCAGGAGTCTGGAGAGGGAACTTCTTTGGTTGTTAGAGTAGTAATCTCAAAATTTGGAGCCTTTATCTCTTCATCACCACTCCATTGGTCAGCAAACAAGTCATCCACCCAGGAAAGATCTAAATCAGCATTGTGGCTCTTAAAAAGGTCAACTAACTTGGTCAATACCTTAAAGACCTCCTCACCAATGCGAGCCCTTGAAGCCTCAAGCTTATCCTTCAGCTCCTCGTTGGCCCATTAAAAAAAAGTTTTCTCCTCTTGAAGATTTTTCACTCAAGTTCTTTAAGCGTCATCGCTTTAAACTCAAGGACAAGGACCCTATTCTCAACCATGGCAATCTTAACCTCGGGTACCCTACCTTATGTCACGCCCCAAATATTCTCAAGCAATGACTCGAACATTTGGCGTGCGACAGGACCACCAAGGGAGTACTTAGTCCATTTTGGGTTAAATGGGCTAGAGCTTCTAGAAGGCCCAATGGAGTTGGGTTAAGGCCACATTAATGTGGTAGGTGGGAGAATAATCTAGAAAAGGCATATTCCTTGGGATATACTTTGGGTAGTTGGCATCTTTGAAATATTCCTTAGGATATTCTCCTCTTTAGATGTAGACCATTGGATTAGAGTTAATCCTAGCCGTCCATTGTAAATAGCTTTAGTTATAAATAGGTGGAGTTCTCATTTGAGAAACCATCCTCCAAATCCTCCAAATTGTAGAAATACTCATAGCTTGTAATTCTATAGCTTTGTAATCTCTCTTTAGTAATAAAATACGAGAGCATTCTCTCAAACACTTGGTGTGCTTCTTCTTCATCTCTTTCTTTGGTTAATTGGGGTCTTGTAGGCTGCTTAGCACTAGCAAGTGTCTAAGGCCACGTGGTTTCGAGAAATCGGGACGTGACACTTAGTTGGTACCTTCTTTTGAGTTTTGTTAAATAAACATTGAGCTCACGCTCAAAGACTTCCATCTTCTTATTATCCTCCTTTAAGGCCTCATTCACCTTGGCCTCAATAGTTATCGATCTTTAAACATCAGTTACTACTTTATAAAGGGTGTCATGGTGACTGTAAAGGGTAACCATCATGTTTAAAAATAAAACTAAGAGATAAAAAAATTACCAACACAAAAAAAGAAAGATGATGTAATAGATAAAGAGTTCAAGACTAAAAGAATACCTTCAAGAAGCACCCAAACCATAGGTAAGAGATCGAGACGTAATACATGTAAATAATAGAGCAATGCCTTTCTTAGGCATTGCCTATTTTGCCTCCCTTATCAAAGGCACCAAGCCTCTTCACGAATGAGAGGTCAAATGGATGAAGTGATCCTAGTTCATGCCTAGACCAAGGTCTCAAAAGTGAAGGCTCTCTTGCGGCATCTGCATCAATGCCTCCCTTACTAGTTTTAAGAGAAAAAGGAATGTTCGCACTAGAATACAGTGGACTGTCATGACTACTTCCCTTGAGAAGTTTTTAAGGCCTAGTTTAGCTTTTTCTTAGCACCATGGAGCTTTCTAAGACTCCTCCATAGAACCTTTGCTTAACCCTTTTCCAAGGTGAAGCAAGTTCATCAAAAGTTTTTGCTTCTTTAAATACTCAAGATTAAAAGCAAATCTAAAAAAAAGTATGCTTCTTCTTTTCTCCCATTACTATGAAGTAAAAATCACAACCATCATTCTCTAAAACAATAAAAAGTTATTTAGAAGCAATGGAAAAAGGAATTACCTTTAGTTGAAGAACTAGAAGAGTTTGATGGATTAGGAGGATCTTTAATCAGCCTAGAGAGTACCAAATTCTCCCAAGAAACAACTATCTATAAAGACCATTGTGAGCACGAGCTGCTTTAACTCAATACTTCTCCTTTTTAGAAAAATGGTATTTTAAAGACCAAATATATATAGCTAAAAAGAAAACAATGAGTCATCAATGGGCAAAATAAAAGAAGTAACAACTCCACTATCAAAGAAAAGAGAACAAATGGATAAGCTCTCTTATTGAAGATATGAGGACACGATTAAGAACTATCTGGACCCTCATAAACTTGTCCTTATTCTCCTCTAACAAAAAACTAAAAGTGTTTTCACCTAAAAATATTTGAAGGCAAACCCCTTACAGGGCAATACCCTACTCCCCATCAAAGATAGTAAAGTAATAAAACTTTTCTGTTAATCAACACTTGTCCTAATTTGGTATATCCTCTAGAACTTAAGGAAAGAAGGACCCTCAAGATTAGCCTTACTCTACAAAACATAAAGGCCCACCAACAAGAATTTAAATTCAATTGGCTCAGAGCCAAATTCAGATGGTATAGAATATCTACAAAATAAGGTTGAATGAGCAACCTTAACCTTAACTAAAAAAAACCCACAAATTTAAAGGCATTTCTCATTTTTTTTAGTGCACTCTTATACTCATCAATTTAAGGAACCCTCAAGATAACAAAATTGGGAATTTTAAATCTGCTTTTTAACTCAATAAGGATCTCCTCACTTAACTAAATTATGGTAATGGGGACAATCTAACTCAAATAGAGCATCTTCATCACTCCGAGCCATATGTTTCTTCTTCTTCTTCTTCTCCTTTAGCCTACCACATTTTCTAGACACCACCTCTTGCCTTTGAAGGACCAAAGACAATGCCCCATTGCTAGAGATTTTCTCAAAGTCATCAGGGTCATCTACTACTACAACATCATTTCCTCGAGCATGCCTTCCACTTGCAAATCAAATCCTCGAACGTCTTAAGCACTCACATCATCTATATATTGAGCTGAGCTAATCCTAGCACCTAATTAGTCCCTTAGTCAACCAAACTTCTAAATAGATGCATTGTGGAAATATCCATTAAAGACATAATTTTTATGCCTAGACAAAGTGCAAGGTTTACACCATCAAGAACTTTTTAGAAAAACACATTGATAGACACTCAAGGGACAGAGACTCATAAACAAATGTTAAACTATGAAATATTCTAAAAAACAACAAAAGAAAGATAAACACTAAAATTAATATACTTACCAATGCAGAAGCTATAAAAGTAAAGGCCGTCAATCTATGGAAAATAAAAGCTCTATATCATATAAATACTCTCTCTTAAAATAAAAATAGCAATAGAAAATTAAGAGTGGAGAACTAAAAGGGCCAATAATCTATATACGATTATATAAAGAGGGATCTTAGTCATTGATTAAAAGATTAAAGATATAAAAATACTATTAAAGATATATCTCTTCAACAAATGCACCACGATCGTGTGATCAACAATCAAATCCCCAAGATAATGACACATCACCATAAATTTAAAAACAGGGGCAACCACTCATTAAAACTATCAAATTGTGGTAAATTTTTTAAGAGATTACCAATATCTAATGCAATAAAGGCATGAATCCAAATATAAATCCAATCACAGCCATAAATTGCATGTCCACAGAATATAGGCCTAAAAATATATACTCAAGAAAATCCCACTAGACAACCAAGTATTCATAACATAAAGTTCCAAAACTATAACGAGGACATTGGTTGAACATAATCAAAGGAACTTTAAAGAACACCTCAATTTAGAAGCATCATTTAAAAAGTTTCAAGTGTCAACAAGTTAACTGAAAACTAAGCTACCTATGTTCCCCCATTTTGGCCTATAATGCCCTAAAGACTTCGGGCCAAAAGATCTTGGTCTACAAGAACCCAAAGACAATATTGACCCAAAAAAATATCCTCAAATCATTGGCACCCTCTTTGAATTGGTTAAAATATTGGTCATAATTTGGCTACCCTATTCAGTTAGACTCCAAATAGTAAAATAATCTACATTCTTATCGAGCGAGTTAGAACATTGGTCATAACTTAGCTATTCTATTCGATCAAACTCAAAACTCGTAGAGCTAGTCAGAACATTGGTCGTAACTCAACTACCCTATTCAGTCAGACTTCACACAAAGGAACAATCTTTGCTCTTATCTAGCAGAGTATAGGTCAAAACACGACTACCCCAAAAATAAAAAATAGTTTCTAAAATGACTTTAACTTATAGTCATAGATAAGATCAACCTTATCAGAAAAGATTTTTATTCATGAGAGATCTCAAAAATCACGATATAAGTCTACCAGGGAAAGAAAGATCTAGTATAATTTTAAAAAAAAAAAATTAGATAGTAGAATCTTAAAAGGGAATGGTCCACAAGACTTTCAAATCTTAAGAAGATTTGGATGCTATGGGTTAAACCTACATCCCCACCCTATCATCATTACTAGCAGCTTCATAATACTCTTCAAAATATGAATTTTTAAAATTATCATCCTCAAGATCATGAGTACATACAAAATACACATACCAAGCTATTTATTAATTTATTTTTCCCTATCTACTCTCTTGCCCTACTTTTTATTTTTCTAAATTATTGCTGACTCAAGCATTTGAGTGCCTAGAATGAAAAAATATTCGGCACAGCAAGCATTGTAGTAAGTATTTCATAATTTTCTTCAAACATAGTCTTGCAAGTAAGTTAATCCCTAACACTTCAGAAACAACCAGCATCGCCACATTTTTATCACCAAGGATGACAAACCAAATTCTAGCCCTATACTGGGTATAGCATAATCTACTCTAAAGGTAACCTCCTGCATTTGACATTCATTGATTTAGGTAAAAATAAAAAAAAGCTATTGTAAAGAAACTAATGAAATAATTAAGAATAATCAATAATTACAAAATGAGAGCCTTTAAAGCAATTATTATTATTGGGGTGAGTGAGTGACTCTAGAAAAATTATTCTGTACTGATCTATTCAATGAGAACATTTCTTATGCAAAGTAATTATTTCTCGGCTTATAACATTGGGTCACATTTCGGAATTACTCTATACTGATCTAGAAGAACTGAGCCTACAATCTATATGTGTTTGAAATCTCTGTATGTCTAGTTTTAGTAGAATTTTGCAAAAGTGAATTTGGAATACCCCATAAAAAGTTATTCTATAAACGAAATATAAGACTTGCATGTCCTTTAAACCTGTTCCATTATACTGCCAAGCTTTACAACTTGTTATTCCTCAATAATTGCTGCAAAAAAGAAGACTTATAGATAAAATAACATCACATGGTTCCACAGTGAGCACACAAACACACATGACACTTAATACTGCAAGAATTTGTGAATAAATCCAGTGTGAAGAAATAAAGTACTAGATTTAATGGAGGAAAATAGAGAAAACATTCTTAAATGTGAAGAAGATACACTTATCTAAATCTGTATTTAAGCATAAGTTCATCCAATAGTTAAAAAGATGCTTCTTAGGTAAGTTGATCCGAAGACATCACTTAAAAAGCTACTTCAAACAACAATTTCCTAAAAGCTACTTCAAACAACAATTTCCTTAACCTTATGACATTAAAACTTACACAAAATTCTGCCACACAAAGTACACTTGGAAGTCTCAGACATCAGCAAAAATATTGATAAACCACTTAAAGCAAATAATATTGATGATAATGTAATGTAAAAAAATAAGTGTTACTTCCATCATAATAGCCTTACAAAAAATATTATAAGAGATGCAGACACCAATAATTCAGTAGATACATGAGCATGCAACTTTCTTTTCTCGTCAATGACGATTACTAGCCTACTCTCTCAACTATAATGGTATTACATGTTACCTAGCATAATGCCCAAATTGTTGGCAACTGTAAGATAATTTTTTATAGTCACAAGCTGACCGATTCATTTGCTTCTTGTAACCTATGTATTTCAATATAGTTTTTGTACAAAACAGAAAAAATAAAGAGCAGTTAGCAAATGTACAGTATATACACACAAGTGAGAGAGAAGTACATACCCTTTGCCCAAAGTACATACGCTTATATACTAATTAGTCCACAAGAACCAAAATCAAAAGCAATCAATCTTCTTTTTTTCCACATAGAACCAAATAAATCATTTTTCCTTCTATTTTCCACTTAGAAATTAGAATCTTAGAAATAGATGTATAGTTTTCCCTATCTTGTCCATTATATGTCAAAGAAAGTAAAAACAATCTGGGCTTTGTAAAGATTGGTACAATGGAAAGGTCAACCAATGTATGAGTACAGTGCAAGAAGAAACAAATAACTAGACATTTGCAAGTCTTTTTCAGGCCCAATACAAAGAATTTAGCTCGATGCCCTGTGTGTCGACATATGTGTGAACAAAATAGAGTGTGTAATTTACAAAAACACATAAATTTTCATGTTGCATCACAAAATGTAATTCTTCTAATCAAGATGCAAGCAACTCACCATACGGTGTTTGACTCTTAGGCTCTCACCACATGCTTCAATGTAAAATTGCCGCCAACAATCACATGTTCAATAAAACAGAGACAAAATATAAAAGATCCCCAAGTACCCAGCACTTTATCAAAATAAAAAGCTCAAGCAAATGAAAGGAACCAAAAAGAAGTCAAAGACAAATAATTAACAACCAAAATTAAATAATCAAAATCGATACAGACAAATTATCAAGGAAAGAAAAGTAAAATCTTAAGCTTAAGAGCAATCATTAAGAATCCAAAACACTTACTCTCTTGGTCACCTGCAAATCTCAAAACACTCATTAAGAAGTCAAGATCGTTGGGAAAGCAAAGTTAACAGGTATAATATCTTAATAAGTCACCTTATAACCTAATAAATAATATTATTTTATTAAATAATATAGTAAAAAAAGAAAAATCTTCAAGATAAATTCATAACAAAGAAATGGAGAAGCACTACTACAAAAGTTTGAAAAATAAATAAATAAATAAAAGGTGTTACATAGAGAAAGATGATAAAAGAATAGAGAAAGAACGCTAGAACTTTAACATAAAAAGATGGTAAATGAACGAACATGGTGATTGAAGCTTTAATCCAAAGTTAAGCTTGGTCCCATAACTGCCAAAAAAAACAAACACCCAATTGTTAAACAGTGGTTGGGTTGGGTTGCTTGCAGTTTCCGACCATTTGACCAATGGTAACCGCCGCCGAAGAAGGTTTTCAATTTGAGGAGAAAGTGTGTTCATATTTGCGTGCTAGAATATACTCTCTTTTCTCCCTTCGACTTTGTGAAACTGAAATAATATTTTAACAAATAATATTAAATTTTTTTATATAAAACTTAATCCTCACTTATTTAATATATGCCATGATAATTTTTAAAGAAACAAAAATAATAAAGCATGAGGACTTAATTGAATTAGTTGAGCCACTTCAAGCTCGTATTTTTACTTAAATTTGAATTTCTCTTCCCTCCAAGTAGTATGTGTAAGAATATATATATATATATATATGTAATTCCTTAAAAAAAAGACAAAAATAATAATTATTTGAAACAAAAATAATAATATAAAATTATCATAAACGTCCCTCACTCTTTATGATATATTTTAATTTTTCATCACACTTTTTAATTTTCTTGTTATATATCTCAAATTATACATAACATTTTAATATATAATAAAAATTTTAAAATATTTAGAAAAACTTTGGACGTGAAATGATTTCAAATTTTTTTTGTTACTCTTTCTTTTTTTAAAAAAAATTTATGTCTTAACTTATATATGAATTTATGTGTTATATTTTAATATAAAATGAAAATTTTAAAACATATAACAAATAATTTGAAATGTCACATGTAATAAAAAAATTGAAAGACTACCGTATAATAAACGTACTGGATAATGGTTTTCCAAAGAGAACCTCAATTGCAAACCCTTTTTTTTTTATTCTGAAGCATAAATTTCACAGAAAATGAGCACCAAGTAAATAATTAAATATCAATAATATTAGACTTATAAATTATGATATAAATTTTATGTCTCAATTGAAGTAACATCTCACGAATTTATTATAAATTAGTGTTGTATAATTATCGCATCAATAAAAATTAAAAAATCAATAATTAGTGGACAAGTTGTTACTATATTAATTGAGATAAAAGTTTGTATTTTAACTGTATACCTGTAGCACTACTCATTAAATATACATGAAAGTCAAAACCAAAATAATATATATCAGCCATTAGTTACTAAATCCTAATCTTGTTAAACATATTATATAAAGACAGAAAAAATAAACACCTCCCTCTTCTTTTAATGTATCTTTATACAACCCTTAAATTGAAAAGAAAAAACGTTTTTCTACAAATCCTTAAATTAGAAGTAATATTATTCTAAAATAATCTTTCCTTTTTCTTTTTTCATTTTTAACCTTAATTACTCACTAATATATATCCATTAGAGTATATCATGTATCTTTTGCAATTTATCAATAAAATAGTTTTCAGAACCTTCCCTTTGAAAATTCTAAAATTAACTCTTGTTTGGAAGTATTATGAAGAAAGTTTAATCGAGTACTTCAAATTTATTTTTTTGTTACATCCTTCGCTTATCAATTGATAGATGAAAAATATCAAAAATTCTATAATATCTAAATGAACACATATTAAAATTGTACAGACTTTTTTTCTTATTATTTTCCAAACATTTTATTTTATTTTAAATAAAAAGATTTTCAAGGTAACTATATATATATATAAAGCATAGCCAAACATCTAAAATATGAGTGCAATGTTTTGGGAATCTCTTCTTTACCATCGTTTTGAATGTTATGAGTTAGAAGATAAGAATAGTGATTGTTGGTTTAAATTTGATACCGAGAACAAATATGTAAATGACAATCTGATAGAGTTATGCAGTTAAACCATTAAAATGTGTCAAAATTGTTCTTAGTCATATATCAATATCATCATACGCAACCACAATAGTCTAAATACTAAAATAATCAAGTACATAAATGTTATATTTATAACTATGAGCACATTTTGACCCAAAAAAAAACCAAAACTTCAGCTGCTTTACTTTACAATTAATTGTTAAAATAATAATACTGAAAATGAATTAACTAAAAGAATGAAAAATAATACCATTAACTAAAAGAAGAAAAATATATACCAAATGGTATATGCGCTTCCGCATTAATTCATTTCAAATTATACCTAGAAATTTTTTTTCATGTGGAATCTTGTGTCACAATTGTAATTTATCCACTTAGAAGAATAAATTCAAGCCTGTTATACAAAGGAAACAGTAACTTTCAAAGCCTAATCAGCTTTACCTTCCAGTAAATGCCTTTCAACCGAGGATGCATGTTTGCAAGCAATTTTTTATTCTAATAGCCGACAGCTATTCTGCAGTAGAAGACCGATTAGATCAGAGCTCACCATCTCCAAGGCCCAGTTAATGCCAAGAGCTACACTGAGTATCCAATACTAAATAGTGAATATTGAAAACAAAGAGATCCGGGTTGCCCTTGAATTTTCGAGGTCAATCTACCAATACTTATAGCCCAAGAAGCTTGGGCGTGGTCAATAACCGCAAATCCTCAGTAGTTAGCAGCCGACAACCCATATTTGGAATATAGTCCTCAGACGAAGAAGAGAGATCAGCTGACGAGCCCAACAATAATCATCTGAAGGAGAAGCCTGTCAATAGCACAAAGCAAATGTGTTAGTAAAATGGAGTATTTCTGCTTTAATAAAGGAGTTATTTGTAAATTCAATTAAATAACCAAGCATTTCTAATAGAACAAATATTGTGAAAGACGAACAAAAATAGCCATAAATTCAGTGGTAAGCTCAATTCCATTCTACACTCAGGCAAAACTTTAACAGATGGACTGAAATAAAGTTTATCCAAAATTGAAATGTAAAATCACATAAGTGACTCTATGGCTAGTATGGATTTGGCCCCAACTGTTGTATGTGCCTAATTCCTTTATGATCTGCAATGCAGGAGTTACACAATCTACTGTGTATACAATAACCACTGTACAACACCCAAAGCAAGAATGAGAGTGTAAGATAAATCACACATAATAGCGCTCAGCCGATTGCTAATAGAAATAATCTTTTAGTTTCTTGATTAACCATAACAAAACTCAATATGTGTTAGGGTGCAAATATAACAAAAGCAATTTGCAGGTGTTTTATTTGAAAGTGAACTGTAGGAAGTCATCCTACTAAAGCATACCACCCCGTACTCTGAGGTCTGCTTCTGTTAGAGGTCTGCTTCTGTTAGATATTCCAAATCTCTTGGTATCATGTGCCAAAATCTATACAGTTGTAACTTATAAAAGGTTTAATACTTTCTACTCGGACAAAGATCTTCTTTATGAGCACACAATATTTACATAGTTGAGATATAAAATTTCTATCTCAATTAATTAGGTAGTTGTTGACTTTTTACTTCTTATCAATATAATAGTTATATAATACCAATCAATAATAGACATTTCAGACACTATATTAGTTAAGATATAAACTTTGTATCCAACTATATAAGTATAATATTATTACTTCTTCATTTCATCTTCCTGGGTCAATAAAATTTTCCACACTAACCAAAAAGAAAGAAAGGAAAAAAAAAAAAGGATTTACATTTAGGTTTTACGTTTAACTCCAAACTATATCTACATTCACCAAAAAAAGAACTGATAACTCCAATCAAATTACATCCAACTGATGGATTGACTAATAAAGGTTAGGAAACTGAATGGTATATGCTCTATAAATTTTTGAAAAAATTACTTTGGACATAAGTAAAACGTATGGAAGAAAATTTATTGGGAACATACCTGAGGTGATGCTGCAGGGTTTTATGTGTAATAGTGTGAGTCATCAAAGTATCCTCTACTTTGGACGATAATACATCACCCAAACCAGACACACCAATGGATGGTTTCTTTAAGCACAAATGAAGAACAATCTTTATGACTCATTCTGACAAAATAGTGGGCTGAAATCCACCTTCATTTCCAATGTCGGAAAGAACAATGGCTGGAATCCTGCCCTCTGTTATGAGATTTTTAACATGCAGAGAAGTTTGGATGTCTTCTGACAATTTCACTAATGCATCCCTGACAACTAAATAGTTCTTGTCGTGTGGACTTGGAAAGTTTCCTTCATTAACCATCTCTTTCAATATTTCAAAGGCCACAGGTGGATTTGGTTCAGAAAGAAAAGCACTTATTAATGCTACAAAAACAAATATGTCAGGTTTCATTCCCTTTTCTTTCATCAAATGGAAATGAACTAGAGCTGCTTCACGCCTACCACACTTGCAAAGACCATGAAGAAGAGCCATGAAAGCAATCCTGTTGGGTACACACCCTTTTTCCTCCATCTCATTCCAAAGCCTGATAGCATCATCAGGTCTTCCAGCATTACATAACCCATCTATTATAGTTGTGTAAGTAATTACATTTGGCTCCCTTTCTTTTGCAAACATCCGGGAAAGACAAAGCGTGGCCTGATCAATATCACCACTTTTGCACCATCCATTGATCAGTGAGTTGTAGGTAGCAACTGAGGGAACAAGCCCCTTCATGATCATCTCACTGAAAAGATCCTTGGCTTCCGCAACTCTCTGGGCCTTACATAGCCCATTGATTATTATGTTGTAAGCTACTACATCAGGACAACACCCTTGAGCACATAGATTGTGGAATAGCTCCAAAGCTAGATCAATCTTTTGAATATCAATCAAACCATCCATAGCAGCTGAATAAGAAACTATACCAGCAAAGTAACCTTCTTGAACCATGTCAGCCAGAAACTGGCAAGCTTCCATAGCTTTCCCATGTTTGCATAGTGATTTGATGAGCAAGGTAGTATGCTTCGTCCATGGTTCATATCCACGGACACGCATCTTCCTAATAAGATTAAGAGCTCCTACAAAGTCTTGTCTTCTACACAGGCAACCAAATATTGAGTTGAGGGTAAACTGGGTTGGTTCAAAACCTGACTCCTCCATTTCTCTCAACAGCTCATAACTCTCTTCCAGTCTATTTAAATTGCTCAGCCCATCAATTAGATTGTTGTACAGTAAAACATTTTGCTTACAACCAAACCGAATCATATCACTGAAGAGGCTGAGGGCCAAATCCAGCTTTCCATCCTTCAGTAAATTATTAATAACAATACTAAAAGAAGTTGTATTTGGGGAAACTTTTCCCTTAAATTTCGAGAACATTTCTACTCCAACATTAGCAATAGGTTCACCCCCAATCATGACCTGAAGCAGATTATAAGCTTTATTCACTGAACCATTGTTGACAAGAATACTCATAATAGAATTGCAAAGTAGAGTCATAGTATTAGCATCCATATCCTCCCAGCTTCCTTTAAGTAACTGGGTCAGTTTTTCTTCATCAGAACAAGAAGAAATAAGCTTTGAAAGTATGCCGGCATCAGGTTTACTTCCAGATTCCTTCATCTCTGAGCATAATTGTAATGCTGTTTCAAGTTGTTTATTCTTACAGAGCCCTCCAATCATCACATCATAAATTGAAATGTTAGGAGCAAAACCTGATTTCTTCATTTTATCAAACAAGTGCAAGGCCTTATCCACTCTAGACTCCTTCACAAACCCATGAATCAAAATGCAAAAGGCCTTTTCATTCAATCTAATATTGCAGTCTTCCATTCTTTCAATCAACTCGCATGCCTTATCCACCTCACCCCACTTACTAAAAGACACCAACAATATATAAAATACATGTTCATCAATCCAACCACGATCCAAAATCTCATTGAAGACACTCAAAGCTTTATCAAACTTCCCGCAATTGCAATAAGCCTGCAATACAGGCGTCAAGGTGTACTTATCATAACCCCAGCCGCAATCACGCATTTCTTTCAATCTCATCTCAACAAACTCTGCTGAACTAGACTTACAAATAGCCTCTAACAAACAATTGTAGCTATAGTTATTTGGCGCGCAAAGACCTTCCATTTTAACTTGATCGAACAACATATTAGCTTCTTCAACCAATCCTACACAACCTAAACACCTAATCAAAAACCCCAAAGCCCCAGGAGACATAAAGCAACGTGAATTCACGACATCTTGAGCCAAGACTCTGAGTGGGGTATTTTGTCGAGCACGTGATAGGATTGAGGCCATGGCATTGTAAGTATATATATTGTGTTTATACCCATGTTGGTTTGAGGCCCAAGAAAAGAACAAGTGGGCTATTTTCCAGCTCCTGAAATTATTTAACGCATTTTCAACAACTTTACTGGTAAGCTTTGGTGCAAGATTGATCAGTTCTGGGTTATTTGGAGCAAAAGGTTGTTTGGTGAAGATAGAAATTAACTTAATGGTGACTTCAATGAGGTCTGACGGAAGATTAGTGTTGTTTTGTGATTTGGTGCAAATGGATTTTTCAAATCTCGAGCTAAAACAAAGCTGTTTGACAAAAGGACCATATGGGCAGACGAGTTTTATTGACCTGTAAAGGTTTCGATGGACGTCTTTTATTGTCGAAAGAGCCATTGAGAAATAACAAGATTTTGCAGCTCTATTTTCAAACTGGAAGGAGGATAATAACAGAATCCGGTAACTATTGGGAGGATTATGCTTATTGAGAAAAATAACCCTCAGGTTATTACATCACCATTTGAGTTGAGATTTTAGAAGTTGCCTTTCTTGGTAGAAATTTGAGCCATTTGTGGCCGTTATACTCAAAACCCATTACTTGAGGGAATATGCCGGCTTTATAATTAGTCATATCATATGAATCATCATATATATATATATGTGTGTGAATATGTTCAAGATGAGATGAAGTTACCAAATTGCTCACTGTTACAATTGTTTTGAAGTAAAAAGGAATCTTTTCGAAAATGGCCCCTTTGAATGCATTAATCTATTTTAGCCCCTCAAAAGTTTTTTAATCTTTTATAGTTAAATAACTTATTTTCAAACCATTTTACCCCTAAACACATTTATATCTAAAACACTCTGAAAACATTGGCCATTTTCATTCAAAATAATCTAAAAGAATCTAGCCAAAATTCAAGCAAGTAAAGAAGTAGATGGATTGTTGGGGCACTATATTTTGAAGATTGAAAGCTAAAAATTGAAAGCTAAAAAGATTGTTTGTGGAGTTGAAAATTCAAAAATAAGCAAAAGATTATTGAGTTTCAAATTTGAGAGTATATTTTTGTGTTTTTATTAGTAATTAGTGAAAATGGTTAGATTTAGAATTAAATGGGTAAAAATGGCCGAAAATGACATAAAATGATTGAAAATGACATAAAATGATTGAAAATTGGTGAAAATGACCAAAATCGGCAACCAGTGCGTGGCGCACGAGCTGTTGTATGGTCTGTGCATTTTTTTAAATTTTTTTATTTAATTTGATATTTTAAAATTTAATTATTAATTAATTAATATTTTGTGATTAATTATCGTTGTTCATTATGTAATTAATTTATTTTCTTGTTTAATTCTAATTATTTTGGTGTCTAATTTTAAGATTAATTAATTAATTTAAGTGTTTAATTACTAAATATATTTTAATTAAATTAATTTCAAATTAAAATAATGAATTAAATACTTATTTATAAAATAATAAATTAAATAATAATATTATTAATTAATAAAAAATTAATACAATTTATTGTTTAATTAATTACATTAACTATAGTTACATAAATATTAATTATTTACATACGAAATTATTATTTAATATAGGTTAATTATTTGTTATTAGTTGATTAAATTTATTTAAATATCTACTCGTGCACTAATAATTTTTTTTTTCAAGAAGCAAAACGTGTCAAAATCATTTATAATTCTGAAAAACGAGTTTGAACGAGTGCAATGAATATGATATTCGAAGTTGTGGGCTTTATACACCATTTGGCATAAGTTGACGGCCAGGCAAATATTAGGACCACATGTTTTGGTCATTTTCTGAATGCATACGATATTCTATTCTCAGGTATATTAGTACATAAGATTTTATTAAGACAAGTGCATACCCACAATTTATATGAAGAATTGTTATTTTTGGTATGCCGAAAGCGCATTAGATTTTTTTGTTTAAATTTTTATTTGATTATGGGGTTGTGGATGAGAGATTATCCCTCAATCAAATAGTTGAATAAAAAAACTTAAAATTAGACTATGGATGAAATATTTTAGAAATAGAAGGGAGTTGACCTATGAGGACCTAGATATGTGGTTCATTGAGGTAGATTTGAGTGTTGAGGATGACACAGATGCTATAAATATGTGTTTGTTTTATTTATTTCATAAATTGTTGGTGCCACAAGGCGATTATAGACCAATCTAGTATTTTATGCTTAAGTTCGTCAATGAATTGGATGAGTTCAATGCTTACCCATAAGGTACAATTACATGGGTTGTGCTCTAAAATAGCTTATGTTGTGTGATATGATGTGTGATGTGTATAGATGTGTATAATTTCAAAAATTAAATACGCAACGGAAGTATTCATACATATTAAACAATATGTAACATATTCAAGCATGTATGATCATTCAAGTACATATATATCTCATATATATATTTCATGCATGATATAAAATGAATAACAAATAAATAACCTACCCGGATATGAAGGTAGCTTTACAAATCTTCAAGAACTCCAAGCTTCAATTTGTTGAGCTCACCTTGAAGTGTTCCCTTGCACAATTCTAGTTCACAACTAAATCCGATGGGATTGTGAAGCTAGAATGGCAGCCTTGAATTTTCAGCAAATGATTGTTTTAACACTTAAAACAATTTGTCCTTATGATTACTACCAAGAGATGAGAAGAATTGGGTGTTTTCTATAGTTCTTTACAACTCTATATGTTGTAGCTTGGTAAGCCTTTGCATTTTCTCTCAACACTTTGAGAAAAACACTTAGGAAAAGCTCTCAATTCTCTCTTTTTTCTCCTAGAACGAATTTCACTCTATCTTGCACACATTGAACTCTTTCAATTCTTTCTTAAGTGCAAAGAATGATTTCTCTTAGTGCTCCACCACCACTTAACCATGTTTGCCATTACAAACATTAATCTATCATATTTTTCACTCACCAATTTGATTCAACCAATTGAATCAATTTCTAGAGAGTAAATGGCATTTAATCAATGTTAAGTGGTTTTACCACTTACTTAGTGCATCATTTAAGAATTACAAAGTGGTAAACTTTCCTTATTATTAATAACAAGTGCATTCTCCATTAGTAAATGGTGTTTGCCACTTATTCCAATTAATAATAATAATTTGATTAATATATAAAATATTAATAATTCAAAACTATTTTGATTATTTACATTTACCATATATGTATTTACCAAGCAAGGTAAATACATGGTAAATAATTTATGGAGCAAAATTATGTCACTTGTCAATTTCTTATTGGTTAACAACTCTTGTAAACCAATAATGTGTTTTACCTTCAATTATTGACAAGTGAATAATAAAAGAAACCTAGAAACATTTTTCATTTTGTTGGAAATTATTGGATTAATTATTCAATCCAATTCGCCGCCCCAGTGCACAACGAGTACACTTCATATTGTGAGACTCTCTAAGTCCATGCCCGATTTGTCATATAAAACTATTTCACACGTCCGTGAACAATGTCCCACACACATGTTACAGATATTACAAAATGGCGCATTAGACCATACAAGTTGAGGTTATAACATATTCGTATAATCCTTCCATCATAAATATCCTAGAAGAGCGGAGATATAGATCAACACCGTCAAGTCTTCATGTGCTCAACCATAAACTTATCTCTAGATATGTATTTCAATAAATAATATCCGTAAACACTTTCACGATATTATTTTCCCAAGAAATTCTTGGATGTCTGCTTATGGCCATAAGACTTTCTGAAATACAATCTTAGAGTTACATGATATTTTACTCATCCAATTGAGTTGATGGATCCCATATCTGTACACACCGGACTCCATTAGCATCGGACCATACCCAGCGATACCCAGCGGTCAGACCATGAAAAGTATCTAACATGTGTGGAACCAAAGTATGATGGATCACTAACAAGTCCACCGTGGCACTCAGGTCTAAGGACCACGAATACTACTCAACTCGAAAGATCCTCTATTGACGGCTTTATGGGATGTCTATTGGAGATCTTTGTGAGTCTGTTCAATATTCAGTCCTTACTGAATACTTGTATCTCTATATGAGTTTCCACTAAACTCATGGTCTGCTAAGACTAACCATCTGAACTATCTAGATATAGACATACACTAATCTATATATATATTAAGATCTTCACTAGCAGACCCGCATTAGTGAAGGTAGATCAGGAACATTAAATTTAAGAACATATTTGCATAACAACATTTCTTAGCACCATTTGCAACCCATTGCAACTATGTCATTATTAATATATTCTTAGGTCTTTGTCCCATTTCAGACAAGGCTCTAACTTTTTAGATTTTACTAACTCTTAGTTCTGATCTAAACTCCTTTAGATCAGATCTGAACTCGTTCAGATCATACAATGTCTAAAATGTTACAAGCATCTTACCATATTTATAAATAAAATAATTAGTGATATATTGAAATCATAAATGTATAAACATAAAGCAAATATTTATACATAAAAGGGATGGCACGTAAGCACAAATCCCAACAGCTTAAGCACAGCGACACTAAAAAAATTAATAAAGATCATCAAAGAGGACAGTCAAGAGAATGAAGTATATAATGTGTATGCTTTTGTTCATGCATTTATGGTGAGTAATTCTATCGATTCATTATTACCTTAAAATACGAAGAAAGTATTCGAACAATTGATGTGAATTTTTTTTTATTATCTTAAGTTTGGATCTTTGAGGTAAATTTGATATGTGGATCGGTATTTGTGCATAAGAATGATGATCATTTTCCTCACCTCTTGAATTGGTATAGTAGAGCACTTCAATGTTTATAGACGTTAAAAAGGTTCTTTTAAAAAATGATGAACATTTAGTATGTATTTGCACTATATTTCACACACACACACACACACATATATGTATGTATGTATATATATATATATATATATATTATTAATGGTTAACAATTCTGTAATTTTTTATAAGTTTTGTAGGCATATAGGAAGTTGGTGCCCCAACAACATGAGAATAATTAGAATTGTCGCATGACAACAAAGTTGCATATCCCATCAAGAGTATTTGGAGGAGATCTCAAACAAGACTATATTATGAAGTCGAAGGTCTAATTCACCGATCTTGTGGATGATATGGATGCTTAATGTGATTATCCCTTTGAAACCCCACCAATGTCTAGACTAATGATACACTTTTAATAATTTTTTATTTATTCACTATTTGAGTTTGATGAGTATTATGTTATGAAGATTGATTATAGTTACTTATATATAGTTTAAGTCGGTCACGTCAATATAGCCAGGCACATCATTATAGTTTAAGGCTCCTAAGAATAAGATAGATAATATGTGGTAAGAGATGATAATGATGAAAAAAGAGATGATGATTAGGACGTCAGAGTTGATGACTAGGATGTCCACGGACAAAAAAGACATTTTCATTATATGAGACTTATGATGCAGTACCATCAATCTGTCAACATGTTTGAGGACTCAGATTCAACAATAATATATTTTGTACATGAAATTAATTTGGTACATTCATAATAATTCAATATATTCATTGGTGTTGTTTTATTTCAAGAGAGAGAATACATGATAGATGACATTTAGACACAGACTCCAACGGTTGAGTATTTGCATTAATGGTAGTCGAACATGCAATATGTAATTAAGAGTCTCGTAAGTTTACAAATTATACCTGATATTGTTGTACAAGGGATGAGCATGTTTGGACTCAAGTACAAGGATATGTGGATTAAACACACCTCTTATACCAATCCCATCTGAAAACAAGTTAAAAAAAGAAATATCGAATTGCAAGTAGAGGCTTTGGTTGATGTAAATGGACGACTATAACCAATAGACTTAGACACACGTATGGAACTTTTAGCTTGGATTGAGGATGGTCAAGGGCATGTTTTCTTACATAGGCTCAATGCTAATGCGAAATAGTTTAATGAGCTTCTGCATGATTGGCTTGATGATTCTATGATGACTTATTTATTTTTTTAAATATGAATTAACAGTATCAAACTTATATACATTATGTAGGGTTTGTAACTTATTAATGAGTATCCAAAGTTGTTTTATCAATGCTAGTAAAAGTTTGATCAAGTGTATTGATGTGTGTGCTATAATAGCTAAGCACAAGCACACACTATCGTATCAAGTAATATAGAATTTTAAGTCCAAGTATCGATCCCACAGGGACTATGCGATCTACTTCTATAAATCAAGTACTAAAATTGTACCTACTTAATTTTTATTCAGAAAACTAAAATCTAGAATTTATTTAACTAATCTAATTCTCTCAATTAACTAAACAAAAGCAAAAAGTAGAATTCACAAATAAAGATAATCTAGGGTTTTGACTCATCTCCCAGTATTTCATTAGACTCATTAACCACTTAGGTAATCCCTTAATACCAATTGATTGGTTTAGACACTAATCTCATCACAAGCCTTTGTCGATGGTCAAGTGACTATATTAGACATTCTAACAATCACCTATATGTTTATAGTAATCAAATCAGAATGTAATTCATTAAGATCAAGTCTAAATTAAACCATACAGGCCACCTAGGTATATGTCTATCCTAGATGGAACTCATAGTTGTTACCCTTTGATCATGCATCAAACTATCCTAGGCTAAACATATGAATCCCTATGTCGAGTTCATCATGGTTCCTCAATCATTCAAAATATTAATCAGGTATAATGAAAGCATTAAACACAAGATAGAAGGAATCAATTGAATGTATCAAGTTCATAAATTAAATATTAACACATTCCAAATCTATACTAGGTTTACATAGTCTAACCCTAGATGAACAATTTGGCATTCTATTTGTAGGTTTATGTCTTCAAATTACTGTTCACGAGTTACTATAGAAAAATATTGTTCACTAGGTACTGTTCACCCTTATGCGTGCCGCGACGTTGAATTATGGGAGCTGAAACACTGTTTTGGGCCTCGCGGCGCTTATCTCTAGTCGCTGCAGTGCTGAGACATATGAATCCTGGTTAGTGTAGCGAATTACTGTAGCAATTTATTGTAGTAGGTACTATAGCAATTTGATGTTTTTGGCTTATTTTCATTAAAGTTTCGACCCTATTTACTCTATTGACTCCAAATCCAAAACAATAATAATAAAATACATAAAAAGCCAAATAATCTTAATTTCTACGAACAAATATTAAGTTTGAAAGATGAAAATATTAGACTTAATGAACCTTTATCATGTACTTACAAGATTGCACAATTGTAAATATATTTTTTTGTAGGTTTTTTTTCCTAATTGTTGTTATACATTATGTTATAAAATTATTAGTTTAATTATTTTAATTAAATTAATGTCATATATTTGATTTTAGAAGTTCATTAGATATGTTCACCAATAGTATGCCCTTATGCTAAATGTTATTTAATAGGACTCATCGTTATTGTTATATGCATAAGGAAGGAAGATATACTTGGTGGTAAATTATAGGCTAAGGTAAATAAGATAATGGATATAAAATAATAATTTTTTCATTGTTTAGACTATAATTAGTTCATAATAAAGCTACAATTATTTGTGCAGATATATATCCTCTTAAACTACAAATAGAAGCATTGGTTTACAATAGATGTCGATTTTATTCATAGAAGGATTACACTATACTATTCCAGCTAATGCATATTTTGACCAAGCAATTAAAGTTTTTATCACTCCTTTATTTATTCTCTTTCATGCCATAATATAGATTTTATAAGTTTAGGAAAGAAGTAAATGAAGATATATTATCTTTCAAGGTTATACATTTAAAGGAAGGTGTACCTCAACAAAAGGTCTAAAGTGGGGATTAAGGAGTATTCATTTGTATGATCATTGAGTACCTAATGTTAGCTCAACCATTTAATTTTGGCCCTAACACTCGTATCTTTTTTTAGAAAAAAGATAGTCATAAATTTATAGACCCATGCTCGAAATGATTTATAAATATGCAATTGTGTTATATTCTTGTCTGTTGTCATTGTGCTTGATGAATGTATATAGATATTTTGTATAGATGTTCATAATGTTATATATATGTGCATTAGTGTTATATAATTATATATAATCCTTGTGTTTAGTGGATGTATACAAAAATTTGTTAGATGTATGCAGAGATAATATATAGCTGTGCAAATTGTATAGAAGTGTTATTAATGATCTACAGGTTTAGATTCATAAAATAGAAAAAATTACACCGGAATTTTTGCAAATGAATTAAATTGTTGTGTGATTTAAAAACACAAGCGTATGTTATTGCTAACAAGTAATATAATGATGAGTATAGTATCGTTCCCAAGAGAAATTGTTAGTAAATTTGTTAAGTACTAAAGTTATATCTTCCTACTCTTGTCTAAATAATAAAAAATTTAAGTAAACTAACTTAAAAGCTAATGATCAAGAAACTAATGCATAGGTAAACTTAAGGTAATAATTAAGAAATCACCGAAGTCGAATAGGTTTAGGATTACAATTATCTCTTAATATTTTACTTAAATCTAGTAAACAGTAACTAGCACTATTTATGATACTGTTTAAAGCACTGTTTTAAATCATTGTTTATGATACTATCCGCATGCTACAGCTTTGGCTATCCAGTGTTGCGGCGCACACATTCTATCTATCCTAATGATGCAGTGTAGATTACTACTGTAATTTTACTGTACAAATTTGATAGTTTTGCTTGTTTTCCTTGGATTTTCATCTCAAATAAATCAATTGACTTTAAACTTACAAAATGGTAATAAGACACATAAAAAGTCTAATATTTATACTTAAAATGAATAAATATTCATTATAAAATACACCCACCAATAATTAACTATATTTAATAATCAAATAACAAATATCAAAGTAAACTAAATGAAAGGAGATTAAATCTCAATTTAAGTTTTATAAATAAACATAAAATTCCATTGAAACAATATAAGCCAAAAGTGAAAATCATACATCAGTTACTATATAAAACGATAGAGTTCTGATATGTTTGTTGATTATGTCCATGCTTTTATAACAATTAGAAACATTCTTTGGTGGTTCCTCCTCTTGAGATGAAATTCGCTTCATCCTACATCTATCTGTCTACCTATTGATGTACTAGGGAGACTGGATGTCAACATTTCTCAATTCGTTTAGAACTACCCATTTGTTGGATGGTCAACCAGAAGTAATGAATCACTATAGGCAAGAACTAAGCACTCAGATATGTAATAAGACAAGCAAAGACCCTCTAATTGTACTCTCTCATATTTGTATACGACCATAGCATAAGGACAAGCTTGTTGCTGAAAGTCAAACTTTCAACAACTGCATGTCTTTATGGTCGCCTAATTCGTAAAAAAGGACACCATATTTTTTGTTGCCTTATATTTTTATAAAACCACTACTATATTATCTCTCATATCCATTCAACTAAGGTCGTCGCATGAAGAAATCTGACATCTTTTTTAATTACATTAATACTCTCTGTGATATTAATAGTCATGATGTTGTATCTTCTGAATGCACCAACTAATCAAACCTTTTTTTTTATACCAACTTCCTTCTTCAAAGACTTAGATTTGCTGTTGAAAGTCAGAAAGGTGATATGCCTTGGCAGCAATAAAATAAGCAGCTACGAATTTTTTTTTTAGTGGTATCTTGTATTTTGTCACTAAATTCCCCTTCAAGTGATAGATGCAAAACTTATGACTGGCATTAGAAAACACACCACAAATATCCCTCTCAATACTGGTGTCTTGATCGAATACAAAAACTAGATCTTAATGGTCACCAATTATTCTCTAGAGTTTGACTATAAACAATGTTTAAGAAGCATCATTTTTTAAGTTTGCAATCCCCATGCCAATGAAAATATGTTATTTTTTCTATCTTTACATATAATTATAAACATTGTACCAAGATAGAACCTTTTAAAAACGTTCCATCAATTGTAATCATGAGTCGAATGGATGACTGAAAACCTTTGATGCAGGGTCTCAATGCCATAAAGAATATTTAAAGTGATTATCGTCGTCAATTTCTAAGTGAGTAACTATACCAGGGTTCAGCTATTCCAACACATAGCTATATGCATGAAGCAATCTAAACAAATCCTCTAAGGCACCTATTTTTAACCCACTATTGGGATTTGTGCTTACGTGCCATCCCATTTTGTATGAATATTTAATTTTAATATTTATACAATTGATATTTTATTTAATCGCTAATTATATTTATTAAAATGGTAAGATCTTTAGAACGTTTCAGACATTGTATGATATATAAAAAGTTTAGATTAGTCTAAAGAAGTTTAAATTAGTGTTAAGAGTTAGCAACGCTAATAGTTATAAGTACTAAGAGTTACTGATACTAAAAGTTAGCAGGTTATAAGAGTTAGAAATATCTAAAGAGTTAGAGTCTTGTCTGAAATAAGATAAAAACCTTAAAATATATTAGCAATGATATAGTTGTAAAGGGTTGCGAATGGTGCTAGAAAATGTCATTATACAAGTATATTCTAAAATATTATATTCTTGGTTTATTTTACCGATGCAGGTCTATCGGTAAAACTCTAATATATAGATCAATGTATATCTATATCTGGATGGTCCAGATAGTTAATCTTAACAGACTATAAGCTTAGTTGAAGTTTGAATAAGCATACGGGTATTCAGTAAGGACTGAATACTGAATAGACTCGTGAGGATCTCCAATAGACATCCTATGAAGCCGTCAATGGAAGGTCTTCTCGAGTTGAGTAGTATTCATGGTCCTTTGACCTGAGCGCCACAGTGGGCTTGTGACTGATCCACCATACTTTGATTCCACATATGTCAGAGACCTTTCATGGTCTAACTGCTATGTGTCGTTGGGTATGGTCGGATGCTTATGGAGTCTGGTGTGCATAGATACAGGATCCGTCAGCTTACATAGGTAAGTTGTATATCCGATGATTCAAGATTGTATCTTAGAAAATCTTATGGCCATAAGTGATTAACCTAAGAAAAGAGTTTCCTGAAGGGTTAAACAATATCGCAAAAGTGTTTAAGTATATTATTTATTGAGATACAAATTTGGAGATAAGTTCATGGATAAGTAAATAAAAATTTGACGGTGTTGATCTATATCCCTGCAGATTTAGGGTATAATGATGGAAGGATTTTACAAATATGGTTAACGTTAGCTTATATGGTTCAACGCGTCATTCTTTAATATCTGTAATGTGTGTGTGGGACATCGTTCACGGACTTGCATAAATATTTCATAAGATAAACAGGTGTGAACCTAGGGAGTCTCATAATATAAAGTGTACTCGTTGAGCACTAAGGTAGTAAACCGGGTCACACAGTTCAATTCGGGAGATTTTCAAAAGTAGGATTCGTTTTAAAGACCTCTTTGTAAAGTGAAAAACATAGTTTGTAAATGTTGTAAATAGGTACCTCTTTGCTAAAAAAGGTATTCATGATACATGTCATTAACCCATTAGCTCTTGTACTAATTGGATATTATTTTATTTAAATAAACATATGATATTTATTATATTATTTCATAAGGCATGTGTTGGACATTTGTCTTAATGGATTAATTAAATAATTAAAGTTTATCTTCTTATCTTACATTGTTAAAACAAATATGTATTTTAATATATTATTTTAAATGGTGCTTGAGCTATTATAAGAATATTTGTCTTGATTTGATTTATTTATTTAAAGACATTTACATTGACATGCTTTTAATATGTATTAAAATAGTCAAACAAGAAAATTGTCTCATTTTATTATTTTTGAAGAGAAAAATTCGACCAAGCATTTATTTAATGAAATAAATATTGTTTTGGTATTTATTAATTTATTTACAAAATCATTGTCTAATTAAAATGAAGAAAATGAGATTTGGTATAATTCTTTTATGGAAAAGAAAGGTAAAGACGTGCGTTTTTTACTTGAGTAAAAAATTACGTAAGGGTTATGTAATATGGAGAGAGAATTTCGGTCAAGGCATTCTTTGCACTCTTGGGAAGACATTCAAGCATAACAAAACACTTCTCTTTCTTCTTTCTTCAAGTGAGACTTGGTAGGAAAACAAAAGAGAAATAGCTTTTGTTTCAAAAGTGAAAGCAAAAAGAGTTTATTTGCTTAAAGAGTTTAAGCACAAGAACAAAAGTCCTACAACATAATTAAAGCTACCATTCTAGCTACTTTTATCCCACCAAATGTTGGATACTAGAATTGTTCAAAGAATCACTTTAAGGGGAGCTCCGGGGAGTTTTAATCATCATCGACTTGCCAGAAACACAAAGAAAGAAAAGCTTGCCAAGTTAATTCTCTATAAACCCTAGTAATTTTATTTATGAGATAACATAAAAATTTTATTATGTTTATCACCTAGAAAATTAGATTCTGGACTTCTGCATGCTCACAAATATATATATGATGCATGTTTTGTAATAATGAACACAATCTCACTTGTATGCATCCTAGGATAATCAACACTCAAAAAATTGTATCAGAGCATATTTGAGTGTAAATGAGTGTTGAAATTATTGGTGGTGAAGTTCCGGTGCTCAAATTGTACATTTCAAAGTGTTGAAATAGGTATATCAAAATACAGAGCATCAAAGTGCCGTGGCATAAAGTGCTTGGCGTTGGGGATTTTGCCCCAGCATCGCAGTACTAGAAAGCTAGCACTGCAGTGCCAGGCACTAGGCATCGCGACACTAGAGGTATAAACTCCAGCACTATAGCACCAGAAGTGTGGATGCCGCGATGCTGGGGACTATGCCCCAGCGCTGTAGTGCCGTGAACCCAACACCATGGCACTAACTACATTCACTCATATTATTTTTTAATTGTTTAAAATATTAATTTTAATCATGTGGGGGTTTATAAGATACAATGATAAAAGTTATTTGGTTGTATTATAAACCTGGATCATTTTTTCTGTGTTGGTAATCACAATGGGAGCCCTAATGGTGTTAGTTGTGCTTACACAGAAATTAGTGCCTGATTAAGAATTACCTCCTTATAATATAGGGATTAAGTCTTTAAATTTAAAAAAAAATTCTCTCTTAATCACATTGAATAGTATCACATTTTGAGATAACATTGTATGATGATCTGTCTTGTCAATACAGTGTTAGCTGGGTTATATCGGTCTTTCCTAAAATCGCTACAATGTGAGGGATTTGGTCGGTATGATTTGGACTTTCTAGTTAAACATGAGATGAAACAAATATATATAAAAGTATTGTCTTAGATCGCTACAATGTGTGGGTAGTACCGATAAAATATATTTGATTATTTACAAGTTAATCTAGAATACACTTATCCTAAATTGCTACAATGTGCAAATAAGATGTATTTAGGATTATGAGTAAGTGTTGCATAAGAAGCAATTAACAAAAATTGTCTATCCGTTGGGTTTACAAAGGCCTAGATTGCTACAGTGTGTTGTCCGAGTAAAATGCCAATAGGGTCTACTTCCCACTGTATAGTTTAAATCAATTTAAACTATCGTTATCCTATTTTGTGATATTAAATGGACTATGTAAAGTAATGGGAGAGCCTTTTAAATTAACAATTGTATATAGATTATACCTATAATTTAAAATGTTATATTAACGATTTAGTATCTTAAATATCCACTGACATCTTCTAATTATTTGTCTTGTGAAGATTAAATGGCTTCTAATAACCCTTTGGTCTATATTCTCAATGCACACCAACTCAAGGGTGCAGAAAACTATTTTGACTGGCTAATGAATCTCAGAATAGTTCTGAATTCTGAGAAGCTTGGGTATGTAATTAATCAACGCTTTCCCTAAGGTATTTTTGATGATGCTTCTCCAAAGAAAAGGAAGACATAAAAGAAATGGTTGGATGATGATTTGAAAGTCAAATTTTACATCTTAGCCTCGATGTCTACGGATCTGCAAAGAGAGCATGTTCGTGTGGATGATGCTGGTAGTATAATGTTCCATCTGAAGGAGCGTTTTGGCAACAAACCTCAGGTCGATATATACAAAGTTGTCAAAGCTCTTTTTCAGGCTAGACTCCCAGAGGGTAGTCTAGTTAGTCTTCATGTCCTCAAGATTATTGGATACATCGAGAGGTTGGAGACTATAGATATGCTACTGAACAATACATTGGGGAATAGTTTGATCCTCCAATTGCTTTCAAGGTTATTTACGCAGTTCATCATGAATTGTAACATGGAAGTATTGACCCTACTTATGCTGATCAGCATAACATGCTTAAGACAGCACATAAGGACATGATGAAAGAGGGTATAGCCCTCTATGTTCAGGGTACTTCATCTTCTACCCTAAGGGCTTTTGGGAAGTTCAATAGGAAGAAGAAAAATAAGGTGAAATAGTTACCCAAAATGGGTCCTCAGAAGTGACTCATATCCACGCCTCAAGAGAAGAGTAAAGCAAAAGGAAATTGTTTCCACTACAACGAGGATGGGCACTAGAAAAAGAATACATTGCCACTATAAAGAAGACTCCCACAGTTATATGCTTACCCATTATTGACATTTCTTTAGCATTTGATGCTAGTACAGTCTGGGTATTGGAAACCGTATCTCCTTCTCACATTGCAATGTGTTGTAGAGTCTAAAGAAAATTAGATGGTTATAGCTGGGAGAAGTACAACTTCAAGTAGGAAATAGTGATCTCTTGCAAATTAAGGTTGCTGGACATTTTGACTTGATTCTCCCTTATAATAAAACTGTTGTATTGCAAAACTATTATTTTGTACCCTCTTGTGTCAGACAGATTATCTCTCTTCCTGTACTTGATAGTGGAGGTTATCATTTGTATATCATGAACTGTTCCTTATATTTATGTGATATGTTTGATGTTTTGTTAGCTGAATGTATTAGAAATCGAGTGTGTAACATACGAGTGTATACGTAATTTCAAAAATTACTACACGCAACGAAAATATATTAACATATACACCCAATTTAACAAATTTAACCACATATATCACATATATGTTCAAGTATAACTATTAGACAACCATGAGATATAGCGCATGCAGACTTATTCTTAATTTAAGCACAGTATCAGAAGACTTACTGAAATTTTTGGTAATTTAAACTCTTAATTTCATCAAAGATGTTAACTATAGATAATCTAATGGACTAATAACATGCTCTGCTATATTTGATCAATGAGAATCAATTCTCTCTCCAGAAGCTTAAAGCATGGTAACAAAGCTCATTAATGCAGTCAGTCTTACTCTCATTAGTAGAGTTCAGATGAATTGTCTTGTAAATGTTGATATTGAAAATAATGATATTCCATATACTAAAGATGTATGACAAATATTTGGTACTTTTGTTTATTCTATATATTTTTTTCTTTTTCTTGGTATAGGATGAAGTATGCAAATCAATTGCTGAAAGTGACAGTGTTGATGCTCTTCCCCAATGTATTGACAACAGTGGTGAATAAGGCAACAAGTCTGTAGCTAGAACTTATTGTTCTTTGTTATCTAAGGTATAAGTTCAAAACCACAAATAGTAAAAATTACTTTTTACCTTACTAGTTTTTACTATCAAGGTTAAATGGTAAAACTAAGGTAAAATCAAATCATGGAACAAATTTTGCCACTTGTCAACATCCTATTAATTAACAGCTCTTGTTAATTAATTCAACGATGTAATTACCAATTAAGTCTTAACAAATGCACATTCTGAGGGATCCTGAAATAATTATTCTATTTTGCTAGAATTTACTGGATCGAATTATTCAATCTAATCTGCTACCCTAGTGCACAACGAGTACACTTCATATTGTGAGACTCTTTAGATCCACACTTGATTTGTCATATGGAGCTCCTCCATATGTCCGTGAGTGATGCCCCACACACAAGTTATGGATATTACAAATTAGCACGTTAAACTATGCAAGTTGAGGTATATTTGTATAATCCCTCCATTATATATATCCTGGAAGAGCAAAGATATAGATCATCGCCGTCAAATCTCTATTTACTCAACCATCATTTTATCTCTAGATTATATTTCCTTAAACAATATCCACAAATATTTTTGTGATATTGTTTATCCCTTTGGAATATATTTTTTAAGATTTATGCTTGTAGCCACAAGACTTTCTGAAATACAATCTCAAAGCATTAGGATAAACAACCCACTCATATGAGCTAATGGATCCCATATCTATACACGCTAGACTCCATGAGCATTAGACCATACCCAGCGACACACAGCGGTCAAACCATGAAAGGTCTTTGACATGTGTGGAACCAAACTATGGTGGATCACTCACAAGTCCACCGCGGCACTCAGGTCAAAGGATCACAAATACTACACAACTCGGAAGACCTTCTATTGACAGTGTTATGAGATGTCTATTGGAGGTCTTTGTGAGTCTATTTAATATCTAGTCCTCACTGAATACCTGTATGTCTATACGAGCTTCAATTAAGCTTGTAGTTTGCTAAGACTAACCATCTAGACATTTAGATATAGACATACACTAATCTATATTAATGGGTTCCACCGATAGACCCACATCGATGAAATTAGATCAGGAACATCATATTTGAGAACATATTTGCATAATGACATTTTTAAGCACCATCTGTAACTTATGTCATTATAAATATATTCTCAGGTCATTGTCCCATTTCAGACAAGACTCTAACTATTTAGATTTTGCTAACTCTATTAATGTGCTAACTCTCAGCACTGATTAAACCATATCTAAACTTCTTCAGATCATACAATGTCTGAAATATTATAAGCATCTTACCATTTATTATAAATAATATTAACGATTTTATTAGAAATGATAATTGTATAAATACTATCATTAAATATTTATACATAATGGGATGACACGTAAGCACAAATCCCAATAGAATGTCAGTTGATTAATAGGCATTATATTTTGGATACAACTGAAAATGGCACGAATGTACAGAGTAGCACTAGTAGTAGTTCAAGAGCTTTAAATGATACAGAACTTTGGTATATGAGATTAGGTCACATAGGTGTGAGGCGTCTAACTCATCTAGTTAAAAATAGTCAGATACCTGATCTGACCATAGAACCTTACCAAGTTTATAAATTCTGTATTCAAGGAAAAATGACTAAATCTCGATTTATTGGTGTTGGACACTATGCCATTGATTTATTGGAACTAGTGCATAGTAATTTATGCAGTCCAATGAATCATATTACAATGGGTGGATTTTGATACTTTGTAACTTTTATCGATGATTTATCATGATACGAGTACTTATTTCTTATAAAGCACAAGTCAGAAACCTTTGAAAATTTCAAAAAGTTCAAACTTGAAGTAGAGAAACAAACTGGCATTTACGTTAAATGCCTTCGATCAAATCAAGGTGGTGAGTACATGAGCAGTGATTTTCTTTATTATTTAAAGGAGAATGAGATTCTCTCTCAGTATAGTCCTTCGAGTACTCTGAAACGAAATGGTGTTTCAGAAATGAAAAATTGAACTTTATTGCATATGGTCCAGTCGATGATGAGCTTCACCGATCTTTCAAAATATATGAGAGGATTTACTCTTGATACTACAACTCATATATTGAATAGGGTTCTATCTAAAGCTGTTCCGACCATTCTGTATGAGTTACTAAAATGAAAGAAACCAAGTCTTAAATATTTTAAGAGTTGGAGTTGTTCTGCTTACATAAAAGTTACACAATAAGATAAACTTACACCCAGAGGGTACAAGTACCGATTCGTTGGGGATCCCAAGAATTCAATAAGATACCAATTCTATGATCCATAGGAATAAACGTGTTCATTTCTCGATATGCTACTTTTCTTGAGAAATATTTTCTCATGGATCGTGGAGGTTGTAGAAAGATTGAGCTTGATGAAGCCGATCAAAACTAGAATGAACCAGAGATAGAACCTCAAGTTTAATCTAGTGGAATACCTTTAACAGACCCTCCATGTAGGTCAAAAAGGATGTCCAGACCACTTGCCAGGTATAGACAGATGCCTAAAGGTGCGTTTATAGTTTTCTTAGTTGAAGAAAATAATCTTTTAACCTATAGAGAGGTAATGTTGGACATCGACTCGAACAAATGGCAAGAAACTATGAAATTCAAAATTGACTCAATACATCAAATAAGTTTGGGACTTGGTTGAGCTTTCCAAAGGAATAGTTCTTATTGGTAGTAAATGGATTTATAAACGAAAGTATGGGCCCGATGAAAAGATAGAGACCTTCAAAGCCCAACTTGTTGTAAAAGGTAATGCTCAATGATCTGAGATCACTTATAAGGAGACCTTTGCACTAGTAGTGATGTTAAAGTCAATACGAATTTTATTGGCGATTACTACATATTATGACTTTGAGATATGGTAGATAGATGCAAAAACGGCGTTCTTAAATGGATATCTTCAGAAAGATAACAGCCTGAAGTTTTTGCATCCAGCCTAACTATAGATCTAATATGCAAGATGAAGAAGTTCATTTATGGATTTAAACAGGCATCTCAAAGTTAGAATCTTCATTTTGATCAAGTAATTAAAGGATCTTGTTTTATAAAAATGAAAAGGAACCTTGTGTATACAGAAAGGTCAGTGACAACATGATAGTTTTCTTAGTTCTTTATATATATGACATACTGATCATTGGGAATGATATTGATATATTATAGTCAGTAAAAAGTTATCTAAGTAAGATCTTCTCCATGAAAGATTTGGAAGAAGCTTTTTATATACTAGGTATAAAGCTTTATAGAGATAGAGCTAGGAAGCTATTAGGACTCTTTCAATCATCGTACATCGATAGTGTCTTAGAAAAGTACAATTTTACTAACTGTAAGATAGCTAATGTACTTTTTAGACATGGCGTTCATCTTTCGAGGAAGATGTGTCCTCAGATGGAAGATGAAAGAGCTAGAATGTCTAACATTTCATATATACATCAGTTGTTGAAAGTTTGATGTATGACATGATGTGTACAAAACTTGATATCAGCATAGCTGTAAGTGTTACAAGTTGGTATTAATCTGATCCAGGTCACAGCCATTAGATGGAAGTCAAATATATCCTTAAATACCTTAAGGGTACAAATGACAAGTTTCTAATTGATGAAGATAGTGACTTGCAAATTAGAGGATACATAGATTCAGACTTCTAGTCTGATCCATATGATAGAAAGTCTACATATAGATATGTGTTTTCCTTAATGGTGCCGCAATGAGTTGGAAGAGCACTAAACAGGGATTCACAGCTGATTCAACAATGAAAGTAGAATAAATTATAGCCTCTGAGGCAGCAAAGGAAGTTGTATGGATACGTAAATTTGTCGTTAAGCTAGGAATTTTCCTTACCTAAGTGAATTTTATTCCATTATTCTGCAACAATAATGAGGCCATAAAACAAGCTAAAGAGCCAAGAGCACACTAGAGATCTAAACATGTGGAGAGAAAATACCACATAATTAGAAAGATCTTGGCTAAAGGAGATTTAATAATTTATAGAGTTAAATTTGTAAATAATGCAGTGGATCCGCTGACTAAATTTGTAAATAATGCAGTGGATCCGCTGACTAAGGCCTTAACTCCTAAGGTGTTTGAGAAATACGTGGAGTCGATAAGTGTTAGATACCATTACGAATGACACTAGAGCAAGTGAGAGTTTATTAAGATTTGTGCCTACTTGTCATCCCATTTTGTATAAATATTTAATTTTAATATTTATATAATTGATATTTTATTTAATTGTTAATTATAATTATTGAAATGTTAAGATGCTTGGAGCATTTTAGACATTGTATGATATGAAAGAGTTTAGATCAGGTTTAAAGGAGTTTAGGTCAGTGCTAAGAGTTAGCAACGCTAATAGTTATAAGTACTAAGAGTTAGTGGTGATAAGAGTAAGCAAATTATAAGAGTTAGCAATATCTAAAAAGTTAGAGCCTCATCTAAAATGAGATAAAAATCTTAGAATATATTAGTAATGACATAGTTGCAAAGGATTGCAAATGGTGCTAGGAAATGTCATTATGCAAATATGTTCTAAAATACTATATTTTTGGTCTATTTTACCGATACAGATTTATCTGTGAAATCCTAATATATAGAATAGTGTATATCTATATTTAGATGGTTCAGATGGTTAACTTAGCAGACTATAAGCTTAGTGGAAGCTTGTATAGGTATATGAGTATTCAGTAAGGGCTGAATACTGAACAGACTTATGAGGACCTTTAATAAACATATTATGAAGCCGTCAATAGAAGGTCTTCTCAAGTTTAGTAGTATTCGTGGTTCGTTTACCTGAATGTCATGGTGAGCTTTTGAGTGATCCACCATACTTTAATTTCACATATGTCGGAGACATTTTATGGTTTAACCGATGGGTATGTGATGAACACTTGAAATTACATATTTAATAAGAGTGTTACATGATTGTTTTGTATTACTAGTGTATTTAATTTTCTTAACTTAAGTATGTTTACAATATTGTACTTAATTATCTTTTAACTGTTTTGTGGTAGATTCGGTAAAATGGGCATAACCTTCTACCTAAAGATCCGATTTAGGTTATTCTTGATCCTCTGGAGAGCTGACTCAATGGGCTAACATATTGTATTTCACAAAGCATTGGAAATTCGAGTGTTTAAAGGGTGAAAAATGGCTTAGAACAGAACTGATCTGCAGTACAGGCCCAGTTTGAACAGTTATCAGTATTTGACTCATAACTATAGAAATACGTATCTAATACGTATGAGATCACTCAATTTGAAAAGATAAGAGACTTATCTACAACTTTGATGTTTTAAGGGACAGTTAATTCGGATCACATCAATTCCAAATTGGATAATCAAGTGGGTGCCCTAGTGATAATCAATGTAAATTATTTTGCCACCATTCTTGACTTTCATCAACCAAGTGGTTCCCTCCAAATTTGTCTCGATTTATCCATGTTTTTCTATAAATAGGTGGCTTGTTTATGCCTAAAGAATGTAATTATAAAATTAGAATTTAGTTCAAAATACTTGTCCTTTGTATCCATTTCTTTGTAAATTTATTTCTCTTGTTTACTATTAAATCATGTTATTTCTTCATCCATTTCTTTTCTTTTTCTTTAGTTTTATTATGTCCAAATAATTTTATTTAAGATAAGGTGAAAGGGTGAAGCTCTTGGCAAGGTAATAAGATATGTTTAATATTTATTCATGAATTTAATGCTTCATTTTTAAGTTATGCAAATTTATATATGATGTATTTATTTTATTTGTAGAATTAATACACTTTCTTCTAAAGTGGTGATTCTTAATTTATTATTGACAAACTTAATACTTGACACAATAAATTCTTGAAATCATTTACAAGATTTAGTGTATATAACCCTTCTTGTAAAGTGGGAGTCTTGATTTATTGTAGACAAATATAAAGATTGGCATAATAAATACTTGAACCCATTTATAAGATTTGGTGTATAATAATTGAAAGAAATAAATACTAATCAATATATAAATGATGAAGAACTTTAATTGCTATATTTTCCGGTTGGAACCTCCTTTGTGTGAGGATTCCAATTGAGTTATAAAAAAAAGTTAAATATATTCTTACTTCTTATGTCAATAGTGAATCCCCCTAACCTTAGCTTTTTATTTGAATTGGTTAATTGAAATAATATTTGCAAACATCTTATACTGCATTAATTATCTTTAAAGTGTTTATAATTTGTAATTTTAATTCTACTTTCCTGTGGATCAACCCCGTTCTCATCGGGTTATTTACTACTTCGACAATCCTGCACTTGAGAATAACTCCTATATTCTAGACGTGTCAAATTTTTGGCGCCGTTGCCGGGGAGGTAAAATTAATATTTTGTTTTGTTGTTATTGTTTATTTATTTTATTTTCATGGAAGGCTAAGCCTCCTAACGTGCTTTACTTTATTTATTATTTACTTTTTATTTTCGTTAAATATATTTTCATGGAAGGCTAAGCCTCCTAACTTATTTTAGTTTATTTATTATTTTTGCCTTTTATTTTCATGGAAGGCTGAGCCTCCTACTCTTTATTTATTATTCGCTTTTTATTTTCATGGAAGGCCGAGCCTCCTAACGTGCTTTACTTTATTTATTATTCTATTTTTTTATTTTCGCATTTTATTTTCATGGAAGGCCGAGCCTCATAACGTGCTTTATTTATTATTTTGTTTATTATATAATCTAACATTACTAATCTAACTTCTAATTATTTATCTTTATTTTGCTTTTCGTTTTTCCTATTTTATTTACTTGTGTTTAATATTTGTTTTTCTCTTATTTGTATTATTTATTGTTATTGTATTTTATTTTATTTCTTTTATGAGCGGTTGGTTTCGAGATCCTAATTCTCATCGTTTGGTGAAAGGTAATTTCAAAACTTCCTTTGATAGTTTGTTAGATTCTCCTTCATCTTCTCATTCTTTACTAATTAACACCATGAGCGAAAATTAAATTGAGGGACTCATAGAGCGAGGGGACAATCAATCTTAATATAATGAGTATAACCAACCTAGGACACTTAGAGACTACATGAACCCTACACGAACCGGTGCAGCATCTTGCTTAATTTTTCCTCCGGATGCAACGCGTTTTAATTTTAAGCCAGGCATTATCCAACTTTTACCCACTTTTCATGGCTTAGATGCAGAGAACCCTTATCTACATCTAAGAGAATTTGAAGAAATGTGTAACACGTATAATGATCAAAATTGTAGCATGAACACAATTCGACTTAAGCTTTTCCCTTTTTCTTTAAAAGATAAATCTAAAACATGGCTACAAAACCTTAGGCAGGATCCATTTCTTTATGGGATGAGATGCAACAACAATTCCTGAAAAAGTTTTTTCCCTCCCATAGAATAAATTCTTTCAAAAGACAAATCACAACTTTTGCCCAAAAACCAGGAGAGACCCTTTACCAATATTGGGAAAGGTATAAAGAATTACTTAATACCTGTCCCCACCATGGTTTTGAAACATGGAGAGTAGTCTCAAATTTCTATGAGGGCTTAACACCCCAAGTTAGGCAAATGGTAGAAATGATGTGTAATGGAACATTTGAGGAAAAAGACCCAGAAAAGGCAATGAACTATCTTGACTTACTAGCAGAAAATGCTCAAAATTGGGACACTGCTGGTACCTGTGAGGCACCTAGTAAAAATTAAACCACTACATCTAGTGGGGGTATTTATCATTTTAAGGAAGACTATGACCTTCAAGCCAAATTAGCATCCCTTACTAGAAAAGTCAAAACCTTATAAATGAAAAAGAGTGGTCAAATAAAATCTATTCAAGAAATTGTATATCACATTTGTGAAACCCATGATCACTCTACCAATGATTGCCCAACTTTGCCTGCATTTTGGGAATGTCTCCATGAACAAGCCAATGTTCTAAACACGTTCAAGCGGTCAAACAATAACCCATATTCACAAAACTATAATCCTGGATGGCGAAATCACCCGAAATTTAGTTGGAGGAATGACACTCAAGCACAGGCTTCACAACCACCTTTCCAACCACACCAAAACTTTCAAAATCATCAAGGTTATGCACCATATGTCCCACTTCCTAGGAAAAATCTTGAAGAAACCTTGTATACATTTATTGAAAAAAAAGAGTCTGTTAATTCTCAAAATGCTCAAACATTTGTTGATTTGAAAGATACTCTTGATAAATTTGCATCTGCACTGAACATTCATGAGAAAGAAAAATTTCCTTCTCAACCACAACCAAACCCCAAAGGACAATATAGCTGAAATGCATGTAGTTCAGGAAACCAACACATCAATCAAGTTAAAGCAGTTATCACTCTTCGGAGTGGTAAAATTGTTGAAAAAGAAAATTTTGAACCTCATGAGAGTGATGAATCAATCTCTAAGGGTAAAGAAAGTGTTGAACCTACATCTAATGAAGAAAACACCAAACCCTTACCTTCACCTCCATTTCCTCATGCATTACGTAATACTAAGAAGATGAATCACAATCCTGAAATTTTTGAAATCTTCAAACAGGTAAAAGTTAATATTCTTTTATTGGATGCTATTAAACAGGTTCCCTCTTATGCAAAATTTTTGAAAGATTTATGCACAGTAAAGCAAAAACTGAATGTGAAAAAGAAAGCATTTTTAACTGAACAAGTAAGTGCCATTCTTCAGAACAATAATTCTTTGAAATATAAAGACCCTGGTTGTCCTATAATTTCATGTATTATTGGAAGTCATAAAATTGAACAAGCCTTACTTGATCTTGGTGCTAATGTGAATTTATTGCCGTATTCAGTTTATCAACAACTCAATCTCGGGGAGTTAAAATCAACATCTGTAACTCTTTTACTTGCCGATAGATCAATAAAAGTACCAAGAGGGACAGTGGAAGATGTTTTAATTCGAGTTGATAAATTTATATATCCTGTGAATTTTATTGTCTTGGACACAGAACCTGTTAAAGGATGTAATCCAATACCTATTATTTTGGGTCGTCTATTTTTAGCAACTTCTAACGCTTTGATTAATTGCAGAAATAGAGTAATGAAGCTTTCATTTAGAAACATGACACTTAAACTCAATATTTTCAATATGTGTAAGCAACCATATGAAGAGGAGGATGAAAATGAAGAAGGTGACATGATTGAAACGATTGTGGAGGATCATATTTAAAAAGAGAGTTCTACCGATCCCTTAGAAATGTGTTTAATAAATTTATTTGAGTCAAATATACAATTAGATCATGAAATCTCTGATATATGTTCTTTACTTGATTGTGCACAAGTGATTGAAAATAAAGGATGGAAACTAAAGTTTGAAGAATTGGGAGAAAATGAGGATAAACAGAACGAAATTTTAAAGTTGGAGTTAAAACCTTTGCCTGAAAGACTGAAATATGCATTTCTTGGAGAGAAACAAACTTACTCGATGGTAATCTCTTCTACACTCACAACTGAACAAGAAGGTAAGTTGATTGAATTATTGCAAATGCATAAAAATGCAATTGGGTGGACTTTAAAAGACATAAATGGTATTAATCCTCTAATTTGCACACATAGAATACACCTAGAGAATAATGCCAAAACTTCCCAACAATCTCAAAGGAGATTAAATCCACATATGAAAGAGGTAGTGAGAGCTGAAGTTCTCAAATTACTTGAAGTAGGAATCATCTATCCTATCTCAGTTAGTAAGTGGGTAAGTCCTACTCAAGTAGTACCAAAAAAATCTGGAATCACAATCATTGAAAATGAAAAATGTGAGTTAATACCAACTCAAGTCTCATCTAGTTTGAGGATGTGCATAGATTATAGAAAGTTGAACTCGGCCACTAGAAAAGACTATTTTCCTTTACTATTTCTTGATCAAATTATAGAAAGAGTAGCAGGACATCCCTACTATTGCTTTGTAGATGGTTACTCTGGCTATTATCAAATTTTCATAGCACTAAAGGACCAAGAAAAGACTACATTCACATGTTCTTTTAGAACCTTTGCTTTTAGAAGAATGCCCTTTGGACTTTGTAATGCCCCAGCAACATTTCAGAGATGTATGTTAAGCATTTTTAGTGACATGATTAAGCATTATTTAGAAGTTTTCATGGATGATTTAACTATGTTTGGAAATTCTTTTGATAATTGTCTTGAAAACTTAGAAAAGGTTTTAAAAAGATGTAAAGAAAAAAGTCTTGTATTGAATTGGGAAAAATGTCATTACATGGTTACTTCTGGAATTGTTTTAGGACATATAGTATCTTCTAAAGGAATTGAAGTGGATAAGTCAAAAGTCGAACTCATTACACATTTGCCTCCACCAAAAACAGTCAAAGAAGTTCGATCCTTTTTAGGACATGCTGGATTTTATAGGAGGTTCATAAAAAATTTAGTGCTATATCTAAACCTCTTTGTAACCTCTTAGCAAAAGATGTATCATTTAAGTAGACTCAAGAGTGTCAAAATTCATTTGAAAAATTAATTGGCCTCTTAACATCTGCTCCTATCATACAATCTCCTGGCTGGTCTTTATCTTTTGAGCTTATGTGTGATGCTAGTGACTACGTTGTTGGTGCTGTATTGGGACAAAGAAAGGAAGGTAAATCCTATGTAATTTATTACGCAAGTAGAACTTTAAACAGTGCACAAATGAATTACACACAACTGAAAAAGAACTAGCTGTAATATTTGCATTAGACAAATTTCGTTCTTACTTAATTGGTTCTTCAATTGTTGTATTTACTGACCATGCTGCTGTAAGGTACTTAATGTCAAAACAGGATGCAAAACCAAGGCTGATTCGATGGATTCTATTGCTTCAAGAATTTATTATCACTATAAAGGATAAGAAGGGAGCTGAGAATGTTGTTGCAGATCACTTATCAAGACTAACACCAGATTCATCAACAAAAATAACACCTATTAATGATTCTTTTCCAGATGAATTTTTATTTTCTACTATTACAATGCCTTAGTATGCTAATATTGTTAATTTTCTTGTAACAGGAGAAATGTCACCTCAATGGAATGCTCAAGACAAAAGAAAATTTTTAACTGAGGTGAGAAAGTTTTATTGGGATGATCCTTATCTCTTCAAATATTGTCATGATCAAATATTTCGAAGATGCATACCCAACAATGAGGTAAATAAAGTTATTGAATTTTGTTATTCTGAAGCATGTGAGGGACATTTCTCATCAAAGAAAACAGTTGCAAAAATCTTGCAGTGTGGATTTTATTGGCCCACTTTATTTAAAGATACACATGTATTTTGTATAACTTGTGAAAATTGTCAAAAGTTAAGATCAATTTCAAAACGAAACATGATGCCTTTGAACCCCATTCTTGTTATTGAAATCTTTAATTGTTGGGGGATAGATTTCATGGGACCATTTCTGTTATCATTTAGATTTATGTATATCTTAGTTGCAGTAGATTATGTCTCAAAATGGATTGAGGCTATTCCATGTCGAAATAATGACCATAAAACAGTCATGAAATTTTTGAAAAAAAATATCTTAAGTCGATTTGGAATCCCTCGAGCCATTATAAGTGATGGGGGCAAGCATTTTTGTAATAAACCATTTGAAACATTAGTAAAAAAATATGGTATTACTCATAAAGTTGCCACCCCTTATCATCCTCAGACAAGTGGACAAGTTTAATTAGCAAATAGGGAGATAAAACAAATTTTAGAAAAAACTATAAACCCAAATCGCTTTAAGACTAAATGATGCACTGTGGGCTTATAGAACTGCTTTTAGAACTTCATTGGGTATGTCTCCCTATAGGATAGTTTATGAAAAATCTTGTCACTTACCTGTGGAACTTGAACATAAAGCCTACTGGGCTATTAAAACTTTCAATGAAAATCTTGATTCTGCTGGACATATACGTAAATTATAAATAAATGAACTTGAAGAATTGAGAAATCATGTATATGAGAATTCGAAAATTCATAAAGCTAAAATTAAAGCCTTTCATGATAAAAAAAATTCAGAGAAAAACATTTGACATTGGTCAGAAGGTTTTGCTTTATAATTCTCGACTTCACATACTCCCTGAAAAATTAAGATCAAGATGGAGTGGCCCTTTTATTGTGAAATATGTGTACCCTTATGGAACAATTGACATTGAAAATCCTAGAAATGGGAATGTGTTTAAGAAAGACTCAAGCCGTTTCTAGAAAATCAAGCTTTTCATGAAGAATTTACGTTCCTGTCGGATCCTTGTTACGAGACCAATTAATCTTTGTTTTATATATTTATTATTCTTCTAACATTTTTTTTACTTGCATGTTAATTTAGTAGTTTTGTTAAAGTTTTATTTTGCACCTCGGTTAAGTGGCGGATAACGGTACTCCGTGATATTTCAAATCGGTTTTGTCAGTTTCCCATAATTACTGATATCTTCTCTTCTTCCCCCTTTTCTAAAAAAAAAAAAAGGATGATATTCTAAAAAATTTAAAAAAGCGTTTTTCCTCATTGCCTCAAAATTCCTTGAAGAAAATTTACCAAGCAAGATGTGAAAGATTAAGGTTATTAATGATTATGAATATACCTGTTGATTTACGTTGGTTAATTGAAGCCAAAGTTAGATTGACAGGTGAATTTTCAGACTAATTAATTTCCTACATGCCTGGCTTAGATAAAAACTCTTTTTCAAAAAAACAAAGAGCAAAACGATTAAATATTTGTTACAAGTGTGCACGCATGACTTGCAACACACGTTGCAGCACTTTAGGAATGGTGTCTGTAAATCGCGAAGATAAAATTAGGTTCATTAAGAATGGCCTGAGTAAGGAGTCTTTAGATAATATCTTATCGACTCTTGAGACGCATCCTAATGGATATGTGCATATTGCAATTCATAAATTATGGAACATATTCCTAAAAGAACATGAGCGGTACAGTCTCGAGAATTTGACTTTAAAAGACCCTGTTTGCCAATTTATAAAAAAATTGGATGGGAAGCCTATCCCCGACCCATAGAGGGCGTTTAAGCCGTTACTGGATGTAAAACCAGAGGAAGATGTGAGCCACAATCACAACTACTTGTATATATTTACTATAGCTATTATTTTTAAATGTTTCATTTCAAACTCAAACGTCTTTTCAATAATCAACCACCTATAATCCTTTTTGAAAATTTTGCATTTTAAGCCGACAACCCATGTGACTTTTTCAGCTAACAAATTGAAAATTGGTAAAAGGTGTTGAATCTTGTATTTCAAGTTAATAGCCATGTGATTTAACTTTGCAATACCTTTTGGCTCTATAAATACATTGCATTATTTCTGCATCAAAGTACAAACTCAAAATCATTCAAGAGAGAGGGTGAGTGTAATCATGGAAGGATCATCAACTCGTAAATTCACAAAAATTTGTGTCTTTTGTGGATCCAGCCCTGGAAAAACTAATGAGTTTATAGAAGCAGCAGAAACCCTTGGTAAGATGTTAGCTGAGCGAAATATTCATTTAGTATATGGGAGAGGTAGTTTTGGATTAATGGGATGTGTGGCAACCGCTGCACAAAATAATGGCAGTCGAGTTTTAAGTATCATACCAAAAGCTCTAGCTGTTGGAGATATTATAGGAAAAACAATTGGGGATGAGTTACAGGTATCATCAATACATGAACGAATTTCTTTTATGCTTCGTAATGCTAATGCCTTCATAGCTTTACCTGGAGGTTTCGGAACATTGGAGGAAAATTTTTAAATTGTCTCATGGGCATAATTGTAAATCCATAAAAACCCATTGGTTTGTTAAACGTTGATGGTTTTTATAATGGGTTGTTATCTTTTCTTGACTATGCGGTGGAAAAACAATTCGTCTCATCTGCAGCACGACAGATCCTCATTTCTGCTTCAACTGTTGATCAGTTACTCGATGAACTACAAACTTTTACACCTCCATCTGATCCAACAATGAGTCAGATAGATTGGTATACTGATAACAGTGAAAAGAAATGCAAGATAGATTTGGCGCTTCATCTGTAACCTATCTATTTCTATGTATTTTTAAGCTTTTTATGTGGCTTATTTTATTTTGTTGCAGGTTTAATTTTCAATAAAAAATATTTCAGGTGATATTTTCTATACTTTACTCTTTTTATATTTTGACATTGAGGACAATGTCTCAATTTGGTTGGGGGGGAAGATAGTTGATATTATTGTTATCACCTTGTTTACTAAAAAAAATAAAAATTATTATTATCATGAATGGCGTGAGTAAAATGTTCATTTATGTATTCTTGAGACGCATTCTAGTTTTATAATGGCAGAGTAAAGAGTACATTATAAACTTTTGAAACACATTCTAATTGGTTTATTTTTAATGTATTTTATGTTTGTTGCTTTGTGATGAACACTTGAACTTGCTTAAGTTCTTAGTAACTTTTGCGTAAATAAATTTGTTTTGCTATCGATATATGATTTCAAAATTGTTTAGTTTAAATCACTTTTTCTATCTAGGTTACTAAAGAATAACTTCTGAAATTATTTCTTAAGAACAATACTAAGCTTTGTGGTAAGATGGATGATTCAATATATATAGCTAAAAGAATTTTCATGTTTAAGTATACATATTATTTTCTAAACTCACATATCTTTTGTGAGTGAGTGGAGAGGTTTGAGATAATAGCTTACGAACTTTAATTGATCTTTTGAAATGGTTAATTTTTATTTGGAATGACATTATTTGGGATAAGGAATGATTTGGTTGCTTAGCTGAAGGATAAAAAAAAAATTGAAAAAGTATTATAATGATAAATTGCTGTTATTTTGTAATGATTCCTTATGTCTTTCAAAAAAGAAAAAGAAAAAAATGAGTAAAAAAAAAAAGAAAGAAAAGAAGTCAATTCAGTTCAATAAAGTCTTTATTCAATTTTAGAAGACTAAAGTCATTAGGAAGCAATTTTATCACCGAATTCTATATTCGTAAGATTCGCATTGAATAATTAAAGTCTTGAAGCTAGCATTTGACAATAATGGTTTGACTCTAAATATTTGATTTTTCTATCTTTGGATCAATGTTAGTTTGTCTGTCTGTCCTTAAATATAACTTTTTCTTGAGCGATTATCTGTTTTCCAACTCCATGAGTGAAATCCTAAGCCATTAAACAAGTTATTCACCTGTAAGGATATGGAGTTGAGGCTTTTACTTAGAAAATTTTTAAGGCTATATATGTTGTGGTTTATGGTAAGAAGGCTTTGGCTTAATTCACACACACACACACAAAAATATTTTTGGAAGTTATGATTGAAATAACCTTTATAGCGATTGTGATCTTGAATTGACGTTTTGTTTGAAATACTTAGGTAGTATTCAAATTTTATTTATGCTCGAATTGCTAGGGACTTGCAATAAGCCAGTTGGGGGGTGTGATGAACACTTGAAATTAGACATTTAATAAGAGTTTTACATGATTGTTTTGTATTACTAGTGTATTTAATTTTCTTAACTTAAGTATGTTTACAATATTGTACTTAATTATCTTTTAACTGTTTTGTGGTAGGTTCGGTAAAATGGGTATAACCTTCTACCTAAAGATCCAATTTAGGTGATTCTTGATCCTGTGGAGAGCTAACTCAATGGGCTAACATATTATATTTCATAAAGCATTGGAAATTCGAGTGTTTAGAGAGTGAAAAATAGCCTAAAACAGAACTGATCTGCAGTACAGGCCCAGTTTGAACAGTCATCAGTATTTGGCCCATAACTATAGAAATACGTATCTAATACGTATGAGATCACTCAATTTGAAAATATAAGAGACTTATCTACAACTTTGATGTTTTGAGAGACAGCTAATTCGGATCACATCAATTCCAAATTAGATAATCAAGTGGGTGCCCTAGTGATAATCAATGCAAATTATTTTGCCACCATTCTTGACTTTCATCAACCAAGTGGTTCCCTCCAAATTTGTCTCGATTTATCCATATTTTTTTATAAATAGGTGGCTTGTTTATGCCTAAAGAATGTAATTATAAAAGTAGAATTTAGTTCAAAATACTTGTCCTTTGTATCCATTTCTTTGTAAATTTATTTCTCTTGTTTACTATTAAATCATGTTATTTCTTCATCCATTTCTTTTCTTTTTCTTTAGTTTTATTATGTCCAAATAATTTTCTTTAAGATAAAGTGAAAGGGTGAAGCTCTTGGCAAGGTAATAAGATATGTTTAATATTTATTCATGAATTTAATGCTTCATTTTTAAATTATGCAAATTTATATATGATGTATTTATTTTGTTTGTAGAATTAATACCCTTTCTTCTAAAGTGGTGATTCTTAATTTATTATTGACAAACTTAATACTTGACACAATAAATTCTTGAAATCATTTACAAGATTTAGTGTATATAACCCTTCTTGTAAAGTGGGAGTCTTGATTTATTGTAGACAAATATAAAGATTGGCATAATAAATACTTGAACCCATTTATAAGATTTGGTGTATAATAATTGAAAGAAATAAATACTAATCAATATATAAATGATGAAGAACTTTAATTGCTATATTTTTCGGTTGGAACCTCCTTTGTGTGAGGATTCCAATTGAGTTATAAAAAAAAGTTAAATATATTCTTACTTCTTATGCCAAAAGTGAATCCCCATAACCTTAGCTTTTTATTTGAATTGGTTAATTGAAATAATATTTGCAAACATCTTATACTGCATTAATTATCTTTAAAGTGTTTATAATTTGTAATTTTAATTCTACTTCCCTGTGTATCGACCCGTTCTCATCGGGTTATTTACTACTTCGACAATCCTGCACTTGGGAATAACTCCTATATTCTGGATGCGTCAGTATAGTCAAATGCTCATGGAGTTTAGTGTGCATAAATACGGGATCAGTCAACTCACATAGGTAAGTTGTATATCTGATGTTTCAAGATTATATCTCAGAAAATCTTTGGGCCATAAGTGATTAACCTGGGAAAAAAGTTTGCCAAAAGGCTAAACAATATCACAATAGTATTTGCGTATATTGTTTATCGAGATACAAATCTGGAGATAAGTTTATGGATGAAAAAACGGCGATTTGATGGTGTTGATCAATATTCCTTCACATCTAAGGTATAATGATGGAAGGATTATATGGATATGGTTAACCTTATCTTGTATGGTGTTGTTCTGTAATATCTGTAACATGTGTGTGGGGTATCGTTCATAGACTTGCGAAAATGTTCCATAAAATAAATAGGTGTAAACCTAGGGAGTCTCACAATCTGAAGTGTACTTGTTAAGCATTTGAGTAGCAAACCGGGTCGAACAATTCAATCCGAGAGATTTCTGAAAGTAGGATTCATTTTAAGAACCTCTTTGTAAAGTTAAGAACATAGTTTACAAATGTTACAAATAGATCCATCTTTTGCTAGAAATGGTATTCATGACACATGTCATTAAACCATTAGCTCTTGTAATAATTGGACATTATTTTATTTAAATAAATATATAATATTTATTATATTATTTTATAGGGTATGTGTTGGATACTTGTCTTGAATAAACATGTGATATGTATTATATTATTTTTCACGTGACATGTGTTGGACACGTGTCTTAATGAAATAGTTAAATAATTAAAGTTTGTCTTCTTATCTTACATTGTTAAACAAAACATGTATTTTAATATATTATTTTAAATAGTACTTAGGCCATTATGAGAACATTTATCTTGGTTTAATTTATTTATTTAAAGACATTTACAATAAAATACTTTTAATATTATTAAAATAGTTAAACAAGAAAATTGTCTCATTTTGTTATTTTTAAAGAGACAAATTCGGCCAAGAATTTATTTAATGAAATAAATATTATTTTGGTATTTATTAATTCATATACAAAACCATTGTCCAATTAAAATGAAGAAAAGACTTTTTGGTATAATTCTTTTATAAAATAGAAAAGTAAAGACGTGTGTATTTTTCACTTGAGTAAAAAATTGCATAACGGTTATGTAATGTGGAGAGGGAACTTCAGCCAAGGCCTTCTTTGCACTTTTGGGAAGACATTTAAACATAACAAAACACTTCTCCTTCTTCTTTTTTCAAGTGAGACTTGATAGGAAAAACAAAAGAGAAATAGCTTTTGTTTCAAGAGTGAAAATAAAGAGAGTTTATTTGCTTAAAAAGTTTAAGCACAAGAATAAAAATTCTACACCATAATTAAAGCTACTATTTTAGCTACTCTAATCCCACCAAGTGTTGGAGACTAGAATTGGCCCGCTAATCTGCTATAGGAGAACCAACAACCTGCATGCCGAGACCTACACCAGGAAAGGGTTTTAGAAAACTTGAAATACAAAACGAGTGAGCTAAAAAAGCTTAACGTGCTTTTAAAATTTTCAGTAAAAATAAAATTTTGTATAAATATTAAATTCTAAAAAACTGCCTAAAACATGCTTCTCAAACTATTATAGAACTGTAAAATAGTTTCATATGTGTTGGTGTTGTGTGCATTTTAAACAATTTAAAAATAGCATGTTACGCAATAGAATTAATAAATATATATTAAAATAATCTCATTACACTAGTGAGATTAGGGGACTCACCCTCAAAGTGTGCTTTGAATAATTCTAATTGGGGACGTGATAAACTTTCTCAAATTAAAATAATAACTTACTATTTCAAAATATTTGAAACAATTATTATTTCTTATAAATTTCTGTCCCTCGGACTATTAAGGTTAATACTTATCCTTTGTAAAGAAAAAGAATTCAATTTATTCCAATTGAATTTTGATCCATATACAAATCTTTTTTTTTTTTTGCACATAACAATTCACACTTGCTCGGCCTTTTATAGTGAAAAAGCCGCCCATTACCACCAATAGAATGATAATAATTAGATAAGTGTAAAAAAATGGTGGAACATGACACAGCAAAAATTAATGGCCAGCACTGCATCATTTGCTTAGTAATGAAATTGATTCTATTTGCAACGTCTTGCTTTTGTTAATGTATGACACGTTTTTACAATTTAAAATTGTGAATTGAATCAAATTCAATTCGCTCATTACAATTGTTTTGCCCAATTGAATTATAACACATTTTATTTGTTTTTTGTTCCATTCAAAAAAAATTAAACATATGTAAAATGAATCCACCGAATTACAAGTTTCATTTTCATTTCCTTTTTTTTATTTATAAAATTTTTATTTATCAATGTTTAAATTAGAATCCATACAAATTATTGGTATAATTTAAGACATACACTAGGTAGATAAAAGTGTCAAGTCTCACTTGGCACAATTTTAAGTTTAACACTTAAACCTTAGTTATTCTCTGAAAGATCCTGAAATAAATAAGTGGCTAATTAATTTAATTTAAATAAAATAACAATTATTTTATTTAAATGGTAGTTATATTTACCAATGCTCAATTTAGTACCCAACAAATTATTGGCACAATTTGAGACATACATTAGGTAGATTAAAATGTCAAGTCTCACTTAACACAAGCTTAGGTTTAACATTTAAACCTTAGTTACTCTCCGAGAGACCTAAAAATAAATTTATATTTTTCAAAAAAATTTCAGATTGAATAATTTGATCTGGTGCTCTACCCACGTGCGCAATGCGTACACTTCATATAGTGAGACTCCTTAGACCTACACCCATTTCGTCTCACGGAACATTTGAGATACATACCAGTTTGTTTCTCTACTTCAAGTCTAAATTCTTTGAACTTTTCAAAGGTTTCAGACTTGTGTCTGATAAGAAACACATAACCATATCAGGATAAATCATTGATGAAGGTTACAAAGTATTGAAAACTACCCATAGCAGCGTGATTCATTAAACCACATACATCACTATGTATCAGTTCCAATAAACTAGTGGCACGGTATCCAACACCAGTAAAAAGTGATTTGGTCATTTTTTCCTGAATATATGATTCACAAACTAGATAATGTTTTATGGTCAAATCATGTATTCGACCATCCTTAACTAGACGGAATAAACGTCTAATACCTATATGACCCAATCTCAAATGCTATAATTATATTTCATTCAAAGTTTTCGAACTACTTGCTATGTTTACCTATACATTCATGACATTTTGTGTTGTTTTCAAAACATAATGACCATTAATTAACTGACAATCAACTATCAAAACATTATGCATATCATATAAACATAAGGAACGATTCCGTATATATATATGATAACCCTCACGATCAAGCACAGGAAGGGATACTATTTGTCTTAAAATACAGGGTACAAAATGACAGTTATACAACATTATAGTTCTATTATATGAGAGATGTAAATCAAAATGTCCCACAGTGGAAACATTTTTCTTTATCTTTCTTTTATGATTTAGATATGGGTCGCCTTTGAAGACTAATCTTGGGTACCTGTCTCGTCTTCTTTCTCTTCTTTCCTTTAGGCTTCCTAAATAGAAGCCCTAAGAAAAGAAGATGAAGCTCTCTGAACAAAGAAGGACAATCCCACTTTGTTCATGTTTTGTTTTGTTATCTTCAACATATTATGAAGTTTAGCATAAGACAAGGCCATTGCTTGCATATTAAAATCCATTATGAACTGCTTAAAAGACCTCGAAAGTGACTAGAGAATCAAACTATTCCTCAGATATTTGTTCAGTGTAATGTTCATCGTCTTTAATCTCTCGATTATAAAAATTATATTAAGGACGTGGGACTGACTGGACCAACCTAAAAAAGTCTACACTGAAAAAGCAATTTAGCGACCCTATATGCCTTAACCTGAGGACGGTCACCAAACAGCTCTTTCAGATGGAGCATAATGTTAAAAGTATCACCGATATGAGCATGTTCTCTCTGTAAACCTATAGACATAGAGGCAAGGACATAAGATTTAACTTTTAAATCATCATCCAACCATTTCTAATAAGTCACCCTCTCCTGAGGTAGCTTCATAAGAAATTCTTGTGGGCATACGCTGAGTTAACATATATCCAAGCTTTTCAGAATCGAGAACAATTCTCAGATTCATCAACCAGTCTCTATAGTTTTCTGCACCTTTAAGTTGGTTTGCATCCAATATGCGTGCCAACGGATTAGATGAAGTCATTTTATCTTCACAAGAGAAAATAAGAAATGTTAGCAGAAAATAAATATTTCAATCACTAATTTTTTATTTTAGATTAAGGATATAATCAAATTATACATTTTAAATCTAAAACATCCTTTCACTGCATTACATAATCCCCTGAATCTCTCAAAAGGGAAAACAACAAATTTAAACTCTTTAAATTGTACAGCATGAAATGGATCCATTTGGCATTTTACTCATGCCTCACGCTTTAGCAATATTGGCAATTGTAAAATTTAAAAGGTAGACAACTCTTGTCAATTGTATCTCGTGCAACTCTTATGACTGATCTTAAATACACTTTATCTTCATGCTTTAACAATATTGGATAAGTCTATTTCAAATTAACTTGTCAATAATAAAATATATGTTATTGATACTACCCTCACGCTTTAGTAATGTTAGGCAATACGTTCGTATATATTTGCCTCATCTCATGTTTAACCGGCATAGTCAAAATCACACCAACTAAATCCCTCACACTTTAGCAATATTAGGAAAGACCGATATAACCTGACTAATACCGTATTGACAAGACGGATCAACGTGTAACATTATCTCATAATAATACATATTTAAATCTGATTAAGAGAGATTACTTAATTCTATCCTCATCCCATAAGGCCGTAATTCATAATCACACATTTGTTTTATACAGACACAACCAAACCCCACCAATAAGGCTCTCATTATAGTTACTAGCACAAATAAATGGCTCACAATTTTTATCACATTTATAACAATTATAAATTGCCAAAAATAAACTATTTATTTTTAAACTCATAAAAATAAATATTTGGAGTAACCGGCGTAATGCCACGTATACTCGCTCTGATACCAATTTTGTTGGTGTTGTGTGCATTTTAAACAATTTAAAAATAATATGTTACATAGCAAAATTAATAAATATATATTAAAATAATCTCATTACACTAATGAGATTAGATGACTCACCATCGAAGCGTACTTTGAATAATTCTAATTGAAAACATAATGAGCTTTCTCAAATTAAAATAATAACTTTCTATTTCGTAATATTTGAAACAACTATTGTTTCTTATAAATTTCTCTCTCTCAAACTATTAAGGTTAACACTTAAACTTTGTAAAAAAGAAAATTCAATTAATTCCAATTGAATTTGGATCCGTATACAAATTTTTTTTTTGCTGCATATAATAATTCACACTTGCTCGGCCTTTTACAGTGAAAAAGCCGCCCATTACCACCAATAAAATGATAATGATTAGATAAGTGTAAAAGAAATTGTGGAGCATGACACAGCAAAAACTAATGGCCAGCAGCTGCTACAACGTATGCTTAGTAATGAAATTGATTCTATTTGCAACATCTTGCTTTTGTTAATTTATTTTACAATTTGAAATTGTGAATTGAATCAAATTCAATTTAGCTCGTTACAATTGTTTTGGCCAATTGAATTATAACACATTTTATTTGTTTTTTTGTTCCATCCAATGAAAATTAAACAAATGTGAAATAAATGAATCAAATGAATTGTAAAAATTTTTATTCATCCAATGAAAATTTGATTTCGCCGAATTACAAATTTCATTTTTATTTTCATTTTTTATTTATAAAAATTTTATCTACCAATGCTCAAATTAGTACCCATATAAATTATTGGCACAATTTTAGATATACACTAGGTAGATAAAAGTGTCAAATCTCACTTGGCACAATTTTAAGTTTAACACTTAAACCTTAACTATTCTCCGAGAGACCTTGAAATAAATTTATATTTTTTAAAAAAATTTCAAATTGAATAATTCGATCTAGTGTGCTACTCACGTGCTCAACGCGTACACTTCATATAGTGAGACTTCTTAGGTTCACACCCATTTTGTCTCACGGAACATTTTTGTAAGTCCATAACCGATGCCTCTCACACACATGTTATGGATAATACAAAATAGAAAGTTAAACCATACAAGTTGAGGTTAATTTATATTTGTATATTCCCTCCGTCATCAATATTATGAAAAAGTAGAGACATAGATCAACACTGCCAAGTCCCTTATTGCTCAACCATAAACTTATCTCTTAAATTTGTATTTTGATAAACAATTTTCACAAACTCTTTTGCGATATTGTTTATACCACAGTAAACTCTTTCCTAGGTTTAATGCTTATGGCCATAAGACTTATTAAAATACAACCTTAGAGCATCTGAATATTTAACTCACCCATATGAGCTAACGGATCCATGTCTACACACACCAGACTCCATAAGCATTAGACTATACCCAGCGACACTCAGCGGTCAAACCATGAAAGGTATATGATATGTGTGAAACCTAAGTATAGTGGATCATTCATAAGCCCACCGTAGTGCTCAAGTCAAAGGATCATGAATACTACTCAACTCGTGAAGACCCTTAATTGACGGTTTTATGGGATATCCATTGGAGATCTTCCTTGAGTCTTGTTCAGTATCCAGTCTTTACTGAATACTTATATATCTATACGAGCTTCAACTAAGCTCATAGTCTGCTTAGATTAACAATCTGGACAATCGAGATATAGATATACACTAATCTATATTAATTAGTTCCACTCGATAAACCTGCATCGGTGGAAATAGATTAGGAACAAATAATTTGAGAACATACTTGCATAATAGCATTTCCTAGCAACTCTTGCAACTATGTCATTGTTAGTATATTCTTAGGTCTTTGTCCCATTTCAAACAAGTTTCTAACTATTTAGACCTGATTTGAACTCATTTAGATCAATATAATGTTTGAAATATTACAAGCATTTTATCTTAATAAAAATAATTAGTGATTAATGAAATACATATTTATTGCATAAGTATGAAAATACAATATTCATACAAAATAGGATGGTACATAAGCACAAATCCCAACAGTATACTGATAAAATTCTACCAAGCGATTTTTATTAACAATTTATGTAAACAATTGTTAAAATCTGTAAAACATAATAACTAACATGTATATATATATAAATACATTAATATGTGTTCGGTAACTCAAAAACTACTAAAACTCTCATTCGGCCATTTTCTTTCTAAACTGTACAAAATGTAACCCTAAAAGCTCTGTACTCACGCAGCGACTAAACTAGCACCACACACGTGAATAGGTCACAAGACGTCTAAACTAGCAATACCCACTGTGACATCTAAAGATATCTCACTAGCTATGCAGTGGAATTTTACATCGCCTACATATAGCGAGACAATACCCTGTACACATAGAGCGACTCACTTGACTCGACAACCTGACTTCCAAGAGTTAGTGACACACCTTTTAATAGTTGCCCATGCATACGAGATATACCGGTCGGGTCTTAAACTATCACCATACTATAAATCTGAGGGTACCAATGGCCTTTGAAAACTAATTTAATAAATTTAGAATTATTTTTCAAAACTAAACATAGAAATTCATAATTATAACAGTATCCCAAAAATTGTAAATCATACTTATACAATTAAGATCTCATAAAAATATAGAATTCAAATATGCTGAAACATATTAAACAAAAGATAAACAATTGCAGATTTTCACTCACTAACCACTCCAAGGTCAATTCTTCTCCAAAAATTTCCCTTCTTTTACCACTCTCGGTTTCCTTCACCTACATGCCACATTTGACATTTAAAACCTTTACTAATGCTAAAATTACACCTAAACTAGTAAGCGCCCTAATTGGCTTACAAAGCACGGATGGACTCCACTTTTCATTTTTCATTTACATAGTGATTCAAACTTGTTTAATTCACTATCTAAAGCCATAAAATTGCTTAATACTCTATGATTTTGGTTAGATATAATTGCCTTTCATCTTACCAAGAATGGATAATTATGTCCCCCTTTACTTCATTCTTGATTTTTCATTATCCATACATCTAATTGATATAAAATAGCATTCATACAATACAATTCAACCAAAACATAACTCAACCACACAATACCAAAAGTGGCCGAATTCACCATCTTCCACCCAACACATTCCTTTTCTCAATTTCTTGTTTCAATGATATTTAAATCATGTCAATTTAATTATAATGCTCTAATAACATTCAATTGAAATCTCTACATCAAGATCACATAAAATCCCAATTCATACCTTACTAATTCCTTTAGTTTGGTGTCTCTTTTGAGCTTCACATTTGGATTTAACTCAAATCTAAATCAATAATTCAAATAAAGACATTAATTGAAGTAATATTGAAAAATCATATAGCACTATCACTAAATAATGCTTTTCTTACCTCTTTTCCTTAGATTTTTCACTTGTGCATGATCTATTTAACCTTAGAAACTTGATTTTAGTTTGATCATACATAAAAAATCACGAAAAAGCCTTGAATTTTACTATTAAAGCTTCCCCCTCACTTGGCCGAAATTCTCCTCTCTTGCTCTCACATGTTTTATTTTTCATTTTGCCAAATTTCTAAACACTTCTTCCTTTTATAGTGCTCTTCAAAAAGTCCAATTTTCCCCTCAACTATCTCTAAATTTCTAAAATGCCATTAGTTAGAAATAAAGGCATATGATTGGTTCATTTTTAACTATTTGACTAAACTAGTCAAACTAACCAAAGTACCTTGGCAATCCATGAGCTTATTCTTCATTAGCTCATTTTCTAACACATAGATTGTGTTTCTTAATAAAGGCTTGTTCCATGCATAACACTTATATGGAAATCCATGTGTTAAATTGAAATTTTCTTTTCTAAGCCAATAAAAAAAATTTCAAAAACAATTTCATGACCTTTCGACTCCTTAATCGACCATGAAATTACCAAATTGGGTCTAATACCTCTCACGTGCACCAAAAAATATATTTCTAATAGGATTAAAATCGGGTAACTCTACGATTTCTCTATCGCTTTATACCAAAATCTAGGTATCTATACTATTAATAGAGATCGGATATTACAGATATTATTTAACCTTACCGAAATATCTTTTTAGGGGATTATACGTGTGGCCGCAAGACTTTTTAAAATACAATCTTAGAGAATTAGAATATATAACTCACCTATATAAGCTGATGGATCTCATATATCTACACATATTAAACTCCATAAGCATCAGACTATACCCAATGACACCCAAATGTCAGACCACGAAAGGTCTCTAACATATGTGGAATCTGAGTATGGTGGATCACTCACAAGCCCACCATGGCATTTACGTCAAAGGATCACAAATACTACTCAACTCAAGAAGATCTTTCATTGATAGATTTATGAGATGTCTATTGGAGGTCTTTGTAAGCCTGTTCAGTACTCAGCCCTTACTGAATACCTATATGCCTATACAAGCTTCCATTAAGCTCACGGTCTGCTAAGACTAACCATCTGAACAATCTAGATATAGACATACATTGATCTATGAGGTATATCAATTAACTCGGTGTTGGCAACTATAGATTAGGAATGATATATTTAAGAACATATTGCATAATGACATTTCTTAGTACCATTTATAACTCATAACAATTATGTTATTATTATAATATTCTTAGGTCTTTGTCCTAATTCATATAAGGTTAGAACTCTTATAATGCTAAATCTTAGCGCTGACTTAAACTCTGGAGATCAAATCTAAACTCTTTAAACATACAATTTTTGAAAAGTAATAAGCTTAGTACTATATATAAAATATTAAAGATTTATTGAAATGTACATTGTATAAATATTAGACAAATATCCATACAAAATGGAATGGTACCTAAGCACCATCTTTAATAGCTTTTATATCAAATAGACTCTCAATTGGTTTAGTATACTCAAAATAAACAAACATTCCGTAGCCAATTAATTTTAGTATAGTGACACAAGGAGGATGCCATAATTACACATCAAATGATATAAATATTTTTATTTGATATATTTGTATAATCAAATACTTCTTGATATGCTCTCTCAACCTATTTGTTTTCCTCTCTCTTAAACTCAATTAGACCAAAGTAATTTATTTTTTCCTTCTTTACATCTCTATGGAGAGAGAATCTCTCACCTTTTCTTTTTTTGTTATGATAACTATCCTTCTATATTTAGTTAATAGGGATGTTTTTCTCCGTCCAAATTTAGATATGTTTTGGTTATAGTTGTAATTGACCCTAAATTTTGGGTTATTGAGCTAACAAGTCAAATTTATAGTTTATGGAGGAAACAGAGTTTTAGGCCTCTATATCTTAGACTTTATTATGCATAATGATGGCACACGGGCACCTCATTCGATGTGTCAAATCTTTATCAAAGTTTAGGAAAAACATGAAAACATTCACAAGACAATATTATAATGGTTAAGCTTTGAAAGAGCCTATATGCACTATACCAAGCCTTTAAGCTCACTATTAATCCACTATTGGAATATTGTACAAGAAGTGCACATAAATAATTACATAATAAATTGCTTCCTAACTATGCAAGCCTCTGAGGTACACTATCTTCTGAAGAGTTATGGTAAAATTGTTCCTCCAAGAGGGTCTTCGAGATTACCTTTGAACTATCTTCTTTTTTGACAAGGTCTAGAAACTAAAGAGAAAATTTTATAGTGCCTCATTCAAAAACCCTAAGAAAATCCCTCATATATTATCATTTAGCCCTCTATTTATGGGCATTCATTAATGATTGGGTCCTGGTATAATTAGGGCAAGCTATGTCCTTACTTATTCAGGATACCTCCTAAAATTATAAGAGATTTTTCCTTAAAGAATCTTAAATTTCTAAGGATCTTAGAATTTAAGGATGGCCTACATCTTCTAGGCGATTGATCAATTTTTAATTTTTGGATAAGTATCTTTACTTGAATAGGAATACTCAGCCTTGACAGGAGTACTGATGCCTTACTCGGTCTATTATAATTACTCTTGACGACTTACCCAGCTTACATTAACTATTAGAGTACCTTACTCAATCTCATAATTCCTAAGTCTTCAATTTATGTAGTTATGAGGCATGCCATAATAGTTATAGTATTCTTCATAAGAAGCTTAGTCACGTCGAAGACCTTGGGCCATATAGAGCTTAAGGACTAAACTGAACTCCTATGAGAAATGAGCTTTAGGCAGAAATCTCATAGGGAATAAGGGTCCCTTAGCTTTTAATATTAACTTGTTGATATTGAAAAAATTATGGTAGTTATTGGTCTAAGAACACCCATTTAGTTATTACATGTTGATTTTTCTATAGTGAAGCACTTTTGATATATATGTCATGGACTTGTATAATAAAGGTGCTTATGTGGTTGCTAAATCATGCTCTGAAAATCTGCCTTTCCTAAACTATCATCGAAATCGATTTCATTTAATTATAGATGGCCCTTTAAAAAAAAGTGCATTAATAGACAGTCAGGGGAATAATTACGTCCCTTCACTTAATTATGGATATAGCTAAATCTCAAATTGGTTGTGCCAATCAAATGGTTGAGAAGAGAAGTTTAAAGAGTTATGCCTGTTGAAAACACACTCTATTTGTGAGATATATCAATCATTAGATTTAGAGTTAACGGTTATGATGATAATGATGGCTCTTTATAAATAAGAGGCACTCTTTTATTTCTTCATTTTATATTTATTTGGTGACTTTAAAGAGAGAAAAACTTCCCATGATTTTTAAGAGAGAAGAACGTTGCATCTACTAGTTTCTACAATTCTCCTTTAAGAAAAATTTCAATTATGAAAGTGGCTTTTGCCTTTTGCTTTACTTCAAGTGTTATTAATTTCATTATTTCTGATAGTTGGTCATTGTATTAAACAACTTTTTTTTTTTCCTGTATTTAACTTTTACAACTTGAGTGTTCGACTTAAGTTATCGGTTTAAATAACCTATTTGGCATATTTCTCCTTTTTGTTTAGGTGTAAAAATCATGTCTTTTGTCGAGGACTTCTAAAATGTATTTGATTATTAGCTCGATGATGTTGATAGAGACTCAACTGCTGAGACTAGCTTAGCCCCCAGAAGTATATACAGTAAGTGCTCAAAAAGTCTAAGGTTGCCATCTACTTATTAAGGGTATGTCCTAATAAAGGAATCCTATAGAACCGTTGGAGGTTCCTAGTGGTTTTGAGGTGACTCCTAGTAATGTAATGCCAAGCAAAGTACCTCAAGGGTAGACCCAAACTTCTTATCAACCCAGTAAGCTTAAGAAGAAAAAGAAGAAGAAGAATCTCATTATATATTCGGATGAGGAAATACACTTTGAGTTAGATTGCCCTCTATATCATTCTTTATGTATGTGAGAGAAGCACCTTATGGCATTAAGGGAGAAATATGGAATACCAACCATTGTAACTCTTAAGGTCTTTTGATGAGAAGATGAATAAGCAAGCAGTCCACCTACAGAAAAGAATGCCCTTTAACCTCGATTTCTTTAATTAGGGATTGAGGTTACCCTTTTAGCCTTATTTTATATATATGCTCTCGCATTTAAACTTAGAACTATGTCAGCTAGGTTTAAATGCATGGAGGGCGATGGTTAGTGTTGTGCTATACTAAAGTATAAGTGCACGCTATCGTAAACAAGTAATAAAGAATGAGTAGAGTATCGTTCTCACAAGAAATTATTGTTATTGTTATGCTAAATAATAAAAAAAATTCTTTACTTTTACTCAGACAACTAGTAATCAAATGATAAATAATATAATCTAAATAAAATAGAAAACTAACAACCAAGATAAGACTAAAGATAAAAAGATATAATCACCAATAATAAATAAAATCTAGGATTACAACTATCTGTCGATACTTTACTTCAACCAATTAATATTTTCTTAAGTTAATCCTTTAATATGAATTATTGCCTAAATCCCTAGTACATCATAAGCCTATGTTAATAGTCGATTGACTATATCTTACCTCAACAATTACCTATATGTCTATGATAATCAGATAAAAATAATATCCATTAAGAGTTGATCTACTAATACTATATATACTGTGTAAATATATGTTTATCTCACATAAAACTCATAATTATTACACTATAATCATAAATTAAATTATTCAAGGCTAAACTTGAAGATGAATGTTCTTTAAGTTGTCTCATACACCATTACCTTGATCTTAATGGCCTTTTTTTCTTTTTCAAAGTAAATTTTATTTATGCCTTTGTAGTAGACCAAAGGTTTTCAATGAAGTTAACCTTTGGAAATCTTACTTTCATATTTGCAACCACGTGTCTTGCATAATAGGGAACATGTGCATTTTGGTACTCAAGGATAATGCAACTAATATCTTTTTTTGCCTATCATGTATAAAAGTCAATTGCCTTGTTGAATTAAGAAATGTCTTTAAATTTAATAAGAACCAAGTCCAAGTAGCAATCATCTTAGAATCACAAATATAAATTGTTAGAAGGTACATTCCTATATTCCTATCAAGCATTATAACATATAAAAGAACTCTTTAGGACTTTTTTTTAGGTAACAACCATCTAAACTTATGAAACGTCTGTAGCCATTATTAAAGCCAACTCTGACAGCTAGAAAACCCGCCATAAATTTGTCAAATACAATCCTTTCTCAATCAAGTTCTTGACTTGAACTAGTACCCTTTTCAGCTACATTAATGCCATAGTTTATGGCATTTTATTCAAGATGACTTGGGCATATTCTCACTCTATAGTTGTCCCCATAGCTTATAGCATCTTATTCATTCTTCTTATAACAACATCATTATCAAAGTTAGAGCACATTCCCAACTCATTGTCATCAGACTCATATAATGACAAAATAACAACATAACTTAATTAGTTATTGCTCTATCAACCTTGTTTGCACTATTATTTGAGTGGTTCATTTATTTATCACATGTTTGACTAATATCTTCATCATCACTCTTCGAATCAGAATAGTGTAACACCCTCTTCACTCGCCTCTCATCGAGACACAAGATTAAGGGATGCTACGATAGCATCGAACACAAACAACAATAAACAATTATTCAAACTTACCAAAAACATATTTAAAAATTAAATTTTTTTTTTGAAATAAACATTTGTGGAGAAAAACTGATAGAGTCTCCCCTAAAAATTGGACTTTACATTATTTATGACAAAAGAAAATACTTCTAAATCTCAATATCAATTCTTAACCAACTTCCCATTTTCCAACAATTATTCATAACTCATATTGCAATCTAAATACATTAAACCTTCACCAAACTATTTCAAATCCAACATATTTTCAAGACAAATATCATATATCATCACAATTTTAAAGAAAACAGTTCTGAGGAAATACATAAATATATGTATATACAATTAATATCCATAATATAATATACAACAGTTTATAGACAAATAAAATATCTACCAAATATATTTATATGTATATAGAGGATGTGAGCGACTTTGAGTTGCTCCAGAAAGATTCACTCTTCAGTCTTTAAGGACGGCAACTCTACTACATGTGTATAGTAAATCTAACGCGCTAAGCACAACGACTTAGTGGGTGTACACAAAAGTTGAAACAGTATAATAATATTTTATCATCTTTGTTGCAAATAAACCATATATAAATAATAAATTTTTTAATAATAACCAATATCGCCATATAACAATAATAAATCAAAATTTATCAATTCATTAAACCAAAACATTATTAAATTTCTCATTTCAATTGATCAAATATATATATATATATATATATATATATATATATACACATATCATATTTATAATTTAATAATTTATTTATTAAATATTTTAATAAATTACAATTAATACAAGTAGGCGCCTAAAATAAATATTGATACGATACTATGGATTAGCTAATGGGCTAACAGATATCAGATAGTGATTCGGTATCAACCACTCGGTGACTATCTACCAAATCCAGAACAGATTAGAACAGATAACAGATCGGATACACAGAACAGTGTCATCAGATAAGCAAACGGCGCAGTGCTACTATAATACTCTATTGGCATGCCAACTACTAATTCTCCCCTACTAATGTTCAAGTTTACTTAAAGCGTCTTAATAATATTATTAATACATTATTTTCCTTTAAAAAATTTTTAACACAAATTTATTATTATTATTATTAAACTAAATTATTATACAAATTCACATTTACTCAATTTTTTTGATTATTCATATTTAAACACAAATATTTTTCCATTATTACAAATAGGCCCAATTTTTTTTACTATTTACCTTTATGCCCAAATTTTTTCAAAATTTTACACATAAGTCCAAATGGTCCAAAAGTTTCCATATAGGTCCAGAATATTCATAAATACCTAAATAAGTTCCAGATTTCATAATTAAACCCACAATTTTTTAATTTTCCACTTATAGGTCTAAATTCTCAAAATTTTGCAATTAAGCCCCAATTTCTTCAAAACGTCATATATAAGTTCTAATTCCATAATAATTCACATAAAGACCTAAAATTTTCAAATATTTAAAAATTAGTCCAGATTTTTTTAAAATTCTCATATAAGTCCTATTTTTCTCAAAATTCATATTTATACCCAAATATTATTATTTTTTACTACCATTTAATATCCAATGTTCAAAATATATTTAATACATTTAGAAACTATATAGTTATCAATTCAATGCCATAGTTCAACACACTCATCCATCATATTATTAAATCACATAAATATACACTAAATTCTCTAAAGTAAAAATTAAAATTTTAATCTAAAGTGTACACGAACCTTATATACTTAATTCCTCCACTTGTGACTCACTTCTTCTCCTTCTCCTTCCCTTGGCTATCCTTGGCCAGGCTTTCACCTTGATTTTCCAAAATACACACATAATAAATAAAATTCTAATTTATTAAATTAAAAGCACAAATGCCTAATTCTACATGGCTATTTCATCTATTAACCCTTAAAACCCCAAATTCATATTCAATAGAATTTTAGCATCAACTCACCTTGAATAACACCTTCTAACTTAAAATTGATCCTTGAAACTTAATAAAGAGGGGTTTAATTAAGGGTTTGAGGGCTTAATTTACTAATGGAAGTATTGAGAATTGTTGAATTTAAAGGAGAATAAAAGAAAAATGGAGAGAAAATGGAAAGGGAGAAACGGCACTATGCTTGTAAAAATGGGTATTTTTTCACACTATTTTCATTTATATACTCATCACTTTTCTTGTCAATTTTGCCCCCAACTAAATCTAAAATTTTAAAAATGCAATTGGTTAGAAATGATGGCATTTGATTGGTCCAAAAATTCTAAGAACTATTCATAACTAAACTAAATAAAAATCAAGTTAAAAACTAACTAATTCTATCACTTTCTAATTTATTTGGTGGCTAATTGCTATTGGTTCATGATTAAGTGTTGGAAAAGTGTAAATGGTCAAGGTTTTAATTCCATGAATTCATTTCTATCATACCAACACTTTTTCAACCAATCAAATTCTTCTATTTTCTATAACAAATAAATTTAATCTTAATAAATAAAATAATTCTAATAAATAAAAAAATTAATCTAATAAATAAATATTCCAGAGTATTACAAATAGTCACTGTCACTATCACCTCTACCATCTACTTTATGTCTATTTCCTTGTGAGATATTTCTTGTTGAACAAAGATCATAGAACAAAGATTAAAGAGAGACATTTTCTTAAAGCATTGAACTCTCAGGTCTTACTAGTAGAGTGGGTTCATAGAGCAATAAATTGGTCAAATACTAGCAAGTCCTAAACAACACAACCTAGAATTCATGATTCTATTTATAGATTGATCAATTTTAGGTTCAATTTTTTCTCTACTACTTCAATTTCTTTGAAAATTAATCTTAATAACACCCTCCTTTCACATTGCAAGAAGTTTCTTCTTATACATCTTAACATCATTTTCCTTTCAGATTGTGGGAAATTCATACAAAATCTAGTGTCAATTCCAAATCCTTAGTTTTTAAATTCGACAATTTTTTCTCTCCCAACATTGTTCATAACTTGAATTTGATTTAACGGTTTATATCAATACCTATTATAGCAGTTACATGTCTATGCATGTGTGTATTTTTTTTTTAATTTTAATTTTAATTTGATAAGTGAAACTCCACTCTTATCCCTAATTTGTTAAATTTAATGGAATCAATTAACAAAATATAGGCACTCTAATGACCCTCTAAAAAAGTGGAAGTAAGTTGATGTTTATCATACTTGTGGAGGTAAGGTAAGCTAAGGTGAAATTAACCCTTTAATATTTGAAAACTAGTAGTTTGAACAAATAAAATTTATTTTTTTCATTAAAGGTTTAGATTGTAATAAGAAATTTCACCCACTAAACACTAAATTTTACTTCCTATTTTTACTCAAACTCAAGAGGTTGTAGGCAAAAAACGCATTAACAATCACTTGAGCTGCAATTTAATTATCATTAAATAGTATAAAGAAAAGATTATTTTAATTTATAAAATAATTATATATAAAAAATTAAAAAATATACTAACAAGACTTTTAATGATAAAGAAAAGATTATTTTAATTTATAAAATAATTATATATAAAAAATTAAAAAATATACTAACAAGACTTGTTTGAAATGAAAAAGCTGTCAACAAACCCCATTCTTGAAAATCTTCAAAATGTCTTGGAGGTTATAGCTGAGAAATCATCACTGTTACTATCTAGGAAGTTTTTAATGGTATTAATAGTAGAATTTATATCTATTAATTTAATTCTTTAATTTGATTCAGCAATTTAAATTATTTTAATAATATACTATAATTATAATCTCAATATGATAAAATGACCCTCCTATTTAACATGCACTCTTGATATTTATTTGAAAAAAAGAATATTTGAATTCTTATACTATAGTAAAAATAATAGTTTACTTACTTTATTTTTAAAATTATCAATTTTTATATTAAATTTAATAAAATTATCTATTTTTATTGAATAAAAGAAAGTTGTCAATATTACCAAATAATAATAAAAAAAGTTTAAAAAATAAATAATTCTATAAAATTTATAAATATAGAGTGAAAATAAATAATTTTAAAATTAAAATAAATAAATTATCATTTTATCAACATAAAAGTTTAAATGTCATTTATCCTATTTATTTTATGTTAAAGATACACAACTATACTATATTAAGTCATAAAACAGCTGACGTGCAAGTTACGTGAGTTTTACGGGTGTATTTAGAACTGTAATGGGTATCTTCAGAAATCACATGTATGTCACGTGCAATTTTTGGGATGCAATTAGTAATGATTTATATTTAGCACTATGATAGGTGTCTTCAGAAATCACGTACGTGTCGCGTACAATTTTTGGTGATGGATTTTTTTATTTTATTTTTTTTAAGCATCATTTGCTCACTCATAGGATTCATTCACTAATCATTTAATTATTAGATGCCTAGAATACCACGTGTATTTAGCGATTTGGTGGATTTCTTAAAAATAATCTTGTGCAGTTCGTGTGAATTTGTGGGATTATTTAGATTTTTGACGAGTTCATTTAGAACAATACAAAATTCGGTTTATCTAATTTTAAACAAATAGAACCGAATTTAATAAAGGAATACTCCACCATTCGGGGATAATTTGATTTTGGCAATTTGTTGATTACTTGAAGTAGTTGACAGTTTTTGAATCTTCATTTTCTATTTTCTCTAAACATTTTCTTATATTGTCATTTATATATTTCAAACGCATTAGTAAACTATTGTAATAATAAAAGTCATTCTTGGTAACTTTTTATTACGTAAAAAAAAATTATAAATTTAATGAATTTTAAACTAATTTCAAGTTCTTTTGTTGGCTTAGTTGGGTGCTTTATGTCACGCTCCAAATATTTTTAAGTATTTTTTTAAATATTTGGTGTGCGACAAAGTCTACTAAAAGTTATATGAGTTGTTGGAATAGTTTACGGGCTAAAACTTTTTGAAGACCCGCTGACATTGGTGAAAATTTGAGCCAAACTTGCAACTTATTAAAGTTGTTAACATCTATTTGAAAGAAGAATATTCCATAGTATATGTGATGGTATTTAGAAATATTCTATGGCATATTATTTTATCTTGTATATACACCATTAGATCGTTTAGATCTCAGCCGTCGATTGTATAAGACTATTAGTATATAAAGGGAAGACCCTCAATTGTACAAAGCACACAACACAGCATAATCTCACAGCTTATATTTCTCTTCAGCGATATAAAGAGCTTTTTCTCACATAGCTTGTGAGCGTGTTTCTTCTCTTCTTTGTGTGATTTTTTAGGCTGCTTAGCACGCAACGCGTTTAAAACTGCACGGTTCTCAAAAGATATGTGACACTTATAAAAGGCACCCAACTCCCTGCTTCTCAATTCACATTCATTCTCACTTTCTCCATTTTATATTTTTCACTCTCAATTTTTTCTTATATCAATTCAAATTTCTTCAAATTCTCTCATTTCAACTCTTTTTGAAAATTATATTCTCTAAATTTATTTTGCACTTTTATTTAGTTTATTTAATTATTTACAAATTAACAATTTAATTTTTTGAATAATTACTTGAAAGATATAATTTTAGTACTTAGATGGGAATAAAAATTATTTTCGTGGATTCGACATCCGACTTATAGTCACTTTATTACTTGTTATGATAACGTATACTTAATTTTGTACTTAAAAATATACACAACAAGTTTTTAGCATCGTTGTTGGGAATAATATTTTATTACTTACTTTTACTTCAGATTTTTTTTAGTTACTTTTCTTTTTATTCTTATTTTTGTACAATTACTTTTTAATTAATTTTATTTTTTTAGGTTACCATTCAAATCTACATCATGGCCTATCAATTTCAATAGCAAGCAACAAAATATAGATTTTTGAGAGATTATTCAATCCTAATGATTATTAGCATTCAACTGAGCATACGGTGATCAAACCATAAATGCCAATAAAAGAAAAGGACTGCTAGACCCCTCAATTTGGTCTAATTGCCTTAAAGACTTCTTTAGCTTCAAAAATACTTAAAAGACCCCCGCCAGTTAGTGTGTACCATTTAATTTGACATAATCTTTTATGAAAAGTTAAAAGTTATTGTTTTACCCATTTGTCATTTTTTGTGCATTTAAATAACATATTTTATTAATTGAAGACTTTTTATTAAATAAAATATTTTATTATTAGAAGACTTTTTTCTTTTTTCTATTGTTTTCTGGACTCCATTTTTTTTTCTTCCTTTCATTTCATCTTCTTCTTTTCATTTTTTTTGAAAACAAATTCTTATTATTTTTTCCATCTTCTTTGCTCACGAAAAAAAATAAATAATAAAAAAATTGGGCATGCTGGCTATTTCTTGGTCGCTAGTAGCATTATTAGAAGACTTTTTCTTATTTCTATTTTTTTTCTTCTTTCCATTTCTGCTTCTTCTTTTTCTTTTAATTTCTTTTGAAAAATATTTCTTCTTTTACTTTTTTTCATCTTCTTTGCTCACAGAAAAAAAAAAAATGAATCATAAAGAAATAGGCATGGTGGCCATTTCTTGAATTTGTTTAGAAATAACACCCAAAAAAGAAAAAAGAAGAAGAAGAAAATGGAAGAAAAAGAAAAAAAAATGAAAGAAGAAATTGGAAGAACAAAGAGAAGAGTATTTAAGAAGAAGATAAAATTAAAAATGAAAATTATTAATAATGATTATAATTGATTGATTGACATAATAAATGTCAACATCACATCACAACAAGATTTTTTAGAGATTTGTAATATTTTCAATTCAGTGGACATCCATGTGATAATTCAAATGAACATATCTTAAATTTTTTAGAGAATTTTCATTTGTTCAAATTTAATGGAGTCTCAGATGATTTAGTAAGGTTGCGACTATTTTCTTTTTTACTTTGAGACAATGCGAAGAATTGTTGATGTCACTACCATCAGGACCAATTTCAATATAGGATGACTTAGACAAGAAATTCTTATCTAAATTCTTTCCACCGACCAAGACAATAAGAGTGAGGAATGACATCACTTTTTTCATGCAATATGATTTAGAAACACTTTATAAAATATGGGAGCAATACAAAGATATACTGAGTAGATGTTCGCATTATGGGATTCCAAAGTGGTTACTTGTACAAATGTTCTATAATGGCCTAATGAGACAGTTGAGGATTATCATAGATGTCGCAGTAGGGGCAGTACTAATAAACAAGTCAACTAATGAAGTATATAATTGTTTGGTGTTGATTTATATAAGGGTGCATGCATATGGGATGTGTTCATCAAACAAAATATACATATCTTATACATATATGTGCACAACAGAATTATAAAAGAAATTTACAATGAACACAATTATTACATATTAATCAAATTAACAACGAAATTGAGAACTAACCCTTTGAAGCCTTTTGATTAAAATTCTTAAAGTCCACCTGAAATGCAAACTTTGATCAATCCTAGTAATCAACAATGGTGGGATTGATTATCTATGTAATATCCAATCCTTATTAGTAGTATTTGGTGCCTAAATTTCGGTATAGAGTAATAAAGACACCGTAGGGTTACTCGATTCTTACCCTATTAGAAAAAAATTTTAATGGCGCGCGTGAGAGATATTACACCTAATTTGGTAATTTCACACTTGGTCGGAGTATAGGACGGCCATAGAATATTTTTGGAATTTTTCTGCATGGGCTTGGAAAAGAAAATTTTAATTTACTACATGAATTTCTATTTAAGGGTTATGTATGGAACAAGTTTTTGTTGAGAAACACAATCCATATATTAGAGAATGGACCAATTAGAGATAATTTCATGAATTGCCAAGTTGGAAATTCTAGTTAGTTCCTTTGACTATTCTAACTAGATAGTTAAAAGGAACCAATTACCTGCTTAGTTTCCAACCAATGGCAAATTAGAAATGTAGAGTAAGTTGAGGGGCAAATTAGTCAATTGAGGGAGCACTACATATAAAGTAGAAGTGTGTAGAAATTTAATGAGATTAAAAGCATAACACTTAGAGCAAAAAAGAAGCAAAATTCGTCCAAGTGAAGATGGGTGTTGCTACAGTGAAATTTCAAGATTTTTCATGCTTAATCAAGCTAAAATAAGGTCAAAAATAAGTTCCTAAGATCAATTGAAGCCTCCACTAGTGAAAATTCAAGAAAAAGAGGTAAGAAAAATATTATTTTGTGATGATGATATGTGAACTTTCAAGATTGCTTCAATTGATGTTCTTGTGTGTATTCATGGTTTAGATTGAGTTGAATTCTAGTGTGGAGCTTGAAGGAGTCATCAAATTGAAGAAATTGGCAAGATAAGAATTAGGATTTTAGGTGACTTTGATGTAGAGACTTCAATTGGTTGTAATTAGGGCATTAGAATGAAATTGACTTGCTTTAGATGCTATTGAAGTAAGAAATTGATGAAAAAAAAATGTGTTGGGTAGTGGATGTAAATTCAGCCACTTTAAGGAATTTAGGGTTGAGTTGTGTTTTAGTTGAATTATTGTATATAAATAGTGTCTTATGTAAAATGAATGTATATGATTGATGAAAAATCACAAATGAAGAAAATGGGACATAATTGTCCATTTTGGTAAGGTGAAGGGCAATTATGTCCAATCAAAGTTATAGGGTGTTAGAAATTTTCAGGGCGACAGATGGTAAGTTAGATTAGATTAAATGACTCCGTAAATAAAAATTGAAAAGTAGTATCCATCCGGGCTTTGTATGCTGATTAGGGCGTTTAGTAGTTAAATGAGATTCTAGCATTTGAATTGGTTCTAAATGTCATTTATGATGTGTAGGTGAAGAAAATTGAAACCTGTAACGGGAGCAGAAATTCGGAGCGAAATTGAGCTTAGAACGGTTGTGAGTGAAAATCTGTCATTTTGTTTATCTTTCGTTTATTATGTTTTCGTGGAATGAAATTGTATGTTTTATGTGCTTTTAATGCATAAACATGATTTATGATTTTGATATATATATCCATAGATATACTTTTACATGTTCGGTTTAAGAAACAGCTTTAAAATTATCGCATTAACTTCAAAAGTCCATTGGTATCCTCAGATTACAGTGGTGGTGATAGTTTAAGACCCGGCCAGTATATCCCGTACATGGGCAGGTTTTGGGGTGTATGTCACTAACTTCAAGAAGTCGGGTTGTCAAGTCATGTGAGTCGCTCTATGTATACGGGGTATTGTCTCGCTATATGTATGCGATGTAGGATTTCACCGCATAGCCAGTGAGATGTCACAGTGGGTGTTGCTAGCTAAGACGCCCTGTGACCTACTCACGTGTGCGGTGCTAGTTGAAGCACTACGTGGGTATAGAGATTTAGGGTTACCATTGGTATAGTTTCGAAAGAAAATGGCCGAGCGAAGGCTTTAATAGTTTTCGATCTACCGATCACATATTATGCATTTATATGTACATGCTAGTTATTATGTTTTACAGATCTTGTATATAATTGTCCCAAGATGTAAATAAAACCTACTCTGCAAGATTTCATCTGCTTATGAAGTTAGAAACCATTTTACGGCTTTATACAAAGTTTTAGAAGCATAATTTATGCATGTCCTTAGAATTTAATATCTATGCAGAAATTTATTTTTTTATGAAATCTTAAATGCACTTGCTGAGCTCCTTTAACTCACTCGTATTGTGTTTTATATTTTTTAAACTCTATTTCCAAGTACAGGTCTCGGTACGCAAACTGTTGATTCTCTTACTACCGATTAGTGGGCTAATTCTGAAGATCATTTTTATAAATGTATATGTGCTAAGTAGCACTCTTTTTTGCTTTTTGTATAGTAGTATAAGCTTGTTTATTGTATATATGTTTTGAACAAACAAGAAGATGTTTCGATATTATGATGATCGTTTCACTTTTTATTAGTATGCCAGTTTTGTGTTCAATAATGAAATTATTAAGTTGAGTTGAATTTAGTTTTGGAAATTACCGGAGGTCCTATTTGGTAGTATTGATTAGCGGTTAGAAATAGAAGTGAAATTTCTTTACAGGTTTTGTATTGGATTTTTAGAAAAACAGGGGAAACTCTGCCCTTTTTTTTTAAAAAGATTTTCTCAGTAATAGCAAGAACTAAAAAGGGGTTCGCCTTGCAAAATTTCTCAACTTACACAATTATATTTTGAGGAACTTCAGTCGAGGTACCCGGCAGGGCCTTTGGGATCTACAGTAGAGGGTTTTAGGTCGGGTTCTGTCAATCTAGAATAACAATATGTTAATCTAACAATCAGTTTAACTTATAAACTTAATTCAAAGTTAAACTCTTGTTATCTATTAAAACATGAATGAAATTTATTTTTTGTTCAAGAGTTGAATAAATAAATAACAAATTTAATGTTAAATTTGTTATTTATTTATTCAACTCTTGAACAAAAAATAAATTTCATTCATGTTTTAATAGATAACTTTAATTAGAGAAGATGATGAATAGAACATGGTTTCAACTCTTGAAAACATTACAAATTTTTATTCTCAATTTCTCTCTAAATTGGCTAGCCATTCTAAAGTACTTAACTAGTTAAAATTGATTCATTTTACCAACATAAACCAAATATATTTAATTAACACCTAATTTAACATGCATTTAATTTTAATTTCACTTGAATTTAGATATTTAACTTAGCCAAAGTTAACTTTTAACCTTAGTTGAGTTAGAACTAACTTAACCCTAGTTAGCAAATATCTAACTAACCTAATTCTAGTTAACTAACTTAACCATGGTTAGATTAACCATTACTTAACCATTAAGTAAGGTTAATATCTAATTTAAGTTAACTATGTGGTTAACTTTTAACTATAGTTAAGTTAAATTATTTATTTAACAATTAAATAAATAAATATTTATTTTGATTATTTAAGAATTAAATAATCATTAAGTAAAATTACTTTTATATCCTTAATAGGTTACCAAGTTAACCTAAAATGGGTCCCACTATTTAACCATATACTTTAGTTAACTTAACCATAATAAATTGCTGAATTTTACTATATTGAACTATTTAATACGGTACGCTGCCCGAGTGCACAAAGAGTACATTTCATATTAGGACTCCCTAAGTCTACGCCTGATTTGTCAAATGAAAATATTCTATAAATCCATGATCGATACCCCATACACATGTCACGGATATTATAAATAAGTGCATTAAACCATACAAGTTAAGGTCACAATGCATACATATAATCCTTCCATCATTTATACCTTGGATGTTCGGGGATATAAATCAACACTGTCAAATCCTTATAATCCTATCCTCGAACTTATCTCCAAATTTGTATCTAGATAAACAATATACGCAAACACTTTTGCGATATTGTTTAACCTTGTGAAAAAAATCCATTCTCGGGTTTATGCTTGTGGTTAAAAGACTTTATGAAATACAATCTCGGAGCATTGGATATACAACTTACCTATGTAAGCTGACAAATCTTGTATTTAAGCACACCGGACTCCATGAACATCGGACCATACCCAATGATACATAACAGTCAGATCATGAAACATCTCTGACATATATGGAACCAAAGTATGGTAGATCACTCACAAGCTCACTGTGGCACCCAGGTTAAAGGACCACGAATACTACCAAACTCGAGAAAACCTCTTTTGACGGCTTTATAGGATATCTATTGAGGTCCTTGTAAGTCTGTTCAGTATCATGTCCTAATTGGATACCTATAGAGCTCTAAGCTCACGATTAGCTAAGAACACTAATCTGTACAATGCAGATATAGACATGCACTGATCTATATTATAGCGATTCACCGATAGACCTGCATTAATGAACATAGATCAGGAACATAATGTTTGAGACATACTTTCATAATGACATGTCCTAGCACCTATTGCAACTCTTTGCAACTATGTCATTATTAGTATACTCTCAAGTCTTTGTCCCATTTTAGACAAGTCTTCTAACTTTTAGAATTTTGCTGACTTTTATAACCTGTTAACTTTCAACAATACTAACTCTTAACATTTATAATTCTCAGCATTGCTAACTCTTAGTCCTGGTCTAAACTACTTTAGACCAGATCTGAACTTTTTCAGATCATACAATGTCTGTAATGTTACAAGCATTATATCATATAATTATAAAATTAACAATTTTTTATTCGAAATATTTTTTGTATAAATATTAAACAATTAATATTCATACAATATTAGAATGACATGTAAGCACTAGCTTCAATAATAACCTACTTGAAGAAATGGCATCCAATAGTTATCAATGGCCATTAGAGAGAGCAACCCCAAGAAAGATCACAAGAATACATAATGAATGGGTACTCATCTCACTAGTTGCACAAATCAACCTATTGACCAAAAAAATCAATATTAGAACTAATAATGTGAAGAGAAAACTTGTCACTTGTGATTTCTATGATGGGAACCATCCAAATAGACGCATTATATGGAGAACGATCAAGAACAATGGCATAATCCTTACACCAACTTTTATGATTAACATTGGATGGACCTTCCTAACATAACAACACAATCATAGCAGCAGATTGAAAAGAAACCAGGCCTAGAGGAGATGTTTATACAGTACATAAAGTAGACAGATACCTTCTTTCAAAGCCAAACAAATCTCATCCAAAGCCAAGCTATCACTTTAAGGATGTTGGAAGAACAAATGGGCCAATTAACCTTGTCATTAAACACAAGAACCATTAATCAATAACATAAAGGTGAATCTAAAAGAAAATAAAAGCAATGCCAAAAAATTACTTTAAGGAGTAAACAAGAACTGCCAATAGCCGCTAAAACACCTCAACCTAAAAAGATCCATGATAGAGCAAAGGAGATAACAAAAGAGAAGTTAACTATAAAACAAAAGGAATTGGCGGCACTTCAAAGTAAAAATAGTCCATACATTCCACCATCATCTTTCTCATAAAGACTCAAAGAGAAGAACCTTGAACATCAGTAATTTTTTAATAATATCTCTCAATGTTTCAAGGTTGATATGGTAATTTATGAGGATCCACCACCACCCAGTAAATTGAAAGTGATAAAAGCCTTGCAACTACAATATCCTACAAAATTATGCAAGTTAAAGAAAACGAAGAGGCATGGCAAGATAATGGAGAAGCAATTAGATACCAGCCAACGAGGTACAGTATTCTAGTTTAAGATTAATATCTTTTTGGTAAGGCTCAAATTAAAGAGGATAGGGCTACATTAAAATATTTTCTCATGGAGCTGTGAAAGTTAAAGAAAGGAAATATCAATGTTTTTGAGAATAGATTGAAGTTTCACAGGCGTGATACTCTTGACATATAGTTTGATCCTCTATGAGTTAAGAAGGAAGACATGAAGCTGATGACGTTAAATCAAACGCTTCTTAGGAGTCAACCTAAGTAAACTTTATATTTATGTTGTTTATTATTGCATTCTATTTTCTTTTCTTTTCTTTTAGTGATAAAACAGCAAGACAAGCATTTAAGGAGCAACACAAACAATTACAGCATCAGGGGATAGAAAAATTTAACACTATCACATCAAGACAAAATGCTGCAATGCTAAGTGATAAGCATAAATTATATCTATTATTTTCACTCCCTTAACTTGATTAATTACTCATTTTAATAATAATATTAATATTTTTATATGTTTAATTATTATTTTAAAGGTTTGGAGTCAATGGAGCAATTAGGGATGAAAATTTAAGAAAAATAAGATAAAACATAAAATGGCATAGTACATCACTACAGTACCCGGGGGAACAGTGTCTCGTGAACAGTATCCGTGCTACAGTGAACAGTATCCGTGCTAAGAAGGAAGACATGAAGCTGATGACGTTAAATCAAACGCTTCTTAGGAGTCAACCTAAGTAAACTTTATATTTATGTTATTTATTATTGCATTCTATTTTCTTTTCTTTTCTTTTAGTGATAAAACAGCAAGACAAGCATTTAAGGAGCAACACAAACAATTACGGCATCAGGGGATAGAAAAATTTAACACTATCACATCAAGACAAAATGCTGCAATGCTAAGTGATAAGCATAAATTATATCTATTATTTTCACTCCCTTAACTTGATTAATTACTCATTTTAATAATAATATTAATATTTTTATATGTTTAATTATTATTTTAAAGGTTCGGAGTCAATGGAGCAATTAGGGATGAAAATTTAAGAAAAATAAGATAAAACATAAAATGGCATAGTACATCACTACAGTACCCGGGGGAACAGTGTCTCGTGAACAGTATCCGTGCTACAGTGCTTCACCCCAGCGATGAGCAGTGTTCGCGGCAGCGGTGAACAGTGCGATTTTTTCTAATCTTAAAAGAAATATAACTCCAAGACTCCAATCAATCTTTATATAAAGGCCACTTGTTTTAGACCTCAAAGACACACAACTCAAGACTCTTAGAGCCACAACACATTAAAGAAGAGTAATTTTAAGAGAGAGAAGCAAGGGAAATTCAAGAAAGTAAGAGATTATTGACGAATCTTTGGCGTATCAACCAACTACGAATTGACATCTATATTGGTTTGCTTTTGGTTGTATCATGTTTATTTTATTTTCAGCCATAATTCTTTTGTTATCATGAGCTAAATTTATTTTCTAGGGTTATTACTTGAACTCAATATGTAAGCTTAATTGTTGGATTCTTTTAATATTTATTTGAACTCAATTCTTCATTATTCAAATTATTTGTTCTTAATGCTTCATTATATCTGATCAATATTGTGATTGAATCGATAATACTTTGATTAACTTAAAAAAGGCATCATTGTATTTAGACCTAGATAATTTGATGCATGATTGTAGAGTAACATTTAATGTTGCATATGCAAGTTTCGAATTAGGATAGGAATATACCTAATTGGTATGTATGGTCAATAAGACTTGTTCATAATGAATCTTAATTTATTACAAGTACCATAGAAATATAGGCATTTGGTAAATTAGGATATACTTGCATGACCTTGGAAGAGGCTTGTGAATACATTAGTGTCTTGACCAATAATAAGAATTAAGGGATATAAATATTAAAATGATTAATCTTTAGAAACTATATTGAAAGATAGTAATTAACCATAGACTTTCTCTATATTGCTATTTTATTATTTTATTTAAGTTGTATCATTTATTTTCTGCACTTTATTTTATTCAAATTTATTGCAAAATTAAGATTTTATTTTTCTGAATAATTATAAGAAAGATATAATTTTAGTACTTGGTAGAAAATAAAAATTATCTCTGTGGGTTCGACATCCGACTTTATAAGTCCCTTTATTACTTGTTACGATAGCGTATACTTGCGCTTAATTTTAAGATATAGAAATATCGCATCACTAAGCCTTTATTTACCAAAAAATTTTCTTGCTCTCATTTCTATTTTTGCCATTGAGGACAATGTCAAATTTAATTTTATAGGAGGGAAACACTTATCCTGTGTTTATTTCTTGCTACATGAATTTTTTACTTGTTGTTTTGCATGTCAATTTTTTTATTGTGTTTAGGCTGTGATGATGATCATAAGTTAATGATAAGACATAGAATATCAACTAAATCTATTTTTACAAGTCATTAGAAAATGATAGACACTTGAGATAATTTTTATACTAAGAATCTTGAATTGATTTCGATCTTATTTTTTATCACTTATTCTTAAGTACATCAAAATAAAGTATGTATTAGTTGAATTGTTACTTGTAGATGTTCATGCTTAAGTAGTACACCACAGTCTCGAGGACCAACACTTTAGAACTTGCTTGATTACTACTTGAGGTGAAATTCTAGAAAACATATGAATAGAAAAATGACATTAGGTCATTTTTGGACCGCTTAAGCCTTCCTAGCCTACTTTAGATACATATTTATCCCTAATGATCCTTTTTGAGCCTAAATATCAATTTTTTCTATTTAACCACATTACAGGCCTAAGACTTAAAGTTTATTTTTCCAAAAATTACTCATAACACCGTAAACCTTAAGTTTACTTAGAAATACTGTTAAAAGGAAAAAAGTTGTAATTGTACAAAAAAAGAGTATTAGAAAGGAAAGTAATTAAATCTGTGTGGTATTTATCAATCTAAGTTTAAGGTGTTAAAAAAAAAGAAAAAAAACTCTTTAAATTATTTCTGCCCCCAACTTAAGAAAAAGAAGAAATTATTTAAAAAAGAGTGGTTAAAAGAAGAATGGAAACATAATAAGTTTGAGAAATGAAATAAATCAAAGAAAATGAGTCAAGAGATTTCTAAATAATGTCTAAGTGTTTATGGTATAATTTGACCCTCATATATTTATTCTTATATTCCATCTTGACCATAGCCTTTCATTACAAGTTAACTAAAGTCCTAAATAGATCCTAGTATGTGTCTTTCTACATTAGTAGAGAGTTGTAAAGCAAGCCTATGGTAATGTTATTATAAATTAAAATATGTCCAGACATCATCTTTCTGTATTATCTTAAGTAATTAAGTAAATCTAGGTATAATTTAACTATTTACTTGCTTATTGCAGACACACATAAAGTGATCAATTATAGGGAAGAATTAAGAACTTGATGAATGGTATTTTAAGTTATCAAGAGTTTTTATTAAATTTTGAAAGTACTTTTGCTATTTCAAAAGCCTTTGAGATAATGATTATGATTATCGCATCAACCTAGCATGTTATGTTTTATTTTTAAATTTTCATTTCATTTTAAGTCAATATAATCTCTTTAAATTCTCTCTTTGATATTATTTTTCAATGCTCGCGGATGAGCAAATGGTTAAGTTTAGGGGAGTTTGATATGCGTAAACTGCATTTATTATTTCCACTCTCTTAATTTGATTAATTATTTATCTTAATAAGAATATTAGGCTTTTTACATATTTTATAGGTTTAGAGTCAATAGAGCAAATGGAGATGAAAATCTAAATAAAATAAGGCAAAACATCAAATCACTGCAGTATATATGAATAATGGTTGCTATAGTAAAATCACTACATCGATGAATAGTATCCATCCAAGTGAAAATTCCAGAGTTTTTAGTGCCCAAAATATTTCACTACAGCACTACGTGAACAGTATATATAAACAGTACCATGAATAGTTATGTGCTATAGTATTTTGCTACAGCGGTGAACAATATTTTGTTGTAGAGATTTGATAATTCCTTAACTAAAAAAAATACAACTCTAAGACTCCAATCAATCTTTATATAAAGGCCATACATTTCAGACTTAAAGAATATACAACTTAGGGCTCTTAAAGCCACAACATATAGAAGAAGAATAATTTTAGAGAAAGAAGTAAGGAGAACCAAGAAAGTAAGAGATTAATAGTGAATCTTTGGCAGGTCAACCATATGTGAATTAACGTCTATATTAGATTTTTTTTGTTATATCGTGTTTATTTTATTTTTCATCCATAATTCTCTTATTATCATAAACTAATTTCTTTTTCTAGATTATTACTTGAACTCAATATGTGTGCTTAATTGTTAAATTTTTTTAATATTTATTTGAATCTAATTTTTTATTATTCAAATTATTAGTTCTTAATACTTCATAATATCTTATCATTATTGTGATTGAATTGAGATTATTTTGATACTCGAGAGAGGCATTATTGTATTCAGACCTTAATAATTTGATACACGATTATCAAGAAATTTATAAGTTCCAACTTAGGATAGAGATATATTAATTGGCATGAATGGTTAATAAGACTTATTCTTAATGAATCTTGATTTATTGCAGTTATAGTAGAGATGTAGGTATTTGATAAATTGAGATATACTTACTTGACCTTGAGAGAGGCTTGTGAATACATTAGTGTCTTGTTCAATAATAAGAATTTAGGGATATTAATATTAAAGGATTAATCCTTAGAAAACATATTGAAGGATAATAATTTACCCTAGGCTTTCTTTATATTTCTATTTTCTTAAGTTATTTAAGTTGTATTATTTATTTTCTACACTTTTATTTAGTTTATTTAATTAATTTTAAATTAAAGATTTAATTTTCTGAATAATAACTTGAAAGATATAATTTTAGTAATTGGTTGAGAATAAAAATTATCCTTGTGAGTTTGACATTCGACTTATAGTTCCTTTATTACTTGTTACAATAGTGTATATTTACGCTTAATTTTGTAATAAAAATGCACGCAACAACTACTCACAAAGACCATTTTCCATTGCCATTCATTGACAAAATGTTAGATAAACTTGTAGGCCATGAATACTATTGTTTCTTAGATGGGTATTTATGTTATATTTAGATTGCTATAGCCTTAGAAGATCAAGAGACAATGACATTCACTTGTCCATTTAGAATGCTTTCTTTCAAGAGAATGCCATTTGGATTATGTAATTTACCTGCTGTTAGAGATTATGCTTATGTGCCATTTTAATTTTGTATGAATATTTATTTATTTACTATTTATGCAATAAATATTTCAAATAAATTGATAATATTTAATTATATGGTACGAAGCTTGTCTCTTTTCAAGCATTGTAGATCTAAATGAGTTTAGATCTGATCTAAAGACATTTAGGTTTATGCTAAGAGTTAACATTCTAATAGTTATAACCTTGTCTAAAATGGGACAAAAACTTAGGAATATATGAGTAATGACATAGTTATAAGAAGTTGTAAATGATTTTAAGAAATGTCATTATGTAGTATGTTCGCGAACACCTAGTTTCTAATCTATGTTTGCCGACACAGGTCGATTGGTATACCTTTCGAATCAATGTCTATATCTAAATTATCTAGACAGTAAGTATTAGTAGATCGTGGGCTTAGTGAAAGCTTGTACAGCCATGCAGGTATTCAGTGAGGATTGAATTTTAAATAAACTCACAAAAACCCCTAATAGACATCACATATAGTCATTAATGGAAGGTCTTCTCAAGTTGAGTAGTATTTATGGTCCTTTGACCTAAGTGCCACGGTAGGCTTATAAGTGATCCACCATACTTTTACTTTCACATATGTTAGAGACCATTCACATGGATTAGTTGTATATCTTGATGCTCTAAGATTATATTTTAAAAAGTCTTATGGCCATAAGCAAAAACTTCGAGAAAGAGTTTTTTGTAGGATTAAATAATATCGCAAAGGATTTTGTGGATATTGTTTATGAAAATACAGATCTGGAGATAAGTTCAAGGTTAAGCATATAGAGATTTAACGATAATGATCTATATCTCTGCTCTTCTAAGATATAGGTGACAGAAGGATTATACATATATGGTTAACTTGCATGGTTTAATATGCTATTCTGTAATATCCATAATGTGTATGAACTAAAAGAGTATCACAATATTAAGTGTACTCTTTAAGCACTAAGGCATCAGACCGAGTTAAATGGTTCAATCTATAAAAATTTTGAAAAGTTGGATTTGTTTCAAGATCTCTTGTTAAACACGTGTGTCAAGGTTTAAGTGTTAAACTTATTATTTAATTGGTTAACAATTATTGTTAACTAATTAGAAGTTGACACATGGCATAATGCATGGACAAATGTGTGACATTTGGCAAATGCATGGAAAAGTTGCATGACACATGGCATTAAGTTAATTTGTTAACTTGACAAATGGTTTATGCATGAGATGCATATATGACAAGTGTTAAGCATGCAAAGAGTGAAAGATAAACAAAATGAAATTGTTTCATTTTGTGGATAGTGTGTGCAAAACTTTGGCCAAGTGATAGAGATAGTTTGAAATTGTTTCATTTTAGTCCCTAAAGTCGCTTTTAGCCATTTTAGAAAGAAAGCTCAAGTGTTAAGCAATATCAACCTGCTGAAAATTGCTAACAAGTTTCCATTCTAGCTCCTACAATCCCACTAAAGTTAAGGACTAAAATAGCTCAAGACATCACTTTAAAGTGAACTCTAAGTTTGAATCTTCACCAAAGGCTTTAACGGTGGGTTTTCTGAACTTATTAGTGTTACAAGACTTAACTTCAGTTTGTTGAATAGGAAATTAGATTTTATTTCGATGTGCATTGTATATATGACATGCAATTTAAGATTCAATAAACACATTCACATACATACACCCTTAGTAAGCACTCGTAACAATAGTATTATAGCAAATTCGTGTGCTTTTTTGGATTAATGGAGTGTGTTTAAGTTGTTTGGGAAGCCCAGGAACAAAGATTACTGCATTTTTAAGTGTTAAAAGTATAGAACTAGAACTTTGTTTGAGGGAACACTGAGGTGTTGCATGCTTGGCGCAGGGGCATTCATAGTGGTTGGATGAACATTGGGGCATTGAATGTCTAACACTAGAGCATTGGAGTATCAACATGATTGTAGGGACATCATGTTTCTACTGTTGGGGCATTAGTAACACCAGCTTAACGCTGAGGCATTCACTTCTGGCATTGGGGTGTTACAATTACTAGAAATGACATGGGTGTGTTGTACTTTGTCATACTGGGGCTTTATGTGATAACGCTAGTGCGGTGGTAAGTTGTTACATTGAGGCATTCAAGTAATTGAATACTAGGGCATTCTAACTTTTAACGATGCTGCATTCAAATTCGTTCACTCAATTTTGCATTCTTTTGTATTTGATGTATAAGTTATGCAATTTATAAATGTTATATTATTGTCATATGAACTATAGTCATTTATTTTACTGTTAATCACAATGGAGCCCTAATGATGGGAATTTGTTGTACTTCTGTAAAAAAATGTTATTGGGAATCATATCCTTATGAGATGTGAATAAATTTAAAAATCTCTCTTAATTAGATTGAAAACTCATTTCATTTTGAAAAAGTATTATGTATGGTCTATCTTGTCAATACGGTGTTAGACGGGTCACTTCAATCTTTTTCGATATCGGTAAAGCATGAGAGATTGGTCAGTGTGATTTGGATTATATCGATTAAACATAAGATGAGGGAAATATAAGTAAACGTATTGTCTAATATTGCTAAAGCACAAATTAGTATATGTAACTTATATTTGATTATTAACAAGTTAATTTGGAACATATTTACCCAATATTGCTAAAGTATAAGCATAAGGTGTATTTAGGATCAGTGGTAAGAGTTGTATGAGATGCAATTGAAAAGAGTTATTTACCTTTTGAGTTTTACAAAGGCTGATATTGCTAAAGTGTGAGGCTAGAGTAAAATATCAATTGGGTCTACTTCTTACTATAAAAATTAAAAGTGTTTAACTTTTATTTTCCTATTTGAGAGATTTAAGGGAATATGTAAAGCAGTAAGAGGGCATTTTTAGATTGAAAATTTATAATAGTTATATCTATGATCTAAAGAATTATTATTTTAACGATTTTGAAATGTTCCACTGACATCTCATTTTTTATCTTGTGAAGATAAGATGGCTTCGAAAAATTCATTGGTACGCATACTTGATGCACACCAACTGAAGGGTACTGACCATTACTCTGATTGGCTGATGAATCTTAAAATTTTTTAATTTAAAGAAGCTTGGTTATATGATTGATCAAAAGATGCCCATAGATGTTTTCAATAAAGCTACTTCAGGAGAGTTGAGACTTATCAAAAATAGATTGATGATGATTTGAGAGTTAAATTATACATCATCGCCTCAATGTCGACTAAACTTCGGAGAAAACATATATATATAAATAGTGCAAGCAGTATCATGCTCCATTTGAAGAAGCTGTTTCGAGACAAACCACAAGTTTATTTGTACAGGATCTCAAAGACACCCTTTCAGTTCAGGTTAAATTAGGTCAGTCCACTTAGTCCTTATCTACTTAAGACGATATCTTACATCGAGAAGTTTGAGAATATAGATATATCTCTAAATAATAACTTAGGGAATAATTTAATTCTCTAGTCTTTATCGGGGATATTTATATAATTAATCTTGAACTTTAATATGCAATGGTTAATTGCCATATATACCAACCTGCACAATATATTAAAGATAGCTCAAGATGACATAAACAAAGGATGTGCAGCCTTTTACATTTAGAGTAGTGTTTCATCATCTACCTAGAAGGCTTATAAGAAGTCTAAGGGTAAAAAGAAAGAAAAACAGACCCCACATGCTGGTCCTTAGTGACAAATGATATCCAAGTAGCAAGAAAAGAATAAAGGAAAAAGAAAATGTTGCCGTTGCTGTAAGGACAGATATTAGAAGCGTAATTGTCCGAGTTACTGTTGGAATTTGTGTTTATGTGCCATCCCTTTATGTATAAATATTTGTTTAAAATTTATACTAGTATTATCATTTCATTAAATTGCTAATTATATTTTATATATGGTAAGATGCTTGTAACATTTCAGATATTGTATGATCTGAAAGAGTTCAGATCTGGTCTAAATGAGTTTAGATTAATGCTAAAATGTTGCCATTGCTGTAAGGACAGATATTAGAAGTATAATTATCTGAGTTATTGTTAGAATTTGTACTTACGTGTCATCCCTTTATGTATGAATATTTGTTTAAAATTTATACTAGTATTATCATTTCATTAAATCGCTAATTATATTTTATATATGGTAAGAAACTTGTAACATTTCAGACATTGTACGATCTAAAAGAGTTCAAATCTAGTTTAAATGAGTTTATATTAGTGCTAAGAATTAGCAAAGTTGAGAGTTATAAATGCTAAGCGTTAACACTAATAAGAGTTATCAGGTTATAAGAGTCAATGATATCTAAAGAGTTAGAGCCTTGTCTAAAATTGGACAAAGACCTGAGAATATATTAGTAATGACGTAGTTGCAAAGAGTTGCAAATAATATTGGAAAAAGTCATTATGCAAGTATATGTCTATCTTCACTGATGCTGGTCTGTTAGTGAATACTTTAATAAATATATAGATTGGTGTATGTCTATATTTAGATGGTCCAGATGGCTAGTCTTAGCAAACCATGAGTTTAGTGGAAGCTCGTATAGACATACAGGTATTTAATAAGGAATGAATACTGAACAGACTCACAAAGATCTCCAATAGATATCCCATAAAGCCGTCAATTGAGTGTCTTTCGAGTTGAGTAGTATTTGTGGTCCTTTGACTTAAGTGTCATGATGGACTTGTGAGTGATCCACTATACTTTGGTTCCACATATGTCAGAAACCATTCATGGTCTGACCGCTGGGTGTCACTGGGTATAGTCCGATACTGATGGAGTCCAGTGTGCATAGATATAGGATCCATCAACTCATTTGAGTGAGTATTATATCCTAATGCTCTAAGATTATATTTTAGAAAGTCTTATGGCCATAAGCAGTAATTCTCAGGAAAAGAGTTTAACCCTAGGGATAAATAATATTATAAAAATGTTTGAGAATATTATTTATTGAAATACAATTCTAGAGATAAGCTTTTGATCGGGCATATGGAGATTTGATGGTGTTGATCTATATCTCCACTCTACTGGGATATAAATGATGGAGTGATTATATAAATATGTTATAACCTCAACTTGTATGGTCTAATGCGCTAGTTTGTAATATCCGTAACGTGTGCGTGGGGCATCATTCACGGACGTATGAAGGAGTTCCATATTACAATTCGGGCATAGACTTAGAGAGTCTTATAATATAAAGTGTACTCGTTGTGCACTAGGGCAGCATAATGGATTGAACAGTTCCATCCTAGAAATTTCAACAAACTAAAAATATGTTTTAGGGTTCCTCGGGTTGTGCACTTGTCTAAACTTAAATGTTAAGTATATCATTTAATTAGTTGACAAGAGTTGTTAACTAATTAGATATTAACAAGTGGCACAATTTTGTTCCATGAATTCATCCATTAACTATGTTAGTAAAATCAAATAAAGTAAAAATTAATTATTCAAATAGTTTTTGAATAATTAAATAAATATTATTTAAATAAATAAAATATGATTTTTATTTATTTGTTATTTTATTCTTAAATGGAAGACATACCTAATTTGAGAAATATAAATTAAATTGAGTAGAGCATTATTTTGTAGAATTAATGGTCAATTTTATTAGACCATTAAAAATGGCCACCAATAATTATTTTTAGTAGTTGGCCACTTAATCTAATTTTGGTGGAGCACTTGTGAAGTGTTGAGAGCACTAAAAATGGTTGTTTTTCATTTGGATGAATAAGTGTGAATCAAAATTCGCGCAAGTGTTAAGAGAAAAAAGAAGAGTTTGGTTTTTGAGAGTTTTTCATTGAACAAAGAGTTGAGAGAAACCTAGAGAGAAGAAAAATAAATTCTTCTTATTTTTCTTTCAAGTAACATAAACCTTGTTGTTGGAGTTTAAATTGCTGCTATTCTAACTTTACAATCTCATCGAATTGTTGTGAACTAGAATTGAATAAAAGTGCACTTCAAGGTGAACTCAAAGTTGGAGTTAAGAAATCTAGATTTGAAATCTTCACTGAAGGTCTTTAAATGTATGTTTTTCATAATCTTAAGTTGTTAAGAATTTAAGTTAATGTGTATATTTTGATTACATGCTTAAGTCTACTGCGAAATTCATGTATATGATACATGTGTTTAGTTTAGTTTTTCAACATGTACACAATCGCATGCATACACTTTAAAACACATTAACAGTTACCTTTCCATAGTCAAGAAAAACTCCTCAAGTATATGTTTGCCTATCATTGATATTTCATTTGCATTTAATACTAGTACTGGTTGTGTATTAAATACTATTTGTTCTTCTCATATCTGTAATATGTTGTAGGGTCTAAGGAAAGTTAAACAACTACAGCATAAAGAAATATTGCTTTATGTTAGAAATCAAATCTTTTTTTTTTTGTGTTGGACACCATACCACTGATTTATTAGACTAGTACATAGTCATGTATGTGGTCCAATGAATCACACTGCTATGGGTGGGTTTCAATACTTCGTCGCCTTTATAGATGATTTGTCATAATACAGACATATGTTTTTTTATGAGATACAAGTCAAACCTTTGAAATGTTCAAGGAATTTTGACAGAAGATAAAGAAACAAACCGTTAGGTATATTAAATGCCTTTAATCAGATCAAGACTATGAATACATGAGCAGTAAATTCACAGATTATTTGAAAGAGAATAGGATTCTTACTTAGTATAGTCCTCCAAGTACTTCTTAACACAAGGTTATTTCAGAGATGAGGAATTGGACTTTCTTATATATAGTTCAATTGATGATGAGCTTTACCGATCTTCTAGAATATCTGTGAGGTTATGCTCTAGATACTGCTGTTCACATGTTAAACAGAGTTCTATCAAAGGTTATTCCTACTACTCCGGATGAGATATAGACTGCTAAAAAACTGAGTCTTAAATATGTTAAGATTTGTGGTTGTCTTACTTACCTAAAAGTTATTCAATAGGATAAACTTGCACCCAACAAGTAAAGTATAGGTTCATTGGGTATCCTAAACATTATATGTGATATCAGTTCTATGAACCAGAGGAATAAAACGTGTTTGTTGCTTGTAATGCCACTTTCTTTAAGAAATATTTTCTCATGAATTGTAGAGATTGTAGAAGAATTGAACTTACTGAAGTTAATTCAGAATTTTATGAACCAATGATGGAACCTCATGCTTAATCGAGTGAGATACCTTTGACACACCCTCTACGTAGGTCAGAAAGGATCTTAAGACCATATGTTAGGTATAGTATGATACTTGACGATACCCTTAAGGTTTTTCTAGTTGAAGAAAAAGATCATGCGACTTATAGAGAGGCAATGTTAGAGATCAACTTCAAAAAGTGTAAAAAAGCCATAAAATCTAAAAATGACTATATGCATGACAATCAAGTCTGGGACTTGGTTTAGCTTTTCAAAGGAATTGTTCCTATTGGTTGTAAATGGGTTTACAAGTGGATGTATGAACTTGATGGAAATGTAGAGACCTTCAAATCCCGACTGGTAGCAAAAGGTTATACTCACCAATTTGGGATTGATTATGAGAAAACATTTTCACAAGTATCATGCTAAAGTCGAATCGAATTTAATTGGCTATTGCAATATATTATGATTTTGAGATATAACAGATAGATATAATCACGATTTTCCTAAATGAATATCTTGAGGATGAGATATCCATGGAGCAGCGTGAAGATTTTACATCAAGACTGACTTCTAATCTAGTGTGTAGACTTAAAAAGTCCATTTATAAATTTAAATAGGCTTTTTAAAGCTAGAATCTTCATTTTAATGAAGTAATCAGAGGGACCAGATTCATAAAAAATGAAGATGAATGCCATGTTTGAAATGTACATCAATTATCTTCCAGTTAATAAAGTTATACCTTTTAAGAACACTTTCTATGTATGAGGATTGAGAGAGTTCTATCAGCCTCTTAGCTCTATCTCTATAAAGCTTTATACCCAATATACAAGAAGCCTCTCCTAAATTTTTCATGGAGAAGTTCTTACTCAGATAATTTTGGACTAACCGCAACATACCAATATTATTTCCAATAATGAGTATGTCATCAATATAAAAAATAAGAAATAATACAGATTCATACTTCTAGTATGATCTGAATGATAGAAAGTTTACATCTGAATATGTGTTTCTTCTTAATGGTACTGTAGTCAGTTAGAAGAGTGCCAATGCGGCATTCATAGCTGATTCTACCATAGAGGCATAATACATTGCGACTTCAGAAGCTGCAAAGAAAGCAGTGTGGTGTGGATATGCGAATTTATCATAAAACTTAAAATAGTCTCAAGTTTAGTTTATCCTATCCCACCATTTTACAATAAAAATTGGGCAATTGCTCAAGCTAAAGAGCCAATGGTACACTAGTAGTCTAAGCATGTGAAGAGTAAATACCATATAATTAGAGAAATCTTGGCTAAAAAAGATATAATAATATTTATAGTAGATTTTATGGATAATGTAGCAAACCCATAACTAAGGCCTTAAGTCATAGGGTATTTGAGAAATACGTAGAGTCGATGAGTATTAGATATCATTGTGAATAGGATATTTAAGAAACATGTAGAGATGAAGAGTAATAGATATCATTGTGAATGACATTAGAGCAAGTCAGAGTTTTTGAAGATGGTGTTTACGTCCATTCTAATTTTTTATGAATATTTATTTATTTAATATAAATGCAATGAACATTTCAAATAAATCATTAATATTTAATTATATAGTACTAAGCTTGTTATTTTTTAGACATTATAGATCTGAATGAGTTTAGGTCAACACTGAAAGTTAAGATTCAAGGAGTTAGAACCTTATTTGAAATAGGATAAGGACGCATAATATATTATTAATGACATAGTTGCAAGGAGTTGCAAATGGTGCTAAGAAATGTTCTCAAACACCTTGTTCTTGATTTATGGTTATAAACACGAGTCGATTGGTATACCTTTCGGATCAATGTATGTCTATATCTGAATTATCTAGATAGTTAGTTTTAGCAGACCATAGGCTTAGCAAAAACTCATACATACAGGTATTCAATGAGAATTAAATACTGAACAGACTCACCATGACCTTTAATAGTCAATTCATAGAGCCGTTAATAAATGATTTTCTCAAGTTAAGTAATATTTGTAATCTTTTAACCTACGCACCACAGTGGGTTTGTGAATGATCCACCATACTTTAATTCTACGAATGTCAGAGACCTTTCATGGTCTGACCTCCAGGTGTCATTAGGTATAATCCGATGCTTATGAAGTCTGTTGTGCGTAGATATGGGATTTGTCAGCTCATATGGGTGAGTTGTATATCCTAATGCTCCGATATTGTATTCTAAGAAGTCTTATAGCCACAAGTAAAAACCCCAAAAAAGAGTTTTCTATAAGATTAAAAATATCACAAAGGATTTTGTGAATATTATTTATAGAAATATAAATCTAGAGATAAGTTCACGGTCGAGCATATAGAGATTAGATGGTGATGATTTATATCTTAACTCTTTCGAGATATAAGTGACGGAAGGATTATCGTATATGGTTGATCTTAGCTTGTATGGTTTAACGTGTCATTATGTAATATCTGTAATGTGTTCGTGGTGAATTATCAGAGACTTATAGAAGTGTTCCATAAGACAAACGAGTGTAAATCTATAGAGTCTCATAATATGAAGTATACTTGTTGAGCACTGAGGTATCAGACCAGGTCGAATGGTTCGATCTGAAAAAATTTTAGAAAGCATAATTTATTTCAGAATCTCTCGAAAAACACATGTCAAAATTTAAGTGTTAACAATTTTTGTTAACCAATTAGAATTTGACACATGGCATGATGCATGGACAAATGTATGACATTTGGAAAATGCATGGAAAAGTTGCATCACACATGACATCAAGTTAACTTATTAACTTATCAAATGGCTTATGCATGAGATGCATACATGACAAGTGTCAAGCATGCAAAGAGTGAAAAATAAACAAAATGAAAATTTTTCATTTTGTGTATAATGTGTGCAAACATTTAGCTAAGTGTGAGAGATAGTTTAAAATTATTTCATTTTTGTCTCTAAAGTCACTTTTGGCCATTTGTTTTAGAAAGCTAAAATGTTGAGCAATCTAAACTTATTGGAAATTGATAACAAGTTACCATTCTAACTCTGACAATTCCATCAAAGTTGAAAACTAGAATTTCTTAAAAGATCACTTCAAGGTGAGCTCCAAGTTTAAATCTTCACCAAAGGCTTCAAGGGTGAGTTTTCTAAACTTGTTTATGTAATAAGACTTCAATTCAGTATGTGTTTATTGAATAAAAAATTTGATTTCATTCTGTTGTGTATTGTATGTATTAAATGCAATTTAAGATTCAATGAACATATTTACATATATGCACCCGTAGTAAGCACTTACAACACTTGCCACTTTTCATAGATGTATAATGGTAATTTTGTCTGCTATGTTAAAGCAGTTCCTCGAAGTTTTTATGGATGATATTTTTATTTTTTAGAGATTATTTTAATATATACCTATATAATCTAGCATTCGTGTTGATGAGATATGAGGAGACCAACTTGGTGCTGAATTAAAAAAAGTGCCACTTTATAGTCAAAGAATAGATAATTCTTAGCCATTGAATTTCTTTAAAGGGGATTGAAGTTGACCATGTAAAAATAGAGATAATTAAAAAGCTACCACACCCCTCATCTCCGCAAACATCAAAGGATTTCGGAGTTTCCTTAGACCTGTGAGCTTTTATAGAATATTCGTAAAAGATTTCTCCAAGATCTCCAAAACCTTTTTGCAACCTATTGGAGAAAGATGTGCAGTTCAAATTCGATAATGAATGCATGAAGGCTTTCAAAGTATTAAAAAAGAAGTTAATTTCAACCTTAATTATTGTAGCACCAGATCTACCATTTGAGGTAATGTGCGATGTTAGTGATATTGCACTAGGAGCAGTCTTGGGCCAGCAGTAGAACAAGGTCTTTCATACTATTTATTATGCTAGTAAGACATTAAATGATGCACAAACTAACTACAAAACCACTATGAAAGAGCTACTAGTAATGGTGTTTGCCTTTAACAAATTTTGTTCTTATCGTATGGGGTCAAGGTGATAGTCTTTCAAACTATCTGGCATCAAGTACCTAATCACAAAGAAAGATGCAAAACCAAGGCTAATTAGGTGGTTGTTATTATTACAAGAATTTGACTTAGAGATTCGAGACAAAAAAGGCATAAAAAATAAAGTTTCAAGCCATCTCTCTCACTTAAAAGAAGGAAATCTAGGTAAAAATAAGCTAATGATAAATCTTTCTCTGACAAGCAAATATTGACAATCAAACACTTTAGTACCCCATAGTTCATTCCAAGAGAGGATATTGAAGATATATTGCATCATTACCATTCTTCTTATTATGCTGAGCATTTTAGAGGTGAAAAAACAATAGCCAAAGTGCTACAATCTAGTTTTTACTAGCATTCATTGTTCAAAGATGTACATTTCCATGTCTCACGTTGTGATTAATGCCAGAGAGTGGGGAATATTTTGAGGAAATATGAAATGCCTCTACATAACATTTTAGAAGTCGAAATCTTTAATGTATAAGGATAGACTTCAAGAGGTCATTCATTTCATCACACAACAAATAGATATATTCTAGTAAAAATTGACTACGTCTTCAAATAGGTGGAAGCTATTTCCTTACCAAAAAATGACAATAATGTGGTCCTAAGATTCCTTAAACAGAATATCTTCACTCGATACAGCACCCCTAAGAGCTATTATTAGTGACAAAGGCTCACACTTCTACAATAGGTACTTTTTAGCCATCTTTCAAAAGTATAGAGTCAAACACAAGATTGTCATAGTATACCATCAGCAAACTAGTGGGCAAGCCAAAGTGAAAAATAAGGAAGTAAAACATATCCTAGAAAAGACTGTAAAACCAAGCTTAAAAAATTGGGCAATGTGCTTAGATGATGTACTTTGGACATATTGAACTACCTATAAGTCCCTTATCGACATGTCCCCATTTTATTTGATCTTTGGTAAAGCATGTCATTTACCGATCAAGCTAGAAAACAAAGCTTATTAGGCCATCAAAGCACTAAATTTTGACTCGTAAGCAGTTGGTGAAAAATGCATGTTACAGCTTAACAAAATGGATGAGTTTCATTTGCAAACATATGAAAATTCCAAGTTGTACAAGTAAAAGAGGAAGAGATGGCATGACAAGAAATTATGCAACACTCATTCAAACTAGGACAACAAGTGTTATTGTTCATTTCCTAGCTCAAGTTATTGCTAAGAACTGAAGTCAATATGGTCAAGTATATTTAGAGTTATTAAGGTATATCCTTATGGAGCAATAAAGGTAGAAAAAGAATCATCCAATAGGACGTTCAAGATTGTTGACTTTCTAGACATACATATTGATGTTTTGATAATAACAAATCCCATTTGGTTGTAATTAGGCATTGAAATAATTAAACGCATAAGTGAGGTAAAATATGAGCAAATAAAATAAAAAGGCAAATTCAAAATTATACTGGTACTTTATGAGATAAAAAATGTGCACAAACTTATTGATAATAGAAAGATAATTGTGTTAGCTTTCTAAAGAATTTTACATAAGTAAATTTGAAGTTGTCTACAGAAGTTATTGTCAAATCATTCAAGTATACTGATATTGGACTAAATTACAAAGTTTTAAAAGATGGACTAAAATGCAAAAGATCAATACTTTGTGAAGATCACTGTAGCGATGGGGCATTGTAGTGTTTAGTGAGTACTGTAGCAATGGTTACAACATTGTAGCACGGAAGAATTGTTGTATAATGGTCAAGTACTGTGCATCACTATAGCAACAGTTAAGTCACTGTATCAGAATTATAGCAATGAGAGAGTTACTATAGCAACTGCTATTTTTCACTCCTTATAAATACCTCAGTCATTTCAAGTTAAAAAAAAAATAAGAGAAGAAGAGAAAAACGTCATATATTGAAATTGAGAGCTTTGTTTTACAACTTTATATTTACTCTTTTTGGAGTTTAAATTATTTTATTTATCAATTCTTGTATTAATTTTATTCAAGTGTTTGTGGGAAACACTTTGTAAAGAGAGTGGTTACCCTTTTATTGTAAGTTAAGTGTTTGTGGGAAACACTTTGAAATGAGAGTTGTTACTCTTTAATTATAAGGGGTTTAATTGGTACCTTAGAAACTAATTTATTGTAAAAGTTTCTTAACACCTTGAAAATCAAGTGTATTGATTCTTGGCCTTAGTTTAAGGCAAGCTAGTGGAATCCTCAAGGCGAGTTGCTTAGGGCGTAGACGTAGGTTGTGTGGAGTGCCGAACTACGTAAACATCCAGATGCCATTCTCTCTATCCCTTACTCTATTATTTATTGCAATTATTTGTTAAATTTTTTTATGTTTTAATAATTGTATAAATTATTTATATTAGTGCATTAATTTTTAAATACCTAATTCACCCATTCTCTTGAGTTGTCTATTTAGAATTTTTATTTGGTATTAAAGCCTTGTTCTCTAGAATATGACTTAATCGTCTTAGAGTGATCCTTGGCAATCCTTAGACACCCTAAAATGTATGAGGGCGAATCCACCACTTGATCTCTATTTTTTAATGGATTCAATTATAGTTCTTGAAAATTTAAGATGATGACTTATTTGCAAGCTTTTAATTATGAACTTTGAATTATTGTCCAAAATGGTTCTCGTGTGCCCGTGAAAAAGAATAAAAGTGAAGAGCTTATTTCCAAACTCAAAGAAGAGTGGAATAAAGGATATTTTAGAAATGCTTCTTTAAATGTAAAAGCCATAAACCATTTATTTTGTGCATTAGATAAAAATGTGTTCAATAAAATTTTTCATTATAATTTTGCATATGCAATTTGACAAGCATTAGAAGCATTATATGAGAAAAAGTGTAGCAAAGAAAAAGAAAAAAAGGTACCAACTTGGGATGATGATGAAGAAGAAGAATGTGAGATTTTAAATCTTGCACTCATGGCCATAGGAGATGATGAATTTAAAAATCTTAATGAGGTATGTGAACAACCTTCTTCTGATAAATTGTTAAATGCTTTTAATTAATTACTTGAAGATTATAAGGCAATGGGTCGTAAAAATGCTATCTTGAAGAAAAATAATATCACATTGAAAAATGAAGCTGAAGACCTTAAAAATTATTTTTTTTATCTTTCAAATAAAGTTGAAGAACTTCAAAAAGAAAAGGATGTGATAAAATGTGAAAATCTTTGTTTAGAAGAAAAGGTCATTTCCTTTGAAAGAGAAAAAGAAAATTTTGAAAATGAACTTGAAATATCTAAAGCATCCATCCAAGAGTTAAATGAGAACTCAAAAATCAATGAAATAATTTTAGAAACTGAAGCCATTAAAAAAAAAGCTCATTGATTTACAAAAAATTGTCCTAAAATTCACAAATGGACAAATGAATTTTAAAAAAATACTTAGTTCTCAAAAATTTTTATTTGACAAGGGAAGTATAGGATATAAACCATTTTTAAAGAAAAATTACTTAAAAAAATTCTTTTATAAAATCAAGTTTTAAAATTGAACTTAATTCAATTTGCCAATTTTGCAATAAAAATAGTCATAAAATTTATAATTGTCCTTTCAAGAAATGTGGAGTAAAATTAATTTGGGTTCCAAAAGGAACTATTACTAAATTTCAAGGACCCAAGGAATGTTGGGTACCAAAATGTACAATTTGAATTAGCTTTTTTAGGTACATCATGTGTGGTAAAAAAAAAAGTAAAATGTGCAATTGGAATTGGTAATAAGTTTTTCCTTGTTAATTGATATTATATTTGATGGTACCTTGATATTGTGTGAATTTTTTTCTTTTTGGCATACTATGAGTTATTGATGTTTTTAATTCATTAATAAATTATAAATTGTTAGAATAGGAACATTTTGCACAATTCATTGTTTAATTAATTTTCTTTTCAAAAAAATTGATGTTGAGTTTATACATGTCATATTTGCATACTTATGATCTTTGAGACAAATTTATTTTAATTTGTTTAAAAATGAATGATATACATTTGGTTGTGATAGGATGAGCTATATATTTTTCTAATTATTTCGAGTATATCATTACATTTTTATTTTCTAAAGGGGAGATTTTTGTATGCTATATTTAAAATGACCAATATATTATAAGCATATAGTTTGGGAATATATTCTTACTTGAACTTGTAAATAAATTTTCATAGATTGAAATTCTCCTCATATACAAGTTCTTGATGATTTTTCTATTAAAAACAATGGATGCATTTCGATATGATATTTTTATGAAATAGTATATATATTGAAACTTTATTTTTTACAAGGGGATAAATGTATTTTGATTAATATTGCTTATGGTTATAGTGATTATGATTGAGTCATATATGCCTATAAAATATTTTGATGATTTTATAAGTTATTATGCATATTGGAAAAATGTCTTAAATGAGGAAATATTATATGAACATTATACTTTTGATAAATACCTCAATAACTTTTGGCATTTTGATGATGTCAAAAAGAGGAGAATTTTGATGTATTTTGATAAGAAATTATGATATAGAAGTTTCTTTGTAAAATCTTCACTAAAGTTATCAAAATACATGAGGCATTTGTCATCATAAAAAATGGGGAGATTGTTGACTTTTTAGTCATACATATTGATATTTTGATGATAACAAATCCCGTGTTTGAGGTAATTAGGCATTGAAATAATTAAACGCATAAGTGAGCTAAAATATGAGCAAATAAAATAGAATGATAAATTTGGAATTATACTAGTACTGTATGAGATAGAAAATATGCACAAACTTATTGATAATAAAAAGATAATTGTGTTAGCTTTTTAAATAATTTTACAAAAGTAAATTTAGAGTTGTCTATAGAAAGTTATCGTCAAATCATTCAAGTATACTGAAATTGGACCAAAGTGTAAAATTTTAAAAGTTTCAAAAAAATGGACTAAAATACAAAATATCAAGACTTTGTGAAGATCACTGTAGCCACAGTTATATACTATAGCACAAACGAATTATTGTATAAGAGTTAAGTACTGTGCATCACTGTAGCAACAGTTAAGTCACTGTATCAGAACTGTAGCAATGGGAGAGTTACTATAGTAATAACTATTTTTCACTCCTTATAAATACCTCAGTTATTTGGAGCTAAAAAAAAATAAGAAAAGAAGAAAAAATGTCATATATTGGAATTGAGAGCTTCGTTGTTCTTACAACTTTATATTTACTCATTTAGAGTTTAAATTATTTTATTTATCAGTTCTTGTATTTATTTTATTCAAGTGTTTGTATAAAACACTTTATGAAGCGAGTAGTTACTCTTTTGTTGTAAGTTAAGTGTTTGTGGGAAACACTTTAAGAGGAGAGTTATTACTCTTTAATTGTAAGGGGTTTAATTGGTACTTTAAAAATTAATTTGTTGTAAAAGTTTCTTGACACCTTAGAAATCAAGTGTATTGATTCTTGGCCTTAGTTTAAGGCAAACTAGTGGAATCCTCAAGACGAGTTGCTTGGGGGATGGACGTAGGCCATGTGAAGTGCCAAACTACGTAAACATCCAGATGTCATTCTCTCTATCGCCAAAAATTCTCCATCAACTTATCTGAGCCTGAGTAAGTAAGACGTCAAGCCAACGACATTAAATTAAGCGCTTTTTATAAGGCAACTTAAATAATATTATTTTTCTTTCTTTTAGTTAAAAACAAAAAAAAAACAAAAAAAGCCAATGTCGCAGCCCCAAATTACAGCGTCGCGACGCTCACTCATATCCAAGAAAAAATGCCAAGATAATAGCTCAACACCACAACACCCTAAAACCAAAGTCAAGAAACAACGCTCACTCATATCCAAGAAAAAATGCCGAGACAATAGCTCAGCACCACGACACCATAAAATCAAGGCCAAGAAACTCTAAAAAAGTTATTTTCCAAACTCTGTCTCAGCACCACAGTGCTCTAAAACTAGAGTCATGGTGCCAGCAAAAAGAGTAGGAACCATAAGTGTCGCAATGCCCACAAGCCAGCACTGTAACACCAACTCGATGTAGAAACTACCTAGAGGAAATATCTCAACGCTCCAACGCCACCTATAGAGCGTCGCAATGCCTAAAAATCAAACAAACTCAGCCTTAAGTCAGTAATTCAACATCGCAACGCCAAACATTAAGCACCACAAACGGTTGATAACTTTACTGCATATTAACTGCAAGAAATAATTTACCAGTTACCTTAACAATTTCAATCAATTTATCACATTAGTCAAAATTAAATCTACAATATCACCCTAAACTTGCAATATTTCAAAAATAAATTCTTATTTAATAGGATATACACCTTCCATTGCCTAGCTTTCTCTAGTTCAATGTTGTCAGCTATTTCCGAATCAATTTCCTCAAGTGGACCATTCGACTCTGAATTGATACTGCTCAAACTCGTACAACTCGTATGTGCCACTAAGCACAATTTCAACTTTGAAATATATAGAGAGAAACTCAATTGTGTGTAAAAACTCTAACCTATAATTGAAGATTTATTTTTATTTTTATTTTATTAAACGTGGAGCTGCGGACTGTCACCTAGAACCTCAGTTAAGATACCCTTTACTTTTTTAATAATGTCAACATTTAAATTATATTTAAAATTATATTTTAAAAATAATATGTAAAATAATTATTAAATAATAAAATTGTGTAATGAATGATTTAAAATTTATATTATTTTATTATTTAATAATTATTAATATATTATTTTTTTAATAAATTTTTGATATGTAGTATTATCTTTTTTTAATTTAAAAAATAAAAAATAAAAACACAAACATGCACAGAAGGAAATTTCTTGCACGTCTGGCGTCTAAAGAAACCAGATAAAAAGCCAACTTACAAGGAGTAGGGTAGCATGCATCCATACGAATAATATAAAACGATATCACAAAGTTGTAACTGTCATTCAAGAATCATCAAACAACACATAAAGTGCATGGCACAAGACGATGAAGTTTGAAAAAGAAGCTAATTTTACAAAAGTACCGATATTTCAAGTTGGAGATGCTCTTAAATTTGGATATGCAATAATGTCTCAGCATCGTTGGTTAAACACAGATTCCTTGATTCATGCAAACTATAAGGCATCAATAACGCAAAATTTCTTATGAATCCGATCAAAACTTAGTCTTTGTAAAACAAAATTACGTAGGATCTACTCTTACGTTGCTGCTACTCTCAGAAGCAAACCCACTTAGCGAATTTGGAATGTACCCACTTAGCAGTCAGATGAAAGAAATTATCTTTTCTTTTTTCTTTTTCCCCCTATTTTTAGAAATAAATTCCTTCATATGCATTTGGCGATTGACCTAGTTGAGGGTTTACGATACATTGGCATGAAAGCATTTTCTAGGAAAACAATAAATTTCATAGTCAGTGAACTGCTGAAAATGTAACTTACATTTTTGGCTGCTGTGCTAAAAGCTTCTCCATATGGTATCTCTGGATTGGGCACTTTAATGAGCAAAAGTAATGAACTATCCGGAAAAAAACAAGGAAATTAATAGCAGAAGAAAAACCTTAACTTTTGGAAATAAAAAAGGGCGAGATGAAGAAGAAGATACCTCGTCACTACGTCCAAAAGTAATAGTGACTCGGGCTCTCCAAGCTTCAGCGATAACCAAATCTAAAATCTAAAAATGCTGTGGTCATGTTTTTGAGAGAGAAAATATGGTCGTATCATAGCAAGGAGAAGAGGTTGGTTTGGTTTTGAGAGAGGGATGGAGAGATAAGGGAGAAGTTACCATTTTTTTTTTTTGGGACTCCCTTAGCCCTCAAGATCACAGTGTTTTGAAGGACTTTATTTTGTTTTCAATTTCTTCTCCTAAAACAACGCCGTTTTTAAGAGAGAACTTTTAATTTTTATTTTACTTTCAATAATTAAAATTTTTTTAACAACAAAACAGCGTCGTTTTAGCTATATTGTCAATCATTAAATGTAACACAATGCCGTTTTATAAATTTTTTTAAAAGAAAAATATTATGATTGTCAAAACGTTGACGTTTTAACTCAGCATATATTGACATGTAAGCTTTTTTCAATAGTCTTATAATTTTCTTAAATAATTTGACAACACAAAAACGACATTGTTTTACAATTTTGAAAAAAAAAACTGATACGACCTTGTTTTGAATGACACATCAAATTTATTAATTTTTTTTTAATAATTTAAAAAAGTATCTATCACTAACCTTAAGAATTTATTTTTTAATATATTAATCACAAATTTATGATAAAAAATTAAAAATTTTGATTGTGATAAAATCTAACACGAATTGCTGATAACATAAAATTTGTAATAAAATTTATCACAAATTTATAATTTTGATAAATTTTTATCATTAAAATATTTTTTTAATAGTGATAATAAATAAATTCAACTTTTTATAACAAATTATTTTATTTAAATTTAATAATCCGTTTTATTAATTATTGATTATAAACTAAAAGTTTTGAGCATACCAAAATTTTAATAACAATCTACTCACAAAATTTTCTTTTATCCTGTAAATGCATAAATCTCACATTAACTAAAAATATTGACTATATAAAATGTGTTATATGGCGGTGAACCCCACCTTTTAATGTTTTAATACTTTTTAAAAGTGTTTTAATACTTTTTAAAAGTGTTTTAATATTTTTGCATTAATACTTAAGTTGTCTCTAATTTTTATTTTTTAGATTATTTATTAATAATATGTTATTAGCAAGATTTATTAATAAGTTTAACTCTTAATTTTTACGTTAAATTCTTGACTTATTTTATTTTATATTCTTTATTTTACATGTTTAATTTATATTTAACTATTATTTATATTATATTTATTTTATTGTATATTATAATTCTTATAAATATGCGATGTTATTGCCATTTGTTTAGATCTTCTACATTAAAAAATAAAGATAAATATTTTATATTATAATTCTTGATTAGAACTTAGAATTCTAAATCAAAATTTTAAAATTCGTTTCTTTATTTTTTACTTATTTATATGGAAGATTATGTCTGCTCATTACTATCAATATATGAAATGTTATACTTCCTTATTATTATCAACATATGAAATATTATACTTGCTTATTACTCTTAACATCTAGAAGGATATACCTCATCATTATTATTAAAATATAGAAGGTTACGTCTCATCATTACTATCAATATATGGAAGGCTATGTCTCCTCATTACTATCAATATATAGAAAGTCATGCCTCCTTATTAATATTAATATATGGAAGGCTATACCTCCTAATTACTATCGATACATGAAAGGTTTTACCTCTTAATTATAATTGTTTTATGTATATAGAAAGTCATGCCTCATAAACATTAATTTGGATATTTATGTTTTACATTATAAATTTAAATAATATTTATATTTTATCATACTAATTTTAATTCCTTTATTTTATATTCAAAAGTAGCTTTGCGATTGATCATGTTAGAGCCTTGGTTGATAGGCGATACTAAAATACGAATTTTAAGAAGCCAAGTCAGGGTCTAAAAATGTATCAAATAAATTTACGAATCCTTGCACTTGATCACTCTGAAAAAAATTATCTATCATGGGTATTAAATGCCAATATGCACCTCCAAACCAATAATTTAGGAAAAATGATTCAAAAAAAAATTATGTCTTTGTAGGATAAGTTAAGAGCTATGATTTTTCTCTTACATGATAACTTGAAAACTCAATATTTAACAATAAAGGACTCATAGATCTTTTAGGCAAATCTAAAAGAATATTATCATCAAAAGATATGTTCCTCTCAAGAACAAGACATGAGTGGATAAATCTACCATTGCAGGATTTTAAAACTGTTGCTGAATATAATTCTTCTTTGTCTATAATTACCTCATAGCTAAAATTATGTGGTGAAAAAATTACGGAACAAGATATGTTAGAGAAAATATTCTCTATTTTTCATACCTCAAATGTTGTTCTGCAACAACACTATCGCAAACTATGATTTTTAAAAATACTCATAATTAAGCTTATGTCTTCTGCTTACTGAACAAAATAATGAACTCTTATTGAAAAATCATGAACTGCGTCTAACTAGTTCTCAACCATTCCCAAACTTGAATGCAAATACTCATATCAATATTTGACATGATTGTGGGAGAGGAAGAGGTGCAATTATTACCCTCATGGTGGTCGTAAGTACCAAGAATGAAGGAACACTAAAAGATGGCAGGAACACCAAGACAAAGACAATGGTGTAAAGAATAAATGCCCTAAGTATTATAAAATTACTTATTATTGATGTGGTGTAAAAATACATTGATCACATACATGTCGTACCCCAATGTATCTAATCAAACTATATGAGGCATCGATCAAGGTAAAGGAAAAGAATATGGAGTAAATCTTATTGATGACTCAAATCCTATAGATCTTACTCATTTAAATGTCTCGATTTTTTTTTTAGCGATAAAGAAAAGAATGTTGATAATTAAACTTTAAATGATATCTCTATATTAGATCTTTGTCATATTTTTATATGTATAAAATGTAACTTTTTGTAATACTGATAAAAAGATGTAACTCTTTGTATGAATAAAGAAGAAATGTCACTTTTTATAATGCATTATTTTGATGTATAACATGAACTTTATTTAATATAAGAAATGACTTTTAGATATGAATTGTCTAGTTTGAAGAGAAAAATTAGGGATGTCTGCTTAGACAACAGTGCAATTGTACATACTATCCTTTGAGATAAGAAATATTTCTCAAACCAATCAATGATTGAAGAAAAATTCCATATTATAGCCAATCCTGCAAATATGATTGAAGGCTCTAAAAGAGTAATAATTTTGTTAACAATTGGAACAAAGTTATATATAAGTAAAGCTTTATATGTATGCAGACTCGGAAAAAATCTTTTTAGTTTTGAAGATATCCACTAAAATGGTATCAAATTGAGCCTTTAAAAAAGAATAATGTATAATATCTCTATATTATTTATAACTTCTCAGACAAGAAATACATACTTGAAAAGCTTCATCTCTTACTATCTGATTTATATTATATAATTATAAATTCAACTTGAAAGCTATACAGTAATAAACTAGAATTTTAAAGATTCAAAAATGTTTATACTATAGTATGATTGCTTGGTCATCCAGGATCAATAATGATGCATAAGATTTTTAAAAATCCTTATGGGCATCCATTAAAGAACCTAAAGATTCTTTTGCCAAATGAAAATATTTGTACCGCTTACGCATAAAGCAAACTTATAGTTAGAACATCCTCTTCTAAGATTGGTCTAGAATCTCTATTATTTTTCATGATATTTACGGACCAATTCATTCACCAAGTGGATCTTTTTATTGTTTTATGATTTTAATTGATACATTTGCATGATGGTCACATGTTTGTTTACTGTTTATACAAAATATTGCATTTGTTAGATTACTAGCACTGATTATTGATTGAGGAAAATTTTCTAGACTACTCTATTAAAACCATACGTTTAGATGATGAAGGTAAGTTTACATTTAAAATATTTGATGACTATTATACATTAGTGGGAATCGATGTAGAACATCCCGTGTCATATATTCACATACAAAATGGATTAGCAGAATTCTTAATTAAACGACTTCAAGTAATTGCATCTACTTTATTAATGCACACACGATTACCAATTTTTATATGAGGTCACACTATTTTATATGTTGTAGCATTAATTTATTTTAGGTCCATTGTATATCATTAATATTCTTCATTATAACTTATACTTGGTCATCTATCTGATATATCCCATTTTTGTATCTTTGATTGTGTTGTCTCTGTTTCTATAGTCCCTTATAACACATTAAGATAGAGCCTCAACTTCGCTTAAGGATTTATGTTAGTTTTAACTCACCATCAATTATAAGGTATCTTGAACCCCTGATGGATAACCTATTTACTACACGATTTACGAATTTCCATTTTGATGAGACAGTATTCCCACAATTAAGGGAAAGAAAATTACCTCCTGAAGTAAGGCATGTACTTTCTTAAAAAATAACACCGTGTATTATTTGGATTCTCCCACAAATCAATGTGAAAATGAGGTGTGAAGGTTGTTCATCTTTAAATAATTAAAAATGAATTACCAAATGCATTTACAAATACATTAAAAGTAATCAAGTCATATATACCAACTACTAATACACTAGCCTGAGTGATTATTCTTGTCTAATAATTCAATCAAAATGTAGCAAATGAATTATCTATTGCATGCTAGAAGCGTGACAGACCACTTGGTTTAAAAGATATTATTTTGTGGAAGAAAGTGAAATATCAAGATCTTATTAAAAATTATGCTCGAGGAAATAAATTCACATTCTCTAAATCACTATCATCAAAAGATTTAAGCATCTCTAAAGATATATAAATTCTTGAAGAGACACAAGTTCCTAAAGAGATATTAGCCCAGAAGCGGTACAAGAATTTCAAAATAAGGACTATGATACATACTATGCTTATACAGGAGAAATGTGAAAACGAAATAAGATAATTGTCGATGATGTATTTTTATTTGCAGTAACTACTAAAATTATAAAAGATGATTGTGAGCTATAAAATATTTATGAATGCAGAGAAAGATGTGACTAACTCCAATGGAAAGAAGAAATTCAAATAGAATTGACTTTTCTAATTAAGCATGAAGTATTTGGATATGTAGTTCGACATCTGAAGATGTCAAACTCGTATTGCATAAATAGGTTTTTGTACAAAAACATAATGAAAATAACGTGGTCACTAGATACAAAATAAGACTCTTTACTCAAGGCTTTTTGTAGAGAGCTGGTATTAAATATGATAAAACTTATTTTTCAATGATGGACACAATTACATTTCAATTTATAATAAGCTTAGTAGTCAGAGAAAAGTTTGATATACATCTTATGGATGTAGTGACAACTTACCTGTATCGGCTACTTGACATAGATATTTATATGAAAATTCTTGAAAGATTCAACATGCCTACATCATGTAATCACAATTTGTACTCAATTAAGCTATAAAGATCTTTATATGGATTAAAATAGTCTAGGTGCATATAGTATGACCACCTAAGTGAATACTTGATAAATGAATGATATATTAATAACCTAATATATCTATGTGTATTTATAAAGAAATCAGAATTATAGGTTGCCATTGTGGCAGTATATATGGTTGACAGAAATTTGATCGAAACTCTTAAAGAGCTCTTAAAGACTACAGAATACTTAAAAAGAGAATGTGAAATGAAAGACTTAGAAAAAGACAAAGTATTATCTCGGTCTGCAAATCGAGCAAAAATAAAACAAAATCTTTATCCATCGATCTATCTATATTAAAAAGATTTTGAGAAAATTCATTATAAATAAACTTTGTCCATTAAGTACATTTATAGTTATTCGATCTTATAATCCCAAAAGGATCCATTTCGTTCTAAGGAAGATAATGAAAAAATACTTTGTCTGAAAGTATCATATCTCAATACAATTAGTGCTATATTATATTTAGCCTAATACACCAGATCGGATATAGCTTTTATAGTGACCTTATAACAGAGGCATAAAGGCACACTTTAACTTGCTGATCGCTCTATTGCCTACCCGAAAAGAACCATAAAGGATATGCTAGTAAATGTGGATAAATTCATATTCCTTGCAGATTTTATCGTCCTAGACATGGAAAAAGAGAAGGAAATCCTTGTCATCATTGGAAGACCCTTCTTAGCCACGGGATAAACAATCATTAATGTTAAAAAATGAGAGTTGACCATGAAAGTGCAAGATAACATTGTAATATTCAAAATCTTCAAGGAGATCAAGTTGCCATTTGAGAGTGAAGACTGTTGTAGCATTGATGTGGTACACCTAAATGCCAAGTAACTCAAAGACATAGAGATGTTGAATTCTCATATAAAAAAGAAGGCATTAAGGTATAGAAAGAAAAGAAAAAGGAAGAAAGAGCAACAGTAGAATGAGAGGATCAAAGAGAAAGGTATATAAGAACCATTTCCTCGATTTAAGATTAAAATCTTTTGGGAGAAGCATGAGGAGAATAAGGCAAAAGTTACTACTTTAGGAGTGATTGCAAGGATGTGAAAGCCAAAAAAGAGGAAGCTTAGTAAGCTTACATACAAGAATGCTACCACCATTAACTTTGATCCACCATAAGAGTATAAAGAAGCCTCGTCAAGTCGACGATGCTAAATCAATCACTTCTTAGGAGGCAACACAAGTAATTTTTATTTTTATTTGCTTATTTTCAGTTTTAGTTATGTTGGTTTCTTCTTCTTGTTAGGAATAAAGCAAGTCAAGCATTTAACGAGGTAGCACAAGTATTTGCAAATGTTAGGAACAAAGGAACACCTTAATCCTATCAATAGAAAACAGCGCTGCAATGTTTCAACTTCATCTACCAAGGGAGTTTTTCTTACTTTTAAGTTTATTTTTTGACATTGAGGATATTGTTTAATTTAAGTTTGGGGATGAGAAATACTTTCTTGTGTTTATTTTACTGTTTTTATTGATTGGTTGTCTTGTATGGGTTAAATTTTTTTTTTTTATTAGTTGATCACTTTTAGTTGAGAAGATGATCATTAATCCATGATAAGAAATAGAATATTGGCTGAATTTATTTCACAAGTCTCTAAAAAATAGTAGATGCTTGAGATACTCCTTATATCATGATTCTTAATTTGATTTTAATCTTATTTTTTATCACTTATTCTTGAGCAAATTAAGATAAACATATATTAGTTGAATTTTTTGCTTGGAAATACTCTTTACTTAAGTAGTACACCATAGTACTGAAAATGAACACTTTAGAACTTACTTGATTACTACTTGAGGTGAAAACCTAGGAAACACATGAATAGAAAAATAACATTAAATCATCTTTGGATTACTTAATCATTTCTAGCCTACTTTAGATGTAAATTTATCCCTAATTATCCCGTTTGAGCCTTAATACCCATTTTTTTGTTTAACAACATTATAAATCTCATGAATTTAAGCTTATTTATCCTAAAATGATTCATAACACCAAAAAATTTGAGTTTACTTAGAAGTTTGTGGATGTATAAGAAATGGTACTACAGTAAAAAAACAATAAGTCTTAAAAGTACATATCAATCTAAGTTTGGGGGTTCATATGAAAAACAAAAAGTAAGAAAAAAGCTTCAAACTTCCAATACCCTCAACTTAAGAAAAAAGAAGAAATTCTTTGCAAAAGAGCTATTAAAAGAAAGATAGAAATATCATAAGTTTGGAGGAGGTGATAAATCAATGAAAAAATGAATCAAAAAGTTTTAAGCAAAGTTAAGTGTTCATGATATAATTTGAACTCTATATATATATATATATATATATATATATATATATATATATATATCCTTATATCTCACCTTGACCTTAGCCTTATGTTACAAGCTAATTAAAGTTCTAAATAGATCTCTAGACATATGTATTTCTATATTAGTTGAGAGTAAGTATGAACTATAAGCGTATGGCAGTGTTATAATTAAAATATACCGAGATATTACCTTTATGTGCTATATTAAGTTATTGAGTAAATCTATATTTTATTTGACCATTACTTGCTTATTGCACACATGCATAAGTGACCAATTATAGGGGAGAATGAAGATCTTAATGAATGATGTAATGACTTATTGAAGGTTATCTATGGAGCTCTAAAAGAACTTATACATTTCATAGCCTTTAACATAATGATTGTGATCATCTAACCAACTGGAGCTTATTTTTAGTTTTTAAGTATTTATTTAAATTCAATAAGATGTGATTATTTGTTCTTGTTTTACTCGAGGATAGCAAAATCTTAAATTCGGGGGTATTTGATAGGAGAGTAAAGGCACTAGTATATTTAGTATTTTGACTTGGTTATTTTGCTCCAATTTTATTATAAATAGGTGCACGAAGAAAAATGTGATGAACAAGAACAAACAGAAGGCAAATCAGACGTGAAATGGCGAAAATGCTCTCAAAACATGTAAGGTCCAAAACCCAAGCCTGGGTGCTGAAGCGCCCAGCCAAACCAGAAAGCTAAGCGCAATGGCGCTAGGCCGACCACCCACCATGATGCTTTTTTAGGTCTTGATACCACAGCTCTGAGCCTTTAGCGACATGGCACTCATGCGACATATAAAAAGTCTTCTCAAAACTTTTATTTTGACTTGGATTCAAAGGCTCGTGACCCTAAGGCTTTTTATAGCTATAAAAGAACTCTTTTAAGAACTAAAACACAAACTTTTATAGAGGCAAAACTTAGAGAAACAATTCACAACACAAATTCAAGAGATCAAAGCCAAGATTGAAGATTCAAGTTCAAGATTCAAACTTTAAGTCAAGATTGAGAGAGAAGCAACTCAAGGAGTTACCTTGATTAGTTTTTCTTCTCTTTTCTTGTCATTATGTTCTTGTTTTTGTTGTTATTCATAGATTGGTTTGATACTCTTGGGTTTGTGATAAGCTAAATTTATTTTATCTAGGGTTAGACTTTTGGACCTAAGTATGTAGTTAGATTTTGTTAATTCTTAGTTTATGATCTTAATACATATAATTGATTCATTCTATCTTGAGTCTGATGCTTCCATTATATCTAGCCAATATTATGAATAATTGAGGAACCATGATGAACTTGACGAATGGATACATGTGTTTAGCCTAGGATAGTTTAATGCATAATCATAGGGTAACAACTATGAGTTCCATATAGGATAGACATATACTTAGATGGCTTGTATGGTTTGATTTAGACATAGTCTTAATGAATTACATTCTTTTATGATTACAATAGACATATAGGTAATTGTTAGAATGCGTAATATAGTCACTCGACCATCGACAAAGGCTTGTGATGCTATTATAGTCTAGCCAATCAATTTCTATTAAGAGATTAGCTAAGTGATAAATAAATCTAATGAAATACTATGAGATAAATTAAAACCCTAAATTATTATCAATTGGTGAATTTATCTCTTTATTTATTTGCTATTTAGGTTTAGTTAAATTTGATAGAATTGGGTTAGATAATTGAATTTCAGATTTTAATTTTTTGGATAAAAGTAAAGTAAATATAATTTTAGTAATTGGTTGATAGAAATAAGGCTCGTGACCCTAAGGTTTTTTATAGCTGTAAAAGAACTCTTTTAAGAACTAAAACACAAACTTTTATAGAGGCAAAACTTAGAGAAACAATTCACAACACAAATTCAAGAGATCAAAGCCAAGATTGAAGATTCAAGTTCAAGATTCAAACTTTAAATCAAGATTGAGAGAGAAGCAACTCAATGAGTTACCTTGATTAGTTTTTCTTCTCTTTTCTTGTCATTATGTTCTTGTTCTTGTTGTTATTCATAGATTGGTTTGATACTCTTGGGTTTGTGATAAGCTAAATTTATTTTATCTAGGGTTAGACTTTTAGACCTAAGTATGTAGTTAGATTTTGTTAATTCTTAGTTTATGATCTTAATATATATAATTGATTCATTCTATCTTGAGTCTGATGCTTCCATTATATCTAGCCAATATTATGAATAATTGAGGAACCATGATGAACTTGACGAATGGATACATGTGTTTAGCCTAGGATAGTTTGATGCATAATCATAGGGTAACAACTATGAGTTCCATATAGGATAGACATATACTTAAATGGCTTGTATGGTTTGATTTAGACATAGTCTTAATGAATTACATTCTTTTATGATTACAATAGACATATAGGTAATTGTTAGAATGCGTAATATAGTCACTCGACCATCGACAAAGGCTTGTGATGCGATTATAGTCTAGCCAATCAATTTCTATTAAGAGATTAGCTAAGTGATAAATAAATCTAATGAAATACTATGAGATAAATTAAAACCCTAAATTATTATCAATTGGTAAATTTATCTCTTTGTTTATTTGCTATTTAGGTTTAGTTAAATTTGATAGAATTGGGTTAGATAATTGAATTTCAGATTTTAATTTTTTGAATAAAAGTAAAGTAAATATAATTTTAGTAATTGGTTGATAGAAATAGATTGAATAGTTCATATGGGAATGATATTTGGACTTAAAATCCTATATTACTTGATACGATAGCGTGAACTTGCACGTAGCTAGTATAGCATACAATTAGCTTATTGGCAATATTTAGTTCTGAACTAACTCCACATTATTGGAATTGTGTCAAATATATATTTCATTACCTTCATGGAACAATAGACTTAGAACTATTTTATTTCAATTAACCTACAAAAATTTAGGTCTAATTGGTTATGTAGATGTTTGGTACTTATATCGCTATAAAGCCCGCATGCAAAATAGGATATATTTTTTCTTATAATAATACAATAATCTCATGGAGATCCACAAAGCAAGCCTTTGTTACCACCTTCTATAATCACTCTGAGATTCTTGTACTACAAGAAGCAAGCAGGGAATGCATATAGTTATCTATCATTTATCACATCCAGAGAATATATAGCCTTCCTTCTGCAACAGATATTTCAACTATATTATATGAAGACAATGCTGCTTGTATTGTTCAAATTAGAGGCAGATATATCAAATCAGATAGAACTAAATATATTTTTCCAAAATTCTTCTACACCTATTAGGTGCAGAAAAGTAAGAAAATTAATGTTAAACAAATACGTTCCACTAAAAATCTTGCAGATTTATTCACCAAATTTCTACCAATATCAACTTTTGAGGAGTTAGTTTACAAGATTAGTATACGCTGGCTCAACAAATTATGAAATGGATGGATGTTACTCTAAAGGAGAGCATTTAATCAGGGGAAATGCATTCTTCTAAGAGAAGAATTACATCAGTTACAAACAAGCACTGTATTTTTTTTTTTTTACCTTTGATCAGGTTTTATCCCATTGGATTTTATTAGAAATGTTTTTAATGGCTCAATTTTGAGCACGTTTACTACCAGTGTATATTATAGAGTGACATTTATTTTTGTTTAACTTTTTTTTGTCATATAGGGTTTTTCCTTAATGATATAAAATACAATAAAAGTGATGAAATTTAAAGGAGAGTGTTGTAATGCGATAGAGGGGAGTAAGTCGATGAATTCCACCCTTCATTTCGCCTAAAATATGCGAGGCCCCCTTTTAATGCAATCATACCTTTCAATACTTTTCAAAAGTACTTTAATACTTAATTGTCTCCAATTTTTTATCTTTTATATTATTTATTGGGAAAATGATATTTTTGTCCTGAGAGTTTGACTTAATTCTCAATTGTCCTACGGGTTTCATAAAACTCAAAATTGTCCCAATTTGTCAGTAGTATTTTGTTAAATTTTATGCTGGAGAGGCAAAATTGAAATTTAACACAAAATTTTAAAGTAAGCTGATGCAAACTGATAAAAAGACACGTGGCACACTTTAATAAATTCAAATTTTAATATTTATTTTTAATTTAGTTTATAGTTAAACAAATAATTAAAAATAAAAAAGACTACTTTGAATTCATCATCGAATACCCACCTATTAATATCTTTAGTAAGAGAAGAGAATATGAAATTTGAGAAATAAAAGACTTGCTCAGGAATCGAATTTGTGTTTGATGCAATATGAAGACTAAAAAGTTTCTAAGCTAAAAAAGGAGGCAATAAATTTTTTTTTGGTGAGAGATGATAAAGACTCAAAAAGATAATGAAGAGAGAAATGACGAGTCTTTTTCTTTAAAAAAAAAATAGAATGCAATAAAAGGAGGGAATAATTTTTCTTCTAACAATTTTTTTTAAAGATTTGCACAAATTTTTAATTTTAATTTTCTCCAAGTAGAATATTTATGACTTTTTGAAACCAAATCTAGTAAAATTAAATATCAAGTTTTTCTATTATATAATTTTATTGTGTAATTTTTTATTTCTACTTTATTTTGTCTCTTTCTTTTGTCTTCTTCTTTTTTTTTTTTTTGGTTCATGCTTTCTCTATATCCTGAAATATTGAAGATTGATTACTGAAATTTTTGTTGATATTAAAGATTAGTAAATAGAAATTTTTTTGACAAAGAAGTATGAATAAAATTTAGCTCAATGGATGATGATAACAATGTATTTTTAGCTGTGTATGATTATGAAAGATGACGATGATGATTAGGAAAAATGAAAAAATAAATTTATGTTATTTAATATAATTATTAAATATAAATTATTTTAATTAATAGTTTTTATATTAAATAAATAGATGAGCTTGTGTTAAAATTAAAATTAAATAAAAACAAAATAAATTATAAATTGTTAATGAAGGACAAAAATGTCATTCCACAAAAAAAATCAGCTCCTGTCAAATTTAACAGTTAACTAACCGAGACAATTTAAGTTTTTTAAAAGTCGTTATATTAAATTGAGAATTAAACCACACTTTTGGGAACAAAAATATTTTTTCTCCCCTTAGAGAAATTTCTTACCCTTCTAAACGCGTTTACAAAAATTGTAGAGCTATACCATCAACGACTCCAAACCTCTACATGAAAAGATAAATGTCGACTATACAAAGTCTACCTTCCCATATTCCATACTGTTTCAATAATAATTATTAACGTCGAAATGATTAATTTGATTTGTAAAATTTTCTAATATAATATGATATTAACGTTTGAAAGGTAAAACAATCACAATTTTTAACCGAAATTGAAACTTGATTGTTTTACAAAAATCGAAAGACTTCAAATATGTCTAATAAATTGATTTGATTTGTATAATTTTGTAATAAATATGACATTAACATTTAAATGATAAAATAATCACAACTTTTAACCGAAATTGAACTCGAGTGTTCTACAAAAATCAAAATAGAGACTTTTTATTTAACATTTTACTGTAAAGTTCCAAATGTTATTTACCCTAACATCCATCACGACTCAATGTAGGAACATAATGAATCATAAGAAGGGAGAGTCCTTGGAGCTTTACATTGAAGCTGTACTAAATCTGATACTGAGATAATTTTCTATGTTATATCATTTGAAATTACAAAAATGAAAGCATAAACACAATGTAAAAAATTATATTACAGGATTACAATTAAAAGAAGATGGATATTTACCCATATACGATGTTTGCCAAAGATGTCAAAATCATACAAATGAGAATCGCAATATTTGCCAAGCAATGTGGTCAAGGGTTATGAAACTGATATTGAATCCAAGAGAGAATCAATGTACTCCTTAAGCTTCACCTTCGTAATTGCACCTTCCCTCCTACTTTCTGGAACTTCCTGTCCATTCTTGAAAAGAATCAAAGTGGGCAATCCATAAACTTTGTACTCTTCAATTAGTCGTGGGTTTGCATCATGATCAATCTTTACAATTATCAATTTGTCTCCATATTCCTAATACAAAGAAGAGACTTCATTTGGAAATGAGTATGTTATGTACATCATAACAGCTGAAGTATGTACGAGAAATTACTAATATCACTAAAAGAATGTAATTTCAATTATACTTCGAGATGCAATCTATTTTTTTCTCATAACTTATTGTGTGTTAGAAACAAAGCATTCCAACTTAACTCCCATTTTATGAAAACAATAGAAGAATCAAATGCAACTCCTATAAAAGAAGATTCACATGTCAGGTTCCATCTGTAAATGCCATCAACTGATCTTAGCCATTAATTATTTGTTCACACAGATTTATTGATTCCCTACATTGACCTCACAATTCTTATCTGTGGACTGGACCACCCCCTTCTGAGCTTACCTAGAATCTCAATTCTAAAATCTAGCAGCACGTCCATAGGTACAAAAGCATCCTGGATATCCTAATCCAAAAAAGTACAGCTTCGTCCTTGCATAATTTTATAAGAAAAGCTCGAAATGGAAAGCCATCAAACATAATTTGATAAGAAAAGCTCAAAACAGAAAGCCAACAGCAATAAATGTTGATCACAATTTTGAAAATTAAAATTTCAAATTAATCTATTTTCTAGGAAGCTTGAGAATATATCAACTCTTATGGCCTCTTTGCTAACATATTATGATAAGATAAAAGTCTAAATGGAATGACAGCAGAAATCAAAATCTTGATCACAATGTTTGAGTAGTACAATGCGCAGAACAAATTTTTTTTCATAGACTGACATGGCACTGAACTAAGGGAGTGAAAAAATAAAAGAAAATAAATAATGTAGGACATGTGGGAATATTTAACATTGTCACATCAGTTCATAAAGGAGCTTATACATATAGTATTACCATTAAATTTTCAGTACTTCTACTTCACAGGAAACTTCAAAGTTTATTGACCCGATTGCCTCTTTGGTTTAGTTCCAAAACGGTATAAAAGGTAAAATCTATGATAAAAAGAGTGAAATAATGACGGTGACACTAACAGCAAGATTGAATTATAGATTAGTAACAGCAAGTTATAGATTAGAAAACAAGAAGCATAATTGTAAATCATCAATAGCTAATTGGTATCAGATTCCAAATACATCTAAGGGCAGTCCTTTTGAATTCAAAATTTTCCAATAAAGAATTCAACAATCACCATCATTTCAGGGTTGAAGTTATGACATTCCACCCCACTCATCAACAATTATAAAGCCCAGGGTCAGAAGTATTGGGCAAATGATGCAAACTATCAACAAATATGGTCTATGATATTTCCAATTCAAATATCTAAGAACCTAAGCATACCAGTGCTGTGACCATACATTTTGTGAAAGACAGACCATAAAGTAATATTCTAATTTATTCCAACTCTAGATAAACTTGAATGTAGCCTCAATCTTATATTATTTACTCAGAAATAGATGAGTGCTTTAAGTAAATCACTGTCCATCAGCCAAGGACAAATAAGCACACCAAAAATACTAGATTCCCTTGCTTATAATCTTCAGGTCTCAATATAGATTGGTTGCTAAATCAACTCTATTGCCTTGGTGTCAAGCCTACTAAGTTTAAAAAGCATATCTAGCCACAGGGAGAAGAGAATAAGATGAATCCTCCTCACAAATTTCTACCATTTCCTCTAGCATCTTATAACTTTGTTGTTCATGTGTATATTTTAGTGCTTAAACCAATTTATAATGAGTTGGCGTTATTGGAGGCCAACGACCATTGTAAGGACTACGGAGGGAAGAAGTAGAATAGTTTAGAAGAAAAGGAAACTATTGCTTTAAAAGTCCACAGTTAAGTGTGCTGCAATTGGAGCAATTTAAGCATGGGTGACCTACTCGAGAGAGCCTCACCCCTACAAGTAGGATCAGAGCTTGATTACATGTTCGATGGGTGGGCTAGCAATGGTTGGTGTAGGCCTAGGTGTGGCCAAGTCAATGGCATAAGCCTAGGGTGTGGCCAAGTCAATGGCATAAGCCTAGGGTGTGGCCAAGTCAATTGGTAGAAGTGGACTGGCACTTTATCAACTAGCAATTATGTGATAGAGGCCTAAGTGTGGACAAGTCATAGTCAAATGTGGTCTAGGACAAGTCACCAAGGTTTCATAGAGAAGGAGATTATTGGTCATGTGGGGAGCCAACGATCACCCAAGGACTATGGACTTCTGAACCAACTGGTTTACATAATAAAGGCTTGAACAACAACCTAACTATCAAGCTTGCATCTGAAAATCATCTTGATGTCAAGTTCGTATCGAACAATTTAATGATGGGTACCTACTGCAAAGCGCCTCGGTCCTACATAATATAACGCTTGGACAACAACCAAGCTTGCATTTGAAAATCATCTTGATGTCAAGTTCATGTCGAACATAGTCAACTTGATATCACATTCACAAGTAGAAGAATTAAGTTGTTTTAATTTAAAGTCAATTCGTTGTGTTTTCAAATTTTTTCTTATTGTAATTCTGATATTCACCACAAAATTCATATATTGATGTTGTCTTCGAAAAATTTTAACATTGACTTTCTAGTTTAAAAATATGCAGAATGTAATAATTTATTTTGATCACCATATTTACCTCTAAATTACTATGTCATTAACAAGCCATAAATCTTTTTCGATCCATTTGAAGATATTAAAGATGCCAAAATTTTCAATTGAGGACATCACCAAGTGGTTGTCTAGGAAATAACTTCCTAGGTTCTAATTTAAGCATGATTAAACCCTAATGTATTTTTTGTTTTTTTAATTCTTACATGAGCTCTACTCCAAATGTAAATAAAGTCACCCCTAACCCGTGAGTAGAATGAAGTCCAGGTCCTTAAGCCTCACCCTCAATGTAATATGCACATATTTAATTAAAGACGAGTGAATCTTGAAATGTGGAATGTGTAGGCACTTCACATGTGATAATGCCTAAGCGAGGATTTCTATTCAAATTTAGGTAAAAGGAATTGCTTAGATAAAAAATGTTAACATGGTGTGATTGAGAAGGAGTTGTATTGTTTCTGTAAACTGTACAGTATTTATAGGAGAAACCAAACTATAAAATAAACATACTATAACACTAGGAAACCTAATATGAGCGTAAGTATGAATAAACTAATAAAAATATGTCCTAAACCTTTCCTAATTAGTTTTTAATACTCCTCTCAAGCTGTTGCATAGATATTGATAATTCCCAGTTTGGAACAAAGATACAAGAAAGTTTTTTTGTGCACAACTTTGATTAAAGTATCTGCAACTTGGTTTTCTGACTTGATATATAGACTAACAACTTCTCCTAAAATGATCATCTCTCTACTAAAGCGACAATCCACCTTTATATGTTTAGTCCTCTCATGGAATATTGGATTGCTAGCCATTCATGTAGCAACTTGATTGTCACAATACACTGTAGAGGACTTTTTATATCAATATTAAGTTCCCTCATAAGGTTTTTTATCCACAACCTCAGAAGTTGTATAAGCCATAATACGATATTTTGCTTCGGCACAAGACCTAGCTACCATATTTTGCTTCTTCTTCAAGTCACTAGATTACCACCAAGAAAGATATAGTTACCACTTGTAGACCACCAATCAACCATAGATCCAACCTAATCTGCATCAAAGAAACTCAAAATATCAAAGGAACTACCTTTTTTTGTAAAGAACTCCCATTCCAATTGTTTGCTTGAGATATCTAAGAAACCTACACACAACATCCCAATGAAGCTTCTTTGGGTTTTGCATGTACTGACTGACCACACCAACTGCAAATGTGGTATCAGGTTTAGTTACTGTCAAGCAAATTAACTTTCCTACAGGACTTCTATTTGCTTTTGTCTTCAAACTTTGGGTCCATTAGAGTGTCAGTAGGTTTAGACTCAAACATCCCAGTTTCTGCCAACAGGTCTTGAACATATTTTCTTTAAGACAATACTAGTCCTTCCTTCCCTTTTACTACTTCAAGCCCAAAAAGAATCTAAGTTAACCTAAATCTTTAGTTTGAAATTGCATTTTTAACTGATTCTTTACTTCCTCAATGGCACACAAATCACTGCCAAGAACAACAATGTCATCCACGTAAATCACAGAAATAACTCATCTTGACGAAAAATGTTAACAAAAACTAAATGATCAAATTGGTATTTGTGGAAAATAAGAGATAATAATACATCGTTTAGTTTCTCAAACCATGCTCTTGAAGATTGTTTAAGGCATAACTAGCCTTTTTAATTGACATACCATGCAAGACTCCCCTTGAGCAACATATCCAGCAGGTTGCTTCATAAAAACCTCTTCCTACAAATCTCCATACAAGAAGACATTTTTGACATCTAGCTTAAAAAGAGGCCAATCATGAAAAAAAGCTAAAGATATAAGAACTCGAACAAATTCAGTCAAGCCATAGGAGAAAATATTTTAGAATAATCCACCCCAAAGGTCTGGGTAAACCCTTTGGCTAACAAATGAGCTTTCAATCTCTCCACTATACCACCCAGGTGGTATTTAATTGCAAACACCCACTTTCAACCTATAACTTCTTTAGCTTCTAAAAGTTCCTTTAGCTCCCAAGTACAACGCTTACAAAGAGTTTTCATCCCTTCATAGCCAACCGGAAACTAGAGTAAGTAAAAGCATCTTGAAAATTTCTAGAAATAAAAAATGGTATCCAAAGACAAGGAAAATGATCGAAAATAAGATGAAAGGTTATTGAAGGAGAAAAATTCAGCAACAAGATATTCTGTAATAGTCCTTTCACCTTTCTTAAGAGCAATAGGAAGATCAAGATCAATACTCGGGTAGTGAAGAAGGTTCCTGATTGGAGGTTGTCACTTCAGCAGAGACGCGTCTAAAGTTAAAGGATTAGCCACATAATTAGATAGTTGAAGATTTTTTACATACATATACTTGCACGGATTTTCTTATAAGAGTCACAGAAGACGGAATAGTTAAGGTGAAAGTAGGAATATTTATGTTGGGTTGTTTGAGGTCAGATCCTAAACTTGATCCTTGTTCTAAGAAATAGGGAGTAGACTAAAAAATAGATGACAGCAACACAACAAATATTTTTCAAAAATAGAAACAAGACACTTGTTAACCCTTTTGTGTTTTGGAATGACTAAAAAGGACATTTAATTAATTGACAAAATTTATCATAAAGATGAAACATATGGATGAAACAAACATAACCTGAGGTATGTGGTGGAAGAGAAAAAAAGAGGTTTATTTGGAAACAAAACAGAATTTGGTATTTTAAAATTAAGATCAGAAGAGTAAAGTCTATTTATGAGATAGCATGCAGTAAAGAGAGCTTTCCCCCAAAATTTAGATAGAACCTTCATATCAAATAGAATTTTTCTAGCAATATCTAACAAATGTCTATGCTTTCTTTTAGCCACTCCAATTTGTTGAGGAGTAAAAGTTCATGAGGTTTGATAAATAACTCCTTGTTTTCTACAAAATTCAGAAAGTGCAGAGTGACAATATTCAAATGGATTATCAAAATGAAAGATTTTAATGGAGACATCAAATTGAGTTTTTATTTCAATAAAAAAAATTCAAATACATGAGGAACTTCATATTACTCCTTTAAAAGATATAACCATGTAGCACGTGAACAATCATAAAAAGTGAAGACAAAAAATACCTAAAACCATAACAAAGGAGAGTTGACATAGTGAGACTGAGAAAAAGAACAGTTGTAATGTTTTCTATGAACTGTACAGTATTCATAGGAGAAACCAAACAATGCGGTTTGGTTTTATATCTTAAACCAATATGACTCTTAAGTAGGAATAAACTAATTATATCTAAACCTTTCCTACTAGGTTTTAACAAAAAAATGCGGTTTAAATTAGACTGAATTAGGCCAAACAATGTCATCAAGTTTTGAAAAGTTCATTAACTGTTTTCTTCCCATAGGATGAGTCTTGGTTCTAGTGCTTATAAGATTAGAACAGTTCAAAAACATAGATCTCGTAATTTCTACCTCAGCAAAAATGAAATTGAATTATGCATCTGGTTTGGGGCCATATCTACTGCATTGTGGAAAAGCATCCACCAGATTTTGCAAAGTTTTAAATCTTGAGATGTAATTTGAATATTCTGCAAGTTAGCTTGGTGAAAACAAGCAAAGACAACAACCCTGTTGTCTGTTTCCCACACCAAACAATCACAATGAAGAAAAGCATTAATTATTTGTCTAGACAAAGGTTTTTTGCTTTGATAGAGTCCAATTTGAGCAAGAAATACCAAATGACAGAACCCATTTAGCAACTTTAGCTTATCCACGATTTGGATGTCTTGATAACCTACTTAGCTTATTCATAAATCTGCAATCAACCTTGTCTTAAATATACCGACCTTTAAAAAATTGCAGTGGAAAACCATTAATCCTGCTAAAGTTTTCATTTCTGTTCAGAACTCATGGTTGAAATACATGTCCCTGACCAACTTATATAAAAAAACAGAAAAAAAGAAAGAAAAAAAAAAAGAAGAAGAGAAATTCCTCGACGCACATCATTATCCTTTTAACAAAAGGCTATTTCGTATTAGTTTACCAAGTCTACTTGGTGAATAATCTTTGATGATTGAACTCGATGCACCTCATAATCTGCAATTTGTAACTACTTCTGAAAGGAATAAACTAGTGTTTTGCAGTTTTTCTTACAACTCAATACACTAGGAACCTCACAAAGAAAGGAACTGTAATCAATTACGTATTAGTCATAACATGAACAAAATTGTTAATAACTTAACAATGGAAGAGCATCAAATAAGCAAATCAAGACAGGCTATTTAGTTCACTTTAAGTCAATATTCAAACATTTTATCCTTACTCGTATTTTTGTTCGCCAAAATTTCCAATACTTAAAAAGTTCCTAGTCCTTTCAACGAGTCGTGTGATTACCATGAAAGATTTATTGGGTCATTAGAATTTAGTATATTGTCTATTCACTGACTAATCCCTTAGAAGCTCAAACTTTCTCAAGATTCGGTCACTACAGAAAGGCTAACACAACCAAGCCACAAAACAAAATCTCATAAATAACACTTAAGTCATCCACTACTACCAACATAAGAACCTTTTCGAGACTAAAGATAAAAAGTAATAAATAAGAATTAGAATTATAGATAATGGAGATGATGTAAAAAAAACCTGAGCGAGCGATTCGATTGCGGGAGCAATCAAGCGACAGGGACCGCACCAATTGGCCACGAACTCTACAAGAACCGGACGATCAGATGTCAAGACCGTGTTCGAGAACTCGCTCTCGTTAATCTCTATTATGCCACTGGTAGCACCACACTTAATTGTGAATTTAGGAACCGTAGGAGAATTTGGAGACGATAATGATAGTTTAGTTTGAGGCCCGATTCTGAACAAAAGCTGATTCTTTGATGATGATGATGATGTTAATGCAGTTGTAGTGGTTGTGGAGTTTAGTTTGTGGATAGAAGTAACTGTACGAACCGGAGGTGGTGATTGCCTGAACAAGAGTGTGGAATTGGAGAAGACGATATCCATTTTCAAGTGACAAAATTAAGAGTATCTTACGAGGAAAAAAGAGACCGTGTTTTGACTTTTGAATTGTTTTGTGAATTAAAGTGGAGCTCCAGCACTTTCGTTAATTCGTGGCCACACCAAATGAAAGGCCATGGTTGTGGTCACACGAGAGGATCATGTGACATTTTGGGGATTTTCTTTTTAATTTTCTCTCTTCTCTTGCATGAAAAATGTGTTCTTTTTTTTTTAAATAATTTTAATATCATTGATCTTACATGATTATTATTCTTTAAAGTGGAGAATTATCAAAATAATAAAATATAAATTTATTGACAAACTTTTGAATTTAAAACTATTTTTATAGAGAGAGATAATAACTCTAAAATTAGAGACCATTTATAGATAGATTTTAACACGCTCATTTAGGACGGAGAGCTCTACCCTCCCTCAGAGGAATTTTATTATTTTTCAAAAAGAAAAACTACCTTCGGAAAGAGAAAAAAATTACCCTCGCAAAGGAAAGAGAAATACAAAACCCCCACTTAAGAAGTATAAAATATCCCTATGCACGAAGTTATTAAAAGCAACTCACAAAAATACATTCCAAAACAACCCCTAACCAATTCAACCAGATACGTCGAACAATATTATTGTTCGGAGATCGAAATGGGTCGCCAAAAGATGCATTGCACCGGATTTAGGGGACGAAACAACTACCAATAAGCTAAGCATGCTCGATTAATAGCAGCAACTCCCCATGGTGGTCAGCCTCGACGATGGGGGCTGGAATGGGTGGTTGGAAAATCTGAGAAGTTGGTGCCAGAAAAAACTTTTGCCAAGTCTGGTATAGAATCCAGTGGCCAACCAAACCAAAATCGAAGAGCACCAGAACCAAGGTTTGTGTCGCCAGCATAGGTTTTCTAGTGACATCCAAAAGGTGTTAGGAAGATACAAATCGGGGCTGAGATCATCGAAAGGGAAAGATGGCATGACACTGGCCAAGGGAAGCTCACAGCAGTCAGAGATTGAAGAGAGACAGTGGATAACGGTTGGACAAGCAAAAGATAAAATAGAGGTTGGCCGACAAAAATCCCATTAATAGACGAATGCTTGGTGGGATCGAGGAGTGAAGGCACACTAGCCATACCCAAAGAGATCATCAGCCAAACGAAAATAGAACTAATAAAATGCGGAGTAACAACAAAAAAAAAACTGAAGGAAACCAAAATAAGAAAAAGAAAAAACAATAAAAAAGGACAAAAAGGGAAAGGGTGAAGGGTTCCACCAGAGAAAGGCCAAGAAACCCCTCTCCGTTTGGAAGTGGGTAGATGAATTAAATGAAAAATATGATATGTCTATTTTATTGTGAATAAAAGACTACTAGATGAATTAATTACCAAATAAAATAAATGGATATTATTATCAATACTTTTGAGGTATGGCCTAATCACATCAATACTCATAGGTTTGAAAAATCTATGTTAATACCTAATTCTTTTTACAAAATATGCATAAATATCCAATCATCAGCGATTTGTCATCAAAATTAACAAATTCAAGGGTAATTAAGTCTTTTCATACTTTAAATATTCAAATTCTTTTAAAAAATAATAATAGAATAATAGAATAATAAAATATAAAAATATAAACACCCGACCAAATGCCCGGCTAGATCAACAGCCATAATGGCTGCGAGAGCAGCAGCCACTAGCGGCCATTTTGTCCGACTACTTTTTTATTTTTTATTTTTTTAAAGTTTTATATATTATTTTTTTAAAATTTTATTTATTTTTTATTATTATTAATTTATATTTTTTATTTTTTTATTTTTAAAGTATTTAAAGTTTTTTATTTTATTTTTTGTTATTTTTTAAAGGGTTTTTATTATTATTATTTTATTTTTATTTAATTTTTAACATCAAAATTTTGAAATCCATACAAATCATTATCATGTCAACTTCGTTTAACGTTTAAAGGGTAATTTGGTCATTTGACACTAATTGACATGGAATCTGTTTAATTTAACGGAATATTTCTAACAATTGAACATTGGTGTATATTTTGCAAAAAAAAATTGGATGCTAACATCGATTTTTCAAACCTATAGATATGGTTGTAATTAGGCCATACCTCAAAGGTATTAATGATAATATCTCAAAAATTAAAAAAAAATTACTAATTTCAATTTTAAAAGAATAATAAAGGTCAAATAAGTCATTATTGGGCTTGTGTTTATCCTAGGGCTAAGCACCCCCAAAATAGGCCTTAGCCAAGGGGTTAATACGTTGTGGGTCTTAATTCAGCCTTATACCTACTAGACCACAACCACGACCAACAGGTTAAGCCCTGTAAAGTGGTTTAAGTCAAAATATCTTACCTAGTTAATCATACTTGGATATGCATGTGGGCTTAGGCTTAGGCCTTTGTGTATTTTTTTCATAGCAACATTTAGCCCTCTTGATCGTAGAGGCTGTGCAGTATAAACAAGATAGATTATATGATCAATACAATTTTACTCTTCTAGCCTACTCTTTTGGCATTCATGTCTTCATATGTCTTAATTTTGCTTAGCATTCAACTAATTTTTTATCATTGACTCTCATGTAACAGTCAGATATGTCCATTCTGCTCATAGTTTTACCTTTCAAATTTTGAAATTACTAGTCATTTATTTACTGTATTATGCAGTAATTTCTAACCCTTGGTAATTTAAAATGGTTGTTAATTACCACCTCTGACTTTGTTTATAAAACGGGACAAGTTCATCCATTTTTCACTTTCATTCTATTTTTTAAAAAGGTCTCTTTCTCTGCCTTACTTTCAAATCTAATTGTATGATTCCCTTAGAATACTCAACAAAATTGTCAAAGCCAAACACTCGATATTTTCTTCCCATAATACAGCTAGTAGGAATTTTTATTACTTGTAGTATAACTACAAGATGATATTAATTGATGCTCTAATATCAACCAAAGCCATTCTAATTAACTTATCATTAAATTTTTCTTACAAGTATAAAGGGCGCTTGTTGTCTAGGTATGCCTTTATTTCTTCATCGGTGAAGACCATGGTATTAATGGTTTCCAAATAAGCCCAGTCAGTTTGAGCCTCGATAGCATAACATTTCGGTCCATACTGTGTAGAGATGTCGAGGAGCACTTTCATAGCAACTTCACATGCCTTGTGTTCGTAATTTAGTTGGTCGAATAGGGATTTGACTTAGGATTTCACTGTAGAGCTTTCATTACAAGGCCTCTAATTCTTTTCTGCTTCTTAAGTTCCTTTGCCTGGATGATTATGGTTACTTCGTCTATAATATTTCCCTTCTGTACGATCGATGTCTTAAGTATATGCCAGCAAATTGACCATAACTGCCTTTTCTTCCCTATGCTGTAGAGTTGGGTTAAGATATAAAATTTATGGTTTACTGGGCACTTCAAGGTTCCATCATTGATCTTGTTGTGGATCAACCTTTAAAGCTACCTACAATGCATGGTACAATAGTTAAATGTCTTATGCAAACAACAGAGATTTGGGCTCTTTTTTTTTTTTTTTTTTGGTTAAGGCTCCTATTGATGGGTAAAGCCACGTAAACCCATCAGTATCCATTAATTGAATAATTGTTTTCTTTTCTTTAGAGACTTCAAAATATTTTTGCCAGAAATTTAAACTCCTCTAGTAATTTTTTTCCTTTTTTTTTTACCACAAAAAGTAAGTTTTTAATGGAAAAAATTGCTATTATGTTAGTGAAATTTTAAAAATTCACTAATTTTAATTTAAAATAGTAATAAAGGGATATACTTTTTTCCATTAAAATTATACCTTTTTTAATAAAATGTTCACTATAAAAAGATTATTATATCTTAAATATAATTCTTTTAATGTAACTCCTTAGGAATCTTTATTCTATTATATAAGAACAATGATCCATATTCTTTTATTAAAATACAAAGTAGTTAGCAATTGACTAAATTACAAAACAATAGATGATTGTAGTAAAATTAAAAATAAATTATCTATTAGCAATTTATATCAATAATTTAACACACAAAATTTTTTTTTTAAAAAAATAATATCATCTCTTGAATGGAATATTACATCTACACAAAGAATAGATATAAGATTAAACTATCTCACAATTAAAACAAAAAAAAAAAAAAACATATCCACCATATAAATGTATGACCAACAACAACAAAAAAAACTTCACAGTTAATAGAACATATTTATATATTTAAGGAATCTATTCGACTTTAGATTATTGGGTATATTTATTCTAAAAATTATTAAACCATATATATATAAACATATATTGCCAAGTATTCATAAGATAAAATCATCAACAACCATAATATAAAAGAGATGAGAAAAATTTGGCCTTGAGCATATAGAGGCATATCATAGAGTATTGTTCTAAAGTCAAATAGTTCTTGCCTCATGTGGGTAGTAATAGATCTATATGACTCTAAGATTCAACTCTATGTTAGCAACCACTCTTCTCAATAAGCACAACCACCAAAAGATCATACCAGATCTCTATTGTTAAAGTTGCTCAAGACACAAAATAAAAAAGTGTATACTTTTAAAATAGTATATACACACATATACATATTCATATTCTTTATTCACATAGATATCACTAAAACCCCTTTTCACTTTTTTTCTTTATTTTTTACATACTCTCTAAAGAAGGATTAACACCCTTTATATAGTAATAGATAAGATTTAAGGTATCAAAATCAATATTAAATTAGCATTATTATAATTTTAAATATTTTGTAATTCTTAGAATTATTCTAATATTTAATAAGAATAATGTATACTGTAACTCTTACAATATTTTTAAAAATAAATAACTTCCAAATAATAATAATATTATAAATAAATATTTGTACCTCTCAAATATTTAATATAGATTAATGGCTAGTTTAAATATATAATCACTATATAATAATGATAGTTTAAAATATTAAGACTATCTTAATATTTTATAACTTATTATTTATTTAAAAGGTTTAAAAACTTTTCTCCAATAATAATTGAGTCCTTTAATCCAGCATTTAATTCATTTGCAACTTAATGAAGAAAGACGAAGAAGATTTGAGGCATTTGAAATTTGCAATCTAGACAATAAAATGATTAATATGTCAATCAAATCAGATTTCAGAGGTGGGTTTGCAAAAAAATTGATCTCGACAACAAAATGATTAATATGTCAATAAAATTATATTAATATTGTTAGAACAATGTCGTGATTAATGTGTAATGTGTTTCACAAAAGAAAATAATTTTGAGTATGTATAAAAAAGAAGAAGAACAGTGATTATATGTCTGTTTATGAAAGCCGATAAAATGTAAAGTTTTTATATGATTTAATTAATTACTAGAATAGCTTAGTTGACTAGTGTCTGTAGTTGTTAACCACAAGATCAGAGGTTCAAATCCTCTATCTAGCCTTTAATTGAATTTAAACTTTTTTTAGTTAAAATAGGGCCACAATCGTACTTTTATTAATTTTACCAATCTTTAGTTAAAATTAATGGAAACAATTATCTGACAAGAATGTAAAGGAGATTTTTAAAATTATTTAAGTTTATATGTTTTTTTTCTTAAAACCTTAGAGATCGGAATATTCTTTTTTCTTTTTTAAAATATCTAATTAAGTCTCTATTGTTAAAAAAATAACATATGAATTGCACCTTTTAAAGACAATAGGATAAGTGAATATATGTAATTATGACAAATGGTCTTATATTTGCTTGAATTTATCTTATTGCTATAGAAAATTGTACTTCAAATGTTATTTTTTAACAACAAAAATTAAATTGGATATTTTAAGAAACTTAAGGACAAACTGATAATTGATAAGGGTTAATTAAACATAATATTTTTATCTTCTAATCTTAATATTTATTTGTTAAAATGAAAATTATTCGGCTTTTTATGTGATTTATTGTTATTTTGTAAATTTAGAGTCAATGAAACAAATATGGATGAAAATCAAAAGAAAATAAAGCAAAATATCAAGGAGCTATAGTAGATTTCTACACGATCATAAATAGTTCCCATAAACAGTAATCGTGCTATCGTAAATTTTGCCCCAATGGTGAACGATGTGTGCAGCAGCAAAAATTATAGAACCAAAATTGATGCAGCGAAAATCAATTTTCCCTCCAACAATGCGAAATGCATAGAAACTCCTAAATTAATCACAAAATTACTATAGTGGTAAAGTAGTTTGGACTAGCAATTTGACGATATTGAACTAGAAAAAAATACTTCATTGATTCTAATCAATTCTTATATAAAGGCCACTCATTTCAGCTCTAAAGAGACACATAACTTATGACTCTTTAGAGCTAATAGAGCAATTAGAACATAATTAGAACAATTTAGAGAAAGAATATCAAGAGAATCAAGAGATTACTAGAAAATCTTTGGCATATCAACCAATTACAAATTGACGTCTATATTATTTGCTTTTGATTGTATCATATTTATTTTATTTTTTAACCATAATTTTTTTGTTATCATGAACTAATTTCTTTTCTAATGTTATTACTTAAACTCAATATATGTGCTTAATTGTTGGATCTTTTTTATATTTATTTGATTTTAATTATTTATTATTCAAATAATTTATTCTTAATGCTTCATTATATCTTATCAATATTATGATTGAATTAGGAATACTTTGATAAACTCAAGAGAGGTATCATTTTATTTAGACCTTGATAATTTGATACATGATTGTCGAGAAATTTAAAAGTTTTAATTTAGGATAGAGATATACATAATTGACATTTATAGTCAATAAGACTTACAATTATCATAGAGATAGAGGTATTTAGTAAATTGAGATATATTTACTCGACCTTAAGAGGCTTGTAAATATATTAGTGTCTTGACCAATAATAAGAATTGAAGGATTTGAATATTAAAGTATTAATCTTTAAAAAATATATTGAATGATAGAAATTAACCCTAGGCTTTCTCTATATGGCTATCTTCTTATTTTAATTGAGTTCTGTCATTTATTTTTTATACTTTGTTTAGTTTATTTAAATATTTATAATTTAAAGACTTAATTTTCTAGATAATTACTTGAAAGATACAATTTTAGTACTTGGTTGAGAATAATATTTATCTCTGTGGGTTCGATATCTGACTTTATAAGTCTTGTTATGACTTGTTATGATAGCGTACACTTGCACTTAGTTTTGTTCTTAAAAAAAACCCAACAATAATTTCTCTTATTTCAATTTTATATGTTCTCCAACAACATGCATCTCCAACCAAGTCGTTACTCTTTAGCAAACCAACCATTTTATAAAAGTAAATATTATAATTAATTTGGTTTTCCAACGCGGTGAAAAGAATTTTCACTTCCTTACATGATACAATGCATAATGAATAATGAGGATGGCTCTAGTTTATTTCTATAATCTGATAAAAAATTTGTTAAATCCATAATAAAATGCTTTTCGAAAAATGATAATAACCATAATAAATATCATTAGTGCTTGTGAAAGAGTTTTGAGAGACAAACTTAAGTAATAGATAATACTTAAGATCTAACAAATATCAAAGAAAATAATATGTAATTGTTATGCTAATCTAACCTTAATTAAAGAAGAAAAAGTAAACAAGAATAAAGCCAATAGAACAATAACTAGAAAAAGAAATTGCAAAGAGAGAGAGAGAAAGAGAGCACTTATGTGATTCGGCTTTAAAGCCTATATCCACAGTCAAAATAACTAACAAAAAGGATGCTTATGAATGGAGATCATAAGATCAGATTACAAGAAGACATGGTAACTTATAACACTCAATTTGATCAAGATAGCAAAAAAAAAAAAAAAAAATCGAAGGAAGAAGAATGGTCGATCATCAGCTTACATAAAGCAGTGTTCAAGTTATTATTAGGTTGTTATTCCTTAATAGCCTCTGGACCTCACCTTGCTACGTCAGCACACACTCTAACTAACTTTAACTAATTTTTAAACCACTATTTTCCTAAAAATACTCACCTGGTTTATAAATCACTCCACAATTGATTTCTTCAACAATAAATTGCACTAAGTATCTTTAATTCCCAATAAGTCCAGATATAAATTGAACTTAGTGATAGAAAGAGACTTACATATATCAATAGGATTATCTTCACTATAAATCTTTTCAACAATAAAAATCCTTTTGGCAATCTCATCTTTCACAAAATGGAACCTCACATCAATGTGCTTGATTTTTTATGAAACATCTGGTTTTTGAACAAGTATAGTGCACTTTGATTGTCACTATGCATATTGAAAGTTTCTTACAACAAACCAAATTCTGAGATAAGTCATTTAAGCTAAAGTGCTTCTTTCACATCAATGTGCTTGATTCTTCATAAAACATTTGGTTTTTGCACAAGTATAGTCCACTTTAATTGTCACTATGCATATTGAAAGTCTCTTGCAATAAACCAAATTTATGAGATAAGTCCTTTAAGCTAAAGTGCTTCTTACACAGCTTCCGTTATTGAAAAATATTCAGTTCAATTGTTGACAATGAAACAATTGGTTGCAATGTGAAATTCCAACTAATAGATCCACAAAATAGCTTAAAACATAACCTTTTCTCGGTCTTTTTCTGTCAAGATCTCTTATAAAGTCAGCACTGATAAATCTAACTAACATATCAGTATCTAAAATATTCCTTTTAAACATCATGCCATGGTTTAAAATTCCACTAAGATATCTTAGGATCCACTTAACTGCTTTCCCATGTTCCCATCCAAGATTTCCTATAAATCTGCTCACAATATTAACTGTATGTGCAATATCAGCTCAGATGTAAATTATTGTATACATCAAATTGCATACTACACTTGCATAGGAAACTTTAGCCATAATATTCTTCTCTTGATCAAATTTTGATGCCAATGACTTTGATAACTTTAATTGTGCACTTAGAGGGTTGTTAGAAGCTTAGAATTAATCATATTAAACCTTTTTATGATCTCTTGATATATTCTTGCTTACTCAGAAATAAACTGCATATACTCTTATTTTTGGTAATTTGCATCCTTGAGATTCTCTTAGCATTACCCAAGTCTTTCATTTTAGAACCATATATTAACTGAGCCTTTAACTTGATCAATTTAGCCTTGTCATAGCTTACCATTAGATTATCATTAACATACAACAACAAATACAATAATCTCTTAACTGAATACTCCTTAAAGTATACACAACTACCAAAATGCTCCTACAATATCCACGTCTGATCATGAAGTCATCAAACTTATATTTGTTGCCTTTGAGACTGCTTGAGTTCATAAAGACTTTTTTGAAGTAAGTACACATAGTCTTCTTTTCCAAGAGCCTTAAAAAAGCCTTCTAGTTGACGCATTAGAATCTCCTCTTCTAAATTACCATGTAACAAAGTTATTTTAACATCCATTTGGTCTAATTGTAGATTTTGATAGCAACTAATGACAAAATGACCCATTTGTTACTAATCTAGCTTTAAACTTTGTCTATTTCCCCATCTTAAATTGCTTGCTTTAGTTTGAATCCATTTGTAGCCAACAATCATTTTATTTATTAGTCATTAAACCAATATCCTATTTGATTCTTTCCTAATGAAGCTATTTCTTCCTTCATAGCATTCATCCAATCAAAACTATGATCACTCTCAATTGCTTTTTTATAAGTTAATGATTCATCTCCAATAACAGAATTAGAGACTACTAAGCATAGTCAATCCAGTCAACATAACCATACCTGATGAGTGGCTTGATATATCTCATTTCTTTATCTTTAACTAGTTTATAATCATCCAATTTTTAAAGACGTCACAAGTTTGCATTTTTCTTCATCGTAAATCATAGATTCAGATATTAAGGCTTCAAATCAAAATTTATCTTATCCCTGAAAGTGCTTACGTCAATATTTTATATTTTTAACTTATTGAGGCCTTTTACCATTACATCTTCATTCAACATCTCATCCTTACTAATTATGCAATTAGCAAGTTTCATATCAATGCACTATGGCTTATACGCCTTAACACCATCAACATATCTAATAAAGATACCTTTTAATGCTCTTAGTTCTAGTTCCCCTTAGTTTATGTGTGCATAAGTTGGATAGCCAAAGATCCTTAGATGACTTAAATTTGATGCATTTCTAGACTAAACTTTCTCAAGAGTATTATTTTTAATGATTGTGACGGGAATTCTATTTACCAAATAGGTTATTGTAGTGACTGCCTCAACCTATAACTATTTAAGAAGATTTGAACAAAAAATTATACATTTCACCTTCTCTATTAAGGTTCTATTCATTTTTTTCAGCTAGTCCACTTTGCTGAGGAGTATACCTATTTGACTTATGCCTTGAAATTCTATAAGCAGTGCACTATTTATCAAATTCTCATTACAATACTCCAAATCATTATCAATTCTAAGCCTCTTAAACTTCTTTTCAATTTGTATTTCAATAAGTGTAATCTAAGACTTAAACTTCTCAAACACTTGGTCTTTGAACTTTAGCACATAGAACCAAACCTTTCTTAAGTAATCATCTATAAAGTTATAAAATACTTGGCTCTACCATAAAATGAAATTTCTGTTGGTCCTCATAGGTCTGAGTAGATGTAACCTAAAGAACCTTTATTTTATGGACAACTTTAGAACCCTTCATCTTACAAGCCTTACCTAAAACACATTTTTCATAAAATTTAAATGAATTAACTCTATTGTTTTGCTAATAAGCCTTGTAAGCTTAACTCCTTTAAACTCCTTTCACTCATATAAGCTATCCTCAACTGCCAAAGCTTGGTCTTGTCATTTGTGACCAAATCTAAAGTGCCAATTTCACTAAAGAGTGTTGTACCTTATAACATACATAAGCTAATTCAGATCTCACCTTTTACTATAACCAAATACGCTCTCACCAACCTTAACATACCCTTCTCAACCTTGTAACAACATCTTGACTAATTCAAGACCTCAAGGGAACTTTAATTCCTCTTAAGATATAGTAGAATCCTCATATGATGAAATTCCCTTACAATAATACCATCATGCAATTGAATCTTAATGGTACTAATTCTAGCAATTTATAGGCCATATTATTCCCTAACAAGAGCCTTCCTCTTTCCACATAGTTGATGCTTGAAAATAATATTGCACTTGCCCTTATATGTAATGAGCACCATGAATCTAATATATATTCTCCTTTTAATCTGTTATTAGCTACAAGTAGCAAATTTTCATATTCCTATCGATCATCATTAAATGTTAATGTTGCATCACCATCACTCTCCTATATTTTTTCCTTCTTTTATTCTTGGCCTTTCTTTTCATTTTAAGATCGTCTTTGGTGAAATGCCCCTCCTTATGGCATTTATAGCTTTTTCTCTTTTTCCTCTTTAACTTGGATTTGCCATGATCCTTAACTTTCCTTTGTCATTTATCTTCTCTAATCTACATCTTTTTCTCAATACATCACCAACACTAGGTTCTCTATCCCTATTTCTTTTCTAAAATTATTTTGACTTCAAGGTAGCCTTAATATCCTTTATGGTTAATATTTCCCTATTATAAAGCAAGATATCAACAAAATGCTCATAAGAATTAGATAAGGAGCTAAAAAATATTATAGCTTAATCTTCATCTTTAATCTTGAAAAACCAACATTTTCAAGATAAAGAATAATCTTATTAAACAGATTATGATGTTATTTAATTGAAGCACCCTCACTCATGTTTATAGTATGCATCCTTTTCTTAATATAGAGTCTATTGCAACAAATTCGATCATAAAAAAATTGCATTAAGCTTTTTTTTAAATCTCTCTAGTAGTGGTTTAGATACTTCTTTGGGGACTTTGTCACCTAGACACAAGGCTACGACATTATATGCCTTTTTATCAATGTCTTTTATTTCTTTATCTTTTTTTATTTGCTTTCTAGTAGATTATCTTAATTTCATATCTGCGTTAACATCTTTATTAGTGTCATCTACTTCTTCTAATGTAGATTCAAGGCCTTGAAAAACAAGAATATCCCTTATTTTCATTTTCTATATTATACAACCATTATCACTATGGAATTTCTCAACTTTAGTCTTTATGTTAGCCATAACCAAAGATTGACAAGCTCTTATGCCAGTTTAGTATGCTAATTATCTCTAAAACACACAATTTAATTTACTAATATAACCCTAATTGAAAACAAAAAATAGTAAACAAGAATAGAGCCAATGGAAAAGTAACTAGAAAAAGAATTTGGAGAGAGAGAGAGAGAGCTCACTTATGTTGGTTTGGCTATGAAGCCAACAACCATGGTCAAAACAACCAACAAGAAGGATTCTTAGTAGTGGAGATTACAAGAAGCACACAACAACTTACAACACTTAATTTGATCAAAAATTCACAAAGAAATCGAGTAAAGAAAAATAGTCGATCATCAACTTATATAGAGCAATGACCAAGCTGTTATTAGGTTATTATTCTTAATAGTCTTTAGACCCCACCTTGCCACATTAGCTATGACATGTCTGTTAAGTGAATGTGTGATGTGTAGAGTGTACATATAATTTTAAAAAATTTATATACGCAGTGGAAGTATCATATATATTATACACTTAATATTACATAATCATGCATATATATCTCATATATGATCATATGTTAATTAAACTTAGTAACAAGCAAGTAAACCTACCCGGATTAAAAGTAGCTTTCTAATTCTTCAAGAACTCCAATCTTAAAATCTTGAGCTCACCTTGAAGTGTGCAGTTGCACAATTCTAGTTCACAACTATCAATTATGGAATTGCAAAGTTAGAATAGTAGTTTCAAGTTTCCAGTAATTGATGTTTTAACTCTTAAAATAATTTTGGTTCTTATGTCTTATTTCTTATGAAAAATGAGAGAAATTTAATGTGTTTAGTCTTTGTTCCCTTACAACCCTTTGTTTAGAACTTAGAAAGGACTTAGCAAAATTCTCTCAACTCTTCCACTCTTTTCCTTGGCTGAAAATTCATAAGTCTCTCTAAAAAATTGAACACTTCAATTTGGTTTTGTGTAAATGATGGCTAATCAAAGTGTTCCACCACCATTCATAAATGTTGGCCCTTTTTTTAATCCCTTTCATGACCTACCATTAAGATTAACTAAGTGGAGATAATTGATTATAATCAACCAATTTCTCCACTCTACCATAAGATGGTCGGCTAACTCACTTGTACACTACAAGTAATAATGCATCTTTGCATTATTATATGTTACAATTGTCCTATCATGAAGTTTTACCAAATTATTAAATAATTAATGGCAAACATCACTTATAGCATTATACAAGTGCTTACTACACTTATATAAAATAATAAGAATTAAAAATATATAATTTATTTAATATATTTTAATTATTCAAAAACTAATTTTGAATAATTACTATTACCTTATAAGTATTTACTAACAAGGTAAATAGGTGACTACATGGTAAAATAATTTATAGACCAAAATTGTGTCACTTGTTAATATCTTATTAGTAAACAACTTTTGTCAACAAATTAAGTGATGTACTTAACATTTAAGTCTAGACAAGTGAACAACCTAAGGAATTTTGGAACATATTTTTGGTTTGCTGGAATTTCTTGGACCAAACTTATTTAATCCAATACGTTGCCCCGGTACACAATGAGTACACTTCATATTGTGAGACTCTTTAGGTCTACGCCCAGTTTTTCGTATAAAACTTGTTCATATGTCCGTGAACAATGTCCCACATACATGTTATAGATATTACAAAATGACACGTTAGACCATACAAGTTGAGATTATAACATATTTGTATAATCCCTACATTATAGATATCCTTGATGAGTGGAGATATAGATCAACACCGTCAAGTCTCCATGTGCTCGACCGTAAACTTATCTCTAGATTTATATTTCAATAAATAATATCCGTAAACATTTTTGCAATATTATTTATCCCTTGGATAAAACTCTTTTTTTGAGTTTAATTGTTTATGGCCATAAGACTTTTTGAAATACAATCTTAGAGCATCAGGATATATTACTCATCCAAATGAGTTGATGGATCTCATATCTATGCACACCAAACTCCATAAGCATCATATCATACCCAGCAGCACTCAGCGATTAGACTATAAAAGGTTTCTGACATTTGTAAAACCAAAGTATGATGGATTATCACAAGCTCACTGTGGCACTCAATTCAAAGGACCACAAATACTACTCAACTCAAAAGACTCTCCATTGATGATTTTATGGAATGTGTATTGGAGGTCTTCGTGAGTCTATTTAGTATTTAGTCCTTACTGAATACTTGTATCTCTATACGAGCTTCCACTAAACTCATGGTTTACTAAGACTAACCATCTGGACCATCCGGATATAGACATACACCGATCTATATATTTATTAAAGTCTTCACTAACAGACCAGCATTAGTGAAGATAGATTAGGAACATAGTGTTTAAGAACATACTTATATAATGACATTTTCTAGCGCCATCTTATTTTAGACAAGGCTCTAATTTTTTAGATTTCGCTAACTCTTATAACCTAGTAACTCTTATCAATACTAACTCTCAGCGTTGCTAATTCTTAGCACTGATCTACACTCCTTTAGACCAGATCTAAACTCTTTTAGATCATACAATGTCTAAAATGTTACAAGCATCTTTCATATATAAAATATAATTAGCGATTTAATGAAATGATAATAGTATAAATAAAAAATAAATATTCATACATAAAAGGAATGACACGCAAGCACAAATTCTAACAATGTCAACATACTCTAACTAACTTTAATTGATTTTTGCCCCACTCTTTTTCTACAATAATAATTAATAATACTATATGTACAAATTTTTCTTATACAAATGATTCTAATATAAAAGTTGTGGAAGGGTAATAATTATAATTAAAAGAATTAATGTATAATATTAGCAGGATGACAAATTATTTTGTATAAAAATTTACATGTATAATATTACTCATAAATTGCACTCTGTCAAAGTTACATAAATTTTTTATTTATTATTAAGAATTAATTGAATAATTTTTATCAATGCGTTATGTTGTATAAATTATCATTTTTGTGATTCTATTAGTCCACAAATGTAAAACTTGACTTCAAGTATTGCATTTTTATATTAAATTCACATTAAATGTGTAATTGATTAAGTCGTAAGTATAATAAGAATTTAACCCCAAAACAAAAGTGTAATACGCCAAAAATAGTATGTTTTTTTTACTTGATGTATAACTTGAAACGAGTAGATAAGCTGTGTGACTTGAGAATCTTTTGATCATGCCAATTGATACAATATTTCTATATCTTATTGAGTGCAAGTATACACTATAGTATGCAAGTAATAAATGGACAAAAGAGTGAGATGTCGAACCCACAGGGATGATTTTTACTTTTTAACCAAGTACTAAAATTATGTTTTTCTAATAATTATTCAAAAAAATAAAAATCTAAGAGTGAAGTTAGAAAATATAAAAGTAATAACACAATGTAAAAAAATTTGAAAGATAGCAATATAAACAAAACTTAGGGTAAATACTATTCCTCAATATGCTTTCCAATTATTAATCCATTAAAGTGTGTCTAGAAGTACAAAATTAGAAAAGTACTGTTCAAGCCTAAACCACACCATTATAGCCTTGATCCTAAAATCTAAAAACCCTCAAAACCAAATGAATTTTAGCTAATTAGTTTATGCAATGTAATTTATAGGTTGATTGCCAAAGCACTTGCCAACAGATTAAAGCAAATCCTAAGATGCATTGTCTCATCAAACAGAGTGCATTCATTCTCAATAGGTTGATAAGTGAGAATATCATCCTAGGATATAAATGCCATTATAAAATAAGAAGCAAAAAAAAGGGCAAAGAAGGATTTACTGCACTCAAGATGGACATTAGTAAAGCTTATAATAGGGTGGAATGGTAATTTCTTGAAGATACTATGATAAAGCTAGGCTTTGACAAATCCTGGATAGAACTAATAATGAGATGTATCACATTTACATCTTTTTCTCTTCTGATAATTAGAACTGTTAAGGAGAATTTTCAAGCCAACAAGGATTTAGACAAGGCTGCACCTTATCACCATACTTGTTTATAATATGTATAGAGGCAATTTTAGCTTTGTTGTATAAGACAAAAAATTAGAAGAAAATAAAGGGGGATAAGTTTCAGCTCTACACTATCTATATCACATCTTGTTTGCAAATGATAGCATAATATGTATTAAAGCAACAATCCAGAAATGCAATAACCTAAAGCAAATTTTTTAAGTGCTCTAAGAAAGCATCTGGATAGATATTTAGTCATGAAAGATCATCCATATTTTTATAGTCTAAATGTGGCTAGAGACTAGGCAAATGTAATGAGGAATACATTCCAATTAAATGAGATTTCTCTTCATGAAAAGTACTTGGGATTACTATCAATGGTATGGAGGAATAAAAAAGAATTTCTTCAATGAAGTTAAATTGAGAATAGCTACCAAAGTATAGGATTGGCAAGAGAAATGATGGGCGTATTTTATAGTTATTATTTATGCTTCCTTAGACTAGCATTTGTTCATTTTAAAAGTGAATTTTAGGCCTTTTTATATGATTTATTGTTATTTTGTTAGTTTTGGGTCAATGAAATAAGGATGAAAATTCAAAGAAAACAAGGAAAAAAAATATTAAATCAACTATTAGTGCATAATAATTTTGCTACAATATTTTACTATAATACCAACCCTAAGATCCCAGCGATGAGGTGCTCATGCAACTAAAAGAAAATCATAACTTGTCTTGGACACGAAGTTGCCCTAATTTGAAGCCACAAAACTTATAGATAGAAGCCTTTTAAAGTTAAAAAGAGAGACAAAAAGAGAGAGCACAAAAGAGAATAGGTTTTAAGGAGTTTAGAACGTGATGTAAAGATTAAAGAATGGATTCAACAATAAGTTAGAGAGAGTGAGTGAAGAATTAGGATACTATTCTTTATTTTCTTATTCTCTTAATTATATCTTTCATTTTTCTTCATGGTATGTATCAATTTGTATTCTAAATCTCTAGTTTTCATCATAAGTTAAGTTTTTATAAACTTTGAACTTATGTGATTGAATTCAAGTTCTTTGTCTTATTTTTATGAACTCAATAGTAGAATTATTCAATTATTTTGTGCTTATTGCTTTCTAATTACTTGATCACTAATTAGATTAATTACAAAACCTTCATGAACTTAATGAAGAGAGTGTTGTGTTTGGCCTTGAATAATTTGATATATGATCATAACATAGAAGTTATGAGTTTCATATTAGATAGACATATGCTCATATGACATATATAATTTATTAAACTAGTTCTTAATGAGTCTTATCTTTATCTGATTACCATAGACATGTAAGTAATTGTTAAGGTAAGATATATTCACTCGACCATTAGTAAATGCTTATGAAGAAATTAAAGGTTTAGCCAACAGTTCATATTGAAGGATTAACTTAAGAAAGTTTAATTGATGCAAGTAAAGTATTGAGGGATAGTTGTAATCTAAGGTATTATTCATTATTGGTGATTCACTCTTAGTATCTTTTAGTGTTATCTTGTTAGTTTATGTTTATTTAGTTTAGATGAACTATCTTTTAATTTATCATTTGTCTAAATAAAAGTAAGAAGACATAATTTTATTACTTAACATAGTAATAACAATAATTTCTAATGGAATTGATATTTTATTCATCACTTTATTACTTGTTTACGATAGCATGCAATTGCGCATTAGTGTAACATAACAAGAAACTATTTTCAAGTGGAGGTAAGAAAGGTTTTAATAAAGGCAGTGCCTACCTATGCCATGAGCATCTTCAAATTCCTTAAAAACCCTTATGAAGACTTGTAAAGGATGATAAATAGATTCTGATGGGGGATGAAAGACAGAGAAAAAGAAAATTCATTGGGCCAATTAGAGGAAGCTATGTCAACAAAAGATCAAAGTATGGCTGGGATTCAGAGACTTTAACTGCTTCAATCAAGCATTGCTTGCTAAGCAAGGATGAGGCTTCTATAATTTTCTGAATCACTAACAGTAAGGGTTTGTAAAGTTAGATACTTTAAAAACTATCACTTTTTAGAGCCCAAATTAGGGACAAATCCATCATATTTGTGAATAAATATAATATGAGGAAGACAATTATTATAAAAAGTGGATTAGATATGGCTGACAGAGAAAAGAAATAAGGTTGGAATTTATAGCAACAATTGGATCCCAAGAGTCCTAACCTTTAAACCCATATCTCCATATATGTTGTCCAAATAGAGTAAGGTGGACATATTAATAGATGGAAATTACAAATGGAAGAAAGACACGATAAAGCAATGCTTTAGAGAAGAAGTAGAACCAATTCTTGGAATACAAATCACTCAATAAAAATGGAAGTTACAAGGGAAATTATCGTAAATAGTTAATAATTTTATGTGTTAATCTGTTTTAGGCACACATAAAATTTTTAATCTTTTACAGTTAAAAAAGTCAAATTTGAACAAATTTGCCCCTAACTCTAGATTTCTTCAATTTTCTCCCCTCTCTCTCATCCAAGTGTGTAAATTTGTGAAAATAGGTAGATCTTATAAAAAATAATAGTGAAAAAATATTCATGGAGGGAGAAAAACTAATGAAAATACAGATTTTGAATGCCATAGACAATAGGCCATGCAAATGTGATGCACAACGCACACACGTGTATGAAGCGGATACGCTAAACACCTGCCTGCGTTATTGGCCAACAACTTTGGTCATACACTAAGCATGGCCAATGCTTAGCTCATTGTTTTGGTGCACGGCTAAAGCCATGCACTTTTTGCCGTGTTCTAATTTTTTGAATTCTTATTAAAAAAAATTGAATTTATTTTTATTTTAATTTAAATTAATTTTAATATTTATTAATTTATTTTAAAATAAATAATATTAATTAAATTATTTTTAAATAATAGATTTTAACCTAGTAATGTGTTAAAATAAAAACACTTTATTTCAAAATTACACCAGTTTAAAATAAAAACACTTATTTTTTAAAAAAATACTTATTAAAATTAATTTAATAAAAAAAATAAAAAATTAGGTACACCACATGGTGTGGCGCGCCCAAAAGTGCATGGCCAAAGCCATTCGCTAAGTATTGGCAATTGCTTTGCCCGCTTAGCACATGGCTTTGGCTATACAATAATATGAAGGTAGGTCTTTAGTGCATCCGCTTTGTGAACGTGAAGTGTCACATTTATGTGGCCCCCAATTTGTGGTATTTAAAGTTGGCATTTATGTCGATTTTTCTTCTTCCCTTGTTAGTTTTTCACCATTTTTTTCATAAAATCTATTTAATATTTTTTCAAATTTACACACTTGGATGAAAGAGAGGGGAAAAAATCAAAGAAAACTGGAGTTGAAGCAAAATTGTACAAATTTAACTTTTTTTTACTATAAAAAATTAAAAATTTCATATGCATTGAAAAAAGATTCATGCATAAATTATTGGCTATTTATGATAATTTCTCAAGATTCAATATGTTGGAATTATGATAAGACGGAAAAATATTTAGTAAAAAGTGGGTACTATGTAGTTTTAGAAGAGAGATTTACAGTGGAAACATTATCCTCAAGAACAATGGAGAAATGGTGGAAAGCCTTATGGAGCATACTAGTTCCATCCGAGGTCAAAATATTTCTTTGAATGGCAGTATCTAATTTATTTCCAACACCAGCAAACTTACACTTGTAGAAAATTGCAGAAAGTCCAATGTGCAATAAATGCCTTAAGGAGCAAGAATTTAGCTACCATGCTTTAGTAAGATGCTAGGCAGCAAAGAAGTTGTAGAGGCTATCATAGTTTGCAGAATTGATCAGGGGAATCCAAAACATGGGAATGTAGGATTTTACCCAACATGTTGCAGCAATTACAATAATAGTAAAATTGGCTAAGCTAGTCACGGTCCTATAAGCAACTTGGCAAATAAGGAATAAACGCAACAAGAGGGAAGCTTACTTGGAGTCAATCAATAGTGGAGAAGGAAAAGAAAAGAGGATTAGTCTTCATCAGAATTTGAGTGCAAGAAATGACAGAGCAATCATCCTTCTAGGGAGATATAAAGCTAACTCTGATGCAACAATAATTGCAAGGAATGAAAAATGGGCTTAGGCATGGTAATAACAAACTCAAAAGGAATCCCAATTGCCATGGCTGCCTCTCCTAGGGAATTTTTGAGGGGATATTAAACATGGCCATATCAATGGTTGAATCTGATGCCTTGAATGTTATGAAGTTAATGAAGGGCAACAGAGTCTCTTAAAGAGATCATATGGATAATCAAGGAAATCTAAAATTTCTCTAAGGCCAAGGATCAAATTATTTTTAGAACATATACTAAGAACATGTAACATACAAGCTCATAAACTTACAAAGATGGGAATCAATTTATCATGTACTACACTTTGGCTGGAAACTTTCCAGTTTTATGCTAAGCAACCAAAAACCAAAGTTTTTATTTAAAAAAAAAAAGGATAATGCTTGACTTTAAATTTTGTCTCTCTAGCCGCCTTTTCTCCCCCTTATTCACTGAAGAGGGTCCTTGTGTCCCTCTCCGGTGGACATCCACCATTTAGATTCAAGTATTCTGTCTTTCCTTTTTTCTGTTTTCTTTTGTTTCTAGTTTTGTTCTTTGCCAATTTTTTCGATGCCTCTCCTATCCACTTTTTGCATCTTCGGTGAATGTTCGGCTCATGCTCACTATTTCGTCGGCCCCGTAAGATCCCATCGGCCTGTCTACGCATGAATACGATTAGAAACAAAAAAGACAGTCGCCTCCTCTACTTTTCTTCAGATCGACGCTGTCTCGCCTAACATCGCCGCAAGCCTTTAGTCTTTTGGCATTTTCGCCAGAGATCTAGGTCGTTCTTTGGTACGTTGACCTTGTTGCTCAAAATTGGCTCTTATTGTGCTTATACGGCCTCTGCTGAGGCTTCCCAGCTGTATTCGTCTGTCGAGCAGTCGCCTATGATCCGCAGTCGACAAGTCCCTTATCCCAGTCACCGCTTTACTCTGTTGTAGGTTTAGCAGCCACTAACTATTTTTGACAAATAGGGATATTGTTCCAATGGCACCAAATATATTTACTTGGTTTTGGTTCTGATCGGACTTGTTGATTATTATATGTCATTGTTACAGATGCAGTTGGGTTGTTTGTAATAATATTTGTTTTTTTTTTTTTTTGCGTGAAGGTTATTTATTTTGCTCCCTAGTTATAAGGGTTATATTTTTTTTTTTTGAAAAAATTTGTTTCAATTGGAGATATTGTTATTTCCTCTAATTACAAGAAGTTGGGGTTAGACACTCATTAGTGTGTAAGTATATTATTAAATCCTATTAAATTCTGTGATGATTTATCAAAAGCCCTTAATTATATATCTTTATCATGTTTTTTTAATAAAATTTAATTTTTATTTTCTAAAAAAAGATTGTCTTTTTAATATAATCCTCCACGCGAAGATTCCCTTTATAAAAAACTTACTCCTATTTTAATGTTTTGGTTTTCTCTTTTTGTCCTCTTGTTTGCCATCCTTAATTCCTATTCTTGGCAAATCAAAATTATAAAATGTAACTTAGTACCTAACGTTAAATTTATAACATAAAATATATATGTGTGTGACATATATTTATATATTATAATATAAACTTGTAACAAATTTGACATTCACATTATAAATCTAAAAGTTCCATGATCATTTTTATAATATATTCTCAAATTTTGTAATGAATTTGTTTATGTATTAGTTAGGATGTCTTAATATTTTTTCAGAATTTTCCATTCGTTGGGACTCCTATAATTCACTTGTTTTGCTTTGTAAAGTAAAATATTTATAAAAGAAGTAATTAAAAAAAAAAGGAAGTTTCCATTGATGTTACTACTATATATCATATGTGTTGGCATCCATAGTCCAATAGTACTATAATCCTACCTTTTATTATTAAACTGAAGAAATATCAATTTTGGAGAGAGCCACGGGAAAGGACATGCTCAAAATGAACAAAACCGTACCATAATCCAAGGAATATATTGGGTTTGGGTCCATGGTGTGACTATAATATTATAATAATAAAGATCATGATCAAGTATATTATAATAGGGCTGACCACGGAATGTTCCATCATTCACTTCTAAAGAATTATATATAATCAAATTAACAAAAGTACATCAAATCTTGCAGATAATTGCCATTTGGTTTGAGTTATCATTATGCTATGTTGTAGTGGTTGCAAATCAAATATCAAAACATTATTATCATAATTATACAAAAAAAAAAAGTATTAATTAATCAAAGCGAGAGCGTAAAACACGTTAATAGGATCCAGAATATATTCCCTCATGTGAATATATTAATACTATTTTGAGAAAATAAATAAATAAAATGTAGAAACCGCGTTAATGGGCCCACGTGGGCTCAATATTCCAAAGAACTTCTCACACTGAATCAACAAAGTTTATCATTTAATTTTTTTTTCCTAAAAAAATGTATTAGCTTTGCAAATTTCGGTAATTAGTGGGATGCATCTATCAATTTGACATCATCTACGCCGATGATGGAAGAATTGAGTAAGCTATTTTTTCTTATAAATGAAACAGATTCTTTTATTGCTAGTGATAGATTCTTACACTGGAAGAATGCAAAGTTCTTTTGGCTAATTGGTGAGTCATTTCATTATAAGTTTTAGATATATGCCTATTTGATCTTTGTCATTAAATAGTTTGTGAATATCTTCTACCACCCATTTGATTTCTCTTAGAGAATACAAGGATCTCTTAACTAATCGACCACATGTTTTGCAACTAATTCTATAATTAGCGGTTTCATATTAAACTTTGTTGTAATTTGCAAGCCTAATCTAATTGCCTTAGTTTCAGCCATTTCCACATCACTCTAAAGTCACTTTTAATTACTGCAATAGCCATTGGAGTTCTATTACTATTCCTTATAACCACACCTAGTCTAGCTTTCTCTATTTTTACATCAGTTGTTGCATCTATATGTATTTTGAAGCTCTCATTGTGAAAACCTTCCCACTCTTAGTTCTTTATATTCACGGAGATAGAACTTGGTGCAACTTGGATTACACTACTTGTACTTCCTATTTCATTAGAGGCTAAATATGCTTCCACTTTTGTAATCAACCTATTTAGGTCCTCCTATTTTTTGTTGTTAACGAAGTTGTTTCTTGCTTGCTAACAGGATCAATACAACCATTTCAAACTCTTCCCTTGTAACCATTGCAATAGCATATTGAATGAATCTCCATAGCTCCATGTTCTAAATTTTCCATATAAAATCTGCAAATTCAGTGCATTGCCACAATGGGTTAGTAGCTTTACACTTAACTAGGGCATGAAAACTAGTTTCTTCTTCCCTAAGACATCTTTGGCAGACTGGATGGGTAACAATCTTTTTGGTTAGTAAGACATCACGAGTTGGAAGCAAATTAAAGGGAGTTCTCTATAGAAATATCTTGACTTTTTGGGGGGACTGAATGGTCCACACAAGCTTCCAACATTTCTCTATACTTGTAGAAGTTGTTGTTTTTGTAGAGAGTTTGTCTTCCAAAGCCATAAAATACCACTTCTAATTGAATATACCTCTATCTTAACACAGTGCCACACACACAAAAGTCCTCTATCTTTTCAAATGGCAGATGGATCTTAACACTATTGTATTGTACTAAGCGCAAGTGCATGCTATCATAAACAAGTAATAAAAAATTAGTAGAATATCATTCCCACAAGAAATTTTTATTATTGATATACCAATTACTCAAAGCATCTTCTTACTTTTTTCAAACAATTAAAAAGCAAAGACAATAAATCTAATCTAAGTAAAATATATATATAAATATATATATATATATATATATATATATATATATATATATATATATATATCACATAGATAACCAAGCAAGCAAATATATATCCCCACCGTGGAATAAGTCCAAGATCACAACTATTCGATAGTTCACTTTAATCAACTAATCTTCTCTTACTTTAGTCCCCCAATATGAAGTGTTGGTGATGCAATCCATGCCAAGAAATTGATAAAGTCTTGGATCAAGAAGGACTCTAAGACCATCTAGAAACAAATTTGTATAAAACAGTGACCCGTTACTTATATTGAAGCAAGAACCTTGGTATAATAAAGATGCTACAATCAATTATAGAATGATTGATTGATAAGTTGAAGGAGAACACCACAAAAATTATTCTGATAAGTTCAAAGTATTCTAAAAAAATCAAAGAGAATATTCTTAATCAAATTGTTGAATACTTTCCTCTCATCCCTCATGTATTTATAGTGAATATTTGGGATACCAGTATTTATTATAATAATAAATGACAACTTAAAAACTATAAAGTACAACTACTACCAATAAGCCTTTATTTTAAACTAGCTTTCAAACTTTACAACTACAATAATAAATGCAACTACAGACTTTAACTAACTACCAACTACCATCAACAACTAAGGCTTTATTTCAAACATTACAACTGTTATCATAAATATTTATTATAGGCTCCCAAAAGCTTTTAACCACTTAGGTTACTCACATAGGCTGCTGTGCTGTTGTTCCCATCATTCCTTAACACTTGATGAGTGAAAATTAGTACCAATTTAGAAAACTCTACTCAATCCACCCACTTTGAGATCTGAGAAATTTCTTCTAGATTATTCCAAAGCTTGAATCATAAAAATCCAACCTTGTGAAACAAGTGAAACATCTTTCTTAGGCCTCTATGAATTCACCTCAGCCCAAATGTTTTGAATCAGTCCAATGAGAGATTCCTTGAATCTTTTAGCTCGAGCCCTTGTAATCAGACCAACTGAAACCTGAATAGGATCTGCATTCTATTTGTTAGTCATGTCATCATTATTCCTCTCCTCTTGAAAAGGATTTGTCCTCAAATCATCACTTACATCAAAATGACTTAAATTAGTAACATTAAAAGTAGCACTAACATTGTACTCACTTGGCAAATCTAACTTATATGCAATGTCATTGATGCACTCAAGGACTTGAAAAAGTCTATCTCTTTTTGGAAGTAACTTAGATCGCCTTTATGCTAGAAATATTTCTTTCTAAATATGCAACTAAGACCCAATTTCTGAGTTCAAAAATTAGTTATCGATGCCCTTTATTAGCTTATTTTGCATACTACTCTGTCATCATCTCAATATTGAGTCTTGCTTTCTCATGTATCTGCTTAACAAAAATTAACCTTTTTCTTTCCATTTAAGTTAGCATGTTTAAACAAAGGTAATGGCATTAAATCCAATGGAGTTAAAAGATTAAAACTACAAACAATTTCAAATGGTGAAAACTTAGTAGCAGAATAAATAGTATGATTATAAGCAAACTCAACATATGATAAATATTTTTTTTCAAGTTTTGATGTTCTTTTTAATTATAGCCCTCAACAAAGTAGACAAAGTCCTATTTACTACTTCGGTTTGGCCATCTGTTTGTAGGTGACAAGTAGTAGAAAATAACAACTTAGTTCTTAATTTACACCATAAAGTCTTCCAAAAGTAACCCAAAAACTTAGCATCTTTATCCGAAACTATTGTTCTAGCATACCATGTAATCTGACAATTTTTCTAAAGAACAAATCAGTAATATGTGAAGCATCATCAGGTTTATGACAAAGAATGAAATGTGCCATCTTAAAACATTTATCCACAACCACAAAAATTGAATCCCTACCATAAGACCTCGGCAAACCTAACACAAAATCCATCAAAATATCAATCCAAGGCTCAGTGGGAATAGACAGTGGCATATATAAACTATGAGGTTGCACTCATGATTTTACTTGCCTACATGTAACATATCTACTACAAATTCTCTCAACATCTCTTTTTATGTGTGACCAATAAAAGTATTCTTTCAAAATGGCTAGGTCTTAGCAACTCCAAAGTATCCCATTAACCCTCTAATATGGGATTCCTTTACTAACAAATAATGCAAAGAGAAATTTGGCACACACAATTTATTTTTTTGAGATAGGAAGCCCTCGTGCCTAAAGAACTTACCTACTGCATTTTTCTCACAAGTTCGAAACTCTTCACAAAAATCGCAGTTTAAAGGATACAATTCATTAATATGCTCAAAACCAAGTAATTTTGCATCAATAGTAAAAATTAATACATACCTTCAAGAAAGTGCATCGGCAACTATGTTTTCCTTACCTTACTTGTATCGGATGACATATGGGAATGTCTCGATGAATTCCACCCATTGTGCATGTCTTCTATTCAACTTATATTGGCCTTTCAAATGCTTCAAGGACTCATGATCAGTGTGAATCACGAATTTCTTAGGCCAAAGGTAGTGTTGCCATCTTTTCAATGCTCGAACCAACGCATATAATTATTTATCATAAGCAGGGTAATTTAATGCTGCCTCACTTAATTTCTCGCTAAAATATGCTATTGGTCTTCCTTCTAGCATAAGAACTGAGCCTATACCCATACTTGAAGCATCATATTCAATTTCAAATATTTTAGTAAAATCAAGCAAAGCAAGTAAAAAAGCATGAGTTAATTTTTTCTTGATCAATTAAAATGCCTTATCTTATTCATCTCCCCATTTGAATCCAACATTCTTCTTGATGACTTTAGTAAGTAATGCAGTGATGCTGCTAAAGTCTTTCACAAACCTTCTATAAAAATTAGAGATCCCATGAAAACTACGAACATGACCTACACTTGTAGGACTCAACCATTCTTGAATCTTGCGAATCTTCTCTTTATCAACCTGTATTCTTTGTGCACTCACAACAAAACCAAGAAACATAAGCTTATTGGTGCAAAAGGTGCACTTTTCAAGTTAGCAAATAACTTCTCTTTTCTAAATACATCCAAAACTGAATTTAAATATACAACATGATCATTCTAGTTTTTGCTATAAATGAGAATATCATCAAAATAAGCAACAATAAATCTCCCTATGAAAGCACGCAAGACATGGTTCATTAATCGCATAAACGTACTCGGTGCATTAATTAATCCAAATGGCATAACTAACCACTTATATAAACCATATTTTATTTATAAAATTATTTTTCATTTATTACCATTTTTCATTCTTATTTGATAATACACGCTCTTTAAATCAATCTTAGAAAATACACAAGTACTACTCAACTCATTTACACATCATCTAAGTGAGGAACAAGATGACAATACTTTACCGTTATATTATTAATTACTCGATAATCAATGCACATTCTTTACGATCCATTCTTTTAGGAATCAAAATCACTGGCACAATGCACGGACTCATTCTTTCCCTTACGTACCCCTTTTTATCAATTCAATAACCCGCCTTTGTAGCTTCTTTTCCTCCTTGAGATTGCTTTAATAGGCTGGTCGGTTTGGAATGAAAACATCAGGTATAAAATTGATTTGATGTTCAATTCCTCGAATATGAGGTAAACCAGGTGGAATCTCCTCAAGAAATACATCATTAAACTCCTGCAAAAGAGAAACAACTGAACTAGACAGAGACAAGTCAAGTTAGTTAGTGTTTAAATATGCCTCTTTGTATAAAAGTACAATTATTGACTGATTTAAAAACACCGCTCTTTTTATTTCACTCATTTTTGCATAGAAGTTTGCTTTTCTCCCAATAGTTGAATCTATCCTCCTGTTTTCTCTCTCATTTTTCTCAGCCTCTTTTTTTTTCTCTTTCTGATTTTCATTTGTTTTCTTTTTCTCACTCTCTTTTTGTAATCTCACTTAATCTTTATAAACCTACTTTGGTGACAAAGGGACTAGAGTGATTGTCCTTTAATTAAACATAAACGAATATTTGTTGCTGAAACCATTGTGCTTAACATGCCACTCAAATTTTCATGGTCGGCCTAGTAACAAGTGTCCAGCTTACATCGAAACTACATCACACAGAACTTCATCTTTATATTTTCTAATGCGGAAAGAAACTAACACCTATTTAGTAACCCTAACCTCACTACTGTTATAGAGCCTTTTTAATTTGTAAGGCCAGAGATATTTAATTATTGGCGGCCATAATTTCTTCACTATTGTAGTGCTAGCAATGTTAGTACAACTACCTTCATCAATAATCATATTACATACCTTATTTTGCACGTGACATTTAGTATGAAAGATATTTTCTAGCTACACTTCGTCATCTTCTTTGACCTGTATACTTAGAACTCTTTTTGCAACCAACAATTCACTTTGGGCAACGTATTCCTCATTATCAACGTCCTTCAATAGTGGCATAGATTTAGTGACATCTTCATTATTGGATTCAATTTCACCATTATCTCACAATATCATAACTCTTTTGTTTGGACATTGGCTTGCTATGTGACATCTATCTTGGCATTTGAACAATATCACTATTTTGAGTTATGGAAGATTCAGATTTACCTTGATTTTCATGACTGGTCATTTCTTATTTTTGCTCAATTTTGGGCTTGGCAGTGGCTTGCTTCTCCTATTTCTTTATAAAATTTAGCCTCCATGATAAACCCGAGCTAAGGTTTTGCCATGTACTCATGCCCCTTTCCTTGAGTTGGTTCTCAATTTTGGTATCTATGTGCACCATATCTTCTAACTCCATATAATGTTGCAATTCCACCAAATTAGCAATTTTCAGTTCAAACCAACCAAAAACCTAGCCATAGTGGCCTCTCAGTCTTCCTCTATATTCGCTCTAACCAAAGTGATTTTCATCTCCTTATAATAATGCTCCACACTTTAATTACCTTATGTAAGACTTTGTAGTTTTTGGGACAACTCACGATAGTAATGGCTTAGAACAAACTGTCTCCTCATCACGGTTTTCATTACTTCCTATGTCTCTATTGGACTCTCTCTATTTTTCTTCCTGTTTTAAAGTAGTTAATCCCATCAAACAATCGTATAATCAAAAAATTTAATAGCTACAAGTTTTACCATTTTTATCTCGAAATAGTTGTGTCAATCAAATACTAATTCTATTGTCTTCTCCCACTCAAGGTAAGCTTCTAGATTGTTTTTATCTTGAAACGACACAATCTTCATCTTAATATTACCCAAGTTATTATCTTTCTGATTCTTAACTTCTCTAAACCACCCACCATATCTGTTATTGCCAACAAATAGATCATGGTCATCTTCTTCATCAAAAGCATCCCCATAACACTCTTTAGATTCAACTCTCACTTTCTTAGGTTGAACTCTCCATCTCCTACGCATATTAGGATTTTTAGTGGCTGCTCTAAATGTGTATTCTCTATCCGATCTATCCGCTCATGAATCTATTCCATCTTCACTTTCAATACTCTCCTCATCTCATCCATTAAAGCTTCCATGAGAAACTTTGGATTAACCTATTCTGACACATTTCTGGCAGTATTTTTATTTTTGTTGTCTAACATGTTGGCTGCAAAACAAAGTTAAAGAAACAAAAAAAAAACCTCGCATACTTTTTCACGTGTTTTACTCAAAGAATAATTCACTCAACTTTTACTCGTGTTTCACACAAAATCAAATTAGTTTTTACTCTCTTATGTGCTCACCACTCTTGCCTTTTTCCACTCGTAGTAATCCTCTATAAGTTTTTATCAAACTAATCAAACAAATATCATAATTTTTAGCAAAAATTCTCCAAGAACTCACTAAGAGAAATTCAGAGGCTTAGAAAAACAAGATTGTGTCACAAGTTTTTTTTTAAGCAAAGAATTCAGATTTATGGAATCAAAAATGAACTCAAAGATGTAAAATTGAAATAAGAATTACAAGAATTGAATCGCAATATTACTTTTTTTAATTATTTTTTCTTTTTTTTTAAATATAAAGATAGGCAAACCAATAACTAGTCTCAGGCTCGGATACTAACTGATACGATCCATGCTAAGAAATTGATAAAGTTTTGGATCAAGAAGGACTCTAAAACCATCTAGAAATAGATTTGTATGAAATCGCGCCCCGTTGCTTATATTGAAATAAGAATCTTGGCATAATGAAGATGCCACAACCAATTATAGAATGGTTGATTGATAAGTTGAAGGAGAATGTCAAAAATTGATTCGATAAGTTCAAAGATTTATAAAAGAACCAAAGAGAATTTTCTTAATCAAATTGCTGAATGCTTTTCTCTCATGCCTCATGTATTTATAATGAGCATTTGGGACGCCATCAGTTATTAAAACATTTAATAACAATTTAAAAACTACTACCAATAAAGCTTTATTTTAAACTAGCTTTCAAACTTTACAACTACAATAATAAATATAGTTGCAAACTTTAACTAACTACCAGCTACCACCAACAACTAAGGCTTTATTTCAAACATTATAACTGCTATCATAAATGTTTATTGTAGGCTCCTAAAAGTTTATAACCACTTGGGTTGCTTACGTAGGCTACTGTACTGTTGTTCCCATCATTCCCCAACACTTGATGAGTTAAAATAGAGTAATTGCCAATTTAGAAAAATCCACTCAATCCACCCCCTTTGTGATTTGAGAAATTTTTTCTAGATTATTTTAAAGCTTGAATCATAGAAATCCAACCTTGTGGAACAAGTGAAACATCTTCTTTGGGCCTCCATAAATTCACCTCAACCCAAATGTTTTGAATCAGTCCAATGAGAGTTTCCTTAAACCTTTTAGCTCGAATCCTTATAACTGAACTAACTGAAACTTGAAAAGGATCTACATTTCATTTGTTAATCGTGCCCTCATCAGATGGCTAAAGCCTTAGTATTTTTACTAGCCTTTATTGATGGTCAAGTTAATATATCTTATCCTGATAATTATTTATATATTTATGATAATCAGATAAAGATAAGACTCATTAAGAATTAGTTTATAATACTAAATATGTTGTATAAGTATATGTCTATTTAATATAAAATTTATAATTGTTACGTTATAATCATATATTAATTTATCTAAGGCTAAACACATAAATTTATTTATCCTAAGAATTCAAAGTACAGCGCATCCCTTATGTTTTGAAAGAAAGTTGCTCCTGTAGTAACTGCTCCCTTAAGTCTTGCTATTTCATCCGAGCTAATGGCTTCGAACCATCTTGCCGCATTTCCTCTTAGTAGGTGATGTATGTATACTTGTGTATTGTTTAAGTCTTTATTGAGTGATGTATTAGTCTGTATTTTTAAGCTTGTATGTGCAAACCAGTCGTCTATTTCTTTTTCTTTATCCCTAACACAATCTAAGTCTAAAATTGAGTCACTTACGATTTTTTCTTCTTTAGGCCTGTATATGTACGGTGTTTTATATTTATTATTTTTCCTATTGCCCAAGTATCGTTGTGTTCTTTCTCTTATCCTTTGTCTTCTTAATTCATTTTCCGAATCTAAACCTTCAATTTTTACTGATATTCTTGACTGTTCTCCTCTTTCCATTTTTATCTTTTCACACTGTCTGCTTTCTTCATCAGCTTATATGTATGAATTTATTTCAGAATTTATGTCCGAGTTATCATTTAATTCTTCAGTTTTTATTTGTTTTATTGTCTCATTTATTTCATTGTCATTTAGGTTGAGTAATTGGATGAGTGGTGTTAAGTTTTTTTTACCGTGGGATCCATGTATATTTCTTCTAAGAGTTCTCTTGGAGTTTTATTCGTCTTGTTAGTGTGGTGTGCTTATTAATAGTCCCTTTCCTTTATTCTTTTTTATTGCCGCCTTTTGCTGTTTTCCTTGTTTAGCAAAGTCAAACATTTCCATTGATGTAAGTGTGCTTTTTTGTTCATCTATTAATTTAAATTGCTGTTGTTTTTCCGGTTTCCTTCAATTTTTTATTCTCTTATGGCTTTTATTATTTGAGTTATTTGTATTGCAGATAAATTCTCCATGTGTTTTTCTAATTTTTGTTCCAGTTCTTCATTTATTTTATTGTGTAATTTATTTATTATATTTTGTGTAATTATCATTTCTTTTTCTAATCCATCTAATCTTTGTATCATATTTTTTATTGTATTATCCAGTTGTAATATGGTTATATTCATTTTATCCTAATTGTCTTTTTATCTGTCCATTTTTTAATTCATGTTCCGGGTTTGTTTCTATGTAATTTTCATTTATCGTAATGATTGGTGTGTCCTTGTATTCTATTTCCGCTAATTTTTGTTCTAAATCCTCCCGTTGTTCAATGAGTGATGTTATCCAGTGAGTGGTTTTGTTAAGTTCGAAACTCTCTCTTTTAATTTCATGAGTTTTTCCTTTTGTTCTTCTAATTTCTTTTGTTTTTCAGATCCTATGTTTACGGACGATGTTTCACCTATTAGTTGTATTTTTCTTTCTGGAATTCTCTTACTTAGGCTTCAGGGACCAAAAGTAAGTATTCCCTTGTCATTTTGTATTATTGATCTATTCCCTATGCTGTGGTGTCTGTCTAGAATCATGGCTTGGGTCTCAAGTCCATATTCCAGATTTTTGGTAAATCCGAGACAAAAACTTTGTCTACTTCAAATTGTTTATAGTTCCAAAGATAATTTAATTAATGATCACGTAATTAAAAAAATATTAAATATAAATAAATTAAAAAAATTATATATTAATTTTATTAATAAATAAAAATAATTCAAGTTATATATCGTTTTTAAAATTACAACTTTAGAATAAAAACTTAGTTCATAATAATAAAAAGAATTCTAGAACATATCACAATAAACATTATTGAAAAATTAACAATTAACAACAAATAAAAAAAAAATGTCTTGAATTCTTCATCTTCTCCCTCTTCCTTCTTGTGAAAATCTCCTTTTCAATCTTTTAAAGTCGCTTTAAATCCTAAAATTTTTGCTTTCTTTCGTGCTCTCTCGTGGTGTCATATTAATTATTGAAATATAATTTTAGATCTTCTATTTATAAGCTTATGTTTTTAGATTATGGCAAAATATCAAATATTAGTCAGCTTAGTTTTCTTTTTCTAGTGCTCAGCGTCGACACTATTCAAAATTTATTGTTCACCGAATTTACTATTTTATAATTTTTGTTCTAGCGCTACGACCTTAACTTTTCAATGTTACAATGCTCACGTTCTGTCCATCCTAGTACTGTGGTGTTGAGCACTATAACAATTACTGTAGCGGATTACTTTAGTAGTTACTATTTTAATTTGTCAGTCTTGTGATGTTTTCTTTAGATTTTTATCCCAATTAACTCCATTGACATCAAACTTATAAAATAATAATAAAAAATATAAAAAAATTAATATTCATGTTTAAAATGAATAAATACTAAGCCTTATGATACAAAATAAATATAAAATATGCCAATCACAGACCCTAACCTCAATATGACATAATAAACGAGGGCAGCAAATCCCTTTTTTTCTTTTCTTACTCTTAATCTTGTGTAGGCATTCATATCTTATAATTATATTATCACTTACATAGGTTTATTGGCCTAAAATCTTTTGGTGCTTGGAGGTTTTTTAGATTTTGGAATCAATCTAATCAAAGTATGGTTAAAGGCAGCCACATTACCTTTCTAATTTAGCTTAAAACAAGCTTTTTACAAATTTTATATCTCCTCATAGTGGAAACTGGAAACTCTTCTCAATTTTCTTTTTTGCCACTTGTCATTTTTCCAGGCCTCGACCATAATAAGGCAATGGTTAGACCTCGTGGTTTCAATATGGGATACTTTGTATTTTTCATAAAGACTATTCCATTTATCATTACACATAAATCTATCTAACATTTCCTCTATTTAGTCCAACCCAAACCGTCTATTCGACCATGTATAGGGGAACCACTCCATCTCATATCAGTAAGCTTGCTAATTCTGACAGTCTTATTGAATCCTTATATGGCACTTATGTTTCTTGGTTTGCCCTCATTTTTCTTCCACTTCCATGATCTTATTGAATTCTTTGTTGCATATCCGTGGAAGACCTGCCAACTCAACCAATCTTTCAACAATTCCCATTTATATTTTTTTTTGTTAGCGAACATTCCATAAATTCTCGTAAATCTCCAAGCCTTTGAGTCTCCCTCCTTGATAACTAAATCAACATGAAATTTACTATAGGAAAGGATTTGAAGATTCCCATGATGATTCCATAGAAGGGTAATGCTCTCTGCTAATCCCTATCTGCTCATTGCTAAACAATTTTAAAAAAATTGATCGTTTATGCATTTGCCTCATTTAATTTCCGTTCGTTTTAGTTTCACAGAGAAATAATATTTTAAGCTTATTCAATTTAAAGATTTTATTCAAGACTTAGAATATCCAAAGATTTTCCTAACCCCCAACATTCCAACTTAAGATTATCATTACTCTCAGCGGGGTTAGGGCCAGCCATCGCCAATATCATCAGTTAACCATCATTGCTCTTCAACTCTCCCTCTCCTTCAGTGTTGGACTTAGCTAGCTGTCAGACTAATTCAAATTTCCCTCTTTTATCTTCTGGGCCTTTAGCTTCATCTCCCCTTTCTTTCCTTTTCCCTAAGTTTACTTTCAGTCCAGTTTGCTTTTCCAAGCCTGGCCCCTTGCCATATGTTTCCATTTCTTTTTCCTACTTTTAGACATAACTTGAGATGGTCTCTCTTGGACATCTTTCTAGGCTCTCTAGTTTTGGCTCATTTCTTGGCTCATCAATTGGTTAGACTTGGTGTCAAAAGCCTGATTTTTATTTTCCTCATTTCTCGCCTTCTCTATTTCTTTTTCCTTTTCTTGCAAAATCCCCATACTGCTATGTTTTTTTCTTCTTTTGTCTTATGATTTTCCCATAAATCCAGATTCATCATAGCTCTATTCCACTCCTCGTTAATGCCTATAGGGATTGCCCCGAATCTTATCAGCTTCTTTGTTTGGAAATTTCCCTCTTTATGTATCGGGTTTGGATCCAGCTCTAAGTTCGGGTCAACTTCCTCTCCGATTTCAATATTTTGACATGAATTCCTTTCTCCCCTGTGTTCTTGACTTATATTCTAGATTAATTCGTTTGAAACTTTTCGTTGATCGAAACTATGCCCATTTTCCTTTATTTTCTCTTTTACCTTCTGTGATTTCTCCTTTTCTTTCGACCATCTAAAATTGTCCCCCATGTTTTTCACTCTCATCCATGGCTCATATGCAAATTCATTCTCCCATATTGCATTTGTTTTGCCCTTTCCCCATCTTTTTGTTCTTTTGCATTTTCATTATAAATCTTCACACTCTCTGTAACTATGTCCCATTCTTTCACATTGATATCAGAAATCAGAGTTTTTCAAACAATATTGGTAAGTAACTTCCTCTCAGATCCTTAAACTCTTACCTTCACAAATCTCCTTAATGGTTTTATAATGTCGACTCTAACTCTCACAAACTTCCCCCATACATCCACCTTGTGTATCTAAATCTATTTCCTCCACCAATCCTATCTTACTACCCAACATTTGTACTATATTTTTGTGTATACACATAATAAGGATGTTATGTATTTGTATCCAAAAAGATATGTACTGAAATAAAAGTTTATTGATTTCTTCCATTCGAGCAACTACTGTTATGACTATAAGGGTTTAAAAATGCCATGGTTCCCTTGCATGCACATTTCTTTTGTCTTCTTTAGTCTTGAAGTGACATAAGAATCTGTTACTTCCCAAGCTTTCAATCCATAACTTTTCCACTAATTTTCATATCTGATGCATTGTGGGCTGAAATGCTTCCTTATTAATAGCACGGGTTGATAGAACTTTCCCTACTAAACAACCACCATTCATTCTTTCTCCTCTCTCCTTAAAGTCCACAAATATCTCAACAACCTCTTCTTCCTCCTCCCAGATAGTTAATGAGCAGTTGAGTGTAATTAGCTTTTTCGTATCCATGTCTTTTTAGTAAGTAGATACCAGGTCCCAACCAATTACTCTTATCTCTGACAATCAGATTTTTATTCAAAAAGGGAAGTTAATAGCTCTTCACTCAGATTAAGTGAGCCCCAAAAGCTATTAAGACTTTGGTCTACTTTACTTGTTCTTTATTATAGCTAAGAGAGTACAAGAAAAGATAACATTGGCACATTAAAGAATCAAGTAAGCTAAAGTTACGTATTTGATTAATATAATTTTGAAGCACCTTGACTACCTTTGTGTTTTGGACCCATGTAACTTGAGGTAATCTATTGGTGTTTGTGTTGCATTTTTTTAAACGATTTTAATGGGTAGTCAAAATAAAGACATTTGGGTTCAAATCATAATTAAGATCCAAAGTGAAATTATGGAGTAATATTAGTAGATCCTCACTTTTATTTATTTATTTATTTATCTTCTTAATCCTTGTTATTACTAAAATTTTGATAATTAATACTTAGAAATGAAATAAAATACAGAGTTTGCTTGGTGAAATTAATCTTGAACCTTTCAACAACTTCCATGCAAATCCAAAATTCATCAATTTTGCAATTGTTTTGTTGCAATTCAGGAACAAAGAAAATTATTGTTTCATATCTTAATATATCTTGCATTATTTATCTATTCAGAAGTTAAGGGGTCCTTGGGTATTATCTTTAAAAAGGTCATTTTCATTTTTAAAAAATGAAAATGATATTAACTTGTATGGTAGATTTATCTTATAAGAATGGCGTGAAAATTATAGAAAACAAGGATTTATTGTTGTTTTACTTACTGTAAGACAACTGAAAAATAACAAAAAAAAATTATTTTTTAAAGAATCCTAAATGAATATTCCGTAATTTACTTTATATTTCTTACACAATTAGTTTTTAAATTAAAATTTACAAAAATTAATCAATTCTAAATATAAAAAAGTGAAAAATAGTTGTCAAAATGATTCCACCAATTGTGTTTCTATTATTCTCATCTTTAGATAATTATTATAAATTTTTTTCTTTTTAAGAAAATCCTTATAACCATTATCCCCATGCTCCCAAACTTTGTTTTAGTTTAGTATTTGAAACGTTTAAGACAAAAAGTAAAATGAAAAGGTTGGCCAGGCCTTATGAAAACCCAATGAGCACCCTAAACTTAAGGATTATAAACGTGATGAAATTAAATGACTATGTTCATCCAACTAATCACTAGTTAGTTTTTAGAGAAAATGATAAAATTATTACTTTAGAATTTTAGAGAAATATAATAATGTAGTAGGTGATTTACCATGAAGCTCCTCAACCTTGTAATTGGTATAAAAAGTAAGTCTCGTGGGCTACCACTAAATCAACTAGTCGCAATTCTGAGGCCGATACGTACCAAACTCAATTTCAATTAATAGTTATATGAGGGAGGTCAAAATTTAGCGCTGTCACACTCAAATTTACGCACATGATAGGTTTGAGTTCTCAAGACGTTGCTAAGGGAGAAAGTGTTGGTCTAACAAGCACCGTAAGGACTACATATATGCCTTACATCCATCAGTTGTCACCAATTATTTCTTAAAGGAAAAATGACTATCATTATTTTATAACTTGGTAGTTAAATAACTATTTTTAGATAAAATAATGGCCATTGTTTTATATCTCTATATTTAAATTTGTTACAAACAAAAAAAATATAATGGTAGATGAACTGTTGGATAGAAAGAAGTGATACTTGACCTAATATTAAGGAGCCTATTTTAGTACTTAGACTTGAAATCTCTTGAGTACTTGGCTTAGAGAGGACTGTCTCTTAAGACTGAGTCCAAACCAAGACATTTGAGCCTCTATAACTTGGTTTATGAAATTCATTAAGAGGGATCCAAGTCATGCCACGTGTCTCCGATCAATTATGGTGACAGAAGACCCGTCACACCCAAACTCAGGCAACTGCCACGTCAGTATGGTCCCATTGGTAATATACACATCAGTATTACTCAAACCCTGCTACATCACATAGAGGACCCGTGTCCTGCAAAAAGTGGTGAATCCTGGGAATGGCCGTCCCTCAGGGAGACCTCTGGTTGAGCCTTTGAGGGCCGACTTCCTTTTGGAATTAGGATTTTGGGATCCAGAGCTGGTTTTTTAAGAGAAATATATATATATATATTAGAAATATCATAAAGTAAACTTTTATTTAAAAAAATAAGTTAAAAGTATAGTGGTTGAACTTTTTTATAAGTGAGTTAATAAAAAAAAAGTTAAAAATCTTACATCTTATTGAGATAAAAGTAGTTATGTTATAATAAAGTCTTTTTTATATTTTTTTTATAGGATCAAGACGCTTCACAGTAAGTAAATGTGGACATAAGTCGGTTTAAGTTCAATTTCAGTCAAAGCTGAATCAACTTTTTAAGTTTTTTTTAAAAGAAAATTAAAAAAGAAAACCCAAATTATTGTAGAAATCAAACCAAAATGTAATGATTTTTTTTTCAATTTAGTCCAGTTCGATTTTAATTTATAAAATAAATTTGAAAAATAAAAACAAATTTGAGGAATACAACTTGCGAGCTTGAACATGCGACTTAAGAAAAAAATGGCCTCTAAGGGCACTTGAGGGGACATGAGGAACACAACACAACACAACAAAAGTCAAAGGGCAAGCACTGGCAGAGTGGTTGGTGATGGCCCTTCGATAATCAAGTCATGCAAAAATATTCTAAAAAGTGTTCTCTAGGGTTAACTTGTCTTAGAGAAAGTGAAAAAGTTTTGAGAGAATGTGGAGAATTTGGTTTTCTAGAGAGAGAATGTAAATTTTGAAAATACCAGTTGTCCTCTACTTTCTTTGTATTTTGGAGACTTAACTTGAGCTTGATAGGTGCCAGCTGAAGAACTCCTCTCAAAGATGACATGTGGTGAGCTACTAGTGATGAACAATCTTTATAGTGAGGGAAATTTCAGAGATTTTCACTTTGAGAGACACAAAAGTCGTTTAGCTTTTCCTAACGTTTGGAGTACTAGGTATAATCTAATTAGTTACTTTTGAACTTGTCAGCCTTGAGTTGGTGAGGACTGAGGAGCTTTGAGGGGTACTAAGAGAGTTTCTGATGTGGCACTATTCACCTACCACAGATAGCCTTTGTCAACAACATCAGTGGCATTAGCTATGGCCAAGATATTGAGTCTTGCTGATGTGGCAATCGGTGATTGGCTCATTGGAAATTTTCTTATCCAATCTTATCCCCTAGGTTTAATAGCTAGTTGAGGTAGAACCCAGGTGCTCTCTTAGTAGTACTAACATGGCGGACTTTGGTCTAGGCTAACTTAGCACGTGTTCATTGAGCCTTTGAAGATCTTCCCACCCACCTTTATCTCTAGGTCAGATGACTTTGGTGTGATGGCACTCAGGTGCTCCTTTACTCACTTCATAGGCAGGCCCATGTGCGGTAGCTCTCAGGTCAAGTTCTGGCAGGGCTAGAGAGTACAAAACCTGCTCGAATTCAGCAAACTAGATCAGTAACCTGAAGTAACTGCTCGACAGAACTGGCCAAGATACAACTAAAACCTCCCTTCGCACACTAACGTTCATCTCGGCACCATATGATCAACGAGAAAACTAGGTCGGCTTTATGACGGACTAACCAACTAGATATGGTCAGTATAGTTACCAAACAACCAGCCATTTGGGATAGCTCTGAACCTTGGCTGAGCCGAACAGGAAGAGGCAGTCAAAGGACCGACCCCAGACAGATTAAGCTTAGCCTGGCACTTTAACAAAATCCACCGATGAATACAGGCATAAGGAATATACCAAGAATATGCCTAAATGGATGTTAGAAAGATACTTAGCGTGTGTCAAAAATACAGCAGAAGCAAGGTTAGAGGCGTGATAGAATATCTGCAGAAGAATATTTGTCATGTGTTAGAAGCACAGTAGAAGGGTCAGAGGTGTGACAAAAGATCTACATAAAAATATTTGGCATATGACAGAAACATAGCAGATGCAAAATACCCAAAGTGCCCCTTAAAAGCCAGTACTATAAGAAAGTGAAAAAGACACGGAATGAGGGGATGATAAAAAATTACTCGTAAAAGCTTTACAAAAGAACAAAATAAGGGAGAAAAGTTTTTTCTTTTTCATTATAAACACATTTTACTCATATTTTGATCAAGTTCCCACCTTAGAGACCCTTTTATGACTTAAGGATTGAAGAGTCTTTGTCGGAACCCACCACTGCGAGATCATCATGATAATTGTGCTAGTATTTTATAGATCTTGCCATAACTGACGATGAAGAGAAGATTCGAGCTTACGTAAGAAAGTCCAACCAGGACGAGGCCCAAGAATTGATTCTTGCCAACAAACAAATTCAAAGCTCATTGGCCTGAAAAACCAATTTTTTTTATCAACAGTTTTTGGCACCGTCTGTGGAAATAGAGACAAAAATCTTTGTCCAAGAAAATAGGTGGCTATGACAGAATAGTTGTCTACTAGCAGAAATCGCCTTACCAAATAGTGGGGCTCAAACCTAAACAGGAACGGTGGCCAGGGAAACAGGCTTCTCCCTCAGATAGAAAGCTCATTGCCATCTAAAATACAGACAAAGCTAAGAACCCTGAGGGAGGAAAGAGAAAAACTGAGATAGCTCATAGCTGAGTTGGTTAAGAGTAAACGAAGGAAAGTAGGAAATGGTAGTATGAGAGAATCTCGAGAAGAGATTCAAGAACAGACAGAAAGGAGGAATAGATCAGGGACCTTGCATGATTTGGCTGGAACAATCAGGCCAAATCAGATAATCCTTGAGAGAGAAGATGCAAAGACTAGAGATTTCAAGTAAACGGCGAGAAAATAGTCGTTCTCCGAACAATGATAGTATCAATAAGGTGAGTCGGGCTTGGAAAGAGAAGTCTTTAATTAAAGGAAAAGTTGGAGAGCCTCTTGGTAGAGAAGGAGAATGATGATTAGCCTCTTAGGAAGAAGACAGAAAGGGAGAAAGATCACCGCTGATAGGCAAGCTAAGAGACTGGGACATCAAAGCGGGTTTTGACTTCCAAACCTACCCATTTACAAGGGAATCACCGACCCCAACCATTACGTTGACTAGATTATCAACCTACTATCAATTGCAAGACTAAGGCAGGACCAAATGTACAGACTCTTTCATATGAACTTAGAGGGGTCATCTCTACTCTATTATAAGGGCTTGAATTTCGTCCAGAGATTCCACAATGAGGTTATAGTTTTGAGAGCTTTCGACTAGTTCATCGCCCTAGACTCCTTCATGGTTGGACTACGACTGAATAGATTCTGGCATTACCTGGCAAAAAACGGTGTCACGAGTTATGCAATGGCGTATAACAAGGCACCGAAGTATATATCAATAGAAGATGGCAAGGAAGCCAAGAAATCTTTTACCGAACCACCCCAAGGACAGGCTAGGCCTAGAGAAGAAGTCAAATACAGGGAAAGAGAATGACCCTCACCCCCTCCGCAGAAATACCGAAGGACGAACAATAAATACCGCCTTCGTATAGGAGAAATTTTATAAACTAGTGTAATGTGCCTAACAATAGAGGAATAATACGCCGAACAATGGGCTCAAAAATTGGAGAAATGGGCTAAATAGATTCCACCTAGGTAACCCTCCTGGGAAGCCTCAGAGCCTAAGGAACCGTGATAAATATCCGGCTGGAGAGAGAAATGTGGCTCGTGTTGAGAATTTTCTCCCCCTAACAGTGCCACTCAAAGACATCTACGAAGCAATTCAAAATCGAGGGCTGTTACATAGAAATTTTAAAGAAAATGGAGTAGATTAAAGAACAGAGCCGAAGAAAAGGTGCAACATGCATAAAGGGCCTGGACAGGCCACAAGGAATGATCCGAGCTGAGGAAGCAAGTTGATGCCCTAATAACAAATGGGTACCTGAAAGAGTTCTGAGTTGACCAATAGCTCACGACCGCTGAGCAGCCTAGCAGATCAAATTTTAACCCATCACAATTATTTATGACGAACCTACATTGGCAGGAGAATAGAATGAATAATGAAAAAATTACTCCAAGTACTCAATGGTGGCATACCAAGTTAAGTGCAATGCTCATCTGCCCAAGAAGCCTAGGTTGCAGCAAAAGGTGTTGATCATGTTCACATAGGAGGAAGCACAGGGAGTCAGTTATCCTTATGATGACATACTTATGATAGAAATGCCAGTAGCAAGAGAAAATATGAACATGGTATTCATCGACCCGGGTAGCTCGGTTGACATAATCTTTAAAGAGACCTTGGATGAGCTGAAAATTAAGAACCTGCACATAGAAGGGACCCAAACACCACTGTAGAGGTTTGGAGATGGCTGTGTAATACCGATTAGAGTAGTGGTCCTACCTCTCACCATAGAATAGAAGACCTACGAGAAAACCATGATGACCAAATTCGTAGTGGTCGATTAGCCCTATCCATATAGGATCCTCCTCAAACAGCCATTCATGGTGGGTACGAATGCTGCCTTGTCCATTCATTACTTAAAGCTAAAAATTTTGGTAGCGTAGGAAATCAGAGTAGTGTTAGGGGACTAGAAGGCAACTATAAGTTGTTACGCAATAACTACAAGAAGGGCATACTGTATTTTCGCTGTCAACCCAAGGGAAGAAGTTAGCAAATTTTGAGAGCCAACAATAGAATTGCATGATATACGGGTTAGAGTTGAGGAACCTAAGAAAGTGGTTAGGGTGGGAACCCAATTGAGGCTAGAGGTCAAGGAAGGGCAAACCCAGCTGGGTCGTAAATTTTCAGACTTCTTCACTTGGTCTCACGAAGACATGCCTGAGATCGATCCAAAATTGGCTTCCCACAGGCTGATCGTCAACCCTACATCCCGACCAGTTAAGCAGAAAAGAAGAATCTTAACCAGGAGCGAAATGAGGATGTAGCAACGAAGGTAGAGAAACTATCGGCAACAAGTTTTATGAGGGAAGTCCATTACCCTAACTGATCGGCCACGTGGTAATGGTGAAAAAGACCAATAAAAAGTAGAGAGCATACATTTTACCGATCTAAATAAGGCATGTTCAAAGGATAGTTTTCTCCTCCCAAAGATCGACCAGCTCATGGATACCATGGCTGAACTCGAGCTTTATGAACGCCTTCTTCTGTTATAATCAAATTCTGATGTTTCTAAATGCTACCGAATAATGCCGTTCGGATTGAAAAATGCTGAGACTACCTACTAAGGACTAGTAAATAAGCTCTTCAAAAACCAGATTGGCAAGAATATGGAAGTCTCGTGGATGATATGATTACCAAGTCCATGAAGGCAGAGGACCACAGGGCCAGTCTAAGGGAAACTCTTGTGATATTAATAGAGAATTGAATGAGGCTGGATCCAGAGAAATATGCTTTTAGGGTAGAGTTTGAAAAGTGCTTGGGCTTAATGGTGAGCCGGAGGAGAATAGAAGTCAACCCAAATAAAGTCTGGGCCATTCTAGGAATGAAGTCTCCAACCACAGCAAAAGAGGTCTATCGACTCACAGGAAGAATCGCTGCCGTAAGCAAGTTCATTTCAAAAGCCACAGATAAATGCTATTTGAAAATGTCATATTTGTCACAAAAACAAAGTCTAAAATGCAAACTTTTCAAAATATGGACCTGTCACCCTAGCGCCACAAGGATTTTTGCCTCAGCACTAGAACAGTGATGAAAATAAGAAAATAGAATACAAAATGACTTGTTTAAGTCGCAATCTAGCACCAGCTCGCCACCGCGCTAGCGATATCCCAACGCTCTAGCAGTGAGGTCTTTTACACACAGCGCCCCAATGACAGAAACCTAGCGCCCCAACAGTAGTGCGATTCCTAATCCAACAAGAATTGAGATTTTCAAGGTTAAATCAATCCCTATAAAAGGCCACTCATCCCTAGCCTTTAGAGAACATTGAAGAACATCAAAAACACATAACACAAGTCTTAGAGAGCAATTGGAGCTTAATTGAAGTAGCCATAGAGAGAGAGATTCAAGGCATTCTTGGTTATCAAGAGTTTCTTAGGCAGTGCAATCAAGAGTAATTTAACATCTATATCGGTTTGCTATTGATTGTATCATGATTTATTATTATTTTTGTCATTGTTCTCTTGTAGCCATGAACTAAATTTTCTTTCTAGAATTAATACTTGAACTCAATATGTGTGCTTAATTGCCATATCTTTTTAATATTTAATAAACTTAGTTCTTTATTATTCAAATTACATGTTCTTAATGCTTCAATATATCTGGCAAATATATGGTAAATGAATTGATAATATTTTTGATAAACTCAGAAGAGGAATCATTATATTTAGACCTAGGTAATTTGATGCATGATTATAGAGTAATATTCAATGTTGCATATATAAGTTTCAAATTAGGATTGGAATATACCTAATTGGCATGTATGATCAATAAGACTTAATCTTAATTTATTACGAGTACTATAGGAATATAGGTATTTGATAAATTAAGGTATACTTGTATGACCTTGGAAGAGGCTTGTTAGTACATTAGTATCTTGATCAATAACAAAGACTAAGAGAATTAAATATTAGAGGATTAACCATTGAAAAGCATATTGAGGGATAGTATTAACCTTATATTTTCTCTATATTGCTATCTTCCAAATCTTTTTACATTGTCATTACTTTTATATTGTCTACATTCATTCTAAGATTTTTATTTTCTAAATAATTACTAGAAATGCATAATTTGAGTATTTGGTTAAAAAGAAGATATTATCCCTGTGGGTTTGACATCCAACTATTTTGTCTCTTTATTACTTCCATATAATAGTTTATATTTGCACTAAATTTTAAGATATAAAAATATCGCATCACTTCACCTTCTTCTAGGCATAAAGAAGAAGAAGAAGAATAGGTGGACAGAGGAATACGAGCAGGCTTTTCAATAGTTAAAAGCCTACCTCTTAGAACCAGTACACTTAGTTGTCCTTGTACAAGGGGAGGCATTGGTACTATACCTAAGAGTCTCCGAGCGAACTGTAAGCTCGATGTTAGCTAAAGAAGAAGAAGGGGTGCAGCAGCTAGTATACTATATAAGTAAAGCTTTCACCAGCCCAGAGAAAATCTAAGGTATTGCAGATAAGCGTACCTTAAGTGATTCGGCAATGGCTTAAGCTCGAGCTTCAGTGGCTCTTCTATTAAGGGCTTATTGCTTGCCACAATGTTCTTCAGTCTGTCTATTGATTCATACCTAAGTCTCATGTGGCCGAAACTGTGTGATGCATTCAATGCTTTCACATACTCTCTGACTTCATGGTTCTCAGCTTTATCCCTATTGATTATGGCATTTTCGAGAGAGTCTTCGATGGCATTAATTGTGTATACCTTCTGTACTTCTCCATCGATGACATCGACTTCATCATGGTCATCTGATTCAATTGGGAACTTCATTTCCTTGAACACATTGAAGGTTATTTCTTCATTCTGAACCCTCATAGTTAACTCACCCTTCTGAACATCAATTAGGGTTCTTCCACTTGCTAAAAATGGTCTGCCCAAAATGATTGGGATCTCTTGATCTTCCTCTATATCAAGCACTATAAAATTTGCTGAAAATATGAACTTATCCACCTTGACAAGAACATCTTCGATGACACTTTTTGGATAAGAGAGGGACCGATTTGCAAGTTAAAAAGTGACATTTGTTGGCTTTACAGCACATAGACCTAGCTTGTTGTAGATTGACAATGGCATAAGATTAATACTGGCGCCTGGTCATATAAAGCCTTCCCGAAATACCGATTTCCAATGGTTCATAGAATGGTAAAGCTTCTAGAATCCTTGAGTTTAGGCGGTAGTTTCTTTTGAAAAATGGCACTGCATTCCTCAGTTAATGCCATAATTTCAAAGTCGTCCAGCTTTATTTTTCTTGAGAGTATTTCCTTTATGAACTTGACATAACTCGGCATTTGCTCTAATGCTTCAGCAAAAGGGATGTTAATGTACAATTGTTTAAAGATTTCAAGAAATTTAAAAAAATGCTTATCTAATTTCCTTTTTTGCAACCTTTATGGGAATGATGGAGATGGAGTGTAAGGCTGCAATTTAGAGTTTTGCACTGATTTTCCTTTTTGAGCATATTCTGCATTTTCTTCCTTTTCTGTATGAACTTCTGGTACTGGGTCTTCTTGGTGTGCTTTTTGTTGCATTGGAGGTTTCATTTCAATGGGCTGTACCTCCTTACCACTTCGCAAAGTGATTGTCTTACATTGTTCCTTATCATCTCTTGGATTGGCTTCAGTGTTACCTGGTAGAGCACCATGTGGACGGTTGTTCATTGTTGAAGCAAGTTGTCTAACTTGAGTCTCTAGGGCTGTCAATGATGCAGCTTTATTTTGAATAAGATTTATTTGGCTTTGGAGATGTGTGTCTGTTTGTTTCATATATTGCATGAACATATCTTCCAAAGCCGATTTCTTCTCATTCTGCTGTTGAATTGATGGGGCATGAAATCTGGGTGGATTGACTGGTTTAGATGACTGCCCTTGGTTATTACTCCAAGAGAATTTCGGATGATTTCGCCACCTAGGATTATAGAAATCGGAGTTGGGATTGTTTTGATTTTTGTTAAAATTTTCAATATAATTCGCACTTTCAATGCAATGCCCATTAAGGTGGTTATCACCATAAAAATCACAAGATATTGGTTAACTGGTTACTGAGTTGACTCCCAAAGCATCAACCTTTTTTTATATAAGGTTGATTTGGGCTGTTAAGGCAGTGAAGGCCTTAATTTCATGTACTCCAGCTGATTTTCTTGGATTTATTCTTTCTGAAGGCCATTGATAACTATTGGATGCCATTTCTTCCAACAGGTCATAAGTTTCATCAGTGGACTTATTCATTTAAGCACCACCTATTGCAGCATCTACAATTGTTCTTAAATGCCCCACAAGTCCATTGTAGAATGTTTGCACAAGTAACCACTTAGGAACTTCGTAGTGTGGGCATTTTCGAAGCATATCTTTAAATCTCTCCCGTGCTTCATACAATGACTCAGAATCAAATTGCACAAATGATGTAATATCATTGCACATCTTGGCTGTCTTTGCTGGTGAAAAGAATTTAACGAGAAATTTTCTCGCAAGTTCTTCCCACGTTGAAATTGATCCAGATGGCAATGACATTAACCAACTCTTTGCCTTATCCCTTAATGAAAAAGGGAATAATTGCAATCTAATTGCATCATCGGATACTACATTATATCTAAATGTATCACAAATTTCAAGAAATTCATGATATGCTCATTTGGATCATCATGGGGTAACCTGCTAAATTGTACCGAGTCCTTTAGCATTTGGATTATGCTGGGTTTAATTTCAAAATTGTTTGCGTTGATCGTTGATCGCCTAATGCTAGAATGTATCCCATCAACTAACGGGACAGCATAGTCTCTCAACGATGGCTCTTCAGCCATAGGGTTAGGATTTTGATCATTCATTATGTTCAATTGAGCTTGTTCTTGTCGAATTCTTCTTAATGTTCTTTCTATTTTAGGATCAAAAACAGTCAATTCAACACTCCTAGATCTACATATGTATAGTTGTGGCTATCAAGACAAACGAAAAATAAAGAAAAATAATAAGGCACAAAATAAAAATAAATTCAAGTAATAATAATAATAACATAAAAAAAACTTAAATAAAAGTAAATAAATATAAAATAAACAGCATTAATTTAAATAGCAATTTAATATAAATAGAATTAACAACAACAATTAATAATAACATAAAAATAAAGATTTGCAAAAATACGATATAATAAACAAAACAAAATAGAAATCAAATAAGAATTAATTAAAGCACATAAAATAAAATAAAAAATAGAAAATGAAATTTGAATTAAAAGCAAGATAGAGTGGTATTAATATGGACAAAAATAAACCTAATTCTCAGGCAACGGCGCCAAAAACTTGGTAGGTTATTTCTATATTAAGCGCAAGTGTATGCTATCGGAAACACATAATATAGAATGAATATAGTGTCGATCCCACGAGAAATTTGTGTATTTCTAACCAATTACTAAGATTGTATCTTCTCGCTTTTATCCAAAAGATTGATTATTTTAAATTGCTTGATAAAACTTTAAACTAAAAATTATCTACATTATCAACTGTAATTAATAATCAAATTTGACAACAAATCTAACAATATATGGCGAAGATCTAGGATTATAACTATCACTTAATATGATTTTCCAAACAATGGTTCGATTATTATTCCCTCAATTTAATTGTTGGTCACAACACTAATCTCACCACGAGCCTCTTCCGATGGTCAAGTGATTATACCAAAATCTATTAATTTTCTATGTTCCTATGGTAATTAAATAGATCAATATTCATTAAGCACTAGTTGTATTAATCATACATATCATCTAGGTATATTCCTATCCTAGATCAAAACTCACAAATTCCACTTTGTGATCATGTATCAATTTGCCACGGGCTTAACAATTAAATTCATTTTCCAAGTTTATTTAATCGTTACCAGTTCATCCAATATATGGCCAGTATATCAAAAGCATTAAGATCCAACAAATTGAACAAGAATTGAGTTCACAATAATCGTCTTCAACATATCAGTCCATCATATTAAGATCAAGGCTATAATCCTAGAAGTTAAACTTAGATCAATATGATAATAATATCAAGATTAACTACAAATATAAACATGATATAAATAGGTCAATTCAGATTAAACCAGTAAATATTGAAGCAAAAGAAGTACAAGTTCAAGGATTGATCTAGAATTAACCTTCCAAAATGATCTTGATTGGGTTGATCTTGTGTAATCTCTCCACCAAATATTGTTTGATTGTTGTTTTAGTGTTCAATTATCAATTAAGGGTCGTTTCTAGGTTATGAAGGTGTTGGAGTTGAGAGAATTTTAGGTGTTTTCCAAAGAGGTCTAGAAAAATTGCTCCAGAGGGAAAAATGTAATATTTTTATAGTTAAACACCAACGCAAGGGCATTACACCAAGAACGCGCCAGCGTTCCCCCAACGCCGGAGCGTTTCCCCAATGCCGGGGTGTTTAAATACAATAACTAGGGGCATTAATAGCGCTGTGGCGTTTCACTGTAAACGCTGGGGCTTCGCGATCTAGATCCAAAATTTTGCCCCAACATTCATGTCCTCCACATAAAGGCGTTCATCATTATTACGTGAACGCTAGAGCGTTCATTAACGAATGCAGGGGCATTCTTCATTGATATAAGAACGTCAGGGTGTTGTGGACCTTAATGCTGGGGCATTCATCACCAGTTTTGCATTTTTGTCATTTCGATCCCCATTTTTCAGTGGCTTTCTTTTGCCTTCAAATTGTTCTCTATATCTTTCATTTCTATTTCCATCTCAGTATGATTAAAACCTGTAAAATCAACAATCAAAGCATAATTAACTTTGAATTTACTTTAAAATGGACAATTATTAGGATAAAATTGTTGGGATTTGTGCTTACGTGCCATCCCATAATGTATAAATATATAGCGATTGTATTTATACAATTGTTGTTTCTAATAAAATCGTTAATATTATTTTATTAAATGGTAAGATGCTTGTAACGTTTTAGACATTGTATGATCTGAAGGAGTTCGGATTTGGTCTAAAAGAGTTTAGACCAGGGCTAAGAGTTAGCAACGCTAATAGTTATAAACACTAAGAGTTAGTGGTACTAAGAGTTAGCAAAATCTAATGAGTTAGAGCCTTGTCTGAAATGGGACAATGACCTGAGAATATATTAGTAATAATATAGCTGCAATGAGTTGCAGATGGTGCTAAGAAATGTCATTATGCAAGTATGTTCTCAAACATAATGTTCCTGATCTAATTTCATCGATGCGGGTCTATCGGTGAAACCTATTAATATAGATTAGTGTATGTCTATATCTGGATGGTCCAGATGGTTAGTCTTAGCAAACCATGAGCTTAGTAGGAAGCTCGTATAGAGATACAGGTATTCAGTAAGGACTGGATATTGAACAGACTCACGAAGACATCCAATAGACATCTCATAAAGTCGTCAATGGAAGGTCTTCCGAGTTGAGTAGTATTTGTGGTCCTTTGACCTGAGCGCCACGGTGGGCTTGTGAGTGATCCACCATGCTTTGGTTTCACACATGTCAGAAACCTTTCATGGTCTGACCGCTGGGTGTCGCTGGGTATGGTCTGATGCTCATGGAGTTCGGTGTGCGTAGATATGGGATCCATCAGCTCATATGAGTGGGTTGTATATCCTAATGCTCTGAGATTGTATTTCAGAAAGTCTTGTGGCCGCAAGCATAAACCTCGGAAAAGATATTCCGGAGGAATAAACAATATCACAAAAGTGTTTGTGGATATTATTTTATGAAATATAAATCTGGAGATAAGTTCGTGGTTGAGCAAATAGAGATTTGACGGTGATGATCTATATCTCTGCTCTTCAAGGATATAAATGATGGAAGGATTATACGAATATGTAATAACCTTAACTTGTATGGTTTAACATGCTAATTTGTAATATCCGTAACGTGTGTGTGGGACATTGTTCACGGACGTATGGAGGAGCTCTATATGGCAAATTAGGTGTGGACCTAGAGAGTCTCACAATATAAAGTATACTCGTTGTGCACTGGGGTAGCGGATTTGATTGAATAGTTTGATCCAATAAATTTCAGCAAAAGAGAACGATTGTTTAGGGATCCCTCGGATTATACATTTGTCAAGACTTAATTGTTAAGTACATCACTTAATTAATTAACAAGGGTTGTTAATTAATAGAATATTGACAAATGACAAAATTTGTTCTATGATTTGATTTTACCTTTTTACCATTTAACCATGGTAGTAAAAATGAGTAAGGTAAAAGTAATTATTCAAAATTGTTTTGAATAATTAAATCATATATTATTATTATATTATTAGATAATATTATAATATATATAGATCATGGCATTGTATTTTAATACAATGAGTGGCCTAGATGTTGGCCATTTAATTACCTATTATAATTAAAGTAATTATAATTGTTAGGTAAAGATTAATTTTGGTGGCCATTATTCTAGTGCTTGGTTTAATTAATTCTAAATGGGAGACCAACAATAAAATTGGTGGAGCACTTCATTTTGTTTATTTTGTTTAATCAAAGTGTTGAATAAACAAAATGAATTTTGGCAAAACAATTGAATTCATTCATTCATTCAATTTTGGGAGAAGAATTTGGCAATGGCAAGGAAGAGAGGTAAGAGAGAGTTCTTTGAGTTTTGTTCTTTCAAGTGTTGAAAAATAAATAAACTTCTCTTCATCTCCTTCTTTAATGGATGGCCAAAAATAAATGTTATGTAAATGAAGAAAAAGATAATTATTTTGCAAAGAGTTGTTCAAAATAATTATCATGTAGAAATTGTTTCTAAGATTAATATACAAGAGTTGTATGTTAAAGATTTTTAATTTATGCAAGAATTGTATAGAAAATATTTACCATCTTCATTTAAGAAACAAAATTGTATTCAAAAGAGTTTGAATACAAGTGCTGAAAATTCTAAACACTAAGCTACCATTCTAGCTCCTTAATCCCACCAAAAGTTATGAACTAGAATTGTTCAACATATACTTCAAGGTGAGCTCTTCACATGGATTGGTGAAATACTTGAAGAATTTATAAAGCTACCTTCATTAGGTAAGTATTTTACATTATGTTATAATACAATATTGTTCATCATTTATTATTGTATAATTGTTATACTTATCCATATATGTGATATATGTTGAAATTGTTAAAATGGGTGTATTTTGTAACATGCTTCCGCTGCGCATATAGTAATTTTTGAAATTACGCACACACTCGTATAATCACACACTCTATGATAAACACCCAACAAAAATGGGGTCATAATATTTATCAAAAATATACTCAGCAATACCCTCATCTTGAAAATTTAGCTTTGGCCCTGATTGTGTTATGAAGGAAGTTGTGGCCTTACTTCTAGGCACATACCATTATTGTACGGACTAACTTGCTGCTAAGGCAGTTCCTGCACAAACTAGACCTATTCGGCCAATTGGTTAAATAGGCTTGGCGTTGAGTAAGTTTGACATCCACTATAAGCTCGAATAGCTATCAAGAAGCAAGCCTTAGTCGACATCGTAGCCAAATGCACATGCTAGTTGGTGGGAGTTGAGGAGATGGGAGCCCAAGCCACTTAAAAAAATGGCTACTCTATATTGGCGGGGCATCCAACCTATAAGGAAGTAAAGCGGGGATTATTCTGGTGAGCCCTGAAGGAGACGAGGTTAGCCACGTAGTCTACTTCAGGTTCAAAGCCTCAAACAATGAGGCAGAATACGAAACCCTCATAACCAGATTAAGAGTAGCTCGGGCACTAAATACGAAGGGAATGTTGTAAATAGTGACTTTTCAGTTAGTGGTGAATCAGGTCAACGACAACTTTGAGACTCGGGAGGAGAGAATGGCCGTATATCTAGCAAAGTTGAGGAGTATGGCCATCAATACAAGTAGAATTGATCTCAATAAATGAGAATCATCGAGCAGACATCATCACCTGAATGGCATGAGTAGAAGATGCTTGGTTACCCTCCGAACGGTCCCTATATAACTCATAATAGAGCCCAGCATCCGAGAGAAAGAACAACTCATATAAATCGAGTCAGAAACAAGTTGGATGGACCCCATTAAAGATTACATTTTAAACAAGACATTTTTACTAACACAAAAGAAGCTTGGAGAACTAAATACCAAGCTGCCAGGTACTCGGTGATCGACAGAGTGTTATACTGAAGGGGTTTCTCACATCTGTACATACGATGCCTAGGCCCACTAGAGGCAGAATGACTCTTTAAAGAAATCCATGATAGGGTCTGTGGTAATCACTCTGGGATAAAAACATTGCGCACAAGGTGTTCAGGACCAGGTATTACTGGCCGACCGTCTAACGAGATACTAAAAGCCTAGTGCGATGCATGTCAAAGATTCACGGATAAGATTCAAGCACCCGCGAAAGAACTGACCATAATAAGTGGACCTTAGCCATTTGTTAGTGAGGGCTCAACTTGATTAGACCCTTGCCTAGAGGCAAGGGGTCCTACAAATATATGGTCGTCGTAGTTGACTACTTTACCAAATGGATCGAGGCTGAGCCGCTGTTAAGGATAATGGAGAAAAATGTCTGGGATTGTGTTTGAAGAATGTGATATACCGCTACGAAATCCCCCAATCTATCATTACCAACCATAGGAAGCAGTTCGATAACAGCAGCTTTAAGAACTTCTGCTAACATCTCAGATTGCGATTGTCATTCGCCTCCCTTACACATCCCAAGACCAACAGTCAGGTCGAATCCTCAAACAAGTTGGTCAATAAGCTAATTAAAAAGAAATTGATCAAAAAAATGGGAGCAGGGTAGAAGAGCTACGAAAAGTATTGTGGGTGCTCTAAATAACTAGCTAGATTACCACAGGCGAGACACCGTTTTTATTATCCTTTAGGAGCGAAGTGGTAATTCCTATAGAGGTAGGAACCCCAATTCACCGAGTGCTGAACTTCTCTGAAGCAGTCAACAACAAGTTGATACATGGACGACTGGATTTAGTCGAATAGCTTAGAGATCAGGCATAGAACTGAATGGCAGGGTACCAATAAAAGACAGCCATATATTACAATAAGAGAGTCAATGCCATAAAATTTGAAAAGGAAGACCTAGTACTGAGGAGAGTATTGCTCAACACAAAGAATCTCGCAGACGGGGTCCTCAGCCCGACTTGGTAAGGCCCGTATAAAGTTCTCAAATACATTAGAGGAGCCTATGAGCTTGAAAGAGGAGATGGACGAGTTATGAAAAAGCCATGGAATGATAAACTATTAAAGAAATATTATTCTTAACTCTACTCTTTATGCAATGGTAATTCCTTATGTATAAATATCGTACTTAACAAAGTTATTTGTATTCTTACATGTATGACTATAGGAAATGAACTGCTCAGAGTATAAGTTAGAATACTGATGAACACATTAAAATGCTTATATATTAAGAGATTCAGTCACCATTTAATGTCACTAATTTTAGCATTTTTGTATTTTTAGGCTTGAAATAAAGTGTTGTCCTTAAATTGTGATTAATGAATATTATTTGCACTTGATTAGGTAAAATGGATACAACTCTCAATATAAAAATCAAAATAAAGAAATTCTTGAATCTGAAGTAACATGATTCAATCTTACACAAATTTGAATAATAGTTAAAAAGCCAAATCCAATATGTTTTGGGCAAAATATTAGGATACAATAGAATTAGGTTACGTGTTCGGCTCAGCTTGACCCACCTCATGTATTTAGATCATATTTCACAAAATATGTACCTAATCAGTATGATTCTTGAAGCTGTTAAATATCAATTATCAATAATTCTTATGTTGTTAGTAAGGTCCAAATCAACCGTTATCATGAACCAAATTGTATTGTAAATTGGTAAAAGAGTTATTGACCGAAATCTGACATATCTTTGGCATTTTGCCCATATCTCATTGGATACTCATCCAAATTGCATGAACTTGGTAAGTATGGAAAAAAGAGACAAAATGATACAACTTTTATGTCAGTTAAAAAGGCTACATCAATCATTTCTATTATCAAAAAGGTACTGCAATTAGGTGAACGAGTGGTTGGCTTAAATTATCAAATATTAAAGTCACATTAAATATGTTTCCATTCATTGCCTATATAAGGACACTCTTAGGAGGCTAAGGGTCGTTTTTCAATGATTTAAAATTCTCTCATATAATTTCTCTTTACCGTACATTGTAAGTTAGGCTAGAGTTCTTGGCAAGGCTAGAAATAAACTTTTATGTGTAATAAATTTACTTCTATACTTTGATTCTTTGTCAAGAGCTACAAATGTTTGTAAGTTTGTTTGTGTCTAAACTTTTATCTATTATTTTTCTATAATTCAGAGGTTATAATTCTAATGTTTTATATATTTTTAGTTATGCTTTCTTTATGTGATTCTTGTTGAATCATAATTGTTATTGGTTACATTGTTTTACATGTTAATCTTTTACTGTAATATTGTCAATCAATATATTATCGATCTTAGATAACATGTAAAGACAATAATTGTTTGATATTCAAGTTGATCTTTACTGAAATAATGTCAAAATGATATATTGTCGATCTTAGATAACTTGTATAAATGAACATGGTTTATGTTAATTTTTGCAAAGAGTTTAGTCATATCAAATACGTGTATTATCAAATATGTCATATTTTACATATCTTTTGATTGCTTGTTTGGGATATGAAACTTTTAATTAAGTTATAAACATTGAATCAAAATATAGAATAGATTTACAAAGTAGAATTGTGATTCTCGAAGTCTTACTTGCATCATCATAAGACTTTTCTCTTAATTCATATACAATTCTATTTTATCCATATAAACCAATTAGCTAATTTTTTCCTTGTTACTGTTTTAATATTTTTACTTCACTAGCTTGTTTTGCCAAAAGTTTCCTTGTGAGATCGACACCTCAATCTATACTACTATAATCGCATTACATTTTGAGCGTAAACAAAATTTGGTACCGTTGCAGAGGAGGCACACTAAGCGAAAGTAGGTTGCAGTTATCAATATTAAAGCGGTAACTTTGTACATTTACTTTTCTTTGTAAAATTTTAATTTTTAAATTTATTTCCTTTATTGTAATTTATTTTATTGTTCAAGGTTGGTTCTACCACGTAACTTATTTTGTTATCTTCTCGTATTTTTATTTAATTTTACATGGTTGGTTCTACCACTTAACTTAATTTATTTTTTTTTTGTTAATTTAATTTATTTTATTTTATTTTTATGGCTGGTTCTATCGCCTAACTTAGTTTATTTTCTTTAACTTATTTATTATACTTTATTTTTTTTTATTTATTTATTGTACTTTATTCTTTTATTTATTTATTGCACTCTACAATTTATTTTCTTTTATTTATTGTAATATTTTTTTATTTCTTTTATTTATTTATTGTACTCTGCCGTTTATTTTCTTTTATTTATTGTACTTTATTTTTTTATTTCTTTTATTTATTTATTGTACTCTGCAGTTCATTTTCTTTTATTTATTGTACTTTACACTTTATTTTTTTTATTTATTTATTTATTATACTTTACACTTTATTTTCTTTTATTTATTTATTGTACTTTGCAATTCATTTTCTTTTATTTATTTATTGTACTCTGCAGTTTATTTTATTTTATTTATTTATTGTACTTTGCAGTTTATTTTCTTTTATTTACTTATTGTATTTTGCAGTTCCTTTTCTTTTATTTATTTATTGTACTCTGCAGTTTATTTTCTTTTATTTATTTATTGTACTCTGCAGGTTATTTTTTTTTATTTATTTATTGCACTTTGTAGTTTGTTTTCTTTTATTTATTTATTGTACTTTATTTTATTTTAGTTTTTATTTTATTAATTTATTTATTGTATTTTATATTTCATGGTTGGTTTTACCACCTAGCTCATTTTTATTTTTTGTTATTTTTTATTTCACTTCTTGCATTTTATCTCAATTTTATGGTTAGTTTTACCACTTAGCTCATTTTTTTTCTTTTGTTCACTTCTTAATTTTTTCTTGAGAATTTCCTAAAAAAAAAATTGTTATGATGTATGCATCGACTTAGAGACAAACGAGGAAGATTTGTGAGAAGTAGAATTAAAACCACCACTACAATTTATAAGTGAATAGAATTTACCATCTAGTTCATCTTGTAATTCTAATACAAAAAGGCAACACAAGGATGACCCTGTTAGGACTCTAAAAGGTTATTTGCATCCTACTGTACAACCACACTATCACGCATTATATTTTCACCTAACACACCACATTCGAATTTTAAACTTGGAATGATACAACTTTTGCCCACTTTTCATGGTCTAGATAATGAAAATTCTTATGTACATGTTAGAAAATTTGAAAAGGTAATTACTACCTTCCATAGCCAACCTAAAGTCATAGACACTGTTAGGGTTAATTTTTTCTCTTTTTCTTTGAAAGACAAATCAAAGAGTTGACTATACTTTTTGAGGTCGAGGTCTATAGGAACTTGGGCAGAAATGACCCAAATATTTTTCAATAAATACTTTTCACAACATAAAACTAATAGCTTAAAAAGAAAAAAATTTCCTTCTCCCAAAAAGACAGTGAAATCTTATATCAAGCTTGTGAAAAGTTTAAAGAGTTGCTACATCTATACCCTCACCATAGGTATGAAAATTGACACTTAGTTAGTTATTTTTATAAGGGACTCACAATTATAGAGTGCCAATTTATTTAGATGATGTATAATGGGAAATTTCTTCACAAAGATCCTGAGAAAGTCATAGAATTCCTTAATGACATAGCCGAAAAAGCCCATACATGAACTGGAGCTAATGCTACTAAAAACACCAATAGGTCACGACCTAGTGGAGTTTTTCATCTCAGGGAAGAGGATAACGTTAAATCTCAGTTAGCGGTCTTAACTAAAGAATTAGAGGCCTTGAAAATCAAAGATGGAATGGTCACCCATACGGTTGCTAGGGTTAAGTCATATAATGTTTGTTTTGTCTGTGGAGGAGCAAAATACTTAGCTCAGAATTACCTCACTTATAGTGAGATGAGATGGATATATGAGGAATAATGTAATGCCCTAAGGATGTACAAGAAGCCTTAGTCACCTTACTCTGAAACCTATAATCCTAACTGGAGAAACTACCTAAACTTTAGTTGAAAATATAACCAACAAGCCAACAACCATTGGAAGCAAGAATAGCAAGCACCCAAGTCTTATGGTGTACCTCAATATAATACACACCAACCAGGAGTCCTTTAGAGGATACATTACAAATATTTATGAAGGCATAAAGTAAAACTAATAAAAAATTTGAAATAATTCTTGCACAAGTGGTAAACAAAAACAAAGAAATCAAGAATCAAATCACTAAGCTGACCAGTGCCTTAATTGTACAAGAGCTAGGTAAGTTTCCATCGCAACCTCAATCCAATCCAAAAGGATAATTCATGGCACAAGCTTCTACTTTTGATGCACAAAATTTCAAAGAAGTCAATGCCATTACTACTCGAAGTGGTAAGATTATGAGTGAGCCTACTTCTCCAACTAATACATCTATAAGTAGTAAACATGCCCACCATGAAAAGGAGGTCACAATTGAAAAAGAGTCCAAAAATAATTTTTCAATCCCAGTGCCTTTTTTCCAAGCTCTCGACCTGTTGAAAAAAATTCAAAAATTCAAGATGAAATTTGAGAACATTTGAAATAAGTTAAGATTAATCTTTCCTTGTTGCATTGGATTAAATAGGTTCCAAGTTATGCCAAAGTCATCAAGGATTTATGCAGTATTAAAAGAAAATACCATATAAAGAAACTTGCATTTTTGGTAGAACATGTAAATGCAGTGATTGAACAAAAGACACCACCCAAGTATAAAGATCCAGGATGTCCCACAATCTCTTGCCAAATTTGGACACATGAGTTTAGTCAAACTTTGTTGGACTTAGAAGTAAGTGTAAATTTAATGCCTTATTCTTTTTACTTACAATTAGCACTTGGTAAGATTAAACCTACATCTATAGTCCTACAATTAGCTAACCAATCAATTAAGAAACCACGGAGAATAGTAGAAGATGTGTTGTTACAAATTGATAAATTTTACTACCCTGTTAATTTTTTTATTTTAAATATTCTTTCTGTGGTTAACATGGAGTCTAAAATTTCTGTTATTTTAGGAAAACTTTTTCTTGCCACTACTAACGCTCTTATTAATTGTAGAAATGATCTAATGAAATTATTTTTTGGGAATATGACTCTTGAGGTGAACATTTTTCATATTGACAAGCAACCACGAGAAAAAGATGAATGCTATCATTCATATATGATAGACACACTTGTAGCGGGGGAAACTTATAAAAATAATGGCTCTGATTCTTTAGAAAACCTCATTGATTTTAATTTTGAAGAATTGTGTTATCTTGATGAAACAACTGATATGTTTAATATTTTTGACTCACAGGATAAAGGGACTTGCTTTTGACAACCACACTTTGAAGATTTGCCAAGAGAGAGAGAGAGAAACCGAAACCATCAAAGCTTGAGACACCACAAGTTGAGCTTTCTCTACTGTCCAAAGGTTTGAAACCACATTCTTAGGACCAGGTGATACATTTTCTATCATTATTTCTTCTAAACTTAGTGCTGAACAAGAAAAAAAATTGATAAAATTGTTAAAAGAACATAAGTCTGTACTAAGTTGGATCATAGCTGATATTAAAGGTATTTCTCCATTGATATGCTCCAATAGAATTCATTTAAAGGAAGGTGCCCAACCCTATAGGGACCAACAAAGAAGACTTAACCCAACAATAAGGAAGTAGTAAAGAAAAAAGTCTTGAAACTATTAAATGCAGGTATAATCTACCTAATTTCTGATAGTCAATGGGCAAGTCCAACTTAAGTAGTTCCTAAGAAATCTGTGGTCACTGTTGTAGAAAATGAGAATGGGGTACCTGTTCCAACTATGGTAGTAAGCGGTTGTTGAATGTGCATTGATTATAGAAAACTAAACATAGCCACCAAGAAAGACTATTTTTCATTGCCTTTTATCGACCAAATTTTAGAACGTGTAGCTGGACACCCCTTTTATTGCTTTCTTGATGGGTATTCAGGAAATTACCAGATTGAGATAGCTATAGAAGATCAAGAAAAAACCGCTCATATCATGCAATCACCGAATTAAAACCTCTTATTTGAAATTATGTGTGATGCAAGTAAATATGCTATAGGAGCAGTTTTTTGACAACGAATGGAGGGAAAACCCTTTGTTATTTATTATGCTAATAGGACTTTAAATGATGTTAAAATGAATTACACTACTAGTGAAAAAGAACTATTAGCTGTTATTTTTACCTTAGACAAATTCCGTTCTTATTTGACTGGTTCACCTATTATTATTTTTACTGACCACGCAGCCCTTAAGTACCTTTTTTTTGTAAGAATTTAATTTAACCATTAAAGACAAGAAGGGCGTTGAAAATATTGTTGTTGATCATTTATCCTGCCTTGAGTTCACTGACTCCACTGATGTTCCATCCATTCGAGATGATTTCCCTGATGAACATCTTTTCACTATAAGCCAAATACCTTGATATGCACATATCATAAATTATTTGGTTTGTGGTGAACTTCCATCTAATTGGAGAGCACAAGATAACGTAAATTCTTGATTGAGGTACTTAATTTTTATTGGGATAATTCATATCTTTTCAAATACTGCCCTGACCAAATTATGAGACGTTGCATTCCTGAAAGTAAAGTTTCTAGTTTCTTAAATTTTTGCCATAGTACTGTTTGTGGCGGTCATTTTTCTATGAAAAAAACAACCGCAAAAATTTTACAGTGTAGTCTTTACTGGCCTACTTTGTTCAAAGACACTAATAATTTTTGTCGTTCCTGTGAAAGATGTCAAAAGTTAGGTACTATATCTCAAAGACATATGATGTCTCTTAACCTTATTATTGTTTTGAGATATTTGGTTGTTGGGATATCAATTTTATAGGTCCTTTTCCCTCATCTTTTGACTACCTTTACATCATTCTAGTTGTTGACTATGTATCAAAATGAATGGAGGTTGTAGCTTGTTGTACTAATGATAACATAACTGTAGTAAAATTCTTAAAAGAAAATGTGTTATCTAGGTATGGTACACCACATGTCATCATTAGTTACCAAGGAACACATTTCTGTAACCGTTCTTTTGAAGCTTTAATGCACAGGTATGGTGCTCTTTAAAAAGTTTTCACTGTATACCATCCACAGAAAAATGGACAAGCCAATCTAGCAAATAGAGAGGTTAAACAGATTTTGAAAAAGATGGTTAACCCGAATCGCAAAGATTGGTTTCTACACCTTTCTGATGCATTATAGGCATATGGCAATGCATACAAAACCATCTTAGGAATGTCTCTATACCAACTTATCTATAGAAAAGCTTGCCATTTACTTGTTGAGCTAGAACATAAAGCTTACTGGGCTGTCAAAGCCCTTAACTTTGATTTGAGTGTTGCAGGTCTTCAAAGAAAATTACAATTATCAGAAATAGAAGAGCTACAAAATGATACATATGACAACTCTAAGATTTACAAAGGTAAAATGAAAGCATCTCATGACAAACAAATCTCAAGGAAACACTTCGAGTCAAATCAACGGGTTTATCTTTATGATTCTCGATTGCATTTACACCCTGAAAAGTTGAGATCTCGATGGACTAGTTCATTTGTGGTAAGGCACGTTTTTTCTAATGCTGCTTTTCTACTTAGGTATAATTTCAAAATTGTTTGGGTTAAGTCTCTGTTTCTATTTAGGTTATTAAAGAATGACTTTCGAAATATTTTTTGAGCACAATGCTAAGCCTTATGGTAAGATAAATGATTCAATTAATATAGTCAAGAGAATTCTCATGTTTAAGTATATATTTTTTTAATCTCACATATCTTTTGTGAGTAAGTGAAAAGGTTGAGAAAACAACTTACAAACCTTCATTGATATTTTGAATTGATTAATTTTTGTTTAGATTGATATTATTCGAATTAAGGAATAAGTTAGTTCATAGCTAAATGACGATTTAAAGTGAATTTTTAAATTATGTATAATATATTTTGGTGAGAAATTATTTTTTTTATTTTGTAATACTTTCTTGTATTCTTAAAAAAAAATTAAAAAAAAGTGAAATACCAAAAAAAAAAAAAAGAATCAATTCAGTTTAATAAAGTTTTCATTCAATTTTAAAAGATAAATATTTTGTAAGACAATTTTCTCACTAAGTTATATTTGTATTATTCTCACAAGACAATTGAAGTCTTAAAGCTAGTGCATATTAAGAATGATTAATTTTTAAACAATTGATTTTTCTATCTTTGGATCAATATTAGTTTGTATATCTATCCTTAAAATTGACTATTTCTTGAGTGCTTAACTGTTTTCTAGCTTCATAAGAGAAATTCTAACCTTTTAAACAGTCATACACTTATGAGGATATGGAGTTGAGGCGTTTACTTAGAGAAATTCTCAAGGCTTTATCTATTGTAGTTCATAGTAAGAAGGTTACGGCTTAGTTCACATACACACAATTTTAGAAGTTATAATTGAAAAAACCATAATAGCAATAGTGATCTTCAACTGACTTTTTGTTTGAAATGCTTAGGTAATTTTACATATTTTATTTAGCTTGAATTGCTAGAGACTAGCAATAAGTTGGTTAGGGGCTGTGATGAACACATTAAAATTCATATTTATTAAGATATTCGATCATCATTTAATGTCACTAATTTTAGTATTTTTGTATTTTTTAGGTTTGAAATAAAGTGTTGTCCTTAAATTGTGATTAATGAATGTTATTTGTACAGGTTTAGGTAAAATGAACATAACTCTCAATGTAGAAATCAAAATGAAGAAATTCTTAAACCTAAAGTAACATGACTCAATCTTACACAAACTTGAAAAACAGTTGAAAAGCTAAATCCAATATGTTATAGGCCAAAAATTGGGATACAATAGAATTGAGTTACAACTTCTGCTCAGCTTGACCCATTTTATGTATTTAGACTATATTTTACAAAATACGTACCCAATTGGTATGATTCTTGAAGATGTGAAATACTAACTCAATTATCAACAACTCTTATATTGATGGTAAAGTCCAAATCAACCGTTATTATGGACCAAATTGTATTATAAATTGGTAAAAGGGTTGTTGGCCAAAATCTGACATATCTTTGGCATTTTGCCCATATCTCATTGGATACGCATCCAAATTGCATGAACCTAATGTATATGGAAAGAAGAGAAAAAATGATACAATTTTTATGTCGGCTAAAAAGGTTACATTAATTATTTCCATTATCAAAAAGGTACTGCAATTAGGTGAACGAGTGGTTGGCCTAAATTATTGAAGATTGAAATCACACTAAATATGTTTTCATTCATTGCCTATATAAGGACACTCTTAGGAGGCTAAGGGATATTTTTCAATGCTTTAAAATTCTCTCATATAATTTTTCTTTGCCATGCATTTTAAGTTAGGCTAGAGTTCTTAGCAAGGCTAGAGATGAACTTTTATGTGTAATAAATTTATTTCTATACTTTGATTCTTTGTCAAGAGCTACAAATGTTTGTAAATTTACTTGTGTCTAAACTCTTATCTATTACTTTTTTATAATCTAAAGGTTATAATTCTCATGTTTCATATATTTTCAATCATGCTTTCTTTATGTGATTCTTGTTAAATTATAATTGTTATTGGTTACATTATTTTACATGTTAATCTTTTACTGCAATATTGTCAATCGATATATTATCGATCTTAGATAACATCTAAAGATCATAATTGTTTGATATTCAAGTTGATCTTTACTGTAATATTGTCAAAATGATATATTATCGATCTTAGATTACTTGTATAAATGAATACGATTTATGTTAATGTTTGTAAAGAGTTTGGTTACATCAAATACATGTATTATCAAATGCGTCATATTTTACATATCTTCCGATTGATTGTTTAGGATGTGAAACTTTCAATTGAGTTATAAACATTGCATAAAAGTATAGAATAAATTTACAAAGCATAATTGTTATTCTTGAAGCCTTGCTTACATCATTATAAGATTTTTTCCTTAATTCATATGCAATTATGTCTCATCCACATAAACCAATTACTTAATTTTCTCATTGTTACTCTTTTAATATTTTTACTTCACTAGCCTATTTTGCCAAAAGCTTCCTCATGAGATCAACCCATCAATCTATACTGCGATAGCCGCATTATATTTTGAGCATAAATAAATACCCATAAACGTTGCCCTAAGGCTATCTAACAAAGGCTCCACGATGATAATTTTAAAAAAGCAATCCGAGTTAAGCTAAGTGGGATGACTTTCTCTAAAGGTATGCCCTAAATCTTATAAATCATCCCATCATGACATTATTGTCATCCTCATCATCATCATGACATCATCATTACATCCCATAATCTTTGCCATCACATCATTGTGTCATCTTCATTTCGCCATGACTGGTTTGACGCTCACAGAGCATTTCACCGTCATTGGCTCAACGCCCACAGGGCATTTCACCATGATTGGTTCGACGCTCATGAAGCATTTTGCTGTGACCGGTTCGACACTCACAAAGCATTTTTCCATCACTGGCTCGACACAAGGATAGTAAAGACTGCTCGGCAGGGGTGAGGACTGTGGCATTCCTATGGCATCATTATAGGTTACACCATGGCACCCGTTGAAGAGGATTTGGCTGTGGCCTTTCCATAGCACCCATAACACGGTGTTCAATGTTATTACGCCGAGCTAGTCTCTCAAAAATTGTTGAAAATTGCTCGGCCGAAATTGTGACTCCGAGCTAACCATCATTTTTCTAACAATTTCTCAAGTCACAAGTTATTAATTCAATGACATAACATCGGATCGACGTACCCTGCCTACTCTGATATGGACAACTGTTCGATCATACCTCCACCAAGAATGGCATTATTATTCAACTGTCTTTGTAAGATGGTTCTCATCACAATAGCAAATCGGTTATTGTTCTGGTGTGCATAGAAGAGAACCAAAGCTTAAATGCCTTAGTGTAGGGGAAGAGCTGCTCGTCTATAACCAAAGCTCACCAAGGTGTTCAGAAATAACCTCTATTGTTTGAATATGGCAGGCGATTCAACAATATGGTTAGCTTTTCTTGTTACATGTTTTATTATCAATTTGGTTATGTTAAACAAAATGCTCGTTTGCATATTAGCTACTATGAGTAGCTCAGCTATAATAACATGTTACAGATTCAAAATATGGCTTAGCTATGTTATTAATAATTTCTCTAAACATGAGAAAATAGGTTCACTACAAAAAAGCTAGGGAAGAAATAAAGTAGCGCAAGAAATACTATAATAGATCAAATTTATATTCATTCATAAAGAGTATTACAAGAAGTTTCAGACTTTACAAAAAATTCTAAATTTTGCAAGAAGAAGAAATAAAATATGGAAAAGAAAGAAGAGTAAGTGAAGGAGAAAGAGGAGAAGGTTGAAGAGAAGCTCGTCAGTTCAGGCAGTTCGGGCCATATCAGGGATCACCAGGTCTACGACAAGTACCATCTCAGGATTGGCATCGACTAGAGGATTAGCAATAGCAGGGGGACTGGGTGGATTTTCAGCTAGCCCAATGAGCTAAGTGGTAGCAGCTGCAATAGCTTGGCCCTGGTCAGCAACAAGGGCTACCTTACTATAACCTACAACAGTAACACCACCACCACCACCAATAGTTACCTCGGTCGAAACAACCTCATCAGCACCAGCATCAAAAGATACTGATGCCTTTCCAGCGTTTTGAGCCCCTAAGGTCTCCCTTTCATTGTATGAGCCCCCGGTGGCCATGTTCCATAGCTATTGGAGGTCAATTTTTGGGTAGTGCTATTTAAAAAGGTTGATTTGCCTTAGAAACACTTTATCGCTTCTCGGTGGAAGCCTTCATCATGACCGACAGACCAATGATTCCTGTGTTACTCAAGTTCGACAGCTAAAGAATTCCTGCCCTGCTCGATCAGCTTCTTCTCCCGCCAAGCCACCGTGAGCTGGGCCTCAAGTTCCTTGCTTTCTCACGTCAGTTCAGTAATGTAGGTCCCTGCCACGGTCAAAGAGTTGGTCATTTTTTGCTCAACTAGTTTTCTCTGGTGGTCAAGCTTCAACAGCTTGCTCTTTGCCTCAGCCCGGGTGGTCATCATCTCCTCTAATTTGGCCTCTGCCTTATTCATAATTCTTCTCTCCTACTTGGTGATCCTCTTCGCCCGCTGGGTCTCAGCCCTGAATTGAGCAAGGTCATCCTCAGCTCTTTGAGCTCGGGCTGTTATACTGAAAAAAGGAGCAAGACGAACTGTATGAAATATAAAGGAGTCAGAACATATGAATATGTAAACAAAACAAAACGAGAAGAAGGAAAAAACTACTTACGTCAAGGGCAGACCCATTACAACATTAAACCCTGTGATAGAGTCTAAGGAAGACACCTGACCTGCCTACGTTGGGGTCATGTACCTCTCCAACTCTTGCATCACAGGGAGCAGAAAGTCCAGATCCTCCATCAATTCCAAGACCAGTACGGAAGCAGACACTCGAGAGGCAGAACCTTTACTAGATAATCCCCATTCCCGCCTCTTAAAGCTGGGCACTGCCACAACTTGCCCAGGCAAAGCAGTTTATGTTAAAGAAGGAGCCGGTAAACCCTGCCCCTTGACTTGGGTTTGGGGGGTAGGGGTGTCTTATAGTCAAGAAGTTTGGATAAAAGCTCACTCCCTCCTTGAAGAGTCGCTTTGAGCTTATCCCCTATCTCAGATGGTAGGTCTCTGTACAATCCTCTCTTCGCGACCCCGCCCACCAGCAACATGACTAGATAACCCCCTCCCTTAGGACGGCCCCTTGCTCGGCTTCCTTTCAACCTGTGGCCGAACAACATCCCATGACATTGTCGGGGTTCAGAGGAGCCTTTGGTCCTGCTCCGCTTTCTCCTATCATGACTGTATTATTCAAACATCCCTCCATAATACATGGTGCAAGCCCAAGAAATGCAAAGTAAAGATTGATCCGAGGAAAAGAAACAAGGACTTACTTTGAATGTGAGGCAGGGATGACACATAAGTAACTAAGCTCGATCCAACAATGTTGGCCAGCGACAGCAAGTCCTAAACTAGATAGATGTGCTAAAATGCGATGGTTATCCGATTGAGAGTTTTCTCAGACACCTCTACATCAGTAGCTTAAGTTACTATAAAAAAATCAGAGTCTACTGAGCTGTATAGGGTAACAAGGGGAATCCTCGAATAGTAAAAAAGACGAGAACCTACATCCACAGAATAACCCACAAGGACAACCCACTCTTCCTTATCTCCCTTGGGGACACTCTGACCTCATTCTCTCTCAGCGAAGAATCACTCCCCTTTTCAATTTTTCATGGAGGTAGGTTGACCGGGGATTGGGTTTTGAAGGCTATGAAAGGAGAGGTAATGAAGCCTTTTGGCTCTTAGCATTGCTCCTAAAGTGATACAGGTAGCATAGTTTCTGAAAATGAGAGGGTAACTGCCCTACCTTTGCCTACCAGACTTATAGACCTGCTAGTACCCTTCAGGAATTGGGCCCGAGCTAAGACGGAGATATTCCTAGGTAAGCCAGCATTTTAGTGAAATAACGCAGCATGGGAAGCCTAAAGCCTAACCTCAAGAACTCCACATGAACGGCCACCTCACTATTAATAGGGCTGCTCAGATAATCTTTCTATAGGCAACCTAACAACGACTGACTCAGGGATGTCATAAGAATGCCTAATGAGGTTTAGGTCACCCTCAATCAAGTAGGAGGCACGTACTTGGTATCCAGCTTAAACCCTACCATCTCCACACCATCTGCCCTCTCAAGGTCTTTAGGGTCGTTGCCCTTCCCCTCTCTAATACTAGAGACTAGCTCGACCTCACGTAAAACTACTCTTGACGAGGAAGGTACATCACCTACTAAGGTGGACGCCCCCTCACTAGTTCTGGCCCCATTACCCCTCCTGACCAACAGGACCTTTAGGGTTAGTTTCCCTTCTTCCTCAGCCATGATCATAAGATTGTCTCTAAATGCTATTCAAGCACAAAAATATTCCTTACAAGCTACAAACATCATAGGACAAGGACAGAAACAATCCAACCACACCCAGATAATAATAAAAGCAGGCAATAAACGTCAAAACTAAAAAAATACAAAAACAACCAAAGCAAAGAAACAATGACAGAAACTCAAAATATAACCTAAGAAACTATCAAGTTACCTAGAAAACAGAGGTAACAACAAGACACCTCCTTCTCCACGCAAGAAAATTGAAGAAAAAACTTTAGAAAAAGAGAGAAAAGAGAAGCGTGAACTTACCTGGAGAAAGTGCAGAAATCAAAGAAAGCTAGCAGTGATAGCCACTAAGAATCATTAAACAGTAAAAGACGTCTTTAAAGAGACAAAGTGACATCGACACAGTAAAATGTCGACAAGAGAGAAAAATGTAGAGTAAAGGGCCAAATGAAGAAGAAAATGGTAATTTATAGACAACAATGAAAAACTCTAGGCCGTCCAAATCGAATAAATGGACGAGATCAGTTGGAAAAATTAAAAAGACACCTATTGGTAAAAGAGAGTGACACCTTAGGTTTTCAGGCGCATTTACCATACCTTTTCAAAAAATCGTGATCTGGACCAATGGATCTAGCAGATTAACGGTCTTGACTGCCTCAATCAACCAAATAACACTTGAAAACACAGAAAGGCACAGCCTTTAGGTCTCAGATAATCACAGCCACATGATCGAGAGCAGATCAGCTGCTAGCAATGAATTCCTTATTCGAGAAGCTTCTCACACTGGCCGAGGATGAAGCTTGAAAAGACTCGACATTATTATCTAACGAAAATAGTAGGAAAAATTTTCATTACGTGGCAGTACCTCTACTAACAGCCTTGATGTCGTCACACTAATATGACTAGCACTGACACCCTCAATCACAGCCAAGACACTTGACAGGATCACTCTCCAGAAACTTGTTCAGAATGGCTCGAACAGGTGACGAACCGATAAAATCGAAAGAAAACAAGTAGGAATCAGGAGAACAATTTGAGCCAGCCAGAACTGAACAGAGTTTCTAATTTTGAATAAATCAAAACTAGAAATAAGCGGACCCCTGTTTCCCCCAAACAATCACCTCGGGACCCTAGGATCCCAGGCTCAAAAGGAAGTCAGCCCCTCAAAGGCCTAGCTAGGGGTCTTCTTGAGGATAACCCTTCCCAGGGTCCACTGCTTTTCGCTTGATAGCTCATTCCACAGGCAGGCCCATATGCGATAGCCTTCAGGCTAAGTTCTAGTAAGGCTAGAGAGTGCAAAACCTACTCAGATTTAGCAAACCTAATCAGCAACCCGAAGCACTTGCTCGACAGAACCAACCAAGATATAACTAAAACTTCCATTCACACACTAACTAGGTCGATTCATCTCAGCACCTTAAGATCAACGAGAAAATTGGGTCAGCTCTATGACGGACTGACCGACGTCAGTATAGTTTCTAGACAACCAGCCCTTTAGGATAGCTCTAGACCTTGGCCAAGTCGAGTAGGAAGAGGCTGCCAGAGGACCAACCCTTGACAGATTAAGTTTAGCCCCACAGTTTAACCAAACCCACCGGCGAAGATAGACGTAAGGAATATGCCAAGAATATACCTAAACGGATGTTAGAAAGATACTTGGTGTGTGTCAGAAGCACAACAGAAGCAGGATTAGAGGCATGATAGAAGATCTATAGAATAATATTTAGCGCGTAATAGAAGCACAACAGAGGCAAAATACCCAAAGTGCCTCCTGAAAGCCAATACTATAAGAAAGAGAGAAAGACATGGAATGAGGAGATGATGAAAAATTGCCCGTAAAAAATGCTCTCCAAAAGAACAAAACAAAGGAGAAAAGTTTTTTTCTTTTTATTCTAAACACATTTTTTTACTCTTTTTCTCATCAGATTCCTACTTTAGAGTCCTCTTTCTGACTTAAGCATCAGAGAATTTTCGTTGAAATCTACTCCTACAAGATTATCACGATAGTTATGTTAGTATTTTGTAGGTCCTAACATAGTTGACGACAAAAAGAAGATTCAAGCTTATGCAAGCAAGCTAAACCAAAACGAAGCTCAAAAATCAATTTTTATTAACAAAAAAATTCAAAACTTGTTAACTTAAAGAACTATTTTTTTCAATCAACTATATATATATATATATATATATATGATATTTATAAGATTAAATAACTATATTTTTTTAAAAATTGAACTTTTAGAAAATGGGTTAGGTCAATTTATTTAGTAAGGTGAATCTATTGACCGTAAACAAATAGTAACCAAAATTTTCATTTCTATTAAATTTCTCAAAATTTCTATTACATTTCTTAACCAATGGATTTTATTTCAAGTATTTTTAAATAATTTAAAAAATGTAGCCTTTAATTTGAAAAACTTAAGGAAAATATTAAGAGGTGTAATAGAAAATATAATGGTTGATGTTGTATTTTAACTTTTCCTGAGTCATCAAAATATTATTTTCTTACAAATATTTTAAAAAATAAAATATAATTTTTATTGAATATACAAAAAAAAAAAATTCAGTGTAGGAATAAGAAAGATCTTTGTTATAATTTTTTGGAGAAGTAAAATTAACAACATTAATTGGTAAAATTGAATCTTCTACGTGATACATTAAGTTTTGTTATTCAAATGACACTCTTCGCTTATTTTTTTTATCTAACGAATAATATTATATTTTAAAAATTAATGTATTAAATAAATATTAAATAATATAAATTATAAAATTATTTATTATATTATTTTTTAATAAATTATAATATATTTCCATCATTATTCTTATCTAATACAGCTGACCTGAAAATTAGAGATATACAGAAAGGAAAAGGATTGCCTGGAAAATGGCCTACAATATACTGCAACCTTATGCGTTGGACGTTATTAGCTCGAGGAATCAGGCCGTCAATATTCATTTGTCTGAAAAACACAGGCTTGATTGTTGTTGAATTGGAATAGTGGCAAATTACGTAAATAAACAGCTGGCCAGGTGTCAAATTGCAACGACCGAGTGGACGTCAATTAAAGCCAAGCAGAGAAGTTTCACGCGTGTGTTCTGAGAGAGTGCAATACACGCTATCCGCGCGTAACACGTTTTAAGTTTTTTAATGATCTAAACTTTCGGTCCATTTTCTTTTTGTGTTAAAAAAGAAAGTTACTTGCACCGGACTCGGAATAGAAAATTATATATAGCATGGTGTCTGACCTCCTCATAATATTGTCCACTGTATTAATATCTCTATGTTTTCTTGTCTTACAAGTACAATAATTCTCCACAAAATTATCATTATATCTTGGGAATTTTTTGGTATTATATACAAATATAAACCAAATTCTTCTTCGAATTAACGTTACCATGATTTAAATTTCACACGTTTTATTTCTACTAAAAAAAACACAAATTAATTAAATCCTCTTCTAAAGGTGAAAAAGATTTTTAACATTAGAAACTAAATAAATTGGACTATCCTTATCACAAAAATAAGTGAGAAATATACTAATCTTTTTACCAGTGAATTATAATACCTCGTAGTATATAAAAATGAACTACTATAACTCACTGGTAAAAAGATTGAAATTTCTATCAATAAAGTTCTAGCGATAGCTGTTAAGTAACCTTAAAACACACATGCTTATAAGTGATATTATTAATATTATTAGGGTCAGCTTTTAAGGGAAAAATACACTTTCTTTTTTTTTTTTTTTTGGATGAGGGGAAAACGCAGTTAGGTGCTTAAATGTTTACGTTAGTTAAAAACTGTGGGACTTGATAAGTTTTAAAATATAACATCGTGGAAAATTGACACAAGGGACTATTCTCTAAAATTCCTTTCAAAATAACACCATTCACTGACTGTCCTTGGTAAAATTACTATTTTAAGCATCATGGGTGGCTTCAAATAGAAAAGAAAGATCAATCCTTTAATTATATTAATTTTTATTTTAAAAAATTAACGAGAACTAATCAAGACATGAATAGAAAATCGAATCACCTTGTAAATTAAAAAAAAAATTAATGCAATTAATCAAATTTACAATAGCTAAATTTCTTCTCTTTTTAGGGCTAATTTGGGATTCATGTAGTTTTTAAAATAATCATTATTAGTTAAGTTAGAGAAAATAATCAATTGTGAAGAAAAATAATTAGTTATTTGATAAATTTTGTTTTCAAAAATATTTATATTAAACTTTAATGACATTTTTTTTTATAAATAAAACATTCATTCTGTGAAGAAAAGCACACACATCAACTAACATAACCAAAGTACTTCCAACAAATAAAAAACTCTACAGAAGCCAAAACTAATTTAGCTAATATATGGATAATTGCATTACATATTCAAATAATATGCATAATACAAAAAATACAACAAAAATACTTCTAAATAAGACATTTAAGCTCCAATAGAATAACTTAAAATGGTTACAGTCGGGTGACTGAACCCAGGATAATACCAACCAAATACTAAAGCTTTAATTATCCACCATCGCCATTTTAGCTTGTGATTTATAATATGATTCCATATCAATGGTTTGAATTGTAGAGGTAAAGTGAAGATCATTAAATTTATTTTCTCTAAAAGAGATTAAATCAAATTTTAAATTAAAAGAAAACGTCGACAGTAACAACAATAAAAAATAACCTTTACTTGCACATTAAAAATCTAAGAGAAAAATCGTGCAACAAAATAAGCACTAAGGCTCTCAGCTCTAAACGAAATTAGTTAACTTTGCCCTCTATATGAAAATACCACAAACCTAAAAATGGTTTGAACATAAACCAAAAATATCATAGACTAAAAATGGGTCTAGGTGTAAAACAGAACACATGGACGAAAAAAAGATATGGGTATTTAAGTTAAGAAATAAAAAAAATAAAGAAACAAATAAATATTTTCCATCATTTGGAGAGCCAAAGACATCTCCCTTTTGAAGAAAAACAAGAAAATAAATAGTGGTTGTGAGCTTTAGTGAGAGAGATGTGAGAAAGATGAGAGAGAAAAAAGACAAATGATTTTAATTTTTTTAAAGTAGATTTAGAATTAATTAATTTATAATGAAGTAATTTTAGTTTTTTTTTTATTTGTGTAAGAATAAATTTAGAATCATATTTAAAGATAAAAATAATTTTTAAAATCAAATTTTCAAAAACAACCCTCTTAAATTGGCTTTTAACTTTTTAAAATTACTTTTAATCTCTCCAACAACAATCCCCGACGAGTCCTTAAACTTTGAAGTACTCATTTTGAAAATTGTTATTTTATTTTAATTACATATAACAGTTGAAATGGAATTTAATATAATGGCTCTCTAAAATTTATGGACTTATATGATACAATTTGAAAATTGTTAGATAATACAATATTAGTGCAAACATTAAGAGTGTATATTATATTTTATATATTTTTTTTAATGGACATCCTCATGACTTTTCATAATCGATACCAATGTTAGCATCGAAGTATATGTCCGTCTAATGTATGTCTTTATATATTTGAAGTAGCTAGAACAGCAGGATTTCGATCAAGATTTCGAGGGCCATCTAATATTAAAAAAACAAAAACAGATACTTATTATATCAAAACATGCGGCATACAACAGAATGCCAAAGACGGACCCCATGAAATCCAGAGATTTAGCCCGTGTTTAACTCTGACGTGACTAACAAATGAAAAGGATAATGAACCAATTTACTAGCAGCAGTCAGCAGTCAGCACGTAGCTGGATGGAACCTTCAATTTTTTTTTTTTTTAAAAAAAAAAGGTAAGAGTAAGCAAAGCAGGAGCAGGACAGAGGATACGTGGGCCCCACTCACTCTCACATAATAAGTTCTTCCTCCTGGCGCGTGGGAATCAAACAGTATCAGCTGCTGAAGGGCGGGGGGCGTGTGATGAGCTGTGTGGGGGTGGGGGTTGTATAAAAGTGGAGCCCACCACCCATGTGCCTTCCCTCCTGTCTCCACCAGCTCCTGCCGCTCAATGATTAGCTCTCTGTTCCCTCTCCCAACCCAAACAATTCAACTCATTAACACCCTTTCTCTCTCGACCCCATCATCATCTCAATTTCTCATTTCACCGGAACAATTTTTCAGAGTACACAATAACCCATGTCTAATTCTGACGGTGCCACTAACGGCGTCTCTAACGGCGCCATTATTGACCCCCAGCGGCAGCAGCCTCCTGCTAATGGCGCGTTGGCCGTCAAGAAACCCCCCTCCAAGGACCGTCACAGCAAGGTCGACGGCCGCGGTCGCAGAATTCGTATGCCGATCATTTGCGCCGCGCGTGTCTTTCAGTTGACTCGTGAGCTCGGCCACAAATCCGATGGTCAGACCATCGAGTGGCTACTCCGCCAAGCCGAGCCCTCTATCATAGCTGCTACCGGTACAGGGACCACGCCGGCCAGTTTCTCCACTGTCTCGGTGTCCGTACGCGGCGGAGGTAACTCGAATTCGTTATCTTCGACTGTCTCTTCTTCGGCCATCTCTGCTGCGTTAGATCATAAGCCCTCGCTGGGCCCCACACCGTTCATTCTCGGAAAACGGGTGCGGGCCGACGACGATGGGACCAAAGGGGACGATACGATTCCTTCCGTGGGGTCGATAGTGGGGCCGGCGAACCCGGGCAGTGGATTCTGGGCGCTGCCGGCCCGGCCGGATTTCTGGAGTTTCGCTGCGGCTGCTGCAGCGCCGCCAGAGATGGTGGTGCAGGCGGCAGCGCATCATCAGCAGCAGCAGCCACATCAGCTATTTATGCAACAGCAGGCGATGGGAGAGGCTTCGGCGGCCAGGGTTGGGAATTATCTGCCAGGTCATCTGAATTTGTTGGCATCTCTATCGGGCGGACCTGGGGGTTCGGGTCGGAGAGAAGAGGATCCGCGTTAAATTTCGGGTTTGGCATGTTTTGTTGATGGTGGTGTTGATATAAATATAATTATACATATAGAGATATGTGAATGCTTAATTCTCGTCTTTGTGTGTGTGGAGATGAAGAGATTTTTTTTAGTGAATTTTAGGTTTAGGGATTAGGGTTTGGTGGAATTTGGGAATTTTTAAGTATGAATTTAATTAGGGTTTTAGTGCTTTGTTTGCTGATTAATTAGGGTTTTAGGGTTCAAATTGTTTAGGTTTGGGGAGGGAGTAGACGAGGAGTGAAAATTTCAGGTCTGCTATCTTGTTCTCTGGCCAAAATTTGAAGGGATTCTCAGAGATATTTATTCATGTTTGCCGAAGTAGTAGATGAATTATGCTATTTTGGTTTGAGTGTGACGTGAATCTGTACAAGACTATGCTTTGCAGCATAGCGTTTGATTTGCTGCTGAGAAATAGGTGGAAATTCAAGATTCTTTTGTGTTTATGGGCGTCGCATTTCAGTATTTTCTATGGCCAAGTTCTGGGTTGCAATTTGGACAATTGCTTGCCCAAGAAATGATTAATGATCCTTGAATGTTTTTCTCTTCACTTGATAGAGAAGAATCGCGATGGTTAGCTAATGATAATATTGAACAGTGTCAATATTGAACAGTTAGCTAATGATAATATTGAACAGTGTCAAAATTTCTCTGGCTCCCTCCCTGACTTTCACCAACTCTGTTGCTCACTGGTGTGTGGAAGCTGGTGGTTCTTCTGTGGAAGACCTCTGCTTTGAGACTTAGCTGTATTAGTAACCATTTCTTATATTTATGAATCAGCGTGAACAATAATGTGTTTTCCATGTATGTAAGCAGTGGATTGTTTTGGGGTGCCTGTTGTGTGAATAAAGAAACCACCCGTCTGTTTCTCTTAATTTCTTTTTGTTGCTCAGTCCCCCAGTCGTGTGCTATTGTCATTTGCTCAATGTAAATACTAATAATAACTTCAATTTCCGCATCTGCATTAATCATTTTGAATTTGTATTTGCTCCGGAATATCTTACCAGTTCTGTTGAATGGTGAATTTAGTGGTGTGACACTTTCCAGTGGTATTTTCTTTCCAGCAACTCAAATTCCATGCTATGACAATGTTTATGGTAATTCAAAGCTTGAAAGATGGTATAACTTCATCAGCAAAACTATTTCAAACTTTTGAACAATAAGAATCCCTTTCTTCATCAGCATAACCAATTGGTACCTTTGCATTATAAATGTTGTTTCTAAAATGTCAGTGGCAGGGCTAAAGTCTTGTTTTGCTGAATCAGATGTTAATGGCTGCCATGCCATGTTACTCTATTTATTGCCAGTCTGCCTGAAATGGGTCATCCTTCTTTAATAAGTCTGTTATACATATCATGGATCATTGGGTGCTTAGATGTTATCTTGTTTTCATCCCATCTGGACTGTATATGTGTAACTGACTTCTATTAAGTTGTTGTGGAGATATTGCTCGTGTCCTTTTGTGAATTTTTGCCTTTTTTTCAAATTTTTTTTAACACTGACATTCTGATCTGAGGGCTATGGAACCAGCACAGGTCGGGTCCATTCTGAACCATGAAATAAAAATATACTATTAGGAACATTTTGATGTTAAATAAAAAATTATTGTTTTTGACCTTATTTCCATCTTTAATCACAAATGTCAGTTCGTCAATAATAAGAAGCTGCAGCTTTTTTCAGAAGAAAATAATAATAATAAAAGAAGCAACATGCTACGTTTTCCGGAAATTTACCTCTGCCAACACTCAGTTTAAGGCAGATGGGTGGTCAGACTCTGTGGTGGCAGCAATTTCTTAGTGAGCAGGATGATGCTACCGTGGTGTTGATGTGTACACATTTTTTAGTTTTAAATTTGAAATTTACGTGTTCTCTTCTTCAATTGTTGTGTCAGAGTGTTTTCAGTGACGAGATGAAAAGAATAAAATGAAATAAAAGAGATTTATGTGAGCGTACTTTCGACATTTTGATCGATTCACAAAATATAAATCTAAAAAATGAGTGTCATGAGCACGAAAGTGTTTAGACTTATTAAAGTGGGATCCAAAAAGAAAAGAAGCAGAGGTGCAGATAATTAGAAGATGCGACTTAGATTATGAAATGGAATGGTTAGTGAACAAATCGTTTATTCCTTCCACAAAAATTAATTATTGAAAAACAAAGAAAGAGTGTGAGGTGTGGGTTCAATAATTGATTGGTCCCCCTGGATTAATTGCTTGGGATAATCTTATGACGTCAATGTCATAAGACAACTGAAGCTATCATCTTGACGAGGACTTTCAATTGTGGGGCTTTGGCCATTTACATATTATATGCTTATGCTTTTAGCTTGTGACATGTTAGCTTTCGCAACTATAAAATTTGACTCTCCTCTGATTACATGTAATATTAATTTCTTTTTTTCCTTTTTATAAAAAAATCCATCTCATTCTAATTGTGTAATTGTGTACACCTTAACTGAAATACATGCCATTAAAACTTTATATTTTGTAAATGGACCTTATTTAATATTACAATCCTTAAGTAATTAATTTCTCCATTCTCTAAAAAAAATTACAGAATGCTATAACAGATTGAATACATTATTAACTCAATATTCTCATAAATTCTCAAAACTTGCCACCAAAAAGTAAGCTTCACATAACAGTAATGTTGGTAAAATGTAGTTATAAAAATAATATATATTTATATATTATAATTGGATTTTGTTTCCTCCAAGGACCTCAACATAAGTCCAACCTATCAAGGAGAGACCCAAATGATTCATAGATCTCGGCCTCAAACTTTTAAAAAATATCTTATTCAAGACCCACGACAAAGACTCTTGTATTAGAACACTCTAAGCACAAACTCACTAACTAAAAAAGACACATCATTAGTGTCATAGGAACATTCTCATGATTTACTAATAGTCCTTAGCTTCAAAGTGTTTTCATTGTCAATTAATGATTTCGACAACCTATTTAGACTAAGTTGACCATTTAATTTTCAAGGGCCAAGCTAGGGTACGTGTTATCTTAGAATTCTAATTATCCTCATTTATGAAGATCTCGGAGTATCCCAAGATTTTTAGATAAATCTTGAAGTATCTCAAGATTTTTGGATAAATCTTACTCTTATAATTTTAAAGTAGATTTAAATTAGGAAGGTTAAGATGTGTCTTAATTTTGATAGAACTCAATAATCTAATATACTATGACTTATAAAAAGAAGGCTAAATAATTGCATAAGGGATGGACCCTTGAAATTTTGAAACTCTATTCCAGGAAACACATAATCTCTTTTTATGACTATTATTAATTTCCTTCCTTCATCTTCACCATAAACATATTATTGACTTAAACATAAGAGAGGTCATTGCCAAGAATAATTTTCAAAGTGGCCTAACCATGTTTATAGTTGTAGGAGCACTTTTAAGGTCCAGCACGTGTCAAGGGTAAGGATGGCAAAAATACCAAACCATGACCCTGACTCAGACTTGAAAAAATATGAAAACTTTGAAAAACCTATATTAAAAAAAACTCAAAAAAATCTTGATTTTTTTTTTCTGGATTCATGTTCTATTTTTTAATATTTTTTTAGTCTACACCAACTCTGGATTTTTCATATCTGAAGAAACTTAGCCCATAAACCTGAGTTTTTCCTACTAACCTAAATTAAAATTTGGAAATTTGCCTCTCGGTCTCTCATCAAGCTTTCGCGGTGTCACCTCTTGGTATCTCTTTATCATCATTAACTCAGTCTCTATCTCATCAAGCTCTTACCTTTTAGTCTCTGTCATCACTCATTATCAACTTGTAAGTCTCTCAACTGAGTCAACTCAACTCTCAGTCTCTCTCTCAAGTTTCATTGGGTACTATTTTGTAATAGTGATTCATGATGGTTATCATTTGTTTGTTTTGATTATTTTTTCTTTTTGTAATAGCGACCATAATTTAATACAATACAATAATAATGTCATGTAGACAAACTTTTCCTATTATGCATAACAGGTAGTATTTTTATGGCATTATTGAATATTTTCTAATCCATTTTTTCTTTATAATTTGGACTCAAAATGGATGCTCAATTTAAATTTATTAAAGGAAAAATGTCATAGGTATCCCAAACTTATAGCCTAAAAGGCACTTTCACCCCAATAAAATTTTTAATACCCAATTTTGCTCTAAGTCGTCAAAATTTTTCGTTAGTTTGGACAAAAATAGTGCTCTAAACATACAATTACTAGTTTACTCCTATAGATAATTGAGTTTTCATGTACTATTTGTAAGTGAATATATGATTAATTGAGTGTACATATAATTTTAAATTTTATTACATGTAGCAGAAGTATCTCATACAATATGCACTCATTCTTAGCAAAATCATACACATATATCTCATATATGTATATATGTATTAATTAAACTAGATAGCAAATGAGTAAGACTTACTCGGATTGAAGGTAGTTTTTAATTTTTCTAGAACTTCAATGTCCAAATCTTGAGCTTACCTTAAAGTGTGTTGTTGCACAATTCTAGTTCACAACAAAAATAATAGGATAGTGAATCTGGAATAGTAGCCACAAAAATGTTCCAGCAACAAGTGTTTATATTTGAGTGAGATGATATGAATACTTTGTGTTTTTGGTTTTGTTCTTCATAACCCTTTTCTTAGGACACTTGGCAAAAACACTTAAAAATGGCCAGAAAGATATTCCTTTACCTAAAGTTGGAATTTTTTTAATTATTTTAAATAATCAATAGCCAACAACAAGGCCCCTTATTAGTTAAATTATACAATTTTCATAATTGATGTTTTTCGTTTTGCAATAATAATAAAAAACAAATTTTGTATTAATTATTCAATTCTTTTTTGAATAATTACTTTTACCTCACTTATTTTTACTAGTAAGGTAAATCGGTAATTTCAAGGTAAAAATAATTTATGGGCAATATTGTGCCACTTGTCAATATCCTATTGGTTAAAACTCTTGTTAACTAATTATATGATTTACTTAACATTTAAGTCTCGATAAGTACACATCCTAAAGAACCATTGAAACATATTTTTGATTTGTTGGAATTTTTTTAACAAAACTATTAAATCTAATACGTTACCCCAGTGCACAACGAGTACATTTCATATTGTGAGACTCTCTAGGTTCACTCTCATACATATGTTACGAATATTACAAAGCGGCGCGTTAGACCATACAAGTTGAGCCTATAACATATCTGTATAATCCCTCTATCGTTGATATCCTAAAAAAGTGGAGATATAGATCAACACCGTCAAATTTTCATATGCTCGACTATAAACTTATATATAGATTTATATTTCAATAAATAATATCTATAAACACTTTTGAGATATTATTTATCCCTAGGGTAAAACTCTTTTCTCGAGTATTACTATTTATGGCCATAAGACTTTCTAAAACACAATCTTAAAGGATTGAGATATATTACTCACCCAAATGAGTTAATAAATCCCATATCTACAAACATCGGACTCTATGAGCATCATACCATACTCAGTGAAACCCAGCGGTCAAATCATAAAAGGTTTCTGACATGTGGAGAACCAAAGTATGATGGATCACTCACAAGCCTACTGTGAGGCTCAGATAAAAAGATTACGAATACTACTCAACTTGAGAAGACTTTCAATTGACAGTTTTATGGTATGTTTATTGGAAGTCCTCGTGAGTCTAACAATACCCAGTCCTTACTGAATACCTATATCTCTATACGAGCTTTAACTAATCTCATGATCTGTTAAGATAAACCATCCAGATATAGACATACATTGATCTATATATAATAAGGTTATAGCCGACAGACCCGCATTATTGAAGATAGATTAGAAACATAACATTTGAGAATATATTTGCATAATGACATTTTCTAGTACCATTTGTAACTCCTTACACATGATTACTAATATATTTTTAGGTCTTTATCCAATTTCAGATAAGGTACTAACTTTTTAGATTTTGCTGACTCTTATAACTTGTTAACTCTTACCGGTTCTAACTCTTAGCATTTATAACTTTCAGTATTGCTAATTCTTCGCACTGATCTAAACTCATTTAGACCAGATCTAAACTTCTACAGTTCATACAATCTCTAAAATGTTGCTAGGCATCTTATTATTGGGATTTGTGCTCACGTGCCATCCTAAATTGTATGAATATTTAATTTTGTAATATTTATACAATGCATATTTTATTAAATCGCTAATTACATTAAATAATGGTATACTGCTTGTAACGCTACATATTTACTTCCATTCCATATCTCATAAAGAGTAGAAGGAACAACTTTCGATGAAATTTTGTTCAATATATGAGCAGTAGTTTTTAGAGCATATCCTAATAGATATTCAATGAAATTGGTAAAGCTCACCATTGATCAAACCATATCTAATAAAGTTCAATTCTTCATCTCCAAAATACCATTGTGTTATGGAGTTCCTGAAGGACTAAACTAAGCGAAAATATAGTAACCACTTATACAACATCGAAAAAAATAAATATTTATATATGTATAATATTCATATTTTATTTATATGTAGATGATACTTAATTTATGTATTGTTATTAGTATTTTTTGTATAGATTAAGGACATACTATTAGTATTGGGTTTATTTGCAAGACTTTAGATTTATTTTAGGGACCAAATTATAATACTTTAAAAGTTTTGGGGGTTAATTTATAAATACTAAAATTTAGCCTCTTAGTATAAAAATACACATTTTAAACTCTAATTTACTTAGTTTTGGGTCGAGCCACTCTTTTAGAGAGAGAAAAGAGAGAAATAGAGGGGAGAGAAAGAGAAGAAGAAGAAGAAAAGGAAGAAGAAATTGAAATTTTGAGTTTTAAGAGGTATATCATAACTATTTTTCAATTTATTGGTGTTAATTAAGTTAATTCCTTTAATTTTTGATTTCTGGACAAATGAAAAATTGGAGATCTGATGTGAATTTTGTAAGATATATTGAGAATTGATGATGATTAGGTAGATAGCTTGATAAATCATGATGAATTACAGAATTTCTACTTGATAGTCTCTTGATCTGAGAATTTTATAAATTGTTGTACTTCGATTCTAGTTTTGGACTTTGATAATATAAAACTAGACATGTCTAGAATCATTTGAGACTTTGAATTGATTGAAAATTTCAGAAATTAAATTTGTAGTGAATTTACCAAAATGACCCTAAAATTCTAAAAATTTCATGTGTTAACAGTATAATACAGTGACAAATAATTTTTGATCTGCTGAATGATCTTCCAAAATTACAAAATTTTGGAATATGATAAATTTATATGTCTAATATGATTATCTAAAATTGAGAATTTAGATCAATATGGTTAAATTGTTATAATTTTCTAAAGCGTATCCACTCATTGCAGTATTTGATTAACATATTTTTAAAGTTATAGAATAAAATAGTTTTAAAATAGTTTTAAAATACTTTTGGCAGGGATTTTGAAGTGAAATATTTATCATGGATTGAAATATGTGTCAAGAGTAATTCTGTGATAGCTTTATAATTTTTGAATTAGTATATGATTTTATAAAATTGGGAGACTGAATACTGTTCAGTAAATATCTTGATCCCGCTAGAATAATAGTTTGGATTTGTTGGTGTTTATGAAATGGATTATGTAGGAATTATGATATAATATTCATATATGAGGAGGATATATGAGTTAAGAAAGATATATTCTAATTTTGGAGCAATTAGACATCATTTGATATATATGAAAATTTTGTTAAGTGTATGTGGTCAGAATGACAAGTTTTGAGAAACCAAGTAATTAGACCAATTCGATATGATAATTGCAATATATGTAAATTTGTAACCTATTTAAAGTGTTTTATGTGAATGTTGAGGCTTATGAAAGGATTAATCTCTATTGATAGGTTAAGGAGAATTAAGCATTATACTTGAAAGTGTTAAGAGGTAAGTATACTAGACTTTTACTGAAATCATAATAAGCGTAGTAATTGTCTATGTATGATTTTGTAAATGTGCTTAGAAATAGGTTTATGTTATGCCAAAGTATATTTGATATGAAATGTGAAAGACATATGTTTATGAATGTGAGCATTGACATTGAGCATGGACATACATGTGTTTATAAAAGTGAGTTTTTAAAATAAAATGTATTTAACAAAGTAGCTTTTGAAGTAGAAAATGTCCATGAGATATGTTTTGTATTTTGAGGATGCTTGAACTCACTATTTACTTAGTAGGCCCTTTATGTGATTTGCGATGCCTTTATGTGTAGCATTTCCTTTAGGATTGGTATATGTTATGTGTTTCGTATGTAGGGTGGATCCTATTAGTACCTAAAGGAAGATTGAGTCATCACATTCGTGTAGTGGCGTATTGGTGCATGTGAGAGGACTCATCGATGATCAAGGTGAGGGTTTGGCTCTTACCTTTGGGCATGAGTATTATATATGTATAATTTAAACCTCACTTGTACTATTTTTCTCATACGGAATGTCACCTACGAGTGACATTTGGCTCATTATGTGATATGTGATATGAAAGTCCTACTAAGTAGTAGTTAAGTGATGGTATTTCTATTATATATTTTTAAAAAATGTGTAAGTGCTTACCTGATATGTGATTTGATAAGATTATGATTTTGATTTATCACAACATATTATACATATGCATTGTGTGTATATATATATATATATGTATTTGTATTTTGATATATGAAAAATTAGTATGCTTACTGAGTTTTATACTCATTATAGTTTATGGTGATTTCAGGTAAATAAGGTACACATGTGCTTAGCGGATTTGGCAAGGCTTTTGCTGTCCTTTGGGTTTCCTAAGTTGCTAGGTTGCTAAGTGTTTCATTTGTGGACACATAGTTTAAAATATTTGATTTGTCCCTATTGAATAAATACTTATGTGTTATTTTATTAGGTGTGGTTGTATTTAGTTTATGTTTCACCAAGTATGGTCATGGGTTGATTTTGCATTAAACTTACTAGCAACTTGATAAGGATTCCTATATTGAATTCAAGTTTGAAATTTTATGCAATATTAATTATGAGTGCACATTATTGAATGAGTGTAAGTTATGTCATTTTTCAGATCTTTTGAGTCCGGGGCGTGACAGAAAATCCCATTCTTCTTTAAATAATCCAAAAATTCATTGTTTATGTATTCACTCCCTCGATCTGATCAAAGACATTTGATATACTTTTCTGTTTGTTTCTCTACTTCAAGTTAAAACTCTTTGAACTTTTCAAAAGTTTTTGACTTATGTTTCATAAAAAACACGTATCTAAATCGTGATAGATCATCGATAAAGACAATGAAGTATTAAAACTCACCAATTGCAGTGTGATTTATTGGACCACATACATCACTATGTACAAGTTCCAATAAATTAATGGCATGATGTCCAATACCAGTAAATGGAGCTTTGGTCATGTTTTCTTAAATACAAGATTCATAAATTGGATAAGGTTCTATAGTCAAACTAGGAATTTGACCATCCTTAAATAGACGAGATAAGCATCTCATACCTATATGACCTAATCTCATATGCCATAATTCGGTCTCGTTTAAATTTCCCGAGCTACTATTAGCATTTACCTGTACATTCATAACATTTCCTATTGTATCCAATATATAATGGCCATTAATCAACCGACATTCATCTAATAAAATATTATCCAAATCATACAAATAAAAGGAACTTTTCTAAACATAATGGAAATTGATATCCCTTACTGTCCAATACAAGAATGGAAATAATTTTTCTAAACACAACCGATAAGGTTCTATAGTCAAACTAGGAATATGATATCCCTTACTGTCCAATACAAGAATGGAAATAATTTTTTAGATAATGTTTGGCACATAATAATAATTATTCAAAACAATAATTTTATTACATGGAAGAAGTAAATTAAAATGTTCGATAGCTTCGACCTGTATGAAATCACCATTACCAACACGAAGCTGTACTTCTCCAGGCTATAACATTCTAACTTTTTCAGACCTTGCAACACATTGCAGATATAAGAAAGACAAGTAGTATCTAATACTCAGTCAGTAGTAGCATCAAATGCTAAAGAAATGTCAATGACAGGTAAATGCATACATGAGGCGGTCTTTTTAATCGTGACAAGGTATTTTGGGCAATTACGCTTCCAGTGCCCATCCTCGATGCAATGAAAATATTTTCCTTTTACTTTGTTCTTATGTTAAGGCTTGGATATATGTTACTTTTGAGGACCTATGTTGGGTGTATGTTTTTCTTCTTTTTATTCTTCCCTTTAAACTTCTTAGAAGCCTTCGGGGTCAAAGATGTAGCACCTTGAACATAGAGGGTCATATCCTCTTTGTTCATGTCATTTTGAGTTATTTTTAGCATGTTATGGAGATCAGTATAAGTAGAGGTTAATCCCTGCATGTTGAAGTTCATGATGAACTGTGCAAATGACCCTAGAAATGATTGGAGAATCAGACTATCCCTCGATGTATTACTTATTGAGATATCTATAGTTTTTAACCTCTCAATATAAGATATAATCTTGAGGACATGGGGACTCACTAGACTGCCCTCAGGTTGTCTAAGTTGAAAGAGAGATTTGACAACCCTGTATATTTTAACTTGAGATCGATTACCAAATAACTCCTTTAAGTGGAGTATTATGTTGCCAATATTGTCCATGTAGACATACTCTCTTCAAAACTTCGTAGACATTGAGTTAAAGATGTGCGATTTGACTTTTAAATCACCATCCAATCATTTATGATATATCTCATTTTCTTTTGGAGAAGCATCATTAGAAATAGCTTGGGGTAGGCGTTGATCAATTACATACCTAACCTTATCAAAATTTAGAACTATTCTGAGATTCATAAGTTAGTCAACATAATTTTTTGCACCTTTGAGTTGGTATGCATCAAGGATACGAATGAGTGGGTTACTTGAAGCCATTTAATCTTCACAAGATAAAAAGAAAAAGATGTTAGCGGAATATTTCAATCGCTAATAAATAATATTCTAGATCACGAGTATAACAGTTATACATTTTTTAATCTAAAAATATCTTTCTACTATTTTACATAATCTCTTTAATCTCTCAAACGAAAAAATGATAGTTTTAAATTCTTTAAACTATACAGTGAGAAGTAAACCTTATTGACATTTTACTTTAACCTCACGCTGTAGTAATATTGACCTTTGTAAACCCAAAAGGTAGATAATTATTGTTAATTACATCTCATGCAACTCTTATTAATGATCCTAAATAAATCTTATCCTCACGTTATAGCAATATTGAATAAGAGTATTCCAGATTAACTTGTCAATCAACAAATATATGTTATCAATATTATTCTCATGCTATAGCAATATTCGGAAATATGTTCTCATATATTTGTTCCATTTCATATTTTATCGGCATAGCCCAAATCACGCCAATCAATCCTTTCTGTAGCAATATTGGAAAATATCAAAGTAACTTTTCTAACACTGTATTTACAAGATGTATCATATTATACCATTATCTCATAACGAAATATTATTCAATTTAATTAAGAGAGATTTTCTAAGCACATCCTCATCTCATGTAAATGATTAATTTAAATTATTCATTTAATTTTACATAAACACAATTAACCTCCACTAATTGTTAGGATTTGTACTCATGTGTCATCCCAATTTTGTATGAACATTGTATTTTCATACTTATATAATAAATAAATATTTCATTAAATCACTAATTATTTTTATTAAGGTAAGATGCTTGTAACATTTTGGACATTGTATTGATCTGAAAGAGTTTAGATTAAGTCTAAAGAGTTAGAACCTTATCTAAAATGGGACAAAGACCTGAGAATATACTTGTAATGACATAGTTGCAAATATTTGCAAGCATTGCTAAGATACATCATTGTGTAAATGTGTTCTCAAATTAAATGTTCTTAATCTATTTCCACCGATGCAAGGTTTATCGAATAGAACCAATTTATATAGATCAGTGTATATCTATATCTGGATACTCCAGAATATTAATCGTAGCAAATAATGAGCTTAGTGAAAGCTCGTATAGATATACATGCATTTAGTAAGGATTGGATACTAAACTAGACTCAATGAAGACCTCTAATAGATTTCCTATAAATCTTGAGTAGTATTTGTGGTCCATAAACTTGAATACTATGGTGGGCTTATGAGTGATCCACCATACTTAAGTTCCACATATATTAGAGACCTTTCATGGTCTGACCGCTGGGTGTCACTAGGTATGATCTGATGCTTATGGAGTTCGGTGTGTGTAGATATGGGATTCGTCAACTCATATAGGTGAGTAAAATATTCAAATACTCTAAGGTTGTATTCTATAAAGTCTTATATCCATAAGCATTTAATCCAGGAATGAGTTTTTTGTGGAGTAAATAATATTGCAAAAGAATTTGCGTATATTATTTATTAGAATACGCATCAAAAGAGATAAGTTTATGGTTGAGTAATAGGGGATTTGACGCTGTTGATCTATGTCTCTACTCTTTTAGGATATTAATGATAGATGGATTGTACGAATATAGATTAACCTCAACTTGTATGGTTTAACTCATCATTTTGTATTATCCATAACGTATGTATGTGGGGCATCAGTTATAGACTTACGAAAATGTTTCGTGAGACAAAATGGGTATGAACTTAGGGAGTCTCACTATATAAAGTGTACTCGTTGAGCATATGGGTAGCGCACCGGATTAAATTGTTCAATCTAGAAAGTATTTAAAAAATATGAATTTATTTTAAGATCTCTCAGGGAGTAGATAAGGTTTAAGTGTTAAACCCAAAATTGTGCCAAGTGAGACTTGACACTTTTATCTACCTAGTATATGTCTTAAATTGTGCCAATAATTTGTATTGGTACTAAATTGGACATTGGTAAATATAGCTATCATTTAAATAAAATAATTATTATTTTATTTAAATTAATTTATTTGATTATAAATTATTTCAAGGTCTCTTGGAGAGATTATAAAATTTAAGTGTTAAGCCTGAAATCTTAGCAAGTGAGACTTATCACTTTTACCTTTCTATTAAATGTCACATATTATATCATTAAGTTTTTAGGGTATGACATGTGATAGGATTTCATTGGCTTAATTAATAATTGGTAAATATTAAATATTAAATAAATTATTTTATTTAATGATTAAGCCATGAAATCATTTCCGCCAATACATTTACAAGGTTATTATAATAGCAATTCTTCGTTATTAAAGGAACAGGTGGCAATATATTGAATAAAGCTTTGCAACAAATTGAAATACTATTCGATAATTAGGCCACCAAAATGCTTTATTTAATCGGCCACCATCTTTATTATATTCGGCTAAAATAAAATTACTTTTATGGTGTGTCATATTTTTCATTTGGCATGAGGTGGCTTGATTTGATGAATTACAAACTATTTTGTTATTATAATTTTCCTTTTATTTGGCCAACACACCTAGTACGTTGTCACCATTCATTTTAGACAAGCATGAGATGCAGTTTTAGTTTTTATATTTTTAGCACCTCATGCTTGTATAATAAAGACATTAGCCCTTTTTAGATTTGGCATGATCACGACAATATAGGCTATATATATGCGCCTTAATTCATTTATTTAAGTAGCGATAAGAAAAATGTGAATAAAAGGTGAGTTGAGAGATAGAATTTTAATAAAAGTAAGTGTTGTTTCAAATATTCCAAAAAAAAAAAGTTACTATTCTAGCTTGAGGAAGCCCACCATGTCCCCAACTAAAAATGTTCAAAGTACGCTTTAAGGGTGAGTCACTTAATCTCATTAGTGCAATGAGATTATTTTAATGTATATTAATTCCACTGTGTTGTACATATGTTATGCTATTATTATTAAATTATTTAATTATGCACACAAGTGCACACGCACACAACACCAACACTAATAGGGCTCTCATTGTGGTTATTAACGTAAATAAATGATTACATCATGTTATGACAATTATAAAAGCATAATACAGCAATAAAATAAGTCAAAAAATAAAGAAAAACAAATAATTTGTTTTTTCCAATTACAGTGTTGGATGCCGCTGTGCTCAAAGGCTTGCACTGTGGGGTTGGACTCTATTACCACATTCCAGTGTCCGAAAATTAGTTTTTCATATTCTAGCACCCAATTTTTTTTTTATGTATATCATGTTTATTATACATCATTTGTTCAATTCCAAACATCAACATGTTCAAGTACATCTCAAAAATATACTATGTTTAATTTTAAACAACATCAGGTTCCAAATCAAACATCATCATGTTGTTCAAAATTACAACATCAACATATTAAATATTCAACAACATCAAGTATCACACACATAATTAGCATGCTCTGATACCATTTGTTTAATGAGTGTGTGATTAATTAAGAGTACATGTAATTTTAAATTTTATTTCATATAGCGGAAGTATCTCATAATATACACTCATTTTTAGTAAAATTATATACATATATCTCATATATGTTCATATGTATTAATTAAACTAGATAGCGAATGAGTAAGACTTACCCGAATTGAAAGTAGCTTTCAATTCTTCAAGAATTCTAATGCCCAAATCTTGAGCGTACCTTGACGTGTGTAGTTGCATAATTCTAGTTCACAACAAAAAAATGGTGGGATTGTGAATCTAGAATAGCAGCCTCAAAAATGTTCTAGCAATAAGTGTTTATGTATTGAGTGAGATGATATGAATACTTTATGTTTTTGGTTTTGTTCTTCACAACCCTTTTCTTAGAACACTTGCCAAAAACACTTGAAAATGGCCAATAAGATATTTCTTTACCTAATGTTGGAACATCTTTAATTATTTTAAGTAATCAATGGGCAACATCAAGGCCCTTTATTAGTTAAATTATACAATTTTCATAATTGATTTTTTTTGGCAATAATGATAATAAATGATTTTAAAATTAATTATTCAAAAAACATTTTTTTGAATAATTACTTTTATCTCAATTGTTTTTACTAGCAAGGTAAATCAATAATTTCAAGGTAAAAATAATTTATGGACAACATTGTGCCACTTGTCAACATCCCATTGGTTAAAACTCTTGTTAACTAATTATGTGATGTACTTAACATGTGGAACTTTTTCATACGTCTGTGAACAATGTCCCACACACATGTTACAGATGTCATAAAGCGACGCATTAGACATACAAGTTAAGGCTATGACATATCAGTATAATCCCTCTATCATTGATATCCTAAAAAAGTGGAGACATAGATCAACACCATCAAATTTTCATATGCTCGACTGTAAACTTATCTATAAATTCATATTTCAATAAATAATATCTATAAACACTTTTGAGATATTATTTATCCCTAGGGTAAAACTCTTTTCTTGAGTATTGCTATTTATGGTCATAAGACTTTCTGAAACAAAATCTTACAGCATCAGGATATATTACTCACCCAAATGAGTTAATAAATCCCATATCTACACACATCGAACTCTATGAGCATCATACCATACTCAGTGACACCCAGTGGTTAGACCATAAAAGGTTTCTGACATGTGGAGAACTAAGGTATGGTGGATCACTCACAAGCCTACTGTGAGGCTTAGATCAAAGGATTACGAATACTACTCAATTTGAGAAGACTCTCAATTGACGGCTTTATGGTATGTTTATTGGAAGTCCTCGTGAGTCTAACAATACCCAGTCCTTACTGAATACCTATATCTCTATACGAGTTTCAACTAAACTCATGATCTACTAAGACTAACCATTTGGACCATCCAAATATAAACATATATTGACCTATATATAATAAGGTTATCACCGACAGACCCGCATCAGTGAAGATAGATCATGAACATAGTATTTAAGAACATATTTGTATAATGATATTTGCTAGCACCATTTGCAACGGTTTATAACTACGTCATTACTAATATATTCTCAGGTTTTTGTCCTATTTCAGACAATGCTCTAACTCATTAGATTTCGCTGACTTTTATAACATATTAACTCTTATCAGTGCTAATTCTTAGCATTTATAACTTTTAGAATTGCTAATTCTTTGTATTGATCTAAACTCCTTTAGACGAGATACGAACAATTTTAGATTATACAATGTCTGAAATGTTACAAGCATTATACCATATATTAAATATAATTAGTAATTTAATGAAATGATAATAGTATAAATATAAAACAAATATTCATACATAAAAAGGATGGTACGTAAGGATAAATCCCAAAACTATACTGTTGGGTAGATTACTATTTTATCCTTCCACCATCTAAATTGATGGCAAAATTTGACGGATTAGGATAAAATTAGGTATTAAAAATTTTATTAGGGTAAAAATGTCTCTTAGGTTATAATTAAGGGTAAAAATGACCTTTGCCTTTTATTAAACTTTATTTTGGGTCATTGAGTTTTGTTTGCCTTTACTCTACATATTTAATTGTTGATACTACTTAATTTAACATAATTCATTGAGTTTTACATTACAGTATCATTTTGACTATCTTTGTACAATTTGAAATCACAAATGTTTTAAAAAAAATTCGAGTTAAAATTTGAGTTCAAGGTTACCCGGACTTGACTTGGACATAAACCCAAACCCAACCTATACTAAAAACAAATTTGGTGCAACTCAAGTTTTGGGATAGCTTTTGGACCTGGATCTAAAATTTTCTAACCTTAGTCAAGAGATACCATCTAAGCCTAGTTTGAAAGGATCTAATTCGTTGTTCCTAAAGAGAAACAAATTCAATTCATGAGCCTAAAAATTTTCAAATTCTACAGCTAACAACTAGACACCATATATGGAAACGGTGTAAAAGGTCATGAAAGGCAACCCCCTGAAGATCAATAAGATGGTTACCCAATATAAGATTACCAGAGACAATGAGAAAAATCAGTGATTGATAGAAAAACCCAGACCAAACAAAGTCATTAGAGTTATGAGATGATAATTAAGGCACACCAGGAGGAAGTCGCCTCTGCCTGGTGGGTTTAAATGGAAAAAGAACTAGAGGTGATAAGAAAAGAGATAGATGAGTTAAAAGATTATTAGCAGAAGTATTGGAAAAGCATAAAAGACCAAAGGAGCAGCATGAGCTTCGAGGAGTGACTGACTAATGAATGGGCCTATTAAATGCACGAGAACCTCTCTCACTACCTCGCGATAGTAGATTTCCTACTCGGTTTACCTGAGAACAAAAAGGAAAGGGATACAAGGAGATGAATCATTAAGGGTGGAGAGTAAATTTCAGAGAATGAGATCACGTCGAGATGAGTGGGCACCTACATACTTAGAAGTTAGGGATTCAAGGCAAATAGGTTGAAACCTGAATCAAGTTAGGAATGAGGATGATTTGGATTAGCATAATGCTAATAGAATGTTGATGAATAAAAAGAAAATCAGAGAAAGTGCACGTGGAGATAGGTAGATAAGTGTGGTATAAAGTGAAGTGCCTTTAGAAGAGATGGTCAAAGGATTGGAAGATTGATTACACGAGCTTATGAAAGGTAATGAAAGGCTAGAACTACATTCTCAAAAGTGACTGAGAATGAGTGAAAGTCTCCATTTACTAATGAGCTTGGGGACATGGAGTTTCCTATAGCCTTTTGACTGCCCAACCTTCTACTTTATAAGGGAATGGTTGACCTAAACTACTATATAGATCAGGTGATCGATAGACTGTCTATCAAGGATTAAGGCATATCCAAATATGCTGCTTAGTTCATATTAACTTTGGAGAGTAGACCTTCTTCTCATATTAGAATTTGAAATAGATGAGCATATCTTTTTATAGTAAGCTAACATATAAGTTTGTCCAGCACTTTTAAAGAGCATGTAAATTAGTCAAAGATCCCTAATAGCTAAAAAAGCTCATGTAAAATTAAGCCAAGTGCTAGAAAGATTTTATAGGTCAGTTCACAAAGAAGTAATCCAACTTGGGGCTTTTGACTTTCCAATTACCCTAGAAGCTATAAGGAAGGATTGTGGTTAAATCGATTCTGGTGTAATTTGATTGAGAACCATATTATAACTTATGCACCAGCTTATGACTGAGCACCCAAGTACATAAAGATCTAGAAAGAAAAGGAGGCGAGGAGGTCGGCGACAATAAAGATTCGGGGGAAGAATTCAGGGAAAATAATTGAAAAGCTCTCTTAAGAGAAAAATGTTGTAGGAAAGAAGAGATTGAACACCTCTAAGAATTATGAAAAAGGCCAAGATAAAAAAGCAAAAAAAATCTCCCCTTAGAATGGCAAAGATCGAAGAGGAGAAGTGTGTCCCCTTCACTATTTATTTAGAGATCGTCTTTAAAGCTATCAAAAAGAAAGGTCTACTTGAGGAGTTGGTTGCTATAAAAGCATTCGTGACATGTAGTAACAAAGATAAAAAGTGTGAGTTTCACCAAGATCACGTACATATAACCAATAAAAGCCACCATATAAGCTATCAATTTCCTGTATGAAGATATATTGATGGTTTCAGTATATGTGGCAAGCAGTAATGTCAGCCGAGTATTCATCAATTTTGAGAGTTCAGTGGATATCATATACAAGGAAGCATTAGACGAACTTGACATTATAGACCCCTTTATATGGATTTAGAGATGGTTGTGTCATATCGTTTGGAATTATCAGCTTACCCGTGTCTCTAGGAGAGAGAACCTATGTGAAGACTATGATGTTGAGCTTCTGGTGATTGAATAGCCTTTCCCTTATAAAATTTTAATAGGATGAACCTTAATAAGTAATTATAATGTGAGCATATCTATTTACTACTTAAAGTTAAAGTTTCGAGCTGGGGATGAAGTAATAGTAGTCTTTGAAGATCAAAAAATGGTAAAGAGTTACTACTCAACCTTAATAAAGAGGACTTTCTGTATCTCGACTCTATACCTAAGGGAGAAGGAGAAGCCACAATCCTCGAGGCTAATTGAAGAGCTACTCATAAGAAAGTGGTGAAGGTCATCTCACAATTTGAATAAAGGATCAAGGATGGTTTAAGCACTTTGTTAAGAGAATTCTCAGACATCTTTACTTGGTCACATGAAGACATACCAGTGATAAACCCTTCTCTAATCTTTCATGCCCTAGTTGCAAGCTCATTCTTCAAGCTAATCAAGCAAAAGAGAAAAATCTTTAATCAGGAGAGAAATGAGGACTTGGTGACTAAGGTCGAGAAATTATTAGTAGCAGGGTTTATTCAGGAGGTCCATTACCTTAAATGGTTGGCTAATATGGTAATGGTAAAAAACAAAACAATAAAAAGTGACGAATGTGTATAGACTTTATAGACCTAAACAAAGCATGTCCAAAAGATAACTCCCATCTCCTAAAGATTGATCAGCTAGTAGACTTAATGATCAAGCATTTACTCATTAATTTTATGGATGTCTTCTTAAGATACAACAAAATTAGGATGTTTTCTCTTGGTCAAGAGAAAACATCCTGACCAAGAGAAAACATCCTAATTTTGTTGTATCTTAAAAAGACATCCAGGGAAGATTTCATTTATTATTCATTATAGGACCTACTATTACAAGGTTATATTTTTTGGGCTAAAGAATATAGAAGCTACTTACTAGAGATTAACAGGTTATTCAAGCCTTTAATTGTAAAAATCATAAAAGTCTATGTGGATGACATAATAATCAAGTCAATGCTATTTGAGGACCACGTGGATGATATAAGGAAAATATTTTAAAATCTCAATAGTGCATAATATGAAGTTAAATTTAAAGAAATGTGCGTTTGGGGTTGGGTCGAGTAAATGCCTAAGATTTATGGTGAGCCAGAAAGGAATTGAGGCTAATTCTGATAAAGTCAAGGCTATTTTGGAGATGGAATCCTTGAGTATCATGAAAAAGATCTAGAGGCTAAGAGGTTGAGTTACTATACTTAGCAGGTTAACTTAAAAAGCTACTGAAAAGTATTTTAAATTTGTTTAGACATAAAAAAAAAGAAAAAAGAAAAGACAAGGTAGACCTCTTAGTGTAAAAAGACCTTTCAGCAACTTAAGGCTTATTTAGCCTAAACATCCACCTAGTAGTGCCAAGGATAAGATTAACTATTTATTTACTTGGGTGTCACATCACAAGCTATAAGCTTGGTCAAAGAAAAAGATGCTTACATGCATGTTTACTTTGCTAGTAAAGCTTTCAACAATGCCAAAGTTGCTACCTTCAAGCTAAAAAGCTAGCTCTCGCATTGGTCGTGTCTTAAAAAAAGCTATAGCCTTACTTTTAGGCATATATAGTAGTGGTCCTCACTAATCAGCCCCTAAGATAAATCTTACATAGACCCGACTTTTCTGGATGATTAATTAGGTGAAAAGTCGAGCTTAGTGAATTCAACATTTATTATAAGCTAAGGACAGCTATCAAAGGTAAACCTTCATAGAATTTATTGCTAAATGTACATATGGAGATTTGATTATGCAAGAGGAAGCCTCATCTAACATATCCTCGAATGGTTAAATATATGAGGACCCTCAGACTATAACTTGGATACTATATATTGATAGAGCGTGATGTATGATTTCTAACTAAGCATAAGTGCATGCCATCGCAAAAAGTAATAAAGAGTGAGTAGAGTATCGTTGCCTCGAGGAATTATTGTTATTGTTATACTAAGTACTAAAATTATTTTTTCTTACTTTTATTTAGACAAATGAAAATTAAAATATAATAATCTAATCTAATAAAAATAAAACTGACAATCAAAATATGACTAAAGACAAGAAGATATAATTACCAATAATAGATAAAACTTAGGATTACAACTATCACTTGATATGTTAATTGAATCAATTTATATTTTCTTAAGTTAATTCCTCAATATATATTGTTGGCTAAGTCTATAATATTATTACAAGCCTCTGTCGATAGTCAAGTGACTATATCTTATCCTAATAATTACTTGTATGTTTATGGTAATCAGATGAAAATAAGATTTATTAAAACTATATATGTCATGTAGGTAGATGTCTATCCCACATGAAACTCATAGTTATTAATGTTGAAATTTGTGCTTATATGCCATCCCTTTATGTATGAATATTTGTTTAATATTTATATTAGTATAATTATTTTATTAAATCACTAATTATATTTTATATATAGTAAGATACTTGTAACATTTCAGACATTATATGATCTGAAATAGTTCAGATCTTGTCTAAATAAGTTTAGATCAGTGCTAAGAATTAGCAACGCTGAGAGTTATAAATGTTAATAGTTGACACTGATAAGAGTTATCAGATTATAAGAGTCAACGATATTTAAAGAGTTGGAGCCTTGTCTGAAAATGGAGAAAGGCCTGAGAATATATTAGTAATGATGTAGCTGCAAAGAGTTGTAAATAGTGCTAGAAAATGTCATTATGCAAATATGTTCTCAAATATTATATTCCTGATTTATCTTCACTAATGCTGGTCGGTCAATGAATACCTTGATAAATATATAGATCAGTGTATGTCTATATTTGGATGGTCCAGATGGTTAGTCTTAGCAGACCATGATTTTAGTGGAAGTTCGTATAGAGATACAAGTATTCAGTAAGGATTGAATACTGAACAGACTCACAAAAACCTCCAATAGACGTCCCATAAAGTCGTTAATAGAGTGTGTTTCGAGTTGAGTAATATTCGTGATCCTTTAACCTGAGTGCCATGGTGGGCTTATAAGTGACCCACCATACTTTGGTTCCACACATGTCAGAAACCTTTCATGGTATGATTGTTGGGTGTCGCTAGGTATGGTCCGATGCTCTTGAAATTCGGTGTGCATAGATATGGAATCCATCAGCTCATTTGGGTGAATAATATATCCTAATGCTCTAACATCATTTAATTAGTTGGCAAGAGTTATTAACTAATTAAATATTGACAAGTGGCACAATTTTGTTCCATGAGTTGTTTGACCATGAATTCACCTATTGACTATGTTAGTAGAATCAAATAAGGAAAAAATTAATTATTGAAATAGTTTTTGAATAATTGAATAAATATTATTTAAATAAATAATAATATTTATTTAGTTATTTATTATTTTGGTTTAGGTGGGAGACATATACTTAATTAGGTATAATTGCCACCAAATATTATTTTTTAATTTTTTGGCCACTTAACTAATTTTGGGACCACTTGTGAAGTGCTTAACATACCTAAACATTATTTTGAATAATTGATTAACAATGGTGAAGAAAAAGCGTGCTTGGAAGAGGGATTGAAGAGAGTTTTACTTTGAACAAAGTGTTGTGAGACAAAACTAAAGAGAAAGAAAAATAAATTCTTCGTATTTTTCTTTCAAGAAACAAAACCTTATTGCTAGAAATTCAGTTGCTGCTATTCTAGCTTCACAGTCTCACTGAATTGTTGTAAACTAGAATTGACCAATAGTACACTTTAAGGTGAGCTCAAAGTTGGAGCTATGAAGAATCTGAAATTGAAATCTTCACCAAAGTACTTCGAGGGTATGTTTTCTGTCATCTTATGTTGTTAATGATATATGTTACATGTGTATATATTGATCATATGCTTAATTACACTGCGAAATCATGTATATGATACATGTATTTAGTTTTGAACCCTAAAATACGTTAACAGTTACCTATGATCATATATCAAATTATTCAAGGCTAACACAAAAATTCATTTGTCAAGTTCATTAGGGTTCCCACAATAATCTAATTAGTGATCAAATAATTAGAAAATATTAAGTATAGAATAACTGAATAATTCTATTACTGAGTTTATACAAATAAGAAAAGAAATTGAATTCAATCACATAACAAGTTCAAAGTTGTAATCCCTAGAATAGAAACTTAGGTTATGGTGAAATAAAGAGTTTAAGAGTTTATTTAGTATAACATAATGAAAATCATGGAAAACTAGAAAGATAAAGAGTTAAAGAGATAAAATTAATTTTTCTGCAGTTTTAATATTCTAGTCTTCTTGATACTCTAAAAATTACTCTTTCTCTCTCTTCATTTTCTCTATCTTCTTTCTCTTTCTTTTTCTCTCTTTTTTTTTTTCCTCTTTTTTTTTTGAATTAGGCTTTTCAGTATTCTATTTATAGATTTTATAATTTTAAATTAGATTAAAATATCAAATATAAGTCAAATTAGGATTTACTGGTCACGTAATTACTGTTAATGTAGTGCGGTGATGCTGAACACACTATCTTGGGTGCTGCAGAACTGGTACAATAATAAAGTTATTGTAGCTTCATCACTGTAGCTAAATATTAATTATTTGCTCAATTGACTCTAAATCTACAAAATAAAAAATGAAGTGCATAAAAAAGTCAAATAATCTTAATTTAAATGAATAAATATTAAGTTTGGAAGATGAAAATATTATACCTAATTAACCTTTATCAAATACCTCTAAACTTAAGAGTTTGTACGTTCTCGAGCAAAGAGAACTAAAAATAAAAAAAAATAATAAACTAAACAAAAAGGATGGGTTGGTTGATGTTTAATAATATGTCTAAAAAAATGTATATATTCTACAACTCATGAAAAATATTAAATACCACAAAAGTTAGAATACTTAATCCATGCATTAGTCTTACCCCTGATGTGATTTACTTGGTGTGTGTGTGTTTGTGTGTAAGTTATTCTTATCAGTCATTTACAGTAGGATTAGTTTATACACACAATGATGTAGTAGTTGGTCTCTATGGATTTTTATTTATAACATTCTATATGTTTGCTTTTCATACCACTCTCCACTAATGTAGATGTACATATAATAAATAATCAAATATGGCTTTATTTATATTGTAATGTACCGCTAGGGTGAATGTAGGATAAAAGGGATAAATTTTAGTTTAATTCACACCATAAACTATACATTCATATTCTTGGATCATTAAATCTTTCATCAATTTTCTCAAAACTTCCCCCAAACTTATTTCAAAACTTTTATTGTCTAATTTGCTGCTCAATCTTTTCTTTTTCTTTTTTATCTAAGCTTAAGAGTATAGTAAAATTTTGTCTATCTTTTTTTTTTCTTGTTTTATTTCCTTATTTTTTTAGTAAACATTTCAAGCCACTATACCCCTAAACTTAAGTTTTCACTTTTCTTTTTAAACAACCAAAATTCACAACCATTCTTCATTCTACTCCTTCTAATAAGTTCAACAATTTCCACATAGCCTGTAAACAAACCACTATACATATGGAGTAAAGGGTGTTATGAAGGAAATTATTTTTAAAGGCTAAGGTATAGATGTGGTTAATAAAGAACAATAATCATTATGCTCAAAGTGGATGACTAGGGATAAAACTAATATAATAGGTTGGGTAGAAAGGCTAAAATGATCCAAACAAGGTTTAAAATCATTTTCTTAATCATGTGCGACTTAGAATTTTGCCTCAAGTGATAATCAAACAACCTTTAGAATGTGTGAGACCTCTAAGTGTCCTTGTTATGCATAAAATTTCTATAAGTAAGTAAATAAAATAAATGATCAAAACTTATGTGCTCAATGTGTTCAACAAATCATAAATAAGAAAATAATTACTACAAAGATTAAATATAAGAACAACAGCAATATCTATTATTTCATAAGAATTATATCAATGACAATCAAGTTCTTATCATTTACTATTAATCATCATACCAAACCCAAAACTAAATAACTAAAAAAAAAATTAACATACAAAACAACAAGCAAAATTCATGAAGCAGAAAATAAACATGGTTAAGTGTTTCCGTCCCCCAAACTTAAATTTGATATTGTTCTCAATGACGAAAAATAAAAATGAGAGTAAGAAACTTCCTTGGTATATAAACTCTCAGTCCCTTTCGTACGATAGAAGGCCCCTTCCATTCTTCCCTCTATGGAACCAGGCCAAATCTGAAGAATTACTGCAATTCTTTCTGAATAGCCTGGATTCTCCCGTCGAGATTCACTTTGAAAGTCTTACCTAAACTCTTCCAACTAAATATAATAAAGCCTTCCCAAATATCTTTCATGCTATCCAATTCGTTTTGCACTACAGATACGAAAAGAAGGACCCCTACTAAATCGAAAGGTCAAAGACAGAGACATAGTACTAGTTACCTAACTTGGCTCACTACTATGCTTTCCAGGTAAACCATAGTTTTGAACACTTAGCATTACAGTGTATGAGTCTTGATGTGTCGATTATGAATTTTTTGTCTATCTATTAATGTTGCAACTTCTTGTGTTGCTTTTTAAATGCTGACTTATTGTTCTAACAATAAAAGAAAAGAAAAGAAATTAAACAACATAAAAAAATAAAAATTTACTTGGGTTGCTTCCCAAGAAGCACTTAATTTAATATCATTAGCCTGACACCTTTCTTGACTCATAGAGGATCAAACTGCATATTATTGGTGTCTGCCTATAGAGCTTCAGTCAATGTCCAAGAGCATTGATATTCTTCTTCTTTGACTTCCATAGCTCTATGAGCAAATCTTTTAGATGTGGCCCTAACCATTTTGACATGAGCCTTACTGAAAAGATTTTAATAATAGACTGGAACACTGTACCTCGTTGGTTAATTTTCCCTTAATGAACTTATTTCACCACTTTTTAGTTTTTCTTTTATGTAGCATCGCCTTTTTATACACTTGATCTTTTATGGCTTCAATCACTTTCAGCTTAGGAGGTTGTTGTGCCTCATCTAGAATTACCATGTTGATTATGAAATAGTGGGAAAAAGTCTTAGAAAGCTATTGATCAAGATTCTTCTTTTGAAGTTTCTTTAGTAATAGAAGTGGTAGATTGCAATGACTCGAGTAGCTTAGTTGTTGTGCCTTTTCTTATTCTTCTTGCACTTTTTCCTTATCTTTTTCCATTTGTACTTCATCCTTGTTATGATTCTTTTTTTATTTGGTTATCTCTATTCCACTATCTATAGTGATTGCCCTATAGTGTTCAATTTTTTTTTTTATAGAATTGATCTCTGCATTGTTAGGCAATTCTTCTTGAGGATGATTATAGTTTATATCTATAGTTTGTTTAACTTGAGTCTTTACAGGCCACAGAGAAGCAGATTGGTTTTGTAAGAAAGTATTTGCATTCTCTATATTTGTATGAACAAATCTCTTAGATGATGCCCCAACCACTTTGATATGAGCCTTATCGGAAAAATTTTAATCTTAGACTAGAACACTATACCTCGTTGGTTGGTATATTAATTTTCCCTTGATGAACTTGTTTCACTGCTTTTTAGTCTTTCTTTTGTACGGCATCACCTTTTATACGCTTGATCTTTGATGGCTCTAATCACTTTTAGCTTAAGAGGTTGTTGTACTTCATCCAGAATTACCATGCCAATCATAAAACAATGGAAAATTTCTTGAAAAACTATTGAACAAGATTCTTCTCTTGAACTCTCCTAAGTAATGGAAGTTGTAGATTGCAATGACTCAGAAGCTTAGTTATTGTTATTTTTCTTTTTCCTTTTTTTCTTGTGCTTTCTCCTTATCTTCTTCTATTGAACAAGATTCTTCTCTTGAACTCTCTTAAGTAATGGAAGTTGAGATTGCAATGACCCAGAAGCTTAATTATTGTTCTTTTTCTTTTTCTTTTTCTTCTTGTGCTTTCTTTTCATCTTCTTCTATTTGCACTTCATCCTTGTAATTATTCTCTTCTGATTTGACTATCTCAATAGATGTAAGTTGCTTTATTTCACTAGCTACAGTGATTTCCTTGTAGTGTTCAAGCTTTTTTTTTTTATAGAAGTAATATTTGCGTTGTTAGACAATGTTTCTTGAGAATGATTATAGCTTGTGTTTATAATTTGTTCAACTTGAGTCTTTATAGCCTGTATAGAAGTAGATTGGTTTTGTAAGAAAGTATTTATATTCTCTATGTATTGTATGAACACATCCTCTAGGGTGGAGTTCTTCTCATGCTGTAGTAAAATACTATTGGAAGCTCAGGGGGACTTACTTGCTTTGAAGTTTGTTCTTGGTTTTTGCTCCAAGAAATATTTATGTGATCCCTCAATTCTTGATAAAAGAAATTGGAAGTAGGGTTATGCTATTGTTGGTTATAACCTTCCATATAATGTATAGTTCCTATACATTGTCCATTTGGATGGTTGTCACTACAGAAATCATATATGATTTGTTCTCTTATCTCAATGATTTTTCTAGAAGCAACACTTTTAGCTATCCACTAATAATTGTTAAAGGCTATCTCCTCTAAAAAGTCATAAGCATCATCAATAGACTTATTTATAAATGCACCCTCTGCTGCAGCATCATTTATAATTATATGTCCAACTAACCATTGTAGAATGTTTTCACAAGTAGCCATTTAGGAATACCATTGTGAAAACTTTCTTAGCAACTTTCTCAATCTCTCTCATACTTCATCTAAAGGTTCTAAATCATATTGCATAAAAGAAGTGATGGTGTTCCTCATCATTGTTGTCCTGGTCGGTGGAAAAGTTTTTGTTAAGAACTTCTTAACTAAATCATCCCATGTTGTAATAGATCTCAATGGTAGTGACCTTAGTCAAATTGTTGCTTTGTCTCGAAGTAAAAAAAAAAAAAAAGACTAGTAGAAGTTGTATCGCATAATACAAGACTGCATTATATTTATATAAATCATAAATTTTTAAAAAATTTACAATAAACTCATTTGGATCCTCATTTGGAAATTCACTGAATTGTACCAAGATTTTCAACAATTAAATCATCTCCAGTTGAATTTCAAAGTAGTTAACATCAATAGAAGGTTTTCAAATGCTAGATTGTAGTCACCTAGATGTGGGATAGTAAAATCTCTTAGTAATCTTTGTGTTCTGATTTAGCTTTGCTTAACCATCATGAATAAATTATATATATACTGAAAAATAAAAATAAAGACAAATAAAAAGTAATTGTACAAAAAAATATCTAAATTAAAAGAAAGATAGATTAGTATTAGTATTAACATAAACAATATATTAATTTCTTGGCAATGACGTTAAAAATTTAATGTACGATTTCTAGGTAAGCGTAAATGCATGCTATCGCAACAAGTAATAAAGAGTAAGTATAATATCGTTCCCATGAGGAATTATCATTATTGTTATGCTAAGTACTAAAATTATGTTTTCTTACTTTTATTCAAACAAATGAAAATAAAAATATAGTAATATAATCTAATAAACATATAACTAACAATCAAGATAGGACTAAAGATAAGAAGATATAATTACTAATAATAGATAAAATTTAGGATTACAATTATCCTTCGATGTGTTAATTGAATCAATTAATATTTTCTTAAGTTAATTGCTCAGTATGAATTGTTGGCTAGATCCCTTATATCATCACAAGCCTATGTCAATAGTTAAGTGATTATATCTTACCTTAACAATTACTTATATGCCTATAGTAATTAGATGAGAATAAGATTCATTAAGAACTAATCTATTAAATCTATATATGTTATGTAGGTATATTATGTCTATCCCATATTAAACTTATAGTTATTACCCTATGATTATATATCAAATTATTTAAGGCCAACACAAAAATTCTTTCGTCAAATTTAATAGGGTTCCCACAACAATCTAATTAGTGATCAAGTAATTATAAAGTATTAAGTATAGAATAACTGAACAATTCTATTATTGAGTTTATAAAAAATAAGAAAAGAAATTGAACTCAATCATACATCAAGTTCAAAGTTGTAACTTTAGAATAGAAACTTAGGTCACAGTAAAATAAAGTATTTTAGAGCTTATCAAGAATAACATTATGAAAATCATAAAAAACTAGAAAGATAAAGAGTTAAAGAGATAAAATTAATTTTTCTGCAGTCTTCAATCTTTTAGTCTACTTGATCCTCCAAAAATTATTCTCTCTCTCTCTTCTTCTTTCTCTTTTCTTGATTTTTGAACTAGACTTTTTGGTCTTCTATTTATAGGTTTTATGTCTTCAAATTATAGTAAAACATCAAATAAAAGTCAGAGTAGAATTTATTGTTCACATAGTTACTATTTATATGATGATATTCATGCATTACTGTTTATGCAGTACTGGATTTTGGGTGTTGTAGCACTAGTATTGCAGTAAAGTTACTGTAGTTCGTCACTGTAGTAATCTACTGTTGCTGGGTACTGTGGCAATTTGATATGTTTTCCTTGTTTTCTTTAGATTTTTATTCTTATTTACTCTAAATCTACAAAATTACAATAAAATACATAAAAAGCCTAATAATCTTAATTTAACCAAACAAACATTAAGTTTGAAATATGAAAATATTATATTTAATTAACCTCTACCAAGCGTCTAATTCTCAAGGATGTGGAGCAACATCCTCCTCATCATCTCTGAATGAGATGAACTCGACTAAGTAGTTCGATTTGGCTTTCCAACTTCTAATAATGAGGTCGAGGATAAAGCTTTTTTAGCTAGACTCAGGGTAGTCCAAGCAGTTTCAACTAAAAAGGTACTCTTCAATAGTGATTCATAATTGATGGTATCAAGTCAAAAAGTACTTTGAGGCCAGATGAGACTATATGGTTATATATACCTTCAAAAAGTTAAGGAACTCATATGGTAGTTTAAAGGAGTCAAAATCTAATAGATTTTAAGGATTGAAATTATAAGGCAGATGTACTAGCATGACTAGCTTCAATCGAGGAATCTTGGATAACTCATATGGTACCTCTCGAATTTCTTTTAGAGTCGAGCATTAAAGAAATATTAAAGGTACTTCAAATTCGCCCAAGCTAAATAGATCTTGTCAGAAATTACATAGAGAATGGGGAATTACTCGAGGATAAGTTAGAGGCTTGCCAACTTAGATATACATATTTTTGATATACATTAATCAATGACACCCTCTATCGTTGAGGACATTATGACCCGTATTTAAGATGTTTGAGGCTTAACGAAGCTAAGTATTTACGTTAGAAAATCTATGAAGGGATCTGTAAAAACCATTATAAGGTAGAGTCTCAGACCCACAAAGCTTTTAAATTATGCTACTATTGGTCCACGATGCTCTAAGACACTAAAGAATTGGTACAAAAGTGCTATGTATGTCAAAAGTATGCAAATAACATTCGTGCCCCTTATAAGAACCTAAAAACTATGTCTAACCCCTAGCCTTTTGCCTATATGGCTCGACTTAATTGAGCCTTTACCCCGAGGAAGAGGCTTGGCTAAATAAATTATTGTTATAGTAGATTGCTTTACCAAGTAGGTAGAAGTAGAATCTTTGACTAGCATCATAGAGAAAAAAGTTAAAGATTTTGTATGGAGGAAACTTATATGTAGATTTAGGGTATCACACAAAATTACAAGGAATATTTCGACAACGAGAATTTTAAGGGCTTTAATGAATGACTTAGCATATAGCTTTGCTTTGCTTTCCCAACTCACTCAAAGACTAATAAGTAAGTGAAACCCTCTAACAAGCTACTAAAGAAGAAACTAACCGAGAAGAAAAAGGAATAGGTTAATTAGTTTCCCAAGATATTTTGGGGCACTTAGAACCATTAGTAAAATGACTATAGGAGAAACCCTCTTCTCCCTAGCCTTTAGGTGCAAAGTCATGGTTTTTCCAAAATAGGGATGCTGACTCATTATGTATTATACTTTGATGAGGAAAAAAATGAAGAGTTAATTCAAAGAAATTTGAATCTTTTTGACCAAATGAAAGAATAAGCAAGGGTTTGAACCGTAACATACTAGTAAAAAATTACACAGTTCTACAACAAGATGCTCTGAGCATGAGCATTTATAAAAAGGGACTTTGTTTTGAAAAATGTGCTATTGAATACCAAGAACCTTGCAAAGGAAGTCCTTAGGCCTAACTATGAAGGCTTTTATAAGGTTCTTAGAAGGATCAAACGAGGAATATATGAGCTCTTTAAAATATATTACCTCTAAATAACTACTTCTCATTGTATCTTAAATTTATCCTAAGTTTATAGCAAATGTTTATTCATTCAATAAATTTTCTCTTTTAATATCTCATTGAGAATAACGAGTACATATGCTTGAGCGCGTTTAACTGTGATAGCTCAAGGTTCAATTTTTTAACAACTGAGCTTATCTTATAGTGACAGCTCGAGGTCTATATGACCGAGAATAAGCAGAACTTCTTTTAGGAACTTAGAAGATTTGGGTGAAATCTAATAAAGGTTAAGGTGATAATAACTAGTCCCTAGGATTAAGGTTTGGAAAACTCAATAAGCCCCCGAGCATTCCCATAAAATCATAAGGGAGAAAAATTCCTCGAATGTCCAAAATTACAATATAATGTTGAAGACTTGCACTCTCAAGTAGTTAAGTAAGTAACCCAATTAAAATTCCCTATGAATTATTAATTCAAAAAGGTATGACTAAGTATTTAAATTTTTAGGGGAATGATTGGACTAAGGATAGCTAGTTATTTTTAATTAAGGATGAAAATCCATTAACTTTCATTTACAAGTAATTATATCAAAGTCATTAGCTTAAAAAAGATAAGTCATTTCTAAGCATAATGTCAGAATTGATTTAGATGAGCATAAAGCATCATCCAAAAAAAGAGAGTGAAAATAATTCCAAGTATAGAATCAACTCAAACAAGCAGTAAAATTAAACATCATAAGAAACTAGTTAATATATATGAACAAAGGCATTATAAGCCTTGGCCCATTACATTCAATAAAATATTCATTATAAAAATATCCAAAGGATATAAAAATAAAAATAATAGTAAAGAGACATCTTTAGGCAATAAAAAGATAGAAAGATAACATCAAGAAAGAATTGAGTTGAGGAAAGGCCCTTTTAATTGTAAATCCTTATACCCCACAAACTAATTGTTAAAGGGAGGGGTCGCACTAGGGACACCTTCATCAGCCATCAAGACAACAATATCCATCTGGAGGAACAACAACAAAAACACTTAGAGCAAGGCAATATCCTTAATAAGGACTCCATTAAGAGCTACTAAGGCAATTGTGTCCTCCTTAGTTGGAAAGGAAATATTAGGAATGCTTAGGGTAAGAGGAATAATGCTTAAAGAAGCAAGGTTGGTAATAGCCCTAGAATTTTCAACCGCAATAGAAGATTAGCTTAAACTCTTGTTAGCATCCAATTTGGGATCCTCAATACCCTCATTCTCAACCTTCCTTGTAAGCATATCTTTGAGCCATTAAAGGCCAAGGTTAGGGTAACGCCTCTTGAAGAGATTTACACACTTTAAGAAGTTGTTCCCAACCTTATAACCACACATTGTCCAAAGACCTTGCACAATAGTCCAGGTAGGTTCCACTTTCTTGGTCAATTAATCAACTTTCTCCACCAAATTGACCTATTCTGATCTCAAGTTAGTCTTAGTAGCCTTGATCTCGAGTATATTCACTTCATAGAGCTTGCTTTATCTTGTAAGCTCTAAGGTTCGATTCTTAGCTACAGCAACCACCTCAGATGCTTTAGTTTCCCAAATCTAATTTTACCTTTCTAGCTTTGAGAATTTGCTTTCAGGCTCCTCAGCCTTAGCTGTTAGGACTTAGATTCTTTGGTGCATTCATTGGAAAACTTCTTAGCCTCGACCATCTCTTTTTTGAGGCCTCTAGCAGTGGCCTCTAAGTTTTTGCACTTAAAGCCCTCTTGAAGGTAGTAAATGATATCAGTTTAGTTTTGGGAGAGAGATTAAGCGACCTTCAAATATTAAGCAATTAATATCCTAAGCATTGTCTTATACTTAAGAAATAATAATAAAAAAGAATAGAGGATTACATTTATACACTGCCAAAGGCGCGGTGGATAGATATAATCAGGTCTCACTCTATAATAATTTTGGCTTACTTTAGGTTGATATATTACTCCCCTTGCCTCATCAATGGGATTAGGTTCTTATACCTTGACTATTTGTTAAGATTATATCATGTAGGGTATAAAAAGAGGGGATTCTCGTAGTTTAGCTTCCTTACCCACTTCAATTCAACCAATCAACTCTCACAAAATCTGAAGCAGCTTTAATGAGAATTAGGGATCCTTGAAATGGGCCATGAGGATAAAACAATGTTGCATTTAGGAGGCGAATGGATGCTTGAATAGGCGTCGAGGAGCTAATAATCTTCTTCCCTTTATCACCTCTTGAAGAAGGTTCAAGGGATTCCTTGGTGGTTCCTCAGTCATTTGCCTTAGGGACTCCCTTAGTGGCCCCTCAATATTCCTCCTTTGGGAAGCTCGACCTCTCACTCTCCCCCTAAAAATATATTATTTGGGCCGGTTGTCTTAAGTCAAGGTCTTTAATTTTAACCTTTAGTCTTGGCAAGGCTTCTTTTTGCTAGACTCTTTCGAGCCTTACATTGCTTAACATAGAAAGACAACAAAAATAATTAATAGAATAAGAAAAAAGAGAACAAAAAGATCTTTAAAGCTAAGGTACTTACTCATCTTCCTCAACTTTTGCCAATAAAAATTTTCTTATCAGCTTTCTCTATTAATCATAATGTCCATAATGCGCTCTAAACAAGAGACCTATCAATCCATAGAATACCTCAAAGTCACCTCTACTTTTTCCCTTTCTTTGATGAAGATGCTCAAGTAGGAAGACCAAATGACTCTAAGAATTAGTATTTAAGTAACCATCCTCGGAGTAGAAGGAAAAAGAGAAAAATTTAAAAAGTATAATAAAAATAGACGTGTTAGAAATTTTGGTGGGACAAGAGTAAGTCCCCAACATGGGCCCGGAGGTTTCTTAACCCACTCTTTTCTAGTATAAAACCAATATAACTTCTACCCCTTATTATGTAAGGGCATCTGTTTAATATAGTTCATGCTCCCATAGCACATTAAGTAGTAAAATCCCTTATTCTTGGTTGGATTCGCTTAGAGTTGATAAAGATATTGAAGCTCCTAAAAGTGGGCTCGAACAAACCGACTCTCCATATGACATATAACCTAGACAACACCTTCAAAAGTTCTAACCTAATTGGTATGGGAAAATCCTAATTGGGCCAACATTCTAATGAAATAAGGCTAAGTGGGTAACCTTAGTCTATATTTAAAAAAGGTGAGATGTAAAATAACCTCGCCATGTTTGAGTCTACTAGGAAAATCATTCGCTAAGGGCCCCTTAACATCAAGGTGGTAGAGATATCATATTGTTCCTATAACCTTTTCAGATCCTTGTTGGTTACCTTAGAACATTAGTATCAATTATTTAGTTTATAATGTACTTCCTCATCATTAGTAATGGGCTCCCTTATTTTCTCTTCTCTCTTGTCACTCTCATTTTTTTGAGAGTCCTCATTAAACTTAACTATTTCTGCAAAATTACCCTTTTAATCCCCCTCAGCCCTAATTGCTCAACCACGGGTTCTACCATTTGGTTAAAGCCTAGTACAAAACCTCAGGAAGTAACCTTCTATTAGGATGCTCGCTGATGCAATAAAGGAGTCATATCTTCTGTGTCACTAAGGTTGGGCCTAATGTCTAGGACTACTTGGTCCCCTATGCTATATAAGCCAGTTTAATTATCTGTTAACTTTCTTATGAACACAAATGAAGAATAAGGCACGAAAGCTAATTTTAGGGTGAGGCTAGGCATTCTAATGCAAGCAAAAATACCATTCAAGAATAGTCTTACATTCAAAAATAAATAAAAATCCAAAGAAAGCACAATATATAGTAAAGAAAGATTATAATAAAGCCATAACAATAGTAGCACAAGAGGAATATAATATCTAAAGCCATAAATATCCATAGTATACCTATAACACCATTAATAAACATAGAAACGAGATAAAAGAAAAGAAATAGAAAAGGGCTCATTAATTGCGTTCATTTAAGAGTTGGAAAGAATGGAACCGAAGTAAAAAATTGTAAACATGAAGCCGAAATTAGAAAGTGATCGCCAAATTCACTATAGAGGTTTTTGTTCTTTCTCTTTCTAAAAAATAAATGAAACTTTCTCCCTCCTTAAAAGTTTCAGAACATAGAAAGACTAAAAAGCAGCCTGAAACCCTTTATTTATAATAAACTTTAAAGTCTAATCTTGGCTATTAAAATATTCGAACGACTCAGAGAGTCCTGTGCTTAGAAAAGCCATTTAATTTGACCAATGTGACACTAGGGGGTAGTTTTGGTGATTAGATTAAATTCAAGGGTTGAGAATGTTAGAGATGATGTTTGCGTGCCATTTCAATATACAATAAACATTTCAATAATAATTGTTAATACGTAATTATTTGATAAGAAGCTTGTAACATTTTCAAACATTGTAGATCTAAAGGTAATTTAGATCTGATCTAAAAGAGTTTAGTTCAGCTCTAAAGTTAGCAATTCTAGAGAGTTTTTCTTAGAGCTAAACAATAATACAAAGGAGCTTGCGGATATTATTTCTGAAAATACAAATCTGGAGATAAATTCATAGTTGAGCATACAGAGATTTGACGGTGATGATCTATATCTCTACTCTTTAGAGGATATAGATGATGGAGGATTTATATGAATATAGTTGACCTCAACTCTTATGATTTAATGCGTCATTCTATAATATCCATAATGTGTGTGTAGGGCATCATTCATGGACTTGCAGAAGTATTCCGTAAGATAAATGGGTGTGAACTTAGAGAGTATTATAATGTAAAGTATACTCATTGAACACTGGGGTAACGATGCAGATTATACAGATCGATCCAGGAAGGTTTCGGATGCACATATGGCATTCATGCATGGCTATTGTGTGATAAATGACAACATGCATGAATTTGCATGTGACAAAAGTCATTTATGCAAAGTGTTTGCATGGACAACATAAGTGGCATTTGTCACTCATTTACGGCCTTACATAGCCAAACATGGGTACATGTTAGACATGTGTTCACAAATGTCTTAGGTCATTTAAAATAAATGAAATAAGTTTTATTTGGGATAGTGTTCATTAGAGAATGAAAAATTCATGCAAAAGAGAAAAGAGGAAAATGCAACTTTGAGAAAGTTGCATTTTTGTCCCAAAACACAATTTATAAGAATTCGATGCTAGAACAAGTTTAAGTGTTAAACTTAGCTTGAATCTTTGCTAGAAATCTGAACAAATGATACCATTTTAGCTATTCTAATCTCACTAAATATTATAGTCTAGAATTATTCAAGAGAGGACTTTATTATGATTTCAATAAGCTTCCAAGTTTAAAAATCTTTACCGAATCATCTACAATAGTATGTATTTGATTCTTTTACTATTTTTGATTCAGTTGTAATATATTTATGTTTATTATATTGTATTACTTCGCTACGTAATGTATGTAGGACATACATTTTGAAAATTTCAACATAGACAGAATCACATGCATGCATCTTTTAATGCACTAACAAATGGTATCAAAACATATTTTATGTATTTTTCAGTTGTTAGAGTATTATTTGAAGTGTTGGGGATACCTAAAAATAGTGGGAGGTGAATTTTGAAGGGTAAAAATTGGCATACTATCGAAGGATTGCTGCCATACTGCGATTAGCATGCTGGGTTTTCATTGCGGAATGCTGGAGCATTGAATGTGTGTTCTGCATGTGGGAACACTAAGACATTAAAGTAGTTAATGCTAGGGCATTGGCCATGATAGAACGCTGAGGTGTTTAGTTATTGGACGCTAGGGCATTCTTATACAGAACACATGGACTTTTCTAGATTTAACACTGGGGCGTTTAGCTATATAATGCTGGGGAGTTTAGGCAATTTGACTCTAGGGTGTGTTAAGTTGAACATCAGGGCGTAAGCAAAAAAAAAGTAAATTTTTTTTTTTGGAGCATTATATTATATAATGTCAAGTTTAACTTTTTGCGCTGATCGTTCTAAATTATACACATTTAATTCTCGAGTTGAGTAGTATTTATGATCATATTGTTGGAATTTGTGCTCACGTGCCATCCTATTGTTGTATGACTATTTTATTTTATAACATTTATACAGTACATTACTTGTTAAATCGCTAATTATGATTATTAAATGGTTCAATGCTTGTAATGCTATAGACATTATATGATCTGATGGAGTTCAGATTTGATCTGAAAGAGTTCAGATTTGGTCTAAAGAAGTTTAAATCAATGCTAAGAATTAGCATCACTGAAAAGCTATAAATATTAAAGAGTTAGCATGTTATAATAATCAGTAAAGTCTAAAAGTTAGAACCTTGTCTATAACAGTACAAAAACCTGAGAGTACACTAATAATAATACAGAAACCTAAGAGTACACTAATAATAACATAATTGCAAAAGCTGCAATAGGTGCTAAGAAATATTATTATGTAAATCTATACTCAAATTATGTGTTCCTAGACTTAATTCACCGATACTGGTCTATCGGTGGAAGCGTTTTATATAGACTAGTGTATACTATACCTAAATAGTCTAGATGGTCACTCTTGGCTGACCATGGGCTTATAGGAAGTTCGTATAGCATATAGATATTCAGTAAGGACTAAATACTAAACAGACTCAACAAGGACCCCAATAGGCATCCTGTGAAACCGTCAATGGAAGGTCTTCTTGAGTTGAGTAGTATACAGATCCTTTGACCTGAGTACCATAATGGGCTTATAAGTGATCCATCATACTTTGATTCCACACATGTCACAGACCTTTTATGGTGTAACCACTGGGTGTCGTTAGGTATGGTCCGATGCTTATGGAGTCCAGTATATACAAATATGAAATTCGTCAACTCACATGGATGAGTTATATGTATTCGGATGCTCAGAGACTGTATCTTGAAAAGTCTTATGGCCATAAGCAACAAACTCAAGAAAAGAGTTTCTCACAGGATTAAACAATATTGTAAAAGTGTTTGCATGTATTGTTTGTCAAGATACCTGTCTGGAGATAAGTTCATGGATGAGCACATATGGATTTGACAGTAGTGATCTATATCCTCATTTTTTCAGGATATGATTGGTAGAAGGATTATACATATGTGCTATGACCTTAACTTGTATGGTCTACTGCACTGATTTGTAATATCTATGATGTGTGTGTGGGGCATCGATCTCGGACTCACAGAATAGTTCTGTTTGACAAATTGGGAGTGGACTTAGAGAGTCTTGCAATATGAAGTGTACTCGTTGTGTACTGAGGCAGCGTACCGGATTAAATAGTTTGATCTAGAAAATTTTAGCAGACCGGACATTTACTTCGGTCTCTCTCCAGTCGTACACGTGTCAAGACTTAAGAGTTAAGTACATCAATTAGTTAACAATTAGTTGTTGACCAATGAGATGTTGACATATGGCACATTGTGGGCCAATTAATGTTTGACTTAAAAATTATCAAAATGACCTTATTTGTTGGACAAATAATATCATTATTTTATTCATTAAAATGTTTATTGAATATAATAATAATAATAATAATAATAATAATAATAAATGATATTATTATTTAAATTGAAATCAATCAATTCATTTTATATTTAAATTGACATGTGTTTCTATCATGATTTAATATCATAAAATTATTTGTTTAATATTAATTAAATGACATAATAAGAATAAATAGGTGGCACTTGTAAATGGTAGGCCTTAACATGTTTCTTGCAAAAGAGAAAGTGTTTCTCATTTGGCCTAAATTTAGGCCAAGTTCATTTAAATAATTTCTTATTTTATTTTGTTTTCATTTGATTTATTATAAACAAAACACTAATGGCAAACATTGACCATGATAATGGAGGCCATTATGCAATTAAAATGGACAAGTGTTGTCTATTAAGTGAAAAATAAATAAATGAGCAATATGTTGCCTATTTTAAAAGGGATATGGTTAAGGCATTTGGAGAGAGAAGTGTGAGATTTTGGCTAAGTATTGAGAGCACAAAATACACTTATTCCATTTTCCTTCTATTTTTGGCCACCTATACTACAAGGTAGAAAAAAGGATTCAAGGGTTGAATTCTTTGTTGAAAAAGCTATTATTCTATCTTCCTCAAGCCCACCATGTTGAGGAACTAGAATTATGAACGAGTTACTTCAAGACGGGTACTCCGGTTTGATAAAAAACTAAAGGCTTGTCAAGGTAACAAATTCGCAATCTTTATGTAGGTTACATTTGTGAGATAACATGTAAAACTTATGTGTATTTATCATTATGAAATTAGTATTTCGCTCATCTGCTGCGCATATATGTATATGATACATATGCATATTTAAATTATAGACACAAACCTACATGCATACACCCTAGGTTTGAAACCGCTCACACTTTAACCTGAATGCCATAGTAGGCTTGTGAATGATTCACCATATTTTAGTTTCACACATGTTAGAGAACTTTTATGGTCTGATCACTGAGTGTCGCTGGGTATAGTCCACTGCTTATGGAGTCCGGTGTGTGTAGATATGGGATTTGTCAACTTATATGGGTGAGTTATATATCCCGATAAGTGTTTACATGGATAACATAAGTGACATTTATCACTCATTCTTAGCCTTATATGGCCAAACATGGATACATATTAGAAATGTGTTCACAAAATATCTTAGGCCATTTAAAATAAATAAAATAAACTTCATTTGGGATAGAATTCATTAGAGAATGAAAACTTCATGCAAAAGAGAAAAATACAACTATGAAAAAGTTGCATTTTAGTCGCAAAATACAATTTACAAGAATTTGATGTTAGAACAAGTTTAAGTATTGAACTTGAATCGAACCTTTGTTAGAATTCTAAATAAATGCTACCATTCTAGTTACTCTAATCCTACCAAATGTTGAAGTCTAGAATTATTTAATAGAGGACTTTATTGTGAGCTCAACAAGCTTCAAAGTTAAAAAATCGTCACCGAATCGTTTATAAGGGTTTGTATTTAATTCTTGTACTATTATTGATTTACTTGTAATGTATATATGTTGATTATAGTGTATTACTCTAGTGCGCAATGTATATTGGACAAGCTTTTTAAAATTTTTAATATGTACACAAGTATATACATATACCTTTTAATGCACTAACAGAGAAGACATCCATGTTGTCAGTAAATATAGCCCATGACCTTTGGGGTTTTCGATGAAGTGGAATAGACACGTTACATGGAATTTAAAGAGACATCACCATTTAATGATATGTTGCTAAAAGTTTAAATTTGAAAAAAGAAAAAGCTCCATTTTACAAGACCCCGAGGATTGTCTTAGATTAAGACCTAGGAGTCACACTATGAAAACCTATAAGAGCATCCCAAGCTTAATTTGACTGAGGATTTTTTCTCAGTTCAAGAACTAAAATAGAGTTTTTATTATTAACAAGTCAATACTAAAACCAAAGAACCTTTATTTCCCTCAAGCGCCTTCGCCCAGGCTGAGCCCGTCAAGGAGAGTCCCAAATGACCAAATGGATCTTAAGCTCAAACTTATGAAAAATATCTTGCCCAAGGCCCACAACAAAGGCCTTTTACACTAAGGCACCTTATGCCTAAGCCCACTAACAAAATAAAGTGTAGCACTAGTGTTAGAGAAACATCCTCGAGACTTACCAATAGTTATTGACTCTAAAGTATTCTTGGCATCAACTAATGACACCGAAAACTTATTTAGGTGGAGCTTACCATCAATTTTTTAGGGCTAAGCCAGGGTACGTGTTATTTTATAACTCTAATGATCCCCATCTCCCAAACTTTTAGAGTATCCTAAGATTCTTGGAGAAATCCTACTCTTATAATTTCGTAGAAGATTCAAATTAGAAAGGTAAAAATGTTTTCTAGTTATGATAAGACTCAATAATCTAACATACCACGACCTATAAAAAAGAAAGATAAATAACTATATAAGAGATTGACTCTTGAAAAATTGAAACTCAATTATAGAAAACAAAGAACCTCTTTTTTACAACTATTATTATTTTTCAACCTTCATCTTCCTCATAGACCCATTGCTAACTTACGCATTAGAGGGTCATCACTAAGAACAACTTTTAGCGTGGCCTAACTGTGTTTGTAGTTACAAAAGTACTTTTTGGGTCAGCGCTAATCACGGAAGACCATCTAAGCCCAATTTTAAAGAATCCAATCCATTGTTCCTAAGGAGAAATAATTTCAACTAATTAACCAAGAATGTTTCAAATTCTACCATCAACAAATATAGATAATTGATTTATATTTATGAGATATATTATTATTTTGTATCTCATTGCAAATGAGAGAATATTAAACACCTTGAACACTTTTCTTTGTAGAGATTAAGTTCAAAAAAATATTTAACTTATGAGTAGTGCTAAGTTTACATAATTGGAATACATACATTATATCCAAACTAATGTGTAACTAATAAATAACTACCACTTATTAAGTAGTTGCGGACTTTTTAATTTTTATTACTTAAGTTAGTTTTTAGTCAAAGAGAAGGTTTAAAGGAATGTTTAACGAGGGTGTTGAGTGTTTTAAAAAACTTGACATTTGACTTGATTTTATTGGACCAATCCAATTCGGTACCAATAAGTGTACTATTTTAAATTGTAGTGGAAATATTACTAATCTTTTAAAAGAGAATTAAGTTTAATTTATACTTTATTTGAGCTGAAATAAGTGTATTAAATTATTTTCTTTATCTTACACTTGTTTAACTTAAAAATAAAATTATAATTATAATTCTTTTTTAAAAAATTAGGTGTATTATATATAAACTATAGTGGATATATTATTAAACTTTCAAAAAGAGGATAAAGTTTAATTCATATTTTGTTTGAGATGAAATAAGTGTGTTAAAAATTATTATTGTTATTATTATTATTATTATTTTTTTGTGAAGACTTGGATTTGAGTGTAAGGAGATAATTATGTAGGGTTTACTATTCCTAATCTATGCTCATCCATGTAAAAAAGAAAATAATAATACAATTTTTTTAATATAAATTAGTTGATGATCTTTTATGAATTCAACAAATTGGAAAAATTATGCAGAATTTAAAAAGAAAAAAAAGAAAGAAATGGATGCACCTTATGGATACTAAAAAAAAATGTTGGAAAATGTTTTAAGGAATGAAAGAAGAGCAAAATGTAATTAAAACAACTTATATGCCCCCATGCAGGATCGAACTACAGACCTTCAGTTTACAAGACTGACGCTCTACCACTGAGCTATAGGGGCTTGTTGATTGTTTCGTTACAAATAAATAAATTAACTATGAAATAAATTCTTATTTTATTTATTTTATACATTTAGAGAGAGATGAAGGAAGAGAAGAGAAGAGTAATGGCTTCGTCGAAAGGAGAAACGATGAGGGTAGCGGAGATGGAGAAGATGAGCTTGGAGCAACTAAAAGCCCTAAAAGAACAGAGCGATCTCGAAGTCAATCTCTTACAAGACAGCCTGAACAACATTCGTACTGCCACCTCTCGCCTCGAGTCTGCCTCCACTGCTCTCCATGATCTCTCCCTCCGCCCTTACGGCAAAAAAATGTTGGTACCTCTTACATCGTCGCTTTATGTCCCTGGCACTCTCGATGATGCTCATACAGTCCTCGTCGATATCGGCACCGGTTACTTCGTCGAGGTTTTGTTCACTCCTTATAGATCTTCTTCCCCTTATCTCAATATAATTTATATATGAATAATTGCTTATTGCTTTTTGTGTTCTTATATAACAATTCTTCCTGCCTTTATTCATTCTGCACTGAAGTGCTTCTTTTTTATTTTTCAAATTCTCTGAGCATAATAGTCGGCTTGTGATAATTCAATAAATTACTGCAAATTATCGATCGATTTTTATATTGTCTTGGTTGGCACTGGTTAAAGTATTTGCTTCTTCAATATTTTATGTGAGAGTAATGTTCATTTACTGCTTTGAATTTGCTTCTAACACTCTTGTCGTATGACTTTTTGGCTTTCACACGTTAGAATTGGGTTAAGAGTAGACCCTCGGATACTGGAAAGTGGGAGAATTTGGATTTTGTGTATTTTGGGGGTTACAATGATGGTCTGAAATAATGTGTCAAAGCATTTACTTTCTCAAAAATGTTTAAACTATTATGCTGGGTTTGTATTTCAATGATTTGTTTGGATGAGCGTCTTAGATACAGTGCTGCACTTCAGTTTCACTAAATAACTGGGTTTGTTAGCGTACACTTCTTTCTCTAGGTTTTTTATTATCTGATGATTCATGGCCCCTGTTTGTGGCTTTTGCAATTTCCAATGGCATCACCCCACATGTGAAAACTGTGTTCCAGTAAATCCTGAAGTTCTGAATATGCAATTGTAAAACTCTTCCCTAACAGTCAAACTCTTAAACTATGAATACATGTGTGTGTTCCCTATAGAGTTGTCTTGTCAAAACACTGGGTTGGTTCCTAGTTTGCAATTGTCTGCTATATAAACTGCTATTGCTGGAGACGATATAAACTGTCCTCGGATTGTTACTGTCCTAATATATGTAATTGCTTTAGGCCTAGTATCAGTTATAATTTTAGCTTATCTGAATTTGTGAAATACTTGTGCACATCTTCGCATGAAGGTTTCTTCTGAATACCATTTTATTACATTTCAAAATATCTGGAACTATAATATCGTCCACGTGGTTGTTGTTGCATCTTATTGGCCAATGTTAACTTCTAAAAAGAAATGATAAGAGGAAAAAACATGCAGCAAATGCAGCATTTCAATCACTTTTAACACAATAATTCTTGATGCTGTTATCTGCTCCTGATTTGCTTGATTTTGTCTCCATTTCAGAAAACCATGGCTGAAGGCAACGACTATTGTGAACGTAAAATCAACCTGTTGAAATCTAATTTTGACCAGCTCATTGAGGTATGTTTCCTGGACAATTTTGTTCTACTTTCATTATTAAATAGCATGATTTTCATATTTTTAATGGACCTTGAATTCATAGTATAAAAAGGGATGATTTCTAGTCTTTTGAATTTTATTTTCTTCTTTTTCCTTTGATAAGAGTATATGGTCTGTTAAATTCAAACTACTCATTAACTTTTTAAGACAACTAATACGCACTTCGTATTTTAGGTCTGTTATTGTCTTAGAGTGCCTTGACACAATAGCAAGGCTTATTTTGGTTTTTATTTTTATTTCGTTTTTAGTTGACTTATTCTGTAAAATCATACTCTGCTTTTGTCCACAAAAGATAGTTGCCAAAAACTGTGTAAAAACAGATCTAAACAGTGAAACAGACATGTCTGAAGCAGGTCCCAAATTTTCACACCAAACTAGTCTCTTAAATCTTTTAATTTAAATATAGTCCAACATTGTTTTTTTTTAATTTACCTTGCTTGGCAAGATTTAACTCAGTTGAGTTTTGATTCCAATAAAATGGAGTTGCATAAAGCTTTCCATTCCATTTATTCTAAAGCAATGTGCTATTAATCTTCCAGTATGATATTCTTTATGACCACTCCGTTTCACCCATTTGTGTTTCCTAATCATGATATATCCTTAGGTATTAAGTTAATCCTGCACGTCAAAGTATTCATAGCCTTCTTTCTCATGTCCGGCTCAGATGATATTGGAAAATTTTGAGGAATAGCCCAAAAGTTTTGGCCATTTTCTAATATACCCACAATCCCACTCTCAACTTTTGTATCCAAAACCCTTTAAACTGACAAAAATACCCTTCTGAATTGAATTCTCTAATTTCCTTTCCTCTTCAACTTACAATATACATTCAACACTCATTCACAGAAAATTGGTGAAAACTTGTTGAAAATAACATATTAGAGTTGCCTTCAAGTCACAAACACAAAAATTTTATATTTTTTGGAAAACGAACAGAAATAGAGTGATTGTACTAAACAAATAGAGAACAATCAAACTTAGAAGTGTTTGGAAGGCAGATTTGCTGTGCGAATCAAATGGGTTCACGCGGCGAACCACCTTGCATGGATGCGCGGCAATCACACAGCCAGCCGCATAGCATAAGCGCGCTTGTTGCAGCATTTTGGTCCCTTTTGGGGGGTGTTTGTGAGTTGAAAAGGGAAGTAAGTTTGTGTTTGTGACTTAAAGCAAATTTCCGGATAATATTCCTTTGAAATTGTAGATTGAGAACTTTTAATTTTCTTACTGCCACTTTGCCTTTCAAATACTGCTCTTGTGTTACTGTTCCCGTTTAATAACAGAATGTAAATTGCAAATGCAGGTTGCAACAAAAAAGAAAACTATTTCAGATGATGCTGCGGTAATTCTACAGGAAAAACTGAAGCAATTAGCTCCAGCAAGCTCATGATTGCTGTAATATTTGATTAGGTTATTCCTTCAGAAAAAACTGTGCTGTAAAAGAACTTAAGGTTTTTCATCTGCGTAACAAGTCTGGTGTTTGTGCTTTCTTTGTTTTGTTTAACCAAGAGTTGGGGGATGCTTTTCTCAAACAAAATCAAATCAGACTTGGAGTAGGAAAATACATTCGGATAGATTAATGCTGTAATGTTGTGGGGTGGGAAGATACTTTTATGTTTATTTAGGAGTTACGGAGGTTAAGATAGGTTTCATCTGAGTTTATTGCTTTGGCAAATGGTAGCAGTAATCATGTGTTTTCTCTTCCGCACTCTCATTTCTTCTGGTTTTTGGAGCTGATATGTTAACGATAGTTTTGTTTTTTATAACTATTTGTTATATCTTCAGTTAATTGATAGTAGCATCATTGGACCGTTAGTAAACCTATTAGAACTCGAGGATTTCTATTATGCGACTCGCTATGAAGCAAACTTGCTGCCCTTGTTTCTTTTTGTTCCAGTTGACACATTGTCTGACCAATGCGGAAAAACCTTGCTGGTTTATATATGTATATATCTTGTGGGAGGTAGTCCTTGGCATATCGGTTGGTTGAGAATGTATAATGCGCTGGCGACCATTCAATTTCTGAGTAAAATTAGAGGGTAACCATTAGTGTTTTATAGATGAGAGGTTTTTCATATTCATCAAAACTTTTAAATATATATATATATATATTTGATTTAATGGGCTACATAATTTATTATATGGTGAGTTTTTTAATATGAGATTGTAACACATTATAAATTATGCAAAAATTATAAAAAGTTGTAATTTATTAGATAATAACATGGTGAGTTATATAATTTACTAGATCAATTATATATATTTTGTGTTAGTAGTTGGCATCGTGTGTCAACTACATAATTGCTGGCATCGTGTGTCAGTTACATAATTGCTGGCACCGTGTGTCAGTTACATAATTGCTGGCACCGTGTGTCAGTTACATAATTGCTGGCACTATGTGCCAACAATTATATAATGGTGGATAGTCTTAAAAAGGTTGTTTACATGCTAAACTCTCCCTATAAAAGAGAGAGTTTAGCAATTTATTTTCTAATTCAATTTTTTGAGAGAGTTTTTGAGTGATTTGAGAGAATTTGGTATATTAAAATTTTGGGTTATAAGGTTAAAACATTATAATACTTGTATTCTTCATTTTTAATAGTAAAAGTTTCTTCTGTCTTCGCCCGTAGACGTTGGCTAAAAGTCGAATCACGTAAACTCTTGTGTTTGGTCTAATTTTTATTTTTATTATTTCTCCAATTTCGCTTTAACTGCGACCTTGCATTACCCTTAATTTCTTAACAAATGGTATCAGAATTTTTGATTGAAAGAGGTCACTATTTATGTATACGGTTACTGTTCACCTATAAGGGTACTATTTATACATACGGTTACTATTCACTTGAAACAGTGGGAGTTGATCCTAACAGAAAGCAGTCCGTGGTGAAAAGCAATGGCGACAAAATACGAAGTTGAGAAATTCAATGGAGGTAATTTTACATTGTGGAAAATGAAAATAAAGGCAATTTTAAAGAAAAATAAGTGCTTAGAAGTAATTGATAAAAGGCCCGTTAGTATCACTGATGATATCAAGTGGAATAAGATTGACAGTAATGCAGTTACTGATCTGCATCTAGCACTTGCTGATAATGTGTTATCCAGTGTGACGGAAAAGAAGACAACAAAAGAAATCTGTGATACTCTCATAAAATTGTATAAGGCCAAATCTTTGCATAACAAGATCTTCTTAAAAAGGAGATTGTATACTCTTCGAATGATAGAATTCACTTCAGTGATAGAGCACATCAACACATTAAAACTCACTTCCTTGGGGCATAAAATAGAGGCAGATGAATGTGCAAAGATTTTACTTTAAAGCCTACTTAATTCGTATGATCAACTCATCATCAACTTGACAAATAACATCCTAACGGATTTCTTAGTCTTCGATGATATTACAGCTGCTGTATTGGGAGAAGAACGAAGACAGAAAAATAAAGAAGACAAACAGGAATGTTCGCAACAACCAGAATCTTTGACAATGATGAGAGGTAGATCAATAGAACGTAGCCCCAGAGGGAGTAAAAAACATGGTAAACCAAAATCCAGAAGTAAAAAGAACGTCAAGTGCTACCATTGTGGCAAGAAAGGCCATCTAAAGAAGAATTGTTGGGGATTGAAGAAAAGTGTAGAGGACAAACCTCAAGGGAATATTGCAAGCACTCAGATGATGGTGAAATTTTATACAGTGAGGCAGTAACAGTTGTTGAAAGCAGAAAACGGTTCTCTGATGCATGACTCTTGGATTCTGGAGCTACATGGCACATGATCTCTAAAAAAGAATGGTTCCATCAATATAAACCTACCTCTGGAGGATCTGTATATATGGGGAACGATCATGCTTTGGAAATCGTTGGAATAAGATCCATCAAGATGAAGATGTACAATAGTACTGTTCGTATTATCCAGGAGGTGCGACATGTGAAAGGCCTTAAGAAGAATCTTTTATCATTGGGACAATTAGATAACACTGGGTGTAAGACCCAAATTGAAAATGGAATCATGAAAATTCTCAAAGGCGCGCTTGTAGTAATAAAGGCAGAAAAGGTTGCTGCAAATTTGTACATGCTTAATAGAGAAACACGGCAGGAAAGAGATGTATCTATTGCATCAACTAGTTCAGCAGAAGAGTCAACGATAATGTGGTATCGCAAATTGGGCCATATGTCAGAACGAGGTTTGAAGATTCTCTCTAATCAAAATTTACTTCTTGGGCTCAAATTAATTCATTTACCTTTTTGTGAGCACTGTGTCACAAGTAAGCAGCACAGATTAAAGTTCAGCACATCCAGTTCTAGAAGTAAAGAAATTCTAAAATTAATTCACTCTGATGTTTGACAAGCACCAGTAATGTCCTTAGAGGGAGCGAGATATTTTGTATCATTCATAGATGATTACTCAAGGAGATGTTGGGTGTATTCAATCAAGAAGAAGTCATATGTGTTTGAAGCTTTCAGAATATTCAGAGCGCGTGTAGAACTTGAATTAGAAAAGAAGATCAAGTGTTTAAGGACAGATAATGGAGGAGAATATACTGGTGAGGATTTTATTGCATTCTGTCAACAAGAAGACATTAAGCAGTAATTCAGCGCAGCTTACACGCCTTAGCAGAATGGAGTAGCAGAGCGGATGAACAGAACTTTGTTAGAGAGAACAAGAGCTATGTTGAGAACTGTAGGTTTAGCCAAGGCATTTTGGGCAGAAGCAGTCAAAATCGCCTGTTATGTGGTAAATCGGTCACCATCAACAGCAATCGAGTTAAAGACACCGATGGAGATGTGGACTGGGAAACCAGTTGATTATTCTCGCATTCATACATTTGGAAGTCCTATGTACGTGATGTACAATTCTAAAAAAACAACGAAGCTGGATCCAAAATCCAGAAATGTCTTTTTTTGGGATATACTGATGAAGTCAAGGGGTATCGCCTGTGGGATCCCACTACCCACAAGGTCGTCATCAGTAGAGATGTGATATTTGCAGAAGATAAACTACAAATGAATGATGAAGATGATAGCACAGTGAAGGAAAATCCAGAGACTACAACAGTATAAATGAAAAATAATCAAGTACAAGAAGATTCAGATTCTTCTAAAGCAGCACCAGAGCACGAAGAATAAGAACCAGCAGAGTCTGAGGCTACAGATTATCGTCGATCAACTCGTGAAAGACGACCACCAGCGTGGCACTTGGAGTATGTCATGGAGGCTCATGTTGCATACTGCCTTCTAACAGAGGATGGAGAGCCAACAACTTTCTATGAGGCTTCTAAAAGTCAAGATATTTCTCTATGGATAACAGCAATGCAAGAAGAAATTAAAGCCTTACATAAGAACAAAATATGAGAGTTGGTTGCACTACCACGTGGAAGAAAAGCCATTGGTAACAAATGGGTCTACAAGATCAAACGGGATGGCAATGACCAAGCAGAAAGGTATCGTACGAGATTGGTGGTGAAAGGTTATGTTGAGAAATAAGCTATTGACTTTAATGAGATATTTTCCTCTGTGGTTTGACTCATGACAGTCAGAATAGTCTTGGCAATGTGTGCTACATTTGACTTATATCTAGAGCAGCTAGATGTGAAGACAGCTTTTCTTCATGGAGAACTTGAAGAAGAAATTTATATGCTCAAACCAAAAGGTTTTAAAGAAGAAGAAAAAGATAACTTGGTTTCCAGGTTGAACAAATCTTTGTACGGTCTCAAACAGGCACTGAGATATTGGTACAAGAGATTTGATTCCTTTATCATTAGCCTTGGATACAACAGACTTAGTTCAGACCATTGTACATACTACAAAAGGTTTGAAGATGATAATGATTTCATTTTGCTGTTATACGTGGATGACATGTTGGTGGCGGGCCCTAACAAAGATCAAGTCCAAGAATTGAAGGCACAGTTGGCTAGGGAATTTGATATGAAAGACTTGGGACCATCAAACAAGATTCTAGGGATGCAAATTCACCGAGACAGAAATAACAGGAAGATTTGGCTTCTTAGAAAAACTACTTAAAGAAAATCTTGTGGCACTTCAACATACAAGATTGTAAGCCAATTAGTACCCTACTCCCTGTTAATGTCAATCCTCTAAGATGTGTCATAGCAAAGAAACAGAGAGGAAGGAGATGTCTCGAGTACCGTATGCATCAGTAGTGGGAAGTTTAATGTTCGTTATGATTTGTACTAGACCAGACATTGCACAAGCAGTGAGAGCAATTAGTAGATACATGGCAAATCCTGGTAGAGTGCATTGGGGTTGTGTCAGGAGGATCCTTAGATACATTAAAGGTACCTCGGATGTTGTTTTATGTTACGGAGGATCAGATTTTATTGTTAAGGGCTATATGGATTTAGATTTTACAAGAGACCTTGATAAAAGAAATCCACTACTAGTTATGTGTTTAAACTTGCAGGAGGAGCTGTAAACTAGGTTTCAAAACTGCAAACTGTTGTGGCATTATCTATTACAGAAGCAGAATACATGGCAGCTACACAAGCTTGCAAGGAAGCAATTTGGATACAAAGATTACTGGAGGAGTTGGGCCACAAGCAAGAGAAAGTTCAATTGTTTTGTGACAGTCAGAGTGCCTTACACATTACAAAGAATCTAGCTTTTCATTCAAGAACGAAGCACATAGGTGTTCAACATCACTTTGTTCGAGAAGTGGTAGAAGATGGAAGTGTGGATATAAAAAAAATTCATACAGATGATAACCTAGCAGATATGTTGACCAAGCCTATCAACACCAACAAGTTTGTATGGTGTAGATCCTTGCATGGTTTAGCATACACATAGGCAACATGACTTTGGTGAAGAAGAAAGAATAGTGTGGAGACTTAATTGATTCTCATTCAAATCTCCAAGTGGGAGAATTGTTAATAGCTGGCACCGTATGCCAGCTACATAATTGCTGACACACGGTGCCAGCAATTACACAATGGTGGACAGCCTTAAAAAGGCTGTCCACATGATAAACTCTCCCTATAAAAGGAAGAGCTTAGCAATTCATTTCGTAATTTAACTTTTTGAGAGAGTTTTTGAGTGATTTGAGAGAATTGAGTGTATTGGGATTTTGGGTTGTAAGGCTAAAACACTACAATACTTGTATTCTCTATTTTTAATAGTAAAAGTTTCTTTTGTCTTCGCCCGTAGACATAAGTTGAAAGCCGAACCATGTAAATTTCTGTGTTTGGTCTAATTTTCATTTTTATTTTTTCTCTAATTTCGCTTTAATTGTGACTTTACATCACCCTCAATTTCTTAACATTTTGTGTATATCATTAACTACATAGTTTACTATATCAATTATATATATTTTATGTGAAAGGTTGAATGTATATTATTTAGTTTGATTTGCAAACATACGTTTTTGGGAAATTGTGGACATTTACTCACTAAAGCAATTCTTTAAGAAAGATGATGATTTAATTCAACAAACATGTTATTTAACTACAAAACTTGAATTATTTAAAACTCATATATAGCTACCTATAGAAGAACAGATTGGATCCTAATTTTTTAAATTAGTTTATGGAATTTGTATATTTTAATCCAGCACAAAGATCCAACCTTCTTAAATATAAGACTCAAACTATTAGCACCCTTTTACCATCCTAATGTAATCCCTTTTTCAAATATAATATTATTTTAAAAAAAATTAGTGCCTTTATGTTCTGGGATAATCTTGTTTAATTTCCTATATACTAATATAGAGATAATTGAAGAAAGAGAAAGAAGATGTTCTTTTTCTCTATTGTTGTCTCATTTATTTTAGAATAATACTATATTTTTTAAATGTTATTTTAAAATATTTATTTTAAACAACGTATTAAGTAATTATTAGATATTAAAATAGTATAATGTATGATTTTGAAAGTTACACAATTTTATCATTTAATACATTAATTTAAGATAAAAAATTTGAGATAATATATGAGAAATATAGAATTATATTTCGTCTTAAGGTCTCTCCAATACTTTTAGTTGTAGAACAGTGGATGACGTCATCCCACAACCTCAGTTGATTGACAAATGGCAGCCACAATTGACCCTTATTCGTGGTTGTACAACTAGTTTAAGGAGAATGGCAAATAAGCTCCCTAATATTCTTGTGGAAAAATGACTGCTAGATCTTTTTAGTTTAGCTCAAGTGCCTGAAACACCCCATAGTTTTAAAACTACATGAAACACTTTCGTCTATTAGTGTCTGCGATTTCTTTTGACAAAAAATTCCTTTAAAAATATACAGTTACAATTTTGTCCTTGACACTATAGACGTTAGTTGCAATTAGCTTTTGATCTTATTCTTTCCATTTTTTTTTATCTTTTCTATTTTTTTTATGAAAAAAAATCCATTTTTTTCCTTTCTTTTTTCCATTTTTTATAAAAGAAATTTCATTTTCTTGAAAATAATAAAGAAATGACATTTTCTTCTTTCCCTTTAATATTTATATTCATCATTAGAAACTAAAAAAATTAAATTAATAATTAATTATAACTCAATTATTCAAATAAATTTTCCTCATCTTTCTCACATTTTCTAAGAAGTCAAACAACAGCCTATACCCGTATTAAATAGGCATTCCAACAACTACCGTCTTTAATCTTTCTTTGCCTCATTTTCTTCTTTTTTATCCTTTTCATTTTCTTCTCATCCAACAACTATTGATGCTCTACCAAATGGATGAAACCACACTTGCGACATCCACCACCATGAAAATTCCTTTAATTATCTATTGTTATGAAAATTTAATTGTCATAGTTAATTTCTATTATGCTCATATTAACTTTTCTATCATTATGCCCATATAAATATTTGATTATGCCAAAGAAGGGAACAAGAATTTTTCTTTATTACCACTATTATGCTTAAGCAGTAGCCAATTTCTATTATGCCAAAGAAAAAGTTGAGTTTGTTGTTGAACAAGTTGAGTTCATACAAGTTCTTAGAGTAGGTTAGAAAATGGATTGAAGAAGAAGAAGAAGAAGAGTGTATGAAAAATCAAAAAAGAAGAATTAAAAATTATTAACAAGGGGCATAATTGATTGATTGAAATAATAAATGTCAACGTCACATTACATAAAGTGACCATGGGGTTAAATACCATTTTACTTTATTTTTGCTAAAACAAACAGAAGAAATTGACAGACGGTATCTTTTAGGTAATTTTGAAATCAGGAGATGTTTAAGGCACTTGAGCCAAACTAATAGAGCCGAACAGTTCTTTTCCTTATTCTTATTTAGAGTATTAATAAAGTTTGTCCATATTATTAAGTTGATACTTTATTTGTTATTTAATTTTATTGAAATTTAAATTTGTTATTTAATTTTTTTATTAGAAGACTCTAAGTTAATCCTATTAAATGAATTCATTATTCTTATAATAATAAATTATATTTTTTTATCAACATATTGTAGGAAAAAATGATTTATAGCAAAGATATTTTATTAATATTTGTTGACTGAAAAATCGAGTTCTTTGGGTCAACGAGTTTTGAATTTATATTTGAGGAAACAAGTATAAGCCTTATTGAGATAGGCTACACTGAAAATTAATTATGAACCTGAGTGCTTGGGCTTCTCTCTACAAGAAAGGAAAGGCTTATTATGATCTCAATAGGGTGGTTTCGACAAACAACCCTTCAATGCCTAAATCAATGAACTGAATGTGATATTTGAGAGCATATTTTAGTTGGAAAAGATGTCATTACTTGTTACCGTTGTTTTAGTTAGTTCCATTTTTATAATAAAGTCTTATTCATGCTAACTTCGAAGTTTGTGGGTGGTGGATCAGGCCATTACCCTATAACTGACGGTGTGCTCATGGTGATTAAGGTTCTAAAATTATAACCACTTGTTTTATAAGTGGCGTGCCATAGAGACATACCTTATGGGAGATATGCATTGACCTTTCACCATGATTCTTAGGATCATTTCTTAAATAGGGGAGGGTGATAGTCTGAGTTCAATCTGTGTCACCTAAGGCTTGGCTTTGCTTGAGGATATTTGATCATAGGGGCCCAAAACAGCCTGAGAAATTTATTCAGGATGCCCCAAAATCTGGTCTAGCTCAGGATCATTATATAATGGATATTTCGAACGGCTTGAGGAGAATGAACCCCAGTGCAATTTATCTGCTTGGGTTGCTTTCGATGAGGAACTTTAAGCCTATCTCTTTTGTCTATTTTTAGAGATGGACCTAGGCCTATGGTCAGTTTGATTTTTAGGAGGAAATAGGGGTCTACTAGTTTTTAGTTTCGACTGGTTGAGACTGAAAACTAATCTCTTAATCATCTTCTTAGGATCATAAACAAGTAGTACGGTTAGGTAGAGGTTGCTCAGGCAAAGAGCTTTTTGTGAAAGTGACTTAAGCAACTCATTCGTTCGTATCTTAAAATCTCAAAGGACTTTGTATTTATTATGGGTATTTTTAGAATCCTTATGCACTGCCTAAATCTCTTTGTATCCTAAATTGTTAAACTGTAAGTGACCTGAAGCGTTACGTCTGTTTAACTGAAGAGACCTGTGTAAGCGTGGGCCAATTGTTTTTGATCGAATGGTCAGGGTTGAAGTTATTTTAGGATGAGGAATTTATTGTGCCCACGTGACCTAAAGTGTTATATTAATCCAACCGAAGAGATATCCATTTTGAGCGTGAAATGATCTAGTTTGTTGGTTTTGAATGAGTGACCAGGATTAGAATTAGACTGGGTTATAAAAGTGTCTTATTAGGGTCTTTTCAAAACTTTGTTTGTCATCTTCCCTTTCTTTTTTCCAAGCATACGAGAAAATTGTTATTCTAGAGACAAAGAGATATGATCTTTGTGAGCTTTGACTTTTTGCCATATTAGGTTAGTGGTTCTTCCTTTTTTCATTTTGATTATGTTATATGTATGTCTTTGTATTGTTGTGCTTTTTACCACTGATTTATAGTTCCTTTATTTCTAGTTTATACTATATTGTTTCTGATGTGAATGTGTTTTGCTATTTTTTGCCTATAGTATCCTTAACTTTTAAGTGATTAGCAAATTTATTTCTATGACTTCAGGGAATAGAGAGGATTAGAATATTAACTTACCTTTGATAAACATATGCCTTTGATAAAAATATTTAAAGAAGAAGAAATATAACTGGATGAGGTCTCACTTGTAAGGAGGACATATAGGTTTGGAGGAGGAAGTAGTAGTGGAACCTTCACCTCGGGTAATACTATTGCCCCTAGGTCTCCCGAGTTGACTTTGGCTATCATAAGAAGTGTTAATTTGGGGGAAGTGATTTACATTGATGAGGGCCATAGGATTGGTGAGGAGGCTAAAAACGTCCCTTCCCATAACCCCAAAAACAAAGACGAGCTTGGGTTTCTCTCATTTGAAGAGCTTAAGTTCTAGTTAAACCTTAAATACAAGAGGTTTAAAATGACCTAGTAAGATCTAGACAATCTTAGGTTCAGGTATGGCATCTCTAACATGGTTACCCAAAGACTTTCCAACCCATATGGTTTCTCGAGCCGTCCAGACCTTAGGGAGTTGGCCATACATGTAGAGCTTCTCAGGTTAGAGTTTAGGCTCCCCATGCAGTTCTATTTTGCAAGGATATTAGCTTATTTAGAGGTAGCCAGTCTTAGCTTGATTCAAACTCAGTATGGGTCTTGGTCGGGCTTTGTTTTATAGGCAAGGGTAGGATCTTCCCCACTCTATTTTCAGGAGCTTCAACATTTGTTTCATGTCAAACGGAGTTTTATAGAATACTGGGTTTTTATTATTTTTCAAGTTACAGGGATCGTAATCCCATTCCGAGTTGCTCTTAAACTTTGGTTTTTTACTAGTGGTGAATGGGATCGAGAAGTTCCTCGACCAGGATTTGGGGGATATTAGGTCGTCCTTACTTTCTTTTCTATAGAAGCAAGTTAATTCATATTGTGATGTCTGTGGGTTCTTATCCCTTGCTCGTTACTCAAAAAATTTATTTTTTGTAGAAACTTAGGCAACTGGTCAAAGTTACCAGAAGTACATCAAACTTGAATAAATGCTTCATTAGGGTACACTTTCAACGTTCGAGACCTTCTTTTTATAGCTAGTCTAAGAGATACTGGTTTGATTCCTGCCTTACCATGCGTTACACCTAGAAGGAAAAGTAAGTCTATCATAATTGCTTTTAGACATGCAGATTGGGTGTTTGTCTTACATACCTTCATTTTACTTTTTAGGATTGCTCGACTGAGGTGAGGATCAGAGTAGAAATAGCGGTCACTTTAATGGCCTAGGCTTGAGCTCTGAGGCCCTATATGATGATCTAGACCTGAATGAGGTTTATAACTTACTTTTCTTAGAGGATTTTACTAGGGTCGTGGTTAGGGGTATAACGACTAAACGGAGTGGTCAAAGCCAAGATAGTCTTCAAGGTGATGAGGGTCGAGATAGTCAAAGAATGGGTAAGGTTTGGGATAGCCCAAGAGGAGGTAGGGGTCGAGATAGCTTAGAGGGAGTAGGAGTGCGAGCCTGAGGGGATTGATACATAAACAATCATAAGTTCCAATACAGGGCCAGACTTTAAGAGCGAGAGCTGGTAAGAGTGAATGGTGTCTGTAGGGAGAATCACTTAGTCTCTTATTCCTTATTACTTCCCCTCAAAGGTTTACACCATTAGTTAGGGCATCAAGTTTAAGGGTGCTATCCCTAGAAGAAGTTTAGGAGCGAGTAAGAGGGCCTTATTTGACAATAACACCAAATGTCTTGATACTTGAGAGGCGTAAGGATCTAGAATTCATGATTACTCTAATGTGCCAGGTAGAGAAATATATAGATCCCTCATGGGCTGAGTAGATAGTCAAGTTGGACCTAATCATTAGGCTTAATGTTACGGTTGAGACTGCTATGGATGTAAGTTTCATGCACATGTTTTCTTTGACTTATTTATATATCTTACTACTCCTATGTTTTTTTTATTGTTTTAGGTGGCCTATGCCTTTTCACAGTGCCAGACAAATGTCTTTCGTGTGTTACTAAATGCCCGATAGCTTAAAGAGAGCCTCCGCTAGGCTAGGCGTGAGACTCATCAAATTAGGCGTGAAACTAAACAAGCGCGTTAAAAGGCCAGGGAAATAGTTTCTTAGGTTGAGACCTTCGAGGTGAGGAGTGACGAAGCAGAGAGTAAGGTTTTTGAGCTGGAAAGGCAAAAAGCCTCGCTTGAGCAGAAAATTATGGCTCGTCGAATTGATAAACTTTCACACTTTTGGTTTACAAGTCATAAAGAAGGCTTCTGTCATTGCGTGGTGGTTTTCAAAGACAACTATCTCAATATCAACCTTCAATGGCTATGGGGCATGGTTTTCCTTTGTTCTAGGTCTTCTAAAGGTGAGACCTCGAGTGTTCAGGATGTTTCTACTCATAAGGCCTAAGATATTTAGATGGATTGCCCCCTACTCAGGGTCTTCATCTGCCTTGTGAGAGTCGAACCCCTTTACAAGGACTTTGGTGCTTCCACGAGTTACCCTCTATATAGGGTCTTTATCTGCCTTAAGAAAGTCGTACCCTCTCTCAAGGACTTTGATGTTTTACGGGTTACCCCTTGCACAAAGTCTTCATCTACCTTGTAAGAGTCGAACCTTCATCAAAAGGACTTAGGTAATTTTCCCTAGACCTCAGAGATTCCTTATAGGAAAATTTGTTTCGGGCATGTGTTCATGCAAAAAATAAAGATGATTAGATATCAAAGAGATCTTAAATTTTAATTCATTCAATAATCTCAGGTACACACTTTGATTAATTTTATAAGAAACAAGTTTAAGGATAGTACTTTTACAGAAGCTTGGCATTCTAAGATTTTCTTATCGTGCTACCATCGACATGTTTGAGTTCATATATTTTTGCTCTGATTCATCTAGTGACTTTGTGAGGTCCTTCCCAAGTTGACTCAAAGACCCCATCTATCAAATTTTTTATGTCATGAAGGACTCTCCTGAGCACCAGATCTCCCTCTATAAACTTACATGCCTGAACTTATTTGTTGTAATATCTAGTTACATTTTGTTAATAAACTCCTGTGTGGATTCGTGCCCCTTTTCTTCTTGGTCTCGTTAGGTCCAGATTCCCTTGAATAATTCTTCATTGACTGCTTCTGAGAGTGCAATATTTAATGGGTCGAGGTGCCGATCTCTACGAGGATTATTGCTTCGTACCCAAAAGTCAGCTAAAATAGGGTTTTATTATTGGCCATTTTGCTAGTGATCCTATGTGCTCAGAGTACCTTAGGTAATTTCTCTATCCATCCCCATTTTTTCTCTATCAACTTCTTATTGAGCAACTTTCTTGATGATCTTGTTGGATGACTCCACCTGACCATTTGTCTTGTGATGCGCCGGGGAAGTAAATTGAAGTTGAAACCTCAGTTGTTCTCAAAACTCTTTAAAGTTGTTGATGTCAAATTACTTTCCATGATCTATTACAATTGCACGTGGCATCCTAAACCAACAAACCAAATTTCTCCATATAAAGTCTCGCACGTTTTTTAATATGATTCTAGATAGTGCCTCAGCCTCATTTCATTTAGTGAAGTAATTGATGATAATAATTACGTATTTAGCAAAACATTTTCCTTTAGGTAGGGGCCTTATCAAGACAAGCCCTAACTCGGCAAAGGGCCATGGTCCGGACATTATGCTAAAAGTCTTTCTGATAGGGCTTGGATTTTATTAGTGAACCTTTGGCGTGGATTACACCTCTTGAGTATATCATGGGAAAATAGCACCCTGTCCTAAAACCTTGTGAGTGAATGCTTCTACCATCGAGAGGTTCCGTAAATCCCTTCATGGACCTCCTCAAGGATTTGCTCTGCCTAACTTAGTCCCAGGCATCTCATGTATAGATGGAAAAATTTTCTTCTATACCAAAGTTGGTGGATTTCCTGCTTATCTAACAGGAGAACTCCGTTCAAGATATATTCAATGATGAGATCCATCTAACTCGGTTGAGCATCAATCTGTATTACTTGCACCTATGGCTATTCCTGTATGCTGGGTTTTGTGACAAATTCCAAGGAGACCGACTTGGGAATTTTGGCTTTTTCCGTGGAAGCAAACTGTGCTATCACATCTACTCAATGATTTTCACTTCCCGAGATTAGTTGTATTTTCACTTCTTCAAACATGGACATCAAGGCCCAGGCTTTCCCAAGTTATGCCTCTACATTTTCACTCTGACTTTGAATTTTTCATTTACTTGATTAATAACTAATTGGGAGTTGCTCTTCACAAAAATCTCTCCAGCTAATAGGGTTTAGTCAACCCTCAGCCCTACCAAAAAGGCTTCATATTTAGCTTTATCATTCAAGGCCAAAAACCCAAACTAGACTGCGTAGCAAACCTTATTTCCTTCAGGCCTACTGAGCATTATTCTTGCTCCGTAGCCTTGGGAATTAGATGTTCATGGATGTAAATGACCCAAATTGAGGAAGGTGAAATTTGGTCATTAATGGGCTCCTCAGGAATGATTTTTGTTTGAGATTCTCTTAGGCAGATTTTGGCAAGGACTTGCCATTTAAGAGCTGCATGGGGTCTATAGCGTTAGGGTCAGTTCTTACGTACCATCCCTGAATGTACATATACTTATGTATTTATACAACTGTACACTCCCATTAAATCATTAATACCCATTTATATGGTATTATGCATGTAACGTTACAGATATTGTAGATCTAAAGGAGTTTGAATTAGATCTAAAGGAGTTTAGATAAAGGCTCATAGTCAGCCACGCTGAGACATATAATTGCTAAATGTTAGCACAGCTAAGTGTTAGCTAGTTACTATACTCAGCAAATCCAAGAGTTGGAGCCTTGTCTGCAATAGGACATAGACCTGGGAATATACTAGTAACTGTATAGTTGCAAGAGTTACAATCGGGTGCCAGGAAATGCATGTTGCACAAGTATGTTCTCAAATAATTGTCCTTGATTTATTTCTGTCGATGCGGGCTTGTCGGTGGATACCCGTATATATAGATCAGCATATGTCATACCTCTAAGGTATAGATGGTCGTTCTTAGCCGACTGTGAGCTTGGAGCTCGTATTGTCATATGGGTATCCAATTAGGATTGGGTATGGGACAGACTCACTACGGCTTCCGATAGACATTCAATGTAACCTGTTAACGAAGGGTCCTCTCGAGTTGAGAGTATACGTGGTCCTTTGACCTGACTGCCACGGTGGGCTTGTAAGTGATCCACCATACTTTGGTTTCACGCATGTCATAGACCTTTCATGGTGTAACCGCTGGGTGTCATTGGGTATGGTTCGATGCTTATGAAGTCCGGTGCGTAGAGATATGAAATCCGTTAGCTCCCATATGGAGTTAGATATCCAGATGCTTCGAGACTGTATCTCAAAAAGTCTTATAGCCACAAGCTATCATCCTGGGAAAGACTTCCACCAGGGTAGAACGATATGGCAAAGGAGTTTGCACATATTGTTCAGTGAGACACTAGTTTGAAGATAAGACTTAGATGAGCACTAGGGGATTTGATGGTGATAATCTATATCCTCACACATCCAGGATATCATGATGGAAGCACTATACGTATATGTTGTAACCTCAATTTGCATGGTTCAACGTGCTAATTTGTATATCCGTGACGTGTGCGTAGGGCATTGCTCATAAACTCATGGAATAGTTTCATTTAAAGAGTCGGGCGTAGGACCCAGGGAGTCTTGCGATATGGAGTGTACTCGTTGGGTATTGGGGTAGTGTGTCGGATTAAAGTGTTTAATCTAGCAATATTCAGTAATACCACGGGAATACGTGCGTGTCTGTATTTAAGTATTAAATACAACAATTAGTCAATAATTATCATTTACTAATTGTATAATGACACGTGGTGCATTGTAGACCTTCGATTGAGTTTATCCAAGTACGGGTTTGGTGAGACCCACTAAGGGGTAAACTTGGTAACTATACATGAAGGGCAAAATGGTCATTTCACACTTTAATTATTTAATTATTAAATAATCAAAATATCTATCTTATTATATAATATAATATATTTTTATATTTTATTATATAATATATTATTATATTGTATTATATAATATTTTATTATTAGATATTATATATAGATTAATATTATATTTGGGTGTCAAATAGTTGACACCCATTACTGATTTTATATTATATTATATAATATAATATATTATTATTTTATTATATATATATATAATGAATTGAGATTTTGTGTGTTTTGGCCATTTGGCTGAGAAGAAAGAAATGGAGAAAGAGAGAAAGAAAAGAAAAGAGAAAGAGAGAAAGAAAAGAAAAGAGAAAGAGAGAAGAAGAAAAAAAAAAAGAGGAAGAAAAAAAAATGAAGGAAAAAATGAAACTGTTTTATTTTTCTTTATTCTTTCAATTGAAGCAATGATAGATTGCTTCAAATTCTCCATTTCTTATCCTTTTGAAAAAAAAGATAAAACACACACTGGCCATTTTGAGGTTTAAGAGTTAAACCCGGTACTGCGTATAGGGTTGCTATTCTAGCTCACCAAGTCCACCGTGTTAGAGACTAGAATTGCCCACGAGTTGATCTCCATGTGGATTCCATAAAAAAACACGTGTATAACGTTACAAGTTGAGGTGCGTTCTCAACCTATTAATATATTAATGTGATTAATATATTTATTTATTATGTTTATTGCTAAATTTATACGTTTCCACCGCGTTAGGCAATAGACACAATTGCACATACATACACCCACACATGTATTAGATCCGTCGTCAACAAAATGGTATCAGAGCCATTTAGGGTATATTTGGGTGTTGTTTAAGTGAATGGATGCATTTAGCCCAATAGAAATGGCACATTGCAAGTGTTGAAACGGGTATGCCAAAGGGGAAGCACTGGGCTCTGCAGCGCTAGCAGTGACATCTGGCGTCGTGGTACTGCTCACTTGAACATTAGCATATTAACAGTAAATTTTTTACTGTTTACGATACATTATGTTACTGTTCATAGCTACAGTGAAACGAAAGTTACTATTTATAGCTACAATATTTTTGAACAGTATTTAGAACAGTGTTTCAAAATTAATTTTGCATTTATAGATTTATGAGATGTAGTAGTAAAAGTTATCAGTCTACAATATAACTCGAGGTTTATGAGATGCAGTAATAAAGAGTTATCGATCTACATTATAAACTAGGATTAATTGTTTCTATATTGGTAACCACAATGGGAGCCTCACTAGTGAAGGTTAGTTATGCTTACTTAGAAAAATTAATTAAGTTGAGAATTACCCTTCCTAGGAGTATGGAGACCATAGAAACAAAATCTCTCTTAATCAGATTGAAGAATATTATATTATAAGATAATATTTTATTCTGATCCGTCTTATTAATACGGTGTTAGACGAGTCACGTCGGTCTTGTCCCAATATTACTACAATGTGAAGGACTAGGTCGGTTGGGCTTGAACTATACTGGTTAAATATGAGATGAGACAAATATATGCGAAAGTATTGCCCAATATTGCTACAGCGTGAGAGTAGTATCGGTAACATATATTTGATAATTGACAAGGTAATCTAGAATACACTTATCCAATATTGCTACAGCATGAGGATAAGGTGTATTTAGGATCAAGGGGTAAGAGTTGCATGAGATGCAATTGACAAGTGTTGTCTACCTGTTGGGTTTACAAAGGCCAATATTGCTACAGTGTGAAGCCCGAGTAAATTGCAATGGGATCTACTTCCCGTTGTATAGTTTAAAAGAGTTTAAACTATCATCTTTCTGTTTGAGAGATTACCGAGATTATGTAAAGCAGTGGGAGGGCGTTTTAAATAAAAAAATGTATACTTTCTATACCCATTATTTAAAACGTTCTATTAGCAATTTAATGATCATTTCGCTTACATCTCTCGTTAGTTTGGCCTATCAAGAATAATGGCCACTACGAACTAGTTGGTATGCATAGTTGATGTAGTCTAACTCTAGGGTACTAGAAAATACTCTGATCGGTGAATGAATCACAAAAGTGTTCTAGATTCAAAAAATTTAGATTTATTATTGATCAGAGTTTGCCGTAATTCTAATTTTGATAACACCTCAAGAGGATTGAATAGAGAGAATGTGACCCTCTCTGTTAAGGGTGCTTCATTGTTTACTCTAAATATATCTGGTGAGACCAGATGAGTAAGGGAGAAGAAGATAAGGCAGATACTCAGTATCAATCCTCAAAAGTAGCATTTATCCAAAGATCAACAAGAGGGTGTGTAGATGGAAAGTGTTTCCACTGCAGTAAGGCTGGGTATTAAAAATTCATCTACCTTAGAAGTCTTATAATTGTTAGGAAGACTCCTACAGATTTGTGTTTAACACAAATATAGACATTTCTAGGGCATAAGAAGCCAATTCAAGCTGGGTATGAGATACTGCATGTCTATCTCATATCTGTAAAATATTGCAGGGATTGAGAGAGACTAGAATGCAACAGCTTGAAAAAGTAAAGTTGAGAGTATGAAATGGTGATTTCTTGCAGGTCTAAGTTGTTGGGCAGCTTGACTTACTTCTAGTATGCAATACAATAGTTGTATTACATAATAAATATGATATTTTATTAACTGAATGTCAGTTAATAAATGAACATTATATATAATTAGAAATGTCTATAGATCAGAATCCTTAAATGATATAGAGTTATGGTATATAAGTTTAGGTCATATAGGCGTGAGACGCTTATCCGTCTAGTTAAGGATAGTTGGATTCCTAATCTGACCACAAAGACTTAACCAATTTATGAATAATATATTCACGGAGATGACCAAATGTACGAGAATGTACATCATATCCTTTCGATTAGATCGAGGTAGTGAGTACATTAATAACAAGTTCTCCGTTTGTTTAAGGAAGAATAAGATCCTCACTCATTATAGTCCTCCGGGTAATCCATAACATAATGATGTTTTGGTGAGGAGGAATCGGACTTTATTAGATATGGTCCAATAGTTAATGAGTGTTATCGATCTATATTTGTGAGTATCTACTCCAAATACAATTGCTTATTAAGTAGAGTTCTATTAGAAGCTGTTCCTTCTATTTCATATAAGATACAGAAAGAAAGGAAGCCGTATCTTAAATTAGTTATGACTTGGGGTTGTCCTGTTTACATAAGAGTTACACAGTAGAGTATTTTATTTTGTAAGAGTTATTTAGCAAGATAGACAACACCCAAGAAGTACAAGCATAGGTTCATTAGGTATCTTGTTAATCAAATAAGATACTAGTTTGATGATTCAGATAAGTAAAGTATGTTCGTTTATCAGTATACCGCTATCTTTGAGGAAGCGTTTCTCATAGATCGTGGGAATCATAGAAAGATTGAGTTTGGTGAAGTTAATCTAAAAAATCAATGAACCAAGGACGAGAACTCAGGCTCAATTAAGCAATGGCCTTTTAGCACACCTCCAAATGGGTCAAAAAGGATGTCTAGGTCACCTTTTAGGTATGGATGATACCTAAATGTGAACTTTGAATTTTTTTGGTAGAAGAAAATCATCCTTGACCTATAAGGAGTTGATGTTAGACATCGATTCAGAAAGCAGTAAGAAGCCATGAAAAAAAAATTGACTATATGCATCAGAATCAAGTCTAGGACTTGGTTAAGCTACCCGTGGAAATTATTCTCATTAGTTGTAAAGAGTTTACAAAGGGGTAGTGGGAGCCAAATAGAAGGTAGAGACCTTCTAGGGCCTTTATTGGTTTTAGAAAGGTAATCCTCACTGATCTGGCATCATTATGGGGAAACCTTTGAACCAATATTGATGTTAAAGTCAATTAAAATTTTTTTGGCTCTTGCAGCATTTTATGACATTGAAGTTTAGCAGACATATATAAGGAAGGTGTTCTGGAATAAATACCTCAAGTAAGAGATATTTATAGAACAGCCTGAAAGTTTTGCGTCCAGACAGACTTCTGGTTTAATGTGCATGAAAGGTCTGTGGGAGCATGATAGTCTTCTTGATGCTTTTTGTTGAAGACATACTAGTCATTGAGAATGATGTCAATATGTTATAATCGGTCAGAAGTAACTCGTAAGAATTTCTTCATAAAGGATTTAGGAGAGGCTTCCTTTATGCTAGCTATAAAAATTTATAGAGATAGAGTTAGGAAGCTGATAGGACTTTCCCAAATTATTTCACATCAATAGCGTCTAAAGGGGTATAGTTAGTTAGCTATGAGATAGTTAATGTATCCAATAGACCTGGTGTTCATCTTTCGAGGAGAGTGCCTCTTCAGATGGAGGATGAGAGAGTTAGAGTGTTTAACACACCAAATACATAAGAGTTTGATGTATACTATGATGTGTTTGAGACCTGAGATCTGTTTGGCTGTAAGAGTTACAAGTTAAGTCCAATCTGATTCAGGTGACCACTATTTGATGGTAGTCAAACATATCCTGACGTACCTTGGAGGTACAAAGGAAAAGTTTCTCAAATATTGAGAAAGTAACTTACAAATGAGAAGACACACGGAGTCAAACTTCTAGTTTGACATAGATGATAGAGAGTCTACATCTGGGAATGTGCTCATTCTCATTAGTACTAAGGAAGTTAGAATTACACCAAACTGGGATTCACTGCTAATTCAGATTGACGGAGCGGAAGCGACAGTAAGGATTCATAGCTTTGTCGCTAAACTTGGAAGAGTTCCAAGACAGATGAATTCTATCATATAAGTTTATGATAAACCAAAGCCATAGTACAAGCCAATGTGCCAAGAGGACACTAGTACTTTAATTATGATGAGAGGAGTCTCACATGATTAGAGGGACTCCTCTTACATGATTAGAGAGATCTTGGCTGAAAAAGATGTGATTATTTATAGAAGTGATCTATAAATAATTTAGCGGACCCACATTCTAATGCCATGACTCTTAAAGTGTTTATAAAACACGTAGAGTCGATGTGTATGAGATGCCATCGGGAATGGCACTAGAGCAAGTGGGAGATTGTTAGGGTTGGTGCTTACGTACCATCCCTAAATATATATATACTTGTGTATTTATACAAGTGTACACTCTCATTAAATTGTTAATATCCATTTATATGGTATTATGCATGTAACGTTGCAGACATTGTAGATTTGAAGGAGTTTGGATCAAATCTAAAGAAGTTTAGATAAGAGCTCATAGTTAGCCACGCTGAGACATATAATTGCTAAATGTTAGCACAACTAAGTGTTAGCTGGTTATAATACTCAGCAGATCCAAAAGTTAAAGCCTTGTCTGTAATGGGACATAGACCTAAGAATATACTAATAACTGTATAGTTGCAAGAGTTGCAATCGGGTGCCAGGAAATGCATGTTGCGCAAGTATGTTCTCGAATAATTATCCCTGATCTATTTCTGTCGATGCAGGTTTATCGGTGGATACCTTTATATATAGATCAGCATATGTCATACCTATAGGGTATAGATGGTTGTTCCTAGCTGACCATGAGCTTAGAGCTCGTATTGTCATATGGGTATCCAGTTAGGACTTGGTATGGGACAGACTCACTAGGGCCTCCGATAGACATTCAATGTAAGCCGTTAATGAAGGGTCCTCTCCGATAGACATTCAATTGTTAGTTACTAATTGTATAATGACACGTGGTGCATTGTGGACCCTTGGTTGAGTTTACCCAAGTGCGAGTTTGGTGGGACCCACTAAGAGGTAAACTTGATAACTATACATGAGGGACAAAATGATCATTTTACACTTTAATTATTTAATTATTAAATAATCAAAATATCTCTCTTATTATATAATATAATATAATATATTTTTATATTATTTTATTTTATTATATAATATATTATTATATTATATAATATTTTATCATTAGATTCTATATATATATTAATATTATATTTGGGTGCCAAATAGTTGGCACCCATTACTGATTTTATATTATATTATTATTTTATTATATATATAAAGAAAGAAAGAGAGAATGAAATGAATTGAGATTTTGTGTGTTTTGGTCATTTGGTCGAGAAGAAAGAAATGGAGAAAGAGAGAAAGAAAAGAAAAGAAAGAAAAGAGAAAAAGAGAGAAAAGAAGAAGAAGAAAACTGAGAGAAGAAAAAAAAATGAAATTGTTTTATTTTTCTATATGCTTCCAATTGAAGCAATAGTAGATTGCTTTAAATTCTCCATTTCTTATCCTTTTGGAGAAAATGATAAAACACACACCGACCATTTTAGGGTTTAGGAGTTAAACCCGATGCTGCGTATAAGGCTGTTGTTCTAGCTCACTAAGCCCACCGTGTTGGTGACTAGAATTGCCTGCGAGTTGGTCTCCTTGTGGATTCCATAAAAAACACGTGTATAACGTTACACGTTGAGGTGAGTTCTCAACCCTATGAATATATTAATGTTATTAATATATTTATTTATTGTGTTTATTGCAAAATTTATACGCTTCTACCGTGTTCGGCAATAGACACAATTGTACATGTATACACCCACACATGTATTAGATCCGCTGCCAACATATAATGTATGTCAAACCCACATAATTCTATAGCCCACTTAATGAGTTGCCCCGACATGTCAAGCTTGTACAGGATTTTTTTTAAAGGGTTTACTAGTGAGAATAACTATAGTGTGGGCCTAAAAATAGTGTGCAACTTTCGTCATGACATAACTAGCATTAGGGCCAGTTTCTTTTTCGCGGGGTATATGCTTTTAGGGTAAGTGAAGAACTTGTTGGTAAAGTACACCGGCTCTGAAATCCCAATTCCTCTTTAACCAAAATTGAGCTTACTGCTCGACTGGATACTATAAGATATATGATCAATTCATCTTCTTGGTTAGGGATGACCAGGTGATTGGGTTGCGTAAGGTAGGCCGTAAGTTGTTAAAACGCCACCTCACATTCTGGGGTCAATTTATTATTCTCCTTTTGCTTAATGGCTTGGAAGAACTCAAAGCACTTGTCATTCGCTTAGGAGATGAATCGACTCAAAGCAACCAACCTACCCGTTAGCTGTTGAATTTCTTTGACAGTGCTAGGAGACTTCATTTTTAGAATGGCTTTGATTTTATCAGAATTCACTTCTATCCCACTCCAATTAACTATAAAGCCAAGGCACTTTTCAGATTTCACCTTAAAGGTACATTTTTTTTTTGTTCAACTTCATCTCATTTTACCTCAATATCTCAAAGATCTCTTTTAGGTGCTCTACATAGTCTTTTGATTTGATAGATTTTGCAATCATATTGTTTACATACACCTCCATGCTTTTACCTATTAGTTCACTAGTCTCTAGCACGTGGCCTTTGTGTTCTTGAGTCCAAATGGCATTAGCTTGTAACAATAGGTGTCATGATGGGTAAAGAACGATGTTTTCTCTAGATTGGGGAGAAATATTTTTATCTGGTTATAACTTAGTTATAGTCCAAACCAGCCTCATTCTTTTTTTATTTATTAAAGATCCTTCTTTTCTGTTTGATGAACTTGAAGGTGGGGCTAATTGCCAAGGTGTAGGATGCCACCAACAAGTCAATTTCTAACATGTCTTTGTGGAATCAAGTAAAAATATTTGATAATTCTTTTACAAGTGTTATTAGGCCTTCCTTTACCTCGGGTTCTAGTTAGGACCCAATTTTTACTGTCTTCCTCTAACTCCCTTGATTTGATCTAAACTATAAACAACTCTTTTGTGGGGCTAATGTGTGCGATAATAGTTAAGCCTAAGTGTATGCTATCATATCAAGTAATATAGGATATAAGTCCAAGTTTTCATTCCCACAAGGACCATTAATTTATCTCTTTCAATCAATTACTAAAATTAATTATATTATACTTTTATCCAAAAAAATCTAAAGATGGATTATGTCTAATTAACTTAATTCTGTTAAATTAAACTTAATTTAAATCAAAAGCAATCAAGGGTTGAATTCACCAATTAAAAGCAATCTAGGGTTTCAACTTATCTCATAATATTTCATTAGATTTATTACTTTATTAGTTAATTCTTTAACAAAAATTGATTAGCTAGAATCTAATCTCATCACAAGCTTATGTTGATTGTCAAATGACTATATTATGCTTTCTACCAATTACTTATATGTTTATGGTAATCTGAATTGAATGCAATTCATTAAGAACATGTCTAAATAATATCATACATGTAATCTAAGTATATTTCTATCCTACATAGAACTCATAACTGCTACCATATGATCATGAATCAAACTATCCTAGGTTAAATACATAAATCCTTTTGTCAAGTTCATTATGGTTCCTTGATCATTTAAAGTATTGGTCAGATATAATGAAAGTAATAAACATAAAATAGAATAAATCAATTGTATGTATTAAGTTTATAAAATAAGAAAGTCAATAAAATCGAACTACATATTAGGTTTAAAAGTCTAACCCTAGAAATAAAAAACTTAGGTCATGGTAAAATAAAGAGTTCTAAAATTTATCAAGAATAATATCATGAAAACCATAGAAAACTAGAAAGATAAAGAGTAGAAGAGATAAAAACTAATTTTTCTACAGTTTTCAATCTTTTAGCCTTCTAGATCCTCTAAAAATTACTCTTTCTCTTTTTTCTTCTCTCTTATTCTTTTTTTGAATTAAGAGTTTGGTCTTTTATTTATAGGTTTTTGTCTTCAATTTAGCGCAAAATATCAAATATAAGTCAGATTAGAATTACTGTTCACGCGTATTGTTTATACGTTACTAAACACACACTATCTTGAATGACGCGGTGCTAAGGCACTATAGTAAAAATACTAAAGCTCGGTATTGTAGAAGGGTACAGTAGTAATTTATTGTGGTAGGTACTGTAGCAAATTTGATGTTTTACCTTATTTTGTTTGGACTTTCATCCCCATTTGCTCCATTGACTTCAAATCTATAAAATAATAATAAATCACATAAAAAGCTAAATAATGTTAATTTAAATGAACAAATATTAAGTTTGGAAGGTGAAAATATTAGGCCTAATTAACCCTTATCTAGGGTCCGGTGATTCAATTTTCCCTTCTCGTGGATCGACAGCTAAGATGAAATAAGTTATATACACTGAGACAGCATAGGTGCTCCTCGCCATCTTTTGGTCTCCAGGCACAACGCCTATTTCGTCCCTTGCTAGGAACTTTAGCTTTAAATAGTGTATAGTTATGTAGGTATTCCTCATAAAAGGCCGCTTGAGCAAGATTTTGTATAGAAAGGGTTGGTCTACAACCACGAAGTTGGTTATAACAGTTTTTTCATAGGGCCTTTCTCCTAGGGATATAGGCAAATTTATTATCATAAGGGATATAACATAGCTATCCCCGAACCCTAGCAAAGGGGTTTGTGAACTTTTTAAGAGTTTCTTTGATTATGATGTTTACTGAGCTCCTCGAATCGCTGAATACTCAGTTTACTTCTATGCCAGCCACCTGTAGTGCGACCACTAGTACATAATGTGGATAACTGACTCTCGAGCATCTTCTTAATTGAACATAATAGGAACTTTCTATATTCACGATCTTTTAGCTACTAGGATATTACACATTACTTATGCCCACTATAAAGTACCCCGAGTAGTTCTTCCTTTTTTGTTTTGTTAGAGTCACCCACTAATGTTGATCCTCTTGAAATGATCATGGTTGAGTTAGGTGGGGCAAGTCTATTTAGGACTTTTGTAGAGCCTTTCTTGCATGGGCGATTTGCTCGAAACTCATCTAAATACTCATTTATAGCCAAGTTGTCCATCTGCTCCTTCAATTCAAAGCATTCTCTCATAGTATGCCTTATATCTTGATGAAATTTGCACCTTTTTATTGAATTTCATCAATCCATAAGTGTCATCATAGCTAAAGGTTTAGTGAGTAAGCCTCGTTTTTTTATGATCCAATAAATGGCTTCCAATGGAGTTGTCAATAGGATAAAACCATTGATCTGGGTTACTCGGGGTCGTGCTTTTAGCTGGTTCCTTAGTTTGATTTTTCATCTTCTGTGGTAGTGGTTCAATTAATTTACCCAAGGTCATGATCTGTCTAGTCAACCTATTCATGGATATTTAAAAAATTCGCGTGGTGTTTTCTCATATCTCCTTGGGAACCTTTCCATCAAGGATCTCCTTCTTGTGTCTTGAGGCTGAACTTGCCCTTGAAGGGTGACGATCAATGCCACCCTTTTTTATTCTTCCTCATCAATTGTGATGTACTTAGGTGCCTCATTATAGGTTGCTATATAGCTTGGGATAAGGCTTTTTGAGAGATAATACCTAAAATAATTGAGTCTTTGTCCTGCCTTTAAAGCCTCTAAGGCTATTGGTTGATCGAACGTTTGAGTTGAATCACTTATCTGCGAATTCTTTTTAGATACTCCTCAAATTTTCTATAAGCCCTTGCTTGATCTTTTTCAATTGTCGAGGTCTTTAGCCACTTTATAAGACCCGTAAAAATGTTGTGTGAACTTGTCTGTGAGCTTATTATAAGAGGAAATACTTTTTTACTTTAGCCCTTGGTACTAAAGGAGGGCAAGCCCTTCCAAGTTCATATGAAAAAATCTACACATCTATTATTGCATCAGATCGACAATGGATAATAGGTCAATAATGTGATCTACATAATGGTTAGGGGTTTTCACCCATAATATATAGGCAGACTTGGTAGCCTATGCCATTTAGTAGCTTTATGTCTTTCAGTTCATTGATCAACGAAGATCTCTTCTCCTTTTTTTTTTTTTTTAGGTTAATCTCCATTTTCTTTCTCTTCAAGCTGGTTTTGCAACCGATCTTCTAGTCTATGCATCTTCTCTTCTAGAGGTAACTCTATCTGTGACCTTCTCAAGTTATTTTCTTCTTGTCTCCTAATTGCTTTCCCCGGGCCTTTACGTCTCTCATCCTACATCGTTACTATCTTCTTGTCAATCCCCCTCCTATTTGGTGGGGAATCATTCTCCCACCCCTGAAATTTCAAATCGATGGCTCTTACATATTCAAGCCCTCAAGTTTTGGGTACTTTATGTTAGAGATAGTGCTTATATGTGATGCGATATTTCTATATCATAAATTAAGTGCAAGTATACACTATCGTATGCAAGTAATAAAGAGACTAATTAGTCGGATGTCGAACCCACAGGGATAATTTCTTCTTATTAACCAATTACTAAAATTATGTCTTTCTAATAATTATTCAGAAAAATAAAAATCCAAGAATGAATGTAGAAAATATAAAAGTAAAAACACAATGCAATGAGATTTAAAGATATAGCAACGTAGAGAAAACCTAGGATTAATATTATCCCTCAATATGTTTCTAATAATTAATCCTCTAATATTTAACTCACTTAATCTTTATTATTGATCAAGACACTAATGTATTCACAAGCCTCTTCTAAGGTCATGCAAGTATACCTTAATTTACCAAATACCTATATTCCTATGGTACTTGTAATAAATTAAGATTCATTAAGATTAGGTCTTATTGATCATACATGCCAATTAGGTATATTCCTATCCTAAATTGAAACTTGCATATGCAACATTGAATGTTACTCTACAATCATGCATCAAATTACCTAGGTCTAAATATTATGATTCCTCTTCCGAGTTTATCAATAATATTACCAATTCATTCACCATATATTGGCCAGATATATTGAAGCATTAAACACAAGTAATTTAAATAATAAATGACTAAGTTTATTAAATACTAAAAAGATATGGCAATTTAAGCGCACATATTGAGTTCAAATATTAACCCTAGAAAATAAGTTAGCTCATGGCTACAAGAGAACAGCAGTAGAAATAATTATAAAACATGATACAATCAATCGCAAACCGATATAGACGTCGAATTGCTCTTAATTGCGCTGCCTAGAAACTCTTGATGCCGAAGAACGTCTTGTATCTCTCTCTAAAGATGCTTCAATTAAGCTCCTATTGCTCTCCAAGACTCGTGCTCTGTATTCTTGGTGCTCTTGGGTCGTCTTGGATTCATTCTTGAAGGTTGGGGACGAGTGGCTTTATATAGGGATTGATATGAGCTTAAAAATCTCAATTCTCGTTGGATTAGGACTCGCACTACCGCTGGCGCGCTATGCATCTGTCGCTGGGGCGACGCGTGAAAAAGCTATTACCGCTGGAGCGGTGGGATCTTGGCGCTGGGGCGCTGCATGAAAATGGCTTCACCGCTGGTGCGGTGACTGTCTGGCGTTGGGGCGCTATACGCGACTTAAGCAGGTCGTTTTTCTTATTTCGATCACTATTTCAGAGCTGGGGCGAAAATCCTTGTGGCGCTGGGGCGATGGACACATACTTTGAAAACTTTGCATTTTAGTCCCTGTTTTCGCTCCTTTTGCGTTCTTTCTTTAAATTTCGTTCAAGTCCCTATAAATAACAATAATGCACATAAATAGCCATCTATTCTCATAAAATCATAAAATATCAATAATAAAAACATGAGAAAATATATGACAAATTTGCCCTTATCAAATTCCCCCAAACCAATATTATATGAATATTAATTATTTAACAATAATCTAATAAATATTTTGAGTAAAATCATTAATAATAAATAGTAAATGGTAAGATGCTTGTAACGTTTCAGATAATGTATAATTTAAAGGAGTTTAAATCAGTACTAAGAGTTAGCAACGCTAAGAATTATAAGTGCTAAGAGTTAGAGTTTTGTCTGAAATGGGACAAAGACCTAAGAATATATTAGTAATGACATGGTTACAAGGAGTTACTAATGGTGCTAGAAAATATCATTATGTAATATGTTCTCGAACACCTCGTTCTTAATCTATCTTTATCAATGGGGGTCTATTAGTGAAACTTTTTTATAAAGATCATTATATATCTATATCTAGATGGTTCTGATGGATAGTCTTAGCAAATCATGAGCTTAGTAGAAGCTTGTATAAGTATACAGGTATTCAATAAGGACTGAGTACTGAACAAACTCACAAAGACTTCTAATATACATCCTATAAAGCTGCCAATGAAAAGTTTTCTCGAGTTGAGTAGTATTCGTAGTCCTTTGACCTAAGTGACGTGGTAGACTTGTAAGTGATTCATCATGCTTTAGTTTCATAAATATCAGAGGCCTTCCATGGTCTAATCGGTGTGTGTAGCTACATATGGTCCAATGCTCGTGGAATCTAGTGTGCGTAGATATGGGATCTGTCAACTTTTATGGGTGAGTTGAATATCTTGATGCTCTGAGATTGTATTTTAGGAAGTCTTATGGCCACAAGCATAAGCCTCAGAAAAGAGTTTTTCATAGGATTAAACAATATCACAAAAGTATTTGCGTATATTATTTATCGAAACACAAATCTGGAGATAAGTTTACGGTTGAGCATATAGAGATTTGAAGGTGATGATTTATATCTTTGCTTTTCTAGGATATATGTGACAGAGAAATTATACATATAAGTTATGACCTTAATTTATATGGTCTAACGTGTTAGTTTGTAATATCTATGATGTTTTCGTGAGGCATCGTTCACTAAATTATGGAATAGTTCCATTTAACAAACTAGGTTTAGACTTAGAGAGTCTCACAATATAAAATGTATTCGTTGTTTTTGAGTTGAGTGTGTGATATACGGGTATACATGTAATTTTAAAATTTTACTACTTGCAGCAGAAGCATGTCACAAAATATACTTAATTTAATAAATTAAATACATATATCATATATATGCATAAGTATAACTATTATACAAAATTTATATATGATGAACTATTGTGCTAAAATAACATGTAAAGAATACTTATCTAATGAATGTAGCTTTACGAAATCTTCAAGTCCTCTAACTATCTAAGTAAAGAGCTCACATTGAAGTATAATCTTGAACAATTCTAGTCCATAATGATTTGGTGGGATTATGGAGGTAGAATAGTTGCTTTAATTTAGAATTTTCAACAGTATATATTCAAACTCTTTGAACACAAATATTCGTTTCCAAGAAAAATAGAATGTTCATGCAACTTTTACATAAAACTTGGAAACAATTTCCATAGAAATATTATATTGAACAACTCATGTTCAAATTCAATTTTTCTTTACCCATTTTTCTTTGATGCATGTTTAGCCATTCATGAGAGAAAAGGGAAGATGAAGATGTGTTGATTCTTTCAACACTTGAGAGAAAAAATAATTCTCTCTCTCAAATCCAATTCCTTGACTGAATGTGTGATAGCAAAAAATGAATTCATTCATTCATTCATTTAGTTTTTCCAACATTATCATCATAATTCCTCTACCACTATAATTCTTTAATGAAATTAATTGATGGCCATTAAGAAAGAGTTCCATTACAATTAATGGTTAGTCTCTTTTTTAATTAAATAACAATTTATGTAATTTAATGGTCAACAAAATTTAAACACCTAACATTTAAATTGTTTAAATATTTTAAATAGCCAACGTATGGTTTATTGCCATAAATATATTTATTATAATATTATCTAATAATATATAATTTAATTATTCAAAATAATTTTGAATAATTATTGTTATCTTACTACTTTTTACTACCAAGGTTAAATGGTAAATTTAAGGAAAAACAATTCATGGACCAAATTGTATCACTTGTCAAAATCCTATTGGTTAACAATTCATGTTAACTAATTAAATGATGTACTTAACATTTAAGTCTTGACAAATGTACATCGCAAGCGATCCCGAAATGATTATTCTATTTTGTTGGAATTTACTGGATTAATATAATAAATCCAGTCCGCTACTCTAGTGCGAACGAGTATACTTTATATTATGAAACTCTTTAAGTTCTAGGTCCACGCTCGGTTTATCGTATGGAGCTTCTCCATACGTCTGTGAACGATGCTCCATACATACGTTAGGAATATTACAAAATAATGCATTAAACCATGTAAGTTAAGGTTATAGCATATTCGTATAATCATTCCATCATTTATATCTTAGAAGAGCAGAGATATAGATCATCACAGTCAAATCTCTCTCTACTCAACCATGAACTTATCTCCATATTTATATTTTCATAAACAATATCTATAAACACTTTTGTGATATTGTTTATCCCTTCGAAATATATTTTTTGAGGTTTATGTTTGTGGCCACAAGACTTTCTGAAATATAATCTCAGAGCTTCAGGATATACAACTCACTCATATGAGCTGACGAATTCCATATCTATACACACCAAACTTTATGAGCATCAAACCATACCAAGTGACACCAAGCGATCAGACAATGAAATGTTTCTAATATGCGTGAAATTAAAGCATAGTGGATCACTTACAAGCCCATTATGTATCACTCACTCACAAGCCAATATCTATACACACCAAACTTTATAAGCATCAAACCATACCAAATGACACCGAGCGATCACACAATGAAATATTTCTAATATGCATGAAATCAAAGTATAGTGGATCACTCACAAGCCCATTATGGTGCTCAGGTTCAAAGGACCACAAGTACTACTAAACTCAGAAGACCTTCCATTGATGGATTTATGAGATGTCTATTGGAGGTCCTTATGAGTCTGTTCAATATCCAGTTCTTACTGTATACCTGTATCTCTATACGAGCTTCCAGTAAGCTCATGATTTGCTAAAACTAACCATCTAAACTATCTAGATATAGACATATATTAATGTATATTAATAGGTTCTACCGAAAGACCCACACCGATGAAATTAGATCAGGAACATAGTGTTTGAGAACATATTTATATAATGACATTTTCTAGCACCATCTACAACTTTTTACAACTATGTCATCACTAATATACTTTTATGTCTTTGTCCCATTTCAGACAAGACTCTAACTCTTTAGATTTTTTCTACTCTTATAACCTACTAACTTTTAGCACCAATAACTATTAATACTTATAATTATCATTGTTGCTAACTCTTAGCACTGAACTAAATTCTTTTAAACTAGATTTAAACTCTTTTAGATCATATAATATCTGAAACTTAATAAGCATCTTACCATTTAATAATTAATAATAGTAACGATTTAATTAAAAATGATAATTGTATTAATACTATAATTAAATATGTATACATAATAGGATGACACATAAGCATAAATTCCAATAACTCTCACTTGCTCTAGTGCCATTCATGATGGTATTTAATATCCATTGACTCTATATGTTTCTCAAACACTTTAAGAGTTAAGGCTTTAGATAATAGGTCCGATATAATCTATAAGGATGTTTTCTAGATACTATTACATCTCCATTAGCCAAGATACTTGTAATTATGTGGTATTATGAATCCACGTAATTAGATATTATGTGTGTTTTATAGTTTCTTGGCTTAAGCAATTACCCAATTATTGTTCCATTTCAATAGGATATGATTCATTGAGCTTAATGCTTTTTCTAAGCTCTGTAACTGACTTGAGAATCCACAGAGATTCCTATGAATGCTTCACAAGCTACATTAAATTCTATCTCTAAGGTAGAACTAAATGTGGATTTTTGAATTGAACTCATTCTACAAGTTGTGGTACCGTTGAAAAAAAGTACATAATTAAATATAGTTTATCTATCATCTAACATAATTCAAAAGTACATTTTTGAATTGAACTGATTCTTTGTATTCTCTCATTTATAAGAAGCTTTCTCCATAAGTTAGAAACTTATCCTTAGTATATTTTAGGTATAACTGGATATATTTCATGTATATTTAATGGTCATTACCTAGATCAGACTGATGCCATCTCATAACACTTACAGCCATCAAGATCCAGGCCTCGTACATAATATGGTATATATTAGCTACTTCTAGTTGATGCATATTGTATGCTAGACACTCTAACTATTTCATTTTCTACTTAGGGATACTTCTTTTTAGAAAGATGAATTCTATGTCTGAAAAGCACATTAACTGTCTTTCAGTTATTAAAATTGTACATTTTCAAGACTTAGTTTATGTATAAAGATTTAGAAGTCCTATCCATTTCCTAACTCTATCTCTATAAGCTTTATACCTAGTATATAAAAAGCCTCTGCCAAATCTTTTATGGAGAAGTTCTCACTCCGATAATCTTAACTAACTGACTTACAACATACCATTATCATTTTTAACGATGAATATGTTATTCATATAGAGAATTAGAAAGATAATTTATACTCCCACTACCCTTTCTGAACACACACGCTTTCTTTTTATTATTAATGAAATCAGACTCTCTGATTACCTCATCAAAATGAAGAGTTTAGCATACTACAATTATCCAACAAAATTCGAATTAACTTTAGCATGTTTATTGGTGAAAAAAAAAGTTTCCTCAAAATCGATCTTAGACCACTGAGTAACTTTTTACACCAATTGAGCTTTGAAGGTTTCTACCTCTATTTGGGCCCACACTTTCGATGTGTAAACTTGTTTATAACTAATAAGAATAATTCCTATAGGAAGCACAACTAAGTCATAGACTTGATTGTCATGTTTAAAGTTAATTTTGAATTTTTTGGCATCTTATCAATTTCCATAAACGATGTCTAACATTGTCTTTCTCTAAGTCATAGGATCATTTTCTTCAACTAAGAAAGCACTAAAAGCATCTTTTAGGTATGAAACATACCTGACATGTAGCATTGATATCCTTTTTTGACTTACCAAAAATGTGTGTTTAAGTTATTTCACTCAATTGATTTTTAAGTTCAATTGTTTGTTCATTTTTATCCTGATTGAATTTATAAAATTCAATCTTTTTACAATCTCCATATCCATAAGAAACTATTTCTCTGGGAAAGTGGGATTACTAATAACGAACAAGTTTCGTTCCTTTGGATCATAGAATTGATATCCCATAGAATATTTGTGATATTCTATGAACCGATACTTATACTTCTTAGGTGTAAGTATATCCTATTGTGCAACTCTTATGCAAGTAGAATAACCTTAAATCTTAACATACTTAAGATTCAATTTTCTTTTAGTCCATATCTCATATGCAGTAGAAAGAACGACTTACAATGAAACTTTATTCAATAATTGAGTAATAGTTTCTAGTGCATAACCTTATAAAAATTTTAAATGATCGGTGAAGCTCAACATTGATTGAACCATATCTAATCAAGTCCGATTTCTCCACTTTAAAAACACATTTGTGTTGAAAGGTACCTGGAGAACTGTATTGAGCTAAAATCTCATTCTCTTTTAAATAATTCCTGAATTTACTGCTTATGTATAAATAGTCTTAATTTAATCAAAGGTATTCAATATACATAATGGTTTATTCCTTTACTTCTGATTGAAATTCTTTGAATACTTCAAAAATTATCGATCTATATTTTCCAAAAATATATGTTCGTATCGTGACAAATCACAAAAAAACAACAAAGTATTGAAATCTACCAGTGGCAGTATGATTTATTAGATCATTTACATCACTATGGACTAGTTTTGATGAATCATTAGACTATGTTCAACACCTACATAAGGATTTAGTCAAGGATATATGGTGAAATCAAGGATTTAGTCCCTTGAATTCAGGATTTATAAATTGGACAAGGATATATAGTGAAATCAAGTATTTGACCATCCAAAACTAGACAAGATAACTCTCTTCGTCTAACACGGAGAGTAAAACATTTCGCTTAATTATTCTTAGCGCAAAATAATAACTATACAACATAATACTTTTACTAGAATGGAGAAATGACTTAAAAGTCTTAATAGCTACAACGATAAAGAAGTCTCCATTCCTTACGTGAAGTTATACTTCTCTTTTCATAGCTTTCTAGTATTACTTAAATGATGCAACATCTTGCAGATGTAAGAAGAACAGGCGGTATCTTATACCTTTACACTTCTTCACATCATTTGTATATAAAATTTTAATTATTAATAAACAGATATCTAAGAGATTTATCTTTTCTAAGTAAAGGTTCTTTAAATAGTAACTCTTATTATTTAAAACCTCACTATAATGAAAATGCTTTCCATTGTTAATAATTCTCTATATTTGTTTTTAGATATATTAAAAAGTTTTAGATGGAGCATTATACTACTTGTACATCTCATGTGCATATACTCCCACTAAAGATCATTAGATAGGCCAAGATATATGATTTGACTTTCAAATTATTCTTAATCCTTTTCTGATAATCTTCCGTTTCTTTTCAAGAGACATTATCAGAAACACCTTTTATATTATCTATGATCTATTATATTGCTGGCGGATCTAAGACACGTGTGGGTGTATACATGTGAAGTTGTGTCTATTGCCTAATGCAGCAGAAGCGTAAATTTTATAATAAACACAATAAATAAATATATAATCACATTAATATATTAAAAGGCTTAGATAACTCACCAAAACGTGTAACGTTATACATGTATTTTTTTTAGAATCCACATGGAGACCAACTCATGTGCAGTTCTAGTCACCAACATGGTGGGCTTGGTGAGCTAGAATAGTAGCCCGATATTCAGCCAGAGATTAACTTTTAATCCCTAAAATGGCTAGGTGTGAATTTATATCCTTTTCTTTAAAAGGATAAGAAATGAAGATTTGAAGCAATTCATAATTGCTCCAATTGAAAGCATAGGAAAAATGAAACAATTTCATTTTCCCTCTTTTTTTTTTTCTTTTCTTCTTCTTCTTCTTCTCCTCCTCCTCCTCCTCCCTTCTCTATTTCTTCTTTTTCTTCACTCGGCCAAATGACCAAAATCACTCTCTCCCTCTTTCTTTCTTTCTTTATATATATATATATATAATATAAATAATAATATATATTATATAACATAAAAAGAGAGATATTTAATTATTTAACAATTAAATAATCAAAATAAGAAATAACCATTTTGTCCCTCATAAATAGTTACTAAGTTTACCCCTTAGTAGGTCCCACCAAATTTCACACTTGTGTAAACTCAACTGAGGGTCCACAATATATTACGTGTCATTAATACAATTAGTAAATAATTATTATTAACTAATTGTTGTATTTAACACTTAAATGTAGACACACACGCATTCCCGTGGTAATGCTGAATATTACTGGATTAAATAATTTAATCCGGCATGCTGCCCCAGTGCACAACGAGTACACTCCATATCGCGGGACTCCCTAGGTCCTACACCCAATTTGTCAAATAAAACTATTCTATGAGTCCGTGAGCTATGCTCCACGCACACGTCACAGATATACAAATCAGCGCGTTGAACTATACAAGCTGAGATTACAACGCATACATATAGTCCTTCCGTTATGATATTCTGGATGTACGGGGATATAGATTGTCATCGTTAAATCCCCTTGTGCTCATCCATATCCTATCTTCAGACTTATATCTCACTGAACAATATGCGTAAACTTCTTTGTCATATTGTTCCACCCTGGTGAAACTCTTTCCTGGGATGGTTGCTTGTGGCCACAAGACTTTTTGAGATACAGTCTCGAAGCATCTGGATATCAAATTCGATATGAGAGCTGACGGATCCCATATCTATACGCACCAGACTCCATAAGCATCGGACCATACCCAGTGACACCCAGTGGTCACACCTTGAAAGTCTGTGACATGCGTAGAACCAAAGTATGGTGGATCACTTACAAGCCCACCGTGGCACTCAGATCAAAGGACCATGTATACTACTCAACTCAAGAGGACCCTCCGTTGACGGCTTACATTAGGTGTCTATCGGAGGCCTTCGTTAGTCTGTTCCATATCCAGTCCAAACTGGATACCCATATGTTAATACGAGCTCTAAGCTCACGGTCGGCTAGGAACGGCCATCTATACCCTATAGGTATGACACATACTAATCTATATATAAAGGTATCCATTGATAGACCCGCATCGACAGAAATAGATCAGGGATAATTATTCGAGAACATACTTGCGCAACATGCATTTCATGGCACCCGATTGCAACTCTTGCAACTATACAGTTACTAGTATATTCCCAGGTCTATGTCTCATTATAGAAAAAGCTCCAACTCTTAGATCTGCTAAGTATTATAACCAGCTAACACTTAGCTGTGCTAACATTTAGTAATTATATGTCTTAGCGTGGGTAACTATGAGCCATTATCTAAACTCTTTTAGATCTGATCTGAACTCCCTCAGATCTACAATGTCTATAACGTTACATGCATACTACTATATAAATGGGTATTAGTGATTCAATGAGAATGTACATCTGTATTTATACACAAATATATGTACATTCAGGGATGGCACGTGAGCACCGACCCTAACATATATATCTTAGTATTTTTATTTTATCAATCTAGAATAATTCTTAGATTTACAAGTAATTCTAAATATTTATTGGTACTCTATAGTTTATGTGCCTTGAACAAGTATACTAACGGGTTGCTCATAGTTATCTTATCTCTATAAAACACTAACCTTATCAGTATAAGATAAAATTAGAAATGTTTAACATAACATTTCTAATCATTAATAAATAACGCTTTAGATCATGGATATAACTTTTATATACTTTTTAATCTAAAGACGCCCTCCTACTACTTTATATAATTCCCTAAATCTCTCAAAGAAAAAACGATAGTTTAATCTTTTAAACTGTACAGTAGAAAATGAACCCCATTGGCATTTTATTCCAGCCTTACACTTTAGCGATCTTGGATTTTGTAAACCCAAAAGGTAGACAACTCTTGTCAATTATATCTCATACAACTCTTACTATTGATCTTAAATACATCTTATTCGCACACTGTAGTGATCTAGGATAAGTATTTTTTAAATTAACTTGTCAATCATAAAATTTATGTTATCGATACTACCTTCATACTGTAACTGTCTAAGATAGTATTTTCGCATATATTTTCCTTATCTCGTGTTTAACCGACATAGCCCGAATCATCCTGACTGATCCCTCACACTTTAACGATCTTAGGAGTGACTGAAATAATTTGTTTAATATTGTATTGACAAGACGGATCATGGTATAACATTATCTCATAATACTATACTATTCAATCTGATTAAGAGAGATTTAAATTTAATTATTATTATTATTATTAATTATAATAAATTTTTGCATCATATACGAATTTAATTTATAATTAAAATATTTATTTACGCAAGCACAACTAACCCTTACAAATAAGGCTTCTATTGTGGTTAACGACGTAAATAAATGATTTATAATTTTAATATAATAATATGACAATTATAATTGTATAAATATACTTCACTTGCAAAATGGAAAATAGAAGTATTATATTTGGAATGATCAGTGTTAAAAATTAAAAGTTCTAGTATTATACTATATAATCACTCATAAGCCCACTAAGCACTCAGGTCAAAGGATCACGAATACTACTTAACTCGAGAACCTTCCATTAACAACTTGGTGGGATGTCTATTGAAGGTTCTCGTGAGTCTAACATGCATGGAATCAAAGCATGGTGGATCACTTACAAGCCTATTGTGGCGCTCAGGTCAAAGGACCACAAATGCTACTAAACTCGGAAGACCTTCCATTGATGGATTTATGAGATATCTATTAGAGGTCTCCATGAGTCTGTTCAATATTCAGTTCTTACTATATACATGTATCTCTATACGAGCTTCCACTAAGCTCATTGTTTGTTAAGATTAAACATCTAGATATAGACATATACTGATCTATATTAATAGGTTCCACCAATAGACCTACATCCACGAAATTAGATCAGGAACATAGTGTGTGAGAATATATTTACATAATGACATTTTCTAGTACCATCTACAACTCTTTACAGCTATGTCATCACTAATATATTCTCATGTCTTTATCTCATTTCAGACAAGACTCTAACTCCTTAGATTTCACCAACTTTTATAACCTGCTAACCCTTAGCACCACTAACTCTTAGTACTTATAACTATCAGCGTTGCTAACTCTTAGCACTGAACTAAACTCCTTTAGATCATACAATGTCTAAAACATAATAAGCATCTTACCATTTAATAATTAATAATATTAACGATTTAATTAGAAATGATAATTGTATACTATAATAAAATATTTATACATATGAGATAGCAAATAAGCATAAATTCCAACAGTTGTGCACTGGAACAGTGTACCAGATTGAATAGTTTGATCCAGTAAATTTTAACAAATTTATTTTATGTTCTCTCAAGATGTGTACTTGTAAAGACTTAAGTATTAAGTGCATCATTAATTAGTTAACAAGAGTTGTTAACTAATGCGATAATGACAAGTGGCTATTTTGTATCATAGATTGTTTGACCTTGACATAACTAAAATAGCCTTGCTTGTGAGACAAGCAAAGTCAAATTGTTTAATCAAAAAGGTATTTTAAATAAATAAACAATATTTTGTCAACATATTAATAAACAAAGGGGAAAACAAAATGGTATGGCTCATGGTTTGGTAGGGCCTTGCATTTGACCATTAAAAGGAATTATGAAACAATAATGAAAAGTATTTCCCTTTAACTTTCATGCATGGCTAGCCATTGAAATGTTTTGGTCAACAAAATTATTAATATAAATGGTTTATATTTTATTTTTTTAAACAAATAGGTGAGGCAAAGGCATGGCCATAGGACCACTTTGTTGACAATAATGAGAGGGAAATTTTAATAAATAAAATGAAACAAAAGTTGTCTTTTTTTGGTATAACAAGTTTGGTCATTGAGTGAGCAAGATAGAGATAAGCTTTTCAAGAGATGAAAAGTTGCTATTCATTTTCTTCTCTACCAATGTCATCCATTAAAATGCAATTTAGAGATTGTTTTTTGTTTGTTCAAGAATTGAATGAACAAGAACAATCTTATTGCTTTGAAATAAATATAATTACTTAAAGTGTTTAACTAATGATCAAGCTTAAAGAGTTTAAGAAATAGTTAAGAGTTAATCAAGTTTGGTGTTTAAGAGTTAAACATCGATGTTAAAAATTAGAGATCCAACCCCACCCTAGTTGGGTCCTAGATTGCCAACAAGTGCGCTTTATGGTAGACTATTCAAAATTTTCTAAAGGTTTATAAGGTGATTCTCTATCTCAATTTTATTATTGTAATAAAAGATTTAAATTTAAAATGTGTTTGTTACACTAGAAAATTATATTTTTGATTCTGCTGCACTAATATGTATATATGACATGCATATTGCATTATAATGAACAGGTTGCACATGCCGGCGCCTTGAAAAAATAGCACGCATACATTCTTATGGATGTTCTTCACGACCTTCCTTTTCATTTCCCTCTTTTTGTTACTTCAAGATTTTAATTAATAGCTTCCATATCTCCTCCATTTCTTTCTTCGGCATTTATAACTCTTTATTGATTTCACCCTGCATCGAGGTTCATATCTGCATCGCTGCATTCTCCTAAGGATTTGTCTAGTAAACCCTATTAGTTTGATCTGCATGTTCTGTCATTTATTGTGTCTGGTGGTTTTCAGCAATGCTCTGTGAGTGGTTTACATTCTAAACTTGGTGAGCATTCTCTAAGACTTTTTGTTATTGTTCCTATAGACTACAAAAAAAGTTGTTAATCAAAAAATATGGCTCTCTAAGCCAATGAGTTATATTTTAGGGAGCGAGTGTGGACCTTATTGAGTTGGCTATGCTGAAAATAGACTCTGAACCTGGGTGCTTGGGCTTTTCCCAACAAGAAAGGAAATGCTCGTAATGATCTCACAAGTAGTGGTTTTGACAATAACCCTCCGATGCCTAAGTCAATGAATTGAAGATGATATTTGCAGAGAGTATTTTAATTGGGAAAGATGTCATTACATGTTACTATTGTTCTAGTTTCTTTTTTATAGTTGAGCCTTATTCATGTTAACTCTGAAGTTTATGGGCGATGGATTAGGCCATTTCTTCTTTAATTGGTGGCATGATCAAGGTGATTAGAATTCTGAAATTATGACCACTACCTTATGAATAACATGCTCTGAAGATCGTGGCTACTTGCTTTATGGAAGACATGCATTGACCTTCTACGTGATTATTGGGATCATTTCTTAAATAAGGGAGGGTGATAATCAAAATTCAATCCGTGTCACCTAAGGCTTGGGTATGCTCAAGATTATTTTATCATAGAGGCCACAAACAACTCGGAGCATTCGGTGATGAATACTTCAAATAGCTCAGAGAGAATGAACACAAGGTGTAACTCGTCTATTTGGGCTAGCTTCCAAGATGGAGCTTTCGGCCTATCACTTTGGGCTATTTTTGAAGATAGGCCTAGGTGCATGGTTGGTCCAATTTTTAGAGGGAAATAATATTAATATAGATGTAGTTGTTCTAACTGGTCAAAGGATAAAAGGAAAACAATTCTTTGGTCAATATCATTAAAGTTTCTAATATTTGACGTTTTTAAAAATATATACGTAATTTATCTATTATTATTACATATGTCATATAAATATATATATATATATATTATATTTAGAATTAGAATGCTTCTTTAAACTAATCTTTTTACTATATTTAAAATGTCATTATAATAATAAATTATATCAAGATTACATATTTTATGGTAAAGATATTTCAATTTGTTTAATAAGTGAGGTGAATAACATATATTAAAAAGGTATAAATAAAAGAAAAAAACTTGAAGCATAGAAAAATCATATTACACTAAAAAATGATATAATAAAATAAATTTACATAATAAAAATTGGATAAAAAAGTAATATATGAGAAACCAAATTCACATTTGTTTTAAAATAAAATAGTTGTAGTACTGCAACTAATAAAAAACATATTTTGACAATTACCCATGCAAAATGATATAAAAATCTTGTTGATTTATTGCAATATGTTTTGTTATTATTTTAGAAATAACATGGTTTAATTTCATTAAATTAGGAAAAAAATACAAATAATCATTATGAATGTTCATAATGATCGAGGTGGCTAATGATAAGATTCGATAAATGCTTTAATCAAATTAAAAAATAATACTATATGTATAAACTAAACTATACAAATTCATTCATACTGCTTGACATAGTATAGTATGATTAATTCAGTTATTATCATGATCAATTTCATTGTTTTATTATTTTATATTTCTTTCAACCGTGTTACGTCAGGTATTATGAATGAGTTTGTATGGTTATTCTATACATGTAGTGCTATTGAATATATAATAACATGAGAATACTATTAATATAATTATTTTAGGTAAAAAAAAATTAAATAAGGGGTAAAATGTATGAAATAAATATTATGAATGTGAAAGAATGTCATATACTCACTAAGTTCATTGCTAAAAGTAGTCAAATACATCATACGTGTTTAGGAAAAAGTAAAATTATTTAGCATATAAAACTATAATGTAAGAGATACAAATTAAATTAGCTATTTTAAGATAGCTAAGTGTGTGAAATAAATAAAAACAACATTGGTTAATTTATAATGATAATTATTGGGTGCAATTGATAATTAAAATTATAATTACAATTACAATTACAATAACAATATAAATTAGAACTGCTATTAAAATTAAGATTACAGTTACAATTTGAATTATAATTGTTAAAATCACAATAATTATCATTGCAATTTCTATTGCAATTATAATAATTGTACTTGTATTAATCAAAAATTAGAATTTTGATTGCAATTAATTATAAATCTAATTTTAGTTACAATTATAATAATTTCAGTTAATAATTATAATAGTATTAAGAAAGTAATTAACACGAGAATATTATAAATTAAACAGATTAATTAAAAAAAATGATAAAATATTTTTCGTTAAAGACCAAGTTATGGGAGCTCAAGTATTGCTTTATGTACATCTCCATTTATATAAAAGATGTTCTTTGCATTACCAACTCAAGTTTGAATATTTCTCCACAATTTAAGATTTAATAGATGAAGATTATTAATTATCTCAATTTGGTCTAGTTTTCTTAAGTTTGGATATACAATCCGTAGTCCAAACAACACTTTCCTTCATTTTATCCCATTAAACACCATATTATAAATGCACAATGACTTCTTTATATATGTACCTATTATACGATAAATGTTCCCAATTTTTACACTTGTCACCAACTCAAATGTGAGTATATTGATGCGATAATTATAGATCTTAAAATAAAGTATAAGTATACACTATCGTATGCAAGTAATAAATGGACAAAAGAGTCGGATGTCGAACTCACTTGAGTAATTTCTATTTTTCTCCAAATACTAAAATTATATTTTTAAAGTAATTATTTAAAAAAAATAGACATCTAACAATGAATTTAAAAAATATAAAAGTAATGATACAATGTAAAGAAATTTAAAAAATAGGAATATAGAGAAAACCTAGGGTTACTACCATCTCTCAATATTTTTTTTAATGATTAATATTTTAATATTTAAATCATTTAGTTCTTGTTATTGATCAAGGCACTAATGTATTCACAAACATCTCCTAATATTATACAAGTATACCTTAATTTACTAAATATTTATATTTATATTGCATTTGTAATAAATTAAGACTCATTAAGAACAAGTCTTATTGATCATACATGCCAATTAGGTATAGACCTATCCTAATTCAAAACTTGTATATATAACATTGAATATTACTCTACAATTATGCATCAAATTACCAAAATCTAAAAATAATGATTCATCTTTCAAGTTTATCGAAATATTACCAATTCATTCACCAAATATTGGTCAAATATATTAAAGCATTAAGAACAAATAATTTGAATAATAAAGAACTAAGTTTATTAAATATTAAAAAGATATAGCAATTAAGCACATATATTGAGTTCAAGTATTAACTCTAGAAAGAAAATTTAAGTCATGGCTACAAAAAAATAACGGCAAAAATAATAAGAAAATATAATATAATTAATAGCAAAATGATATAGAGGTTGAATTGCTCTTGATTGTGCTGTCTAAGAAACACTTGATGCCAAAAAACACCTTCAATTCTCTCTATGATTGCTTTAATTATGATCCAATTGCTCTCTAAGACTTGTGTTGTAAGTCTCTTGAGTGTCTTTTGTCTTCTTGGATGTTTTTTCAAAGGCTAGGGATGAATTGCCTTTTATAGGGATTGATTTGAGCTTGATAACCTCAATTTTTGTCTGGTCAGGAATCGCGCTATTATTTAGGCGTTATCATGCTGTCGTTGGGGCGCTGTGTTAAAAACCCAGTATCACTGTAGTAGTGCAGACATAATGCTAGGACGTTGGACCGTCGCTGACGTAGTGACTAGCCAGTGCTGGGGCATAAATATGCGACTTCAACAGGTCTTATCTTTTTATTTTTTTTTATTTTGATCAATGCTTCAGCATTGGAGCGAAATTGCTTGTAGCACAGGTGTGACATGTACATATTTTAAAAATCTTGCATTTTCAATCAAGTCTCTATAAAGAACCAATATTGTACATAATATCCATTTATTCTAATAAAATAATAAAATATCAAGATTAAAATATAAAAAAATAAAAAAATAAATGACAAATATGTCCTTATCATATATCTGCACTATTTAAATTCAATAGGTGAAAATTATCATATTATCCCAATATGGTATAGTTTCTCTAAGTTTGGACCTGCATTCCCTAGTTCAAACAACACTTTCCTCCTATTTTGACTCCTTAACACCATGTTATGGATGCACAATCACCACTTTATCTATGTTCCTACTTATATAAAGGTAAATTTTTTTTTTTTTTAGTTTACACCAATTTAAGTGTGAGTATATCCTCACTATTTAATATTCAATAGGTGAAGATCATCATATTCTCTAAATTCGGTCTTGTTTTTCCAAGTTTAGACATACAACCAGTACAAAAAACACATTTCCCTACTTGAACTCATTATACACTATGTTGTAGGTGCATAGTTATCAATTGATGTATGTCCTCACTTATATGAAGTTAGGGGTCATTTTTTAAGCTTGTCTTCAACTTAAGTATATCCCCATTTATTAATAATCAATAGGTGAAGATTATTATATTATCTTATTTTACTCTTATTTTCCCAACCTTAGACATGCATTCCCCAACTTAAATAACATTTTACCCAACTTTCACCCGTTAAGCACCAAGTTACAGATGTGTTGTTAACACTTTATATATGTCCCTACTTATATGAAATAAGTCCTTTATTTTTTGACTTTTCACCAACTCAACTAAGAGTATATCCCTACTGTTTAATATTCAATTGGTGACTTTAACCTATTGTAAACTATGTTAAGGTTGCGCAATCACCCATTTTATGCATGTCCTCACTTGTATAAAAAAGTTCCATATTTTGGCACTTTTCATTAATTGATATATGACTATATCCCTACTACACATAATTTTGCAGTTGTAAATTATCGATTTAGTCATGCAACATAAAAATTGACATTATTTATACATATTGAAGGTGATATTCAAAGGTTCTATTTTATTGAAAACATGAAAAATTTATAATTAGAACTAGAAGTGGTTAGATTGTGAAACATAAAAAAACATAAATTAGAAATACTTTAGATTTTGACAATAGTAAAGCATTTAATATGGGCTACACAAAAAATTTATAATTAGAAGTGGTTACATTGTGAAACATGAAAAACATAAATTAGAAATGCTTTAAATTTTTTACAATAGTAAAGCATTTAATATGGGCTACGTTAAGCTAATATTAGGTGGATAATTATATTTAAAAATTGAACAAACTAAAGAAGGTGTTGCATTTGTAATAAAAGTTAAATTTGTGAATATAATATCCTACTGAAAAATCTGACTTACACTTCCTGTTTTAACCCCCTAAGTTTTAGGAGAGCTAGTTTTCTATAATTCACATAAGCTACAAATTCTGGGTATAGCAATTTTTAATAGCTAAACACATTAATGCATTTGAGATGTAGATCCATTTCACAGGCAACATACATTGATTACTATATTTTAAACTCGTCCTTACTTAAGTGCACACATTAGCAACCTACAATAATTCAGGCTTCCTATGTAACTTTATTGAAGAATGAGGATTGTAGGGAGAAGGCAGACACTAGCAACTCCAACAACTTCGTAGTTATACATACTTGAAACATAATATGAAAATACATGTACCCTATTTGATAGTTCCCGATTTAACAACATGTTTAACCCTATAATTACGGGAGTATCTCGAAAGCATGCTCATGCATGGTCACAATTCAAGTTCAACCCAGGCTGATGTTCGAAGCTTTTGTAGGTGTTCACCTATTGGCCTTCTGATAAAGGTGTCATGTTTGATTGTGTGGTCTCTTTTGTTGCAGTACCAATGTCATTTCCAAACAGATCACCATTAATAGTCCACACTGCCATAGCCTATTCTGACAACTTATCAAACATGTAAAGGTTTAGCCACTCTGTTAGAATAATAACTATATTCTTATACCCCCTTCGCTTATGTTGGTTAAAACAATCCACCATGCATGTCTTTCTCTGTATACAACCACACCACACCCTTTGTGACATTTCATCAAATACTTTATAAGTGACATAATATCCACAAGCAACCCCCCTTCTACCATTTCTACGTTCATTATCTCTTCATTTCAATCGTCGCCTACTACCCTATCTTGCAACTCCTGCATTTCAACCATAAGTACAAAATTTATTTCTAGTTTCAGCACATAATGAAGCATCAAATTCCCAAAGTCATAACAACCTAATAGTGGAAACAACATTCCACAAGTAAGCAGAAGACTTGTACAAGTACAATTGAAAAAATATATATAAACTTCCAAAAGAATTCGGATCACTGCTTAAACTGTGGAGCATCGATAGAATTAAAACTTATTGGATAAAAATAAATCAAACTAGAGATGCCAGTCTCTAACTCCATCTACTTATGATTTTAGACACAAATTTTTTACCACTAAATGCAACTCGTGTGAATCATGTAATAACCAAAGACCCAATCAATATTGTAATTCAGATTTTGTCATCAAACCTAAACACACAAAATTTTAATCAATCATAGTTTTATAGAAATAACAAAAAAATGAAGTGCGAAAGAATGTACCGTTATAAGTTGGTGTCCAAGTTGATAGTCTACATCTAAATTTTCTTGTTAAAGACAACATAAATCATAGAAATAAAAGCTCTCCAGAATTTTCCTTCACTTCCAGTGAAAAGTAATAACTCTCAAACTATAAATTAAAAAATAAAAATAAATTGCAACAGAAAAAAGTAATGTTAAAATCAGATAAATAGCAATTCTTATAAAGCCAATTTACATGGTTAGAAAATCAAAAGACCACTGCTAGGTAAGAAGAGTTTGTCTCACAAAATTCAATAGAACTGTTTGCTCCAATCTATAGCTTCTTCCAAATATTAAAGCAACATAAATTGCCCAATATATAAAATTTTACAAAATAGAAGGATCAATTAAGAATTAATAATATGCGAACACAATGTTAATAAAATCCAGAATTAATGTAAAAATAGTGAAATCGAGAGTGAAAAAGGAAGACTCTAAGGCTGTGAATAGCAAGGTTGCCTACAGTCAACCTTGTGGCCCACAAAGCAAGGCACTGACCCAAGAAGGACGGAGCTACCTTGGCCGCTAATTTCTTGTCACTTCTTCTCGAGGAATCCTCCAGCGACCATGAAGAATTAGAAAGCAAATCTTTTTTAATGGTATCGCCTACTCGTCCTGCAACAACTCAGGATAATGTGAAGAAGACCATTGATGAGCTGAAGGGCTTGAAGGAAAAGATGGCCGATATGCTCCTGGACGATTGGTAAGTGCTTGAAATCAATAAATAAAAAACTCAAGTTTCTATCTGACTATGCCACAGGTGACAGCATCTCGGTTGGTTTGAAGATTCAGATTGATGACTTTGCTGTTTCATTCACTTCTAACAAATGATCAAGGAGGCCGAGAAGGAGGCATAGGAGAAGGTGGCTTTAGATCACCTGACTGATGTCTGATGTGCAACTGCTTGGGAATCAAAGCAGGGTTGCCAAGCAAAAAATGAAAGAACTGGAGAGTTCTAGCTAAAATAGGGGAAGAGGAGGCAGAGAGAACGACCAATTCCCTTGATTTGGGCAAACAAGTCTTAGAACTATGCCCAAAAAAAGGCGAGCTAAAAAAGAAGCTAAAGCTCAAGGATGCCTCCATTCCTATAGCAGAAGCTGAAGTGAAGTCGATCGATTCTTCTATTGCCAATTTTTGTTCTTTGCTTGACAAGATGTAATCAGCCAATAAAGCCCCAACTTGTAAATTATCTTTGCATCAATGAAGTCTTACATTCTTCTTAAAATCATCTAATTCATTCTTTGAATAAGTTTAAATATAAGTGAAACTTTTGAAATTTAGAGGATTAATTTTTTGTGATTGACCAATCGAAAAGCTTTAACACAACAAATGTTTAAGCCAAAGAAATTGATCGGCTTTTATTGGATTAAGTGATTGACAATAATAACTCTTAAAATATGAGACCGGTCTAATAAGAAAAATGGATCGGCTTATACAAAGTTCTTGATCTCTTACAATCGTTTATCTAAAATTAGAAATCGGCTGAATAATTACTGACTTGATGTAACCCAATGAGATCCACCAACTCGACTATTCAAGTGTTTTTTTATTTTGAACTAGTTATAAGTCCAGTCGCCCTTGATCTGTGATGTGTTCATCAGGTTTTTTGAAAAATTATCTTATTGATCCCTTCCCAAATAATCAGTTGATAAGTATTAACATATTTGCTGTTGATCGGCCTAGTATGAACCTCCCTATCTAGATCGCTCAACAAATATGCACTCTTACAAGGGATTTTGACAACTGTGAACGAACCCTCCCAATTGGCATTGAATTTTCAAAGTTCACTATGCTTAGAACGAATTGGGAGTACTGCTTTCCATATTAGGTCGCTCTGGCCAAAGGTTTTAAATCTGACTTTTTTATTTTAAGCCTTTTCAATCTCTTTTCTTTAATCTCAAGTTGGTTCAAGGCTTTGAAGCGATACTCATCTAATAGATTTATTTCTTTTTCCATGGCATTCTGGTATTCTAAGTTGTCTATGATCTATCTCTTTAGTTAGTTTCTAGTAAGTACTATCAAAACCACGGCCTTATATCCATAAACCAACTAATAAAATAAGGTATCAATGGTAGTTTTTGGATTGACTTTGTTCACCCAAAGTACTTCTTGGAGCTTTTCATGCCACAACCTAAGGATATCCAAGATAGGCTTTTTCAATCCTTGGATGAGAGATCTGTTTGTCGACTCAGCCAATCCATTTGACTGTGCATAATTGCCTATTTCTTCTCTTGTAAAAATTATTCCTTGGTTGGTCATAATTGATTCTGGCAGATTATACTTATAAATGATATTTTCTTTGATAAATTTTATGACAAATTGTTAATTGATTGTCTTTAATAGGATGGCCTCGACCTATTTTGTGAAATAATCGATCGCTACAAGGACGAAGGCGTGTTGTTTAGATAATGGTGGGTATATTGTTCCAATTATATCCATGGCTCATCCTTTGAATGGCCAAGGTCTTATCACTGCATATATTTCTTGAGCTGGGATGATCTGCATCGACTCGTATTTCTAACACTTTTTACAACCTCTAGCATAGTCATGACAGCCTTGTTCCATAGTTGGCCATTAAAATCGGTCTTCAAAATTGCCTTCTTCATTAATTGCCTACTAAGATAGGCTTAGACTAATCCTTCATGAGATTCGGCCATGACAAGCATACATTCTTTTAAGTTGATATACCTTAATAGTTCACCTAGAGGTGCTCTTTTAAACAGTTCTCCTACGAAAAGAGCAAATTTCGGTGCGATGATTTTGATTTTTTAGTGGCTTGTTCACTTAGGTTCTTCATGTAGGTGATCAAATCATTCCTCCAGTTATTACTTAAATCAACCTACAAGATAGGTATAATTAGGTAGCCTAGCGTATGTATACAAGATTGTGGTTTATAGATCAAAGGGATTTCAACGATCGCCCGTCTGAACCCTGGTGCCCCCTCGGGGAGATCATTGGCTTCTGAATTGTCTATCCTTGTAGAATATTCAACTGTAGTAAAATGAAAACCTTGGATGAGGTGTTTTACTTTGTTGCAATATGGGACCAATAGGTCAACTTCATAGTTTTGTTTCCCCGACTACTTGTTTGGTTCCCAACAAAGAGTCAGCTCATACCTCGATGTCTTTGATACCCATTTTGGACAGTACTTCTAGCCCAATGATAAATGCTTCATACTCGGCCTAATTATTAATGCATAAAAAATCCAAGAAAAATAACATCTTTGTTTTCATCCCTGTGGGGGATACTAGGATGATTCTTGCACTAGCAGCCTAATATGTCTTTGAGCCATAGAACCATAGCTTTTAACTTGTACTTAGTATGCTAATCTCATGATCAATTATTTTCGTGAATGGTGTAAGATGATCTGCTAAAAAATCGGCTAAAGCTTGTCCCTTGACTACTTTCTAGGGAACATACTTCAAATTGAATTCTAATAATGCAATCGTTCATTTACTAAACCAAATTCTCAAGAACGGTTTTGACATGAGGTACTTTACGATGTTTACCTGGCATATTACATGCATTGTTGTGGGCAATAAGTTGTATCTTAATTTTGTGCATGAAAAGAATAAGGCCAAGCACAACTTTTCGATCGCCATATATCTAGTCTCTGCATCATTTAAAACTCGGCTAAGATAATAAATGGTCTTCTCAATATTCTCATGTTCTTGTGCTAATATGCTACCAACCAATTCTTGAGCGATTGATATATATTAAGAAGAGGTAGTCTTGGTTTGGGCAGCACCATAACTGGTAGACTCGTTAAGTATTTCTTGATTTCTTCAAAGATCTTTTGATGGTGGGCAGTCTACTTGAACTCTTCTTTAATTTTCAATTTTAGCAGTAGTGACCAAACATGTAGCCTTCCAGTCGAGTTTGAAATAAATTGCCTCAAAAAATTTATTTTGCCGATCAACTGTAATAGTTCTTTCTTGGTTCTTAATGCAAGAGTACCCATGATTTTCTTATCTTTATTATGGTCTATCTCCACCCCTCGTTGGTGCACCAAGAATCCAAGAAAGGGACAGATCGAGATGTTGAATGCATACTTTTAGGGATTTATCTTGAGCTGGTGTAATTATATTCTTTGAAAAGATATCCATAGATTGGCCAAATATTGATCAAATGACTTTGATTTGATCACCACACCATTGATGTAAACTTTTGAAAATCGGCTGATCATGTTATGAAAGTTAAGGGGCGTTAGTTCCATTGAGGTCACCTAAGACCTTCTGGAATATGGTCTGGCATTGAGGGTAAGTTAGATAAGCCTTCTGTGGGGTTGGTTGGTCCTATGGATTTTGCTCAATTATGACTGCACTTTTTTTTCTAGTCGTCTCTGGATCCGAATCATTAACTTGGATCTTGATTCTCGGTTTATTAGACATCCAGACTCCTGTGAACGACTCCTCTCTCAATAGCTTTTTTTTTTTAGGAAGGGATGACCACATTCACACCAATTGCGGGAAAGGTATTGGCCTCTAATAGGGGAATCTTGCCTTTTAAGCCAAATAGAAGTCGCCCTTCATCGATCAGCCTCTGTATCTCATTCCTGAAGACAACGCATTTGTTTGTACCAAGTCGCCAAGAATTATACCATTTGCAGTAGTCCTTCCCGGCTCGTTGGTTAACTAGGGGAATGGTATGGCCTTTGGACAATCTAATTTACTTATCTTTCAACAACCAATCAAAAATCTGATCGACTTTCCACAGATCAACGGAATACTCATTGGCGGTTTAGGTGTTCTCACCAATCTTTATCTTCTATTTGCTGGGCATCGCCTTCTTTAGCACTAGGCACTTATACGGCCTATCTTTGATTACCTCAATAAGGCAAACTTTTTCATCGAATTCTGATCCTTCTGATTTACTCTCTGAATTGGCTTAGATAGTCGCAACCTCCAGTTGATTCCTATAATAAGTTCATTTCGAGGACGTCCATTTTTTATCTTTTTCAATTAGAAGTCTCTAACAGCTGGCAGCCCGGGTTGCCACCTCATATAGATCACATAAACTGTGTCCTTTGAAATGTTTTCTTATTGCAAAAGACATTCCTTGGACAACCATGGGTATAAAGTCGACCTTTGAAATTTGCGTCAGGCACCGTATCTGAAGTTTTTTGCATCAACTTATATTCACCCAGCATCTAAGTGACTCTGGCTAAATCGACCAACATAACCTCTAGAGGTGGCCTGTAAAATTCGACATGGAACTTATTCTCCATTTGCTCCTAATTGGCAATCGACTCGTTGGTATACCAAGTAAAGGTCATTTTTGTTAGGGAATTATCGAACAGGTTTATTTTCCAGAATGGAGATAAACTGGCCTCACCACACTACACTGTAAATCTGAAAATATGCTCACATATGGTTATATTTTTTTTTACTTGAAAACTGATAGAATTCGAGTATCTTATACAACTTAGGAAAAGGGAAAAATATATTAATATTATAGAGATAGGGTTTCCTATAAGAAAGACGCGCCATGAGCCATAGATTGACCCCTATGTTCTATAATGCTTTGGCCAACATATTACGGTCTAGACTAAGTAGCTCTGGGCTGCTGGTGGGCTACACCAATTTCATAGACCCAAAATAAATTGACATCTACAGGTTTGGCTGACTTGGTCTTGGTTCTGATGTAGACTTCCCAGGTTAATCTTGTTACCAACTTGATCATAACTAAAGATTTTTCCTAGCTGGCTCTGGTGGGCCTGAGAATTAGATGAGTCGATCCTCTCAGGTCATCGAAGAATATTGACCAAACCTTATGGTAGGTTGGCCTAGTGATGTTGCCATCGTCGAGGCTCTCTTAACTTAGGGTTTGGTCGACCCTGAAGCAAAGCTGTCAGCTCTGTTTTGTTCTGCCTCATCGCCTCAAGATTCTTAAGTATGCTTCGGCTAGTGTTATAGTTATCTTTGATCAAAGGCCAAAACATAAAGACCATCTGATTGGTCAGTATTATACCAAGCTGCTAGTTCTCTTAGGCTATCAAGAAGACCATTCCTTGAATATCAATTACAGAGAACAACTATCTAAAGCTGATATTAAACTTGAATTCTAAGGCTTGATGTAATTTTATTTGTATTATGTTTGGATAATTTAGTATATTTTCTTTTAATTCATTTTATGTTTCTCTATGTTTAATACTTTCAATTAATGGGGAAATGAATTAATTGTTGTGAATTTATGGATTAATGCTTGAGGGAGATTGACCTATTTATCAAATTTGGAAAATATATAGCTTTAGGTTGTTATTGAGTCAAGAGACTAATAACACTTAGGTAATCATCAGAGTTTGCTCAATGATTATATGTGGCGCACACCAAGTGTTTGAAAAAATGTGTAAGAACACTTAGGGTGTAACATTTGTTAGGGTTGTGCCTACGTGTCATCCCAATTTTATATAAATATTTGATATCCATATAGAGTATATTTTGTTATATTGCTAATTACTTCTTAATAATATGGTTTAATGCTTGTTATGCTACATACTTTGTATTATCTGAAAGAGTTCAGATAGGGTCTAAAGAAGTTTAGACTAGTGCTAAGAGTTAGCAAATATTGCAAGAGTTGAAACATTTTCTGTAACGGGACAAAGACCTCAGAATATGCTTATAATGATAAAGTTACAAGAGTGGCAATGGGTTGTTAGGATATGTCATTATGCAAGCATGTTCTTAAAAATATTATTCCTAATCTATTTCTGCCAACACAAGTCTTTTGATAGATCTCATTAATTCACATATATCAGTGTATGTCTATATCTGTAGGGCACAGATGGTTGTTCCTAGCTTACCATGATTTTGAAGATTGTATAGGCATACGGGTATTCAGTTAAGACTGAGTATTGAATAGACTCATGAGGACCCCCAATAGACATCTTATGTTATCGTCAATACAAGGTCCTCTCGACTTGAGTAGTATATGTGGTCCTCTGACTTGAATACCACAGTGGGCTTATGAGTGATCTATCATACTTTGGTTTCACGCATGTCAGACACCTTTCATGGTCTGACCGCTAGGTGTCCCTAGGTATGGTCTGATGCTCATAGAGTCCGGTGTGAGAAAATATGGGATCCATCAACTCTCATAGGGAGTGATATATCCAGATGATCCAAGATAATATCTCAAACAAGTATTGAATAGACTCATGATGACCCCAATAGATATCCTATGTTGCCATCAATAAAAGGTCCTCTCGAGTTGAGTAGTATACGTGGTCCTCTAACCTAAACACCAAGTGGGCTTGTGAGTGATCTATCATACTTTGGTTTCATGCATGTCAGAGACCTTTCATGGTCTGACCGCTAGGTGTCGCTAGGTATAGTCCGATGCTCATGGAGTTCGGTATGTGAAGATGGGATCCATCAACTCTCATAGGAATGATATATCCAGATGCAACAAGATAATGTCTCAAGAAAGTATTATGGTCATAAACAGTGAACCCGAGAAAAAAGTTTCCACAGGGTTAAACAATATAGCAAAGAGTTTGCTTATATTGTTCAATGAGATACCATTCTGGAGATAGATTTGTAGATGAGCACATGGCGATTTGATATGGTTGATCTATTTCCCCGTACATCCAAGATATATATGATGGAAGGACTATTCGTATGCATTGTAACCTCAATTTGTATGATTCAACGCACTGATTTGTAATATCTGTGACGTGTGTGTGGGGCATTGCTCATGGACTTATAGAATATTTTCATTTGACGAATCGAGCGTAGACCTAGAGAGTCTCACGATATGGAATATACTTGTTGTGCACTAGAGCAGAGTACTGTATTAAATTATTTAATCTAGTAATATCCAGCACTATCACGGGAATACGTGTGATTCTGTGTTTAAGCATTAAATATAATAATTAGTCAATAATTATTATATTAAATATAATAATCTAGTAATATCCAGCATTATCACGGGAATACGTGCGATTCTGTGTTTAAGCATTAAATATAATAATTAGTCAATAATTATTATTCACTAATTGTATAATGACTCGTGGCACATTGTGGACCCTCGGTTAAATTTACTTAAGTGTGGAATTTGGTAGAACCCACTAAGGGTATATTTGGTAACTATTTATGAGGGGCAAAATGATCATTTCACATAATAATTATTTAATTATTAAATAATCATAATATCTCAATTAAATATATTATTTTATAATATTATATATTTTAATAATATAATATATATATTTATGTATGATAGTTGTCATGCATTTATATATATATAATATTATTTTTATTATTTTATTATTATTACCTTTTATGGCTAAATTTCATTATTTTAATATATATTATTATTATATTATTATTATGAGATATATATATATGTGTGAGAAACAGGAAAGAGGGAAAATGAATAACAATTGTTGTTTTTCTTTCTTTTTTCGTTTTTGCTTTAAGGGTTAGAAGCAATTGTTGCTTCATTTTCATCTTGTTTTCTTTCAAAGAAAATGAACGAAAAACAGCTGGCCATTTTAGAAGGGTTAAGGGTTAATCCCTTGTTGGATAAAGGAGCTGTTGTTTTAATTCGCCAAGCCCACTAAGTTGGTAATTAAAGCTGCCTACGAGTGAGACTCCGAGCGAACTCCCTATATACACGTGTAAAACGTTACACGTTCTGGTGATTTATTAACTTTACTTTAGATATATTAATTTGATTAATATATGTTTTGTGTTGAATTTATGATTTAAATATTCTATTGCGCCAAATATGTATGAGATACGTATTTTATACAATAAACACTGTTGCGCATGCATATACCCATGTATATTTGATCCCAACAACATTATGCCTAGGATCTTATTTGATGCTTGGGAGAGGTAATGAGATTAATTCTTAGGTAATCAATTTAAAGGTTGCGTAATACATGTATAAGTGGACAAATTAGATAGGGATATTAATTTGAATATGTATGCATAGTATCTCATTTGATGCTCATAAGAGGTAATGAGATTAGTCTTAATCCCTTTATTAATGAATTGAACAAATTTACTAAATAGGAAGAATATAGGAAGAACAGAAGGAAATTAATACTCAAGGATCCCATTTTTATAGAATTCATCATTTTGCAAGATTATCATTTTGTAGCCTCATTAATCCCTTAGTTTAAGTTAGTTTAATTTTTCTTAATAATTGTAATTAGATCAATTTGCCTAGATAAAATTGAGGTTGTCAACACTATAGTACTTGGCATCAATTTAGGACACAATCCTCATAGAATCGATACTCACTCATCACTTTATTACTTGCTCACGACCCGTGCACTTGTAGTTAGAATTCGCATGTGTATAATTTTGGGAACAAGTTTTTGGCGTCGTTACCGAGGATTGTAGATTTTTAATTTGTGCTAATATTATGGTAAAGTAACTTGATCTTAATTTAGGCATTTAGTTTTTTTAAAATTTTATTATGTTTAGGTTATTGTGATTGTTTTGAAGGTGTATAAGAAAAGGTCATTATGTTGAAGATCAGCAAGGTTCACACTTTCAAACAAGATTTGAATTCTTGCCAAGCAAGCTCAAAACGAGGAAATAAAGAAAAAGATTTGGCAAGGCCATTGAGTGAACATTGAAGCACGATATGGGAAGAGTGTTTCTAGGAAAAAATGCTTCCAACATGCAATTTTGTCCACCATAACCTCGGAAGAAGTCTAACTAGGGACAATAAATCAAACGCTTCTTGGAAGGCAACCCAAATGCATTTTAGTTTTTAATTTCAATCTATTTTTTTAATGTTTGTTTTTCTTTCTTGTAGTATGTTAAAACAACAATTCTGAACCTCATAAAAGCATGGAAAAAGAATCAAAAATAAAGTTGACAAGATGCAGTAAAATATAGTTCATAATTAAGGACAACAATAATTATAGAGCAACTTGAAGCTATAACCTCAACACCTAGAAATTTTAGGTCAAAAACCCAGGTTGTGAAGTCGCAGCGCTACATGTTTGAGGCTGCAGCACCACTTGTTCCACCCTCTAAATCACATCTAAACTATCCTACAAGCTATCTTAAACACCCATGCACTTTCCTCAATCATTCTTACACCCTTCACACTCTAAATTATGACCAAATTCTACCTTAAACACCACCAAACAACTAGGTTCCTCAAACTTCATATCTTGGAAAGCATCATTCAATGGGTCTATTCACCAACTCAAGCAACAACTTCGTCCTTACGATTTAAGCATCAAACCATTGTCTATAAGGGGAGTTTCATTTACTTGCTTTTATTTTTTCCATTATAGATAATGTCAACTTTAAGTTTGTAGGAGGAAAATATTCATTTTTCATATTGATCATGCTTACTTATTACGATTGTTATTTTAAGTTGTTTGTTTTGTATGCAACTTTTTTTTTCATTTTTATGTTTAGTCATGGGTTGGCTGATTGATTAGTAGTCAATCATATAAAATAGAAATATGATTTCAAATTCTACATTCTTTTGGAAATAATGAATGATGTGATTGTTTGCTTGGTAATCTAGGATAAGTTTGGCTTCACTTTGCGAACACTTGATATTTTAAGCACGTAGTTAGAATCATTTAGTTTTTATACTTACTTAGAAGACTTTTATGTACAACAAGAATAATTAGGGTCTTAAAAATACGCTAGAACTTGTTTAAGCATCACTTAGGGTGAAATCCTAGGACATACATAATGAAGGATATGGTTTTAGGCCATTTTTGGACCGATTGAGCCTTTCAAGCCAACCTTTATATGGTTTTACCCTTAGTCACCCCATTAAGCCTAATACTGCTTTTCATTGCTAACCATATCATTACCTTAGCCTTTACTTTTATTATCCTTTATAGTACCCATCACGCCATGAGTATAACACTCATTTTAGAGAGTTATGTAAAATTTTAAAAATGAAGGGGTAAATTAAAGATAGGTTATGGGTTTGGTTATAAATGTTAGTTGTTCTAATATGAAAAGCTTAAGTTTGGGGGTATAGTGACTTATATATAAAAAAAATTCCAAAATGTTTTTAAAAAAAACTATAAATTGAGTTTGCTATATCCCTAACTTAAAAGAAAAGAAAAAGAAAAAGAAGAACAACAAAATAGCAAAGGAATCAAAGAAATAAGTTTGGGGAAAATCGAATGGAAAATAAATGGTTTAGTTTGTGTAATCTCTAGAGGAATGTGTGTTTATGGTATAAGTTGAGCCGAAATTGATCCATGTTATCCTACTCTTATCTTAGCCATGCATTACAAGCTAACTAAAGTTTTATTTGATCCTTGATTATATATGTGCCAACATTAATGAAGAGTGATGCGAAAAGTAAGCATATAGAGTATTAATTAAATTAAAAAAAACTCATAAAGACCATTTCATTGTCTTGTGTGCATAAACTAATTCAAGTGCATGTGAATGATGATTTTAGCTATTCATACGCATACACACCAAGTAGGTGACTTATGGGCTAGAAAAAGTGTTAGATTAACATGTTGAATGTTTATGATGTTTAGACGTTCCTTGAGGATAGTAGTTATAAGAAATTTTTTAGAGAACTTACTAATCATTTGCTGACCCGATGATTTGTATCTTCTTATAGTTTGTTGTCATTTTTTTCGTAAGTGTGCTTCCCTACTCGAGGACAACAAAGTATTTAAGTTTGGGGGAGTTTGATAAGTACATTTTATACATCATAATGTATCTCATCTAAACTTGATAATAACTTAATTTAAATAAGAATATATGGCTTTTATATGTATTAATTTCATTTTATAGGTTTTAAGTTAATGGGGCTATTTGGAATGAAAATTCAAAGAAAATAAGCAAAAAAAACCAAATATATTATAGTGTTAGTGAATAGTAACTTGCTACAGTCGATGAATTGTGGTATGCTACAATGTTCATCGCCCAAGCACCACCACTTATTTTGTTAGCTATATTCTTGCCCTAATTTGAAGCCTATAAATAGTACCTTTAGCCACTTCTCACGTCTATCAAAGGAGACACGAAAAATACAAAAGAGAACAAAGACTTGAGCTCAAATTTAAAGATAAGAAAGAATGTCTCCTAGGTTTCTTAAGCATCATTGAAGACACTTGAGGGATTAAAACTTTGGAGACATCCCCAAATTTAGTTTTATCTTTCTTTTCTTTATTTTTTTTCTTTTTTGTTGAAATTTATAGTTATGAATATTGTTTATACATATTTGTATCTATGAGTTCAGTGATAATTCTAGTTATGGTTGGATTTGTATGCAATTAAACTTGAATTCTAAGGCTTGATATAGTTTTATTTGTATTATGTTTGGATGATTTAGTATATTTTTGTTTAATTCATTTATGTTTCTCTATGCTTAATGCTTCCAATTGATTGGGAAATGAATTGGTTGTTGTGAATTTATGGATTGATGCTTAGGAGAGATTGACCTATTTATCAGATTTAAGAAACATAGCCTTAGGTTGTTATTGAATTGGGAGGCTAATAGCACTTAGGTAATCACCATGGTTTGCTCAATGATTACATGTGGCGCACACCAAGTGTTTGAGAAAATGTGTAAGAACACTTGGGGTGTGACATTATTCCTAAGATCTGATTTGACACTCGGGAGAGGTAATGAGATTAATCCTTGAGTAATCAATTTAAGGGTTACATAGTAGATGTGTAGGTAGATAAGTTGGATATGGATATCATTTGAAGCTCGGGAGAGGTAATAAAATTAATTTTAATCTCTTGATTAATGAATTTAACGAATTTGCTAAACAAGAAGAACATAGGAAGAATATAATGAAATCAATACTTAAGGATCCCATTTTTATAGAATTCACCATTTCGATAGATTATCATTTTGTTGCCTCGTTAATCTCTTAGTTTGGGTTAGTTTAATTTTCCTTAATAATTACAATTAAATCAATTTGCTTAAGTAAAATTAAGGTTATCAACAATATAGTACTTAGCATCAATTTAGGACACAATCCTCGTGGGAACGATACTCATTCATCACTTAATTACTTGCTCATGACCTGTACACTTGCGGTTACAATTCGCATGTGTATAATTTCGCGAGCAAATGGCATGGTCTTGGATGACTCAACACCATTCTTTCATATACGATTTTTTTTCATCCGGCTAGTTATTACTGTCATACAAGGATGGTGTCCCACTAAGTGTGAGAAAAATATTTTTGCGAAAATAAATTCGAATATGTGTATGCTCTATGTCTGACTAGACAGAGGTTGCCTCAAATTCAGAAGAAGCTGAGACTAAGGGATCTTTACTAGCAAGCGAGGTTTATTGCTAAACCTAAGCTGGAATGTAGTAAGCAAGATCTATCACTATACCTGGGTTGTGGTACAACAAGCGTGTTGCAGAACTTAGATTCTTCTTAAAGAAGGACAAGCAAAGCTCTGTCAATAAGGCTGTAAGATTTTCAACAAGTAAAGATGTAGATTCTTAGGTTGAATGATAAAAATAGAAGAAAATTTGATTAAAAGCTTAAAAACTTGTGTATTTTGTGTAGTGAATAATTGTTAATGATTTACAATGAAAAATCAAGTCTATTTATAAACTATAGAATCCTATACAAAACTTAACTTTATAAGGAAAGTAATTCTAATAGAATATAACTTCCTTTTAGGTACAAATTCCTAAATAAAGTACAAACATATAATTGAGCCTAAAATTCTAAAATAAAAAAGCTCATTTAACACTTTTTGAGCCGGCGTCAACATCTGTAGTCAATCTCTCATCTTAATTTTCTTGTTTTACATAAAAAGAGTTTTATATATTCAAATACTCGGAGCAACCAAATCAGCTGCTATACATGACACCAGAGAAGGTGAAACCCTAGAAGTCCATACTTACTCCACATCACAAGAAAGAACAATTTTGGACAATTTATAGGCAACCATGTTAGCTTCTCTATTAATATGAGCCACATTCTTGACACAAGAACTTGATCAAGACACTATAATATCAGAACTAATGACATCAATACCAATTGATATATTTAAAGCTTCATGAATCATCTTTACCATAGTGGTCGAATATATCTCTAAAGTTAGTTATTCCTTCAATTCCAATAAAATGCAACTGGATTGAGTATGCATGAGTTGGCGATCAGAATATAGGAATAGAATTGTTGGGATTTATGCTCACGTTCTATCTCATTGTTGTATGAATATTTTATTTTATAATATTTATACAGTTTATTGTTTGTTAAATCGTTAATTACTATTATTAAATGATTCAATGCTTATAACACTACAGACATTATATGATCTGAAGGAGTTCAGATTTGGTCTAAAGAAGTTTAGCTCAATGCCAAGAGCTAACATCACTGAAAACTATAAATGCGAAAGAGTTAGCATGTTATTGGTCAGTGAAGTCTAAGGTTAGAATCTTGTCTGTAATAGTATAAAGACCTGAGAATACATTAGTAATAACATAGTTGCAATAGTTACGATAGATGCTAAGAAATGTTATTATGTAAGTCTATTCTCAAAGTATATGTTCCTGGTCTTAATTCACCCATGCAAGTCTGACGGTGGAATCTTTTTACATAGACCAGTGTATACTATACCTAGATGGTTGTTCTTAGCTGACCATGGGCTTACTGGAAGTTCGTATAGTATATAGGTGTTCAATGAGGACTAAATACTGAACAGACTCAACGAGAACCCTAATAGACATCTCATGAAGCCATCAATGAAAAGTCCTCTCAAGTTGAGTAGTATACATGGTCCTTTGACCTGAGTACCACGGTGGACTTGTAAGTGATCCATCATACTTTGGTTCTACGTATGTCACAGACCTTTCATGGTGTGACCGTTGGGTGTCATTAGGTATGGTCCAATGCTTATGGAGTCTAGTGTGTACAGATATGGAATCCATCAGCTCACATAGATGAGTTATATATTTAGATGCTCAGAGACTGTATCTTAGAAAATCTTATGGCTATAAGCAATGAACCTAGGAAAAGAGTTTCCTATAGGGTTAAACAATATTATAAAAGTGTTTGCATATATTGTTTATTAAGATACGTGTTTGGAGATAAGTTCACGGATGAGCACATAAGGATTTGACAATAATGATCTATATCTTTGTTCTTCTATGATATAATTGGCGAAAGAATTATACGTATGCGTTATGACCTTAACTTGTATGGTCTACTGCACTGATTTATAATATCTGTGACGTGTACGTGGGGCATCGATCTCGAACTCACAGAATAGTTCTATTTGACAAATCGAGAGTGAACCTAGAAAGTCTTGCAATATGAAGTGTACTCATTATGCATGGAGTAGTGTACCGGATTGAATAGTTTAATCCAAAAAGTTTCAGCAGACCGGACATTTACTTTGGTTTCCCTCCGGTTGTGCACGTGTCAAGACTTAAGAGTTAAGTACATCAATTAATTAACAATTAGTTGTTGACCAACGAGATATTGACACATAGCACATTGTGGGCCAATTATTGTTTGATTTAGAAATTACCAAAATGACATTATTTGTTGGACAAATAATATCATTATTTTATTCATTAAAATGTTTATTAAATAAAATAATGATAATAATAAATGATATTATTATTTAAATTGAAATGAAACAATTAGTTTTTTATTTAAATTGGCATGTGTTTCTACCATGATTTAATATGATTAAATTATTTGTTTAATATTAATTAAATGATAAGATAAGTATAAATGAGTGGCATTTGTTAATGGTAGGCCTTAAGATGTTTGTTAATAATGAGAAAGTATTTTCTCATTATTAACAAATGGCAAACATTGACCTAAATAATGGATGTCATTAGGTGAGAAAATGAAAGATAATAATAAATAAAACACTAATGGCAAATATAATAGATGCCATTAGGTGAGAAAATAAAAGAAAATAATAAACAAATGAAAGAGAAATATGTTGCTCAATTTCATTAAGTGAAAATTAGGCTAAGGGATTTGAGATGATGGTAGAGAGAATTTTGAAATGTTAAGTGTTAAAAAATTCTCTCAATTGTTGAGAGCAAAAACACCACTTCCATTTTTTCTTCTATTTTTGATCACCCATACTATAAGGTAAAAACAATGATTCAAGAGTTGAATCATTTGCTGAAAAAGCTGTTATTCTAGCTTCCTAAGCCCATCGTGTTAAGGAACTAGAATTGTGAAGATGTTGCTTCAAGGCGGGTACTCCGATTTGACAATATACCTAAGGCTTCACAAGGTATTATTTCTCAATCTTAAAGTATTTATATTTATGAGATAACATGTAAAGTTTATTTGTGTTTATCATTATGAAATTTATATTCCGCTTATCCGTTGTGCATATATTTATGTGATACATATGCTATATTTGAATAATTGAAACAAACCCACATGCATGCACCCTAGGGTTAAAATCACTCACAAAATGGTATCATAGCATATTTGAGTTGATATTGGGTGTTTTGAGTGTAACATTTGTTGTTGGTGATGTTTCGGTGCTCAAAATGTGTATTTCAAGTTGTTAAAATGGGTATACCGAATGTGGGAACACTGGAGTACCACGGCCATAAGTGCTTAGCGCTGAGGCGTTGGAAATTTTTGTTCCAACCCTCAGCGATGGGTAGCTGGCGCTACAAGTGCTGGGCGCCCCAATGCTAAGAGAATCGGCGCTTAAGAACAGATTTTGAAATTCATGCCGCAGCACTAAACGCTGAGCGCTGCAGTGCTAGAGGTGTAACCTCTAGCGTCGCAACGTTGGCTGTTGAGTGCCGCAGTACTAGAAGCTGGGTGCCAAGGGCTATGCCCTCCGGTGTTGCCATACGATGGGCCCAGCACCGCGGCACCAATGATACTCACTTTAATTATGTTTTAAATTGTTTAAAATGTTATTTTAATCATATGAGGTTTATGAGATACAATGATAAGAGTTATTAGATTGTATTATAAATCGAGATCATTTTTTCTGAGATGGTAAACACAATGGGAGCCCTACTAGGAGGAGTTAGTTATGGTTACACATAATTAATGTATGATTGAGAATTACCTCCTCATGAGATGGGGATTAAGTCTTTGTGATACTAAAAAAGAAAAGAGTAAAAAATCTCTCTTAATCAGATTGATCAATAATATATTATGAGATAGTGTTTTATCATTGATCCGTCTTATCAATATAGTGTTAGTTGAATTATATAGTTCTTTTCCAATATCGCTACAGTGTAAGGGATTTGGTCAGTATGATTTAGACTATATTTGTTAAACATGAGATGAGGTAAATATATGTGAAAGAATTATCTTAGATCGCTACAGTATGTGCACAGTACCGGTAGCATATATTTGATAATTGACAAGTTAATCTGGAATACACTTACCCTAGATCGCTACAGTATGCAAATAAGGTGTATTTAAGATCAAGAGTAGGAGTTGCATAAGATGCAATTGATAAGAGTTATCTACCTGTTGGGTTTACAAAGGCCTAGATTGCTACAGTGTGCGGCCCGAGTAAAATGCCAATAGGGTTCACTTCCCGCTGTATAGTTTAAAATAGTTTAAACTATCATTATTCCATTTTGAGATATTATAGGGATTATGTAAAACAGTGGGAGGGCGGTTTAAATTAAAAATGTATAAATGCTATACCCATGATTTAAAATATATTATTAGCAATTTAATAATAATTTCCACTAACATCTTCTAATATTATTTTATTTGACTTATGTAAGTAAGGATGACATCTTCAAATCCCTTGATGCGTATACTAAATGCACACCAACTCAAAGGTGTCAAGAATTTCTCTGACTGGTATATGAATCTCAGAATTGTTCTAGATTAAAAAAGATTGGGATATGTTATTGACCAGAAGATGCCCAGAGGTGTTTCTGAGAATGCCACGGAGGAAGAAAATTTGACATATCATAAATGGTTGGATGACGATTTAAAAGTTAAATCATACATCCTCGCCTCAATGTCCACTGAGCTGCAGAGGAAGCATGTCCGCATGGACAATACCAACAGTATTATGCTCCATCTCAAGGAGCTCTTTGGCATAAATTAAGAACTATAAGATCGCCAAAGTGCTGTTTCAGGCAAAGCTCCTTGAGGGCAGTCCAGTGAGTCCTCATGTTCTCAAGATGATAGAATTAATCAAGAGGCTTGAGTCCATGGACATCTGTTTGAGCAATAACCTAAGGAACAGATTGATTCTTCAGTCGCTGCTTGGGTCATATGCACAATTCATCATGAACTTCAATATGCAAGGAATGACCCCTACTCATGCTGATCTTCACAATATGCTGAAGACAGCGGATGAGAACATGTATAAAAAAGACTCGGCCCTCTTTATTCATAGTGCTTCATCTTTGACCCCGAAGGCTTCTGGGAAGTCCAAAGGGAAAAAGAAAAGAAAGGTGAGGCATATACCCAAGATGGGTCTTCAGCAGCGACAGATATCCAAGCCATTAGAGAAACCCAAAGTGAAAGACAAATTCTTTCATTGAGGTGAGAATGGGCACTGGAAATGCAACTACCCCAAATACATTGCAATTGTGAAGAAGACTCCCTTAGGAATTATCTTTCCCATTATTGACATCTCTTTAGCATTTGATGCTAGTATTGGCTGGGTATTAGATACCACAAGTCCTTCTCATATCTGCAATATGTTACAAGGTCTGAAGGAAGTCAGATTGCTACAGTTGGAAGAGGTACAGCTTCGAGTAGAAATGGTGATCTCCTATGAGTCGAGGCTGTAGAACATTATGATTGATTCTCTCTTGTAATAAAACTGTTGTACTTCATAATTGTTATTTTGTGCTTGCTATGACCAGACAGATTATCTCTCTTCTTGTACTTGACAGTGAAGGGTATCATATGTATATTAAGAACCGTTCTTTATATTTATGTGATATGTTTGATGTTTTATTAGCTGAGTGTCAGTTAATTAATGGGCATTATATTTTGAATACAATGAGAAATGTCATGAATAAACAGGGTAGCATTAGTAATAGTGCATAAGCTTTAAATGATGCTGAATGTAGCACATGAGATTGGGTCATATAGATGTGAGACACCTAACCCATCTAGTTAAGAATGGTCAGATACCTGATCTAACCATAGAACCTTACCCAATTTGTGAATCTTATATTTAAGGAAAAATGACTAAATCTCCATTCATTGGTGTTGGACATCATGCCATTGATTTATTAGAACTAATACATAATAATATATGCGGTCTAATGAATCATGCTGCAATTGGTGGATTTCGATGCTTTGTTACCTTTATTGATGATTTGTCATGATACAGGTATGTGTTTCTTATAAAGCACAAGTTAGAAACATTTGAAAAGTTCAAAGAGTTTAGACTTGAGGTAGAGAAACAGACTGGGATATATGTCAAATACCTTCGATCAGATCAAGGTAGTGAGTACATAAGCAGTGAATTCTCTAATTATTTAAAGAAGAATGGGATTCTAGCTCAGTATAGTCCTCCAAGTACTCCACAACACAATGGTGTTAGAGATGAAGAATCAGACTTTATTGGATATGGTCCGATTGACGATGAGCTTCACCAATCTGCCTGAATATCTTTGGGGTTATGCTCTAAAAACTACTGCTCATTTATTGAACAGAGTTCCATCTAAAGCTATTCCAATTGCTACATATGAGATGTTGAATGGAAAGGAACCAAGTCTTAAATATTTTAAGATTTGAGGCTGTCCTGCTTACGTAAAAGTTACACAACAGGATAAACTTGCTCCCGGGGGGCACAAGTATCAATTCGTTGGGTATCCCAAGAATTTAATGGGATACTAATTCTATGATCTTGAGAAGAGAAATGTGTTTGTTTCTTAATATGCCACTTTCCTTGAGAAAGAGTTTCTCATGGATCGTAGAGGTTGTAAAAAGATTATGCTTGATGAAGCCAATTATAATGAACATGAAACCGAGATGGAACCTCAAAATTAATTTAGCGGTATACCTTTAACACACCCTCCACGTAGGTCTGAAATGATGTCCAAGCCACCGAATAGATATGGTTAGATGCCTGAAGGTGCACTAGGAGTGTTCTTAGTGGAAGACAATGATCATTTAACCTATAAAGATGCGATGTTAGACATCGACTCGAGAAAGTGGCAAGAAGTCATGAAATTCAAAATTGACTTAATTCATCACAATCAAGTCTGGGACTTGGTTCAGCTTCCTAAAGGAATAGTTCCTATCGGTTATAAATAGATTTATAAGTGGAAGCGTGGGCTCGATGGGAAGGTAGAGACTTTCAAAGCCCGACTAGTTACAAAAGGTTATTCTCAACGATTTGGGATCAATTATGAGGAAACCTTTACAATAGTAGTATTTTATTAGCTATTGCTATATATTATAACTATAAGATATGCCAAATAGATGTAAAGACGACATTCTTGAATGGATATCTTAAGGAAGAGATATACATGAAACAGTCTAAGGGTTTTGCATCCAGCCAATCCACAGGTCTAGTGTGCAAACTGAAGAAGTCCATTTATGGGCTTAAGCAGGCTTCCCGAAGTTGAAACCTTCATTTTGATGAGGTAATCAAAGGATCTGGTTTCATAAAAAATGATGAGGAACCATGTGTGTATGACAGTAAAAGCATCCGTCTTCTTAATTCTCTACGTGGATGATATACTGATCACTGAAATAATATTGGTATGTTACAATCAGTCAAGAGTTATCTAAACAAAACTTCTCCATGAAGGACTTGGGAGAGGCTTCCTATATAATAGGTATAAAGCTTTATAGAGATAGAGCTAGGAAGCTGATAGGACTCTCTCAATCATCATACATCGATAGTGTCCTTGAAAGGTACAATTTTACTAATTGTAAGACAGCTAATATACCTTTCAGACATGGCATTCATCTTTCAAGGAGAATGTCTCCTTATATAAAGATGAAAGAGTTAGAATGTCTAAAATGCCATATGCATCAGCTGTAGGCAGCCTGATGTATGCTATAATATGCATGAGACCTGACATCAGCATGGCTGCAAGTATTACTAGTCGATATTAATCTGATTCAAATGACAGCCATTGGATTGCAGTCAAACATGTCCTTAAATACCTTAAGGGTATAAAGGACAAGTTTCTTATTTATGGAGAAAATGAATTGTAGGTTAGGGGATATACAGATTTAGACTTTCAGTCTGATCTAGTTGATAGAAAGTCTACATCTGGATATGTATTTATCCTCAACAGTGCTGCAATGAGTTAGAAAAGCACCAAACAAGGATCCACAGCTGATTCAACAACTGAAGTGGAATACATTGTAGCCTTTGAGGTAGTAAAGGAAGCAGTGTAGAGATATAAGTTTGTCACAAGCTCGGGATTGTTCCAAGCTCAATGGGTTCTATCCCTTTATTCTGAAACAAGAACGGAGCTATTGCACAAACAAAAGAGTCAAGAGCACACCAGAGATCTAAGCATATGGAGAGGAAATACCACATAATTAGCGAAATCTTGGCTATGGGAGATGTAATAATTTATAGAGTTAACTCTGTAAATAATGTAGCAGACCCACTAACTAAGGCCTTAAATCCAAAGGTGTTTAAGAAACATGTGGAGTCTATGGGTATAAGATATCACTATGAATGGCACTAAAGCAAGTGGGAGTTTTTGTAAGGGTGTATGGAGCCTACCCAACACCTTGGGTTCACTAGGGTATCAACTGGCGCACCACTCACACCCCCCGCAGGTTACCTACGCCCCCAACCAATGTCAAACCTAGGATCTCATCCCTTATAGGCCTTTAAGGTTCGATGGTTGTACCTATCAGACTGGCCAGCTTAATGGGTACAAGGACGAACCTCTAAAGGCTTATAAGGCCTCCATAGAGATGGGGGCGAGGGTTTAATTCCTTGAGGGCATAGGTAACTTACAAATTATGTGCTAGGATGCGAGTGGCTCTGAGGTGTCATCCAGCTAATGGACCAAGGAGTTGATGGGCCCTACACACTCTTACAAAACAGTCAGCCAACCCAAAGGGTACAACCATTAAACCTTAAAGTCCTATAAAGGATGAGATCCCAGGTTTGACATTAGTTGATGGCGCAGATAACCTGCGAGGGTGTGAGTGGTGCACCAGTTGATACTTTAGTGGACCCAAGGTATTTGGTGGGCTTTATACACTCTTACAAAAATTTATAACAGGATTCCATAAAATAAAATTAACCTCTTTCCAGTAAGAAACATTTATAGCAGGATTCCACAATGCAGTAAGAAACCACGAAAATCTAATAACTCTCCCCACTGAGCCTTGTCAACAAAATTAACCTTTTTCCAATAACACGTAATTCAGAACATTTCCATAATGCATAAAAAGTTGATTCTCTATCTCTTTTACAGTAAGGGCAATTAACATCCACTAGAATTCCATGTCATCTCAAATTCTCTTATGTTGGCATCCAATTGCTCTATCCCTTCAGATAAATATTTTAATCTTATTTGGGATATTTAGAGTCCAAAGAAAACTCCACCACCGACTTAAACCTAAGTTATCCGAACATGCTGGATTATTTTTCCTTTCAAGGCTACCCAGTAAACACTCTAAACGGTGCAATTCCTTTAAAGATTATAGTGCCATAATAAACAATCTTTTAGAGGACTATTTGAAGTCGAAATACCCAAGCGTCCTCTCTATTAAAATTAGTTCTGATAAACATCTCTTACCAATTACCATCTTCATCTTTAAGAGCTAACACCCTCTGAAAGGCAGGAGGCATGGAGAATACACCTTGAAGGATAGTGGTCTAGAAAGCCAACTATTCTGATATATTACAATCGAGTTCTCATCCCCCACTCTCCACTACGACCCCAGCTCCACCAATTCTCTGCTCCACACGAAACATTTCCATACAAAAGATGTTGACCTTGGAGATCTAGCTTCCATATATGTTAACTGTAGGTGATACCAACCTTTAAGAACTCTAGCCATCAAAAAGCTAGGTCTTGAAACTAACCTCCAACACTGCTTTGATTACATTGCCTTGTTGAACTCTTCCACATTCCAAAAACTTAAACCCCCTTCTTTCATGGGAATGCATAACTTCTCCCATTTGCACCAATGTAATTTTCTTATGTCCAAACTTCCACCACCTCTTACCCCCCAGAATCTAGTGCAGAGACAGTGAAGCTCCTGAACCAATCTTTGGCAACTTAAAAAGCCTCGTATAGAAAATAGGAATTGCTTGTAATATTGTCTTTACCATTATTTCTTTTCCCCCAGAAGAAAATTTTCGTCCGAACCAATTTTGAATCCTATTCCAAACTATTTCTTTTATAGTAGCTAGTGCATCCTTTTTGTTCTTCCCGATCTAGCTAGGCATTTCCAAAGTAGTTACCATGTGATGCAAACTAAACTACCCCTAAATTTTTTAGCAGCTTCTGTGTAACGAACAACCAATACCATGGTTGAAACATACTGCAGACTTCTCAAATTTTATATGTTGTCCCAAAACTCAAGTATACACACCCATGATATATTTCAATGTTATACAAACTGCCTCAGTGGCTTTGCAAAAGAGAAGACTATCATCCGTATAACAAAAGGTGGGTAATCACAGGGCCACTTCTACTACACCTTATACCCACAATTTTGTTTTAACCTCTGCATCCTTAATCAGAGCTGAGAATCCTTCAGCATATATGATAAACAGATAGAGAGATAGTATGTCCCATTGGCAAAGACCCCTCATTGGCAATGATGCGATAATTCTATATCTTATAATTAAGCGCAAGTATACGCTATCGTAACAAGTAATAAAAGGGCTTAATAAGTCAAATGTCGAACCCACAGAGATAATTTCTACATTTTAACCAAGTACTAAAATTATATCTTTCTAATAATTATTCAAAAAAATAAAAATCTAATAATGAATGTAGAAAATATGAAAGCAAAAACACAATGCAAAGAGAATTAGGTGATAGCAATATAGAGAAAAGCTAGGATTAATACTATCCCTCAATATGCTTTCTAATGATTAATCTCTAATATTTAACTCCTTTAATCTTTATTATTGATCAAGACACTAATGCATTCACAAGCCTCTTCCAAGGTCATGCAAGTATACCTTAATTTATCAAATACCTATATTCCTATGGTACTTGTAATAAATTAAGATTCATTAAGATTAGGCCTTATTGATCATACATACCAATTAGGTATATTCCTATCCTAAATTGAAATTTGTATATGCAACATTGAATGTTACTCTACAATCATGCATCAAATTACCTAGGTTTAAATATTATGATTCCTCTTTCGAGTTTATCAAAATATTACAAACTCATTCACTATATATCAGTCAGATATATTGAAGCATTAAGATCAAGTAATTTAAATATCAAGGAACTAAGTTTATTAAATATTAAAAAGATATGACAATTAAGCACATATATTGAATTCAAGTATTAATCCTAGAAAATAAATTTAGTTCATGGCTACAAGAGAACAGCAGTAAAAATAATAATAAATTATAATACAATCAATAGCAAACCAATATAGATGTCGAATTTATCTTGATTGCACTGCCTAAAATACTCTTGATGCCAAAGAACACCTTGAATCTCTCTCTAAGGTTGTTTCAATTAAACTCATATTACTCGTTAACACTTGTGCCCTGTATTCTTGGTGTTCTTGAATTGCTCTAGAGTAATTTTTAAAGCTTGGGGTCGAATGGCCTTTTATAAGGATTGATATAAGCATGAAAATCTCAATTCTCGTCGGATTAGGACTCGCACTACTACTGGAGCACTGGATGTTGTCGCTGGGGTGCTGCGTGTAATAAGCTTTATTGCTAGAGCAGTGAAATGTTGGCGCTAGCGCGTTGGTCTGTCACTGGTGCGATAACGATATGGTGCTGGGGCGCTAGCCTGTCGCTGGCACAATGAAGGTCTGGCGCTGGGGACCAGTCGCGACTTAAACAGGTCATCTTTTTTGGTTTTCTTATTTCGATCACTATTTCAGAGTTGGGGCGAAAATCCTTATAACGCTGGGGCGATGGACTCATATTTTAAAAACTTTGCATTTTAGTCCCTATATTTGCTCCTTTTGCATCATTTCTTTAAATTTCGTTCAAGTCCCTATAAATAACAATAATACACATAAATAGCCATCTATTCTCATAAAATAATAAAATATCAAAATAAAAATATGAGAAAATATATAACAAATGTGCTCTTGTCAAATTCTCTCAAACTTAAACACTTACTTATTCTCAAGCAATAAAGTAAAACTAAGAAAGAAACAAAGGGTTATACTTGACTCATTTAACAAATAAAGAAAACAAAACCAAATATGCTAGACTAGTAAAATGATCAATATCATTATCTCAAAGGCTGATGAAATGGTATAAATCCTTAAGGTAGATAAATAACTATTAACAATCCTAATTATCTTCATTTAGTCCCTCATTCTTTCTCATAGACAATCACCATGTGTGTATGCAAGCAACAAGCAATAGCTAAAACCATACTTTGATTTACTTTATACTTTAGTTTGTACAGAAAAGATGATGTCTCTGCATTTAATTTGTATAATGGCACTTAGGCTTGTCTTTACTACCACTCTCCATTAATGTAGAAAATCACATGTTTAGGGATCTATTTAGGACTTTACTTAGCTTGTAACGGATAAATAATTTAGGTTTAAGTCACACCATGAACATTTAGACTTTACCTAGAAACCTCTTGATCTTCTTTTTCTTGTATTATCTCTTCTCCCAAACTTATTGTGTTTCTCATCTTTCTTTTCAACTTTTATTTTTCAAAGAAATTCTTCTTTTTCTTAAGCCGAGGGCATTTTTCTTTCTCTTTTTTTCTTTGAATTATTTTTCTTCTTCTTTTTTTTTTTTTGAATACCCCTAAACTTAGATTGACAAATACCAACCAAACTTATTTTTCTTATATCACCACAACTTTTTCCTTTCAAGAGTATTTCTAAGCAAATGTAAGGTTTATGGTATTATAAGTAAATTTCTAGATAAGTAAACTTTAAGTCTAGGGCTTGTAATGTGGTTAAACCAAAAATGGGTAATTGGGCTCAAAATAGGGTACTAGAGATAAATATAGAATTAAAGGTAGGCTAGAAATGCTCAATCAGTCCAAAGATGGCCTAATGTCATTTCTCTATTCATGTGTTTCCTAAGATTTTGCCTCAAATAGTAGTTAAAGATAAGTTCTAAAGTGTCGGTTTTCGAGACTGTGGTGTACTCCCTAAAGCATAAGTATCTCTAAGTAATAGTTATAACTATTTATACTTATAAAGTGCTAAAAAAATGGTGATTATAAATAAGGTCGAACTTGTTCCTAAACTTAGATAACCAAAATTGTCTCAAGTATCTATCATTCCTAATAGATTTGTAGAAAATAAATTCAGCTATATATATTTTCTTATCATAGACTAATGATCATCTTAACAAAACCTAATAGAAACAAAAAAAGAAACACATAAAAATATAACTTCATTACTTTTTTTTTTACGCATGGTAATAAATAAAACATATGAAGCAATACTAAACATAAAGGGCATCACTAAATATCCTCCACCCCCCCCCCCCCCCCCCCTAATTTAAAATGAAACATAGCCCCCATGTGAAGAAAGAACAAAAAGTAAGAAATTTCCCTATGAAACAAGTCATCCAAAATCGTTGTCAAAAATAAGGTCCTCAAAATCAATGCTTGGCAATGACGGAGGTGAGGGGATCACTGGAGGTTGTGGTAGAGTCAAAAGATCAAGTCCAAAGGATGTGGCAGTAACTTGGGTCCATTGGATTAAATACCTCTGAGTAGCATTAGCCGTATGCTCGTGAGAAGTCATGCGAGCCTCTAGTTAAGCTAAGCGCTCATGGACAGGTAAAGGGCAAACAGTAGCAGTAGCAGGCCGACGGGGAGCCTCAAGAGGGGGCGGGTTAGTAGCAATCATTCGGTGAATAATATGAGTAGATATAACGGCAGCTGAAGCGTGTTGTTCCTCTCGCTAGTCCCAAGTTACGCCGATTCGTGTGCATAAATCTGTAATCAAGAAAGAAAAAAATAATCGACTGTTAAGGTGGGAACATGCTATAATTTCTGCGTAAATGATCTTGCCAACGTCAATTGGTCGATGTGTCATGATGGTAAAGAGGTAGATGGCGCAGAGTTTGGTGATGTCACTAGTGTGAGAAATCGCATGAGCCTTGCTGCAAGGAAGCTGTACTAGACTTTAACTTCTAAATGAATATGGTGAGATATGAATGTCATGGGTAAATTGTTGATTACATGTCATTGTGTACCTAGTGTACATAAGGTAGTAATGATCTCCTCATAGTTTTGATGATTTTTAAGTTCTGCCATATTGTCTTCAATCTCTGCTGGTAAACCAAAATAAGCATTAATCGTTGCAGGATCAAATGCTACTCTCTTGCCGCGAAAAAATACTCACCCATAGTTATCTAGTTCACTTACGTTGACGTGGAACTCTTGTACAATTTGAACTATACTGTGCCCTAACTGTATGTAGAATTGTTGCCAATGACGTTCTCGGATCATGTCCCTAATACTTGGAATATTCAGGTTTTCTAAATCAAAACCTCTTTCTGCAATAAATTCCTTTTTTAGAACCATATCTATATATTGGGCTTGTGTTTTGGTTGAAGTAAACTGAGTAACATCGTAAGTATTGCTTCTGCTTGCAGTAGTACGTTGCTTTTTTGGAGCCATGGATTGTTCTTCGCTAAGATTGAATCAAAAAGAAAACAAAAGGTGAAAAGTTCTAAGGACATTGGTGTGGATCTTGTATCTGTTTCACGTCCTTTTTATTTTTGAATCCATCATAGCGCTGCCGCAATGCGCTTCTTATCGCGCCAGCACCGTGTATCACTGAGGCAATAATCTCTTCGTCGCTCCAACGCTATAATGCACGTCATTAAAATTTTATAACTATTTTGGCACTAGAACGATGCTCTTTGTATCGTAGGCCTGCTGAACTGAAGCGAAGGTTGGAAACCTTTTGAACTTTCACTGCAGTGCTGAGTCTCTACCGTTGGAACGATGTAATAGCGCTGACATGGTAGCGGTTTGTCGCTGCAGCACTGAGGGCTAGTTTTTGGATGGTTACTGGAATTCTCGCTGGAACGACAAAGTGTGTACCGCGAGGGTACTATTGACACGAGATTTCTGTTGCTGCCAGGCTGAAACATGTTGCTAGGGTGATGATTAGGCACTGCAGTGATACTTATCTGTCACCGTAGCGCTCGAGGCTCATTTTGGGGTGCCTACTAAAATTCCTGCAAGCGTGGAATAGTATGTACAGTGAGGGCGATATTAACTCGTATTTCTTATCGCTTCTACACTGAAACATGTCACTGCCGTGCTGATGCCCTTTTTTTTAAACAGATAAAACAAATGTTAAATAATAATAATAATAATACCTACCTTAGGTTGCTTCCTAAGTAGCACTTGATTTAACGTCATTGGCTTGACGTAATGTTACTTTAGGACTTTTATGGTGATTAAGGATTATTGATGATCAAAATCTCTTCCCCAATAATGCTTTACTGGTTGTCTATTATCTTTGAAGGGTTGATTGGTCTCTGTGTTTGCTGACTTTATTGCTCTATGCGAAAATACTTTAAGTACTCAAAAAGGTCTAGACCATCTTGATTTTAGCTTCCCTGGAAAAAGTTTCAATCTTGAGTTATATAGTAATACCTGCTATCCTAGTTGAAAGTTTTGGGAGCTTATCCTTTGATCATGCCATCATTTGGTCTTCTCTTTGTAAAGCTTAGAATTGTTGTACGCTTGAAGTCAAAATTCATCCATAGCATTGAGTTAAAGTAATCTTTTATCTCTAGTTGCTAGTGAATCGAAGTTTAGAGCTTTAATGGCCCAGTATACTCTATGCTCAAGTTCTACTAGGAGATGACAAGTTTTACCAAAGACAAGTCGATAAGAGGACATCCCGATGGGTGTCTTGTAAGCCGTGCAATATGCCCAAAATGCATCATCTAATTTTGAAGCCTAGTCTTTTTGGCTCGGTCGTACCATTTTCTCCAAGATCCATTTAATTTCTCTATATAATACTTCAACGTGTCTACTTGTATAAGGGTGATATGTTGTGGCAATTTTGTGATTAATCCCATATTTGTGTAGAAGGGCAGACAAATATTTGTTGCAGAAGTGTGACCCTTCATCACTGATGATTGCTCGAGGAGTACCATATCTTATGAAGATATTCTTGTGAAGAAATTTAAGTACAACCTTAGCATCATTTGTTGGAAGTGTTATTGCTGCAACCTATTTTGAAACATAGTCAACAGCTACCAATATGTATTTTTGTCCATTTGATGGTAGGAATGGTCCTATGAAATCAATTTCCTATACATCAAATATTTCAATCTCTAAAATGCCTTGAAGTAGCATCTCTTTTCTTTTTTTGAAATATTCCCTACCCTTTGGCATTTATCACATTTGCTGGTGTAGAAGTATGTATCTTTAAATAGGGTGGGCTAGTAAAATCCACTTTACAAAACTTTAGCTGCAGGTTTGTAGCCTCTAAAATGTCCTCCATATTCATTTCCATGACAATGGTGTAGAATATTTTCGATCTCTTCATATGGGACATGTCGTCTTATGATTTGATCAGCACATTACTTGAATAGAAAAGGTTCATTCCAATAGTAAAACTTCATGTCATGTAAGAACTTTTTCTTTTTTTGCGAGGAAAAATTAGGAGGAAAAATACCACTAACAAGAAAATTGGCAAAGTCAGCATGCCAAGGTACCTTGAAATGTTGAGCTATCAAAAGTTGTTTGTTTAGAAATGTTTCATTGATGGACATCTCTTCATTATATGTTCCTTTAAGTCGTGAGAGGTGGTCAGTAACTTGATTCTTAATGCTCTTTCGATCCTTGACTTCTAATTCAAACTCTTGCAGCAATAGTACCCACTAAATTAATCTCGGTTTTTCATCTTTCTTAGTGAGTAAGTATTTGATGGTAGCATGATCAATATAAACAGTTACTTTTACACCAATGAGATAAGATCTGAACTTATCTAAGGCAAACATTACTGTTAATAGTTTTTTTTTTTTGTGGTAGTGTAATTACCTTGTGCTTCATTTAAGGTTTTACTGGCATAATAAATGAAGTGAAAAACCTTGCTTCTTCTTTGGCCTAGTACTGCTCCTATGGCTGTGTCGCTATCATCGCATATGAGTTCAAATGGGAGACTCAATCAGGAGTGATGATGATGGGAGTAGTTATGAGTTTCTTCTTTAAGGTTTCAAAGGCTTATAGGCAATCTTGATGAAAATTAAACTGCACATCTTTCTCAAAAAGGTTGCAAAGGGGTTTGGATAATGTGAAAAAGTCTTTAATGAATCTTCTATAGAATTCTGCATGGCCAAGAAAACACCTAACCCCTTTGACATTGCTGGGGGGTGACAGTTTTTCTATGGTGTCGATTTTTGCTTTATCAACTTCTATCCCTTTAGCAAAAACTTTATGTCTTAAAACAATGCCTTCTTTTACCATGAAATGGTATTTCTCCCAATTTAGTACTAGATTTGTCTGCTCACATCTTTTTTAACACGTAAGCCAAGTTTTCTAAGCATTGATTAAAAGAATCCCCAAAAAATGAGAAATCGTCCATAAATACCTCTAGGAAATCTTCTACTATATCAGAGAAGATTGCTATCATATATCTTTGAAAGGTAGCTGGTGAGTTGCAAAGTCTAAATAGCATTCTTTTGAAAGCAAATGTTCCATATGAATATATGAATGTGGTCTTCTCTTGATCTTCAAGAACTATGGCTATTTGATTGTAGCCAGAATATCCGTCTAGGAAATAGTAGTATTCATGTCCAGTAAGTCAATCGAGTATTTGGTCAATGAAGGGTAGTGGAAAGTGATCTTTTCTTGTGGCTTTGTTGAGTTTGTGATAATCCATGCATATTCTCTAGCCTGTGACAGTACGTGTTGGTATCAATTCATTGTTGTCATTGGTGATCACCGTGAATCCTCCCTTTTTGGTACACATTAAATCGAGCTTACCAACAAACTATCAGATATTGGGTAGATAATTCCAGCATCGAGCCACTTGATTATCTCTTTCTTTACTACGTCCTTCATGATTGGATTGAGCCTTCTTTATTGTTCAATGGTAGGCTTATGTCCTTCTTCAAGTAAGATCTTGTGTATGCAAAAAGAAGGGTTAATTCCTTTGACGTTGGTGATAGTCCATCCTATGGCAGATTTGTACTCTCTTAAAATTCTCAAAAGTTTATCTTCCTATTGCTCATTAAGATCGTTAGAAATAATAACTGGAAGAGTAGAAGAGTTTCCCAGGAATGCATATCTTAGATGGCTTGGAAGAGATTTGAGGTCTAGCTTAGAGGGTTCTTCTATGGAGGGTTTAGTGCGTGCCTCTAGAGTTATGGGTCTATCCAATGATTCAAAGTTAGGTCTAGAAAGTTCATATCTTGGCATTTTGTTGAGTATGCTCACGTACTCCTTTACATCATGATTCTTTACTTGCTCTCTATTGATGATGGCATCTTCTAAGTGATCTTGAATGGAATGAATGTTGAAGACCTTTTAAACTTCTTGATCTATTTCATCATGGCTTAGATTGTCATCGATGTCATTGGGGAACTTTATAGCTTTGAAAACATTAAAGGTCACTTCTTCATTTTGAACTCTCATGGTGAGTTCTCCTTTAGGACATCTATTAATGTTCTTCCATTAGCTAAGAAAGGTCGGCCTAGGATGATGGGGATTTCATGATCTTCCTCCATGTTTAGTACAATGAAGTCTGCTGGGAAGATGAATTTATCAACTTTAACTAGGACGTCTCCAATGATTCCCTTAGTTATGTGAGAGAGCAATCTGCTAGTTAAAGTGTGATATTTGTTGGCTTAGCTTCTCCAAATCCCAGTTTGTTGTAGATACTTAATGGCATGAGGTTTATGCTGGCTCCGAGGTCACATAGTGCTTTTCTGAAGTCATAGTTCTCGATCTTACATGGCATGGTAAAGCTTCCTGGATCTTTGAGCTTTGGAGGTAACTTTTTCTATAGGATGGCACTACATTCCTCTATTAATGCTACGGTCTTAAAGTCATCTATTCTCCTTTTTCTTGATAGAATATCTTTTATGAATTTCACATAGCTCGACATTTGCTCCAGTGCATCTGCAAAATAAAGATTAATGTGTAATTTCTTAAAAATTTCAAGAAATTTGGAAATTTGCTTATCTAAATTTTGCTTTTATAGCCTTTGAGGGAACGGTGGTGGATAATGGTATGTTGGCTCCTTCGGTGGCTGTATATTATTTTCTTCCTTCCTTGTTTCGTCTTTCTTTTATGTGATCTCATCTTCTTCATGTGCTTGTTGTATTGAAGTCATGTTATTTTGTAATTCTTTTCAGCTCCTTAGTATGACAGCTTTGCAATGTTCTTCTTTTGGGTTGGCTTCAGTGTTACTTGGTAAGGTTTCTGAAGGGCGATTGTTCATTGCTGTCGTGAGCTGTCTTACTTGATTCTCCAAGGCTCTAAATGAAGCTGCTTGACTTTGAAAGAATGCATCCATTTTCTTCATATATTGTAAGAGCATGTCTTCAATGTCTGGCTTTTTTTCTTGCTTGGTTTGCGGTTAGAGGCCAGGAGGAGCTTTAGAATGTTGTCCTTGATTATTGCTGCTCAATGAAAAGTTGGGGTGATTTCTCCATCCAAGATTATAAAAGTTTTAATTGGGGTTATTGTAGTTGAAATTTCCTATATATTGTGATGTTTCCATGCATTGCTCATTAGCGTGGTCGTCTCCACGGAAATCACAAGTGATGGGTTGACTCTTGACGACATTAACTCTTAAGTTGCTTAATTATTTGGTCAAGAGGTTGACTTAGGCAGATAATGTGGTCAAAGTGTCTACTTCATATAATCCAACGATCTTTCTTGTGGTTGACCTTTCGGTGGGCTATTGATAGGCATTGGACGCCATCTCATCTAGTAAATCATATGCTTCATCAATGGATTTGTTCATGAATGCTCCTCCAACTGCAGCATCTACTGTCATTCTAAATTAACCAGCTAATCCATTGTAGAATGTTTGTACAAGCAACCACTTCGGAACTCCATGATGAGGACATTTTCTTTACATATCTTTGTATCTCTCTCATACCTCATAAAGAGATTCTTTATCTAGTTGTAGGAATGATGTGATGTCATTCCTCATCTTAGCAGTTTTGGCAAGTGGAAAGAATTTGGCGAAGAACTTTTGTGCAAGATCATCCCATGTAGCTATGAATCCAGATGAAAGTAATAACAACCAGCTTTTTGCTTTTTCTCTCAAGGAAAAGGGAAACAATCTTAGTCGGATTGCATCATCAGATACCCCATTGTACTTGAATGTGTCACATATCTCTAAGAAGTTGATGATATTCATGTTTGGATCGTCATTAGGCAATCCACTAAATTGAACCGAATCCTTGACATTTGAATAATGCTTGGCTTGATCTCAAAATTATTAACTTGAACAGTTGGTCTTTGAATGCTTGAATGGATTCCATTGACTTGGGGAACAGCATATTCCCTTAATGGTCTTGCTTTATTATTGAGTGCAATTGGTAATTGATCTTCTATGGTGTTAACTTGATTTTGCTCTCTTCTGATTCTTCGTAAGGTTCTTTCAATTTCTGGATCAAAAGCAATCAAGTCTTCACTTTTTGATCTTTACATGTCCTCGTAAGAAAGAAAGTAAAACTAAATTAAGAAAAATATTAAAAACAATCTGAAGTAAAAACTAGAAAGATTGGTATTAATATTGGCAAAAAAGTAGATAATTATTTCCAGCAACGGCGCCAAAAACTTGATGCGGTAATTCTATATCTTATAATTAAGCGCAAATATATGCTATCGTAACAAGTAATAAAATGGCTTAATAAGTCAAATGTCGAACCCACAGAGATAATTTCTACATTTTAACCAAGTACTAAAATTATATCTTTCTAATAATTATTCAAAAAAATAAAAATCTAATAATGAATGTAGAAAATATGAAAGCAAAAACACAATGCAAAGAGAATTAGGTGATAGCAATATAGAGAAAAGCTAGGATTAATACTATCCCTCAATATGCTTTCTAATGATTAATCTCTAATATTTAACTCCTTTAATCTTTATTATTGATCAAGACACTAATGTATTCACAAGCCTCTTCCAAGGTCATGCAAGTATACCTTAATTTATCAAATACCTATATTCCTATGGTACTTATAATAAATTAAGATTCATTAAGATTAGGCCTTATTAATCATACATGCCAATTAGGTATATTCCTATCCTAAATTGAAACTTGTATATGCAACATTGAATGTTACTCTACAATTATGTATCAAATTACCTAGGTTTAAATATTATGATTCATCTTCCGAGTTTATCAAAATATTACAAACTCATTCACTATATATCAATCAGATATATTGAAGTATTAAGATCAAGTAATTTAAATATCAAGGAACTAAGTTTATTAAATATTAAAAAGATATGACAATTAAGCACATATATTAAGTTCAAGTATTAACCCTAGAAAATAAATTTAGTTCATGGCTACAAGAGAATAACAGTAAAAATAATAATAAATTATAATACAATCAATAGTAAACCGATATAGATGTCGAATTTATCTTGATTGCGCTGCCTAAAATACTCTTGATGCCAAAGAACATCTTAAATCTCTCTCTAAGGTTGTTTCAATTAAACTCCTATTACTCTCTAACACTTGTGCTCTATATTCTTGGTGTTCTTGAATTGCTCTAGGGTGATTTTTAAAGTCTAGGGTCCAGTGGCCTTTTATAGGGATTAATATGAGCTTGAAAATCTCAATTCTCATCGGACTAGGACTCACACTACCGCTAGAGCGTTAAATGTTGTCGCTGAGGCGCTACGTGTAATAAACTTCACCGCTAGAGCGATGAAATATTGGCGCTGGCGCGCTAGTCTGTCGCTGGCGCGATGACGATATGGCGTTGGGGCTTTGGCCTGTCGCTAGCGCGATAAAGGTCTGGCGCTGGGGCGCCAATCGCGACTTAAACAGGTCGTCTTTTCTGATTTTTTATTTCAATCACTGTTCTAAAGCTGGAGCGAAAATCCTTGTGGAGCTGGGGCAATGGACTCATATATTGAAAACTTTGCATTTTAGTCCCTATTTTTGCTCTTTTTGCATCTTTTCTTTAAATTTCATTTAAGTCCCTATAAATAACAATAATACACATAAATAGACATCTATTCTCATAAAACAATAAAATATCAAAATAAAAACATGAAAAAATATATGACAAATTTGTCCTTATCAAGCAACAGCTCACCATATTGTCGACCATTAATTAAAAAAGAGTAAAAGATCGACCTCACACAAGCCATCACCTTTGCTATAAACATGCTTGAAAACCCCAACTTCAGCATCATTCTTTCTAGAAAATTTCATTCTACCCTGTCGTAAGCCTTAGCCATATCCAACTTTAGGGCCAACCAATTCAATCTCCGTTTTGACTTTCAGAGGTATTCAGACACTCAAAACTAATTATAGCATTGTCTGAATAGCTCTCCCCAAAATGAAAGCACTCTGATTCTTACTAATAGCAAGTTCTAGCACCAACTTTAACCTGTTAGCCAGAACGTTTGCCACTATTTTATACACAAAATTACAGAGACTGATTGACCTATACTCCTCCACACGGCTTGGTTGCTTGCATTTTGGAAGGAGAGTGATAAAGGTACCATTCAAACTAGCCGGGGAAACTTTATCATTCAGAACACTCAGACATGCACTAGTCACCTGAACCCCTACACTATGCCAGAACTTTGGAAAAAATAATCCAGATAAACCATCCTTACCTGGAGCCTTATTTGATGGCATTTGAAACGTGCCTTTGTAAATTTCGGTTGCTATAAAGGGGGCGTCTAGAATAGCATTTTCCGAATCTGAGATCTTCCTATGAACCTTATCTAAAAAAGCACCCAAGTCGACTTCAGATGGTTGAGAAGTTTGGAAAATTTCTGAAAAATACTCCTGTACCACCTCTTGATTCCGCGCTTGTTGAACAAACCTTTAATATGATTCCGCGCTTTCCTTCTCAATGCTTGAGAATGAAACAATTTAGTATTTTTATCCCCATGTCTCAACCAGCAAGCCCTCGATCTATATTTCCAATAGACTTCTAATTTGTAGGCAATGTTATCCAACGACCTATATATCTCCCAATTGTCCCCCGTCAATGACTCCTCCAATTTTCTAAGTTCATTTTTCTTTTGTTTTAGCAGGGAATGAAGACTCCTAAATATTTTTGAAATTCCACTCATGCAGAGCACTACCACATCTACCCATATTCTCTACAATATCAGTCACCTTGTCATTTGAAAGTTGAGGCAGCCAGTGACCCCTTATTATCTCCACATTCAGGTTCCTCCGCCCAGGCCTCTTCAAAGTGGAAACGGGAACCTATCTGATTATTAGATTGGTTAAGCAATCCTTTAAACTCCATAAGCAAAGGTCTGTGATCTGAGCCCCACAAATTTAAGTGAGACACCATGAAATTTGGAAACAGATCCCGCCATGTCTTAGAACAAACCATTCGATGTAACAGCTCTTGAACAAAATTTCCTCCAGCTCTCCCATTCACCTAAGTGAAACATGGCCCTTGGTACCCTATATCTGTCAGGTCACAGTCATCCAATGTTTGTCGAAATTCCTCCAACTGTCTCACCTTCCTGTTCAACCCACCACATTTCTCTGAAGCATATAATACCTCATTAAAATCCCCGCCACAAAGCTAAGGAAGCGAGGCCATAGACTTTAACCAGCTAAGGACCATGAATGCTTCCTTTGGGAGTGGTCTGGATGGCCATAAATTCCTACAAAGCGCCATGGAACACCACCTTGCATGGAAATAATCATGTCCATGTGATATTTCGTGAAGGATAACAGTTTAACATCCACCCTATTAGTCCAAAGCAAACACAGACCTCCACTCCTTCCTGTTCTCTCAACCACTAGTTTCCTAACAAATCTCAATTTATTCCTCAAACTTTCCATTTGTTCCTTCCAAGCAATCGTCTCAATAAGAAAAACCACATCAGGCTTAAATTGCTGCACATGGTTCAGCAGCACTGGGAACGTCCGACCATCACCCAAACACCGGACGTTCCAAACTAAGAGATTTATAATGCCTGGCAGACCTGCCCCGCAGGCTCTGCCGCTAGATCAGATTCTGCTGAGTCACCAACAGAACTAGGAGAAGAAAAATCATCAACAACCGCACCGTCTATAGAAATAGGACCCTGCGGCCTAGAAATTGGCCTCCCCCCTTTTTTCCCCACTGCTTGCTTTTTCATTCGAACCGGTAGTGTGTCAACAAGACAGTGTTTTTTACTCTTGGCTAGTTTTAACTCAGACACCCCACCGCCCCCCCGCCTACATCCTTTAGAAATTTCGGAGAACTTGACGTCTGTTTCTGAAGGGATGGCTGGTTCGTAAGTGAGAACGTGGACAATTCCTTAGGAAAATCCGAAGTTTTGGTTTCGGATTCAGCAACCCCAAAGATGCCACGTAACATGGAAGCAAAATGGGCTTCCGAGAAATTAGGTGGTGCTATCATCACCTTATTATCCATAGCCCTCAACTCCCTTTTTTGCTTCAATCTGTCCGAATCTTCCGCCATTATGGCAGAATCATCAGACTCTGCATAGAGTGGATTTTTAATGGGGTTATCCCTACACGTTCTAACGCTGGACCCCCACTATCTCCCAGCTTTGTTGAGGCGCACTTCTTATCAGGAAGTTCCACCGGAAAAGATAATTGCAATTTAGAATTCCGGCCACCATTACCGTTCGGATCATCAGAATGACCATCCACCAACAACCTGAACGACCCCTCATCTGATCTACTAAGTACATCCTTCTGACTAGCCCACTGAATCTTTCGATCTGGCCTCGCGCCCACCTTCCCCTTATCATTATCCAAGGCCCCAGCATCAACAGGCACACCTTCATAATTCAGGCCATGGTTCATCTGATTAACATCTTAGCCACACGATCCTTTATACCCTTCACCGAACTCCTATTGTCAGGTCTTATCCAATCCCCGTATAGGAACTTCCCCTCATCCCATACACAATAAGCTTTTGAGCATTCACGTAAAGGATGCCCTAGAATACCACAATTATAACACAGTTCTGGAAGTCGCTCGTACCTTAAGAGAACAGCCACTAATTCCTCCCCTGGTTCAATTTCTAACACTCTGGGTATGGACTTCGAATATCTAAATTGATTCTAACTCTTAAAAACCTACCCAGACAATGTCCTCTTTCACCTTGATCAACTTCAACCACCTCACTAAGCAAACTCCCAAGACTTACCCCCACTTAGTAGTTCATATACGCTATTGGAACATGATGAAACTGCACCCAAAAGGATAAAGTATCGAAATTCATATTCTGGCAATCCCCAATACCTGTCGGCTCCTTAAGAACCATCAACTGCCGACTCAAGGACCAAGGGCCCCCTGCCAACACCACACGTTTATCCGCTTCATTCCGAAACTGGAAAACAAAGGTCTCCGATTCCACCGCATCGACATCAAATTTCTCCACCATTTGCCAAAGAGCAGGCATCCAGCACACCAATGCATCTCTACCAATTCTTCGAGAAGATATAATCTTACCCACGAGAGAGCAGGCGACAGCTCCCTTACCTACTGAACCAGCTTGACCCTCTAACTTGAACCGAGGAACACTGACACCAGAGAGGGATATTGGTTCATACAATTTAGTAATCTCACCAGGATCCATCTTGTCCGACCAGCAACCTATTGCACTAAAGCCTGGAATACTAACCACGGAACTGATAAAACAAAACAGCTAAGAAACTGACTACTTTCCTTAGGAGAGAAAACTGTCCTACGGAAAACTCACATGCCATCTGCCTTATTGTTATTATTATTGGAAAAAGATCCCATCTCTTAATTCTTAAGAGATGAAAATTGCAATTATTCCAAGGAAAGGCCGAAATAAGTAGAGTGTATTCTTTAAAGTAAAAACAATAATAAAGACAATCTGAATTACGAATTTTAGATTTCAATTGTACATGTTCATTTGTTATTTCTTTAAGCCATTTAGTTTCTTATAAACCCACAAATTCATAGTTTCTTGAAACTAAAAAACAAAATTGATTGATAAATGATAAATGAAAATAAACCTAATTGTATGCAAGAACCAAACCAAAAAAAAACAAATGCAAACTCAAAGTTGGTAGACGTTTAACCAAAAGAAATCCCAAGTATAAAGACCGCGTTTACTCTTGTTTGTCGAAAACCTAGCAATATAAAGGAAAAATAGTACTCACAAAATATCGGTCTTTTATGTAATCTTTATGAGAAATTTTCAGCCTACCTTCGCGTTATACGGACATTCCAATTTATTTCACAAGTCATTATTCAATCCCTACACATTTAGATTGAGTTGTTAAAATTAATTTAATTAAGGATAATATTGTAATTAAATAAAATAAAATTCATAAAAATAATAAAGGCATAATAAAATTAATGCAAAATACAAACTACCCTCAAAATAATTTTTTTCCTCTCTCTATCCCTTTCTTCTTTTCTCTTCATTCTCTTTTCCACTAAAAAACTATTTTGTAGTTGTCAATAATTGTGGTGACTTGCACCTGGTTGTATTGTCTTGGTGGTAATATCTATGCATCCTTTGATCTAAGGTCAAGAGTTCAAATCTTGACGGAAGTCAAGAAATTTAGTTTATTTTCTTTAATTTATAGTTATAATTGTAAAGAGTTTCCACAAATTCAATTGTAAGCATTCTCACAAATATTTGTAACGAGATTGAGATATTTAAAAAATAATAATTGTGATGACTTGGACTTGATCACGCGAGTTCTTATGGTGGCCTAGCTTGAGCCGCATGTACTAATCTTAAATCCACAAACCTTTGCCGCTTTAGATGCCAAACTTGAGCCTTTTTAGGTCCAAGTAAAATCTACGCTTATAAAACAAGAAGAAAATACAAGTTAAAGGTGTTTGAGAAAATACTTTTATTACTATTATTTAAGAATACAAACTTATAAAAAAATAAATTTTAAAATGACGGATAATGAACTTTGAAAATAAAATAAGGATAATGAACTTTATGAAGGCCTCACTTATTTATACTACAAGCTCTGTAGGTTAGCATTTATATAAGTATAAATGATCTAACAATTTTAAGATATCCTACGATCTATTCTAAGATACTATGAGATATTTTGTGGAATATTTTTTATTTAAATTCCTGCTAACTTGGATCTCAAGTCATAGGCCAAGCTCACAATAAAACCCTAATTCGTTGAATCTTTTAGAACATTTAGTAAGCTTTCTTCCATGTAACTTCTAAACTGAAAGGTTTTAATATGCCAAGTCCTTGATGAATTTCGATAATTACTTGGGTTTGAACTAGGCACTCTATTTTGTTATTTTTTTTTTACCGATTTTTCAATTAATTTTTTTTTTACTTAATTTTGAGTTGATTCGTTGCATAATTAAAACTGTTGAAGCGGAAGTACACAAATAAGCAAAATCTCTCAAGTAGATAATAATACAGAATAAGTTATTAAGAAATAAAGAGAGAAAGGGGTAGAAAGAAGAACACACAAAGAATTACGTAGTTCGACAACTTGCCTACATCCACGATGGATCAAGATCACACTCTTCTCTTATTATGAATCACAAGGCACTCACAAAGTATGCATTTCACAAGAAAGATCACAAAGAAAACTCTCTCTCTCACTTTAGGAATTTTCTCTCACAAAGAACCACAAATATTATAACTAAGATCACAAAGATCTCTTTTTGATCACAAAAATGTGTTTACAAGCCAATTGATAGCCTTTATATAGGCTTTGGGATGACCTAAGTTTATCCTATACGTGTGAGGGTCGTAATAGGGAGTCTTGAAGTAAGTGAGAAACGAAATAAGAAAGTTTTCTTATTTTGGGATACTGTTCCCGTCTCCAACGCCACGGCGCTTGTGTGCTCGTCTAAGCGCTACAGCGCTGATCTCCTGGCGCCGTGGCGCTGGAGCCTGGTGCGCCCTTCTTCATTTTTCACCTCCTTTCACATTCATCTTCGATCCGTGTGCACCCTACACACTTGACTTGTTCTCCAAATCATATTCTGATGATTTTCAATCAATATTCTTACAAAAACAAAACCCTAAATTTGATTTGTTAGGTAATCAAGTGAAACACTAATGTTGATATTTATAAATAGGTTGGAGGAATGATTTTTTTTTATTTTTATGAAATAGAAGGCGTAAGTTTGATTTGCTGTTGTTAAGGAGGAAATCTCAGGTTGTCACATGGTAGAATACAATTGACTATATTGATTTTGAAGTGATTATTAGGCCATAAAAACAAGCGGACTTGGATTTACTCATAGGGTCTTAGTGTTCTTCACATTATTGATGTTTGGGTGAAGCTTATTATACCTGTGAAGAGCTCTTAGAATCTAATGAGAGCAGTGTTGAAAATTTTTTCCGATAGTCTTTGTTCTTGAAGCCTTTTAACTAAGTAAATTTGATTTTAAATTGTGAAATGTGGGAGTCGACTTTGCATATTAAGTGAAAAAAATATACTAAGGTAGAGACCTACACTGTCACCCCCACTTGATAGATTGAACACCAATTTATTTATTAGTGAGGGTGGTTCAAGTCATCATCCTACTGTTTAACAGCGGGTAGTGGTAGTCGTTGCCCTCTCGAATATAGGACAATGCATCTAATCTGTTTAATGGTGGTGGCAGTATAAATCATTGTCTCTTCCATTAAACTGCGACGCAATGGTGGCCGCCACCCTCTCTCTCATTTTTTGCCGTCTTCTTTTTTTTGTTAAAATCGACTTTATCATTATATAAATATAAAAAATAGAGTTTAATAATATAATTTTTTCTCAAAAGGCCGACGGCAACTCGAAAGAGCAACTAGCAATGATAGTAGAGACTATTTTTTATTTTTATATAATTAATAACCAATGGTTATTTGACACATTTTTCTTTAAACCATTTAATTTCTTAAAAACCTACAAAGTCATAATTTTTTGAAAGGAAAAAAAATTGATAATGAAATATGAAAATAAACCTAATTGTATGCAGGAATCAAACCAAAAAACAAAATGCAATCTCAAAGTTGGTAGAAGTTCAAACAAAAGAAATCCCAAGTGTAAAGACCGTGTTTACTCTTGTTTGTCGAAAACCTAGTAATACAAAAGAAAATTAGCACTCACAATATATGTCAGTCTTCTATGTAATATTCATGGGAAAATTTCAGCCTCGCGTTATGGTGGCATTCCAATTTATTTCATAAGTCATTATTCAATCCCTGCACATTTAGATTGAGATGTTAAAATTAATTTACTTAAAGATAACATTGTAATTAAATAAAATGAAATTCATAAAAATAATAAAAGCATAATAAAAAAATAAAGCTACCCTCAAAATAATTTTTTTCCTTCTCTCCATCTCTTTCTTCTTTTCTCATCATTCTCTTTTCCACATAAAATTATTTTGTAGTTGCCAATAATTGTTGTGACTTGGGCTTGGTCACGCAAGGCCTTATGGTGGCCTGGCTTGGGCCGCATATTCTATTGTTGCATGTTAATCTTGAATCCACAAACCTTTGCCTTCTTGGGCCTACGTAAAAGCTATGGGCCTATGTAAAAGCTACACTCATAAGATGAGAAGAATACAAGTTCAAAGTGTTTGAAAAAAAATTTTGTATTACTAGTATTTAAGAATACAAACTTATGAAAAATGTGGGATAATGAATTTTATGAAGGCCTCACTTATACTACTAACTCTCTATGTTAGCATTTATATAAGTATAAAATGATTCAACAATTCTAAGATATCCTACAATATATTCTAAGATGTTATGAGATATTTTGTGAAATATTTTTTATTTAAATCTCCGCTAACTTGAATTTCAAGTCATAAGCCAAGTTTACAATGAAATCCTAATTCGTTGGATCTTCTAGAACATTTTGTAAGCTTTCTTCCATGTAACTTATAGACAGAGAGGTTTTAGTATTCCAAGTCTTTGATGAATTGCCATAATTACTTAGGTTGTTGAACTAGGCACTCTAACTTTAATTTATTTTAACCGTTTTTTCAATTAATTTTTTTCACTTAATTTTGAGTTGATTTGTTGCATAATTAAAACAAAATCCTAAATTTGATTTGTTAGGTAATCAAGTGAAACACTAATGTTGATATTGATAAATAAGTTGAAGGAATGGTTTTTTTTTTTCCTTCTCTTTATGAAATAGAAGGCATGAGTTTGATTTGCTGTTGTTAAGGAGGAAATCTGAGGTTGTCACATCGATATAATGATTTTGAAGTTATGTGTTAGGCCATAAAAATAAGCCAACTTAGACTTACTCATAAAGTCTTGGTGTCTTCACATTTGTGAAGAGCTCCTAGATTTCAAAGGGAGTAGTGTTGAAAATTTGCTTCGAGAGTAGTTGTTCTTGAAGCCTTTTAACTAAGTAAATTTAATTTTAAATTGTGAAAAGTGGGAGTTGGGTTTGCATATTAAGTGAAGAAACATACCAAGGAGAGTATATGAACGAAGATTAGTATTTTAGGTTGGAAGAATCCCAATTCGTAGGATTTCAGAGAACTTATCTCTTTAATATTTTCTGGGGCATTTTAATCTATTTTTGAAGCAATGTGAGTACTAAAACATATGCAAAGGCTGATATGATATATGATGGTTGAACAAATAATGTGTGAGAGTGATGATGGGTGAATGAACGATGAAAATAATATGTAAAAGAGTCTATTTACAGTGTCAAGGCTTTGTGTTCGGATTAAGCACCCTCTCTGACCCCTAGTCATTCCAAATTTAAATTTTTTTTTTTTAACTTGTCTCTTGAATAATTAATAAAAGTGAATTCTTAATATTTATCATAAAAAGAAATAGTTCATGGCTAAGTTTTCTTTTAAGTGGGCTTTAGTCTACGGATCTCTTAATTGTTTAAGTCTTACTTAGGGGTAGACCTATTGCAGGGGGTCCATGGCCCCCCAAAGTCTTGCAGCTACCCTCAAATGTATATTATTACACAATTGGTCTCTTAGTTTTTTTTAAATTTTTTTTTTAATTTGTATTATATGTACAATTTGCCCCTCCTCAAATTTCTTTTTTCTAATACAAACGAAATTTTTTTCTTACATGAAATACATTTTTTATTTAATACAAATAATTTTTAAACTTGAAATTCTTTTTTTATATGAAAAAGAATTTTTTTTCACTTTAACGTATATAAATAAACTCACAATTATGAAACAATATATATTGGTGATTTTATCTTTTTCTTTAATTTGCATTAAACTCTTCTTCTTAATTCAAAAATCAAGACAAAAAAATCTCTTAAAAAAAAAAGTAAGTTAGAATCTCTTAAATATTTTATATTTTTATTTATACATTAGTTAATTTTATAATATTTTACTATTATAACTTATATGTATTTTTTTAATGGATTCTAATCTTTCGGTCTCTACTACTATAACCGGTGAACATTTATTTTTTACTATATATATTATCAAGACAAGACTTTGCAATAAAATAAAAAATAATTTTTTATCATACTCATTGATTACATATATTGAAAAGAAAATTGCAAAAAAATTTAGTATAAAATCAATTATAAATAATTTTTAAGAAACGAAATAATATCGAGCTAATTTTTGATATAGAATTATGCTAAATTTTTTAATAATATAATATTTTTTAATTATTAAAATATTGAAATAAAAATAATTTTTTTATAATTTTATTTAAATATTATTTTATTTTATTTTATTAAACTTAAATTTTTATATTATGATTTGACCTCCAAAATTTTAAATCCTAATTCTACACTTGGTCTTACACAAATAAGCCCAAAAAAAATGTCTTGAATCAACCTATTATATTTGCTCGATATACTTGATTATGTGCATGAGATTGGGCTCAAGTCTACAGATGATTTTTGGGCTTCAACAATTGTATAAATAAATTGTTAGTTTTGATTTATTGAGTATTTAAGCGAAATATAATTTTGATTTGTTTTATAATTCATTAACAAGAAAGTTGAGCATATAAGTTTGATTTGTTGTAATGATATTTTATTTCAATTACTTATGATTTTTAAGAATTAATTTTTATTTGAATTTTAAAAAAAAATATTTGTATCAATTTTTATAGGAAAAAAGAGAAAAAAAAAAAGAAAAGGAAAATACAAATTTATTTTATGATTGTAAACAAAATTATTTTATATATAATTAATATACGTATATTATATTCTCTAAGGTTTAGACTAAATTGAATTTAGGCCATTTGTGCCTCTATATTTTTGTTTAAAATCTCTATGGGTATAACCATCTGTCATACTTAGTCACATGTTAAGCCTAAAGTAGTGATTAATAAAATAGGTGTATAATAATGACTTGTAAAACAAGTTGAGTTGTGTTGAGGAATCTTAATACATATATTGCGAGATCAAACTTTTTCCATCTTCATTGAGGTTAAAATTGTAACTCTATTTAGTAGGGCTTTATGAAGATTTTGGCGGGCTGCCAATAAACACCATTCTAAGAACATTATACCATATGCTACTCTAATAATAAATTATATTTATTTATTTATTTTTGTAAGAGTTGATGTTCTGCCCTTTATCCCTCTTAAAAAGTCCAGATCTCCTATTTATTTATAGGAAAATTTGCTCACCTCGAGAAAAAATGTGTTCACAAATACTATGTAAATAAGGTTTTTAAGCCCTCACCCAACATCTATTAATTCAATGAACATACTTCTTAAAAAGAAATTTGAAACCATATAACCTTTCAACTTTATTACTTATTCTCCCTTAAATAAAACTATAATAAAATTGGAGTAATGTGGAATGACTTTTCCCATTCCTATAAGCTATACAATTATCCTTTATCATCTTGGTATTTCTTCTTTCTATGAGATTTAAACACTTTTTTCGATGAACAAGTTTTAAAACAATATTCTTGATATCAACATTTTTAAAATTTGAATGACTCAAAATTTTATTTATTCAAATGTTTTAAAATGTTTGTTTTCTCATCATAATATTAAAACTAAAGAATTTATATATTAACCAAATTAAGTTAAATAAATAAATAAAAACTTGACTTAATCATTAAATTTCAATGCTAAATGAATTATTTAAGTTTTAAGGGATAAGGACATTTTTGTCTTTGGAGTTTAACCTAATTCTCAATTTTATGCTATAAGTTTCAAAACACTCAATTCTATCATAGTTTGTTAGTTTGATTCTGTTAGAATTAATAGAAAATATCTTTTAACAGTATATTGATAATTTTGTCCTCTTTTATATGTTAGTTTGATATGATAATGCAAGTACACTATACAATATAAACGTGTCAAATATTAATAAACATTGAAAAAATAAAAAAGACACGTGGCATGCTATAATAGGTTGAATAAAATAAATAAATAAAGAGGGTAGCCGGATAGTGGCCGCCGATGACCAATTGCGATTTGACTCAAAATTAACATCATTTGACTCAAAATTTTATGATCTATGCAATTATGGGATTTATTTTATTAACAAAACACTATAGATGTGCCAAAAGTGGGCAAGAACATGGTGGTTGGTAGCGACCACAGCCGTTCACCGTCTAACGGCGAGGCGGTGGCGTGCACCGCCACCACCATTGGATAGATCGGCGTCCAGCCATTCATTATTCACTACCAACCCATAGTGGTGGGCGGCCACTGCCGCCGTTCGCAGTCAATCAGCGGGAAGTGTACGCCATTGCCCCGCCGTTCGATGGTAAACAGCAGTGGTCGCCGTCAACCACCATGTTCTTTCGCTAACCAACCACCATCCAGCCATTCATTAGTCACTGCCAACCTATGGTGGTGGGCGATAGCCACCACCGTTCGTGTCAATCGGTGGGCAGTGTACACCACCTCCCCGTCGTTCGACGGTGAACAGCGGTGGCCACCACCAACCACCATGTTCTTCCCCAGTTTTGGCATATCTACAGTGCTCCATTGATAAAACAAATTTCACTATTGCATAGATTACAAAATTTTGAGTCCAATGATCTTAATTTTGAGTCAAATTGCAATTAGTCACCGACAGTTGATCAGCCACCGACGACAGCGGCCACTGTCCGGCTACCCCATTTATTTATTTCTTTATTTATTTTGTTCAACCTATTACAGCATGCCACGTGTCTTTTTTATTTTTTCAAGGCCTATTAATATTTGACACGTGTACATTGTATAGTGTACTTGAATCACCATATCAAACTAACATATAAATAAGAGAAAATTGTCAATATACTGTTAAAAGATATTTTTAGTCAAATCTGACGAAATCTCACTAACGGACTAAGACAAAATTGAATTTTTTTAAACTCATGGGACAAAATTGAGAATTAGGTCAAACTCTAAGGACAAAAATGTCCTTATCCTAAGTTTTATTTCTCAAAACTATCATATATCATTAATTTATTTTCTATGATACTATTCAGGTAATTCTAAGAGATCGTGATATGACAAATTCTCACCGGTTATAGTGATTTTGTGTTGATGTGGTAAGTTGTATGGAGATACAGCCTAGGCCCATATGATGAATCTCACCTCTTCGCTCTCGTGTGTTTGGAAATAACGCCTACTAAGCTTTTGAAGAGCTCTTAGACTCCAAGAATCTTGGTGTTGTGCATTTTCTTTAATTGTCTAGAGTACAAGGGATTTTATAAATAAATATAATCTCAAACTATGAGAGATATAAGAATCGAACTTATACAATAAATAATAGAGAAAATACGTGTACTAAGAATAAAAAGGGATTGTATGTGGGCAACATAGAATGATTAAGAGTATTTTGCATGTAAAACAAGTCTAGAGTTTTAATCTGTGTGTACTTTAGTTTTTTGAAGATTAAAGAAAGTGACATAATATCAATAAACTGACAATATATTTATAAAAATGTTAGGCTTTGGGATGAACATAGAGTTGGTATTCTAATCAATGTTCTTGTTCAAGAACGCAAAAAGTTAACATGGGGTGATATGTTATAATTAACAAAGAAAAGCTAGGGCAAATATGGTTTGTGTTTCTAAGTTCAAGGCTATAAATAATTATGAATGCTAATGGGTGTGTTGCCTAGATGTTGAAAAAGATGATAAGAGGTGCCTTTTATGTTTGAAATAAGGATTTTGTATTAAGTCAAGACCTTTTATTTAACTTTTTGTCTTCTTAAAATCTTATTTATTAAATGAATTTTAATTTTATTAAAAGGAAAAAAGTGAATTTAGTAAATAAAAATGGATAAGATACAAATTTTATTCTAAATAAAAGATTATTAAATGATTTAGTTATTAAATAAAATACAAAAATTACCAGTTTAATTTAAAAATTATTTTAAAGGCCAAATAAAGTCTTACTGAGCTTGTATTTTTTTATTAGCCTTATTAGCATAAACTTTACTTTTTTTTGGGCTAAGTATCCCCCCCTAAGGATTTTAGCCTTGGAGTCTACATGTATTTAACATTAGTTAATACAATTTTAAATTTATCAAACCACAACTCACAAATTCAACCTTGTATAGTAACTTTGGCTAATGTGTCACATCTTATTAAATATACTTAAGTATGTGTATGGCTTAAACTTGGGCTTTTTGTGCATTTTTGTGTAGCAACATATACAAAAACATGATTCATTTTATTTTTGTACAACTATTTTTTATAATGAAATTTTTTTATAGAAAAAGTACATTTCATACAATTAAATAAACTTAGATTATTTTTTCCGTAAAATAATCCCATAAATAATATTTTGATAATAATTTTATAAATAACTACCTTTTAAATATATGTATAAATAAGTAGTTAAAAATATATATTTTATATTTTATATAAATCAATAAAATCTTCTTTTGGTCAATTAATTTACTTGACAATATTTATAACATATAAATATAAATAAACATAGCATTTTAAAATAGGAGTGGGCACGGTCCGATTCGATTTTTTTAATAAAAAAAAATCGAAATTAGTTTTTTTAATGGAAAAAACTGAACCAGATCGAACTGGTTTTTTTCGGTTCGATTCGGTTCAGTCCGGTTCGATTTTTTCAGTTTTTTATTTTAAATTATGAATTTTTCATTTTCGGTTCGATTTTTTTAATTTTTCTGGTTTTTTTTCAATTTTTTCGATTATTTTTTTGAAGAAAACTGAACGAGTTTTTTGTTAAAAAAAAGGACCGAACCAGCAGTTTTTTCAATTTTTTAGTTACCAATTGTTTTTGCCCATTGTCATTTTAAAAGACATAACTATTAAATTATTAGATTTCAATTATTTGTTATTAATAAAAATAAATAACTTAATGCTTATATTCAGAAATTATAAAAAATACATATTGTTGCACATATGCATTCAAATCTTTTCAAAATTCGGTTGAATTCAAACCATTCAAATTTTACATTAAAAAAATGTTAACTTAATCTCTATTTTTGAAAGCAATTAAATATTTTCTTTTCATTTTATTGTTATATATTATTATGTGTACAATTACTTATTAGTGAACTGCAAAAATAAGTGAATAATAATCCAAAATGAGTAATTCTTTTGTTAATTTTTTTAAATACATATATCGACAAATATAATCGATTTTATTATAGGAATGCATAGCTAATGATTCTAACTTGTGTACAATTTTTGGATTAATCTAATTATTAAATCAGATCTAATTTTAATTCATATTGACTAGAACTTAGAATTAAATTGGACTTTAATTTAGAAAAATACAACTTTCCCCTCTTTCATTCAACCTAATTACCATATATATATATATATATTATCACTTTGATAACTTTCAGCCTTACACAAAATTCTCCGAATTATAAAAAAAGATGCATTCTCACAACTTAGAGCTTTCTTCTTAGAGGAATTAACCTTCCATATATCCTTAAAATGTTTATATTCCTTTCTTTATGATGATAATATTTGGAACCCTCAATCCATCATTCTAGTTGAGGTTGTCATATTTCAAAGACATCACAAATGCTTTTTATTTTCAATTCTGTCTAAGATACTTGAATTTCTTGATTTGGTGGAGATGTCCCTTTTGCAAATTCATGCCAATAAATTTCAAATGATACCAAGATATCCTTATTGAGTCATATAATGCACCCCTACTTTCTAAGTTTGTATGGTCACTTTCAAAGTTGCAAACTAGTCAACATTAAATCCCACTATTATTTGACCACAAAGAAGGGAAAACATATTTTATTCAAGTTTGAGCTAATATTATGAGGTTTCAAGAAAAACCCTATCATTGTTAATGGAGAATAAAGAAGTCTTTACCTTTTATTTATCGTGCACAAGACGTTTGGACACTTCCTTTAAGTTCTCTCTTTTCGTTTTTGCTTGCTTCTATTTTCTTCTTTCTATTTTTTTTTTTAGAGTTTTAATTTCTTGTCCTTTACAGTGTCAAAGTTGGTTTTTTACTTTTTATGTTGCTGGCAGGGAAATTTTTTTTAAGAAGTTTATTATGGAATAAAGGTTATCAACATGCTAATCTGATGTTCTCTTTTTCTTAAGAGTTTATATTTTCCTCTTTGAAGAAGTTAGTGTTTTTCTTTTTTTTGAAGGTCTATGTTTTTCTTTTTCGAAAAAATCTTTGTCTCTTATTCTGGAAGGTTGCCCTTTCCTAATATAGGGATGATTTATGCTTTTTTTTTAGTAAGAGAGTAGGTCCAAGAAAGCATTAGTGTGTACTTTTTATACTTTGTCTTGATAATCTTGTGATTACAATATCAAAGGTCTTTTGATATGTATCTTAATGTTTATCAATGTTATTATATCAATATTTCAAAAAACAATGCTGACTTGAGACGGTTGGATCTATTGCTTGAGTATACCTACCTTCTTTGAGTCTTTTTTTTTTCTTCTGTGATCCTCCATGAGACTCACCTAGAAACATGCAAACTATGCTCTGCTTTGTCCCCTCCCAATATGAGTATTGTCAAACTTGGCCATGGTTTTCACCTTTTATTTTTGTGTGATCTATAGGATTAAGTTTGTAACTATTCCTTCCAGATCCCCATAAAATAGGAAAGACATTTTTTGAAATATCCCCTTACTAGCTTGTTCTGCTTTGTGAGTAAGTATCTTGATCTTAACATGTTTTGGTTACTTAAAAATAGTTTATAGTTGATTCAAATATTCCTTATTCCTTATGTATAGTGGGTGGTTGATAAGCGTAAAATAGATATACACTATTTTCCCATTTTAGCTTTGATTATTGTCTTTTTTGAGTAATTGCGGTTTATTTATGTATACTATTATTGAAATTGCAAGACAAGCACATGAATGGACTAAAGAGAGAAAAAAAGGAGGCCAAATAGCAAAAATGCAGAGATGAAAGTGCAAAAAAGGAATAAATGCGACTGCGTTCATGAAGAAAATGAGCTAGCATTCATCTATGCAGGATGAACACTGCAGCGTTGAGCACTAAACTCCCCAGTGTTTTTAGGAATTTGGGCGTCGTAGCATTGGCATGAAGGATGAGCTGCATCAAAGGTAAAAAGTTTTCAGGATCCCCAATGCCCCAGCTTTGGAAGGGAATGTAATTGACACTTTTGTCAATGCCCTAGCGTCAATTATGTAACAAAGAAGTGCTAGAATGCCCCAGCGTTACTAAACCTCAACGTCGTAGCATTTGTACATGACAGCTTGTAAAATCCCTGCATTATAAAGGAAAACGTTGCGGTGTTATAGTTTTTTTCTGTACTATGTAAAGCAACCCTTTTGGATTTTTATGAAGAGAATGTTTCACATTCATCTTAGCATCTAGGGAACACATTCTAGGTTTAAAATCTCACCTTTATATTGCAAAAAAACATATTTCAACACTTGACAATCATTTGAAAAATGATCAACATCATCAAGGGAGGTTATTACTTGCAAGTGAAGCATTAGAGCCAAGGCTTGAGAAGATCATCTGAACTTTATTTCTGTATTCGTTGATCTGAACTTGGTTTCATTATGTTTTATTTTGTAACTTATTTTCCTGAACTTTACTATGTTGAACTAGATTCACTTATTTAGGATTGTATATTTGAACTTAACTATGTGTTTATAAATATTTCAACTTTGAATGCATGAACTTGATTTTTATTCATTTTGTTGGTACTTGAATACTTGCACTGATGTAGCTAATCTTATGTATAAACCTTAGATTCATTGAGATGAACTTGGAAAATGCATCTCATTGAATACCCAAGGACAAAGTGATGTATGATTGTATCAGAATATAGATAGGATAAAAGTATATCTAGTTGTCATACATAGTTAAGATAACTTAAACTTAATGAATTCTATTTAATCTTAGAATCATAAGAATATAGATATTAGGTTAAGTGGGGTATAATCGTTTGACCATCAAAAGAGGTTTACGATAAGTCTAATGTTGTGACCAATAATTTAAGCATATCCATAACAAACATTGGTTAAAGGATAGTGATAAGGCGTAATTGCATAAAATATTTTATCCTCCTAAACTTGATGTTTGTTTAATTTATCCCAATAATTTAATTATTTATGCATATTAATATTGTTTTATAGGTTTAAGCATTATTGGAGTAAAAATACTGGAAACTAGATGCAAACGGAGTTATTTGAGATGAGAATCTGAGAGGGGACTAAAATGTAAAAAATGTAAACAGTGCCATGAACAGTACATGTAGGTTACTATTTATATGCTACAGTGCATTGCCGAGGCATTCAAGTCAGAAGCTTCAACGTCGCGGCATTGAATTTGAATGCCTCGACACTAGATGCTAGACACTCTTTAAGGGCATTTTTGTCTTATTTTTGAAACTCTAAACCTATATAAACGCCCATTATTGAGCTAAGGAGAGGTTGGGAAGCAAAGAACACAAAATTAACACTTCATTTGGGTCTTGAAATCAAGAATCAACAACAACAAGAAGAAATTTTGCATTTTGGAAGAAGAACATCATTATTGCATCTAGGGAAATTTTCTCTTTTATTTAATTTTGTATTTGTTGTTGATTCTAGTATGTATAATGATGTTGTTAGATGCTCTAAACTTATATTTTTAATTATAAACTAAGTTTTATTGCTAGAATTATAATGTAAACTCAATATGTAGCTTTGATTGATTATTTTCCCTTATTCATCATATTGGTATTGAATTGTTCAATTTATTATATGCTTAATGCTTCTAATTACATGACAATGTATTCGATTGATTTGAAAACCTTAATGAACTTGAAAAAAGAAATTTTGTGTTGGCCATAAAATGATTGATGTATGATTATTGTGTAAAAGCATAAGTTCTATATGAGATAGAAATATACTCATATGGCATATATAACCATTTAGAGAACTTAAACTTAAGGAATCTTATTTCAATTTGATATCATAGGAATATTGATAATTGATTGAATGAGATATACTCACTTGACCATTGGAAGAGGCTTATGAGGATATTAGAGTTCTTGGTTAACATTCATATTTATAGTTCTAAGGTGAGTAGTTGGATTCAAGTAAAGTATTGAGAGATTATTGTAATTCTAGGCATTTGAGTATTAGTGTTAACACGTTTGTTCTCTTTGCTCAATTCTTGTAATTATTCTTTTTGTTTAGTTAGTTTAGATATTAAAATCATTGAATTTTCAATAGCTTGAATAAGAGTAGGAGGACACAATTTTAGTACTTAGCAAGTAGTAATAACAATTCCTCGTGGGATAGATATCTACTCATCATATATTACTTGTTGCGATAATATATACTTACGTTAGTTTGTGTTATATAAAATACACAACAGATAGTTACACATCTTATACTTCATTTATCATTGAAAGTCTTGGAATTTATATCTTGCTTGGTTAGTTGTTAATTTCATCCTTAATTGAATCAATTTATTCAAATAGAAATAGAAGAATTAATTTTAGTACTTGAATAGAGCACAGTACTAGTCCTTGTGGGATTGACTCTCCTCACTCTTTATTACTTGTTAGTGATAACGTGCACTTGTGCTTAGGATAAACATTCACATCGCACTATAATAGTGGTGTTTATGTTGCCTGAGTGTCATTCACTAGTGAGATCCTTGACTTATCTTTCTTTTAAAATTATTTGATTATTATTCCTTTAATTCTACCAATTCCTCTTGTGATATAGGTAAGGATTTAAAAGATGAAGATCATGCCGATATTATTCCTTTGTCTTTTGAAATTCCTCATTCTATAGTTGTTCGAAAAAAGACATTAATTGTTGATTTCTATAAACCTGGTCCATAACCTTATATTACTACACTTGCTTCTGCTCCTGCTTCAACTGAAGATACTCTATAAGTTCTGTGACCTTCTCCTTCATCAATCCCATTTATGTAAAAGGAAGACGTGTACTTTTTTCTTTTTGTTTTAGCTTTTCAGAAGCTTAAAACAATATCAAGAAGATATGTTACAATTTCCTACTTCTATATCTTATTTTTGTACATTTTCTTCCATTTTGCTCATTCTTTTTTTTTTCCCCTAAGCTTATAGTATTTTTTGGAAGGACTTCTTGATATTGTTTTAAGTTTCTAAAAAACTAAAACAAAAACAAAAAGAAAAAAGAACACGTCAAAAAGAAAGAAAGTGTAAAAAAATGCACTTGTCAAAGTTGACCTTTCAATTCCTGCTTGAAGAAACAATTTATTTCTCAACAATTTGTTACTGAACCATCTATTCATCAATTTGTTACCCCAATTTCTACTGAACCTATAAGTTCCCCAACTAAAGAATGACTCATTTGAAGCCTCATCTACAAATCTAACTCTTATAAGTCTAAATATTCCTAGCACTGATGTTGTAATTGGTTCTGCCATTCATCTAGTCAAGTAAAGTGTCCACAATACTTCTATTACTCTCTCTAATTGTTTTATAGCCATGCCAAAGAATCCTCTAATTTCTTTTTTTTTTAAATCCCATTCCTTTAAACTTTTCTAGGCTTAAGAGCTAAGAAACTTTTCTATGCTTATTTTCTTTCTTCTTATGCTGGTAAGATTAGTGACTTATGTTAATGAAGTTTTGTTAGTTAATTTTAAGTTAATAACTTTTTTTTAATGTTATTCTTAGTATTCTCGTAGTTCAAAGTCCACAAAAAGTGATAACTATCCTACTCCTCTCAAAGGGCCAGGAACAAGAACTTATAGATTTCCTTGGTTGCTTTTTTATAGAAGGTGAAAATTTTACGCCTATTTTCATGGAATGAGATTATTTTAGGGTAGGAAATGAGTTAAAATGTTTGAGGATATATAACTCATTCATATGAGCTAACTAATTCTATATCAACGCACACTGAACTTTATAAGTATTAGTTCATACCCAACAACACCAAAAGGTTAGACCATGAAAGGTTTTTGACATATGTGAAATTAAAGTATAGTGGATCACTCATAAGCTCACTGTAGTGCTCATGTCAAAGGATCATGAATAATTTCAACTCAAAAAGACATTCTATTGAGGAATGTATGAGATGTTTATTGAAGGTCTTTATGAGTCTGTTCAGTACTTAGTCTTTACTAAATACCTGCATTCCTATACGATCTTTTGCTAAGCCCACAGTATGCTAAGACTAATCATCTAGACAATTTAGATATCAATAATTAATCCAAAAGGAATACCAATTGACCTATATCAGCAACTATAGATCATGAATAATATTTTTGAGAACATGTTGCATAATGACATTTCTTAGCATCATTTGCAACTCTTTACAACTATGTCATTTCAGACAAGGTTTTAACTCTTTAGAATGCTAACTTTTAAGGCTGACTTAAACTTTTTAGATCATATTTAAACTCCTTTATATCTACAATTTCTGAAAAGTAACAAGCTTGGTACCATATAAATAATAATAATAATAATTTTATACGAAATGTTTATTGTATAAATTTTAAACAATTAATATTCATACAAAATTGGAATGACAAGTAAGCTATAACTCTAACATAAAAGCTTATAAAAGCCTTAGGCAAGGCTGTCCTTTCTTTTTATACCTTTTTCTGTATGTTGTAGTATTCTCTTCTCTATTACAAGAAACAGAATCCAAGAAGCAGATTAATGGAGTAAAGTTTGGCAACTCTATCTTAATTTCACATATTCTTTTTGTTGATGATAGTTTCGTTTATGTGGAAGCTACTATATAGGGTTGCACAACGCTTAGATGGATTTTTTATTGTTATACCTTGGCTTTAGGACAGTTGTTCAATTCTAATAAATCTATTATATTTTTTAGCCCTAACATGTTTATAATTCAAGCTTAAGCTATCCAAAAAGGGTTTTAATTTTAAAAGGTGTCACTATACGAAAAGTACCTTAGGCTGCTTTTTATGATATGGAATAAAAAGAAATAATTTTTTAATAATCTCAAGTTAAGGAATTTCAACAAAATAAAATGATGGAATGAAAGATTCTTTTCAAGTGAGGGGAAGGAAACTCTTATCAAAGTTGTGGCCTAAGCAGCTCTGTCATGTCATGTCAATGTTCAAGGTTATTGAGGGACTTTATGATGACATCTAGACATTGTTGGCTAGGTTTTGGTAGGAGGAATCAAAAGGTCAAGTTAGAAGAATTTATTGGATCAATTGAAAAAATGTAGATTTTACATATTTCAACCAATCCCTAGCTAAGCAAGGGTAGAAAATAATTCAAAATCAAGACTCTTTAATTGCCAAAGTGTTAAAGGCAATATATTATAGACATAGGAATGTTTTTTAATGTAAAACTTAGGCAGAATCTTTCCTATATATAGAGGAGCTTCTTATTAGGGAGACAACTACTAAATGAAGTGAATTAGGTGGCTCATGGGTAATGGCAAGAAAATGGACATTTATAAGAGAAATTAGCTTATAAGTGTATTTACCTTCACCTTTAAACCAATATCTCTACTTACTCTTTTAATTGGTTGTGAAGTGGATGGCTTGATAAAAGATAGTGTGATCTAGAATGAGGAATTATTGGAACAATCCTTTATGGCTAAAGATGCTCACCTAATCTGGAAGATTAAGCTACCTGAAAGGATGGAGAAGGATATGATTTGCTAGCATTATGATAAAATAGGAGAATTCTCAGTGAAGAGTGGTTACCATTTAGCCTGCAAGCTAAAGTTTCCAAATAACCCAAAAAGTAGCAATTCGAGATCATTTTGAAAATATTTATGGGGTTGCCTTGTACCTTATAAGGTTAGAATTTTCATTCAAAGAGCTCTAAACAACATTCTACCTATAAGTTAGTCTCTATTCTCCAAGAAAATATTAGATAACCCTGTTTGTAGTGGATATAATCAAGCTGTGGAGAATGTCTCTCATACCTTACTTTGGTGTAAAAAGGCAAACGAGATATGGAAATGTACTATTTTTGTTAACCTGCTAAAAGGTGTGCAAGTTAAGAATTTTGGATATGTGATCCAATATATCTTTGAAACAACATCTAAAAAAGAAGCAACAATGTTTGCTATGTTTCTCTAAGTTATCTAGAATAGGACGAACAATTCTATAATGAAAGGCATTAAAGAACCACCATCTTAACTGGTAGCCAAGATTGATGCCCATTATTATTTATTCAGCTTAATGACAAGTATTTAGTGTATACCTGGTAATAAGGAAATGGCTGATTATGAGGCTGTCCCAGAACCTATCCCAACTAGCTGGTTTAGATTGAATGTTGATGTTGCAATGGACCATGACAAAAGCAAGGTTGGGCTTGGTGTGATCATTAGAAATGAAGGCACAAACTTGTTGCTATGGATGTTAGGTCAAGTGTCTTTAGAGGAGTTATGGAAGTTGTTGAGGTAGAAGTTATAAAATTAGGACTGTAAGTAGTTATGGATTTGAACTTCCAATATGTTAAAGTAGAAATGATGCTTTGAATGTAGTTCATCTTGTTAAAGGGCATATTTTCTTTTTAAAAAGAAATTACTTAAGATTATTCAAGTTATTAGGTGTTGTAAGAATAGGATAGACCAAATGAATATCAATTATGTACTTAGATCTCAAAATGCAATGGCTCATAATTTAGCCTAAGTTTGTATTGAACTTTTAGATGTAAGGATTTGGCTCGACCACACTATACATTTGCTTGTGAAATGAAAATTTATTTGATTCAAAAAATATAATAAATACGACAAAATTGTCTACTAAGCCAAACCATAAAAACAAGAATATCCTTATCTCTTAGATATACAATAATATTTTTTTAAATAGATATTACATAAAAATTTCTTTAGTTTGTCAAAATATTAATTTTTAATTAATTCTAGTATAAAGAACAAAAGTACAAAATGATTATTTTTTTAATTATAAAATAATATTTTGAAATATTTATTATAAGATATTTTTAGAAAGTTAGTACTAAAATATTGGTCTATTCTAAGAAAGAAAATTCATCTTTTTCGAATCTCCGAATCCTTTAAACAAAGTTAGTTTTTATTTTTTATGCGAAATAGCAGCCTTGAAGTAGGGTAAATTAAAGCAATTTAATATTTATGTTCAAACGTATAAATGCATCCAAATCTTGAATATATTCATATTTCAGTTATAAGAAAATATCAATTAATAATTAAAGTTAAAAACTATAATATTTAGTGAGGAAAAAAAAAAAGAAAGAAAGAAAATCTTGGGAGTGCAATATAAAATATAAATCTGGGTTTAGCCGAGCCGGGCCCAGTCAGGATCCAAATTGAATGGATTATTGTAAACCGGCATCCAAACAAGTAACAATAACCCTAGATTTGAGACTACAAATAGACAAATATGAGAAGCTGGGTCGATTGTTCACCCTAGGGTTTTTGTGCAGCATAGCGAAGCTCCTCCTCGTTTTCTCTGTCCAATTTCAGCCATGGTACTCTCTCTCTCTTTCCCACCGAACGGAAATGTGTTCTGATACTCGTTTGCTAGTTTTTATGATTTCTTCTTTTTCGTTTTTTTTTTTTTGCTTGTGTTACGTTGAATTTCCTTTCGGGATTAAAATGGATTTTTTTTTCTGTTTTTCCATCGACGTTTAATGAATTCGGAAATTTTTTTTAAGGTTTGTTGGATTATCAATGTTTGCAGTTTCGAATATACTGTTGTTATATGAGTAAATTTATAATTGTAGTTGTGTAATTGTTATTCTGGAAACTAGATTGCTTCTATTAGCTTAGGGAACGCACATTTCTGGATAATTTTGATCAGATTGAGTAGAGTAATGGCTGGTTACAACTATCCATCTATTTTCTAGAACAAGTATGCTAGTAAAGGATCTTGATAGTCTGTGCTTTCGTAAGTTTTCTGAATTTTGTGGGAGTGATTTATTTATGTTATTAACATGTTTTATGAATAACATAGTATACATAGTAATATTTGATAATTAACCAAAGTTTAAACTTTTGGAGTAATAGATCTTGTTGTGTCACTAATCAAAAAACATTGAGAAATAATGTGTTTATATTATGTTTGCTTGATTTTTTGCTCTTGTAACTGTCATTTAGGTTCACTCTTACTTGAAGCGAATATGGATGTGGTTCTGTGGTTATGTTTAGTTAGTTTGAAGCATCTTTGTTAATCATCTCTTTTGTTTATTTGGTTTGCGCAAATATATGTAACTACATTTCTGTAATACCAAAATTGGTATGATAGATTAGAGATTGTAATATGTTTCTGGTTTTTATTACTGGAGGGTCTTGGTGTTTGTTGGATGTTGTGTGTAATTGTCTTTTCAGATTGGTAGTATTATGTGCAAAACTGATTGTATTAGTTGGATTATGACTGTCATAACTTAAAATTTTTTCTGGTTCCATTTGGACCGCAGGTGAACGTTCCCAAGACTAAGAAGACATACTGCAAGAACAAGGAGTGCAAAAAGCACACCTTGCATAAGGTGACACAGTACAAGAAGGGAAAAGATAGGCTTGCTGCACAGGGTAAGCGTCGTTATGTCCGTAAGCAATCAGGTTATGGTGGTCAAACCAAGCCTGTTTTCCACAAAAAGGTAAAATTTTTATATGGTTTTCATTTATTAAGAGCAGAGACGTCTTCTGTATGAAAAAGACTGAAAATTGCTCTTGATTTTGTTAATTGATATCTGTTTATGAAGCTTCATGCTTAACTCTTTCAATTTTTGCATTTTTGGTTCTACAGGCCAAGACTACTAAGAAGATTGTGTTGAGGCTGCAATGCCAGAGCTGCAAGCATGTGTCTCAGCATCCTATCAAGGTTAGGTTTCTGAACGTTTTGTTTATATAATCTGAGTTAAGCTTTTTGTTTCTGTACTTTGTTTTCTAACTTTTCGTATTGTTGGATTTTGCAGAGGTGCAAGCACTTTGAGATTGGTGGAGACAAGAAGGGAAAGGGAACTTCCCTCTTCTAAGTGCCGATGTCTTAATTTTATGTTTCTTACATCTACTGCACTTAATGGAACTTGAAAGCCAGTATGGAATATTTTTGTTAGTGCTGTTTTTGGTAGTTTGAAGCTGTCTATTGAAAACATGGAGCTGATTGTTTGTTAAGCACTGTTTATGATATCAGTTTTAGATTTGAAATCTTTTAGCATTATTGTCCATTTGCTTGCACTATGATACTGCCTTCCTCTTCCACCTATTATCACTCTTGACATGTTTAGTATAATAATATGAATTTTGTGATGGTTGTATGTGCAAATTACAATTTACGATCCTGAAAAAAAAAAAGTTGATCCAGTGGGTGTTATTTATTTGGTGTTAGATTCTTTTTGATTTTGAGGGAAAAGCGAGCCTGTTTAGTTCCTTTTCCAATTTTGGGTCGAAGAATATAAAACCTTGTGGTGGTTTGGTGGAGAAGGGCTATATATGATTTGATCCCACAGCTCCTATGCCCTGTGGATATTTTGTTCTGCTATTGCTTCCTATGCAACACGGAAATGACTATTATCTTTCTTATGAACGTCTTCTACATTTGCTAACTGGTTTTCTTTCTAGTTTTGCTCAGTTCATGTAGAAATTGGTAGCTTTGTGTAAGTTATGTGATTAGTGTTTTCAAGGCAAACTTGACGGGATATTTATTAATTAAATAAAAAGAAAAAGTTACAAGGAAGGAAGGTTAAAATATTATACTCTTGACAAAAACAAATAAAAGATACAAAAAAGTTTAATAGAAGAGTGAGGGTAAAATTTTATTATATAAAAAAAAGTAATACTAATAGAATTTATAATTAAGTATTTTATTTATATTTTTGAAGAGTATAGAATTAATATTCAAAGGAGGTTGTAATTATTGTGTGAAATTATTAAATTATGATTTTAAATTTGTCAATTTATCTGTTATTATATTATTTTTTTTAAATGTATAATTAAATTTAAATTACAAGCGATCAAAATTATTCTTATAACGTTGTCACTTATTATGAAACTTTTACGGGAAATATAATATAGATTTAAAAAAAAGTTAGAAGTCTAAGATAGAATTTAATTTTAAAATTATTTTATGCCATAGCAATAGTAATTTTTAAAATTAAGATGATTCTTATTATTTTTGTAAAGTAAATTGTTTTAATTTTTAAAAGACAAGAGAAATCTCTTAAAAAAGAATCAATCTCATTTTTGAAGACTCTTCTATAAGTAGATATACCTGAGTTACATTTTGAAAATCTATCTATGTTGATATTAATCCACCCTTAAGGAGAAAAATTTAAAAAAAGAACAATAACTTTTAGAGTACATCCTAAATTAGTTGTAATACTCAAATGGTTTAAGATAGGAATATCATTACAAAAGCAAATTTGGGTTAGAAAGTAGCAAAGTAGCGCATATGAATTAGACAATTCTCTTTAATGTCAAAGGAATTGAAACTCTAATTATCAAATTTATGGTGATTCTGACTTCTCCAAATTAAATAGAACAAATAAGCAGCTGATAAATTTCGTAAATTTAAAGTTTGGGGCTGAATTGTTTTTGATAAAATCATTTTCTATAATTTCATAACAGTTGAAATCGAAAGAAGATTCTATTTAAACATATAAGCGAACCAATGCCAAAACTCAATAACTGAATAGCAGTTAACAAAAATGTTGTCCACCGTTTCAGTCTCTTTTAAATAAAAGGGGCAATCAGGAACAACACAAATATCACAATATCACAATAATTTATCGGAAGAAGGTTTTGAAGTAGACGCCATATGAATATAGAAATTTTAGGAGGAAAAAAATCACGCCAAAAAGATAATAAAGCTGAATCAGTTATTGTAATATTATTGATGAAATTATAACCCTCCTTTAAAGAAAGAATTTAATTTCTAGCAGAAATTCAAACGAATTTATTAGCTTTATCATTAATTAGTAGAATAATATCATTGACCTGTTCCCTTGAATGAGAAAAAATAGAATAAAGAGAATTTAGAATCCTCCATTGTCATTCTTTAATTACGTCTTTTATCATTCCTTCTAAGTGTAACCCACCAATAAGAAGAATGAGTTCATATAACCATTTATCATACTAACAATTAATTGAATTCTTATCATCAATTATCCACTTTATCCCCTCATGAAAATAGGAAACGATAGATTTAAAGTCATTCCTAAGAGAAGAGTTGAGGTATCGTTTACTTACATCTCAAAAGTTATACCATTTTCTTAAGAACTTTGAGTAGATAAAATCCACCGGGTGTACGTCCTAAAGAGCTTTAAAGATGCAAGTCTTATTAAGTAAGTTCAATATACGAAGACCTACCCCACCACCCTTTTTTAGCATGCCAAGTATTTTTCATGACATTAAATTCTTCTTATAAGAGCAATGATCCCTCAAGAGAATAAAATTTTAAGCCTAACCATTCAATCGATTGAGAAGGAAACTAAGCCGCATATATACCTTGAAACTGTGCAGCAAAGTACTTTGAAAAATTATGCGAATAAGCTTAATTCTACCAATCATTGAAATAAATTTTCTTTTTCAGCCACTAATATGTGCACAAGCCTTGTTAGCCAAAACTTGCTGGCAGTATATGAATACTAGAACTTCCAAATAAATGAAAGGAAGTTTGCCTTGTGAGAACTCCAGAAGACTAGAAATTTTCTGATAACGGTCTGCAACATGTTTACCAATGAAGAATTGGCTTTTCTCTTTGTTTATCACTTAATTAGATGCCAAACTATATAGCATAACAAAGTCCATCAAAGAGCGAAGAGAAGTAATGTCACCCCTACAAAAGAGAAAAACATAATCTGCAAATAAAATATGAGAATGAGCTACACACCCTCTTAGGACCGAAATTGTGGTTACCCTTTTAGAGTCCACCAAACTTTGAATGCCCCAAGAAAGAGCATCTTCAGCTAGACAAAAAAGCAAATGAGACATAGGATCCTCTTAGCGCACTCCTCTACCATATTTAAAAAACCCATTCGGAGTGCTATTAATCATAATAGATAAGCGAGCAAAATGAAGAATGATAGAAATCCACTGAATAAATTATTTATTGAAGCCAAAATAATTAAGAACTTCAAGAAGGTATCCCAACTGATTATATCAAAGGTTTTAGCTATATTTAGCTTCATTCTAATATTTCTACCAATAAATTCTCTATCCAGTAAACTAACCTCCTCTGACACCATAGAGATGCAATCATGAATATGCTTACCACGAATAAAGGCCATCTGATTCTGCGTGACTAGATTAGATATTAAGACCGCTAATTTATCAGCAATGATCTTAGTAATAATCTTGAAGAAAAAATTTGCCAATGCTATTGGCCTAAAGTGATTTACTAAAACTGCAACGTTCATTTTAGGAATCAATACTATAAAAACTGAGTTCAAATTTGAAAGCAAACAATTCTACCTAAAAAATTATTGAATGATCCTTTTTAATAATCTCCCAATAATTCTGAAAAAATATACTAGTAAAACTGTCTGGCCTTCGAGCACTAGAAAGGTCTAATGAAAAAGTAGTCGACCTCACCTCCTCTTTCGAAAGGATACTAGTCAAGACTTGATTATCTAAATTTGAAACAAGTGATGGAATGTGATTACAGACCTAAGAAACTCTAGTGGCATCCACTGCAACCTTTGCACATAGCTCTCTGTAATACTCTACAATATGGTTAGTCACTTCCTGCATTTTATCACTCCAAATGCCATTAATCAAGAGCACTTTTAAGTGCGATTTGGCTCCATACGATTTTGCATAGCTATAGAAGAACTTGGTTCATTTATCTCGATCCTTGAGACATTTAATTCTAGCTCGATCATGTCAAAACGCAGCCTGTACCCTTGTAGCATGTAGAACCTCCAACCTTATTGCTGTCTCTACTCCAAGCAATTCTTCTAAGGCCCTTTTTAAACCAATGTCACTTTGAACTAAAGCCAACTTTTCTCGAGCTTTCTTTAGACTATCATGAATGTTGCCAAAAACCTCCCAATTTTATTTACATAGGTGGTGTTTCAAAACCCGCAAATTTTCGTAACCATAAACATTGGGCATTTATGAGGAGGAACTGAATTCCATACTTTAGCTACTGTATCCCTGAAGTCCGAGTGTAAAGTCCACATGGATTGAAACCTAAAAGGTTTAGAACCTGTTCTATTAAATATTTCAAAAGAAATTACCAATGGAGAGTGATTAGAGATAGTACGGGGGAGCACCATACATAAAGACGAATCCCAAGTATCCTGCCAAGCCGGATTAAATAAAGCACTATCCAATTTTCTTTCAATATGACTATCTGAAACAGTTGTCCTTGCCCAAGTAAAAAATAATCCTGAAGAAGGAATTTTCATAAGTTGATAGGAATCAATAAAATCTTTAAAATCTGTATATGATAATAATCTTGGGAAACCCCCTCCTTGTTGTTCATGAACTCCAAGGATAAAATTAAAATCACCAATTATTAACCAAAGAGATTGACAATAAGTCAGATGTAAATTAGACCAAAGCTCTCATATTTGCACATACTGAAATGTTGCATAAACAAAGGACAAGTAGCAAACATGAGAATCAATAATTGTTCTGACAGTAAGATGTTGAGAGGAAGCTACGATAACATCTACTTCTACTGCTAAATTACTTTTAAACACCCACATCTTTTGGAGAGTATTTCTTGTATGCCCTACCAAAGAAAGATATAAAGATAACCAATAAGTATTAGGAATTAAATCAAATGATGTCATAGATTTACTAATAGCCATAAATAAATGTTTGTGCAAATAACACACATTGGCCAATTCATTATGAGATTGGGAGTTGGCCACCCCTAAATATTCCAATAAATGATCTTCATAATTTCAAAGCAAAGACTGAACTCTGCGAGGTGTATATTACTTCAATGTCTCTTTTCTTCACCCTCAATCTCTTTATATGGGACATTACAATCGCAAAGCCATTATTTATTAGTGGCTTAGTTAAAATGCCAACAACTTTTTGAAGCTTCTTATCAAGAATACTCTCATCATTTTTATCATTTAAAATAGTAATTTCAGCCTCACGATCCTCATAACTCAGTAAACTTTGATCTTCCATAATTTATGGAACCTCTGAAGCACCATGCATGTTATCATCTTCATCTGCATCTTTACTTCAAGTATGCTTATCCTATAGAAGTCTTTTTCAAATTTTTCTATGAAACACTATCATTGTATTCACCTTTGTGATCTTTATTTCGGTCCTTCATTTTAGGTTCAAGTTCTTGTTGTAGTTTAACTATCTTGTCTTCATTATTAACTGTTATAGTGTATGTATTAATCAAGTTGTCTCTATTTGCTGCATGATCAGGCTCTGTAGTTGATGATGGACTTAATAAAGAAGAAGAAGCCCTTGCTTATTTTGAATCCTTTAAGGAGACTATTAATTCATCCTTATTCTCTTTGCTTTTTTAGTTGAACCCATTTCTTTTCCACACCTTAAACAATTGTATGACCACGATTAGGTTGATGATGACATTTTGAGATGTCATGCCCAATTTTACAACAATCGGAATACTTGGGTGGCAAATTTTCATAGAAAATCTATACTTGAAAATCAAAGTCTTCCCTTTCAACTGTTAAGAATTAATACAAAGACTCGTAAACATTAATCTCAACCAAAACTCTGGCATAAAATCCATCGACACCTTTTCTAGTAGCTCTCTATCTAGTTGAAAATGCAAACCAACACCCCTTGCAATACCCATTATAATATTTGGACTCCAGTACTGCCAACGTAAACCATAAATGTGAATCCATACCTAAGAGTTTCTGTGAATTTTAGTAGTATATGGATCAAAATTCGGCTGTCACTGATAAAGTCAAAAAGATCCCAAATTTAGCGTGCAAGTACCCCCACCCCAAACACGTTGCATATCCGTAATATCTTCAAAATAAAGTACATAAAATCCTTTTAGAAGTGGGAAAATGGTCCATTTGTATATAAGATTCCATAATTTTTGGAGCCATAATTTTAGATCATCTACCTTTATAGGTTGTAAATCCTTTTTTAAAACCAATCGGCTTATGAGATTGAATTTGCTTTGATTAAAGCATTCTTGTATTCTTCTTCATCAATTTTAATAAACACCTAATCATCTTTAATACAAGGCGGTGGAATTTGAGAGGGAAGCATGACAATATCTGGAGCATTAGATAAAATCAAAGCAAATGATTTTTTTTTTTTGCAAGAACCGTAGAATTCTCATTACTTATTTATGGTTGCTTCTCTTTATACTGAGCAATTAAACTTGTCATTATCTCTAAAAAGTCGACCATGACAGCCACCGTTGAAGTAAAGAGCTGAAGGAGAGAGCCATATTGTTAGATTTTGTTTTCGAATGAAAACTTACTATACAACCAGTATTATAGCAACCAGGTATTGTGTAAACTAGGTACTATAAACTGGGTACTGTATAAACTAGGTATTGTAAAAACCAGGTACTGTATAAACCAGAATTGTAGCAACAAGGTATTGTAGCATCGACAAAAATCCCAGAAAAACAACTGATAGAAATCTCAAAAAATTGATAAAAATCCCAAAAGAACTTACAGAATTCCTAGAAAATTTCAATGCAATACAAGTGAAGATAAGATGCCACACCAGAATCTGTATCAAGCCTCCAAGACAAAAAAAAAACCCTCAGACGACTCGACAACCATTGAAAAAGTGGGCACCTTCACCGAAACCGCCAACGTTAGATTTCGAAGCACTAGCTAAGGTCAGCAGCAATGCACCTCGTACCCTTCACCAGCCAGTCACTTGGCCGATCAAAAACTAAAAATGAAAATTTTGTGAAACAAGTGCAAGTTACTATTGCCAAATCATTTTGGTTACTGTAGCTTCTTGAGAGAAAATCTATCACTGTAGCAAAATGCGTCTTTCATAAATCCTTGACCTTCAAATTTATGTGATTATTGTATACTAATGTATAGTCATTCCAAATGATTGTTCTAAAACTTGCACCATAAGTGATACAATATTTTATTTATTAATTGGATGTAAAGAATGCAAGCTTGAAGCCCCATGTAGAAGAAGAGTTTTTATTAGATTATTGAAAGACAAGTGATTTCTGTAAATATCCTAAAATTTGATTGTTGAAGAGCACATTCTTATTGACTCCATGGCTGGGCATTCCTGAAGGTGCTTATGAATGAATAAGATTTGATCAATCTTTTGCAATTACTACAAGCTATTAATGTGTTTTAAGGTGTATGTATGTGATTACATGTTGAAAAAAAAACTAAACACATATATCATATACACGAATTTTGCAGCGAAATTAAGCATTTAATCAATATATACACATGTAACTTAAATCATTAACGACTTAAGATTATAGAAACATACATTTAATGATTTTTGGTGAAGATTTCAATTTCAGATTTTTCTTAGCTCCAACTTTAAGCTCACCTTAAAGTGCACTATTGTTCAATTCTAGTTCACAACAATCCGATGGAATTATGAAGTTAGAATAGCAGAAATTAAATTTTCAACAACAAAGTTTTGTTTCTTGAAAGAAAATAAAGGAATTTATTTTTCTCTCTAGTTTTTTTTGCAACTCTTTTTTTTTAAAAAAAAAAACTCTCCAAAAGCTGAACTCTTTTCAATGTTCTCTCTCCTTGCATGATTTTTTTTCACCCTTGTTAATCAAAATAAATTCACACCATTTTTTGTGCTCTAACCATTTCACAAGTGCTCCACCAAAATTAGGTTAAGTGGCCAACAACCAAAAATAATTTTTTGTGGCCATTTTTAATGGTTTAATAAAATTAACCATTAATTCTACAAAATGGTGCTCCACTTAATTTAATTTATGTTTCTCAAATTAGGTATGTCCTCTACTTAGGAATAAAATAATAAATAAATAAAAATTATATTTTATTTATTTAAATAATATTTATTTAATTATTCAAAAACTATTTGAATAATTAATATTTATCTTATTTGATTTTACTAACATAGTTAATGGGTGAATTCATAGTGAAACAATTCATGGAACAAAATTGTATACTTGTTAACATCTAATTAGTTAACAACTTTTGTCAACTAATTAAGTGATGTACTTGACATTTAAGTCTAAACAACTGCACAACCCAAGGAACCTTGAAATATATTTTCAGTTTACTGGAGTTTCTAAGATGGAACTGTTCAATCCATAATGCTGCCCCAATACATAATGAGTACACTTCATATTGTGAAACTCTCTAGGTCCAAGCCCGAATTATCATATGGAACTCCTTCATACATCCGTGAATGATGCCCCACACACATGTTACGAATATTACAAAAAGGCGCATTAGACTATACAAGTTGAGGTTATAATATATCTGTATTATCCCTCCATCATTTATATCTAGGTAAAGCGTAGATATATATCAACATCGTTAAATCTCTATATGCCCAACCATAAGCTTATCTCTAAAATTATATTTCAATAAATAATATTCTCAAACACATTTGTGATAATATTTATCCCTATGATTAAACTTTTTTACCAGGAATTACTGATTATGGCCATAAGACTTTCTGAAATACAATCTTAAAGTATTAGGTTATATTACTCACCCAAATGAGTTGATGGATTCCATATCTATACACACCGGGCTCTATAAGCATCGGACAATACCCAGTGGTTAGACTATGAAAGTTTTCTGATATGTATAGAACTAAATTATAGTGGATCACTCACAAGCCCACCGTGGCATTCAGGTCAAAGGACCACGAATACTACTCAACTCAAAAGACCCTCCATTGATGGCTTTATGAGATATCTATTAGATATTTTTGTGAGTCCGTTCAGTATTCATTCCTTACTAAATACCTGTATCTCTATACAAGCTTACACTAAACTCATGGTCTACTAAGACTAACTATCTAGACCATCCAGATATAGACATACACCTATCTATATATTTATTAAGGTATTCATTGACAGACCAGCATCAGTAAAGATAGATTAGGAACATAATATTTGAGAACATATTTATATAATGACATTTCTTAGTACTATTTATAACTCTTTACAACTACGTCATTACTAATATATTCTTAAGTCTTTATCCTATTTCAGATAAGGCTCTAATTCTTTAGATATTGTTGACTCTTATAACTTCATAACTCTTATCAGTGCCAACTCTTAGTATTTATAACTCTCAATGTTACTAATTCTTAGCACTGATCTAAATTCATTTAGATCTGATCTGAACTCTTTCAAATCATACAATATTTAAAACGTTACAAGCATCTTACTATATATAAAATATAATTAGCGATTTAATAAAATGATAATACTAGTATAAATATTAAACAAATATTCATACATAAAGGGATGACACGTAAGCACAAATCCCAATACAAGCAACATTAACCTAACCTGTTAAGAGTAGAGGATGCTAAATTACGCAGTGAAGTAATTATTGAGTTGAAAATTATGAAATTACCCTCAACTAACATTTAACATTTTACATGTTAAGAGTAGCAGATGTTGAAAAATATACGAGTTACACGAATCATGACTTGGACACTGTGATTTATTAGACAAACACCAAAAAATTTATTTATCACACACACCATAAATGTAGCATGAACCAATTGTTAAATAATAATTTTAGTTGTAAACATAAGAAGTTGGATTTTCCCATAAGCACAAGGAAGATATTAACTTTGAGGTCACACAACAGTTCTAGTCAATAAATCCCAACTTAAAGAGAACAAAGTTAGTTGTGGTCAAAGTTAACTGATTCCTCATAACCAAAAAGTAACTTTTTCTCTCAACTTAGAAGTAACCATAACTGCCTACAGTTTCACCCATACACCACCACCGAAGATGAGGCCTCCTCTCTAGTGGTTAAATAACTTTGTTTCCTTAGTTTTTTTAAATTGGTTTTCATTCAGCTTGTGTAGTTTTATTTTTCTTTTTTTACTTTGTGCTTTTACTTTGGTTGCTTTGTCCGTTTTGATTGGTCTTTTTTCGGCTCTTACACCATTGTCTACTGTTTTCGTTCACCACCGTCAACTTTTATGCCTCTCCAGCGAGACCTTGACTGCCACCGTGCACCACGATCTATGTCATGCTCTTTGGCCCAAGCTAAGCCTCCAGACTATGTTTAAATATTTTTCTAGCCTCTATTGAGTTCTCTGGCCACTGCTAAATTCTTTGGCTGCCACGAGCCTTGCCTGGTCATGGCCATGGCCACCGAACTTCCTTCGGCCTCTGGTGGAGTTTAGGCGGCCAACTCGCATACAATGATGACCTTTCCCTAGGGCCTTGTTAGAGACACTGGCGACGGCGTCGGTCCTACCATTGTCTAGTAAACTTTAATACCTACTGCTGAGTCGACCACCACTAGGCAAAGTGTTTCTGTTTTGAGGAGCCATAATTTATTGATAGTAAAACCCAGCCCTTCCCTAGTGTGAAGCAACTATCAGCAGCTTTCAAGCTTCTATGATTAGTATTGCTCTATGTTCAACAGTTACGGCACCGTGTGTGGTGGCCAAAGCTTTATCTATTTTATTATATTGGTTGTGGTGTTATTTTTTGTTAACTGTAGTTAATGGTTGTTTGAAGTTTGGTAGGGTTAAACTTGTAAACGACTAAAGAAGTTAGGATTAAGATAATAGTGTAGTCTTTTGTCCTTTGCTTGAAGGTTTTGGGTCTTCCTACGTGAGGCTTTTGGTCCCTTTTATGTAAGAGTAGTTTAACCCCTCCTAGGTGAGGGTATTTAGTCCCTCTTATGCAATGGTAGTTTAGTCCGTAGTTTAGTGCCTTCTACACGAAGGCAAATAATTTTTTCTATACAAGAGTAGGTTTTCTCGTCATTTAACAGTAGTAGGTTTGGATGAGCCAAAATATACTTATTTAATTCATATGTGACATCCTGATAATCTTTTGATTTTATATTATGAGCTCTGCAATGTAATATTATTGATTCTATCAATGCTATTGCATATTGCTGTTTTAAAAAAAAGAACAAAGTTAGTTAATTAGAATTTTTTGCAGTTATGCTACAGTATTGCCGGTTTTACTGTGAGCTCAAAAATCTGGCTGTTGATATAATCCAACATTTCAGGTTTGATTAACATTGAAATATAACTTTTTCTCATAGAGCTTTCTCTCTCTCTCTCTCTCTCTCTAAAGAGGAAGAAACCCATGTAGGTGTAGTTCGCCTTTATGGCTTTAATTTTTACTCCCTGTGAGTGTAGTGGGCATTAAAATCCTTTAAAGGAAAGATCATTGTTAGCTCAAGAGGTAGGTGTAGTCATTAAAACTCCATTTGTACGATTTGCTCTAGTGGGTTTTAAGAAGTAATGGATACGGATCAACTCATCCAACTTTGTAGCTCGCTGGCAATATATAATGAGGGGAAGGAGATTATTAAAGTATTAGGTAACATGAAGACAAGGGGAAGCGATGAGTGCAGAATGCTTGGTTGAAAAGGTGTTGTCCTAATTGTGTGTAACTTTGATGTTGAGGAGGATAAAATGAATGTCCTAACATTAGAGCCATGGCATTTGACAAATTACTTATTATTTTAATGAAAGTTACTGGATTGGGGACAATCAACACAATCAATTTTCAATATACATCCTTTTGGGTCCAGCTCTTCAACGTTCCCATATTATGTAGGCATAAGGTAATGGTAAAGATATTTGAAAGGAGGATAGGGAAAGTAGAAGAAATTGAATGTGATGAGAGAGGGAACTGCTTTGGAAAATACGTAAGAATAAGGGTTCGACTGGATGTCCAAATACAGAGATATCTGACAGTGGCAAGTGAAGATGCACAAGAAGAAGCAATAGTCCCCATTTTGTATGAAAAGCTACCTGAGTTTTGCTACAACTATGGATGTATGGGACACTCACGTAGAGAATGTGTGATAAAAAGGGTAAAAAAGAAAGGGGAAATGGATAGAAGGAAGAGGATGATGAGTATTCATATGGTGTATGGCTACGAGTAGGGAACAATGCAGTGAAATTTAGGTAGAGGCAAACTAAAGGCAAGGAAGAAAATTCAAGTACTCCAAGGAATAAGGCATTAAATAGACACAATCATGGAAGAGGAAAGTCAAGTAGAAGTGAAGAGGGGGGAAAGAGTTCGGGAAGCAGATGAAGCTACTGTAAAGGGAAGGAAATAGTAACGGAAGAACCAGTTTCAGAAGACCTAGATCCAAACCCGAGTCAGGAGAGAGAATATAAATGCTAGCTAATTTCAAATCCCAAAGGAACTGAACATTACCACAATGGCATTAATAAGATGGGACCGAATGTTAGGCTAATGGAGCTGGATTTAGAAGATAGAGACATATATATATATAGTATTATGGATAAGGATGCAAAAATAAAATCAAATGGGCGAGAAATATTTCTAGCGGGAAAAAACTTAAGCTTGTTTAGTCATCATGGCATTAAAGAAGACTATGTGAAATCATATGGGCCTAACTAGTACACAAGGCCAGCAGTCCAATCTAAGCCAGCCCAGAAGAAAGAAGATAGAAAAATCAAAACGAAGGTGGAAAGCTATGGCAAGGAATTTTGACTCTAGGGAAAATAGCTTTATTAGGCCCAAGCTTGGCAAACGCTCAAACAATGAGATAGACTTACTCTCCATGGCCTAAAGCCCACAAACGAAGAAGTTGAAAACAAGAACAGAAGAACTCCAGGTTACAGAAATAACTAACATGGAGGGGGAATTCAACAAGGAGAAGTTAACACTTTATCAATGGTATAGGCTGGTTTCTAGCCCCGCCAAGAATTATGAGAGTCTTAAGCTAGAATACCCGAGGCTTGGGGAGTCTTTAGGCATTCCGCAACATCCAACATACTTGACAAAAAACCAAACCCGATATTATATTCTTGTGTAAGACTAAACTCCAGAAAATACAATGAGAACTATAGGGTTTAGATTAAGATATGCCAATTGTTTTTTAGGTAGTAGGGAGGGAATAAAATGGGGAATAACCTTGCTTTAGAATGATCAATGTAATATTCAGATATTGTCATACAGCAGATTTCATATAGATGCTATGGTAGTAGACCAGAATACTAGGTTTTGGAGATACACTGGGATTTATAGACTCCTAAAAACGAGCCAAAAGAGACACACAGGGACCTTAATAAAAAGGTTTATTGGTTTATCCACGCTGCCATGAATTTGTAGCGGGGATTTTAATGAAATTCTGGAAATAATAGAGAAAAATGGAGGACCACCTAGAGAGTCTAGCAATTAAGAATTTCAAAGAGACCCTCAGAATTTGTGAGCTTCAGGATATGGGATGGGAGGGATATCCCTTTACTTGATCCAATAGAAAGTTCGGAAGGGATTTTGTTAAAGAAAGGCTAGATAGATTCTTATGCAATGAGAAGTAGTTAGTGCAATGGAAGCTTGGTGTCAATAGAGATGGATGGAAAAAAATCAGAGACATGGAAATCATTTTCATTATGAGGATATTTATAACACTAATGATGATTGCAAAAAGGTAGTTAGTGCAGCTAGGGGCAAAGATTTAAAGGTAGAAAAGGATGTTATGGCAAGTTTTGTAAGAAAGACAGAATGGGTCAAGGAAAGCCTTAGAAAGTGGGGTAAGAATGCTTTTGAAGGAAGATTGATGAAAATAGACCAGCTGAAGAATAAACTAAGCTAACTAAGGGCTGAAGGCAGAAAATTTGAGGAGTCTGATGAGATTGGAAATGTGGAGAAACAGGTTGACAAGCTGCTAATGGAGGAAGAGATTTATTGGAGACAAAGATCGAGAGCTTGCTGGATTAAGGATAGGGACGGAAATACAAAGCTGTTTCATGCAATAGCAACAAACAAAAGAAAAGGGAATGAAATTAAAGGGTTCTTAGATGAAGAGGATCGATGGACAACAGAAGGAAATGAGATAGAGCAGATTACATACATCTATTTCATTAACTTATTCACATCTACAAACCCCTCAGCAGACCAACTGGAAGAAGGTCTACAAGGGATCTAAAAGAAGGTGATTGAAGAGATAAATGAAGAGCTTTGTAGACCCTTCACCAAAGAAGAAGTAGTTGCTACAATATGGCAATCCAACCCTGTCAAAACTCCAGGCCCAGATGGCCTCCCAGCAAATTTTTTCCAAACTCACATGTAAACAGTTGGTAATGATGTTGTTAATACTTGCCTGTATATACTTAATAATAATGGTAATATCTCTAACCTTAATCATACCTTAATAGCTTTAATTCCAAAAATTCTAAATCCCTAACAACTATTGGATTACAAACCCACAAGCCTTTGCAACGTTTGCTATAGATTTTTTGCTAAAACTGTGGCAAAAAAATTTAAAGATGTACTAAACATGATTGCTCTCCTAATCAAAGTGCCTTTTTACTGCACAAGCTGATTAGTGATAATGTAATCTTAGGGTATGAGTACTTGTACAAAATCAGAAACAAAAATCTAGAAATGATGGTTTCATTGCACTCAAGCTTGATATCAGTAAAGCTTACGACAACTTAGAGTGGTCTTTTTTGCAATGTATTATGCAGAAACTAGGATTTGATAATCACTGGGTGGGCTTGATTATGAAATGTGTAACAACTACTTCTTTTTCAGTGATTCTTAATAGACAAGTTAGGGGTTTTTTTTGGCTCAAAGAGGTTTGAGTCAGTGGTGTCCCTTTTCTCTATAACTATTTCTCTTATATGTAGAGGCTCTGTCAATACTCATCAAGGCAGTAGAATCCCAAAACCAAGTACAAGGAATTAGATTCAGCCACTCTCTCTCAATCTCACATCTCCTCTTTGCTGATGACAGCTTAGTATGCTTTAAGGCCTCAGAAGAGAGTTGTTTGAAGATGAAACAGATATTTAACCAGTATGCCAAGGCTTCAAGACAAATAATTAATTATGAGAAATCCTCTCTTTTCTGTAGCCCAAACATCCAATCACAGATACCTCAATAATCCAAGGGATGTTCCAGCTAAAAAGGGTTAGTTTGCATCAAAGATATCTTGGATTACCATCTATGGTATGAAGGAACAAAAGAGCCTTTTTCAATAAAGTAAAGTTAAGAGTATCCAGTAAGATTCACAACTGGAATAAAAAACTCTTTTTCAGTGGGGGGGGGGGGGGGGGGGAGAAGTGTTGATTAAAGAATTTGCACAAGCTGTCCACACATATGCTATGGGTGTGTTCAAGCTGCCTTAGAGTCTTGAGGCTAAATTTTGGTAAGGTTGCAAGGATTCAGAGGATAAAAGAATTCATTGGGCAAGCTGGAAAAGGTTATGCCTGGGGAAAAATCAATGGGGAATGGGGTTTAGAAACATGCCTTGTTTTAACCAAACTCTTGAGCAAAGCAGGGCTGGAGACTCCTAAAAAATCCTGACTCTTTAATAGCAATGGTGCTAAAGACTAGATACTATAAGAGCTGCTCTTTTTTAGAAAGAATTTTAGGGAGTAACCCATCATACATATGGAGAATCCTACTTTGGGATAGACAGCTCCTTTAAGAGGGTGTTAGATGGATCACTGGGAATGATTCTCAGGTCAAAATATATCAATGTAACTGGATCCCCAGGAAATATGCACTTAAGCCTTTCTCACCTCCTAGTTTTACAGAAGAAGAAAAGGTTGATATTTTGATAAATGAAAAGAACGAATAGAGAGAAGAGATACTTAGACAACACTTCTTGAATATAGACGTAGAGGATATTCTTTAAATCCTCTTACCTCCAAGAAAAGATAGAAGACAAACTATGTTGGCACTTTGACAAGAGAGGTAACTTCTTTATGAGAAGTGCATATTTTGTTGCTGTCAATAGAAAATTCCAAGACTGGTCTGATTCCTCAAAATCGGCTATGAGAAGCTGTAATTATTAGAAAAATGTTTGGCATAGCTCAGTACAGTAGAAGATCAAGATATTTCTGTGGAAAGGCATAAAGGATTTAGTACCAACTGCAAAAGTCCTCAAGTCAAGAAAGGTTCTGGAAAGCTCAACATCTAGAAGATGTTGGTGTGAAGAAGAGAACGCAATTCATGCCTTGATAACATGTAAAGCAACCAAAAAAGTATGAAAAGAAACTGACTATGCAGCCCTGGTAATAGGAATGAAAGAGACAAATCTAAGGGGTTTTCTAGAGCAAGTAATTTCGAAGACTATAGAAAATGATTTTATAAAGACAATGATTACGCTGTGGATGATATGGAGGAGCAAGAATTTATTTATAATAGAGGGTAAGGAAGAGGAACTAAGAAGAATCATAGCTAGAGCAGAAAGCGGTAGCTAAAGAAAATGTAATGCATGCACAGAAGCTTCAACCAAAGCTTTCTAATACAAATGAAGACTCCTTACAGAGTGCAGAATGGGAGGCTCCTCCTGAGGGCTAGATTAAAATTAATGTTGATGCTGCCTATAAAGAGAAAGACCACATGATAGGGCTGGGAGTAGTTATTAGGAAAACTAATAGAGAAGTCCTAAAGATGGTAACTGCCCAAAAGGTTTCCAGAGGTGATATTGAATTTGCAAAGGCAGAAGTGGTGCTGTTTGGTCTGGAAAATGCTGCTGAATTTACAAAATTCCTGTCATCATTGAGTTTGATACAAAATTGTGGTAGAACTAATAAATGGCAGAATACAGTCTTCCAAGGAGATCAACCAGGTAGTTAAGAAAATACATAGAACCTTGCAGGCTTTTAATCAAGTTAGAATTAACCACACACCTAGATTGTGTAATATGATAGATCATAGGCTAGCAAAAGAAGCTTTTTCTTTTACGGCTGTAAACTCTTAGCGGGAAAATTTCTCGTTGCTTTGTTAGTTAATGAATTATTGTTTTAAAAAAAACATCGAAATCGGCAACCAATACTGTTGTGGAATAAAGCGAATGATGAAAAATATCAAAACCCGCCTATTTATTTGGTTAAATGTGAAATATACCCTCTGAGATCAAACAATTAACAAAGACCTCCCCTTTATGAATTAATATATTAATTGAGATAAAATTATAGCACTATACTATTATTGTTATATTAATAAAAAAATTATGTAACGTTAACTTTAATTTTAATTTTATAAATAAATGTTATTAAATTTAGATACAATTATAAGTATATTTATTAATAAATAAATACACACTTAAACTTGGATGATTTACACCTTTATAATTTAGATGACCTAGTTACTCCTTTAAATCATAAGTTTTTTTTAACAAAAGAAATTTTTCATTAATAAAAAATTTGATATATTTCTAACTATAATTATCTATTTTTTATTATAATCGAATCTACCAATTTAATCTAACTGATACATAATGAGAATTTTTATGCACGGGGATCCACACAAAGAATACCACTCATATATATGCACATACTTTAAGCACTCCATCTTTAACTCTTTCTTATCTTCTGCCATAACAATCAACTTTTTTAATTAATATTACACTAAGTAAATCATAGGGATAACACAAACAATTGACTATCACAATAAAGCAAACTCTATATGGATTTATTCTACCTTATCATATAGCAGACACATATCTTAAAATAAAACTAATAAAGCACCCCACTTTAAATCTAGATCTAAATTGTACAATATAAATATAAAAAAAAGAGATTTAAAATAAAAAAAACTAAATTAAAAGAACCAACAAATATTAAAAATATATTTATTAAAATAAAACAATAATACACAAATACCAAAACTATTATAAGAAACAAATGTCAAATTTACTAGATCTGATGAATAAATCAACTTTTCAACTGCCACACATTACGAGAGATCAAATGAGAAGGCATAAAAAATGAGGGACATAAATCTACAAATTTGAAATTATTGTAACTTGGTGAATTCATAAAATTACAATTTTACACTATATTCTAGATGCTTCCATCATCATATTGTAGTAAAAAAAACTTATGGTTGAAATCTAGCCAATATGCGTGCACATGTAGGCAAAGCTCCAACTTGTAATAATTTCTTCCTTTCTCTTTTATAGATTTGTGAAAGAGAGAGGAAGCGAAAAAAATTAGGTTCCCTTTAAATCATGAGTTAAACCTAATTTGGACATTATAATTTTTTTTTAAATGTCATAATTAAATCTGCTAATATAATGTATTAAAATATTAAATAAAATAAAAGGAAAATAATTTTTTTTTTCCAAATCTATTATTGTATTTAATATTTTTATATATCGTATAGTTAAGAATATTTAGTTTTAAGTTTTTGCAATAAAAAATTGATTGCTTTGTTAGAATGATTTTATCAATATGATATAATATTCAAATTTATATTTTTAATTGATGAATTAAGATAATTTTATCAATAATAATATAAAATTTAATTTTATATTACAAATATGATTTGCCACAAGAATATTTTAGAGTAATCATAAATTTAATTTGTTGTAACACTATTTATATTGCATTATAACTATAATATATTTTAGTTTTAATTGGGTCATGCACACTACAAGTAGACGCAATTAGATCTTTTATTCGCCTTCCAACGGGGACTCTCTCAGGTCTTGGTTTTCTGGGAATCTCTTTTTATCATCTGGTGAAAAAGCTGGTCCAGCATCAACATCATCCCCGGGCACTGGTTGTTGTCTCTCACCTTTAGCTCTAGCTTGAAAGCTATCATTGATGGCATTCTAGGCCATCTCATTTACATTATTAAAATCTTAAATAATTTTTAAATTAAATTAGAGTTTAATTTCAAAAATTAGAAAAAAGTAGTTAGGAACCAATGCCATTATCCAGTCGCCATCTCTTCTCCTTCCTCTAGCTATCTGACATATAAGAAATTAAACCATTGGCTATTGCCAACCAACTTAGATTCCTTCCTCATTCAAGAAGTTTGAGGATTCAATATGAGCACTTTGAGATGACCAAGTTTTTAGTTTTTTGAGTTATGAAATTACTTAAATCAGTGAGTTTTTTAAGTTTAAGTTGTGACAGTAATTTGTCTATGATAGATTTTAAAATATTGTTGTTAATGATTGATCTTGACTTCTTGCCAAAAAAACTTTTAAATGGTAATTGCAACTATCTATGGGTGTTGTTTGTTTAGGATAACGTTTGATGCATTTTTTTTTCAATAAAATAATTGAATTTTATGGCATTTCACATTGATAAGATACAATATTATATAGTAATAAATAATATTAAATAAAATATAGATTTTTTCCTTTCAATCAATATTGAATGCTATTATTCGGGGTGGTACCAGAAGATCGTGAAATAACAGAATATTATTAGCTGTAGCGATGTGAACTTACATGGTAAGTTGTACTGGCAGTGTGACTTGGGCTCGAAATGTTAGCCTTTTCAACTCTCTGTAAGTTTCGAATTAAGACTCATTAAATTCTTGAAGAGCTCCTAAAGTCCAAAAAATTTATATTACAAATTTGCTTATGGTGATCTAAATGAAAGGGGTTGAAATAAAAAATTTAATCACCAACTATAAGAGGTATGAGAACCAGGCTTGCACAATAAATAGTATAGAAATATGTAACAATGTAGGGTGCCTAAAGATATAAGCCAATCTAAGAGAAAGGGGTTGAAATGGATAAATTTGTTCACTAACTATAAAAGGTGTGGGATCGAACTTGCATAGTAAATAATAGAGAAATATGTGACAATGTGGTGTGTCTAAAAATGATAAGGGGCGCTAGAAAACCTGTATAAGGTTGTAGCATGCTATATAAGTTGGGATTTATGCTGTAAAACCTTAATCTGTAAAGGTTAAGAGGAACACCCACCTAGACACATTGTGTTTAGTTTTTTAGGATCTATTTCCAATGAGTTTAAGTTATAGTACAATGCATAATAATGGTAATAAATAAGTTCTTGTATGAAGAATGCAAAAAAAAAAAAAGAACAACAAAAGTGTCGTGTGCACTAGTTTAAAGATTTACATTTATGTTCTAAGGTTGCCAAATGGTGTATGCGTGTGTTTTGAGACTATCATAAAATTGTATTTCACATAAATATGAAGGATATTTATAGTATTAGGGTTAAACTCCTTATTTGACTTTTTTTCCTCTTTAAACATAATTTAGTTAATAAATTTTTATCCTTTAAAAAGAGAAAAATAAATTTGATAAATAAAAGTGATGAAAATATTATTTAATTCTAATATATTTATTAAAGACCACTTAAAATAAAAAAATATCATATTTTATTTTAGAAAAGAGTCAAATAGTCAAATAGTATTTTATTGAAACTATATCTCTCCACTTAGTACCATGGGGTTTCACTTTATTTTAAACTAAATACCCCTTAAATGAGCTTTAATCAATGGGTCTACATGCTTTAAACCTTACTTAGTCTTTATAGATTTTTTTACAAATAATAGCTATTAATGTAATGTTATTTGTTACAAACTTAACATTACATATTATTAAAATAAAACAGAAAAAAAAAAGTTGTCCATGTTTGACGGCAACTAAGATTTGTTTTTTTGAAAATGATCAAAAATAACCTTTTTTTAAACTAATAATCTTTTATAGTAAAAAAAACACTATTTAACTAATCTTTATTAGCCATAAAGACAATATATGGATGAAATTGCCCTTGTGAATAATATAATTCAAAAACTTATTATTTGATTATTTGAGTCACAAAATCAACAAATAAAGATTGTTATTGTCCAAATAGATTTGAAACAATACTCTATAAATTGAAAATAAACAATTTTGTGAATTAATCTACAAAAAAAAAATGAAAACGGTGAAAAACAATGAAATCGGAGATAAAAATAGTAGACGAAGCTTAAAATTTTTCGCACCTCGCTTGAGGCATGAGGATTTTGAGTTTTAATGTATTTTGTACCCTAACATTAACCACTAAAATTCTTAGTTTTGGAACCTCATAAAAATTATCATCTTATCCTTGCTAACTCCTTCAAATCACAAGAATGCACCATCCTCCTATAATAAAAAATATATTTTGACGTTCAAGTCAATATTTATTTGAGAAATATAATATTTGTGTGTAAGAGTATTACAAAGATAAACAGGATAATAATCTTTTATATTTGAATGAATAGTAAATGTGAATATTGCATAATGGATATAATGTATGAGAATAGAATGTTTTGCAAGAAAAAAATATTTTGATGCTTAAATCAGTATTTATCTGAGAAAGATAGTGTTTGTGTGCAAGAGTATTGCAAAGATAAGCAGGATAATAATTTTTTATATTTAAATGAATAGTAAAATTGAATATTGCATAATGGATATTGTATATGAGAATAAAATATGAATCAGTTGCCAATAAAATGGATTATAAGTAACGTTGCATGCTTATTTATAGTACACAACTCTAAATCCTACTCAAAGTATACATGAGTCCTAATCGTATGAATGCATGTAATTAAATTTGAGTTAATTAAAGATTCTAATCTATATGAATCAATGAGAAGAATTTAACTAAAATTTATTCTTTTATAAGAATTCCTTCTTCATATATCCCGTCATGACTTACACAACCCGCTTATACGTTAATGGGTCAGCAAGTTTGATTATTTGGTATGTTAGATCTGAAATCTGAGCCTTCGTGGAATTAGGCTATTTCTTATATGGGTTGTCTCCTTTTAAAGGCTAGATTGTGCGTAACTATTTAGGCCATCTAAATAATATGCCCAAAAGATGTTCCCCCCTAAGTGAAGAGTGTGTAGAAGTATACACTCTTTCAATTACCAATCAATGAGTGCTACATGTTTAAAAAGCTTTTCAGGCTTCTCTGTGAAAGAGATGTTATGCTTCTGATAATGGAAGTCTTTTTTAATATTGTGCTTTGATTTAGTTAGTTAATATAGTATTATTAGTACTAATGTATAAGTTATAGTTATTATAATAAATTATTTTTAGTTTTAATTTCGAGCCAATGATCGTCTTACCTTTACTAACTCCTTAGAATTACAAGAATGCATCGTCATTTTGTAAGAAAAAAATACTTTGACACTATAATCGGCGTTTATCTAAAAAAGATGGTGTTATGTGTGAGAGTATTGCAAACACAAACATGATGCTGGAAATTTTGAATAATAATCTAAAATTGAATAATTCATATATTGATGATCTATGAATGAATAAATTAATTCTATTTACATATTCAAAGTATGTATGAATATTCACAATTATTTAGTCTAGCTTAATTAGAGAATAAGTCTGATTTTAATTCATAATTCACCAATCAAGGAGAATGATTTAAGTGAGATTCATCCACTTTGTGAGGAATCCTTTGTCAGACAAAATAATAATTAACCAAGCATATTTTAAATACAACAATGTGTTTAATCCATTCCCGCCTCGTCATGAATTACTCAACTCGTTTTGCGGTCCATGGTCGATAGAGCGAGTTACTTAGTGTAGTGGATTTGATCTAGGCTGAGATACTTTTAATTAATGAGATTAAGCTTTTTTTGATCATGAGCTACAACTAAAAAACGTTACATAATAGGCGCATACTGGTTAGGTTGTTAGATAATGAACCCAACAAATATCTCCTTACAAGTTAAGAATAATATCAGTCTATTTTAAGAGGCCTTTTAAGCACGTTTCTTCACTAACGACCAATGTGCGCCATGCGTTTAGTTTAAAAGATATTTTGTTTTGTATCCAACACTATTTTTTATGGTCAAGTCTTTTCAAATTCAAGTGATGTTTCTAATTTGACAAGGGTTGTTTCAATTTATCTTATTTAAATATCTAAATGTTTGCACATTTTTCTCACATTTCCATACATGAGTGTAAAACTTTTTTTATTTCCCTTTTCTTCTCTATTATAAGCATTCATTCAGCCTTTTTGTAAAAGCCCTAATCCTCAAACAAGAAATCCTTAAACAAGATATCTCTCAATGGCAAAAAGTTTGAACACATTTGGTCTTGATGAACTAAATTCTATTTTGAGTTCCCAACAAGTGTAAATATTCGATATCTTCATTAAGAGGAACCTCGTGTAAATCCCCTATCTATTCATGTTGGAGAACTTTCTTTTTTTAAGGAGTACCTAATATGTTTCCCGTTCCTAATCCCTCTAATAATCTATGAATTTTTATGTGATTAGCCTTCACCTCTTTATATCCATCCTAACATCTTCCATTTGTTGCAAGACCTAGCAATCTTAAACCATATATTCCTTGCACTATATGTTCTATCCTTATATGACATTTTCCTAACCTACAACCATCAACATTTATGAAAAAATTACTACTAAGCTCCTAAAGAGGTGAGAAAGATTCTTTATAATTTTAAAGACAAGAAAGCTAGCTTTAAAAAGTATGTAATAGTGGTGAGCGATGACTAAAAGAGGCCAAGCTATCATTCCTTCAGTGATTTTAATTGGATGACAAACCTAACTCTTCCCTGCATTCTAGGAAGGGAGACTTTCCTCCAAAACATCTTCTGGAGGGATCCCATCTCTCATAAGCATATGCACCACATGCATTTATTGACAGACTATGCTCACTGTTCTAGGATTCATCACCAAATATGTGCCTTTACTTATAAGAAGGGGCTTTTAACCCTAACTCCTCATAATTTGAAGCTTATAGTGTTGGGATTTGTGCTAACGTGCCATCCCATTATGTATGAATATTTTTTTAATATTTATACTAGTGTTATTATTTCAATAAATCGCTAATTATATTTATATATGGTAAGATGCTTGTAACGTTTCAGACATTGTACGATCTGAAAGAGTTCAGATCTGGTCTAAATGAGTTTAGATCAGTGCTAAAAATTAACAACGCTGAGAGTTATAAATGCTAAGAGTTGGCACTGATAAGAATTACCAAGTTATAAGAGTCAATAATATCTAAATAGTTAGAGCCTTGTCTGAAATGGAACAAAGACCTAAGAATATATTAGTAATGACATAATTGTAAAGAGTTACAAACAGTGCTAGAAAATGTCATTATGCAAATATGTTCTCAAATATTATGTTCCTAATATATCTTCACTGATGCAGGTCTGTCAGTGAATACCTTAACAAATATATAAATTAGTGTATGTCTATATTTGGATGGTCCAGATGGTTATTCTTAGCAAACCATGAGTTTAGTGGAAGCTCGTATAGAGATACAGGTATTCAGTAAGGACTGAATACTGAACAGACTCACAAAGATCTCCAATAGACATCCTATAAAGCCGTCAATGGAGGATCTTTCGAGTTGAGCAGTATTCGTGGTCCTTTGACCTGAGTGCCACGATGGGCTTGTGAGTGATCCACCATACTTTGGTTCCACACATGTCAGAAACCTTTCATGGTCTGACCGTTGGGTGTCGCTGGGTATGGTCTGATGCTCATGGAGTCCGGTGTGCATAGATATGGGATCCATCAGCTCATTTGGGTGAGTATTATATCCTAATACTCTATAGATTGTATTTCAGAAAGTCTTATGGCCATAAGCAATAATTTCCGGGAAAAGAGTTTAACCCTAGGGATAAATAATATTACAAAAGTATTTGAGAATATTGTTTATTGAAATACAATTCTAGAGATAAGCTTTCAGTCGAGCATATAGAGATTTGACGGTGTTGATCTATATCTCTGCTCTACTCGGATATAAATGATGAAGAAATTATATGAATATGTTATAACCTCAACTTGTATGGTCTAACGTGCCACTTTGTAATATCCGTAACGTGTGGGGGGGGCATCGTTCACGGACGTATGGAGGAGTTCTATATGACAATTCGGGCGTGGACCTAGAAAGTCTCACAATATGAAGTATACTCGTTGTACACTGGGGCAGTATAATGGATTGAACAGTTCCATCCTAGAAATTCCAGCAAACCGAAAATGTGTTTCGGGGTTCCTCGGGTTGTGCACTTGTTTAAAATTAAATGTTAAGTATATTATTTAATTAGTTGACAAGAGTTATTAACTAATTAGATATTAACAAGTGGCATAATTTTATTGTATGAATTGTTTTACCATGAATTCAACCATTTACCATGTTAGTAAAATCAAATAAGGTAAATATTAATTATTCAAATAGTTTTTGAATAATTAAATAAATGTTATTTAAATAAATAAAATATGATTTTATTTATTTGTTATTTTATTCCTAAATGGAAGACATACCTAATTTGAGAAACATAAACTAAATTTAGTGGAGTACCATTTTATGATTAATGGTTAAATTTATTAGACCATTAAAATGGCCACCAAAAATTGTTTTGATAGTTGGCCACTTAATCTAATTTTGGTGGAGCACTTGTGAAGTTGTTATAACCACTAAAAATAGTTGAGTTTCAAGTGTGTTAACAAGAGAGTGAATGAAAATTCGTGCAAGGATTGAGAGGAAAAAGAAGGTTGGTTTTGAGAGAGTTTTTCAAAGAATAAAAACTTGTGAGAAAAACCAAAGGAGAAAGAAAACAAATCCTTCATATTTTTCTTTCTAGAATCAAAACCTTGTTGCTGGAGATCATACTATTGCTATTCTAGCTTCACAATCCCACCGGATTGTTGTGAACTAGAATTGGACAAAAGTACACTTTAAGGTGAGCTTAAAATTTGGAGCAAAGATATCCGGAATGCGAAATCTTCATCGGAGGTCTTCAAAGGTATGTTTTCCTGTATTCTTAAGTTGTTAAGAATTGAACTACAAGTGTATATGTTGATTACTTGATAAATTCCGCTGCCAAATTCATGTATATGATGCATAATTTTAATTTTTCAATATGTACACAATCACATGCATACACCCTAAAATACGTTAACATATAGAACGTGTTCCCATGTTTAAAGGTCCCGAGGCATACGTAAGCATCATCAAACTCTTCCTGACTTTTTTTATACCCTCTAGAGATAAAAACTAGCAATGGCAATGGTGAGCCCATCTATCATCTTTTTATATACAATGAATTCTTTTTTTACATACATGAATAGCTATTTTATTTCAAAAAAATGTTATTTACTAACATCTTACCTTTTTTTGTCTGTTGAATTGTAGTTCCTATTGTAGATATATATGTTGAAGTCATCTGCGTAATTAGGGAAAGTAAGGTACCAGATTCCACTTTCATTAACTCATCTTCTAATATGATGCCTCTCCATTCTTTAGTGTAGCTGCAAAAATTGCATATGAGGATAGTTCCTCGAGTGAAGCTGATCCCAAGGATCCTCCAACCATTGTTGGTCCTTCCACAAATAACTCTTATACGATCAAGCTTTTTACAATGTTTGCATCAAACCAATTACAATCGGTTCCACTTGTCAAGAGTCATTCAAAATTTTTCCCTCTTATAACTGGAACATAAGCTCTATTCCAGAAGTTTCCAACAATAACCGTAAAGAAGGGTAAGGCTTAGTTCTATTTTTATGTATTGTTGAATTTCCATTTGATCATTCATATTCTGACTTTTCTTGCTTCTTTCAGTTGTAGACTTTCAAGTCTTTATGGAAGATCTTTTTGATATAGTGCTTGATTTCTTCCTTCAAGCATATAAAAAGTCAAGGATGCTAAGAAAAAGAAAGATGACATCTAAGAGCATACTTGGGGCCTTAGCTCGGGGTTTTGCTAATAAAAAAGTAGAAAACCTTTGAGCCTATCGACAATACGATTCCAGAGACTGTACTAAAGGCATCTGAGGTCAAGCGTTCATCTCCTAGGGTTTTGGTGGAATCAATGGGTTCTTTTGAGGTTGTATTGAGGCCTCTTATAAGTGTGGAACCAGTTCTAGAGTTTTCAAGAGAACTTATGAAAGATAAGGCTTTACGCCTAAGTTAGAAAGCCTTTTAAAAATAAGGAGGCTTCTACACCCATTTTGGATTCTTTTATGAAGGATTTGTTCCTCCTAGTAAGTTGAGAATTAAGTTGTTTTTGCTTATTTATTTCTGACTTGATTCATTTATATTACGTCTTGACTTTCTAATCCCATTTTTTCACAAAGGAGCCAATTAATTTTAAGAGCAACTCAAGAGGCCAAACTTCCTCTCCCCAAAAGTATGAGTAAGAAGAGGAAGTACGAAACCTCCTTCACAAATAGAAGTAGGAAGAGGAAGTGCAGCTCCTCATCCCTAATCTAGGATGGGAAAATGAAGCACAACTTTTCATCTTTAATTAGGAGCAAGTAAAGGGAATGCAACCCCTCTTTCTCAATCCGAGACGAGAAGAGGAAATAGTAGAAGCTTAGATGAAGGGGAAGCTTTCCTCACTAAGGAAGACACTAAGGAAGCCTTTTAGGAGGGTTCCTTGATTAACTGATAAGTTCTCACTACAGTTCTGGAAGGGGGATAAGAACATAGTTATAAAATCCATAATCCTCTACATCGATTGGGAGAATGCTGTTTCAATTTTGTTGTGGCTTTTTACTAAAGTTGACCTAGAGATGACTTCGAGAATGGCTATGGTAGATTAGGAGCAAAAAAGTTCAGCTTTTACAATCATGGTAAGTATGAGTTAATTTTTATTTTATTTATTTTTTTAGTTTTTTGAGGTTTACAAATGGGAGAAATGGTTAGTACTATGGTTTATTCGGATATCGCTTACAAATAACTTTGCTATAGAGTACATGAAGTCCTTGGTATGATTTATACTACGTAAGATATGCATATGAGAATTTCTTTACCATCTACAATGTAAAGTGCAAAATTAATGTATATAAGAAATAATAAGGATGTGAAGTTTTTGTTAGGTGTGAATATAGATCTTAAATGTAAGATAGAGACCGATACACTTATTTGTATTACATTAAACCATCGAGCTTTTACACATTGTGCATCAGTGGCACAAGAAACGAATATACATGTCATCATTTGAACAACATTACTCCTTACCTTAATGTAATGATAACTCATATTACATATACTACAATAGTAAGTAAAAATTGATGATGAAGGTGAGAATGAAGATGACAATTATTTGGTGAAGAGGTTGAACAATATAATAGAAGCGCAAGACAATGTGAACAACAATGATGTCTTTTGTGCTAGAGAAAAATATAGATATCCTCATCAAAGTGTGACCCTAATGCCTTGTCATGATAATAATCCATTTGAGTCTTTGTCTCTAATTCTACTATCAAATTAAACAAGAATTCATATGCCACATTACCTTATAGATACTTGTTAAATTCTTTCAAATCATTTGCCAAGTGAAGAATGAATTGGTCCATATATCTATGTAGAGCGTTTCTAAACAATACTCATTCGAGAAAGTAGATTAATACCACTTCCATTGCATTCACATCATCCATTTTATTTAACTTCAAACTCAAGAACTAACGATCCAACATGTACATATCCATGTTGATATCATGGTTGAAGTATTTATATCTCAGGTGTAAATGTAACTTTTTCCTTAGCATAATCTCTTTCAAAATTGCCTTGAATTGTAGAACTGTCACTAAATTGAAATCCATCTAAGAGAACTAAATTATCTTGTTGGAGATGAGAATTCACTTTTACATTGTCAGATTATTGCTATATACCTCTTGGATTAAAATATTATGGATGAGTTGTAAAGTAAAGGTTTAGGGAGATTCAAAAACTTTTCCATGCACATTTTCTTGAATAGTTTAAATTGTCTCTTTGTTAACTTTACTTTGATTTTGATAATTGCCCATACCTTTGAATACGAAGTTATTTGCCTTTAAAAATGGTCTTCGGACTTAATCTTAAAAGCTTTGAAAACTTGATCCTTCAGCATTATACTCTTACAAAAGTCATGCACAAATTAATATAGAAAAAATTGAAATAATAATAAGAGATAAGGACAATTTTACCCTAAGAATTTAGTTTAATTGATAAGTTTGCCCCAATTAAATTTGAAATACCCTTTATGATAATTTGTTAATTTTTGCCATCTATTTGGACGAAAATAGTACTTTTAATATTCAATTACCAATTTGCCACCATTTTTAACTGAGTTGTGCTTGATTGGGGGATGAGTTTCGCCATGTCAGTAAAAAGAATGCTTTTGAATGTAAATACATAAGAAATTGTGCAAAGTGGTTTGTCCTTTACATAAAATTCACTTTCTATATGAAATTACTATAGATCTTCAATACACATGAAAGCTAAATACATATCGAACTTCAATGCACATGGATCTTCAATACAAAGTGTCACTAAAATATGATTAAGGTAAAAGGAATATGCCAATGGATGTTAACATACTTGGAATTTGCCGTAGGCAATTCGACGGTCAAATTCTTGTAGGAGAATATCTTCCTCTCTTTGTGATATTTCCCATACATTTCCATCTTGTTCCTTTGCTGTTGTTTCCTAGCCATAAGGCTTGTTTTTAAACTCAGAAGAGCTTTGGATCTTTATGTTGTCCAAGTTATCATAAGTAGAGTCAAACATACTGCATTCATCAACTATTAAATCAACAAACCCACCAATAATAACTTAGCTAACAATGCCTCTATAAGTTCCTCAAGACTAGATTCAAACTATTAAATACAACTAGAAATTTAGATGGAGAATAAAAACTTCCTTCTATTAGTATTCATTAAATAAAATAAAATTGATTTGAAATATATGCATGCAAATTGCCAAATTGCTCATTCTATTATGTTATGGTGTTCTTAGGACTAGAAGAATAAACCTGAGCATCTTTCGATTTTGAATCTATTTTTTCAGTTCAAGTATTTATAAAGATTACCACCATTTTCACTAACAACATCAACCTAATCAAAATCCCAAATACTCTATGAATTGTATTAACCTAAATCGAGAATCATTTCCACCCAACTTAGCTTCCTATAGTTTCTCAATTCCTTCAACCATAACCGAGTAGGAATCCTTTGTTTCTTCAATCTATAATCCTTTTTTATACTCTCCAAACTATACAGCTTATCTCTCCCCTCACTCTTACATACACTATTTCTTTTCCCCTTATCTTTACTCGTTTTCCTATTTTGCCTCTCATCCTAGTTCTTATTCATCACCTCCATGAACGCCTTCATCTTCATTTCCACATCTAATAACAAAACAATTGCGTTCAAGTAGTTAGTAGAGTTGAAGTTCACATTTGTTTCCCATGGAGCTCGGTTCTTGGGTGATAGGTTTTCTAGAAGTTGAAGTTTGTCCTTGTTGTTGTCTTCTTTGTTGTTATTTGTCGTCCTTCTCTCTTTGATTCAACTTTCACTTTTTTGTTTCAAAGGTTTGACATAAACATTATCACAAAAAATTTATTTGTTCGAAGAAGAAGATGAGTGAACTAAGTCAGAAGAAGGTAAAATAGATATCTTCTGTTTGATCCTTTAATCAAGGCTTAACACGTGTTCTAACATGAAATGCCTTATGGATTTGTAATTTGACTTTCAAACTCATGTCAACACCTTTTTTGTTTATATAGTTAGATTATCTTTTTACCCTTCTACTATCTAAATAGACAACAAAAATGAGTATTTCAAATCTAATTTAGACAAACATGTCAATTAGGCCAAATTCTTAAGGTAAAATTGTCTTTATCCCTAATAATAATAAAGGAATGCGACAATTGAATTGCAATTAGGTGCAAAAAAATACTTAACATGAGAGTCAAAATCTTCGTTACAAAAGCTAATTTGTGCTCGACGTAGATGGTGAATAGTTTTTACGCCCATTGCTTATTAGTTGTGCTTGACAATTTGTTGAGAAAGAGATATGCAAGGTTAAAACATTAATATTTATACCAATTTTTGAACTTAAAACAACCTATTGTGATGCATATAATATACTACAACAACTAAAAAACAAGCAACTTATATCTAAAATAATTTATCTCAATTTTACACGACATAAAATAAATAATTTTATACATGAAAAAATCCAATATAGTACAACATTACTTGTCTGGAATTCGCTCAATACAAACTACAAACTAAAATGAGTAAAACCAACCTTATGGAACTTGATGATTGTGTTTAATTTGCCCCAAGTTTGCCCAATTTAGTTTTATTTATATTTTGTCTAACCTTAAAATATTTTAACAAAATTTGAAAGTTTATGTGAATTGTTATTGCCAATATTTGTAGAGAAAGAGTTTAATTGTTAGAAAATTTTATTGTTATAAAGAAAAAGTTCAATTGTGGAAATATGCTGATTATTGTAAAAAAAAGTATTTTATTTTTTAGAGTTATTTAAGAGGTGAATGGAGTATATTGTTTTTTAATCATTTAATTGTTATTGAAAATTTGGAATGTTGATGGTAAAATGTCTTCGTACCCATCTTTGTTAAAGAAAATATAAATTAAATAAATTAAAAATCCTTCTAAAATAGCTGTTTTTAATTAAAACTCCCTCGAAGTAATATTCGTTAATTGTTGTATTATAAAAAAACAATCGCATATTAATCTATCCTAGAGAAAAATATATTTGTAATATATATATATATAATATAGAGTAATATTGTATTTATATAATTAAAATATAAAATTTATATTTTAATTTATATATTATTAGTCAAGTAGTTATTGACTTATCAAATATTTGGATTTACTTATTAAGTAGTTTTTAATTTTTAAATTTTCATTAATATGAATTTGTAAGTATAACACACACACACACATATATATATATATATATAAATCGTAATTAGCAGTTCAAAGCAAAGGATAAAAAATATCCCAATCAGAAGTTTATCCCTAGATTCACCTCCCGTGTCAGACCCAAAACCATTCTGAATTGAGTAGAAGTTGAGTGAAGTAAAAACCATAAACCCTAATTCTCACCTTCTCCATTTCTATCAAAAAAAATTTTTAAAAAAAATGCAAATGATGAGGAATCTGATATCGAGCACCTCGGCGGCCTCGAAATTCTCACATGTATGGAAACCATCGTTGTCTCCAATGTCAGCTCGTTCATACAGTCTGATACCGATGGTGATCGAGCACTCGTCGCGCGGAGAGAGGGCCTACGACATATTTTCGAGGCTTCTGAAGGAGAGAATCGTGTGCATCAATGGCCCAATCAACGACGACACCGCAAACGTGGTCGTGGCTCAGCTCCTCTTCTTAGAGTCCGAGAACCCCTCCAAGCCCATTCACATGTATCTTAATTCCCCTGGTGGCCAAGTCACCGCAGGTCAAAACCTAAATCATTTTGTGTGTGTGTGTGTGAATTTTTGTGAAGTTTCGGGATTTTCTTTCTTCATTCGCTTTCAATTTTTTTTATTTTATTCTTGTGTGTGATTTTTTCTGAAGTTTCGGGATTGTCTTTCTTCATTCTCTTTCAATTTCTGTATGTGTGTGTGTGAATTTTTGTGAAGTTACGGGATTTCACTGCAAAAGTGTTCAGTGTTATTTGATTTAAGTTTCTTTTGGTTGTTAATGGATAGTCGGTTATTCATAATATTGGTTTGTTTTATATTGTTTTATGTCTAAATTTATGTGCTTTTATCAAAATTCAATATCTTTAAGGAAAAATCCTTGGATTGAGCATGCATCATTTGCTTAATTTGTTTGCAACTTGTAATTATTTCTTCTTCTTGAATTTTATAATATCTGAATGGTAATCTTAAGTTCTTTTTGGGTAAGACTGCTTTCTACCAAATCACTGGACAACACAAGACACATATTAAGTGCTTCTCCAAAAGGCAACTCAAGTGTTCTCTGTCCTAAAAAGTGCTTCTTAGAAACAAGTGCCTTATTTTTTTTGCTTCCTAATAGTGTTTGTGAATATTTTAACCAAACGCTACACAATTGATATTAAAACATTTCTACCTATTTGAAACACTCCAACAATTAAACACATTGATAATTGGCATTATAGTACTAATGGTTGTTTATCTCTACAGGTCTTGCTATTTATGATACCATGCAGTACATTCGATCTCCCATCAATACTATTTGTTTGGGTCAAGCTGCATCCATGGCTTCACTGCTTTTGGCTGCAGGTGCCAAGGGTGAAAGGCGGGCACTTCCAAATGCAACAATTATGATTCATCAGCCATCTGGAGGGTACAGTGGCCAGGCAAAGGATATGACAATTCATACGAAGCAGATAGTTCGGGTCTGGGATTCACTGAATGCTTTATATTCAAAGCATACAGGGCAGTCTGTAGAGGTTATTCAGAAGAATATGGATAGGGATTACTTTATGACCCCAGAAGAGTCAAAGGAATTTGGTATAATTGACGAGGTTATTGATCAAAGGCCAATGGCTTTGGTGACTGATGCTGTTGGCAAAGAAGTCAAAGAAGGCAAAGAAAAAGGTTCAAATTAGGATTAGAGTGCAAGTCTTTGCGAGAAATTATTGCAGTTTCTTAACATCTTGTTTAATTTTGTACACTTTGTTTGATAATTGATGCATGCATTTTGAGTTGATCTGAAATTTTCTTGTTCTGAAAATATACTAGGCCTAAACCTTTTTCCCTTTTCCAAATCTTCATCATCTATTGGTTTCTATCTTTCGTAATTATTATTGATTTTTTTAATCTAAGTATGGATTCAATAATGTAATAAAAATATGTCAAAATCATGAAATTATTATCACTGATGTCAAATGTACAGTAAATGATTTTCTCTGGCTGGAGATTCTTCTTTTATTTCATGCTTGAGTAGCAGTTGAGATCAGTACTATTGGGTCACATGTATAGATATGAATAAGTAAATCCATTTTGCTTATAAAACTTAGTATCTTTTGCAAATTTAATATATAGTTCCTTGTCACCCTTTGAATGAAAAGGGGATGGCTTTTCAAGAGCACATACTAGTAGCTGCTCCTGGTTCAGATTCCTTGCAGTTTAGCTTATTCTTTACAGACTGATGGCCACCATTGAAGAAGGATTTTGTAAATTTCCCGTTACATCAAGTAATTTACCTTTTTTTCAATTATTGTGTTTAGGTTCTCATACGACATTTGATGTATTGAAATGTATATTTTTGAAGTATAAATCTGTTGAAATGTGTATTTTTTGAAGTAATTTGCCTTGCAGTTTGGCTTATTCTTTGCATACTGATGGCCACCATTGAAGAAGGATTTTGTAAATTTCTCCTTACATTAATTAATTTACCTTTTCTTTCAATTATTATTTTTAGGTTCTTGTAGGACAGTTGGTGTATTGAAATATATATTTTTGAAATGTAAATCTGTACTGCAGCATATGCTTATGTATTTTTGCTTTAGACAAAAATTTTAGCTCTGTATAAACAATGATAGAACTTGCATCTTTTTTTTTCCTTTATTTATTTTTTCTTTGATATCCTTTTTGTTTTTTTGGTTCATTTACTCCTATGCTCCTCCTTTTGGACAAACAGTTATAAAGAAATATTTTATCCTTGCAGAATTATTTAAGCTTCAGATGTAAATTCCTTTTAAGATTCTTGTCATCCGTATAGTTGGTATAAGATGGTTGAAGGGGATGAGGAACTTTTGATGAAAATGTGTATTTGCTTCCTGCTACCAGATAGCGTACATTCTGCTCCATATGGATTAACGAGGCCCCACTCACTCTATGAACCCTTATGTTTATTCTCACTGCCCTCTAGATGGTTATGTTACTGCTGTGTATTGTTTGATCTTGGCCTTGGTTATATATAAGCAGCATTTGTTTAAGTTACTTGGGGTATTTTAACACTTGATTGTGGAAGTTAACAGTTATGGAAGCTAGATTATATTAACTATGTTAGGTAGGTGATTGTGTTTTGCAAATTTGGAGCCCTAGAATATCTCAGGTAATATTTGAGGTTTTAAGAAAAATGCCAAAATAAGGTTTTAAAATTTGTTTATATTAAGTTTTTGCTTCATCGGATTCACTAAATTCTCTACCATATTTGGTCCAAGGCTATTGGGAACAACTTGTAGACTGTTAACCAATGTATACGTATGCATTTCCTTTTAATCCTTTTTATGCTTGGTTTTCTTTGATCTGGCATGCATTTTGATTAAGAGGTGTTCCTTTGACATCCTTGCATCAATCATTTTGTGTATGTTCAGAGAAGGTTAATCTTTTATGATCAGTACCCAGTGATTTCTGATATAAAAAGAGGCATCATGTGGTGAGATCGTTATAAGTTGGATGTGGTTGCAGAAAATTGGAGTCTGATTGTTGACCTTCAATCTAGCCGCCGAAGAATTTGTGCCAAGTAAGTGGCCTGCATACATGTGCTCTGCATACAAATATGTGACCATGTGTGTGCTTTATATTATATGTGGATCAGAAAATTTGGTGATTTCGTTTGACTTGAGTCATTTGCAAACATAATATTAGTGGGTTGTTTCGTCTTGTATCGTAGGATTGGAAATGTTTACTTTTCCACTCGCTTCTTCTGCAAACATTTTGTATTCTTCCGTCTTCCTTTTTGTTGTTTTCCATTTTAGCCCGTCTGTCTAGTGTCTTTCCAAGCTGTCTTTTATTGTTGTTTTATTTGAATTGACTTCTCATTCATTTTAGGTTTTTAATAAAACCAGGTTTATAATTTATTTACCCACAAGTTAAAAAAACCTCATTTTATTAGCCAACAATAAGGTGTGAGGACAATTTTAACACCTATTTTATATAAATATTTAAAATAATTTATTTTTACTATTTTCATGTCTCTGCAACAAATTCAACAATTTTCTCTTTAACAAATCAAAGAACTATTTCTTATACAGTTTAATCAACTAATTCTTTACCTAGAAAAATTGTCTTGGTAGTATGATTTCCTTTCACGCCTAACAAAAAATATGTTTATAATTTCTTATTTTCATTGGTTTTGGATATATTATTGTAAATGGTAAAAGAAATTCTCATTTATATTTTATATGTAGTAAACTCACCAAAAACATTGTATACTATATTATAACATTTTTGCTAAGTATACTATATACGAATGAATATAATACCCAATGTCTTCTCTCCTTTGTAATTCTCGATTCCTTATCAAGGATTTTTTTTGCTTTTTACTAAAACAATCATAAGTGACATTATCCATTTTACTTAAAATAAAACAAACGTTTATGTTTAGATTTATAAAATATTTAGCAATTTTTTTTTATAAATCGATTTGGCGCCTGCCATTTGTTGGGAATCGTTGACGGCTAGATTTGGTTTGATTGTTGATCTATTTTTAATTTAATAATTATGATATAAAAATTGTGAACAAGAATGAGTCACATCAGTTACTAGGGTAAATAAGTAATTTAAACATAAGTAGGGTATTATTCATCCAAATTAACAGAAATCCTTAGCAAATGAAGGTCCATTTGTCTTTCTCAAAATTACAAGGTTTTTGTGTTTTTTTTATCCAAATTTTAGGAGTCTAGACGTCTTTCTCTCATCAAATTACAAGTTAAATAAATCATCAAATTACAAGTTAAATAAATAGGTTAAAGTAATAGGAACAATAAAAAAGATTTAAGTTAAGGAGAAATAAATACTAAAGTTTTACATGATTCAGTACTCTATAAGAACTATATTTACACTCCACATCAATTGTGACAAAATTTTCATTAGTTTAACCTTAAACAAATGTGATTAATCTTACACTCTTGACTTAAAGGGTATTAATAAACCTTTACAATGATTAATATAAGTTACTTACAAGTTGAGTAACCAAAAAGTTTTCTCAAAACAATAATATGAGAGCAAAGAATATGTAAACAAACTCTTCAAAGAGTAGATATACAAATGAAATCCTAAATAAGTTCAAATGAGAGCTTAGATTTGTTTTTAAATGAAGATAAGTATGTTCAAGTATTTTGAAAACTCAGTAAACTTTTTTGGAGTGAAAAACTGACCTTCTTATGTAGAAATTTTTATAAAATAGCTATTTAGAATTGTTAAAAAAAATTCAAAATTTTACTCAAACCAAATATTTGATTCTATAAATTAGATGACCATTTTGCCCATTTCAAAAAATATAACCGTTAGATAGCAACTTCATGACTGGTTTATAAACCAATGGTTTTTTATTTTGGACAAGTTTTGAAGATACATTCTGCCTTGAACCAAAAATTAAACTACACTTGAATCGAATTTTTTATTTCAATTTGGATGTGGGAACTGCACATACACCAAAATTGTTATTTAAACCACATGATCAATTTTAAGTTTAATAAGCAAAAAAGAATTCCATTCTTAAACCAGTTTTAAAGTGATTTAAAACTGGCTAAATAGTTTCAAACCATCAAAACCATCTTGGCCAAATTATTGGAACGGTTTGCCTAGGGATAAGAAATTTCAAAATATTTTTCAAGTTATGGCTTTGCAAAATTTATCCCATATTAAGTAAAACATGTTTCCTTAGATAACGTAGTCGAAAAGGCATTTTTTGTCTTATCGGTTTAAGAAACAGCTCTCAATTGTATAAAAAATATACACACATATAATGCAAGCTAAGAAAATTAATACATATTTAAACGTTTCGAAGCTTGTCTTGTTCTTCAAAATCTCCATGAGATCCATTGTCACTTGATTTTTCCTTAATTATATAATTCCTTTAAAAATAACTTTTGTGACAATATCAAGTAACTTAAATACCATAAATATAAAAATTTATTTGTTATAATCAAAATACTATATTAAAGTGGAAGCAATAAACTCAAGTAATATAATGTAGCAACAAGCAATTGAGAATAAACAAAAAAAAAGTAGAAGAAAGCACATAAAAATTTACGTGGCTCAATAATTTGCCTACGTTCAAGGCAAATTAAGATTTCACTTTTTTTATTAATGAATCACAAGACAATAGTAAAATATGTCTTTTACAAGAAAAAAACTCAAGTTTCACAAAGAACTCTCTCAATTGCACTCATAAAGAACACACAATTGATCTCTATTGTAATCTAGAAGTTTTCTCTTTTCTAGGTTTGTGATATGATTACAAACCAATATATAGCCTTTATATAGGCTTTGGATGTCCTAGGACAATCCTAAACCTAGTTAGAATAAGAGTCTTTACTTGTAGGAGTTCAAATCCCACTTAAAGAAGTGAATTGAGCTAAAACAGAAAATACTCGTAAGTTGTCGCGTGAACAGTATAGTAACCACTTATCCAACACCGAAAAGAATATATATATATATATATATGTATAATATTCATATTTTATTTATATGTGAATGATACTTAATTTATGTATTATTATTAGTATTGTTTGTATAGATTAAGGACATACTATTAGTATTGGGTTTATTTGCAAGACTTTAGATTTATTTTAGGGACCAAATTGTAATACTTTAAAAAATTTGAGAGTTAATTTATAAATACTAAAAATTAGCCTCTTAGTATAAAACTACACATTTTAAACCCTAATTTACTCATTTTTGAGTCGAGCCACCCCTTTAAAGAGAGAAATAGAGGGGAGAGAAAAAGAAGAAGGAAAAGAAGAAGAAATTGAAATTTTGAGTTTTAAGAGGTATATCATAACTATTTCTCAATTTATTGGTGTTAATTAAGTTAATTTCTTTAAGTTTTGATTTCTGAAAATATGTACAATTGAGGACTTGATGTGGATTTTGTAAGAAATATTGAGAATTGATGATGATTATGTAGATAACTTGATAAATGATGATGATTATGTAGATAACTTGATAAATCATGATGAATTTGCACAAATTCTACTTGATAGTTTCTTGATTCGAGAATTTTATAAATTCTTGTACTTCGATTCTGGTATTAGATTTTGGGAATATAAAACTACACATGTCTATGATCATTTGAGACTTTGAATCGATTGAAAATTCCAGAAATTGAATTTGTAGTGAATTTACCAAAATGACCCTAAAATTCTAAAAATTTCCCGTGTTAACAGTATGATACACTGACAAACAATTTTTGATCTGCTGAATGATCTTAAAAAAATTACGAATTTTTGGAATATGATAAATTTATATGTCTAATATGATATATTCAAAATTAAAAATTTAGATCATTGTAGTTAAATTGTTATGATTTTCTAAAGTGTATCAGCTCATTGCAGTATTTGATTAACAAATTTTTAAAGTTATGGAATAAAATAGTTTTAAAATACTTTTGGCAGGGCTTTTGAAGTAATATTTATCATGGATTGAAATATGTGTCAAGAGTAATTTTGTGATAGTTTTATAATTTTTGAATTTGTATATGATTTTATAAAATATGGAGACTGAATATTGTTCATTAAATATCTTGATCTCGCCAGAATAATAGTTTGGATTTGATAGTGTTTATGAAATGGATTGTGTAAGAATTATGATATAATATTCATACATAAGAAGGATATATGAGTTAAGAAAAATATATTCAGATTTTGGAGCAATTGGACATCATTTGATGTATAAGAAAATTTTGTTAAGTGTAAGTGGTCAGAATGACAGGTTTTGAGAAACCAAGTAATTAGAACAATTCGATGTGATAAGTGCAATATGTGTAATTTTGTAAGTTATTTAAAGTATTTTGTGTGAATGTTGAGACTTATGAAAGGATTATTACTCCATTGATAGGTTAAGGAGAATTAAGCCTTATACCTAAAAGTGTTAAGAGGTAAGTATACTAGACTTTTACTGAAATCACAATAAACATAGTAATTGTCTATGTATGATTTTGTAAATGTGCTTTGAAATATGTTTATGTTATGCCAAAGTATATTTGATATGAAATGTGAAAGACATATGTTTATGAATGTGAGCATTGACATTGAGCATGGACATACATGTGTTTATGAAAGTGAGCTTTCAAAATGAAATGTATTTAACAAAGAAAGCTTTTTGAAGTGAAAAATGTCCATGAGATATATTTTGTATTTTGAGGATGCTTGAACTTACTATTTACTTAGTAGGCACCTTATGTGATTTGTGGAGCCTTTATGTGTGGCATTTCCTTCGAGATTGGTATATGTTATGTGTTCCGTATGTAGGGAGGATCCTATTGGTACCTAAAGAAAGATTGAGTCATCACATTCATGTAGTGACGTATTGATGCATGTGAGAGGACTCACCGATGATCAGAGTGAGGGTTTGGCTCTTACTTTCGGGCATGAGCATTATATATGTGTAATTTAAACCTCACTTGTACTATTTCTCTCATACGGTATGTCACCTACGAGTGACATTTGACTCATTATGTGATATGAAAGTCCTACTAAATAGTAGTTGAGTGATGGTATTCCTATTATATGTTTTAAAAGAATGTGTAAGCGTTTACCTGACATGTGATTTGATAAGATTATGATTTTGATTTATCACAGCATATCATACACATGCATTGTGTACATATATGTATTTTTATTTTGATATATGAAAAACTAGTATGCTTACTGAGTTTCATTCTCATTATAGTTTATGGTGATTTCAGGTAAATAAGGTACATATGTGCTTAACAGATTTGGCAAGGCTTCTGTTGTCCCTTGAGTTCCCTAAGTTGCTAGGTTGCTAAGTGTTTCATTTATGGACACATAGTTTAAGATATTTGACTTGTCCCTATTGAATAAATACTTATGTGTTATTTTATTAGGTGTGGTTATATTTGGTTTATGTTTCACTAAGTATGATCATGGGTTGATTTTGTATTCAACTTACTAGCAACTTAATAAGGATTCCTATGTTGAATTCAAGTTTAAAATTTTATGCAATATTAATTATGAGTGCACATTATTGAATGAGTGTAAGTTATGTCATGTTTCAAATCTTTTAGGTTTAGGGCGTGACAAACAATGTCACATAAATAGTGCCCATGATGACAACCTAAAAGGAATGTGAATTAGGTATTTAAAAAATAATTTACAGCTAAGAACAATTTATTCAATAATCATATAAATAGCTCAAAGTAATTACTACAATTAAATGGAAAGAGTTAAGAGAGAAATAAACACGAGATTTTTATATGGTTAAACACTCTACATGACTTTCATATACACTCCACACCAATTATGATGAGGTTTCCACTAGTTTAACCTCAAACCAAGGTAAGGTTACACTATTGACTTAAAGGGTGTCAACCAACCTATATAATGAGCAATATAAATTAATCAAAAGTTGATTAACTAATAACTTCTCTCAGAACAGTAATGTGAAAGCAATATATAAGTAAACAAACTCCTCAGAGAGTATATATAAATGAAATCTTAAGATGTATGTATGAGTTTAAGCAATTTGAAAGCTTAGGTTTGTTTTAAATTGAAAATAAGCAAGTTCAAGTATTTTGAAAACTTAGTGAACCATTTTTTAGTGAAAAAATGACCTCTTTATGTAGACAATTTTAGAAAATAGTTGTTATGAGCTATTTGAAATTTTCTAAAATTCTACTAAATCAAATGTCTAGTTTTGTAAATCAATGATCGATTTTCACATTTAAAAAATTATAATTGTTAGACGGCAAATGGCATGACCAATTTATAAACTAGTTGTTTTTTTGTGTTAACAAAGTTCTAGAAATATATTTTGCCTTAAACCGAAAACTAAGCCACACTTAAATAGGATGTTTGATTTTAGACCAGATACATAAACTATACATAATTAGAATTGTGATTTAAAATTATACAACTGATTTGACTTAAACAAGTTCACTCGCTTTAAGTTTGGCAAGTAAAATAACATCCTAACCTTAAACTAGTTTTAAGGGATTTAAAACTAATTACGTGGTTTAAGACCATCAAAACTGTTCTAGTCAACTATCAGACTAATTTTCCTCGGGATAGAAAATTTTAAAACATTTTCCAAGTTATGATTTTACAAAATGTGAGAATTGATTAAAAATCATCGTGATATGATTTGGAGAAGAAAGCCAAGTATGTTGGGTATGTGAGGATTGAAGACGGACGCGAAAGGAGGCAAAAATGCAAGAGGCAGTGCCCAAGCGTAGGCGCCGCAATGCTCAAAACAGAACCTGAGTGCTACAACGCTAGGTACCCACTGTCGTGGCGCCTAGGTGGGAAAGTCCCAGCACCTAGACGCCAGGGGCTAGGAATTGTTTCCCATTTTGATCTGACTTGGTTCGACTCCCACTTGTTCCATGACTCTCTAAAACGATTCCCACACATTCATAGTTAACCTAGGTCATCCTAAAACCTATATAAAGGCTCTCTATTGGTTTGAAAACGCAATCTTTGTGATTAGAGTGAGATCTGAGTGATCAAAAATAAATGTTTATGATCATAGCATATTGTGTGATTTTTAGTGAGAGAAACCCTTTGTGAGTCTTTTTTGTAAAATGCATACTTTATGAGTGCCTTAAAATTCAATAATAAGATAGTGTGATATTGATCCACTGTAGACGTAGGCAAGTTGTCGAACTACGTAAATTTTGTGTGTTATTTCTTCTATCTTTCTCTCTTTAGATTCTTAATTACTTGTTTCTGCATTATATTACTTGGGATATTTGCTCGTTTGATTGCTTCCACTTTAACAAACTGATATCAGAGCTTAGTTCTGAGCAGACATGACCACACCTAAGTATGAGGTAGAGAAATTCAACGGGACAAATGACTTCAATCTGTGGGAGACGAAGGTTAAGGTGTTATTGGTGAGTCAATGGTTAAGCTCGACATTAGGATAGATTGTAGCTCCATCTAGTGAAGAAGAGAAGATGCCAGATTCATCTAAAGCTGAAGCAGAAAGAATGGACATTTAAGAAAGAGCTCATAATATAATTATTCTATCATTGAGCGATGAAGTACTGAGAGAAGTAGCAGGTGAGACGACGATGATTGGTCTTTGGAATAAGCTTGACTTCCTTTATATGCGAAAATCATTAGGCAACAGATTGCATATAAAGAAGAAGTTGTATCAATTGTCCATGTCAGAGGGGACATCAATGAAAGATCATATAGACACCTTCAATAAGATCATTCTTAATCTTGAGTTTATCAACATCAAGATAGAAGATGAAGATAGAGCAATTATTTTGTTGAGTTCACTTCCCAAGAGTTATGAGAGCTTTATTGATACATTACTCTACGGCATAGAGAGTTTAATGATGAGCGATGTGAAATCAAAATTAAACTCAAAGTTATTAAAAAAGCAAATCGATGGCAATGCAAAAAGTTAATCTGTAAAAGGAAGACCTTCATATAGAGATGGAAGAAAAAATGCTCAAGATCGAAATCCAGAACTCCTAAAACTATTACTGCAAAAAATTAGGGAACTTCATAAAGGATTGTCTAGATAAGAAAGCACAAGACAAGAAGAAAGCAGATGTTACACTTGTCTATGATGATAGCCACGAAAACGTAGAGACTCTAGTAGCTACTGATGGTAAGAATACTGAACAATGGGTTCTAAATTCTGGTTTTACTTTTCACATATGCCCGTACAAGTCTTGGTTTATAAATTTTCAGCCCATTAGTGGTGGTAAGGTGTTAATGAGTAATGACGTTGAGTGTCAGATAATGGAAATTGGTAATATTAAACTTAGGTTGCATGATGGGTAAGTGAGAGAGTTGATAGATGTTAGGTATGTTCCTGACCTCAAGAGAAATTTGATCTCACTAGAGGCTTTAGACCAAAATAGGTGTTCCATCAGGATCGACGGAGGAGTTTTGAGAGTATTGAAAGGTTCCATGGTGGTAATAAGAGGAGAGAAACACAAAGGCGTTTATGTGCTTAAGGGTGAAGTTGTAAGTGATTTTGCATTATTTTCTACATATGATGAAAATATACAAACCAAGTTATGGCATCTTAGACTAGCACACCTAAGCAAAAGAAACCTGAAGGAGTTATTTAGTCAAAAGGCGTTTTGAGAGGATAAGTTCTATCCATTATAGTTTTATGAATATTATGTGCTTGGGAAAGCACATAGAGTGAGGTTTAGTACCAGTGAGCACAAGACTAAAAGGACTCTTGATGGTGCTAGGTATTTTCTCAATTTGATTTATGACTATTCAAAGAAGTTGTGGGTTTATGTGTTAAAGAACAAAGATCAAGTGTTTGATATATTCAAGACTTAGAAAGACTCTTGTTGAAAATCAGACTAGTAAAAGGGTGAAGAGGCTGAGAACTGACAATGGCCTCGAATTTTGCAATAGAGAGTTTGATGGGTTTTGCGCCAAGCATGAGATTACAAAAGCATTGAATTGTGAGATCAATACTACATCAGAATGGCGTAGCTGAGATGATGAATAAGACTATACTTGAAAGGGTTAGATGCATGCTTACTAATACGAAGATGTTTAAGGAATTTTAGGGAGAAGCTGTAGTGACTACAACTTATTTGATTAATAGAAGTTCCTCTTCAGCAATTAACTTCAAGACGTCAGAAGAGAAATGATCTGACAACCTTCCCAAGTATGGCCACTTCTGAATTTGTGAGTGCCCTTCCTTTGTTCATATCAAGGAGGGAAAATTGAAACCTAGAGTTATCAAATGGGTATTCATAGGGTATACCGAATGAATGAAAGGATACAAGGTGTGGTGTAAAGACTTAAACACCACCAAGGAGTATCATAAGCCGTGATGTGAAGTTCGATGATACAACCATGTTGAAAGCCTCCCAAAAAAATGAGAAAGAAGAACTTGTGTCTAAAGAACACTCAACACCTGAGTCAATAAAAGTTGAAGTGAAGCCTGAGAGTAGATTTGATATGCTCTTAAATCAGCACTTTAACAAGGAGATCCTTAAAGATGAACCAAGAACACCGACGAGTTCCTCTAAGTCTACCCAAGGAAAGACTAGGACTCTTGAGATGGAACTTGAAGAGTACTAACTAGCCAGATAAAGGCTAAAAAGAATGATTAACCTACCATTCAGGTATCTACAAGTAGATTTAGTTTCTCACACCTTTAATTCTACTTACACTCTTGAGTTTGATGAGCTTAGAATATATGGTAAGGCTATGAAGAGTAAAAACAAGAAAGAATGGCAGAAGGTCATGGAAGAAGAGATTAGTTCACTTAAGAAAAATAATACCTGAAAGTTGGTGGAGAGACGTCAAAAGAAACTAGTTTGATGCAAGTGAGTGTATAAGGTGAAGAGGCGAATATCGGGGATAGAGCCTACAAGATTCAATGCTAAGTTATTTACACAAGGTTTTACTTAGAGATATGGAGTTGACTTTCATAAGATATTCTCTTCACCTGTCAAGCACACATCCATTAGGATTTTGTTAGCCATGTGTGCAAACCTTGATTTACATCTAGAGCGGATGGATGTAAAGACAACTTTTTCTGCATGGAGAGCTTGAAGAGACGATATACATGGCACAACCTCAAGGGTTTATGGAGCCTAAAAAAGAAGATCACGCTTATTTGCTAAAGAATTTGTTATATGGGTTAAAGCAATCATCTAGACAGTGGTATAAGAGATTTAATGAGTTTATGTGGCTTTAGTAGGAGCAAGTATGACCGATGCATGTACTTTAAGAACTTAAGTTATGGGATGATGTATTTGCTTCTATACGTCGATGATATGTTGATTGCATGTAAGAATATAGAAGAGATACAGAAACTCAATAAGAAATTGAGTGGCAAGTTTGAAATGAAGGATTCGATACTCAAGATTTTAGAGAAGTTTGGTATGTCTAATACAAAGGCAGTCTCTACTTATTTTGCTATGTATTTTAAACTTTCAAGGCACAGTCGCCGACATCCGAAGAGGAGAAACTATAAATGAGTAAAGTACTGTATGCAAGCATTATGAAGAGCATCATGTATGCAATGGTTTGCACAAGACTAGACATAGCACAGGTTGTAAGTGTGGTGAGTAGATCCATGGCAAATCCAAGTAAGGATCACTAGCTTGTAGTGAAATAGATTTTGAGATATCTCAAGGGGACGTCAAATCACGAGTTGATGTATAAAAGGGATGAGGACAGTAGTATACATAGACTCAGATTATGCAGGTGATCTAGATAAGAGAATATCATTAACGAGTTACGTATTCATAGTGTTTGGGTGTAGTGTGTGTTGGAAATCAGTTCTATAACATGTGGTTGCACTATCTACCATGAATGCAGAGTACATAGCTGTTGGTGTAGCTATTAAGGAGGCCGTATGGTTAAAAGGCATATGCACGGAGGTAATGGCTACTGAAGATGTAAGCATCGGTGTGTATTATGATAGCCAGGGTGTCGTACACCTGAGTAAGCATTAAGTGTTTCACGAGAGGTTTAAACATATTGATGTGCGGCTCTATTATATTCGAGAGATCGTTCAAAGTGGTGAAGTTAGTCTAACGAAGATAGCGTCGTCTGAAAACCCTACTAACATATTGATTAAGCCATTACCCTTGGTTAAATTCATCTTATGTAAGAACTTAACCGGAGTCACTATTTTGTGAAGGTGATCGAAGATGCGAAAATGTGAGATCAAGATACTTTTGTGAATGATTTTGAATCAAGGAAGGGATTTGTGAGATTGATTAAAAATCATAGTGATATGATTTGGAGAAGCAAGCTAAGTGTGTTGGATACGCGAGGATCAAAGACGGACGAGAAAGGAGGTAAAAACGTAAGAGGTAGTACCCAAGCGTGGGTGCCGTAGCGCCCAAAACAGAACCTAAGAGCTACGGCGCTAGGTGCCCAACGCCGCAGCGCCCAGGTGGGAAAGTCCCAACACCACGGCGCTAGGGGTTAGGAATTGTTTCCTGTTTTGATCTGACTTATTTCGACTCCTACTTATTTCATAACTCCCTAAAACGATTCTCACACATTTAAGGTTAACTTAGGTCATCCTAAATCCTATATAAAGGCTTTTTATTGGCCTGAAAATACAATCTTTATGATTAGAGTGAGATCTGAGTGATCAAACATAGATCTTTATGATAATAGCATATTGTTTGATTCTTAGTGAGAAAAAATTCTTATTTGCAAGAAAGAGTGATTTTTTTATAAGTCTTTCTTGTAAAATGCATATTTTATGAGTGCCTTGAGATTCACTAATAAGATAGTATAATCTTGATTCATTATGGACGTAGATAAGTTGCTGAACCACGTAAATTTTGTGTGTTGTTTCTTGTATCTTTCTCTCTCTAGATTCTTAATTATTTATTTTTACATTATATTACTTAAGATATTTGCTTGTTTGATTGCTTCTGCTTTAATACAAAATTTATCCTATTTTAAATCAAACATATTTGTTAAATAAAAATAATTAAAAAGTATTTTATATCTTACTAATTTAAGAAATAGCTCTCAATTGTGACAAAAAAAAAACCTTAGCTAACACATATAAAACCATTTTTTCTTGTTAAAAGAATATGATTTAATAACTCTTTGTAGAAGTTACTAAAGATAAGAGAATGTTGATTCCACTGTATTTGTTATGAAGTTTGAAAATAAAAAAAAAATTATTCTAAAAAAAAAACTTCAAGGAATTTGAAATTTTTTCTCTTCACATGCACAAATATTCAAGTGAAGTTCTATTCTTTTTCTTATTATTATTATGAGAGTTCTCATATCTATGATCTTAAACAGATCTATGGATTTATAAGTTTGGGATACTATCAATATATTATAAATAGTTTATTAACTATTGAATGGTTATTTAGAGAACACTAATATCGTTATTTATTAATGAAAAAAATAAGAAATAATTAATTTGTATTAGTATTCAATATTAAATGCTAATATGAATGTATGGATAATAATATAAGTAATTGATTAATAAAAAATATTTTTTAAATAATTTATTAGTACAAATAAAATTTTATGTAATTAATAAACTATTTAAGTTTTATTTTGTCTTTGGAAAGCAATTCATTATTTAAGTTGATTATAATGATTTAATGATATTGATATTATAATTAACATTCATTGAAAATTCACAACAAATTGATCTTTATTTGTTAATCCATAAAAAAAGTTCATAAATGTGGAAGAAACAAACTTGTTTAATATTAAAAAATAATTAATTCACATGTAAATATTTTTATTTTTAATCATTTGATAAGTTTTTTTTAACATAATAAATTATTATTTGTTTGTATCCGTGATCTCATTGTGCTAGAGCATCTCAGTTTGAGTGGCGACATCAAATCTTTGAAAAGATATATTATGAACAAAATATTTATTAATATTAAATGATTAAATTTAGATTGCATATGATCTTAACTCCAATCCAGTTTAATATTTGCGTCAAAATAGGACTAGACTAGTGTGAAGGACCTTTTGTCTATTCTCATAACGAACTATAGTAATTCACAAAATAATATTATCTAAAAAAAAGTTTGATAGACAAGATAATTCTAGGAACAAACTTATCCTCGTTATATTATTGAAAAAAAAAAGCATAATATACATACATCCAAACTTAAATAAAAAATACTATTTTGATATTTAATTTAATTGACATATATTGATTTAGTCCCTATTTTTTAATATATACTACATTAATCTTTATTGTTATAACTTGTTTACTTAAAAGTTACTTTTCAAGTGCAAAGAGATACTTAGAGAGTTGCATGTGTTTTAATTTAAAATAAATAATATCAGTAAAAGACAAAATAGTAGTTTCATTAATTGTGTGAACAACAAAACAATAGAATTATAGGTTTTTATTGCCAAAAATCAAAGAACAACAACACTGCAACATAAAAAACCCTAAAAGATTTCCTCTTTCTTTGTAAGATCAAACAAACCAAAAGGAAGATAGTTAAGCAATCAAATCGATTTTAAAAATTCTGAGTTGTGTTTCAATATTCAAAAAATGCATTTGAAGACTTTTATGAATGAGATGAGAAGAAATCAAAGATAGCTTAGAGGTATATATACGTTAAGCATATAAGAAATTGATGCTATTAAAGGAAATGTGAATTGTTTATTTATTTATTTTTATAAGGTGGCTATTGAGAGTTTCATTAAATAAGGGATGTGTTTTGTTTAATTGCATGAAAATTTTAATTTGGTAACTTAGTGGATAAATTTTATAGGTTTAAATAGGGGAATGGAATTGAGGGAAGAGGGGTTTAAACAGGGTCTTCTTAAATCTAACTTAAAAATAGTTTAAAGTGAGTGTGAGCAAAGATTTGAACAATTGTGAGTTTCAAAAATGGGTTCTGTAAATGAGTGAGTGGCTTTTATCAATAAGTATAAATGGTTTCTGTAAATGAATATGGATGGTTTGGGTATAAATAGGTTACATGCATGAGTTGTGTAAATATGCGTGAATGTTCTTTAATTGGGTTTTATGAATGAGTTCTCTGAGTGAGTTCTATGAATGTGTTCTTTGATTGGGCTTTATGAATGAGTTTTGTAAATGTGTTCTATGGAATGGTTTTGTGAATGTATTTCGTGACTCTGTTTTTATTTTCATCTTATAGATGCTAAAGAGTATAGTATGTACTAATTATGTTTGTTTTTGCAATGTGTTTCATCATATGGTAGATTGTTAAATAAATGTATTATTTTATGGAAAGAATATAGAGCTAGAAAATATTGACTTAGATTATATAAGTTTAGTGGCTTTCATTAATTATATGATGATGTGAGAGTATGAAAGACTTAAGTACGATGATAAGTAGTTTCTGATGGGGAATAATTCCAGAGTCTAGTGGAAAAATACTTTTAGCAAATGATATAGAGTTAGATTAAGTTTGTTATAAAGCTTTTAGAAAAAGTGGTGAAGATTGTAAATTTTGAGATGGAGCTATTGGCACTAAACTCATTACCACCTATTATGAACAACTCTAAAGCACAAAAAACGCTATGTCTAATAGCACCTTAAAACCCTAATTCAACCCCCTAACCATAAGGCTCCAATTGTGCAAACCGACTCAAGACTGTAGATGTGTAAATTAACCCTGAAGAATAACCAACTCCGTATAAAACAACACTGCAAAATCCTAATTCAACCACTGAAGTACAAGGCTCTAGGTGTGTAAATGCACCTAAGGTTCCAGATATGCAAACTAACCCTTAGGTAGGATCACCTTTATGTAAGAGCATGACAATCGTATGATGAGTTTGTTGCTATGTATAATACTGATGAGTCAACACAACCAATGCAAGAACCTACTACATTTTATAAGGGTATTTAAGTAATTTAAATGTATCTTTATTGTATCATTTTAAATATTTGAATTTAAAAGCACTTTTCATTTCTCATATGGCGCCAAACATCCATTATTTGTCACATTAAAAGTATTATAGTAAAGGCAGCCAAAAAATAACTATTTAACAGAATATTTATAACATCAAGAACTAATGTGGTATATTTTAAAAAAGTTGATACTAAATTGATATATATCAATTAAACCAGGACCAAAATGGTATTTTTTTTAACAAAAGAAAAATAAGAGGTGAATGATATTTTAGTTTTATGATCCGACTTTAAATAAACTGCAGGTGAAAATTTGACATTATAAAAATGGAGATAATATTGTAAAGGCAGTTTGAAGAGGTGGCAGAGGCATAAAGTGAATTCCATCTCCTCTCTCGCCTATAAATATATGTATAGCCTCATTTGTAATTCATTTACTTTCAATACTTCCAGTAATGCTATAATAGTTTACAAAGATTTCTTAGTATTTGAGTTATCATTAGCTCTTACTTTTATTCTTTATTTATAATACGTTATCAGCATGATTTACTGGTAAGTTTAGCTCTTAACTTTTATATTATGTTCTTCACTTACATTATTTTGTATTTTTTATTTTTACGCTTTTTATTTATATTTAATTATTATTTATAATATATTTATATTATTGCATAATATAATCCTTATGAGTATGCTCTGTTGTTGTCATTTATTTAGATCTTTCACATTAGAAAATAAAGACAAATATTTTTTATTATAATTTTAAACTAGAATTTAGAATTCTATATTGAAAATTTTAAATCTATTTCTTTTAATCACTTATTCTATGGAAGGCTATGCCTCCTTATTGTTATCAATCTATGGAATGTTATGTCTTTTCATTACTATTAATATATAGAAGGTTATGCCTCCTTATTATTATCATTATATAGAAGATCATGCTTTTTTATTATTAATAATAAATTGAAGGTTATACCTTCTCATAACTATAACTATATAGAAGACAATGCCTTCTCATTACTATCAATAAATAGAAGGCTGTGCCTCCTCAATACTACTGATACATGGAAGATTATGCTTCCTAATTATAATTATTTTATGTGTATGAAAGGTTGTGCCTCTTAAAATTTCTTTTGATATGTATGTTTTTGCATTATATATTTGTTGCATATTATTTTTATTTCATCATATTAATTTTAATTCACTTCTTTATATTCGAAGCCCTTAAAAATGTCTCTTATAAATTTACTAATTCCTGCACTTGATGTCTCTAAAAAATATTATTTGTCATGGTTATTGAATGTTAAGATGCACCTATAAGCTAATGGTTTAGAAAAGACAATCGAAAAAGAAAATAATGTGTCCCTGTAAGACAAGTTGAGAGTTATGATTTTTCTCCATCATCACTTACATAAGAGCCTAAAAGCTTAATATTTGACAGTAGAGGACCTACAGATCCTCAAAGAAAATCTAAAAGAAAGATTGATCATTAAAAAGACGTGTTCCTTCCAAAAGCAAGACATGAGTAGATGAATCTGTGATTGCAAGACTTTAGAATTATTTTTAAATACAATTATCATTTATTTATAATCACCTCACAGCTAAAATTGTATGGTGAGAAAGTTACAAAACGAGATAGGTTAGAGAAAACATTCTCTACATTTCATGCCTCTAATATTGTTCTGCACCAACAATATCACGAAATGCAATTTAAAAAAATACTCATAATTAATCTTATGTTTTCTGCTTACTAAACAAAATAATGAACTCTTATTAAAAAAATAATGAATCATGTCAAACTGGTTCTCAACTATTTTCATAAACGAATGCAAATACTCATAATAAAGTTGGACGTGATCATGGGAGAGGAATATGGAGCAATTATCACCCTTATGATGGTTATGAGTGCCAAGAATGAAAGAACATTAAAATAGGGTAAAAACACCAAGACAAGGATAATAGCGTAGAGAATAAACACTCTAAGTATTATGAAAATAATTGTTATTGATATAGTGCAAGAGGACATTGGTCATGTATTTGTCGTACCCCAAAGCATCTAGTTGAACTTTATGAGGCATTTATCAAGGAAAAGAGAAAGAATATGGAGACAAATCATATTGATAACTTAGATTCTACAGATCTTACTCATCTAAATGTCTCTGATTTCTTTGGAGATAAAAAAGGAAACGTTGATTATTAAGTTTTAAATATCTCTATGTTAGATCTTTGTTATACCTTTTTTATATATGAAATATAACTTTTTGTAATACTGATGAAAAGATGTAAATTTTGTATAAATGAAGTAGAAATATAACTTTTTGTAATGTATTATCCTAATGTCTAATATAAACTTTTATTTAACATAAGTAATAGAATTTAAAGGATGAATTATTCATTTTGGAGAGGAAAATTGGGGATGCCTCTTTGGCTTAAAGTGCAACTACGCTCGTTATCATTTGAGATAAGAAATATTTCACAAAATTAACAATGATTGAAGGAAATGTCAATACTATATCAGGTCCTGTAGATTTAATTGAAGGCTCCAGAAGAGCAATAATTTTATTAGCAAGTGGAACAAAATTATATATAAGTGAAGCTTTATACGCAGGTAGATTTAGAAAAATTCTGTTTAGTTTAAAGACATTCGCTGAAATGAAAAATATCTATACATTACTTCTAACGTCTCAAATAATAAATGCATGCTTGAAAAAGCTTCTTGCCTTATCATCTGGTTTATATTATACAGTTATAAATTCAATTGAAAGTTATGCAGTAATGAACCAAAAGTACAATGATCCAAAAATATTTATACTATGGCATGACCGACTTGGTCATCGAAGATCAATAATGATATGTAGGATCATTGACAATTCTCATAGGCACCCATTAAGAACCTGAAGGTTATGTTGTCTAATGAGAATATTTGTATCGCTTGCTTACAAGGAAAACTTATAACCAGACTATCCCCTTCCAAAATTAGTCTAAAATCTTCATTATTTTTACAAAGAATCCAAAGAGATATCTATGAACCAATTCATCCATCAAGTGGAGCTTTTCATTATTTTATGATTTTGATTGATGTATCTGTGCGGTGGTTACATGTTTATTTACTGTCTACACGAAAAGTTGCATTCACTAGATTACTGGTATAGATTATTAAATTAAGGGCATAATTTCAAGAATTCCCTATTAAGATTATACGCTTAAATAATGTTAGTGAGTTTACATCTAAATAATTGATGACTATTGTACATTAGTAGAAATTGATGTAGAACATCATGTGCCACATGTTTATATACAAAATGGATTAGCAGAATCTTTAATAATTGCATGAACTTTTTTAATGCGTACACAATTACCAATTTCTATATGGGGTTATGTGATGCGATATTTCTATATCATAAAATTAAGTGCAAGTATACACTATCATATGCAAGTAATAAAGAGACTAAATAAGTCGGATGTCGAACCCACATGGATAATTTTTTTCTTTTTAACCAATTACTAAAATTATATCTTCTTAATAATTATTCAGATAAATAAAAACCTAAGAATGAATGTAGAAAATATAAAAGTAAAAACACAATGCAAAGAGAATAGGGAGATAGCAACATAGAGAGAACCTAGGATTATTACTATCCCTCAATATGCTTTCTAATGATTAATTTTCTAATATTTAACTCACTTAGTCTTTATTATCGATCAAGACACTAATGTATTCACAAGCCTCTTCCAAGGTCATACAAGTATATTTTAGTTTACCAAATACCTATATTCCTATGGTACTTGTAATAAATTAAGATTCATTAAGATTATGTTTTATTGATCATACATGCCAATTAGGTATATTCCTATCCTAAATTGAAACTTGCATATGCAACATTGAATGTACTCTACAATCATGCATCAAATTACCTAGGTCTAAATATTATGATTCCTCTTCCGAGTTTATCAGTAATATTACCAACTCATTCACCATATATTGGCCAGATATATTGAAGCATTAAAATCAAGTAATTTGAATATCAAAGAACTAAGTTTATTAAATATTCGAAAGATATGGCAATCAAGCGCACATATTGAGTTCAAGTATTAATCCTAAAAAATAAGTTTAGCTCATAGCTACAAGAGAACAACAGTAAAAATAATTATAAATCATGATACAATTATTAGCAAACCGATATAGACGTCGAATTGCTCTTAATTGCGCTGCCTAAGAACTCTTGATACCAAAGAATGTCTTGTATCTCTCTCTAAAGTTGCTTCAATTAAGCTCCTATTGCTCTCCAAGACTTGTGCTCTGTATTCTTGGTGCTCTTGGGTCGTCTTCGATTCATCCTTGAAGGCTGGGAACAAGTGGCTTTTATAGGGATTGATATGAGCTTGAAAATCTCAATTCTCGTCGGACTAGGACTCGCACTACCACTGGCGCGCTATGCAGTTGTCACTGGGGCTACGTGTGAAAAAGCCTTCACCGCTGGAGTGGTGGAATATTAGCGCTGTGGCGCTGACATATCATTGGCGCGGTGACTCTTCAGCGCTGGGGCACTAGACGCGACTTAAGCAGGTCATTTTTCTTATTTCGATCACTATTCCAGCGTTGGGGCGATAATCCTTGTGGCGCTGGGGCGATGGACACATACTTTGAAAACTTTGCATTTTAGTCCCTGTTTTTGCTCATTTTGCATTCTTTCTTTAAATTTCGTTCAAGTCCCTACAATTAACAATAAAACACATAAATAGCCATCTATTCTCATAAAACAATGAAATATCAAAATAAAAGCATGAGAAAAATATATGACAATTTTGCCCTTATCATTATGCTATTTTGTATGTTGCAACATTAATTCATTTTAGGCCAATTGCATATCATCAATATTCTTCATTACAACTTGCACTTTGTGATCAATCTGATGTATACCATTTGCATATTTGTTGGCCTAGACATCTTTGAAGATTTTGATGGTTCCAAACAATAAAGAAAAACAATGCTTATGGATTAAAGCGCAAAATTTTGAAAATTATAAGAAATTGACCAAAATGCAAATGTTCAAAGCTTTGGTCACTATAGCATGTATTGTAGCACGGTCCTGCAGTAATGGCATTACTCTATAATAATTAAATCACTGCTACAATTGAAAATTTAATAGAAGTAGATATAGACAACTCAAAAGGGCGTATGAGTTGGGTATTTAAAAATTAATAAAATGATTAATAATAATTTATGCAATTACTAATAATATATAAACAAATTAACGCACAAGTAATTACAATAAGTATTAGAGTGTAGAGAAATAAAAAATGACACCTGAATTTTTACGTGGTTCGGCGCTCTACACTGTTTACGTCCACGCTTTAAGCAACTGCCTTGAGGATTCCACTAAATTGGCTTATCTTTCAAGACCTTTTGATTAACTACCTATATGCTAACCAAACCTTTATAATTGACTTTCCCATAAACCATTCAAACCCTGATTAGTTTTTTAGGTACTAATCAAACCCCGATTAGTTTCTCAGGTACTAATCAAACTCTCACAACATGTTGGCTTTACCAAGTACCAATTAGACCCTTATAAGGATTAATTATGGGTTCAATCAAACCCTTATAATAGAACTCTCTCATAGAATAGATACAACAGTTAAGGTTCATAGTTAATATTACAGTTGATATAAAGATTATAGAGCACTCTCACACATTCTAATGTTGAATAGAGCTTCTATTTATAGTTAAAGGAGTAAAATAGACATTTCTATAGTTCTTTGTCTGTTGTTTCAGTGATTTGACATTTCTACAGTTATGTGATTGTTACTAGCCATTGTTACAGTACTTCAATAATATTCTGACCGTTGCACAGTGATTTAACCATTATAGACCAGTGCTATTGCTACAGGACTGTGCTACAATACACGTTACAGTTACCAAATTTGGAAGTTATAAGAAATTGACCAAAATGCAAATGTTTAAAGCTTTGGTCATTATAGCCATTTGACCAAATGCAAATGACCAAATTTAGTCACTATAGAACGATCCTGTAGCAACAGCACTACTCCATAATAGTTAAATCACTGTGCAATGGCTAGTTACTATGTTAACAGTTAGAAAGGTCAAATCATCGCAGCTGAACTATAGTAATGGATAGGATACTATAGCAACTAAGAAAAATGGCTAGTTTCTCCATCTTTATAAATATAAGCCTCATTCAAGCTCACCAATAATAAGTGAAGCATTCTAGAATCTTTATATTATTTAAGAAGAAAAGAAATATCTATATTTGTGTTAAAATTGTTATATATACTTTTTAAGATAGTTTAAATTGTAAGGATTTAATTGAACCCAAAGTTAATCTCTTTAAGGGTCTAGTTAGTACCTAGTAAAGCTAACATACTGTAAGGGTTTAATTAGTACCTAAGAAATTGATCTGGGGTTTATTAGTACCTAAAAAACTAATCAGGGTACGATTAGTACCTAGGAAAGCCAATTTGTAAATGTTTGATTAACACATGGATAGTTAATCAAAGGTTCTTGGAAGATAGACTAAACTAGTGGAATCCTTAAGCGCGGTTAGTTTCGAGGCATAGACATAGGCCGAGATAAGGGCCGAACCACGTAAACATCTCATGTTAGCTTTCTCTTTCCTTACTCTCTTATTTATTACATTTACTTATGCTTTAATTATTTATATTATTAGTAAGTGCATTATTTTTTAAATACCAAATTCACCCCCCTCTTGGAGTTCCATTCTTAAACCCTTTTAGACTTTCATTTGGTATCAGAGCGGGTTCTCTATTTTAGGGCTTAACCATCTTTAAAGAGATCCTAGAATGGCATATATAAAATGACAATCTATAACTAGGCCACAATACTTTGATGGAACCAATTTTTATTATTAAAAGGATAGAATTATCATATATTTACAAGCCAATGATTATGAATCTTGGAAAATTATTAGAAAATGTCTTTATGTCCTCATTAAAAGATAGTACAAGAAAAGACATACCTAAATTAAAAGATGATGGGATTAGAAAGATATTAAGAAATTTTGTGCAAATGCAAAAGCTTTAAATCAATTATATTGTGCCATAGATAGAAGAGTAGTTGATAATATTCCTAAATATACAAATGCACAAATGCACAATAATGATGAAATGCCTTAACCACAAGATATGAAGAAACGAGCTATGTTAAGGAGTCTAAGATAAATAGACTCATGAGTGAATATTAATCAGTTTCTAAGAATACTAATGGATTTATTGAGTCTATGATTTCAAGATTTACAATGCTTATCAACAAGCTGCAAGCTCTTAGAAAGATCATCTCTCAAAGTGAACAAGTTAAAAAGGTGCTAAGAGCTCTACTGCCAAAATAGGCTAGTGTTAAAGTCTTTATCAAAGCTATAACCAATTTTGAGAATATCAATATAGAGTCCTTCGTTAGCAAGCTTGAAGAAATTAAGTTTGACTTAAAGGAAGAAAATATAAATGATAATAAAATAGACACTATTCCTTCTTTTCTATCAAATCGATCATAACCGCTACCTACATTCCATGTAATTGTGCACCAATTATTAACTTTAATGCTAACGTGAAAGAGGAAGAAAGTGATGATAAAGAAGAAGATGAAGAAGTTGGCTTATTGACTAGAAAACTGAAAAGAGCGTTCAAAATGAAGATGATCAAAAAAGAACAAGTGACTTACTATCAATGTATGAAGCAAGGACATGTCATGAAAGATTGCTGCTACAAGAACATAAATAATTAAAACAACAAGAAGTTCAAGAAGAAAGCAATAATGGCATCAACTTTAACATATGATGATTATTCGTTAGAAGAAGATGAATGAGAAATAACCAACCTTGCATTTATGGCGATCAACGATGAAAAATTCAATAGTAAGGTAAATGATGACAAACCTTTTATTAAAGAGCTTTATTTTGAATTCATTGAAGAAACCAAAACTATGAAAAAGAAATTGAATGAAGAAAATGATTTATAGCAAAAAGAAATTAAAGGTCTAAAATTGAAAATTGATGAGTTAGAAAAAGACAATCAAATTTTGAAAGAGAAATTGAATAAAGAAAATAATATGTTAAAAGAAAAAATTGAAAGTCTAAAATTAGAAATTGATGAGTTACAAAAAGACAATCAAAATTTAAAAGATGAAAAAGAAAATTTTATGAAAAAGGCTCGTGACTTGAATAAAATTATTTTAAAATTTACGAATAAGCAGAAGAATTTTGATGAGATGATTTATGCTAAAACATGTGACAAAAGTAATTTAAGATATAAGCCAATTCTAAAACAAAGTTTTTTTAAATCCTCCTTTAAATATGATCCTTATTCACTTTGTCATTATTGTAATAAAAATAAACACAAAGGTTTAATTGTCCTATTAAAATATTTAGAGAAAGACAAATTTGGGTTCCAAAAAGAACAATTGATAACATTAGAAAATTTTTATGCATGATACACTTAGGGAAAGCATTGTAGAAATAATCTTTACAACATCTGAATTTATTTTTTGTATTTTGATGATTTAGTATTTATATAATTATGATTATATCATTATTTTTTTATGATGTCAAAGGGGGAGAAATATGTGCATATTTTTTTTACTTTTAATGCTTTTATAACATACATTTGATTTTTTTGGTCAAAAGGATTAAAAAAAGTATAATTATAGAGGAGCACAAATTAAAAGGAAAATATACTTTTCAAATAGAAAATATTGCCTACATTGTTTGTCATCATAAAAAAGATGGAGATTGTTAGCCTAAACATCTTTGAAATTTTTTATGATTCCAAACAATAGAGAAAAATAGTGTTTATGGACTAAAGTGCAAAGTTTTGGAAGTTATAGAAAATGAACCAAAATGCAAATGTTCAAAGTTTAGTCACTATAGCATGTACTGTAGCACGATCTTGTAGCAATGGCACACTCTATAATGATTAAATTACTATGCAATAGCTAGTTACTATGTTAATAGTTGTAAATGTCAAATCACTATAGCTAAACTGTAGTAACGGGTAGGATACTATAGCAACTTCAAAAAATAGCTATTCGCTGTCTCTACAAATACAAGTCTCATTCAAGCTCAACAAAAACAAGTGAAACATTCTACAATCTTCATATCATTTTAGAAGAAAAGAAATATCCATATTTGTGTTAAAATTGTTGTATACTCTTTAAGAGTATTTAAATTGTAAGGATTTAATTGAACTCAAAGTTAATCTTTGTAAATGTCTAATTGGTACTCGGTAAAGCCAACATATTCGTCATCTCTACAAATACAAGTCATATTCAAGCTTAATAAAAATAAGTGAAGCATTCTAAATTCTTTATATCATTTGAAAAGAAAAGAAATATCCATATTTGTGTTAAAATTATTGTATACTCTTTAAGAGTGTTTAAATTGTAAGGGTTTAATTAAACCCAAAGTTAATCTTTGTAAGGGTCTAGTTGGTACTCGGTAAAGCCAATATATTGTGAAGGTTTGATTAATACATGAGAAACTGATCTAATTAGGGTGTGATTGGTACTTAGAAAAGCCATTTTTTAAAGGTTTGATTAACACCTGAGAAGTTAATTAAAAGGTCTTGGAAGATAGACCGAACTAGTAGAATTCTCAAATACGATTAGCTTCGAGGTGTGGACATAAGTCGAGATAGGGGCCGTGCCACGTAAACATCTTATGTTAGCTTTCTCTTTCCCTACTCTCTTATTATTGCATTTACTTATGATTTAATTTATTTATATTATTAGTAAGTATTTTTAAATACCTAATTTACCCCTCTCTTGGAGTTCCATTCTTAAACCTTTTTTGACTTTCAATATTTTTGGTTGTGTTATGTATGTGCCTATAGCACCCCACAACACATTAAGATAGGACCTCAACACCACTTTGAAATTTATGTTGGGTGTAACTCACCATCAATTATAAAATATTTTAAACACTTGATAAGTGATCTATTTACCACATGATTTGCAATTGCTATTTTGATAAGACAATATTCCTATCATTAGAGGAAATAAAATTGCCTCTTAAAGTTAGACATGAAATTTGTTGAAAAATGACCACTATATTTTATTTGGATCCTCACACAAATCAATATAAAAATAAGGTGCAAATGATTGTTCATCCTCAAAGAATTACAAATAAATTATCAGACACTTTTACAGATATATCAAAAGTAACCAAGTTATACATACCAGTTCGGGTGATTGTTCTTGTAAAACAATCTAATCAACAATAGCAAATGAATTGTCTGTTACACTTTAAAAGTGTGACAGACCACTTAGTTTAAAAGATATTGTTCTGCGAAAAAATAAAATGAAAAATCAGGATATTGTTAAAAATAATACTTGAGCTAATAAATCCATATTCTCTAAATCAATAACATTGAAAGATTTAATAATCCCTGAAGAGACACAAGTCCTTGAAGAGACATAAGTTTCTGAAACAATAAAAGTCTAAGAAGAGATATTAGCCCTAGAAAAGGTACAAGAATTATAAAATGAAACAAATAGTACAAATTATACTTATATAGAAGAAATGTGAAAACATGATAAAATAATTATCTACGATGTGTTTTCATTTGCAGCAACTACTAAAATTATAAATAGTAATTTTGAGCTAAAAACTATTAATGAATGTAGATAAAGACATGACTAACTTTAATGAAAAAAAGCAATTTAAGTAGAATTGACTTTTCTAGCCAAGTTTAAAGTATTTAGACCTATAGTCCGAATACCTGAAGATGTCAAACTCATAAAATATAAATGAGATTTTTGTACGAAAACAATGGAGGTCATTAGATATAAAGCAAGACTTGTTGCTCAAGGTTTCTCGCAAAAATCTGGTATTAATTATTATAAAACTTATTTCCTCATGATGGACACAATTACATTTCTATTTTTGTTAAGTTTATCTATAAAAAAAAAAGTTTAATATGTGTCTTATAGATGTAGTGACAGTCTACCTATGTGAGTCACTCGACATAGATAATTATATGAAAATCTTTGAAGGATTTAACATGCCTGATGAATGTAATCGCAATTTGTATTCAATCATATTATAAAAGATCTTTATATTGATTAAAACAATATGTGCACATGTTGTACAACAATCAAAGCTTGATAAATGAATGATATATTAATAACCCAATATGTCCATATATATCTATCAAAAAGAAAATCTGAATTTGCCATTATGGTTGTATATGTGGATGACATGAATCTAATTGTGACTCCTGAAGAACTCTCGAAGATTACAGAATACTTAAAATGAGAATTTGAAATGAAAGACTTGAGGAAAACTAAAATTGTCTCAGCCTGTAGATCGATCACAAATCAAATAGAATCTTTATCCATCAATTTACTTTTACTAAAAAGATTATAAGAAGATTCAATATAGATAAAGTTCATCCGTTAAGTACCCATGTGATTGTTCGGTGTCTTGATCCCAAAAAGGATCCATTCTTTGCAAGGAAGATGATGAGAAATTACTTGGTCTAGAAATACCATATCTTAATATAACTAGTGCTTTATTATACCTAACCCAATGTATCAAATCAGATATAGCTTTTGCAGTAAGCTTATTAGTAAGGTTCAGTTTTGCACCAACTTTATGACATTGAAATAGTATCTAACATATATTTTGTTACATTCGTGGAATGATAGCTTTGGGACTATTTTATTCTAATGAACCTATAAGAAAATTCAGATCTAGTTGGTTATGAAGATGTTGCGTACTTATCTGATCCCCATAATGCAAGCTCATAAATGAGATATATTTTTACAACAATACAATAATCTCATAGCGATCCACAAAGTAAACTTTGGTTGTTATTTTCTCAAATTATCCTGAGATTCTTACACTATATGAAGCAAGCAGGGAATGCACATGGTTGCCATCTATCATTCGTCACATCTAGAGTACATGTAGCGTACCTTTTGCAACAAATATTTCAATTATAATATATGAACACAATGTTGCTTATATTGCTCTAGTTAAAGGTGGATACATAAAATGAGATAGAACCAAATATATTTTTTCAAAATTCTTTTATACTAATGAGTTGTAGTAAATAAAAAAAGAATGACATTAAACAAATACGCTTCACTAACAATTTTGCAGATATTTTCATCAAATTTCTGCCAACGTCAACTTTTCAGAAATTAATTTACAAAGTTGGTAAGCGCAGTCTCAACAAATTGTTAAATTAATAGATGTTAATCTAATAGTGAGCATTTAATTAGGGGGGGCACATTCTTCTAAGAAAAAAATTATATTAGTTACAATTGTGCACTATACTTTTTTTTTCCTTCAATAATGTTTTATCTAACTGGGTTTTACTAGTAAAGTTTTTAATGAGGCAGTCTTGAAGCACGATTATTACCACTGTATATTATAAAAGTTGTATTTATTTTTATTTAATTTTTGTCTCATCGAGCTTTTCTCAGTAATGTAAAATATAACTTAAGTAGTGAAATTTAAGGGGAAGTATTGCAAAGGCAGTTTAAAAAGACGACAGGAGCATAAAGGTGAATTTCACCTCCCCTTTCGCATGTAAATATGTGTATAGCTTCATTTGTAATTTATTCACTTACAATACTTTTAAAATTTTATAATACTTTTAAGAGATTTTTTAATATTTGAGTTATCATTAAATCTCGTTTTATTTATTTATTTATAACACGTATAATATTATTTAAACTTTTTTTTGCTTTCATTATGAATTTATATTATGTGAATCCACTAAGCTAAATATTTAGATATTACAAAATTCAAGAAATATTATGACATTGCAAATTTTTTACAAAGTTAGAAAAAATATAACTCCGTGAAATATTGGAAAATGAGTCATATATCACAAGTTTTACGACAACGTTAAACAACAGCTATGCCTGAATTACCATGTATAAATAAACTTACATTTTAACACAATTATTTAAAATAAATGTTGAAGGTAACTACAAAATTTACAAAACCCTAGCCCTCTAAAAAAAAAATCTCTTAACTAAAACAGCCATAGTCGCCAAAACCCTCGAGGATTTCTTTTCCATTATTTTTTGTTTTTTTCCATGCTTTATCTTACGTATCCTCTTTCCTTTTTTTGGTTTTGCTTTTCTTGTTTTTTTTTTTCTGTTCTGATCCGGGTTCAGTCTTGTCCTTCAGCGGGCGAGCTTCTGTATGATGATTGAGATCCCTGTCATTGAGCCTCATTGGCACGCCAAGCTTCTCTATCAGTCATCGGGTGTTTCATTGGCCGTCCTCCGATTGGGTCCTCTTCGGACGGGATTCTGAACAGCATCAATGCGGTGACATGTTGCCCTTCTTGCCCCCTCAACTACAACGCCCTTCGTTCAACCTAACTGACTCAACCGCCTGCCTTTTTCCTCTTCATCTCCCGTCTTTTTATGACCCCTTGCCTTGCTGTCCACTGTCGGACATTCAGCCAATGTACATGAGCAGCATAGCTCTCGTAGCCTATGCTCTGCCTAATCCATGTGCAACAAATTTAGTAGTCTTCTACCGCATCACACCCGCCTAAAGTAACCAGATGTATTGTGTCATATTGCTTTATTTGTCTACTATGTGTATTATTGATGCATTTGATAGGGTCATAGATTATATTAGATGAATTTTATGTGTTAAAGGGTAGTCATCTATAACTTTACATGTGAGGGTAGTTTTTGTTTTATTGTATAATAATCATCTTGCGTAAGGTAAAATCCTCTTATGTGAGGTAAAATCCTCTTATTCTTTTTTGAAGATGGTAGTTTTATCCCTCTCTTAGGGGGTAGTTTATCCCCATTTTAAAAAGAGTAGTTTATCCTCATTATAAATGAGATAAGTAATTTTCATCTTTAATGGAGTAGATTTTCCATCCTAAATAGGAATAAAAATTTCAGTTGGAATGATCTCTCCGCTAAGGGGTTTGTATGTTTTTGTCCATGAGAGAGCTGTAGGTTTAGGTGAACTATAATAAATATATCTAATTTTTATGTAGTATTTTGATAATTTTCTAATTTTATATAAAAAAATTTATGATGTAATATTATTGATTCGTTTCAATGATATTATTTAAATAATAATAATAAATTATATATACAAAATCTAACATTGCATTTGCATTAAGAATGACTGACCACTGAGCGACGCCACCACTCGCTAATTGTTGATACACCACCTTAACCTCACAAGTCACAACTATTATTATTGAAAGTTTATGTGTATTGTTTAGATTGACTTTAAATTTAGGTGTTCAAATATATAAGAAATATATTCTTATAATTTATATATAAAAGATCATATATCTTTTTTTACACTTCTAATGCAAAAAAAGTAAGTAACACCAAGGAATGATTCTCAACTTCTCAAAATAGGTCCAGAATTAATTATTTTAAGATATTATAACTCTAGGATTTAGAAGTCTTGATAAATAATAAAAACTCACATATTATTATCAACCTGGCCTCCATTAATAAGAAAATAATGCAGCCTTAAATGCTTGGTATTAGTTAATTTGTTTCTTTAAAGCCATAGAAAATTAGAAAGGTATTAAAAGATAATGAAAAAGAAAAATAAGAGAAAATTAAAATTATATGTAGTGAAAAATTATATTAAAAAATATATATAGAATTAATTTAATGAGTTAAGTAATTCATTATATAATGAACTTTTAAATACATAATAGAATTTTATAATATATTATAAAAATAATAAAATATTATGAATTTATTAGATAATAATATGTGATAGTGTTGCTCATTATATATTAAATGATAAAATTTTGTAATACATTATAAATTATATAAAAATTATAAAATGTTTTGAATTTATTAAATAATAATATATGATAATATTGCTCATTATATATTAAACTATGTATCTTATTAAATTAATTTTTTATATATACATATGATCAGTTAAATTAAAAAAAAAAAATTTAAGAATAATGTTATATTTTTTATATATTATTTTAAAATTTTTAACTCAAAAATTAAGCTGATGGTAAAAATAAGTTGGATAAAAACAAAAACACCGACAATAAAGACTCAACTCAAAGGTATTAAAATTTACGAAACAGTCCCTCTTAGATTTGCTTGTTTGTCGAAGAAAACCCCCGTCTCTCACAAAATCTATTCTCTCATCATCAACCGCCTCAATCTCTTTTTCTCTTTTCTACTCTCTCTCTCTCCACAATCACTCTCTCCTCTTTGTCTATTTGCGATGTCGTAGTGCCCCTGTCGCCGGAACTCCTCGCCGCCGGCGAATCTCCGGCAGAAATTTATCGATTTTAGGTTTTTATATTCTTTCTATTGGATTTGGATTTGGATTTGGATTCATCGTGCAATTGTGATTTCGATTGTGGCTTTGCATATTAAGAGCAAAAGGAAGAGCTTTCTGTTTAAGGATTTAATTTAGGTTGCGTAGCCAAATAGCTTGAAACGACATGGCCGGGGGTCGTAAAAAAGGCGGCAACAAGGCAAAAGCCAAAAGTCAGTTGAGTTTGGGCGATCTTGTTCTTGCCAAAGTCAAGGGCTTTCCTGCTTGGCCTGCCAAGGTCGTTCTTTTTTTTAATCTTTTATTTTGTTTCAATTTCAATTCCTTTTTTCTTTTCTTTATTTTTTCAATTGCTTTATTATGATAATATGGGGGTACTCGTATTAGGGTTTTTGGCATTTCTTTTTTATATTTGTATTTTACAGTTAGTTGGAAGCTGTTGTTAAGTTGATATCTTTAGTTCTGAATACATGTATGCATTAAACTTTTATTCGTTTGGGTTTGAATGTTGATTCCTCTGTGTTGTGAATTTGGGACATTATGATGTTGGTTTGTGGCGTTCTTTATGTGGGGCTAGTGTTTTTTCCCCTATGGTCTTTACCAGTTTCTGAGTTACCCTAAAAAATGGACGTTGAGTAGTTTTACTTGTAGGAATATATAATGAATGGGTTTGAAGTTTGTAGTATTGAATTCATAGTGTTCTGTGTAGGAGCATTTGGCAACCTTAATTTCTAAACATAGCTATTAATTAACCAAATTGAGATATGTAATAGATAATGGAGGATTGGTGTATATTAGACGTGATATAGGTTATTTGATTTGGTTTAAAGATTCTCTGTTGGATTTTTGTGTGTTTGTTGTTTTTTTTCTGAACTTACTCTGTTTTGAGATATGGATGCAGTTTGGATTTTTCTATATAAATAAATCAGATTTGTTGTAAGCGCTAGATTCCAAGTGGAATCTTTTCCGAGTTTCTTAGTTCCTCTTCTTTTGGGAGCTCAGATTTTTTGCCATTTCAAGCTTTTGTCTCCATCTTCGTTTGTTTCTGGTTTTTGTTTAAATTTTGCGATAATATCACTTTGGTCTAAGGTCATTATTTGTTATCCTTGTGATTTACATTTGTCAAGATTTGTTACTATTTGAGGTTGATTTGTGGCTTTTCAGATTAGTCGACCGGAAGACTGGGATCGAGCTCCGGACCCTAAGAAATATTTTGTTCAATTCTTTGGAACACAAGAAATGTGAGTATTTATCATTCAATTGTGACATTTTTGTTTGTGAGTGGTGGGTGGCAAATATTCTATATGACTTGTTAATATATGTTGATAGCATTAGAGGAGAATCTTGATAGACTGCAATATCTACTCATTAAAATGCACTTACCGATGCTATTAAGTTGAGAAATATATGATTAGGAGAACAAGATCATGTTAAAGCCATTTGAAGTATAGGAACTCATTAGTTGTATATAGACATATATACTGTTAAATACTTCGACTAATCCTATGCTCATATCACTGTTAAAATCTTTTCTCCATTTTTGGGTAAGCACCACTAATAGTTAGGTATAACAAACCTGAACATGTGAAGCTACATTCTCATCATTTACTTTAATTGCAATTCTTGATTGCGGCTAATTTTGTGACTTTCATCTGTCTATTAATTGTTTTGAGTCTTATAGATTGTTGGCTTTAAAATTATCTTAGTTTTGTGCTAAGTTGTCGAAATGTGTATGGAGCATGGTTAGCACTCCTTAGTTGTTTAATAGGGGTATTGTTCACATTGGAGAGGGTTTTATAATGGAAGTAGAGGTCGAATGACAACGGTGGTGGAGCTTGGTGGGGTAGATTTCAGTTTTCAGCTTGGTAATGCAAGTTATGTTTGTCCTGATAGTGGAGGGGCTTAATCTAGCTTGCAAATATTAGGCAACTAAAATAGTTAAAGGTTTTCTTCTTTTCTTTCCTAAGTTCATATTTTTTTCATGAGCTCTGTTGCTAGCTTAACAGGTCTTGGGCTTTTAAGGATGCAGATCCTATTGCCCAAGATGATCCATTGAGCGGGTTGCACTTATCTCTAGAGATGTGAGCTTTTAGTCTTTGTGACTTTTTGTCCTTGTTTTTGTGGACTTCTAGTCTCTCTCCTTTGTGCATTTTCTTATATTATATACATCTCTATAGTTTCTGAGCCGAAATTTAAAAATAAAAACCTTGTTTTAAAGGTTAGTTAGGTTTTCTATATGAACTCTAAAATAACTTATAATTTATGTTAAAACGGTTGAAGTACGCTAATCATATTTTCTGTTGATGTGTATTATACCATGGTAGATCATCTTGCAATAAAACTATCAATGATATCAAAATCTTGAAATTGATTAAAGACAAATACAGGAAAAAGAAAGCATCTAATGGCTTGATCTTCGTTGTTAGTTTCTGCATTTTTTGTAGTTTCTGATAATACCATGAAACTTTAGATATTCAAATACACGATCAAGCATTGCTTGAATTCTCCATCGACATTTGGCATGTGGGGAGTTTATGGAGTCTATTGCCAACCTTTTCTCTATATTAGCCCCCTGTCTCTCACATTTGTGTTATTTAAGAAACCAAAATGAAAGCATCTTGTACGCGAGTCTATTTTGGTACTTTTAAAGAAACTATACTTTCTCTTATGTTTTAAATTCCCTATGGGTCTTTCGACAGCTTGTTCCATGCTTTTATCTGACATATTTTGTCCTTTTTATTCTCAGTGTTTGATTTTAATGGAATTTCTCTTGTTTCTCAGCCAAAAGAAAAGGGTTTTTAGTTTTACACATTAAGCTTGACGTGTTATAGATGAATTTATAGGTGTTCACATTCAATTGGACTGTTTTTACATAGTGTATAGTCATGCTTGGCTAGATAATACTATATGTCGTCTTGCTACTTATGGTTCAACCAGACAACATTATATGTTATTTTGCGTGTTTGTTTCTCTCTCTGTCTTACTTGAGCTTCTGTTGCTTATTCTTTGGTTGGTTGAGTTGATTGCTGCAATGTATTAGCTTCTCACTTTGCCCCTTCATTTTCTCCTCATTGCAGAGCTTTTGTTGCTCCAGCTGACATTCAGTCTTTGACCAATGAGTCGAAGAATAAATTGTTAGCTCGGTGCCAAGGTAAAACTGTTAAGTACTTTGCCCAAGCTGTGAAGGAAATTTGCATTGCATTTGAAGAGTTACAGAAAGAAAAATCAAGTGGATCAAGAAATGATATTGATAGACCCACACTTGGCTGTGAGGCTACTTCTGTTGATGGAGAAGATGTTGACTTAAAAGATGGGACATGTGCAGTCATACCCAATAGAGAAGCAAAAACTGCAGAAATAAGTGATTTTGGTTCTAAGTTGGAGCCTTGCTCAAATAGTCGAGGTGAAACTGACTCTGAAGATATGAAGCATTCTATTTCATGTCATGCAGACGATATAGGATCTCCAATTCTGTCATCTGAGAAAAACATTAAAGTATCTTATGGACCAAAGTCAAAGGAGGTACTATCTAAACTTGCTTCAGATAATGTTTCCCATCTAAAGGAGGAGGCTTCTGCTGATAGTAAGGAAGATGTTAACAAGCACCCTAACAAAGGACAGAAGGCATTTCCTAATGGCCACAAGTTTAAAAAAATGGCTTTTGGATCAAAGAGGGGATTCGATAGTGCAGTTGGAGGACAGAAAGGCAGCTCAGTTGTAACATTGTCAAAGGACGATAATACTGGCCAATGTGTTGATTCTCCACATTCTGGTGAGCAACTTAAAGACGTATTAGAAACAAAAGTTGCATCCAATGGCAGCATTCCAGAACTTTCACCAGAAGCTTCAAAATCATATTCAGATAATGATGGCAGGGAAACTAGAGAACCGCTAAGAGCCAAAAGAAGCTTCAAGGGATCAGATAATGTAGAGGACACTATTGCCAATTCCAAGGGTGAGGTTTCCGGTGATAAAAGGAGTGCTCAAGCTGGGACCGTAGGAAAGTTGAGGGCGGGGACAAATGGAATTTCAAACCTTGCCAAAAAGTCAAAGTGCACAGATCCGAAAGATGATGCTATGAAGGTACCCATCTCAAAACGCATGAAGAGTGGTCTTTCAAGTTCTAACATCATTGACAGCAAAGCAGCTGGAAGCTCAGAATTGAAACACTCCACATCCAATGTGAAGAGGGAAATGGTATTGGCATTGAGAGCCCACAGTGTCAAACGTAATGTTGGGTCTGATGTCTCTGGTGACGAAGCTGTGCTACCCTTAACAAAACGCCATAAGCGGGCATTGGAGGCTATGTCTGATTCTGCTACTCTTAAATCTGATGATAAAATGGGAAAAAATGATCACGAAGTTAAGAATGATATACCATGTCTAGATAACGTTAAACCTCTAGTTCCACAGCCAGCCAAGAGACGAAGAGCTGTTTGTTTATTTGACGAGGATGATGATGATGTACCCAAAACTCCGGTTCATGGAGGATCAACCAAAAATGGGAGAGGGCTTTCATCTGTATCTGATACACATCTAGAGAGTTCTGTTAGTGCTCAGAAGAGTATAAGTGCTAGTGCTAATGCTAGGGATTCTACTGGATGTGAGAATAGCATTGTGAAGGAATTGTCTTCACAATCACATAATGAGTCTGTGTCACCTGGTGAACTGGAAAATGGGGAGAGGAGACCTGCTTCTAATGCTGCTGGTGGTGCTGCAAAAGTAGAATCTGAGCAGTTATCATTGAAGGAAGCTAAAGCAATTTTGGTTTCCCCTAATAAGTCTCCTCATTTGGTTGTTGCATCTAAAACAGCTGCAGAACAGCATAAGGCCTCTAAACCTTGGGTTACTAAGGGGCCCAGTACTGGTTCTTTAAAGAAGGTTCAAGCTGGTAAGGGTTCAGGTCAGGTATCTGATAACATGAATTCTGCTCAAAATCATGTGCCAAGTCAAAGAAGTAAGCCAGCTTCTTCTGGAGAAAGACCAAAAACTACTCCAAAAGCAGCTTCACCAAAAGTAGCTTCACGTATAAATGACCGCGCTGTTTCCACAGGAACTTCAACAGAGCACAATTCTCTGCCCAGTGAAATGTATGCATGATCTCTCTCACTAATTGTTGAGTTATAAGGTTTTTATTTTTTAATCTTTTTTTGGTGTACATATTCCATCTTTTAAAGGGCTGCTTTTGTGGACCTCTAGTACTCATTTTGTTATGTTCTCTCTGCCTCTCAATAAAATTCTTCTGTTTTCTATTTTTTATACACATTTTTTTTCCTAATTACAGATTGGAATCTAACAGAGAAGCTAGAAGTAGTTCATTGATTGATTCCAAGACTCCGGACTCTGTTGTCTCTATGAAACTTCTTATTGCAGCTGCTCAGGCAAAAAGGAAACAAGCTCACCTGCAACAATTCTCTCTTGGAAATCCTAATGCTGCTTTTACATCTGTTGCAGACGTCCAGGGAAGGAGCCCCAGCCCGTCTGCTGTACAGTTATCGCTTCTGTCTGGCACTGGCAGCATGATACATGCAGATATTCAGGGAAGTAATAACACTAATTTAGCTTCACCAACTCATGGTCATCAATCAGTGGCCCAAGGTCAATTAGATACTGAAGAGGTTGAGGAGAGAAGAGTTAGTTCGGGGCACAGAGCAGGCGGAGGCTCATTGAGTGGTGGTACTGAGGCCGCTGTTGCCCGTGATGCATTTGAAGGAATGATAGAAACTTTATCAAGAACTAAAGAGAGTATTGGACGTGCGACTCGCCTTGCCATAGACTGTTCCAAATATGGTATTGCCAATGAGGTAGGCCAAATAGTATTGTTTATTTTTCAACTTTACCTGACGCCTTTTGAATTGGTTTTGGCACAAAATGGAGTTCTAGTTTCAGAATGGTCTTGATAGCCTGCATAATTTTTGGCTCTAAAAAATTAAATGGCCTTTTTATCCTAATCGTTATAAATCATTACCACACAAAATGATGAGATTTATTTCTTAAGGGTATGAAAATGATGCATAAAATATATTGTCAGAAGCTAATCAAATTTTCTAATTAGTCATTTTGTTGCTTGGGGGTTCATATATTTTGTTGCCCAAGTAATATTTTGATAGTTTGTGTTTTATTTTCCTTGGTGATTCGTTTGCTCAGATTTTGGCTTTATGTTAATATTCTACCAGACATTGGCTTCTTTCTTTCCGCGTAAATGAAACCATCTGCCATTGCCATGCTTTGGATTCTTGAGTTGTTCATCATAGATGTCCTTGCTGGTTGTGAGTTACCATGAATGGAATGTAATGGTTATGTAGGTTGGAAAACTTTTTCCTATATAGTTTGTGTTAAGCAGTTACTACATTTTTTTTTCTTTCTTTCGGCTTTTGGACCTTTGAGCTGGACCTCTGAGCTTTTTGTTTCTATGATCTATGAATGTATTTAGTCTATTGAGGTTAGTTATATTTTAATTTATGTTGGGAGGACCCCTGATATTATAAATTTGTCTTCTTCTTTTCTTACTGATTTCCCAAAACTCAGCTGGTTTTTTTTATTTTTTTTAGATTTGATTGATTCAGTTGTGAGATATTAAATTTTAAAAATTTTGTGGAGCATTATTCTCTAAGGATATCAATTGTTTATATGATGACCTACCAGATTACGTGGTTTTTAGCCATTTCTATTATTATTATTATTATTATTTTATTTCTCTTTTTTTGCATCTCTTGCTTCTGCAATTGGGAATTTACCTTCAGTTGTTCTTATACTCAAGTTTTCTCCAGGCTTAGAAAGTTTAGTAGTCTTCATTTTTCCTCATGGGCGCTCTTTGGAAAGATTGTCTTAGCTTGTGCTGAAAATTTTACCAACTTGAACTTCTGTTTTTATATATGAAAGGGGAATGAGTTTTGAAATTACAGAATGTATGGGGGCTTTGTTACTTGGGTGTTGAAGTGAATGAATGAAAATCTCATCTCTGACAATTATGGTACATTGCTGTGGTGATTGGCATTAGAATATTGAGTGTTGGTCAAAAGATTTTTAGATTGCAATACATTGACTGTGGTGTGGCCGTCTTTAAGAACCAGTTACGATGTCTAGAATTGTCTTTTTCTGGTAGGACCATCCCTTTGAAGCACATCCATGACCTTTTATCAGTGTGCATTAGTTTGTGAAAATCCATGTAGTACTTATCATTTAAGCTCAGATGCGCTAATGAATCTAGATCATGTTCACTGAGTTCTGACTTGGGTTCAATGGTGAAATTAAATGGTCTAAAATATTGTGACACTAAGTGATAGTGATAGAGGTAAAAGTCATGCTTTGTAAACTTTTGTTCCTGCTGGTATTTTTTGAATAACACTTTGCAAAAAATCTGACTATTAGCACTATGCCTTTTGAAGGGATTTCTGAACTACATGATTGTATGCAGGTTGTGGACCTCCTTATTCGCAAGTTGGAAAGTGAGCCTAGTTTTCATCGTAAAGTGGACCTCTTCTTTCTTGTGGATTCAATCACTCAGTGTTCACATAATCAAAAAGGTTTCTCTCTCTCTCACTGTGTGTTTGTTGTCTGCAATAAATGCTTATAACTGTTCATTATGATAAATTGTGCTATAATTATAAGATACTGTTCTGTGCTACATTTTGTCATTGGGTTCTTATTGGATCTAGTAGTTAAATGATATACTTAATGATGCAGAGTGTTGTATTATTGTATTCTGGCAATTGGATGAATGTTATGCATTACTAGGAATCAATATTAATCTTGTGTTTGCTTTTGTACTTTTTTCTGAATTATCAAACATGATTTAATAATCTCTTTAATTTCCTACTTTGTTCATTCTTATGATGTTTATTTAGGAGTTGCGGGAGCTTCTTACATTCCTACTGTTCAAGCTGCACTGCCACGTCTTCTAGGTGCTGCTGCTCCACCTGGGGCAGGGGCTCGTGAAAATCGTCGTCAGTGTCTAAAGGTAATTTTGGCTATTCTAATTGTATGACATCCTCCTCCATTTTTAGCTCAAGATGGACTGATTTTTGATATTTTGCCAGGTTTTACGACTGTGGCTTGAGAGGAAAATTTTTCCCGAATCTCTTTTGCGGCGTTACATGGATGACATCGGTATTTCCAATGAAGAGACATCTTCTGGGTTTTCCCTTAGGCGACCATCTCGAGCGGAGCGTGCTATAGATGATCCTATCAGAGAAATGGAAGGCATGCTTGTTGATGAGTATGGCAGGTATAAACCTCTATTGCTCGCTCTCTCATTATCATCTCTTTTCCTTTGTATATTTTATTCATAATTTTTTTAAATCTATATCAGAAGTTGAAACATAAATATTGTTGAAACATAAATATTGCAGCACTCATTTGTTTCACATTTTGTAAAATGCTTTGGTGTGCATCTAACTTCGACATTTTTGGGTTCTATTTCAATTGTATCAGCAATGCTACATTTCAGTTGCCTGGCTTTTTGTCTTCTCATGTCTTTGATGATGATGATGATGAAGAAGATGATCTTCCAAGCAGTATGGATAAGGAAGCTGGTCATGCTTCCCCAGTAGAGCTAACACGTGCTTCAGGAGAGTCAGAAACATGTGCAGTTACTCCAAATGACAGGCGTCATTGCATCTTGGAGGATGTGGATGGTGAGCTTGAAATGGAAGATGTTTCTGGACATCCAAAGGATGAAAGTGGTTCTTTTGAAACTGATTCGCGGCAGAATGACTCGGATAGGGTCTTGGACTCTACTTCAAATAATTTCAGCGAGGTCCCTCCTTTACCCGAGGGTTCTCCACCATTGCCTCCAGATTCTCCTCCTCCACTTCCACCTTTGCCTCCATCACCTCCCCCACCACCACCACCACCGTCATCTCCTTCCCCTCCCCCGCCTCCACCTCCACCACCTCTTCCATCATTGCCACCACCACCCCCACCTCCTCCTTTGGGCCCTCCACCGCAATTGGTATCACAATCACCAGTAGTACAATCACAACCTTCATTAGTGTCTCAACCGTCATTACCACCTCATTCTTCAGTACAATCTTCGCCACAGTTGGCATATCAGCCACCTATTCCTCGTGAATATTGTAACACATCCAATGTAAGACTTGCTTTTTGCATTTTATACTTCTTAGTGCCTCTGTGTTAATTAAATTTTTTTTTCCCTTTTCTCTTTTTTTTCCTTTACATCTAATTATTGGTATAACCATTGTAATTATTTCTTTTTCATGCAGGGTAATCAAGTTCTCCAAATGGCCGGAAATACTCCACATGGGGCTCATATTGACACTGGTGTGAAAAATGAAATGTTTCTGCAGCAATCACCATGCTTTATACCAACAGGAATGGGCAATTCTCGAGAACCTTCTGGATTTAATCCTTCAAGGCCTTTGGAATGTGGACACAATGATATGTATTTAAACCCCCAAGCTTCTCAACCAAACCAACCATTTCCGCAAGGTAATACACCTTTTGCACAGAGGCCAATGCATCCTGGCCTACCACCAGCACCTTCTAATCATTTTTCATTTCCTAAGCCGCCCATTCAGCAACACCCTCATCAGCATTACCCCCGCCCATATGCATTGCCATCACACCCTGAACAGTGGAGGATGCCGTCAGGTGAATTCAATGCAGATAGTCAGCATGGTGTATGGATGGGTGGGAGGAGAACTCCACCTCAATCAGGCCCTCCATTTGTTCAGGAAGGTAAGCAGTTGTTGTTATGTCCTAACTTCTTGCACATTGGTTTTAAAACCACGTACGTGCACCTTACAAATTTCGTCACAGATGCTGAACTGCATAAATATCCCCATTATGACTTGTTTGCTAAAATCTATTGTAGTTGCAATGTTTTTGCTTGAAACCAGTGATTCCGAGGCCGGATTTGATCTATTCTATGCCATCGTTTCTGCTTGTTAGGTTATGATTCCTTGTGTTTATAGGTTAATATATTTAATGCTATTAACTTCTATTTTAATTTGATCATTTTCTAGGCAGCCTGTTCTTATGTGGTGTTGAAATGTTTTACAGTTAGTTCTTCACTTGTGATTCTTTTGCCAATGCCATGTAAGTTTGAGTATACTGGCTTTGAGTTGGTGATTTGAAAATATTGGTTGCTGAAAATGATAACAGAGGATTATGCATGAATTAGAGGCTTGGCATATGTTTAATTAATTTAACAAATTTCACTTACCAAGTTTTGGCTATTCTTGAAGCTTGGAACCTAAAACTCTTAAGAAAAGTCTAGGAGCTTTTTCTAAGACTAGTCTGAAATGCATTCTCTACTTCTACTGTGGACATTCACTTTGCTTTTAATGGTGGAAGGAGGCTTTCGTTTTGTAGAAATCCTCTATATTCGCTGCTCTTGAGGTATTTGGCTTTTGGAGGAATAGAAGAGTTTTTTCATCTTGCAAGTAATTCGAGAGTACTTCCTAAGGAATGAAGTTCAATTGTCAGCATCTCTGGGCTTTGGTTTCTGAACAATGTCATGATTTCTTTTTTTCCTTGATGTGTGTTTTTCTTTTGTAATCCTCGGGTTTCTTTAGGCTAATTTCTGGTCCACTGCTAATGTAACTAAGTTTTGTTATTATTAAATTGTTTCATTGTTTTGAATAAAAAATGAGAAAAAAAACATGTTTCTCCCATAAAAAAATGAAAGAGGAAGAAAGAAACATGTTTGCATGCATGCTTGTGCAGCATAGATGTGATATGGGCCTTTTTTACTTGTGCTTGCTTATGATTATCCACCAATTACGTTGAAATCTCGGGAACTTTTATGTTTCTTGTAGTTCTGCTACATGTTTTTTTAGTTCATCTATTGAAGAGTTGTGCTGCATATTTCTGTGACAGGTTATTTTCACCCCCCTGTTGAAAGACAACCTACAAATAATATGGGTTTTCAGACCAATAATTTGCCGGCTCCTCAAATTCCAGGTGACCTCACCTTTTTGACAGGCTTAACTTGTTTTGGTTAAAGTGAGTTCAAGTAAAATTTGAGCTCCTCTTCAATCAAATGCTGACTTAATGGTTGAACTCTCCAGGTCATGGTGCCTCCCAGATGTTGCCATGTAGACCAGACATGTCAGCACTAAATTGTTGGAGACCAGCTTAAGACTAAGCCCGAACCCTCATCAAGTGTTTAGTGTAATTTCTCATTTCTTTACAGCTGATGTTCCTTGCCAGAATATTTGAGTTCCAATATTCAGTTCCAATGTACTGATGGTTTGGAGGAATTGGATATAAGTATTCCTTTCTCCCTCCCTCTCTCTGACCCAAGATTTTATATTTTCTCTGTTATTTCAGTTTGATGGGTTGGGAGGCAAGTTACAGATTTAGATTAGATTCTATAAGGGGAGGTTCACAATGTGGAGAAACTCAATTACTTGTCGAAGGCAGTGTTAGAGCTTGTGGAGACTCTTGGCAGGACTGTGTATATTGTAATTTTTCCTGACAAATGTATCCAGGGAACATATGCTTCCAAGTATAGGCCCATGTTTCTGACTTGGTTAGTACACCTGTTTCTAACTCTTGTAATTATACTGAATATCCTACATAAAGAAATTCATTTGTCAAGTAACAAATTTGAGTTTTGGTGATTTTTGTGATACATTTATTAGGCATTAATTAATTCTGGATATCTCTTTAGCTCATCACTTGCATTTTGTGTACTTTCCTAGCCTTTTGCATCCCTTGGGATTTTACATGCCTAAGTTACCATATGCATACACCTGATGATGACAGGTGTTGTGGTTGCATGGGAGAGAGCTCTCATCAAGCAAATTATTTCAGTTCTGTTAATGTTTGGATTCTGTAGCACTACCTATCGCTGAATACATGAATGTTATCCATGTTTGCATATATCTTTATAATGTAAGAGTGCCTGATTGGTGCCAGAAAATCTTTTGCGATGCCAATTCCACAATATATTGGATAATGGGGCCAGGATCTTTTTGAAGGATTAGTTGAATAGGTTTTATCTGTGGAGGTAATTGGAATAAAATTAGGATATTTATTTCGTGTATATGACTTGCTTACTCTTATTGGCATTTATAGAAAAACATCAATGAGAATGCCAGGATGAAAATCAATGAAGATGAAATTCTATGTGAACTTGCCTTTGAATTAAGCTCCATTATCATGAATGTGAGGATGTAACTTTTTTAGGCGTCTACACCCCCAGCCACCCATCCACCAACAGGTTGACAAAAAAATTCCCTGAACTAGAGAAACCTTATTTCACCGCAATTATTTAAAATTTATTTAAAGTAATTTGAGAAAAAGAGAAAGCCCTGTTCTCTCACTGCTAAAAGCTTTCAATGGCACAGCTGTGGAGTCTATCTGTGCTCTCGCTTGTCCTTTTTCTTTTTTGTTTTTCCTTTCTCCCTCTCTTGGGATAGCCATATTCTATTTTTACTGGATCATTATACATTTTAAGTTCAATAAAATAGTGATTCATAATCAATTTTCTGTACTACATCTGTGAGCAATATTTCTCAGTTTCCTGTACTACAGTAACCCGTCTGGATGTCTAAAATAAATGAGAAATGGAAAAACCCTAATCAATAAAATCTCAAAAATTGAGGGTTGAAAGGGACCGAGTACCAAGCGTGCTTAATCTTGTATCAGAAGGGTCTCTGTCCTAGCATGAGGACATAGGGATAGCCTTTTCCAAAAAGTTTTAGTTTCCTGTAACAAGGCAACATTGTGGTATCTGCCATTCCAGCATTTTGCTAGTCTTAGTTCATGTTGTTTATGGCCGAGGTGGCTGAGAAAGTTCAGGAAAAGTTTATAGATATTACCTTTTTCTGGTTGAAGAGATTAGTAAAGCTGTTAATAGGATGGTTGAGATTGTGAGTTTGTAAGATGCATGTCATTCTTATTTGTTGGGACACCAGATTACCCCTGGACTAACTCATGGATCACATTTTTAGCCTGTCAGCCCTAGAGTTTTTGTTAGATCATGTTGATTGGGAAGAGGTTGGATTGAGAATAATGTATTTTAGGTTATGACTCCTGTGGTCTTTTACTTCAACATGACATTTTGTATCAGAGTAGATGATTATTTTTCTACTTTTTCATACGGAAGCTTTGCATCTCTCAACTTTCAAGGAATTAAATGGACTACTTAGTAATTGGATTTGCACGCTTTCCGGCCTCAGGACAAGCACCGTGGTCATGCATGGAATGGGAAACTGGAACAACAATTCAACCCTGTAGGAGTATTGTTTAAAGGCTCTAAAGAAATGACCCAATGCCTTTTTCTTCATTAATGTTATTGGTATCTTGGTGTAGTTATTGGAATTTAGAATGTGGAACTAGTTATCTAGTTTTCTTCAGTTTAAGATCTGGTCTTTTTAATTTTAAGCAATCCTGATGGCTATTTCAGTTATGTTGGTGGCTACCTTGATGTTGGAGAAGGGTTACTGAACCATTGCCACCTGGAATGGAAATAACTAGTAAGCACGAATTGGCTGCTTTTGTTTGGGCATTCTGTTTACAGAGGTATATGGTGTGTGAATTCTTGGATATGGTGTCTAGTGGTGTTATGGCCTCTTTGAATTTCGGTGGCTTATAGTTGTGCCATGCTCCTACATGTATTATGAACTGTTATAGTTCATGTCGTATGCTGTAAAAATGGCATTATTTACATGTTAGCTATCTTGCTGCCATTCATCTTCTGTTTGCTGGGTCATAAAGTATTGACTGCTCATCCTAACATTGCTTTTATACCAAGTTGGATCTTGCTACATGAATTCTTTTCACACATCGTATAGTTAGTTTATCTGTGGCTATCGAGTCCTCAAGGACGATGTATTAATTTGTGTGCTTTTGAGTTTAAAAATTTTAGTGCATGCTTGTTTGATAACAGAGCATAGTCACTTTTTTATAACAGTAATTTTATCTGAGCTAGATGAGTTACATTTAACCTACTCTGAACTGACTGCTCTTTTTCAAATTTGTTTGGACTTGCTATTTTCTTATGAGTTAACTAAACAGGAGCAATGACCTTCGTGCTTACTTGCCTCCAAAACTCAATGCCCTTGTCAGTTTATTCCTTGCCCTGAAGTTTCTTTTCCTTGTGCTGTTCCTCCTTGTTTTAATTAGTGTCATTTGCTATTTGAGAAATTCCTCTATAACTTTTTGTTTCAGTTAAAACTCACACATACTGATATAATATATTGTACTTTTTCTGGTCTCGCAATGTGAGAAAGTTTGTGTGTCCTCTTATAGCAGATAAAAGGATCTTATGGTCAAAGTATGGAAGCCGACTTTTTATGCAAAAATGAACTGTTTCGGTTTCAGTATGGAAGATCTTACATATTAAGTTTGAATAACTAAGCTAGTCTTCATACATATGGTTGGGTTTCAGTAGCGTATCCTGTCTCAGGTATTTGTTTGGCAGCTGTATAATGTCTTATTTCGAAATTTCTGTTTGGTGGTTTTGGCTTACTGCCTTTTAATTGGTATTGTTGGTTCAAGAACATTGCTATTTCATTTGTTTGTTCCCAGAAAGGATCATTAAATCTTAAACCCATTGGCCTGACCAGATTTTACAAAATAATGGCGAAGATCTTGTCCATGAGGTTGCAAGAAGTCTTTGGGAACACTCTTTGTGAAGAAAAGGAAAATTCTTGTCGTGGTGTTGACCAATGAAGTTAATGTAGATTACAGAAAGGGGAAGGAGGGAGCAGTATTCAAAGTTCGTGTTCAGAGAACTTCTGAGTATCTGGATTGGGAGTTTTTGGATATTATGTTAGAGTTTAGGATTTTGGTCAAAGGCTGTCTAATATGTACTAACTTCTCCATTTTACATGGTATATCCAGAGTTAAAGTGATGGCTTCAAGAGCTTTGAGACAAGGGTATCCGCTTCTCCTTTTATGGTTACTTTTGTGGTAGACGCTCTTAGTAGCCTTGTGAGGTTTAGGAAGTTAAAGTGGAAGGGTAAAAATTTGGTCTCTCATTTTCCTGGTGAGATAATCTTTTTCCTCTCTGGTAATGCTTCTAAATTTCTCAATCCAATCAAAATTATTGACTTTTTTTTTGACCTTTCTGGAATAAATGTCAATATTATCAAGAGCTATATTGATGGTAATAGTGTGCAAGAGGAAAGGATTATTAATTAGCCTCGACGCTCTTTGTGGAGACTTACTCTTTTGCAATTGGTTTTATCTGGCGTTCCAACTTTCTTTCTCTTTATCGGGTCCAATGAAAAATGGCTGTGGATGTTTCCTTTGGGGGCTAACCAGAAGCGAAGTGAGATGCAAAATGATGTGTGGAATTCTGTTGTGGTTTGGAGGGGGTCTTGGTGTCTTCCTTAGATATATTTCTCAATGCAGCAGACTGGTTCTTCATTTTGTAGAGCTAATTGTTTGTAATCAATTCAAAATTAAGTTTTGAGTGGATAGATGGATCAGAGATGCAGCCTTGTGAATTGGAACTGGAAGTTTCAGTTCTGGAGATAGTGAAATCTTAAGTACAGAGAAGCATTAGAGTGTGCCAATTTTCTTGATTTTGTTGGAAGGGTCTCTCTCAATGAGATGGAAGAAAGACAGAAGATTTTGAATCTTAGAGGAAGCAAGAAAATTTTCTGCGAAATCATTCTTCAATAGCTTGATTGATGACATTAATAATTTTTTTCTTTGAGCTGTTGAAATTGATCAAGAAAGCTAACCAAGTGGGCCTTAATTCTTGACCAGACAATTTTCTGTGAAATCATTCATCAATAGCTTGATTGATGACCTTAATATTTTTTTCTTTGAGCTCTTGAATTTGATCTGGAAAACTAAAAAAATGGAGCTTAATCCTTGGCCAGAAGATTTTCTGTGAAATCATTCATTAATAGCTTGATTGATGACCTTAATGTTTTTTTCATTGAGCTCTTGAAAGTGATCTGGAAAGCTAAATAAGTGGGGCGTAGTTCTTAGCCTGGTCTATTGCATAAAACCTTGTTACTAATCGTTTGTAGGACTGACCATTGTCCTGTCTCTTAGCATCAGTGGATCAGTTTGTTGAATTTCTTTAGGGTCAGTTGGGTGATTCTCTCTTCCTGTTCTTTCCTGTGTCCAAACATTGGAAGATAACAAGGGTGGTATGCAATAATCACTACTTTTTTGGTTATTTGGAATGAAAGAAACAAAAGAATTTTTGGTGACAAAATAGGGGATTATTGGAGTCTCATATTGATAGAGTTACAATTAGGGCTTCGATGACTGCAGAGTTAAGAAAAGTTCAATTCTTTTCCATCCTTCGCAATTGCGAAGCTGCAATCTTGTTGAACATCTGTATCTTTTCTGCTTTTTGGTTGTTTTGGTTTGTCTTTATCTTTTTGGATTTCTTGTCTCTTCTCCTACGGGAGATTTTTGGGGATTCTTTTTTGTAATTAACTTGTTTTTTTTTTCCTTTTTATCTTTCTTATTGTATCGTACCCAGGCAATAGGGACTGACCTGATACTTTTGGACTTTTTGTTTTCCATTTTGTTATTCTACCTAAATTCATTAAAATTTTTGTTTCTTGTAAACACAAAACGATAAGAAAATCTACATGTTATGCAAAATATTGTTAGTAATTGAAGTTGTCTTTGCATCTTCTTTTGTGTGTGTGTGTGTGTTGTTTGGTGGGAGAGAGGAGGGGTTGGGTTTGCCGATTGTCTGATCAGGCTTCCTTGTAGGGAGAATCTCTATAAATAAACATGATGTCTACTTGTTCAATTATTGAAATTCTGGTGCAATGAGCACAATATCTTTGGTGATATGGATATGGAATTCAGTGTCTGAAGTCATTTTGAATTCTAATTTGTTATATGGGATAACAATACTGATTTATTGGTGGATTCAGGTGTTTGTTTGATAACATGCTTAAGGCCATTGCATGTCAATGGGCAGTTTCTTTGGTTCTTTGAATTTCAATATATTGGGGAATTTGGATGGTGATGAAACCTTTGTACAAAGCTATATTCCACTGCAATCTGAGAAAAGGAGAAGGGGTTAATGCACAAATGATACTGCTTGAGCTCACTATCTGTCTTGCGTATTGTGGCCCTAAAAATCTTGGTCAACTGGATTCAGGTTATGTGGCCATGGTTTTGACCTGGATTTGCTACATTTTCAATTCTCATACATGTTCATGTTCTAACCTTGTGTTTATCTAAATGTTTTATTCTATTCAATGATTATTAGCTTCATCCATGTTGTGCATTGAAAAGTAAGATTGACAAGGAAGCTATACTATCGGAAATCTCAACCAATTAACGGTGTGATACTATATGCCCTTCTATTATGTGGATATCCAATTAATGTGCTCTTTTTCGAGGCATTTAGTTATGTTTTTCATGTATTAATGAATAAAGTGTTAGTCCTTTATCAGTATTGGTCACAAAAAACGGTTGTCACTTGTAGGAGAACTAGAATCCATAAGATGCTTAACTCTACTTGGTAGTTTGGTGAAGTCCTCAATGAATGGTATGGCCTTTCTATAAGCTAAAAGAGCTTTTTTTAATGTCAAAAGCTCTATCTATTGAAATTGTTTTAGAGGCATTTGCTAATAAATTAAAAGTAGAGCTTTTGGGATTAAAAAAAAAACTATTTTGCTTCTTTGCTAAAATTTTGAGCTTTTGAGTAGAGGTTAGAGAGCTTTTTTAAAGCGTTGAATTATCCAAAATACCTTTATTTTATTTGAAAAGTTTTACTTTAGTTCTCTTATAACATGACCTAAAAAGCTTGCCGATTAAAGTAATTACACAATTTTTCCTAAAAGCTACGAGGGACAATCATATTACTAATATTTTTTTCTTAAAAGCTTTACCTGTGAAAGCTCTACTAGTGTGAGCTCTACTTGAAGAAGCTTTATTTAAATAGTCATACCAAATAGGCCTATAGAATTCTAGAATTGGTAGTAAAACTATATTTTGTAGTAATTTTTTCTAATCTTTATTCCGATCTTTAACAAATTTCAACTATGGCATTGTCATTCATATATTGTTATTTTCCTTTTATATATATACATGGTGTCATGTCCCACATTGAATAGAAATTGGGTAGATCTTAGGTATATATGAGTGGGTGGGCAGCATTACCTAACAGGCTAGTTTTTTAAGCCAATGATAAGCGCCTGGCTTATGACAAGTGGTATCAGAATAGACTTGAATTCTCATTAGCATGTGGGTCCCCATAATTGTTCCAATGGAGATTGTCATATGAGATGTGGGCCCCTCATGCTCTTAGGGGATAGGTAATACGAGTTAAGTGGGCCCTAAAAATCCTATGTCTTGAGCTCCAACAAAAAGTTCAATGTGGGTAGTGGGTCCCTTAGTCTCAAGGGGGATGGGCACTATGGGCCATGTTAGCCCCTGAGTTTGGGTCAAATCGTAACGAGGGTGTTGCATGATTGGGTAGGGGAGAATGACACGTCCCCCATTGAATAGAAATTGAGTGAATTTTGGGTATATATGGGCCGGTAGGCAGTATTATTTAACAGGTTAGTCTTTTGGATTAATGGAAAGCGTCGGACCCGTGACAATGGGTAGGGATACATTAAATTAATTTTTTGATCGAAAGTGATGACTTAAAATTTTCCAGCAATTGATTCCGTTGTTTAATGCAATGGTCTAGATGGTTGATGAGTGCAATATTAAATATTGCTTTTGACCTTAAATCTCTTCTACTAAAATGAATGAAATCAATGGATGAAAATTTTATCCCATTTTAGTTCAAAAAGTTTAAGGTAATCTATCCCTATGCATTACAAATATAATTCTACAAGAGCTCAGACTTTGGCAATAAAAGGTGGGATGGGCACTTGGGTTCTGAACTCAAACATACTAATGTAGATTCTTGTTATGGTGCAATCGTAACTGTTGTGAAGGTGGAGAACCAGAGTTGGTGAGAGTACAAATGAAAATGGGGATGTAAAGTCTATCTTAGAATGAGATAACTTGAGGAGTTTACATTTTACTTATTAATGTGATACATAAGCAGTTTAACCAAGTACATTAGACATCTGCAAATGAATTGATTCCTTGTCAAGGAATATTGGCCTCATTTCTATTGATGAAGAATTTTAAGGAGATCTCTTAGTCAAACAGCACCATCTATATCCCAAAGATATGTTTATATTGAGCCTTTTATTCAAATCAGAGATTGCTTTTTGAGACTGTGAATCCAAACATTTTGTTCTTCACACGCAATTAAAGTGGTAATTGTGGAAGACTGCAATATTGAGAAAGAGATTAGAGAGAGGGAGAGAGAACATTTTCATAAACATGGAGGAGAGATACCCTTTCGGTTATTTGGTCTACTTGGTGTGGTATAGGAGTGTCTAACCTTGTTGGATGGCTATGTTGTGAATGCAGACTTAAAAGTAGATCTGAATTGCTCTGGAACTAGAATTCTTGTTTTGCCAACAGGGCCATCATATTTATTTATTTATTTATCTTAAGTCTTTATATTACTGTGCTAAATTTGTTTGAAAAGAAAATTGAAGGAAATCTGTTACTGAGGACTTTTGTGTTGTGTACTTTTGTACCATGCTGTGCAAAGGTGCACATGCTTGCATTTGTATGAGTGCATTAGCTTTTTTCTTTTGGCATTCAAAGGGTCCATTGACATTCTATTCCATAGATGTTAGCTTGTGTCGACATGTGATTTGTGGCGATAAGTGTATAAAAGTATCTTCTAGAATAACTCTTTACTTTTTCACGTGGTGAATGTGAAATGGAAGGATTTTTGAGCTTTTGGTGAGATTGAAGACCTTTGCATGAGCTGAATCTTTGGTGTGCTATGCTCCTCCTTGCCTCAAGTTCTCAACCTCAGGCAGGTGGCCATTGGTACTCCGAACATCCGACTCTTGGTTGAAATCCAAGGGCCATTCATTCAGCCCACCTACTAGTTGGAAACCATGATAATGCCTCTTCTTATACCTCTTTAATTGAATTTCTAGGCTTTATCTCTTCTTCATTCTGATTGTATGCTTTTATTTTTGTCTTCAACTCATTTCCAAGTGTCCATCTGTGTAATATCTGGTCTCTGTGATTTGCACCGCCTTTATAGAAAAGAAAATTCATCTTTTGTTTTTTGCTGTTTACAGGTACTGTATTTTGATTTTATATGTGGGATGTTTTTGTTCCTTAGTTTTCTGTGAACAGATTGTTTGCTCTTTACAAGTTTTATTTTTAATTAATACAAGCCTTTGTTTCTTAAAAGAATATAACGCAGGACACATTGATAGAAAGCCATTTTGTGAATATGTTGCCTGGTAGTCTTAGAATTAGGAGCGACTTAGTTACTGCATCCACTGATACGATCTCATTCACTCCCAGTAGTGGCAAATTGATTAAAAGTATGTATATTTTTCTTTTACCTGGATAAAAGAACAAAAGTAGTGGCAAATTGGTTGACTACTATCCCAATATTGATTTTATTTCTTCATATAGATCTTATATCTCTTTGTTTTGTAAATTTTTATCACCTTTCCTAATGAATTTTGTTCTTTCTATCTATAGTTCATTATTGTGATAGGTTTTTGCACCAAATGAAATGTGTTTGCAGCTGGAAATTTGAGTTTTGTTTTTTTACAACTCGACAGTAGTTCCTGATGCAACACAAGCTTGTTATATAGTGTTTCTTTGGAGAGCTTGCTCTATGCTATTTTCGTTTTATTGTCTCATTGCATTTTAAACAGTTAAGCTTTTGTAAATGTAGAAAGTCTGCCTTGGAAGTTGGAACTGTATTCCCATGTAATAATTGTTTTGCCTACTATTAGATGTTATGTTACATACTGGAAGCCTAAGTGTGACATCTGAGGGTTCCTTTATCAGCAACAAGGATGAACCTAATTGGCATCAGTTAAAAGACCACTTTCCATTTTCTTAAATGAACCTCCATTAAGGATTTGCATTAATTTCTCTCTTATTAGGATCCCAGGGTACATTAAGATATAAGGGAGGCTTGTTTTACAGGGTGCTGGCTGTGGATAGAAGTGTGTTTTTTACTGTTTGTTCTCCTACTTCCTTGGGGAAATGCAGTGCAAGCATATTATTGTATGGTCATTTGTTCTTTTACTTGTTTCTTTCGATTTTGAGGCTGTTGTTTTTATTTCTAGTTTTCTATTTTTATGTTGGGGACTAGTTAGCTTTACTGCTTAAGTGGTTGCTTAGGATGATATCTTATATGATCCATCATAATTTCAAGTCTTAAGAATTGTAAGGATCACGATTTCTAGATCATAAGGCTCCATTTGTTTTAATATTTATGTAAAAAGTTTCTCATTTTGATTATGCTGGAGTACAGTCAAATACATTTAAGTAAGGTCAGATTCCAATGTAAAGAAATATTCAGTTTAAAATCTGGGGTTTCTCATGTTTCAGTGGGCTGTATAGACCAGAGAAATTTTCACATCGGCTAGTTAAAATATCTGTCAAGATGAATGGAGCCTTAAAGTGTAATACCTTATGGACTTGAAAATTTTCTGTAGATTGTTCTGCTATAACAAACAGAGCTTAGACATGTTTACTTGAAGTTGTACCCCATTTTAGTAGGCTTCCTAGGCTTAAAACAATTGACCTTTTGGGTTTGTTACCATGTTGGAGCTTTTTTTATTTTCCTTTTCCTTTTTCTATTTTCTCCTCCTATCTAATCTATTTGGAAAACTTGGTTATATGTGAAACAATTTTCCGTGTTTTCAATTACAGAAAATGATTTTATGTCGGCTATTGTTTAGCTCATAATAGAAGTTACTTTTGCATCTAATTTTATGTCCTTTCTACTGGCCATGGAGAGTAATTGCTTCCTTTCACGCTATTTGTAGATACTGTCTGTTTTGGATATCGTAATGGCATATTGCACACTAGTCTTTAAGAATTATTAATAAAGAGATTTATTTCACATGAATTTTTTTATGGCTTGCATGTGATCCATATTATTTGATCAAATCTAACACTTTGCCTTCTGAATGCTGGATTTTAGTTCTAATAGTGCAGGACTATTCATTCACATAGGGTACTGATTGTTTCTGTAGCCATATTATCATCAATAGTCCATGTGTAGTATCAATGATACTAAGTTGAAGCTACAGATAAGACCATAGTTATCTTCAAGGATCAAGATTCCTTTCATGGATTAAACAAAATCAAGATCTCACTGAAGCCTCAAAAAGTAAAACGAAAATGAAAAATTTACGGGTTACACTTACAATCCAACAGGTAGCTTCTTGTATGAGAAAAATGTGCAAAATATAGATGGAACAAGGAAGAAAGCATTTTGTCTGTGTGTGATAGTGGAAGCTGCAAAGAGAGAGAGAAAAGCTGTACACATAGAGAGAGATGTCAGGAGCGAACAATGAAACTGTTTCAGAGGTGAAGCGAAAACTCTTTTTTCCAAAAAGGATGGCTGATTAAGATGATGTAGGGAACACAAGTACTGGAAGATCAAAGTTATTTGAATGTCTTAGAACTTACAAGCTATTATGGGAATTTGTTAAAGAAGTTTCATGACTTGTGACTTTTCTGTACAACATAACCTAATTTCATTACCTATTGTCGAAGTTATTGTTTTAGAAACAACTGTCTACTTGGCACATTGGAGAGGAAGCATGTGTTTCTTGCGGAAGCTTGATGAATTCTTTTAGCAGTCCATGGCATGTGCACTCTCTCTTTCAACTGATCATTGAAATTTCTTTAATGCTTTTACCTACTTATAGTATGGAAAGAATAAAAGATAATGAGTTCTTTTGTGTGATAATTACAAGAGAGATACTTCTGGTTATTGTTTGTCTGTCTTCGTCTCTATGGTTAGAGATGGAAATGCATTTTGGATTTATCCTTTAGATGAGGTACAAATAGATTGTCATGGTGGCAAATATAACTTTTCTGTCAATATTGATAATAAACCATGTTTGCCTTTACATCCCAACAATTGATTTGCTGATTCTGGTCTTGTATGATATCTATGTTCTTTTAGGTGCACCTTTTTGTAGTTTTTTCTTGGATTTAGGCTTCATAGAAGACTGACATCCTTTAGGCTTATTCTAGCAAAGGAAGTATGGTCCTCCCTCTTAAATTTCAGCACAATGATTATTATATTCTGTCTGAAGTTTTTACTAAAGTGGCTATTATTAGAGGACAGGGTGTTTTTGGTTCCTAGCTTTTATTTTTATTTTCTATTTTTCATTTATATTAAATGTGGTGGAAAACCTGTTGATTAAGCTGATATTATCATAAATTAAGTTGGAGTAACTGAAGTGATGTTTATAGTGTGATTAAGTTTCTAGAATCTTTGTTTACCAATTGTCGAGGAAATTTTAGTCATTGAACCTGAGTTTAATTTACTGTTTGGCAGTTGTTTCTATGAGTAACAGAAAAGTGAACATGCAATTAATGTGTGGTCTGGCTTGCCATGTTCCTTCTTCCTCTCTTGTTTGATATTCAAGTATTCAACATTAAAGCTCCTATCTTTCCCGAGCTTTTATTTTATTTTGTTTTTTAAAATGGGAAAAGAAAGCAAATTTGTGATGTGCTCAATTGATTCAGGAAGTGGTAGCAGGAGGATGTTCTTTTCCCCTTTTTAAATTAGTACTTGTGCATGGCTTCTTTATTATCAAGCCAGTTGAAGCAATCTTTTTCTCTCATTTGTTAATTGGAAATTCAGTAATGGAACAGTGGGGTAGCTGAACGTGATATTCTTGCAGGTTTTGGCAAATCATGAAGCTGGCATGCCTTAGATCATGGCATTTCTTTTTTCTGTCTTGGAAGAATGAGAATAGAGTTTCATAGCAGACAAATTACAGCAAGATGTCGAGGTAAATATTTGATGCAGAATCTTATGCTGAGGCAATTATCTTATATAAATATATTCTACATAGATAAAGTTTTATTCAAGAATTTCTATCTCGAAGTAACAGTAGTGCTCCCAAATATTTTAAAATTTGTTATTTTCTGTGAATAATTTTTTCTTCAAACTTTTAATGAAATACCTCTATTTGTTTTGCCAAAATCCTTGATTGAATTGCCTTTCTCTTTTCCTCTTAAAATTTTACTTTCAGTGAATTATATACGCAATTGTAGTGTCTGTATACATAAAATTGCAGATATGTAGTGATACAAATACCATCTATAAAATATGATATTGTATGCCATTTGCCTTATGAATTGTTTCATTGGCAGTTTATATTTCAAACATTATTTTCATGTATTGCTTATTTGATTGGCCAAATATAAATACTAGGATTCAATAGCCAATATACTGAGTTACATATGGATATTGGATTTTAGTTTTTAGTTGGAATGGTTTTCAAGAAGTAAGAATATCATATCTTATAAATCCTTAAAAAATTAGTTTTGTAATAAGTTGATTTTTGAAATACCACCGTAAAAGGATCTGATGAGAGTATAAACCATATAATTTCGTCCTCACTTCTTTTTGTGTAATAAGTTGATTTTTTAAATACAACAGCATCTGATGAGAGTATGAACCACTCATCCCCTCTTTCTTTTTCTGTTTGACTCTTTAACTTTTACCCTGTTAAATAGGGGTGGGCATGGTATGGTTTGATTCTGTTTTCTTTAGAACCAAACCGTGCTGAAAAAATTCAGAAAATTTTAATTTTAAAACCAAGCTGTACTGATTGTGTGAGAACCGGTTCTGTTTGGTCTCCTAAATATTTGGGTTGGATTGGACTTGGGTAATTAGACAAGGTTTGCATTTGAATTTCAAAGTTGAGCTTTACGTTACACTAAGTTACAATACATATATAGCCCATTATATGTGGTCTTTATTGACTAAATAAACCTGGTGAAATTCATTTTGATCCTGCGTGCTCTTCAGGGTGAGTGAAGCAAAGTTTGGAAGAAAGGTTTTATTCGAAGTTCTTAGCCTCTAATTTTGTTTGCTTAATACATGCCCTAAGTCTCCTGGAGGGAACTTGGTGGTTGAATTTTGCATGCATGAACCAGAGGGTTTTGAAAGTCAGCAAAGTACATCTTTTTGTTAGGGGGAGCCAATTTTCAATTTTACTCCTCTTTTTTTTAAAATGGTTTTGATGTTAATTCCTTTAAGAGTAGTCACCATTTATGTTGAATCACTTTTGTTGCAAAATAGATGGACAAAGATTTCTGTTTAATATTGTTTTTGTCTTCCTTCCATTGCATGTATCTTTTGATGCGTTTTCGGGGATAAATGGGATTCCAGTCTAGAAACTTGGTCATGTGGTCCTTGCTATTTTCTGGATGGTATCACATAGAGACTAAAAAGATTGTAACAGCTAAAAAGGTTGAAATTTTGGTGAAGATTTTTTATGCTGTATTAGATTGTCATAATGCTTATGGAAACTTGTTTAGAGTCCTGCCAGCACTTGGTAGGAACTTGGAATTTGGTAAAAAACATGTAATACTCTAAATATTAGGTAAAGGTTGTAACAGCTAAAAAGGTTGAAATTTTGGTGAAGATTTTTTATGCTGTATTAGATTGTCATAATGCTTATGGAAACTTGTTTAGAGTCCTGCCAGCACTTGGTAGGAGCTTGGAATTTGTTAAAAAACATGTAATACTCTAAATATTAAGTAAAGGAAGCCTGAAGCTTTTCCTTACGATTCACTGCTGATCGCAGGCATTTGGTTCAGAACCCAGAGTATTAAGAAACTGTAAATTTCATCTGGCATCTAATCTTACATTTGACAAAAGGAAGTAAAACTCCCAACTTGCTTTTCCGGATCCTCTAAGCATCATCGCCATTATTGATTTAGGATCAGTTTAGAATTGCTGCACTTTTGTTTACTTATAGCAGCACAACTTCGTAAATACTCGCAATTTTACTTTAAACAATCAAAACTAAGTTTACCAAACAACAAATTGTTAAAAACTCTATATAAAAGCTACACTTTCAGACATCAATTTGATAATTTATGTTTTGGACTGCAACATCACAACTTTAAATAGAGGCTTAATGATACAGTTTCAACGCCATGTGGTAGGTAATGAATTCAAGATATAAAGCCAAAAAAATGAATCAAGTTCTCAAAACATCAACTGCAACCAGACAGATACTCAAAAAGGAACCAAGTAAATTTTTGGCATGCCTAAACTAGATTGCTATATCACAAAAGCAATCAGTAGTCAATTTCAATACAGAATATTATTATGCCCCACAAAATTGTATAAACATCTATGTATAAAACTAGCTGACTTAGTGTATTATTTGATTTTCCTGTCTACTCTTCCTATTTATCCCAAGGTTTTAGGATCTATAAATAAACAAAGTTAACATCAAAATTGTCAAAGCATATTTGAGCATTAACTTTAACTAATCAAGTGCATCAAAATTGACAAAATTGTCAAGGCATGCTTGAACTCAATTCTACCATGACTCTTAAGGCATCAGACTTGACTATGTTATATGCATTGTAATGGAGTACACATTAAGAAATCCTAATGATATTCATTAGATAATTATGAAAATATATCACAATGATTAGATAAGACTTTTTTATTTTTTTAATCAGCGAAGATACAATAAAGTATCATAATAAAACTTATATCAAATAGAAATATTAATTTTTATTATAAATAAAAAAATTTGATTTTCACATAGGATAAATTTAACCTTAAAAAAAAGATATCTAACTCATGTAAGAAAGATGATTATACAAAAGTCTGCCCTCAAATAAGAGAGAGAGATTAGTACCTCAACACTAATACAGAAATAAAAATGCATCCCAAAACTTAATTTACTAAACACCCAGCCCACAACAACAACTGAAATATATAGATCCAGGAATCAGTCGACGACGGAGCTTGTGGTTAACAGAACAATAGATACGGCTTGGATCCAAAGATGTAAAGGCAATGCAAAAAAAGAAAAATAACAGTGGCTCGCCGGATTTTGGCATTGACTTTGTACAGATCGACATCCACGACAAAAGACTATAGAACTGCATGGCTGTCGGAGAGAGGGCGTCGAGAGAGCACGCACATTGGCCAAACTCCAGCGAGCTCTGACGAGGGGGAAACTACTGATCAGAAGGGGGGCATTGGCTCAATGGTGGAGGTAGTGAGCTATTTGGCTGCTAAGGGGTGCGGCAGCGAGGGGCAAACATCTTGCTTTAACTCTGCGTGACATCTTTGCAGTGTCAGTTCCTGACCGGATTGAGTGAAGAAGCCACCGTAGGCAGAGGGAGAAAACTGGAAGAAGCAAAACGGATAACAGAAAAAAATGGAAAACTTATACCGAAGAAGAAAAAGAAAGCAGACCTTGATGGAATTTATTAATGTGAAAGTTGAGAACTTATTGAATGCACTTGCTTGATCATATAATTTTAATGGTGTACATCTGTAATGTATTATTTATATTACATTAGTTTTTTTTTATTTATAATTATAAAAAATTATTTTTTTGTTGTAGGTAAAGTATTTATTTGGTAGATGTTGAATATTTTCATTTGAAAGATTATTTAGGTTCATATAAAGGTGAGCAGTATTATCTTCTAAATTTTCAACGTAAAAATTAGCTAAGAGAAAAAAAAAAAAAAGAAAACTTTTAACCATTACATTCTTTTTTGAGATACATAATAGAATGAACATTTGGTGTTTGAAAAAACAGATAGAAAATTTTAAGTTCACATGCCTAACTTTTCGTTTAGCAGGCAAGTTAAAGTTATTGTTGTTTTAATGATTCTTTATAATTTCATTAAAAAAATGCTGAAAAGAATAGAGAATTCAAACTATATGATAATAATGAAGACAACAAATGAATAAAAAATTTACAGAAATAGATTAATGAAGATCAAACTTTAAATTTGTACAGTGTACGTGAAATGGGCAAGGAGTGTAATAAAATTATGCACCATTGATATGATTTTTTTATTCAAGAAGTTGTAATTTAATTTGCTATTGATATATTTTGATTTCTAGATATTATTAATTTTATATCATATGATATATTCAAAATTATTATTAATTTGAGTTTTGTAGGTTTCATTTTGTGTAGCATTTGAAATATAGTAAATACTTAATTGAATTAAAATTAAATTTATTTGTAGAAGTTAAGTTTTTATACAAAAATGAATTTAAATTAAAGATTAATTTAAAAATATTATTTTGTGTAAAATAGATTGAACTGTTTAAAATTTGAATATAAAATTTATTAAATATCTTTTTATGTAATTTTATAATAAATAAATATTTTTAAAAATGTATAATTAATTAATTTATTATTTTAAAAATTTTATTTAATTGATAATTAAACGATTAATAATTTTTTTTTAAAAAATTTATTTTTAAAAATTTTATTTAAAAAACCCAACTCAAAAAGCCATAATCTATTAATGTAGCGATAACGCGTGCAAGAGATAGGTTCAATATTCTTTTGATTCTTAAAATACCTGGAATAATAAAATAAACTTAACTTTTATTAATCAATAGAGTACTATGAATTTAGATTTCATTAATTAAAAAAATACTGAGAAATACCGAGAAAAACTGAAACCAAAAATTTATTCCATAATAAACAATCAAATAACAATTCTCTCTGTCAAAGATACAAACGGAACCATAATTACTTTTCTCCAGTGCTTAAAGCATTACCCAATTAATCCTTTGTTGTATGAAAATGATTAAAAAAAACCCATAATGTTATAATTATGATGAAAGAATTCAATTTTTTGAGAGTAACTATTTAGTATTTTACCACATATATAAATATACACGTCAATATTTTATTTAATGTTTGACTTTATTATTATACACTTGCCTATATATAATTTTCACCTAAACTATTAAATAAAAAACCAAGCACGACTTTGCACGGTGGCTACTAAGGGTAGCGCCTCGCTTTAACATGGAGAGAATTATATTGGGGGTTGAGGCATGCCTTAAACCTTTATAATTCATTGCATATCCATGAAAGTTTAATTGAACCATCATATATATATATTAGAATAAGGACACGTTTGTCCTTAAACTCCATCTAATTTTTAATTTTGTTTCAATTGTTTTAAAGTATTTAATTTTTTTCTACTCTATTAGACTCTTATTATTTAAATTGACAATTAAAGAGTAAAATTATAACTAAAAAAAAAAAAACATTGACATACAAGATATTTTATCATGGCCATATGCCAAATGCTCATTAACTAATAATTAAAGTTAAAATTAAAATTTATATTTTAATAATTTAAACTATAAATTTTGTCAACTCCGACCATTATTGTTGCCAAATCATAAGCCCCATCTCACATTTGTTAGGGATAATGTCCTAAAAGTATATATTTGTATTATTTTTATGAAATAGATAAAGTTATAATTTTATACTTGAAAGTGTTTATAATGGTATGACGTAAATATAAATTTTTTTTTTGTTTATTTATGTAATCATAACCTTAGTATATAATTATCATATACAAGAGGATTAAGGTCATAGATAATAAATAGAAAAAATTTGTAATAAATTAATTAAAATTTGAGATTTTATTTAAATATTACTAGTGCATCTACAGACATTAAGAATGTGGTAATTTTATCCGAATTACTAATGTGGTGACATTATGGTGGAGACACTTTATATAATATGATTATATTAGATTATGTTAGGGTTGGTGCTTACATGCCATCCCTAAATGTACATATACTTATATATTTATACAAGTGTATATTTCTATTAAATCGTTAATACCTATTTAAATGGTACCATGCAATGTAACATTACAGATATTGTATGATATGAAGGAGTTCATATATGATTTAAAGGAGTTTAGATAAGGGCCTATAGTTAACTACGCTAAGAGATATAAATGTTAAATATTTGCACAGCTAATTGTTAACTGGTTATAATATTCAACAAAGATCAAAGAGTTAGAATCTTGTCTGTAATGAGATATAGACCCAGGAATATACTAGTAACTGCATAGCTGCAAGAATTGTAATCAGGTGTCAGGAAATGTTAGTTGTACAAGTATGTTCTCAAATATTGTCATTGCTGATGCATGTCTGTCGTTAGATGCCCTTATATAAATCAGCGTATGACGTACCTATAAGGTATAGATGGTCGTTTCTAGTAGACTATGAGCTTGAAGCTCGTTTTGATATATGGGTATTCATTTAGGACTGGATATGGAATAGACTCATAAGGGCCTCCGATAAACACCCTATATAAGTCGTCAACAGAGGGTTTTCTCGAGTTGAGTAGTATACGTGGCCCTTTGACCTGAGTGTCACGGTGGGCTTGTAAGTGATCCACCATATTTTGATTCCACGCATGTCATTGACCTTTCATAGTGTGACCACTGGGTATGGTCCGATGCTTATAGAGTCCGATGTGTACAGATATGAAATTTGTTAGCTTGCATTAGGAGTTAGATATCCAGATGCTTTGAGACTATATCTCAGAAAGTCTTGTGGCCACAAGCATTAATCCCGGAAAATAGTTTCTGTCAGGGTGGAACAATATGTGCAAACGCCTTTGCCATAGATGACATAGATGAGCACATGGGAATTTGACGGTGATAATCTATATCCTCGCACATTCAGGTTATCATGACGGAATAACTATACGTCTACGTTGTAACCTCAGCTTGGATGGTTAACGCACTAATTTATAATTTTCGTGACGTATGCGTAGGGTAATATTCACGGATTCATAAAATAGTTCCATTTGATGAATCGGGTGTGGACCTAGAGAGTCCAGTGATATGGAGTGTACATGTTGTACACTAGGGCAGTGTGCCAGATTAAATAGTTTAATCCAACAATATCTAGCACTACCACGAGAATACGTGCGTGTCTGTATTTAAGCGTTAAATATAATAATTAGTCAATAATTGTTATTTACTAATTGTATAATGACACATGGCGTGCTGTGCACCATCGGTTGAGTTTACTCAAGTGTGAGATTTGGTGGGACCCATTAAAGGGTAGACTTGATAACTATTCATGAGGGGTAAAATAGTCATTTCACACAATGATTATTTAATTATTAAATAATCATAATATCTCATTATTATATATTATAATATATTATTTTATTATATAATAGTGCCAAATAGTTGTCAACCATTATTTTTATATTATATTATTATTTATTATAATAATGCTACCTTTCCTAAATGGTTTCCATGTGTAATATATTATATTATATAATATTATTATTACATATCTATATTTTTTGAGATTGTGTGTGTGTGTTTGGTGGGTGAGGGAAATAAAAATGAAAATGTTTCATTTTTTCCTCGAGTAAGCCGAGTGAAGAAATGAAAAAGTAAATAAAATTGTTTCATTTCTCTTGTGTGGCTGTGAGAAAGGAAAAACAAAATGAGTTTGTTTCATTTTCCTTCTTTGAGGTCGAGAGAAGCAATTGTGAATTTCTTCAATTTTCATTTATTTCCTTTTAGGGAAAAAGAAAAATACACACAACCGGCCATTTTAAGATTTTAATAGTTAAACCTAGTACTGGATTAAAGAGGCCGTTGTTCTAGCTCGCCAAGCCCACCAAGTTAGTGATTAGAATTGCTAATGAGTTGGTCTCTATACAGACTCCTGGGATACACGTGTATAATGTTACACGTTATGGTGATTTCTCAACCCTTCTAATATATTAATATGATTAATATATTATTTATTGTGTTTATTGTATGTTTTAAATTTTTTGCTGCATTAAATATATATGAGATACGTATTTTATGCATTAAACACAATTGCACATGCATACTCCCACTTATATTAGACTCCCGACAGACTGTACCAGATATAATTTGAATTCATATGTAAAATACCGTTATTAAATAAGAAATCAAATAACATCAACTGATGATCATATGTGGATTAACCTCAATCTTGAGTGGTCATAAACTCCTTTTTGTGTCATTGTGTCATTTAAAATGCTTGTTATGGTTTGTCTGAAGAATATGCTAAAAATTTGTATTTTGGTGGCGTAGTGAGATAAGCGATTAGGAATGTGATTTATAGATATGGAATTTATTCCTTCTTAACGAAAGTTAGAAAAAAGGTTCCTTTAATGTTAATTCTAGAACTAGACAGTTAAAGAGCTTAATTTGTAACAAGGTTAAAAATTAACTGTTCACTAATGAATTAATGGTATTTAAGGATAAAGAAGTAATTAGAGAGGTAAAACAATAATTTACCTAACTCTAATTATGAATCATAAATGGATGGTGAAATTGCATATTGTAATCAATGGACTACTTTGAGTTTTCTGAATAAATTTTATATACAATTTCAAGGGTGCAATTTTAAGTTTTTAGTAGAATAACATTAGAATTAATAAATTGAATTAATTAATTAAAGAGTTTAATTAATTTTCTAAAATTTATTGGAACTTGAAATAGTAGGTCCATAATTCAAGATCCTTCGATCTAATTAAGGCGGTGAGTACCTTGACATAGAGTTCAAGGATCAAATGCTGAAACATGGTATTCTATCCCAACTCACAGCACTTGAAACACCATAACAGAATAGGGCTGCGAAAGGAGAAACAAAACCTTGCTGGATATGGTTAGGCTTATGATGAGCTACTTTTCACTATTGCTCTCATTTTGGGGATATGTATAAACCGCAGTTTACAATTTGAATGCAGTACCTTTCAAATTTATTCAGAGTACACCCTTAAAGATGTAGAATGGTAGTAAATCTAGTTTACGCTATTTTTGCATATAGGGGTGTTTGACACATGTGCTAAAGGGAAACTGGAAAGTTAGAATTGAGAACAGAAGTGTGTTTGTTTGTAAGGTATCCTAAAGGCACAATAGAAGGTTTGTTTTATAGTCCTCAAGAAAATAAGGTGATTTTATTGAAAAACACCACTTTCCTTGTGAATGACTATATAGCAAACTTTAAACCTTACAGTAAGGTTGTACTAAAGAAAATACTTTATGATCAAATCAGACCTTCACCGTCAATAGTTAATGAACGACAAGTTCAAAAACCATTGTTCCTAATCAGAACACCTTGATACCTTGACTTAATAGGAGGGTACTGAGACTATCTACTTGTTATAGAGAGGATGAAAAGGCATAAGTAGTTGTGTTTGATACAAACCAAAATGATCCATTAACATATAAAAAGGCAATGGAGGATTCTGAGAAGAAGAAATGGCAAGAGGCCATAAACCAAGAAATGGAGTCCGTGCACTCCAAATTAATATGAAAACTTGTTAATTTACTTAAAGATGTTAAACCTATTAGGTGCAAATGGATTTTAAAAAATAAAAGAGGCATGGATGGAAAAGTATAGACTTTTAAAGTAAGGCTCGTAGCAAAGGGTTATACTCAGAAAAAAGGGAGTCAACTATAATGAGATTTTTTCGCCTGTTGCTATGCTTAAATCCATTCGCATCCTCTTGCTTATTGCAATATGTTTCAATTATGAGATATGTCAAATGGATGTCAAAATAGTCTTTTTGAATGGCTATCTTAAAAAAAGCATCTACATAATACAATCAGAGGGGTTCGTGGTGGAAGGCCAAGAGTTAAAATGTTTGCAAGTTGCTTAAGCCCATTTTTGGACTTAAGCAAGCTTCAAGGTTTTAGAGCTAAGATTTCTTAAGATAATAAAATCTTATGATTTTGAGCAGAATGTTGATGTACCTTGTGTATACAAGTACATCAAGTGCAAAAATGTGATTTCTTAGTACTTTATGTGGATGACATTCTACTCATTGGGAATTATGTGAAAATATTGTCCAACATAAAGAAGTGGTTGGTCTAACAATTTCAAACGAAATATTTAGGAGATGCGAGTTATGTCTTTGGGATTTAAATTATATAGGATCGCAAGAACACTCTTAGCACTGTCTCAGGCATCGTATATCAATAAGTTACTAATGTGATTTTTTATGCAGAATTCTAAGAAAGGTCAATTATTGACTGGACATGGAATTATTCTTTCTATAAAGCAATTTTCTAAGACACCTAAGGAGGAAGAAGATATGAGCTGAGTTTTCTATGCCTTAACAGTTGGCAGCCTCAAGTATGCTATGCTGTGCACGAGACCTAATATTTGCTTCAAAGTGGAAATAGTCAGTCATTATAATCAAGCCCTAGATTGGCTCAGTGGATTGCAGTAAAGCATATTTTTAATTATTTTTAGAGAAAGAGAAACTATATGTTTGTGTATTCAAGTGAAAACTTGAACCCACTTGTTATATTGATTCTGATTTTCAATCAGACAAAGACAGTTAAAAGTCAACGTCTGAGTTAATGTTTACCTTTGGTGGTGGAGCCATAGTATGGAGAAGTGTAAAATAATCAAGTACTATTGATTTAACCATGGAGGCTGAATAGATAGCAGCTTGCGAAGTAGCTAAAGAAGCAGTATAGCTTAAGCAGTTCTTCATTGATCTAGAAGTTATTCCAGACATGGATAAATCGTTGACCCTTTACTGTGACAACAATGGAGCAGTGGTGAATTTGAAGGAACCTAGAAGCCAAAAGAGGGCAAAGCATATAAAGAGAAAGTATCACATGATTAGAAAAATCGTGCATAGAAGTGATGTGACGGTTAAAAAGATATGGTTAAATAGAGGGCAAGGATTTAAGAGACATGTCTCATCTGCTTTAGGAAAAGTGGGAGATTGTTAGGGATAATGCCCTAAAAGAATATCCTTGTACCATTTTTATGAAATAAATAAAGTTGTAATGTTATACTTGAAAGGTGTTTATAATGGTATGACGTAAATATTAGAAAATCTCTTATTTATTTATGTGATCATAACCTTAGTATATAATTATTATATACAAAAGGATTAAGGTTATGGATAATAAATAGAAAAATCCATAATAAATTAATTAAAGTTTGAGATCCTTAATTAATATTACTAGTACGGTCCATATACATTGAGAATGTGGTTATTTTATTTGAATCCTTAATGTGTGACATTATGGTGGAGTCACTTTATATTATATGATTATACAGAACTGGATCAAGCATAGTTTGAATTCTTATGTAAGATACCATTGTTAAATTAGAATTCAAATAACGTTAACTGAGGATCATATGTAGTTCAACCTCAATCCTGAATGATCATAAACTTCTGTGTATGTCATTATGTTATTTGAAATACTTGTTATGATTTATCTAAAGAACAAGCTAACAACTTGTATTTTGGTGGCGTAATGACTGATGAACACATGAAAATGCATGTTGTTAAAAGATTCAATCACCATTTAATGTCACCAATTTTAGTATTTTCTGTATTTTTAGCTTGAAATAAAGTGTTCTCCTTAAATTGTGATTAATGAATGTTATTTGGACAGGTTTAGGTAAATTGGACATAACTCTCAATGTAGAAATCGAAATGAAGAAATTCTTGAACCTGGTGCAACATGACTCAATCTTACACAAATTTGAAGAATAGTGGAAAAGCCAAATCCAACATGTTATGGGCCAAAAATTGAGATACAACAGAATCGGACTACAACTCTTACCCAGCTTGACCCAACTCACGTATTTGGACCGTATCTCCCAAAATACGTACTCAATTGGTATAATTCTTGAAGCTGTGAATTTCTGACTTAACTATCAACAACTCGTATGTTTATGGTAAAGTCCAAATCAGCCGTTATCATGGACCAAATCGCATTGCAAGTGGGTAGAATGGTTGTTGGCCGAATTCTGGTGTATCTTTGGAATTTTGCTCATATCTCATTGGATACTCATCCAATTTGCATGAAATCAGTGCCTATGGAAAGAAGAGTCAAAATTCTACAACTTTCATGTCGGCCGCAGAAGCTGAATTGATCATTTACATTATCAAAAATGTGCTTCAAGTGGATACATGAGTTATTGACTTAAAATTATTGAAGATTGATGTCATCCATGACATATGTCCATTCTTTGCCTATATAAGGAGACCCTTAGGACGTTTTTAGGAGAATTTTTTCTCTTCTTTTATTCTCATTAACATGTATTGTAATTTAGGCTAGAGTTCCTAGCAAGGCTAAGAGATGAACTTTTATGTGTAGTAAATCTACTTTCATGCTTTGATTCGGTGTCAAGAGCTATAAATGTTGTAAGTTTGGTTTTGATTAAACTCTTATCTATTTTATTTTCTATAATCCAGAAGTTATAATTCTCATGTCTCATATATGTTCAGTCATGCTTTTCTTATGTGATTCATGTTGATTTATAATTGTTACTGGTTATATTGTTTTATATGTTAATCTTTTACTGCAGTATTGTCAATTTGATATATTGTCGATCTTGGATAACATGTAAGGGCAATAAATGTTTGATATTCAAGTTAATCTTTTACTGCAATATTGTCAAAATGATATATTGTCGATCTTAGATAACTTGTATAAATAACATGATGTGTGTTAATGCTTGCAAAGAGTTTAACTAAATCAAATACGTGTGTTATCAAATGTGCTATATATTACATACCTTCCGATTGATTGTTTGGGATGTGAAACTTTCAGTTGAGTTATAAATATCGAATCAAAGTATAGAGTAGATTTATAAAGCATAATTGTGATTCTCAAAGCCTTGTTTAAATCATCATAAGACATTTTCCTCAATTCATAGACAATTCTATCTCATCCGTTTAAATCAATTAACCTTTTGCTACTGCTTTAATATTTTACTTCACTGACCTATTTTGCCAAGAGCTTCCTCGTGGGATCGACACCTCAATCTATACTGCGATAGCCGCGTTATATTTTGAGCGTAAACAAAAAATTTGGCGCCGTTGCCGGGGAAGCACACTAAGCGAAAGTTGGTTGCGATTATAAATACTAAAGTGGTAACTTTGTATATTTTCTTTTCTTTGCAAAATCTTAGTTTTATTTCCTTTGTTGTAATTTATTTATTATTCATGGTTGGTTCTACCACCTAATTTATTTTGTTTTCTTTAGTTAATTTGTTATATTTTATATTATCTTAATGGCTGGTTTTACCGCCTAATTAGTTTATTTTCTTTTATCTATTTATCGCACTTTATTTTCTTTAGTTTATTTATTGCACTTTTTTTTTTAATGGCTGGTTTTACCGCCTAACTTCGTTCACTTTCTTTTATTTATTTATTGTACTTTTTTTTAGTTAATTTGTTGTATTTTCTTTTTATTTTGTGGCTGGTTCTACCGCCTAACTTAGTTTCTTTATTTCTTATTGTACTTTATTTATTTATTGCATTTTTTTTTTATTGTACTTTATTTTCATTTTCTTTTACGTATTTATTGCACTTTATTTACTTTAGTTAACATGTTGTATTTTCTTTTTATGGCCGGTTCTACCGCCTAACCTTTTATTTATTTACTTATTGTATTTTCTTTTTATTATTTATTTATTGTACTTTTTTTTTTCGTACTTTATAGTCTTTTGTTTAGTTATTGTATTTATATTTCATGGTTGGTCTTACCACCTAACTTATTTCTATTTCTTGTTGTGTTTATTCCACTTCTTAATTTTCCTTAAGCATTTCTTTCCTAAAAAAAAAAAAAAAAAAAAAAAAAATTAGGATGTATGCATCGACCTAGAGACAAACGAGGAAGATTTGTGAGAGAACTAGAACTAGAACTAGAACCACTCCCACAATTTGTAAGTGAAGAGAATTCACCTTCTAGTTCATCTTGTAATTCTAACACAATGAGCCAACACGAAGAAAACCCCGTTAGAACTCTAAAAGATTACTTGCATCCTACTCGCACAGCCACACCATCATGCATTATATTTCCACCTAACATACCACATTCGGATTTTAAACCTGGAATGATACAACTTCTTCCCACTTTTCATGGTCTAGATAGTGAAAATCCTTATGTACATGTTAGGGAATTTGAAGAGGTAATTGCCACCTTCCATAGCCAACCTGAAGCCATAGACACTGTTAGGCTTAAATTTTTCCCTTTTTCTTTGAAAGACAAAGCAAAGAGTTGGCTATACTCTTTGAGGCCGAGGTCTATAGGAACTTGGGCAGAAATGACCCAAGCATTTTTCAATAAATACTTCCCACAACACAAAACTAATGGCCTGAAAAGACAAATTTCTTCATTCTCCCAAAAAGACAGTGAAACCTTATATCAAGCATGGGAAAGGTTTAAAGAGTTGCTAAATCTGTGCCCTCACCATGGGTATGAAAATTGGCGCTTGGTTAGTTATTTCTATGAGGGACTCACAATTAGAGAGCGCCAATTTGTTGAGATGATGTGTAATGGGGAGTTCCTTCACAAAGATCCTGAGGAAGCCATAGAATTCCTTAATGACTTAGCAGAAAAAGCCCATACATGGACTGGACCTAGCATTGCTGAAAGCACAAATAGATCACGACCCAATGGAGTTTTCCATCTTAGGGAAGAGGATAACCTCAAAGCCCAATTAGAGGTCTTAACTAGGGAGTTAGAGGCCTTGAAATCCAAAGATGGAAGGGTCACCCACACGGTTGCTAGAGTTGAGTCACACGATGTCTGTTTTGTCTGTGGAGGAGCAGAACACTTAGCTCAGGATTGCCCCACGTATAGTGAGATGAGAGGGATATATGAGGAACAATGTAATGCCCTAGGGATGTACAAGAAGCCTTATTCACCCTACTCTGAAACATATAATCCTAGCTGGAGAAACCACCCAAATTTCAGTTGGAAATCTGACCAACAAGCCAACAACCAATGGAAACAAGAACAACAAGCACCCAAGTCTTATGTTGCACCTCAATATAATGCACGACCAACTAGGAGTTCTTTAGAGGATACATTACAAGCATTTATGGAGGCACAAAGTAAGACTAATCAAAAATTTGAAACAATTCTTGCACAGGTGGTGGACGAAAATAAAGAAATCAAGAGTCAAATCACAAAATTGACCAGTGCCTTAACTGTACAAGAGCGAGGTAAGTTTCCATCTCAACCTCAATCCAATCCAAAAGGACAATTCATGGCACAAGCTTCTACTTCTGATGTTCAAAATCTCAAAGAAGTCAATGCCATTACTACTCGAAGTGGTAAGATTGTAAGTGAACCTACTCCTGAAATTAACACATCTACGAGTAGTAAAGATGCCCCCCTTGAAAAAGAGGCCACAATGGAAAAAGAGCCCGAAAGTAAGTTTTCAATCCCAGTGCCTTTTCCTCAAGCTCTTCGACCGGTTGGGAAAAATTCAGAAATTCAAGGTGAGATTTTGGAACATTTGAAACAAGTTAAAATTAATCTTCCCTTGTTACATTTGATTAAGCAGGTTCCAACTTATGCCAAAGTCATCAAGGATTTATGCACTATCAAAAGAAAACACCATGTGAAAAAAACTGCATTTTTGGCAGAACAGGTAAGTGCAGTGATTGAACAAAAGACACCACCCAAGTATAAAGACCCAGGATGTCCCACAATCTCCTGCCAAATTGGGACACATGAGTTTGGTCAAGCTTTATTGGACTTAGGAGCAAGTGTAAATTTAATGCCTTATTCTATTTACTTGCAGTTGGGACTTGGTGAGATTAAACCAACATCTGTAGTCCTACAATTAGCTGACCGATCAATCAAGAAACCACGGGGAATAGTAGAAGATGTTTTGTTGCAAATTGACAAATTTTACTATCCTGTTGATTTTCTTGTTTTAGATACTCATTCTGTTGTTAACATGGAGTCAAAAATCCCTCTTATTTTGGGGAGACCTTTTCTAGCCACTGCTAACGCTCTTATTAATTGCAGAAATGGTCTAATGAAATTATCTTTTGGGAATATGACTCTTGAGGTGAACATTTTCAACATTGGCAAACAACCACGAGAAGAAGACGAGTGCTATCATTCATATATGATAGACACACTTGTAGCGGAGGAAGCTTATAAAAATCATGGCTATGATTCTTTGAAAAACCTTCTCAATTTTGATTTTGAAGAATTGTATTATCCTGATATAACAACTGATGTGTTTAGTATTTTTGACTCACAGGATAAACGGACTCGATTTTGGCAGCCACACTTTGAAGAGTTGCCACGAGAGAGGGAGAGACCGAAACCATCAAACCTCGAGACACCACAAGTTGAGCTTTCTCCACTGCCCAAAGGTTTGAAACACGCATTCTTGGGACCAGGTGATACCTTTCCTATCATCATTTCTTCTGAACTTAGTGCTGAACAAGAGAAAAAATTGATAAAATTGTTAAAAGAACATAAGTCTGCATTAGGTTGGACCATAGCTGATATTAAAGGTATTTCTCCATTGATATGCTCCCATAGAATTCATTTAGAGGAAGGTTCCCAACCTCGTAGAGACCCACAAAGAAGACTTAATCCAACAATGAAAGAAGTAGTGAAGAAAGAGGTCTTGAAACTATTAGATGCGGGTATAATCTACCCAATTTCTGATAGTCAATAGGTAAGTCCAACTCAAGTAGTTCCGAAGAAATCTGGGGTTACTGTTGTTGAAAATGAGAATGGGATACCTGTTCCAACTAGGGTAGTAAGTGGTTGGAGAATGTGTATTGATTATAGAAAGTTAAACACAGCCACTAGGAAAGACTATTTTCCATTGCCTTTTATCGACCAAATTTTAGAACGTGTAGCTGGACATCCTTTTTATTGCTTTCTTGATGGGTATTCAGGGTATTACCAGATTGAGATAGCTATAGAAGATCAAGAAAAAACTACTTTTACATGCCCTTTTGGTACTTATGCTTTTCGTAGAATGCCATTTGGATTATGTAATGCACCAGCTACTTTCCAGCGTTGCATGTTGAGTATTTTCTCTGATATGGTTGAAAAATGCATGGAAGTTTTTATGGATGATTTGACTGTTTTTGGTAATTCTTTTGATTTATGCCTACTTAACTTGAAATCTGTTTTGAGTAGGTGTGAAGAAAAAGGACTTGTGCTAAATTGGGAGAAATGTCATTTCATGGTATCTTCAGGAATCGTTTTAGGGCACATTGTATCTGAAAGAGGGATAGAGGTTGACAAGGCAAAAATTGAATTAATCTCTAAATTACCTACACCTAAAACGGTAAAAGATGTCCGATCCTTTCTTGGACACGCTGGCTTTTACAGAAGGTTTATACAAAATTTTTCTGCCATATCTAGACCATTGTGTAACCTTTTGCTAAAAGATGCAGAATTTACATGGACACAAGAGTGTGAGGAGGCATTCCGAACACTAATTGCCAAACTCACCACCGCTCCTATCATGCAATCACCGGATTGGAACCTCCCATTTGAAATTATGTGTGATGCAAGTAATTATGCTGTAGGAGCAGTTCTTGGGCAACGGAGGGAGGGAAAACCCTTTGTTGTTTATTATGCTAGTAGGACTTTGAATGATGCTCAAATGAATTACACTACTACTGAAAAAGAACTACTAGCTGTTGTTTTTGCCTTAGATAAATTTCGTTCTTATTTGATTGGTTCACCTATTGTTATTTTTACTGACCATGCAGCCCTTAAGTACCTTCTTTCTAAGAAGGATGCTAAAGCCCGTTTAATTAGGTGGATTCTTCTTTTGCAGGAATTTGATATAACCATCAAAGATAAGAAAGGCGTTGAAAATGTTGTTGCTGATCATCTATCCCGCCTTGAGTTCACTGACTCTACTGATTTGCCACCCATTCGAGACGATTTTCCAGATGAACATCTTTTTGCTATAAGCCAAATACCTTGGTATGCACATATCGTAAATTATTTGGTTTGTGGTGAACTTCCATCTGACTGGAGTGCACAAGATAAGCGTAAGTTCTTGGTTGAGGTACGTAACTTTTATTGGGATGATCCATATCTTTTCAAATACTGTCCTGACCAAATAATGAGACGTTGCATTCCTGAAAGTGAAGTTTCTAGTGTCTTAAATTTTTGCCATAGTGCTGCTTGCGGTGGCCATTTTTCTATGAAGAAGACAGCTGTGAAAATTTTACAGTGTGGTCTTTATTGGCCCACTTTGTTCAAAGACACTAATAATTTTTGTCGTTCCTGTGAAAGATGTCAAAAGTTAGGTGCTTTATCTCGAAGAAATATGATGCCTCTTAACCCTATTCTTGTTATCGAGATATTTGACTGTTGGGGTATTGATTTTATGGGTCCATTTCCTTCATCTTTTGGCTATCTTTACATCCTTTTAGCTGTTGACTATGTATCAAAATGGGTGGAGGCTGTAGCTTGTCGTACTAATGATAATACAACTGTGGTAAAATTCTTAAAAGAAAATGTGTTATCTAGGTACGGTACGCCACGTGTCATCATTAGTGACCAAGGAACACATTTTTGTAATCGTTCTTTTGAAGCTTTGATGCGCAGGTATGGTGTTCTTCACAAAGTTTCCACTGCATACCATCCACAGACAAATGGACAAGCCGAGCTAGCAAATAGAGAAGTTAAACAGATTTTGGAAAAGACGGTTAACCCGAATCGCAAAGATTGGTCTCTACGCCTTTCTGATGCATTATGGGCATATCGTACTGCATACAAAACCATCTTAGGAATGTCCCCATACCGGCTTGTTTATGGGAAAGCTTGCCATTTACCTGTTGAGCTAGAACATAAAGCTTATTGGGCTGTCAAAGCCCTTAACTTTGATTTGAATGCTGCAGGTCTCCAGAGAAAGTTACAATTGTCAGAAATAGAAGAGCTACGAAATGACGCATATGACAACTCCAGAATTTACAAAGCTAAAATGAAAGTAGCTCATGATAAACAGATCTCAAGGAAACACTTTGAGCCAAATCAACGGGTTTATCTTTATGATTCTCGATTGCATTTACACCCTGGAAAGTTGAGATCTCGATGGACTGGTCCATTTATGGTAAGACATGTTTTTCCTAATGGTGCTGTTGAAATAGAAGACCCCACTGATGGACGGACTTTCAAAGTGAATGGACAGCGGCTAAAAAGCTACGTGGAAAAGGTAAACGACTCTATGTACCTAGGCGAGATCCCTCTTGTGGATCCTGTCTATCGTGATTGATCAGGTTCAATCTATCTGTACCATATTTTATATTTTGTCTATACTTTATCTTTTGACTTTGTATTTTTGCTTTTATTTTTCTGCACATTTTATTTTACTTTATTTTCTTCTTTTTATTTTTTCTTCAGTGTGATTTTATTTCCCGGTCAAGTGGCGGATACGGTACTCCGTGACTATTAAAGTTGGTTTCTCAGTTCCCTAAAAACTGTCCCTCAAACTGTGTATTCATCTCTTTTCTTTCTTTCAAAATGGATCGCATTCTTGCCAACCTTAAAAAACGTTTTCCTTCATTTCCTCAAAATGCTCTACTTAAGATTTACAAAGCACGGTGTGAAAGACTAAGGCTATTGATGTTGGGTAATATCCCTGTGGACCTTCGTTGGTTAATTGAAGCCAAGGTTCGGTTGTCTGGTGAGTTTGAAAATGATTTTGTTTCTCATATGCCTGGTCTTGGAAGAAGCTCTTATGCCAAAAGGCGACGAGCAAAAAGGTTACAAGTCTGTCATAAATGTGCTCGATGGAATTGTAATCGGAGTTGTCGTTCTTTAGGATTCGTATCTAGAAATCGAGAAGACAAAATTCAGTTCATTAAGGATGGACTGAGTAAGGAGTCTTTGGATGATATCCTATTGACTCTTGAGACGCATCCCTGTGGGCTCGTGCAACGTGAACTTCTCGATTTGTGGAACAAATTCAAAAATGAACATCAACGGTATAGTCTCGGGAATCTGACTCTAAAAGACCCTGTTTGCCAATTTATAAGAAAATTGGATGGGAAGCCTATCCCCGACCCATAGAGGGCGTTTAAGCCGTTACTGGACGTAAAACCAGAGGAAGATGTGAGCCACAATCACAACTACTTGTAAATACATGTGTTTTAATTTCAAACTTTATTTTATGAATAGTAGGGCTACTCATGTAGATGTCTTAAATTCAAATCTTTTTGTTCAATAATGCATGCGGGTCATTATGTTTAAATATTTGTGTTTTATTTTTAACTCTCTTTTGACAAACTGTCGGGTTACCATAATCATTGTTATCATTTGGCACTCTATAAATACAGCACCTCAGTTTATTCATTTGCATATATTGAGATAAAGGTGAGAGTAGATATGGAGGAAACCCAAGTTCGACAATTTCGAAATATATGTGTATTTTGTGGATCTAGTCCTGGGGAGAGTAAAGTGTTCGTAGAAGCAGCAAACAATCTAGGAAAAACATTAGCTGCAAGAAAAATTCATTTGATTTATGGAGGAGGTAGCCTTGGGCTAATGGGGTGTGTGTCAACAGCTGCACATTTAGGAGGAAGTCAAGTTTTAGGTATTATTCCTACAGCTTTGGCCGTGGGAAACCTGACTGGGAAAACAATAGGGGAAGAATTACAAGTCTCATCCATGCATGAACGTATAGCCAGAATGCTTTGCAATGCAGACGCTTTTATTGCTTTACCAGGTGGTTTTGGTACTTTGGAAGAAATTTTTCAAATTGTCTCTTGGGCCCAACTGAATATCCACCGAAAACCCATAGGTTTGTTGAATGTTAATAACTATTTTGATTGCTTACTTTGTTTTCTTGATCAAGCTATGGAACAGAATTTTATTTCACATTCGGCGCGACAGATCCTGGTTTCTGCTACTGAGGCGGATGAATTGATTAACAAATTACAGGCAGTTACCTACGAACCTGACCCAGCAATAACTCGGATCGATTGGTCAGTGGGCCTTAACAAGCGAAAATTGGATCTGACACTCCGTTTGTAAATTTTTTTTATTTATTTATTTATCAGTACCATCATTTTAGTTTATATTTGCTTAAGTGTCTCTCAGGTTTGTTTCTTTCAAATAACTGGCGTTTCAGGTAATGTCTCCTATACTTTATCTCTTTCTATTTAAACATTGAGGACAATGTTTCATCTGGTTTGGGGGGAGGATAGTAGACATACGTTGCATTTTGAAAAAAAAAAAAAAAAATAGAAAATTTGTGGTCCGACATTTGATTAAAATGGCAGAGTAAAGAGTTCATTCTTGAACTCTTGAGACGCATTCTAGGTCAAATTAGAATGGCAGAGTAAGGAGTTTTAGTACTAACTTTTGAAATGCATTTTAACTAACTTTTTGTTATTTTGTTTTATATTTCATGCATTGTCGTTTACTGCTTGTAGTCTTGGTAATTCTTGTATAAAGGAATTTGTTTTTCTGCCTAAGTATGATTTCAGAATTGTTTAGGTTGAGTCACTGTTTCTATCTAGGTTACTAAAGAATGACTTCCAAAATATTTTTGAGCACAATGCTAAGCCTTGTGGTAAGATGGATGATTCAATTTATATAGCCAAGAGAATTCCCATGTTTAAGTATATATTTTTCTAATCTCGCATATCTTTTGTGAGTAAGTGGAAAGGTTGAGAAAACAGCTTATGAACCTTCATTGATCCTTTGAATTGGTTAATTTTTGTTTAGAATGATATTATTTGAATTAAAGGATAAGTTGGTTACATTTGTGCATAATATAATTTGGTGAGAAACCTTTATAATGCTTCCTTGTATTCTTCAAAAATACAAAAAAAAAAAAAAAAAAAAAAAAAAGAAAAACACAAAAGAAAAAAAAAAAGAAAAAAAAGAAGCAATTCAGTTTAATAAAGTCTTCATTCAATTTTAGAAGACAAATACCTTGTAAAACAGTTTTCTCACCAAGTTATAATTGTATTATTCTCACAAGCCAATTAAAGTTCTAAAGTTGACATATGATATGAATAATTGATTTTTAAACAAATAATTTTCCTATCTTCGGATCAATGTTAGTTTATATGTCTGTCCTTAAAATTGACTTTTTCTTGAGTGCTTAACTGTTTTCCAACTCCATAAGAGAAGTCCTAACCTTTTAAACAGTCATACACCTGTGAGGATATGGAGTTGAGGCTTTTACTTGGAGAAATTCTCAAGGCTATATCTATTGTGGTTTGTGGTTAGATGGTTATGGCTTAGTTCACACACACACAAATTATGGAAGTTGTAATTGAAAAAACCATGATAGCAACAGTGATCTCGAACTGACGTTTTGATTGAAGTGCTTAGGTAGTTTTGCATATTCTATTTACGCTTGAATTGCTAGAGACTAGCAATAAGCTGGTTGGGGGCTGTGATGAACACATGAAAATGCATGTTGTTAAAAGATTCAATCACCATTTAATGTCACCAATTTTAGTATTTTCTGTATTTTTAGCTTGAAATAAAGTGTTCTCCTTAAATTGTGATTAATGAATGTTATTTGGACAGGTTTAGGTAAATTGGACATAACTCTCAATGTAGAAATCGAAATGAAGAAATTCTTGAACCTGGTGCAACATGACTCAATCTTACACAAATTTGAAGAATAGTGGAAAAGCCAAATCCAACATGTTATGGGCCAAAAATTGAGATACAACAGAATCGGACTACAACTCTTACCCAGCTTGACCCAACTCACGTATTTGGACCGTATCTCCCAAAATACGTACTCAATTGGTATAATTCTTGAAGCTGTGAATTTCTGACTTAACTATCAACAACTCGTATGTTTATGGTAAAGTCCAAATCAGCCGTTATCATGGACCAAATCGCATTGCAAGTGGGTAGAATGGTTGTTGGCCGAATTCTGGTGTATCTTTGGAATTTTGCTCATATCTCATTGGATACTCATCCAATTTGCATGAAATCAGTGCCTATGGAAAGAAGAGTCAAAATTCTACAACTTTCATGTCGGCCGCAGAAGCTGAATTGATCATTTACATTATCAAAAATGTGCTTCAAGTGGATACATGAGTTATTGACTTAAAATTATTGAAGATTGATGTCATCCATGACATATGTCCATTCTTTGCCTATATAAGGAGACCCTTAGGACGTTTTTAGGAGAATTTTTTCTCTTCTTTTATTCTCATTAACATGTATTGTAATTTAGGCTAGAGTTCCTAGCAAGGCTAAGAGATGAACTTTTATGTGTAGTAAATCTACTTTCATGCTTTGATTCGGTGTCAAGAGCTATAAATGTTGTAAGTTTGGTTTTGATTAAACTCTTATCTATTTTATTTTCTATAATCCAGAAGTTATAATTCTCATGTCTCATATATGTTCAGTCATGCTTTTCTTATGTGATTCATGTTGATTTATAATTGTTACTGGTTATATTGTTTTATATGTTAATCTTTTACTGCAGTATTGTCAATTTGATATATTGTCGATCTTGGATAACATGTAAGGGCAATAAATGTTTGATATTCAAGTTAATCTTTTACTGCAATATTGTCAAAATGATATATTGTCGATCTTAGATAACTTGTATAAATAACATGATGTGTGTTAATGCTTGCAAAGAGTTTAACTAAATCAAATACGTGTGTTATCAAATGTGCTATATATTACATACCTTCCGATTGATTGTTTGGGATGTGAAACTTTCAGTTGAGTTATAAATATCGAATCAAAGTATAGAGTAGATTTATAAAGCATAATTGTGATTCTCAAAGCCTTGTTTAAATCATCATAAGACATTTTCCTCAATTCATAGACAATTCTATCTCATCCGTTTAAATCAATTAACCTTTTGCTACTGCTTTAATATTTTACTTCACTGACCTATTTTGCCAAGAGCTTCCTCGTGGGATCGACACCTCAATCTATACTGCGATAGCCGCGTTATATTTTGAGCGTAAACAATGACATAAGCAGATGAGAATGTAATTTACAGATATAGAATCCATTCCTTCCTAGCGAAAGTTAGAAAGAAGATTCCTTAAAAGGTTAATTTTAAAACTAAATAGTTAGAGCGCTTAATTTATAATAAAGTTACAAATTAACTATTCATTGGTGAATTAATATTACTTAAAGATAAAGAAATAATTAGAGGGGTAAAATAGTAATTGATCTAGCTCTAATTATGAACCATCTATAGAGGGTTGAATTATATGTAGTGATTAAATTAATAGGCTACTCTACATTTTCTAAGTAAATTATAGCTATAATTTTGAGTGCACTTCTAGGTTGTTATAGTGAATGATGAACACTTGAAATTAGATATTTAATAAGAGTTTTACATGATTGTTTTGTATTACTAGTGTATTTAATTTTCTTAACTTAAGTATGTTTACAATATTCTACCTAATTATCTTTTAATTGTTTTGTGGTAGGTTCGGTAAAATGGGCATAACTTTCTACCTAAAGATCCAATTGAGGTGATTCTTGATTTTGTGAAGAGCTGACTCAATGGGCTAACATATTTTATTTAACAAAGAATTTTAAAGTCTAGTGTTTAGAGGGTAAAAATGGCCTAGAACAAAACTGATCTATAGTACAGGCCCAGTTTGAATAGTCATCAGTATTTGGCTCATAACTATAGAAATACGTATCTAATACGTATGAGATCACTCAATTTGGAAAGATAAGAGACTTATCTACAACTTTTATGTTTTGAGTGATATCTAATTCGGATAACATCAATTCAAAATTGGATAATCAATTGGGTGCCCTAGTGATAATCAATGCAAATTATTTTGCCACCATTCTTAACTTTCATCAACCAAGTGGTTCCCTCCAAATTTATCCGATTTATCCATGTTTTTCTATAAATAGGTGGCTTGTTTATGCCTAAAGGATAAAATTATAAAGTTAGAATTTAGTTCAAAATACTTGTCCTTTGTATCCATTTCTTTGTAAATTTATTTCTCTTGTTTACTATTAAATCATGTTATTTCTTCTTCCATTTCTTTTCTTTTTCTTTAGTTTTATTATGTCCAAATAATTTTCTTTAAGCTAAGGTGAAAGGGTGAAGCTCTTGGCAAGGTAATAAGATATGTTTAATATTTATTCATGAATTTAATGCTTCATTCTTAAGTTATGCAAGTTTATATATGATGTATTTATTTTGTTTGTAGAATTAATACCTTTTTCTTCTAAAAGTGGTGATTCTTAATTTATTATTGACAAATTTTATACTTGGCACAATAAATTCTTGAAAGCATTGACAAGATTTGGTGTATATAACCTTTATTGTAAAGTGAGAGTCTTGATTTATTGTAGACAAATATAAAGATTGGCATAATAAATACTTGAACCCATTTATAAGATTTTGTGTATAATAATTAATAGAAATAAATACAAATCAATATATAAATAATGATGAACTTTAATTGTTATATTTTCCGGTTGGAACCTCCTTTATGTGAGGATTCCAATTAAGTTATAAAAAAAAGGTAAATATATTCTTACTTCTTATGCCAAGAGTAGATCCCTCGAACCTTAGCGTTTTATCTGAATTAGTTAATTGAATTAATATTTACAAATATCTTATGCTATATTAATTATCTTAAAAGTGTTTATAATTTATAATTTTAATTCTACTTCCCTGTGGATCGATCCCGTTCTCATCGGGTTATTTATTACTTTGACAATCCTGCACTTGAGAATAAACTCCTATATTCTGGACGTGTCAGTGAACATTAAAAGGGATTGTGTTTATACAAATTTTTTGTGACCAAAATATAGTTTTCAAAATATGTATGTTTTATATTTGGATAATAATAATTAATTAAGTATTAATTAATTTTATAGATAATATTTTATCTAAATGTAATTAAATATTTAATTTGAGAAATTAAATGGATAAAATCTTAAAGATAAATTTTGAAACTATAAAAAAGATTTTATTTTATTTTTAGTGTTTTCGTTTTATTAAAAAACTATGAAGCCCTATAAAAAATTATCATCCTTGACATAAAGCAAGTTATCAATCCAAAGTTTTTCCAATGAAAAAACAATGACGGATTTGATGATGTCCTAGCTTAAAGGGATAATGGTTGAAGATGTGTTGAGTTTCATCATTAAAAGACAAATAATAAGTGAATTATGGCCTTTTATATCAAAGGAACAAGAAATATGGCTTAAAGATAAGCTCTTCTCTCTTAAGAAAGAATCTTTAAAATTTGAGGATTTCTTAAAGAAATTCAAAGGCATTTTGTGATAACTTGGCAGCAATAGGAAAACAAGTTGCTGATGAAGACAAGATGTTTCAAATTGCAAGAGCTCTTGGTCCCAAATACGTGGACTTCAAGACTACCTATATTAGCCAAACCACTATTGCTTACTCTTAAATAATTCATTATTGCTCTCTAAACTTATAAAGAAATAGCCATGGTTCAAAAGGAAGAAAACAAATCCCCTGTCGATTTAAATCAAGCCTTCTATGGTGCATAAGGAAGAGGTAGAAATCAAAGAGGAGGACGCAATGGTAAAGGCTATAGCCGAGGCAACATTTAAAGCAATAAAGGCCATGGCACTTATAAAAACTCTTCACCCCAAGGTTATTATTAGAATAATCAACAAGGTAATGATAACTTCCAAACTGTGGTACAAGAAACAACAACCCCAATTTTGATCCAATGAAGAACAATAATGACGTTGTACAAGGACAAACATTTGCATGCCAAATTTATGGTCGCAGAAATTACATCGCAATTTATTGTTGATATCGCTATGATAATTGCCTAAGTGAAGAAAAAGCTATTGCTGCCATGAAATATGATGACACTAATGATCAACAATTTTATACAGACACTAAGGCTGCTTCTTACATTACCAATAATCCAGGTGAACTCGATTTATTACAACCTTATAAATTAAGCAACCAAATATATGTTAGTAATGGGTAAGGATTAAATATTTCCCATATTGGTAATGGCTCTTTAAAAATCCTCATGGCAACTTAAATGTTAAAAATATGTTAGTACTACTGAAATTAAGAAAGAATCTTTTATCCATTGCACAATTAATTAATGACATTCAATATTTCTTTATTTTTAACTTTGATGGTTTGTTGTTAAGGACAAATAAAAGTAGGTAATAGACAAAGGAACTAGGCATGGAAACCTCTATGCTCTTGATATAGGAAAAGACATGGCTTCCAATGCAATAAGAAGGAAAAAGTTCTAACATATGGCACTAATAGCTTAGAGACACCTTAATAAGAAAGTTTTGAAAGAATTAAAATTTGAAGGAAAAATTAATTTTTTTTGAATGGAATAAGATTCCCTCCATTTATGCATCTTGTCAATTAGGAAATATGATAAACATCCAGTCGATTGTAACTATTACACAACATTGCATTTAAATGAGAAGAAAAATTCTTGAGAACAAGTATACTTACTTGTTTAAACGTTGAACACAAGTTTAAGATCTGGTATGCATCAGGATCTTGTGATAGTTTAGTACACTTTCAAGGCATTCCACAAGTGATGGAAGAAACAACATTCTTTTATACCAAAACCATAATAGAATGGCTTTATAATTACCTCTTCATTGATTTATGATGCGTATAGAGAAATATGTTGGTATTTGAGAGTGTATTTCAAATAAACAAGTATAAAATCAAGCATTAAAGTAGAAAGAAAGAGTCGAAAAGAGTAAAAAAGGTCGAAGGGGAAGCATCAAAGCCGTAGGAGGCTAGGGTGCTACGGTACTGGGAACCAGTGCCACAGCGCTCTAGTATCTGGACTGAGTGACACGACTCTCCAGTCTTTAGACCTAGCACAGTGATGCAATATTTCTATATCTTAAAATTAAGTGCAAGTATACACTATCGTATGCAAGTAATAAAGAGACTAAATAAGTCGGATGTCGAACCCACAGGGATAATTTCTTCTTTTTAACCAATTACTAAAATGATATCTTCCTAATAATTATTCAGATAAATAAAAATCTAAGAATGAATGTAGAAAATATAAAGGCAAAAACACAATGTAAAGAGATTTAAGTGATAGTAATATAGAGAAAACCTAGGATTAATACTACTATCCCTCAATTTGCTTTCTAATGATTAATCTTCTAATATTTAACTCCCTTAGTATTTGTTATTGATCAAGACACTAATGTATTCACAGGCCTCTTCCAAGGTCCTACATGTATATTTTAATTTACCAAATACCTATATTCCTATGGTACTTGTAATAAATTAAGATTCATTAAGATTAGGTCTTATTGATCATACATGCTAATTAGGTATATTCCTATCCTAAATTGAAACTTGCATATGCAACATTGAATGTTACTCTACAATCATGCATCAAATTACCTAGGTCTAAATATTATGATTCCTCTTCCGAGTTTATCTATAATATTACCAACTCATTCACCATATATTGACCAGATATATTGAAGCATTAAGATCAAGTAATTTGAATATTAAAGAACTAAGTTTATTAAATATTCTAAAGATATGACAATTAAGCACACATATTGAGTTCAAGTATTAACTCTAGCAAATAAGTTTAGCTTATGGCTATAAGAGAACAGCAGTAAAAATAATAATAAATCATGAAACAATCAATAGCAAACCAATATAGACGTCGAATTGCTCTTAATTGCACTGCCTAAGATACTCTTGATGCCGAAGAACGCCTTGAATCTCTCTCTAAAATTGCTTCAATTAAACTCCTATTGCGCTCCAAGACACGTTTGCTGTATTTTTGGTGTTCTTGAATTGCTATAGGTTGCTCTTGGATGATTCTTGAAGGTTGGGAACGAGTGACTTTTTATAGGAATTGATATGAGCTTGAAAATCTCAATTCTCATCAAATTAGGACTTGCGCTACCGTTGGGGCACTATACAGTTGTCGCTGGGGCGACGTGTAAAAAGCCTTCACCGCTGGAGCGGTGGGTTGATGGCGCTGGGGCGCTGGCTCGTCACTGGTGCGATAAAGGTCTAACGCTGGGGTGTCAGATGCGACCTCAACAGGTTATTTTTCTTATTTCGACCACTGTTCCAACGCTGGGGCTATAATCCTCGTGACATTGGGTCGATGGACACATACTTTGAAAAATTTTCATTTTCTTTAAAATTCGTTCAAGTCCCTATAAATAACAATGCACATAAATAGCCATCTATTCTCATAAAATAATAAAATATCAATAATAAAAATATGAGAAAATATATGACAAATTTGCCCTTATCACACAATGGCACTAGCCCCTGTACGCCGCAGAGCCCAGTTGGACTGGCACCCAAATGTATCATTAGGCATCGTAGCGCCCAGAACTAGAATGATGACTCTTTGGAGACTCACCTATCCCTTTCAATTGATGTGGCATTTCAAATAGATGTTATGTCTCTCCTGAGGGGCACCTATGACTCTATAAATACTGCAGGATCATTTGAATTGAAGAATGAACAACTTTTCTTATCATTTAATTCTCATTTCTCTCTTATCAGCCATTTCAAAGTAAATACTTGTTGTCCAAGGAAAGTATTTGGTGTGCACCTTTATACTTTCTCATAAGCCATTGAATCTTAGAACTATTTTATCATTTAACCCATTTCACCTTTGATTATCATTAATAGTGGGGGTAAAAATAGTTTAAGGATAGTGCTAAGCATGATTTGACTTCTTATATTGAAGTTTATATCCTTGTGTAATATCCCACATATATAACTCACTTTTTCAATAATCTTAAACTATATATATATATATATATATACACATAGATACTATAAGCTATTCTTCACCATTGGTTGTTGCCAAATCACTTTCAAAGGCTACTAAGATCTCATCTTTTGATGGAAAACATTTCAAAAGATGGCAAGATCCGATGTTTGATACTCTTGATGTGATGGGTCTGGTTAAATTTCTCACCACTCTTCCTCCTAAATCTACTATAGAAAATTATAATGAGGAGTTTCCTAAATGGAGTAAGGCAAACAAAGTATGTCATAACACCATCCTTCATAAATTATTAAATGAATTGTATAATGTATACTCAACATACAAGGATACACATAAAATATGAGCACAACTTAAGAAAAAATATGTTATAAAAGATGCTGGTGCCTAAAAGTATATTGTACCAAATTTTTTAGACTTCAAAATGTCTGAAGAAAAAGAGGTTACTGCATAAATTCATACTTTTCATCTCTTACTAAATTACTTAAAAAATGAAAATATAGTTCTCCCTGAACTTTTTTATAGTAGGGTGCTTAATTAAAAAGTTGCCCGAATCTTGGAAGAATTACAAGAGAAGCAACAAATATAAAAAGGAGAATTTAACTTTAGAAATTTCTTTTGTATAATTAGAATAGAAGAAAATAATCATCGAGGGAGAACTTAGAAAAGGCCAAAGAATTAGTTTCTAAGGCTAATTTAGTAGAAGGTAAAAATCATGATAGGAAACATCAAGATTCCACAAGCAATATTCATTTTAAGAAAAATAAAACCTTATTCAAGGAAAAAGGGTAAATGTTATGCTTGTGGAAAGGTTGGTCATTTTACTTATCAATGTAATCATAGGAACAAGAAATGAAACACCAAAACTCTCAAAGTCAACTTGGTTGATGGAGAAGATGTTATTGTTGTGGTAGTTATTTCATAGGTGAACATGGTGGCAAGTGGTAACAAAGAGTAGATGATTGACTCTAGAGCCATAAGACATATATGTGGAGACAATAGTGTCTTCTAGAACTATCTTTCTATTAGCAATAGAGACAAGCAAGTATATCTTAATGATTGCCATTTTTCACCAATGGTGGGGAAATGGAATGTTCTCCTTAAATTTGCTTCGGGAAATACTTTTGTGTTGAATAATGTTCTCAATATTCCCAATATTAGATACAATCCTGTTTCTGTGTTTATATTATAGAAAACAAAAGTAAAAGTCTTCTTTAAAAGGGGACAAAGTTGTAATGACCGAGGGTGGGACATTCATTGGAAAAGGGATATTCTTCTAATAAATTGTTCAAACTCAATATACTTGATGTCTCAATGAATAAAGATGTTTCTTCAGCTTATATTATTGAGTCTTTCAATTTATGGCATGATAGACTAGGCCAGTTGAATTATCTTTATTTAAGAAAGATAAAAAGAGTTGGTTTACTGTCCAATATGAGATTACATGAAAAACATCAATGTGTTGTATTTGTAGAAAGAAAGTCTAGTAAGAAAATTTGTAAACTTATAACTTTTAAAGAAACCAAGTTACTTGGTTTAATTCATAGTGACTTAGATGATTTTAAGTACATCATGACTAGAGGGGGTAAAAGATTTTACATTACCTTTATTGATGATTTCTCAAAATATACTAAGGTATATTTGTTAAGAAATAAATATGAGTCATATGATAAGTTTTTAATCTATAAATAAGAAGTTGAAAATTAACTTAGTAGAAAAATTAAGAGATTAAGAACAGATGGAGGAGGAGATTATGTGTCTAACTTATTTAGTTAATATTATGAGTAAAATGAAATTATACAATCATACTCATCTGAATCTAATAGGGTGACTGAAAGAAAAAATATAACTTTAAAAGAAATGATGAATTGCTTGTTAATTAATTTTGGAGCATTCTATAAATTTATAAGGGGAAGCAATATTAACTGCTTGCCATATGCAAAATAGAATTCCTTTCAAGAAAGTCAGAATTACACCCTACGAGTTATAGAAATGTTATGCTCTAAATCTCTCATACCTCAAAGTGTAGGGGTGTCTTGCAAAAGTTCTTATTTTTGATCTTAAAAGGAAAATGATGGAACCAAGACAATTGATTGTATGTTTATAGGATATGCCCAGAATAGTATTGCATATAGATTCTTGATATTAGAGGATACTATAAGGTTGTTTGATGTAAATAATATAATAGAATATAAAAATGTTGAGTTCTTTGAGTCTATCTTTCCTAAAAAAAGCTAATGTTGATAAAACTATGACTCATGAAAAGGTTAATATAGACCTTCACGAAAGCTCAAACAATAAATTTAGAAGAAGTAAAAGAATGAGAAAGGCTACTAGTTTTGGTAATGATTTTTATATTTTTCTTATGGAAGAAGACCCTAAGATCTTTAGTGAGGCTATGACTTTTCATGATAATCTTTTATAGAGGGATGCAATAAATGATAAAATCAATTATATCATGAGTAATCATGTATGGGAATTAATTGATTTACCTCCGGGTTTTAAGCCCATTAATTGTAAATAGATCTTCAAAAAGAAGATGAGGGCTGATAGAACTATTGAAAAGTATAAAGTATGGTTGGTTGCCAAAGGGTTCACTCAAAAAAAGGACTTATATTACTTTGATAATTATGCTTCTGTAACTAGAATAACTAAAAAGACTTATATATGATTTATTCATACACCAAAATAGATGTAAAGACTGCCTTTCTAAATGGTGATTTGGAAAAGAAAATTTACATGGAACAACTTGAAGGTTGTATTGATATTGGTACTGAGCATAAAGTATGAAAGTTGGTCATGGCTTGAAACAAGCACCAAAACAGTGGCATAAAAGGTTTGACAATGCTTTTATATCAAATAATTTTACGATTAATGATTCCTATAAATGTGCATATTAAAAAATAGTTGATACTAATAGATATGTTATTATATGTTTGTATGTGGATGATATACTTATATTCAGTCCTAGTTGAAAGTGATTATAGAGACTAAGAGGCTTTTATCAAATGTATTTGACATGAAATATTTAGGAGAAACTGATATAATCATTAGGGTAAAGTTTATAATAACATATAATGATTTCACTTTATCACAAGAATACTATGTAGAGAAGTTTGGGTACCCAACATGTAAATCGATGGCAACACCTTATGGTGCTAGTGTTGAACTTCTAAAGAATATAGAACGAAGTGATAATCAGAATCATTATGCCCAAATCACTAGTAGTCTCTTGTATTTGATGAACACTACTAGGCCTGATATAACATATGCTATAGGGAGATTGAGTAGACACTTAAAATCCATGTAAAGAGAATTGAAGTGCCTTGAATAGAGTTACAAAATATTTAATAGGCACTAAGATTTATGAACTTTCATATGGTAGATCACAACATGTGATAGAAGGTTATAGTGATGCTAATTGGATTTCTAAATCCAATAAGTTAAGTCTACTGAGGCTGAGTGGCTAACGACACTCATACATGATCTTTCTATTAGTACTCACCCTTCAACTAAAATTTTTATAAATTGTGATTGCCTAGCAACGATTGCTAAATTAAAGAGTAAACTTTATATTGGGAAAAGTAAACATATCCGTCTACGACATGGCATTACTAAGCAGCTACTAGAATCTGGAGTGGTGAGCCTAGGTTATGTGAGGTCAAATAGGAACCTGGGTGATCCTATAACAAATCCACTAAATAAGAGATTTATGGAAGACACGTCGAGAGGGTTAGGACTTCTGCCTAGAGCTTGAGACAAGAGTGATGGTAACTTTACTTATATAATTAGAGATTCGATTGAAGTAGGTTCTTAAGGGTAAAAATAAGTCACTTGTTATCTTGTTATACTATCAATGATTTTGTGAGTCCCTCCTTATGACGAGATAGTACATCTACAATAAAAAATAGTGAGTTAGTTATTTAATAAACTTTATAACTCCTTATAGGGTGGTGTGTTAAACTTACGGGACACACTTGATGAAGTGTCACCTATGTGAGTGTGAAATTGAGTCGGTCCCTATGAGAGCTAGGTAGGCTACTCCAGAGCACTCATGAAACCAAGAAGTATATGACCATTAATAATGCCAAACTGCGAACATAAACAAGTTATTGAGAATTTAACTTGATAATTTAACCCTATATTTTACATCCAAAGGAATGAAGGTTGATAGAAACTTAATTTTACCTAGTTTTTGTAAAATACTATTACTTAATCAATGGATTAGTTCATAACTTGGAAGAGCACCAATTTATATACATGAAATTCCACTTTGTTATGTGGTTGATTTGATTCATATTTGTTTATTTGAAATATATAGGGGATTATGGACTGGGCGCCACGACGCTAGACCAAAATCGTCGCAATGCGTTATTTTCTAGAGTAGACACCGCGACGTTGGCCACTAGGCACTGCAGCGCCCATTCGAGCTAGGGCCCAATTGTAATGTTAGGTGCCATGGTGCCCAGAGCTGGAAGTTGACTTTTTAGATAGTCACTTGCCCCTTCCAATTGATGTGACCTTTTAAAGATGTGTTATGTCTCTCTAAAGGATACTTACAACTCTATAAATACTGTAGGATTATTTTATTCTCATTTCTCTCTTATCAACCATTTCAAAGTAAATACTTGCTGTCCAAGGAAAGTATTTAGTGTGCACCTTTATACTTTATCATAAGCCATTAAATTATGTAACTATCCTACTATTTAACCCATTTGCACCTTTGATTATCATCAATAGTAGGGTAGAAATAGTTTAAGGACAGTGCTAAGCACGCCTTAGCTTCTTATATTCAAGTTTGTATCATTGTGTAATATCCTACATTCAAAACTCATTTTTTCAACAAAATACAAGGTTGTGGCGTTCTGAAATTCACAACTATAGAATGAATTATTGCAATTTGTGGAAAAAATAAAGATTGAAGGATGTAGATTTTTTCATCCTAGATACTAATTGGACCATTCGTTTAGGTTGATCTATATAGTGTTGTTGGGTTTTTTCGTACACATCTTACTACCTCCATGGTTGGTATTTAGCACTCTAAACCCTAAACATTTTGCAAAAGATTTTGACTATAAGTAAAAAAAAGAATAGTAAGATTAAACACATAATAGAGATAACAATCAATCACACAAGACACAAGTAATATATATAGTTTAGCAATAAATGCTTACATCCGTGGTGGATCACAAGATCCTAACTTCTTTATTCAATTCACAAAGAACTCACAAATAATAGAGATCTTACACAAGAGACAATGAATACAATAATAAAATTAGCTCTCCAAAGAATCTATTAGTACTCTGTTGCACACTTAGCACTCGAGAACTTCTATAACAACACTCTCTCTCTCATGTACTTAGCGTCTTAATGCTTTATGAGCTCTTTGTTTGACAATCCTTTACATACTTTTAATGTTTCACAATTCTAATGAATTGTTGTTGCAATTCAATCTGGCACTATAAAGCTACCAAGATTGTGTCGTGGCACTAAGCAACTGTTGGAGAAAAGTTCATGAAACCTTTTAAAATACTTCATAATTTACATAATTTATATATAGTAATTAGTAATAAAGTATTATCATTAGATATGGTTATAATATTTTTAATTAACCATTAAATTTAGGTTAATTATGTTAGTTACAATATTTAATAATATTATTATTATTATTTAGGGGTTTTTTTATATGTTAAATATTAGAGAGTTATAAATATTTATTATATTATTATTATTATAATAGAATGTATAATATTTATGTATTTTTAGTATATGAAGTTACTCTATAGCATGCCTCTTTATGCTCAAGGTCAGGTTCTATCTTTCCTTACTCTTTCTCTATATTTCAATTTTTATATTGCTTATTGATAATTTTATCTTGTAAATATTTAACAATATATGTTCTAAGATATGGTTAAATAATATTTAAAATAAAAGTTACCCAACATCAGCCAGTGACACAATGCTCAGACCTACAAAAGCGCTTCTTAGGAGTTCTAAGTGTTGGGATTTGTGCTTACGTGCCATCCCATTTTATATGAATATTTTATTTTATAATATTTATACAGTACATTTTAATAAATCACTAATTTATTAATTAAATGGTACAAAGTTTGTAACATTACAGATATTGTATGATCTAAAAGAGTTTAGATATGGCCTAAAAGAGTTTAAACTAGCGTTAAAGGTTAGCAACACTGAGAATTATAATTGCTAATAGTTAGCAATATTAAGAGTTAGTAGTTTATAAAAGTCAGCAAAATCTAAAAGTTATGATCATGTCTGTAATAGGATATATACCAGAGAGTACAATAATAATAACATAGTTACAATAGGTGCTAAAAAATGTTATTATGCACGTGTATTTTTAAAAACGATGTTCCTGGTCTAATTCACCAATACGAGTTTGTCGATGAAATTCTTTATTATATATCAGTGTATGACCATATATAGATATATACTATATGGTTGTTCTTAACTGACCATGGGTTTACTGAAAGCTCGTATGGTATATGGCTATTCAATGAGGACTGAACACTGAACCGGCTCAACGAGGTTCCCAATAAACATCCCATAAAGCCGTCAATTATTAGTCCTCTTGAATTGAATCGTGTACGTGGTCATTTGACCTGAGTACTACGGTGGACTTGTGAGTGATTTACCATGCTTTGGTTTCATATATATTAGTGACCTTTCATGGTTTGACCGCAATGTGTCATTGGGTATGGTCCGATGCTCATAGAATCCAGTGTGTACAGATATGGGATTCCTCAGTTCATATGGGTGAGTTAGTATATCCGGATACTTCGAGACTATATCTCAGAAAGACTTATGGCCATAAGTAATAAACTCGGAAAAAGAGTTTTCTACAAGGTTAAATAATGTCATAAAAGAGTTTACGTCTATTGTTTATCGAGATGTATGTCTGGAGATAAGTTCATGGATGAGCGTGTGGGAATTTGACGGAGATGATCTATATCCCCATTCCTCTATGATATAAATAGTGGAAGGATTATACATATACGCTATGACCTTAATTTGTATGGTCTACTGCGCTGATTTGTAATATTTGTGACGTATGCGTAGGGCATTGATCTCGGACTTGACACGTCCAGAATATAGAAGTTATTCCCAAGTACAGGATTGTCGAAGTAATAAATAACCCGATGAGAACGGGGTCGATCCACAAGGAAGTAGAATTAAAATTACAAATTATAAACACTTTAAAGATAATTAATGCAGTATAAGATGTTTGCAAATATTATTTCAATTAACCAATTTAAATAAAAAACTAAGGTTACGGGGATTCACTCTTGGCATAAGAAGTAAGAATATATTTAACTTTTTATTTTTTTATAATTCAATTGGAATCCTCACACAAAGAAGGTTCCAACCGGAAAATATAGCAATTAAAGTTCATCATCATTTATATATTGATTAGTATTTATTTCTTTCAATTATTATACACCAAATCTTATAAATGGGTTCAAGTATTTATTATACCAATCTTTATATTTGTCTACAATAAATCAAGACTCCCACTTTACAAGAAAGGTTATATACACCAAATCTTGTAAATGGTTTCAAGAATTTATTGTGCTAAGTATTAAGTTTTTCAATAATAAATCAAGAATTACCACTTTAGAAGAAAGGGTATTGATTCTACAAACAAAATAAATACATCATATATAAGTTTGCATAACTTAAAAATGAAGCATTAAATTCATGAATAAATATTAAACATATCTTATTACCTTGCCAAGAGCTTCACCCTTTCACCTTAGCTTAAAGAAAATTATTTGGACATAATAAAACTAAAGAAAAAGAAAAGAAATGGAAGAAGAAATAACATGATTTAATAGTAAACAAGAGAAATAAATTTACAAAGAAATGGATACAAAGGATAAGTATTTTGAACTAAATTCTAACTTTCTAATTACATTCTTTAGGCATAAACAAGCTACCTATTTATAGCAAAACCTGGATAAATCGAGACAAATTTGGAGGGAACCACTTGATTGATGAAAGTCAAGAATGGTGGCAAAATAATTTGCATTCATTATCACTTGGGCACCCACTTGATTATCTAATTTGGAATTGATGTGATCCGAATTAACTGTCACTCAAAACATAAAAGTTGTAGATAAGTCTCTTATCTTTCCAAATTGAGTAATCTAATACGTATTAGATACGTATTTCTATAGTTATGGGCCAAATACTGACAACTGTTCAAACTAGGCCTGTACTGCAGATCAATTCTATTCTAGGTCATTTTTCACCCTCTAAACACTCGAATTTCTAATGATTTGTGTAATACAATATATTAGCCCATTGACTCATCTCTGCACAGGATCAAGAATCACCTCAATTGGATCTTTAAGTAGAAAGTTATGCCCATTTTACCGAATCTGCCACAAAACAGTTAAAAGATAATTAAGTACAATATTGTAAACATACTTAAGTTAAGAAAATTAAATACACTAGTAATACAAAACAATCATGTAAAACTCTTATTAAATGTGTAATTTTAAGTGTTCATCACACCCCCCAACTGGCTTATTGCTAGTCCCTAGCAATTCGAGCATAAATAAAATTTGAACACTACCTAAGTATTTCAAATAAAACGTCAGTTTAAAATCACAATCGCTATAAAGGTTATTTCAATCATAACTTCCAAAAATATTTTTGTGTGTGTGTGAATTAAGCCAAATCCTTCTTACCACAAACCACAACATATATATAGCCTTAAAAATTTTCCAAGTAAAAGCCTCAACTCCATATCCTTACAGGTGAATAACTTGTTTAATGACTTAGAATTTCACTCATGGAGTTGGAAAACAGATAATCGCTCAAGAAAAAGTTATATTTAAGGACAGACAAACAAACTAACATTGATCCAAAGATAGGAAAATCAAATATTTAGAGTCAAACCATTATTGTCAAATGCCAGCTTCAAGACTTTAATTATTTAATGCGAATCTTACGAATATAGAATTCGGTGATAAGATTGTTTCCTAATGACTTTAGTCTTCTAAAATTGAATGAAGACTTTATTGAACTGAATTGACTTCTTTTTTTTCTTTTTCTTTTTTGAAAGACATAAGGAATCATTACAAAATAAGAGCAATTTATCACCATAATACTTTTCCAATTTTTTTTTTATCCTTCAATTAAGCAACCAAATCATTCATCATCCCAAATAATGTCATTCCAAATAAAAATTAACCATTTCAAAAGATCAATGAAAGTTCATAAGCTGTTATCTCAAACCTCTCCACTCACTCACAAAAGATATGTGAGTTTAGAAAATAATATGTATACTTAAACATGGAAATTCTCTTGGCTATATATATTGAATCATCCATCTTACCACAAGGCTTAGTATTGTTCTCAAGAAATAATTTCAGAAGTTATTCTTTAGTAACCTAAATAGAGAAAGTGATTTAAACTAAACAATTTTGAAATCATATACCGATAGCAAAGCAAATTTATTTACGCAAGAGTTACAAAAAACTTAAGCAACAAATAATTATACATAAAATGCATTAAAAGTAAATCAATTAGAATGTGTTTCAAAAGTTTATAATGTACTCTTTACTTTGCCATTCTAGATCTAAAATGCGTCTCAAGAATACATAAATGAACATTTTACTCACGCCATTCATGATAATAATAATTTAATTTATTATTATTATTATTTTTTTGGTAAACAAGGTGATAACAATAATATCAACTATCTTCCCCCCCAAACAAATTGAGATATTGTCCTCAATGTCAAAATATAGAAAGAGTAAAGTATGAAAGATATCACCTGAAACATCTTTTATTGAAAATTAAACCTGCAACAAAATAAAACAAGCCACACAAAAAGCTTAAAAATACATAGAAATAGATAGGCTACAGATGAAGCGTCAAATCTATCTTGCATTTCTTTTCACTGTTATCAGTATACCAATCTATCTGACTCATTGTTGGATCAGATAGAGGTGTAAAAGTTTGTAGTTCATCGAGTAACTGATCAACAGTTGAAGCAGAAATGAGGATCTGTCGTGCTGCAGATGAGACGAATTATTTTTCTACCGCATAACAAACCAATTGGTTTTTTATGGATTTGCAATTGTGCCCATGAGACAATTTGAAAAATTTCCTCCAATGTTCCGAAACCTCCAGGTAGAGCTATGAAGGCATCAGCATTATGAAGCATAAAAGAAATTTGTTCATGCATTGATGATACCTGTAACTCATCCCCAATTATTTTTCCTATAATGTCTCCAACAGTTAGAGCTTTTGGTATGATACCCAAAACTCGACTGCCATTATTTTGTGCAGCGGTTGTCACACGTCCTATTAATCCAAGACTACCTCCCCTATATACTAAATGAATATTGTGCTCAGCTAACATCTTACCAAGGGTTTCTGCTGCTTCTATAAACTCACTAGTTTTTTCAGGGCTGGATCCACAAAAGACACAAATTTTTGTGAATTTACGAGTTGATAATCCTTCCATGATTACACTCACCCTCTCTCTTGAATGATTTTGAGTTTGTACAAAGATGCAGAAATAATGCAATGTATTTATAGAGCCAAAAGGTATTGCAAAGTTAAATCACATGGCTATTGGCTTGAAATACAAGATTCAACACCTTTTACCAATTTTCAATTTGTTAGCTAGAAAAGTCACATGGGTTGTCGACTTAAAATGCAAAATTTTCAAAAAGGATTATAGGTGGTTGATTATTGAAAAGACGTTTGAGTTTGAAATGAAACATTTAAAAATAACAGCTATAATAAATATATACAAGTAGTTGTGATTGTGGCTTACATCTTCATTTGATTTTACGTCTAGTAACGGCTTAAACGCCCTCTATGGGTCGGGGATAGGCTTCCCATCCAATTTTCTTATAAATTGGCAAACAGGGTCTTTTAAAGTCAGATTCCCAAGACTGTACCGCTCATGTTCTTTTAGGAATATGTCCCATAATTCATGAATTGCAATATGCACATATCCACTAGGATGCGTCTCAAGAGTCGATAAAATATTATCTAAAGACTCCTTACTTAGGCCATCCTTAATGAACCTAATTTTATCTTCGCGATTTACAGACACCATTCCTAAAGTGCGGCAACGTGTGTTGCAAGTCATGCGTGCACACTTGTAACAAATATTTAATCGTTTTACTCTTCGTTTTTTTGAAAAAGAGCTTTTACCTAAGCCAGGCATGTAGGAAATTAATGAGTCTGAAAATTCACCTATCAATCTAACTTTGGCTTCAATTAACCAATGTAAATCTACAAGTATATTCATAATCATTAATAACCTTAATCTTTCACATCTTGCTTGGTAAATTTTCTTTAAGGAATTTTGAGGCAATGAGGGAAAACGTTTTTTCAAATTTTTTAGAATGTCATCCATTTTTTTTTTAGAAAAGGGGGAAGAAGAGAAGATATCAGTAATTATGGGAAACTGACAAAACCGATTTGAAATATCACGGAGTACCGTTATCTGCCACTTAACCGGGGTGCAAAACAAAACTTTAACAAAACTACTAAATTAACCTGCAAGTAAAAAAAATGTTAGAAGAAGAATAAATATATATAAATATGTAAATATATAAAACAAAGATTAACTGGTCTCGTAACAAGGATTCGATAAGAACGTAAATTCTTCATGAAAAGCTTGGTTTTCTAGAAACGGATTGAGTCTTTGCCCATTTACCTTAAACACATTCTCATTTCTAGGATTTTCAATGTCAATTGTTCCATAAGGGTACACATGTTTCACAATAAAAGGGCCACTCCATCTTGATCTTAATTTTCCAGGGAATATGTGAAGTCGAGAATTATAAAGTAAAACCTTCTGACCAGTGTCAAATGTTTTTCTCTGAATTTTTTTATCATGAAAGGCTTTAATTTTAGCTTTATGAATTTTTGAATTCTCATATGCATCATTTCTCAATTCTTCAAGTTTATTTATTTGTAATTTACGTATGTATCCAGCAGAATCAAGATTTTCATTGAAAGTTTTAATAGCCCAGTAGGCTTTATGCTCAAGTTTCACAGGTAAGTGACAAGGTTTTCCATAAACTATCCTATAGGGAGACATACCCAATGAAGTTTTAAAAGCAGTTCTATAAGCCCACAGTGCATCATTTAGTCTTAAAGACCAATCTTTGCGATTTGGGTTTATAGTTTTTTCTAAAATTTGTTTTATCTCCCTGTTTGCTAATTCAACTTGTCCATTTGTCTGAGGATGATAAGGGGTGGCAACTTTATGAGTAATACCATATTTTTTCACTAATGTTTCAAATGGTCTATTACAAAAATGCTTACCCCCATCAGTTATAATGGCTCGAGGGATTCCAAATCGATTTAAGATATTTTCTTTCAAAAATTTCATGACTGTTTTATGGCCATTATGTCGACATGGAATAGCCTCAATCCATTTTGAGACATAATCTACTGCAACTAAGATATACGTAATCTAAATGATAACGGAAATGGTCCCATGAAATCTCTCCCCCAACAATCAAAGATTTCAATAACAAGAATAGGGTTCAAAGGCATCATGTTTCGTTTTGAAATTGATCCCAACTTTTGACAATTTTCACAAGTTATACAAAATGCATGTGTATCTTTAAATAAAGTGGACCAATAAAATTCACACTGCAAGATTTTTGCAGCTGTTTTCTTTGATGAGAAATGTCCCCCACATGCTTCAGAATGACAAAATTCAATAACTTTATTTACCTCATTGTCAAGTATGCATCTTCGAAATATTTGATCACGACAATATTTAAAGATATAAGGATCATCCCAATAAAACTTTCTCACCTCCGTTAAAAATTTTCTTTTGTCTTGAGCATTCCATTGAGGTGGCATTTCTCCTGTTACAAGAAAATTAACAATATTAGCATATCGAGGCATTGTAACAGTAGAAAATAAAAATTCATTGGGAAAAGAATCATTAATAGGTGTTATTTCTGTTGATGAATCTAGTGTGAGTCTTGATAAGTGATCTGCAACAACATTCTCAGCTCCCTTCTTATCCTTGATAGTGATAATAAATTCTTGTAGCAATAGAATCCATCGAATTAGCCTTGGTTTTGCATCCTGTTTTGATATTAAGTACCTTACAGCAGCATGGTCAGTAAATACAACAGTTGAGGAACCAATTAAGTAAGAACAAAATTTGTCTAATGCAAATATTACAACAAGTAGTTCTTTTTCAGTTGTTGTGTAATTCATTTGTGCACTATTTAAAGTTCTACTTGCGTAATAAATTACATAAGATTTACCTTCCTTTCTTTATCCTAATACAGCACCAACAGCGTAGTCACTAGCATCACACATGAGCTCAAAAGGTAAAGACCAGCCAGGAGATTGTATGATAGGAGCAGATGTTAAGAGGCCAATTAATTTTTCAAATAAATTTTGACACTCTTGAGTCCACTTAAATGATACATCTTTTGTTAAGAGGTTACAAAGAGGTTTAGATATAGCACTAAAGTTTTTTATGAACCTTCTATAAAATCCAGCATATCCTAATAAGGATCGAACTTCTCTGACTGTTTTTGGTGGAGGCAAATGTGTAATGAGTTCGACTTTTGCCTTATCCACTTCAATTCCTTTAGAAGATACTATATGTCCCAAAATAATTCCAGAAGTAACCATGTAATGACATTTTTCCCAATTCAATACAGGACTCTTTTCTTCACATCTTTTTAAAACCTTTTCTAAGTTTTCAAGACAATTATCAAAAGAATTTCCAAACACAGTTAAATCATCTATGAAAACTTCTAAATAATGCTCAATCATGTCACTAAAAATGCTTAACATACATCTCTGAAATGTTGCTGGGGCATTACAAAGTCCAAAGGGTATTCTTCTAAAAGCAGAGGTTCCAAAAGGACATGTGAATATAGTTTTTTCTTGGTCCTCTAGTGCTATGAGAATTTGATAATAACCAGAGTAACCATCTAAAAAGAAATAGTAGGGATGTCCTGCTACTCTTTCTATAATTTGATCAAGGAATGGTAAAGGAAAATGGTCTTTTCTAGTGGCCGAGTTCAACTTTCTATAATCTATGCACATCCTCCAACTAGATGAGACTCGAGTTGGTATTAACTCTCCTTTTTCATTTTCAATGACTGTGATTCCAGATTTTTTTGGTACTACCTGAGTAGGACTTACCCACTTACTATCTGAGATAGGATAGATGATTCCTACTTCAAGTAATTTGAGAACTTCAGCTCTCACTACCTCTTTCATATGTGGATTTAATCTCCTTTGAGATTGTTGGGAAGTTTTGGCATTATCCTCTAGGTGTATTCTATGTGTGCAAATTAGAGGATTAATACCATTTATATCTTTTAAAGTCTACCCGATTGCATTTTTATGCATTTTCAATAATTCAATCAACTTACCTTCTTGTTCACTTGTGAGTGTAGAAGAGATTACCACCGGGTAAGTTTGTTTCTCTCCAAGAAATGCATATTTCAATCCTTCAGGCAAAGGTTTTAACTCTAACTTTGAAATTTCATTTTGTTTATCCTCATTTTCTCCCAATTCTTCAAACTTTAGTTTCCATCCTTTATTTTCAATCACCTGTGCACAATCAAGTAAAGAACATATATAAGAGATTTCAGGATCTAATTGTATATTTGACTCAAATGAATTTATTAAACACATTTCTAAGGGATCGGTAGAACTCCCTTTTTGAATATAATCCTCTACAATCGTTTCAATCATGTCGCATTCTTCACTTTCATCATCCCCTTCATATGGTTGCTTACATATATTGAAAACATTGAGTTTAAGTGTCATGTTTCCAAATGAAAGCTTCATTACTCCATTTCTGCAATTAATCAAAGCGTTAGAAGTTGCTAAAAATGGACGACCTAAAATAACAGGTATCGGATTACATCCTTTGATAGGTTCTATGTCCAAGACAATAAAATCCACAGGATATATGAATTTATCAACTTGAACTAAAACATCTTCCACTGTCCCTCTTGGTACTTTTATCGATCTATCGGCAAGTAAAAGTGTAGTAACCAGTATCCATAACCGGTAAGAATATGTATATTTATATATATAAATATACGTATTTTATTTGTATGTGGGTGATCCTTGATTTATATATTGTTATTAGTAGTGTTTTTATAGGTTAAGGATATACTATTAGTATTGGGTTTATTTGTAAGACTTTGGAATTATTTTAGGGACCAAATTGTTATACTTTGAAAGTTTTAGGGGTGAATTCGTAAATATCAAAAATTAGCCACTTAGTATAAAAAAACACTTTTAAAACCCTAATTCTCTCATTTAGGTCGAGCTACCCCTTTTAAGAGAGAGAAGAGAGAAATAGAGGAGAGAGAAAGAGAAGAAGAAGAAGAAATTGGAATTTTTGGATCTTAAGAGGTATATCACAATTATTTCTTAATTTATTGGTATTAATTATGTTAATTTCTTTAAGTTTTGATTTCTGGAAATATGTATAATTGAGGATTTGATGTGTATTTCGTATGATAGTTTGAGAATTGATGATGATTTATAAGATAGTTTGATAAATCATGATGGATTGTAAAATTTCTGATTGATAGTCTCTTGATCTAAGAATTTTATAAATTATTTTGAATCGATTCTGGTTTTGAATATTGAGTATATGAAATTAGACATGTTTAGAATCATCTGAGACTTTGAATCGACTGAAAATCTCGGAAATTGAATTTGTAGTGAATTTACCAAAATGACCCTGGAATTCTGGAAATTTCCTGTGTAAACAGTATGATACAGTGGAAAATAATTTTTGACCTGCTGAATGATCTTTAAAAATTACGAATTTGTGGAATATGATAATTTTATATGTCTAATATGATATACTCGGAATTGAGAATTTGGATCTATGTGGTTGAAATGTTATGATTTTCTAAAGTATATCCGCTCATTACAGTATTTGATTAACAGATTTTTAAAGCTATGGAATAAAATAGTTTTAAAATACTTTTGGTAGTTATTTGGAAGCAAAATATTTATCATGGACTGAGATATGTGTCAAGAGTAATTATGTGGTAGTTTTATAATTTTTGAGTTAGTATATGATTTTATAAAATTGGGAGATTGAATACTGTTCAGTAAGTATCTTGATCCTGTCAGGTTAGTAGTTTGGATTCAATGGTGTGTATGGAATGGATTGTGTATGAATTTTGATATAATATTCATATATAAGAAGGATATATGAGTCAAGGATGGTATATTCTGATTTTGGAATAATTGGACATCATTTGATGTATTAGAAAATTTTGTTAAGTGTAAGTGGTCAGAATGACAGGTTTTGAGAAATCAAGTTTTTAGACCAATTTGATGTGATAAATGCATTGTGTATAATTTTGTAAGCTATTTAAAGTATTTTGTGTGAATTGTGAGGCTTATGAAAGGATTAATCTCCATTGATAGGTTAAGGAGATTTAAGCCTTGTAGCTGAAAGTGTTAAGAGGTAAGTATACTAGACTTTTACTGAAATCACTATAAGCATAGTAATTGTCTAGGTATGATTTTGTAAATGTGCTTAAAAATATGTTTATGTTATGCCAAAGTGTATTTGATATGAAATGTGAAAGACATATGTTTATGAATGTGAGCATTGACATTGAACATGGACATACATGTGTTTTTGAAAGCGAGCTTTCAAAATGAAATGTGTTTGACAAAGAAAGCTTTGAAGTGCAATATGTCCATGAGAAAGATTTTGTGTTTTGAGGATGCTTGAACTCACTGTTGACTTAGTAGGCATCTTATGTGATTTGTGGAGCCTTTATGTGTGGCCTTTCCTTCGGGATAGGTATATGTTATGTGTTCCGTATGTAGGGAGGATCCTATTGGTACCTAAAGGAAGAGTGAGTTATCACATTCGTGTGGTGGCGTATTGGTGCATGTGAGAGGACTCACCGATGATCAGGGTGAGGGTTTGGCTTTTACCTTCCAGCATGAGCATTATATATGTGTTATTCAAGACCTCACTTGTACTATTCCTCTCATACGGTATGTCACCTACGAGTGACATTTGGCTCATTATGTGATATATGATGTATAAGTCCTACTAAGTAGTAGTCGAGTAATGGTATTCCTATTATGTGTTTTGAAAGAATGTGTAAGCGCTTACATGATATGTGATTTGATAAGATTATGATTTTGATTGATAACAATATATCATACATATGCATTGTGTACATATATGTATTTGTATTTGATATATGAAAAACTAGTATGCTTACTGAGTTTTATACTCATTATAGTTTATGGTGATTTCAGGTAAATAAGGTACATGTGTGCTTAGCGGATTTGGCAAGGCTTCTGCTGTTCCTTGGGTTCCCTAAGTTGTTAGGTTGCTAGGTGTTTCATTTGGGGACACGTGGGATAAAATATTTGATTTGTCCCTGTTGAATAAATACTTATGTATTATTTTATTGTGTGTGATTGGATTTAGTTTAAGTTTCACCAAGTGTAGTAATGGATTGATTTTAAGTAAGAATTTGCAATGAATATATTCTGGGCTTCCGGTAACAAAGTTGCTACTGGTGACGTAGTAGAGTGTTAATCTCTGAGAAAACTCTGCGTATCTCCGGTTTAGTAATTGTCCCAGTCATAATTCAATTGCTATAATTCTGAAAGAAATTAAAATGAATGTTTAAGTATTATTGAATGAATGTAAGTGATGTCGTGTGTCAGATCTGTTGGGTCTGGGGCGTGACAAAAAGAGTTACAGATGTTGATTTTAACTCCCCGAGATTGAGCTGCTGATAAACTGAATACGGCAATAAATTCACACTAGCACCAAAATCAAGTAAGGCTTGTTCAATTTTATGACTTCTAATAATACATGAAATTGTAGGACAACCAGGGTCTTTATATTTCAAAGAATTATTGTTCTGAAAAGTGGCACTTACTTGTTCAGCTAAAAATGCTTTCTTTTTCACATTCAGTTTTCTCTTTACTGTGCATAAATCTTTCAAAAATTTTGCATAAGAGGGAACCTGTTTAATAGCATTTAGTAAAGGAATATTAACTTTTACCTGTTTGAAGATTTTAAAAATTTCAGGATTGTGATTCATCTTTTTAGTATTACGTAATGCATGAGGAAATGGAGGTGGAGGTAAGGGTTTAGTGTTTTCTTCATTAGATGTAGGTTCAATACTTTCCTTACCCTTAGAGATTGATTCATCACTCTCATGAGGTTCAGGAATTTCCTTTTCAACAATTTTACCACTCCGAAGAGTGATAACTGCTTTAACTTGATCGATGTGTTGGCTTTCTGAACTACATGCATTTGAGTTATGTTGTCCTTTGGGGTTTGGCTGTGGTTTAGAAGGAAATTTTCCTTTCTCATGAATATTCAGTGCAGATGCAAATTTAGTAAGAGTATCTTTCAAATCAGTAAATGTTTGAGCATTTTGAGAATTAACAGACTCTTGTTTTTCAATGAATGTATGCAAGATTTCTTCAAGATTTTTCCTAGGAGGTGGGACATATGGTTCATAACCTTGATGATTTTAAAAGTTTTGGTGTGGTTGGAAAGGTAGTTGTGAAGCCTGTGCTTGAGTGTCATTCCTCAAACTAAAATTCAGGTGATTTCGCCATCCAGGATTATAGTTTTGTGAATATAGGTTATTGTTTGACCGCTTGAACGTGTTTAGAACATTGACTTGTTAATGGAGACATTCCCTAAATGCAGGCAAAGTTGAGCAATCATTGGTAGAGTGATCATGGGTTTCACAAATGTGACATATAATTTCTTGAACAGATTTTATTTGACCACTATTTTTCATTTCTAAGGTTTTGACTTTTCTAGCAAGGGATGCTAATTTGGCTTGAAGGTCATGGTCTTCCTTAAGATGATAAATACCCCCACTAGATGTAGTGGTTTAATTTTTGCTAGGTGCCTCACAGGTACCAGCAGTGTCCCAATTTTGAGCATTTTCTGCTAGTAAGTCAAGATAGTTCATTGCCTCTTCTGGGTCTTTTTCCTCAAATGTTCCATTACACATCATTTCTACCATTTGCCTAACTTGGGGTGTTAAGCCCTCATAGAAATTTGAGACTACTCTCCATGTTTCAAAACCATGATGGGGACAAGTATTAAGTAATTCTTTATACCTTTCCCAACATTGGTAAAGGTTCTCTCTTGGTTTTTGGGCAAAAGTGGTGATTTGTCTTTTGAAAGAATTTGTTCTATGGGAAGGAAAAAATGTTTTCAGGAATTGTTGTTGTATCTCATCCCATAAAGAAATGGATCCTGGCCTAAGGTTTTGTAGCCATGTTTTAGCTTTATCTTTTAAAGAAAAAGGAAAAAGCTTAAGTCGAATTGTGTTCATGCTACAATTTTGATCATTATACGTGTTACACACTTCTTCAAATTCTCTTAGATGTAGATAAGGGTTCTCTGCGTCTAAGCTATGAAAAGTGGGTAAAAGTTGGATAATGCCTAGCTTAAAATTAAAATGAGTTGCATCCGGAGGAAAAATTATGCAAGATGGTACACCGGTTCGTATAGGGTTCATATAGTCTCTAAGTGTCCTAGGTCGGTTATGGTCATTATGTTGAGACTGATTGTCCCCTGGGTCTATGAGTCCCTCAGTTTGATTTTTGCTCATGGTGTTACTTGGTGAAGAATGAGAAGATGAAGGAGAATCTAACAAATTATCAAAAGAAGTTTCGAAATTACCTTTCACTAAATGATGAGAATTAGGATCTCAAAACCATCCGCTCATAAAAAGAAATAAAACGAAATACAATAACAATAAATAATACAAATAAAAGAAAAACAAATATTAAACACAAGTAAATAAAATAGGAAAAACGAAAAGCAAAATAAAGATAAATAATTAGAAGTTAGATTAGTAATGTTAGATTATATAATAAACAAAATAATAAATAAAGCACGTTAGGAGGCTCGGCCTTCCATGAAAATAAAAAGCGAATAATAAATAAAGAGTAGGAGGTTCAGCCTTCCATGAAAATATATTTAACGAAAATAAAAAGTAAATAATAAATAAAGTAAAGCACGTTAGGAGGCTTAGCCTTCTATGAAAATAAAATAAACAAACAAACAACAACAAAACAAAATATTAATTTTACCTCCCCGGCAACGGCGCCAAAAACTTGACACGTCTAGAATATAGAAGTTATTCCCAAGTGCAGGATTGTCGAAGTAATAAATAATCCGATGAGAACGGGGTCGATCCACAGGGAAGTAGAATTAAAATTACAATTTATAAACACTTTAAAGATAATTAATGCAGTATAAGATGTTTGCAAATATTATTTCAATTAACCAATTCAAATAAAAAGCTAAGGTTACGGGGATTCACTCTTGGCATAAGAAGTAAGAATATATTTAACTTTTTATTTTTTTATAACTCAATTGAAATCCTCACACAAAGGAGGTTCCAACCGGAAAATATAGCAATTAAAGTTCATCATCATTTATATATTGATTAGTATTTATTTCTTTCAATTATTATACACCAAATCTTATAAATGGGTTCAAGTATTTATTATGCCAATCTTTATATTTGTCTACAATAAATCAAGACTCCCACTTTACAAGAAAGGTTATATACACCAAATCTTGTAAATGGTTTCAAGAATTTATTGTGCCAAGTATTAAGTTTTTCAATAATAAATCAAGAATCACCACTTTAGAAGAAAGGGTATTGATTCTACAAACAAAATAAGTACATCATATATAAGTTTGCATAACTTAAAAATGAAGCATTAAATTCATGAATAAATATTAAACATATCTTATTACCTTGCCAAGAGCTTCACCCTTTCACCTTAGCTTAAAGAAAATTATTTGGACATAATAAAACTAAAGAAAAAGAAAAGAAATGGAAGAAGAAATAACATGATTTAATAGTAAACAAGAGAAATAAATTTACAAAGAAATGGATACAAAGGATAAGTATTTTGAACTAAATTATAACTTTCTAATTATATTCTTTAGGCATAAATAAGCCACCTATTTATAGAAAAACATGGATAAATCGAGACAAATTTGGAGGGAACCACTTGATTGATGAAAGTCAAGAATGGTGGCAAACTAATTTGCATTTATTATCACTTGGGCACCCACTTGATTATCCAATTTGGAATTGATGTGATCCGAATTAACTGTCACTCAAAACATAAAAGTTGTATATAAGTCTCTTATCTTTCCAAATTGAGTAATCTCATACGTATTAGATACTTATTTCTATAGTTATGGGCCAAATACTAACAACTGTTCAAACTAGGCCTGTATTGCAGATCAATTCTATTCTAGGTCATTTTTCACCCTATAAACACTCGAATTTCCAATGATTTGTGAAATAAAATATATTAGCCCGTTGACTCATCTCTGCACAGGATCAAGAATCACCTCAATTGGATCTTTAAGTAGAAAGTTATGCCCATTTTACCGAATCTTCCACAAAACAGTTAAACGATAATTAAGTACAATATTGTAAACATACTTAAGTTAAGAAAATTAAATACACTAGTAATACAAAACAATCATGTAAAACTCTTATTAAATGTGTAATTTCAAGTGTTCATCAGGACTCACGGAACAGTTCCCTTTGACAAATCGAGCATGGACCTAAGAAGTCCCGCAATATAAAGTGCACTCATTGTGCACTTGGGCGGCATACCAGATTGAATAGTTCAATCTAATAAATTTCAATAGATCGGACACTTGCTTCAGTATCCCTCAGGATGTACACGTGTCAAAACATAAGTGTTAAGTGGATCAATTGGTTAATAATAGTTATTGACCAATAGGATGATGACACATGACATATTATAAGCTAATTATTGTTTGACTTAAAATTACCAAAATAATCTTATTATTTGACAAGTAAGATCATTATTTTATTCATTAAATTATTTATTGGATAAAATAATAATAATAATATTTGATATTATTATTATAGGTCAAAAAATTATATATTAATCATTTGTAACATATTTTAATTTGAATAAAATATAATTAATGAAGACAAATGAAAATAATGAAGCATGGTATGAGATTTGTGGTACTAAAATGTGTATTACAAGCAAAAGAAGAAATTGTTTCTTCAAAATGATTTGTCTCTCTCGGCCAACACTCCTCCATTATTTGCATTTGATTTGTTTAATGTAAATATATCAAAAGCAAAAATAAATTGGGCAAGTCAATTGTGGGGCCAAACTTGTAAATATAAATTGTTCCAATTTGCTTTATCAGGTCAGCCAAATGCCTTCTTCTCTTGATTTCATTTATTTTTTTGTATTAATAAAAGGAACAAATCAAAATTCACAAGAAATATGCCATGCCTTGTGGGACAATGGTTGTCTCATTGGAAGGAAAATGAAGCAAATGATAAAAGAGCAAAATTTTGCTCATTTGTGGAGTGTCACACGGCTAAAAGGGAGAGAGATTGTGAAACTACACTTTTACAATTGTTGGGCAAAAGTTCAAAAGGTTGAACTTCTTCTTCCATTCTTTCTATATTGTCCAATCTATTAACATACTAAGACTATGCTGTTTGATGTTTCAAATGTTGAAATAGTGTAAATAAATTGATAGCCTTATAGTTAGTCTAATAGCTTATGGAGTTAAGCTAATTAGTTTAAAAGTTAAACTTAGGGTTTAAGTATATAAACCCTTGCTGGAATTAAGTTTTCATTCTAAACTACCAAACCCACCGAGTTAAGTACTAGAATTACATACGAGTGCATTTCAAGATGGGGACTTTGGCAACACAAATTCTAAAAGCTTGTTAAGGTGATTCTAATGTGATATTTCTATATCTTAAAATTGAGTGCAAGTATATACTATCATATGCAAGTAATAAAGGGACTTATAAAGTCGGATGTCGAACCCACAGAGATAATTTCTTCTTTTCAATCAATTACTAAAATTATGTCTTTCTAATAATTTTTCAGAAAAATAAAAATCTAAGAATAAATATAGAAAATATAAAAGCAATGACACACTATAAAGAGATTTGGGTGATAGCAATATAAAGAAAACCTAGGATCAATAATATCCCTCAATATGCTTTCTAATAATTAATTCTCTAATATTTAATTCTCTTACTCTTTGTTATTGATTAAGACACTAATATATTCACAAGCCTCTTCCAAGGTCATGCAAGTATATCTTAATTTAATAAATATCTATATTGCTATGGTACTTGTAATAAATTAAGATTTATTAAGATTAAGTCTTACTAATCATAATGCCAATAGGTATATTTCTATTGTAATTTGAAACTTGCATATGCAACATTAAACGGTACTCTAAAATTATGCATCAAATTACCTAGGTCTGAATATAATGATTCCTCTTCCGAGTTTATAAAAAATATTATCAATTCATTCACCATATATTGGCCAGATATATTGAAGCATTAAGAACAAGTAATTTAAATAATAAAGAACTAAGTTTATTAAATATTAAAAAGATATAGCAATTAAGTACACATATTGAGTTCAAGTATTAACCCTAGAAAGAAAATTTAGTTCATGACTACAAGAGAATGGTGGTAAAAATAATAAGAAATCATGATACAATCAATAGCAAACTGATATAAACGTCGAATTTGTGTTGATTGCACTGCCTAAGAAACCCTTAATGTCGAAGAACACCTTGAATCCCTCTCTATGTCTATTTCAATTAAACTCCTATTACTCTCTAAGACTTGTGCTGTGTGTTTCTTGATGTTCTTAGATGCTCTTGGGTTCTCTTGGATGCTCTTGGATGCTCTTGGATGATCCTCAAAGGCTAGGGGTGAGTGGTCTTTTATAGGGATTGATATGAGCTTGAAAATCTCAATTCTCATCGGATTAGAACTCACATTACCGCTGGGGTGTTAGGTGTAAACGGCCTCACCACTGGAGCGATGAGGTGTTGGCACAGGGGCACTGGCCTGTCGTTGGAGTAGTGGAGTGATGGCGCTGGGGCGCCAGACTGCGACTTAAACAAGTCGTCTTTTCTGATTTTCTTATTTTCTTATTTTGATAACTATTTCAACGCTGGGGTGAGAATCCTTATGGTGTTGGGGCGATAAGTCTATATTTTGAAAAGTTTGCATTTGAAATTCTCTACACACCGTTGTAGTTTCATTTATGAGATAATATAAAAAATTTATTATGTTTATCACTTTAAAAATTAGAATTCTGAATTTTCGTTACGCACAAATATATATAAATATATATAATGCATGGTTTTGTAATGATGAACACCTACCCATATGTATGCACCTTAGGTTAATCAACACTTACAAAATAATATCAGAGCATATTTGAGTAGATTTGGGTGTAATTGAGTGTTAAAATTATTGTTGGTGAAGTTTCGGTGCTTAAATGGTGCATTTTAAAGAGTTGAAATGGGTATACCAATTTGGAGAGCATCGGAGCGTCGCGGCACAAAGGGCTTGGCGCCGCAGTGTTAGGGATTTTTTCCCCAGCACCACAGTGCTAGGAAGTCAGAGCCGGGGCCTCCAGGCCCTTGTATCGAGGCTTTGCTTCGGGTGCTAGGTGCTGGGCGCCGCGATGCTAGGGCAATACTCCCCAGTGCTGGGAGCCCAGCAGGGCTGCACTGATAACTCTCACTCAAAATTATTTTAAATTGTTTAAAATATTAATTTTAAAATATGTTAGGGTTTATAAGATACAGTGAGAAGAGTTGTTAGTCTTTATTATAAACTGGGATCATTTTTCTGTGTTTGTAACCACAATACGAGTCCTACTGGTGGTGGTTACTTGTGCTTGCATATAAATAAATGTCTGATTGAAAATTACCTCCTCATGAGATGGGGATCAAGTCTTTATATTAACAATCTCTCTTAATCAGATTGAATAATATTACATTATGAGATCGTATTTTATTAATGATCCATCTTGTCAATACGATGTTAGACAGGTTATGTCGGTCTATTCTCAAGATCGCTAAAGTGTGAGGAATTTGGCCGATATGATTTGGACTATACTGGTTAAACATAAGATGAGGCAAATATATGTAAAAGTATTGCCCTAGATCACTACAGTGTAAGGGTAGTACCGGTAGCATATATTTGATTATTGACAAGTTAATCTGGAATACACTTACCCTAGATCATTACAGTGTGTGGATGAGGTATATTTAGGATCATGAGTAAGAGTTACATGAGATGCATTTGACAAGATTTTTCTACTCGTTGGGTTATAAAGACCCAGATCGTTATAGTGTGCGGCCTAGTAAAATGCTAATAGGGTCTACTTCTTATTGTATAGTTTAAATTACTTTAAACTGTCATTATCCCGTTTGAGATATTAAAGGGATTATGTATATAAAATATACTCATAATTTAAAATATTTTATTAGCAATTTAATATTTTAAATATTCGTTGACATATTCTTTTTTTGTCTTGTGAATCAATAATGGTCTCCAGTAATCCCTCAGCACGCATACTAGATGCACACCAACTCAATGGTGCTAATAACTATTTTGATTTGTATATGAATCTCAGAATTATTTTGGATTCAGAAAAATTGGCATATATTATTGACTAGAAGATGCTAAGAGGTGTTTCTATAGATGCCACCGAGGAAGAAAATGTGACATATCAAAAATGAAAGGATGATGATTTAAAGGTTAAATCTTACATCGTCGCCTCCATGTCCATTGAACTGCAGCGGGAGCATGTCTGCATGGACAATGCTAATAGCATCATGCTTCATCTGAAGGAGGTCTTTGGTGACCGACCATAGGTCGAGATTTATAGGGTCACCAAAGCTCTCTTTCAGGCCAGACTTTTTAATGGCACCTCAGTAAACCCTCATGTCCTCAAGATGATAGGATTAATAGGCTTAAGAGTATGGACATTTCTCTAAACAATAACTTAGGGAATAACTTGATTCTCTAATTGTTACCCGAGTTATTTACACGGTTCATTATGAACTTTAACATGCAAGGTTTGACCCCTACCTACGTTGATCTGCATAATATGCTCAAGACAGCACATGAGGATATGAGTAAATGGGGTACGACCTTTTTTGTCCAGAGAGTGTTTCATCTTCTACCTCGAGGGCTTCTGGGAAGTGTAAAAGGAAGAAGAAAAAAGAAGTGAAGCAGACACCCAGGATGAGTCCTCAGCAGCGACAGATATTTAAGCTATAAGAGAAGCCAAAAGCAAAAGAAAAATATTTCATTACAGTAAGAATGGGCATTGGAAAAGGAACTGCCCCAAATACATTGCTATTATGAAGAAAACTCCCACAGGTATATACTTACCCATTATTGATATTTTTTTAGCATTTGATGCTAGTACTGGCTGGGTATTAGATATTGTATGTTCTTCTCACATCTGTAATATATTACGAGGTTTAAAGAAAATTAGATGGTTGCAGCTGAGAGAGGTACAACTTCAAGTAGGAAATGGTGATTTTTTACGGGTCGAGGCTATTAGACATTTTGACTTGATTCTCCCTTATAATAAAATTGTTATATTGCATAATTGTTATTTCGTACCCTTTTATATCAAATAGATTATCTTCCTTTCTGTACTTGATAGTGAAGGGTATTATGTGTATATCAGGAACCATTCCTTATATTTATATGATATGTTTGATATTTTATTACCTGAATGTCAGTTAATTAATGAGCATTATGTTTTGGATACAACTGAAAATGTTATGAATGTACAAGATAGCACTAGTGGTAGTTAAAGAACTTTAAATGATAGAAAACTGTAGCATATGAGATTAGGTCACATAAGCATGAGACGTCTAACCCATCTAGTTAAGAATAGTCGGATACCTAATTTGACCATTGAATTTTACCTAGTTTGTGAATCTTGCATTTAAGAAAAAATGACTAAATCTCCATTTACTGATGTTGGGCATATGCTACTGATTTATTGAAATTGGTGCATAGTGATGTATGCGATCCAATGAATCATGCTACAATAGGTGAATTTTGATACTTTGTAACATTTATGGATGATTTGCATAATACGGGTATATGTTTCTTATGAAGAACAAGTTAAAAACCTTTAAAAAGTTTAAGAAATTTAAACTTGAAGTACAAAAACAAACCTGCATGTACGTTAAATGCCTTCGATCAGATTGAGGCGGTAAGTATATGAGCAGTGAATTTTTTGACTATTTAAAGAATAATGGGGTTCTCATTTAGTATAGTCCTCTGAGTACTCCATAACATAATGGTGTTTTGAAAAGGAGGAATCGAATTTATTAGATATGGTCCAGTTGATGATGAGCTTCACCGATCTGTCGAAATATCTATAGGGTTATGCTCTTGATACTGCTACTTATATATTGAACAGGTATCTATCTAAAGCTGTTCCAACCACTCTGCATGAGATATTGAAAGGAAAGAAACTAAGTCTTAAATATTTTAAGATTTAGGGTTGTCCTACTTACGTAAAAGTTATGCAACATGACAAACTGGCAACTAAGAGGTATAAGTACTGGTTTGTCAAGTATTCTAAGAATTCAATGGGATACCAATTTTATAATCCTGAGGAACAAAATGTGTCTATTTTTTGATATGTCACTTTCCTACTGAAAGAGTTTCTCATAGATTGTGGAGGTTATAGAAAGATTGAGCTTGATGAAGCCAATTAAAACTAAAATGAACCATAGATGAAACCTCAAGCTCAATCCAGCAGAATACTTTTAACACACCCTCCACATAGGTCAGAAAGGATGTCCAGACCACCTTTTAGGTATCGTCAGATGCCTGAAGGTGCGTTTGAAGTTTTTTTAGTTGAAGAAAATGATCCTTTAACCTATAGAGAGGTGATATTGGACATTGACTTGGGAAAATGGTAAGAAGCCATGAAATCTAAAATTGACTCAATACATCAAAATCAAGTCTTGGACTTGGTTGAACTTCCCAAAAGAATAGTTTCTATTGGTTATAAATAGATTTATAAGTGGAAGCGTGGGCCTGATGGAAAGATAGAGACCTTCAAAGTCCAGTTGGTTGCAAAAGGTTATACTCAACGATCTGAGACTGATTGTAAGAAAACCTTTGCATCAGTAGTGATGTTAAAGTCAATACAAATTTTATTGGTGATTGTTGCGTATTATGACTTTGAGATATGACAGATAGATGTAAAAATAGCATTCCTGAATGGATATCTCAAGGAAGATATATATATATATATATATAACAACCTAAAGGTTTTTCATCCAGCTTAACTGCAGATCCTATATATAATCTGAAGAAGTTTATTTATGGACTTAAGCAGGCTTTTTGAAGTTGGAATCTTCATTGTGATGAAGTAATCAGAGGGTCTGGTTTCATTAAAAATAAAGATGAACCTTGTGTGTATAGAAAGGTCAATGAGAGCATGATAATCTTCTTAGTTCTTTATAAGGATGACATACTAATCATTGGGAATGATATAAATATATTACTATTAGTTAAGAGTTATCTAAACAAGAACTTCTTCATAAAAGTTTTAGGAGAGACTTCTTATATATTGGGTATAAAACCTTGTAGAGATAGAGCTAGGGAGCTGATAAGACTCTCTTAATCATTGCACATTGATAGTGTATTAAAAAGGTACAATTTTACTAACTGTAAGACAGCTAATATATCTTCTAGATATGACATTCATCTTCAAGGAGAATGTCTCCTCAAATAGAAGATGAAAGAGTTAAAATATCTAAAATGTCATATGTATTAGCTGTAGGTAGCTTGATGTATGTTATGATGTGTACTAGACCTGACATTAGTATGGTTGTAAGTGTTACTAATCTGATCTAGGTGATAGCCATTGGATGACAGTCAAACATGTCCTTAAATACTTTAAAGGTACAAATGACAAGTTTCTAATTTATAGAGATAGTGACTTGTAAGTCAAAGGATACACAGATTCAAACTTTCAGTCTGATCAAGATGATAGAAAGTCCATATCTAGATATGTGTTTATCCTCAATAGTGCTGCAGTGAGGTTGAAGAGCACCAAACATGGATTTACAGTTGATTTAACAACGGAAGCAAAATATATTATAGCCACTGAGGCAGCAAAGGAAGCAGTATGGATACGCAAGTTTGTCGCTAAATTAGGAATTGGCTCTACTTTAATGGATCCTATCTCATTATTCTGTGATAATAACGGGGCCATAGCACAAGTCAAAGAGCTAAAATGACACCAGAGATTTAAATATATAGAGAGAAAATACCATATAATAAGAGAGATCTTGGCTAGGGAGATGTAATAATTTATAGAGTTGACTCTGTAAATAATGTAGTGCACCCACTGACTAATTTGTAGAGTTGACTCCAAAGGTGTTTGAGAAACACGTGGAGTCCATGGGTATTATATACCATTACGAATAACACTAGAGCAAGTAAGAGTTTGTTGGAATTTGTGCTTACGTGTCATCCCATTTTGTATGAATATTTTATTTTATAATATTTATACAATATATTTTATTAAATCGCTAATTTTATTAATTAAATGGTATAGTGCTTGTAACGCTATAGATATTGTATGATCTGAAGAAGTTTAGATTTGACCTAAAAGAGTTTAGACCAGCACTAAAGGTTAGCAATGCTGAGAATTATAATTGTTAATAGTTAGCACTACTAAGAGTTAATAGGTTATAAAAATTAGCAAAATCTAAAAGTTATGACCTTGTCTGTAATGGAACATAGACCCAAGAGTACATTAGTAATAACATAGTTGCAAAGGAGTTGCAATAGTTGCTAAAAAATATTATTATGCACGTGTATTTTCAAACACAATGTTCTTGGTCTAATTCACTAATGCAGGTTTGTCGGTGAAATTCTTTATTATAATGTCAATGTATGCGGTCCTCTCGAGTTGAGTAGTGTATGTGGTCATTTGACCTGTGCGCCACGATGGACTTATAAGTGATCCACTATGCTGACAGATCATATATGTCAGTGACCTTTCATGATTTGACAGCTATGTATCGTTGGGTATGGTTAGATGCTTATGAAATTCAGTGTGTGTAGATATAGGATCCGTCAACTCAAATAGGTGAGTTAGTATATCTGGATGCTTTGAGACTATATCTCAGAAAGACTTATGGCTATAAGTAATAAACCCGAAAAAAGAGTTTCCCACAAGGTTAAACAATATCATATAAGTGTTTACGTATATTATTTATCGAGATACGTATCTGGAGATAAGTTCACGAATGAGCACGTGGGGATTTGACGGTGATGATCTATATCTCCGCTCTTCCAAGATTTAAATGGCAGAAGGATTATACATATACGATATGACCTCAACTTGTATAGTCTACTGCACTGATTTGTAATATCTGTGACATGTGCATGGGACATCGATCTCAGGCTCACAGAACAGTTTCCTTTGACAAATCGGGCATGAACCTAGGTAGTTCCATAATATAAAGTGTACTCATTGTGCACTGGGGCAGCGTATTAGATTAAACAGTTCAATCTAGTAAATTTCAACAGATTGGACATTTACTTTAGTATCCCTCAAGATGTGCACGTGTCAACACTTAAGTGTTAAGTACATTAATTGATTAATAATAGTTGTTGACCAATAAAATGAGGACACGTGGTACATTGTAAGCCAATTATTGTTTGACTTAAAAATTATTAAAATGACCTTACTTGTTTGACAAGCAAGATCATTATGTTAATCATTAAATTATTTATTGGATAAAATAATAATAATAATTGATATTATTACTAAAAGTTAAACAATTATATATTAATCATTTGTCACATATTTTAATTTGATTAAAATATAATTAATAAAGGCAAATGAAAACAATAAAGCATGGCATGAGATTGGTAGGACCAAAGTCTGTATTATAAGTAAATGAAGAAATTGTTTCTTCAAAATGCTTTGTCTCTCTCAGCCAACACTCCTCTATTGTTTGCATTTGATGTAAATATATCAAAAGCAAAAGCAAATGGGCAAGTCAATTGTGGGGCCAAACTTGTAAATATAAATTTGTTCCAATTTGATTTATAAGGCCGACCAAGTGCATTCCTCTCTTGATTTCATTTATTTGTTTTGTATTAATAAAAGAAATAAATTAAAATTCACAAGAAATGTACCATGCCTTGTGAGACAATAGTTGTCTCATTGGAGGGAAAATGAAGCAAATGATAAAAGAGCAAGAATTTGCTCATTTGTGGTATGTCACACGGCCAAAAGGGAGAAAGATTATGAAACTAGACTTTTCCAATTGTTGGGAAAAAGTTCAAAGGGTTGAACTTCTTCTTCTTTCATTCTTTCTATAATGGCCAATCTATTAACATACTAAGACTATGTTGTTTGATGTTTCAAATGTTAAATTGTGTAAACAAATTGATAGCCTTGTAGTTAGTCCAATAGCTTAAGGAGTTAAGCTAATTAGTTTAAGAGTTAAACTTAGGGTTTAAGTGTGTAAACCCTTGCTAGATTTAAGTTTCCATTCTAGACTAACTAAACCCACTGATTTGGGGTAACAGAATTGCATACGAGTGCATTTCAAGGCGGGGACTCTTGTAACACAAATATGTGTTGTAGTTTCATTTACGAGATAACATGAAAATTTTATTGTGTTTATCACTTAGGAAATTAAAATTTTAGACTTTAGTTGCGCACAAATATGTATATGATGCATGGTTTTGTAATGATGAACATATACCCACGTGTATGTACTCTAGGTTAATCAACAATCACACTAAGCCCATCATCGCTTTTGACTTTCTATTTCGCTCCGTTTCTTGTCCATCCAATATGTCCTCAACCTCGAATCAACTTTTCATTGGTCTCTAACTTAACATCATGGTCCAATATAATTTTGAATCACAAAAATTTTAACAATTCCCTCATTAATTTAAAATCTTATTTCAAGAAGCTTTTCACAAATCCATCCACTCATAAACCAACTGTCAATTTCTCTAACATTGATTTAGTTAAGTCAATGCCCAGACTTAACTCCATTAAAGCTCGTGACTTCGGTCTCCAAAGATTCGAATGTATATCTCTATGAGTAGCCTTTGTATTATGATCTCTAGTGTCACTTTTGACACCATTATAATACCTCTGTGGCTATATCTCATCCTTACCAACAACCACTTACCATGCACTCTTTTTTACCCATGCCACCTCGATGAGATAATCTCTAATATTGCCTTTTAGTATACATACCCTCAACAGTCCTATGTTGAGCTCTCGCAAGTATTCTCATCAAGCACATAGCCTCAATTGTGTTTATCACCCATAGACCCTTTAAACATCATTTCCAGTATTCCTTCCATTAGAAGCTACCAAAGATTTTATACTCCATAGTCATCCTTCAAGACTATTATAGTGTCTTCACCCAATTTTTTTGTTTTTCCTTATTGCTCTTTTTAACTCTATTCTTAGCCTTTTCTTTTATAGTTTTGGGCTTTCTTTGGTCAAGACCTTTACACACTAAGCTTTGATCTTTTTCCTATTCTTTCGTCTTCAGACTTATGAATCACTATAGTTGAACAACCTATGCTCTGCAATCTAGTTCTGCAACCTATGCTTTATAATATGGTATAGATTTCAACCAAGCTCTGATATCAATTGTTAGATATTTTCTTACTCACTCTAATACCTCAATGGCTGATATTTAGCACTCTAAAATCCTAAGCGCTTTGCAAAACATTTTGCCCACAAGTAAGATAAGAATAATAATATCAAATATACAATAGAGATAACATTCAATCACACAAGACATAAGTAATATACGTGGTTTGGCAATAAATGCCTACATCTATAGTGGATCACATGATCCTCACTTCTTTAATTTAATTCACAAAGAACTCACAGATCACAAAATCTTACACAAGAGATAAGGAATACAATAATAGACAAGCTCTCCAAAGGATCTATCAGTGCTTTCTTGTACACTCAGCACTCAAGTACTCCCACGATAGCACTATCTCTCATGCACTCAATGCTCTAGTGCTCTATGAGCTCTCTATTCGGCAATCCTTTATATACTTTTGATGTTTCACAATTCTAATGAATTGTAAGGGTTTATATAGACTCTAAAATGACTTTAGCAGTCAATTCTTGTTCGGATAGGAGTCTACGTATTTTAGGAGTCTAAAATCAGCTTGAAAATGAAATACAACTTAAAACAGGAAATTACTTAAACTGGGCGTTGTAGTGCTACAGACTAATGCCACGACACTGCTATAATTTGATATAGCACTGCAACTAAGGGTGAAAATTTATGTAAATAAATTATATTTGTGTCGTGTCAATATGGGATAATTAATAAATGTTTTCATATTTGTTTACATAAACGAATCAAAAACTCAAACACATATTCAATTCATTCAATATTCAAATTACACGACACGACACAATTAGACACGTTTAAATAAATAGATCAAATTTAATTCATTTATACGATTATACATGATTTGATTCGTTTACAATTATATTTGTTTAAATAAATAATAATACTAAATTTGATTCGTTTACATAAAATATTGGATTTTTTAATATGATTAAACTTGTTTAAGATACGATTAATAAAATTTGAAATTACATCAAAAATTAAGTATTTAATGCATTTAATAAAAACAAATTATTCTAAAGCACAATTAAAAAAATAAGTTTTACAATAGAATTCAGGTCTTAAATAAATAAATACGAATTCATTTCTAAATGAATCACAAATTAATTGTTTTTGTTTACTAGTAAGTTAAACAATAACGTGATTTAAACGAATTGGTGAATCGCAAAGTTCAAACACATATTTGACAAGAATAGTAAACGGGTAACACGAATTCGACTCGTTTATTAATTGTGTCAATTTATCACTACCTATATTCACTTAAAACATGTCGAATTTGTGTCATGACCCATTTTTCCATTCCTAATTGCCACACCTAGACTTGCAAAAGTGCCTCTTGTGTGTTCAAGCACCTTTTTGCTTTTGACTTTTCATTTTTCTCCTTTCTCATCCATCCACTGCATTTTCAACTTTGTGTAAAATTTTCATTAGTCTCTAACTCCAAATCACACTCAAACATAATTTTGAACCACCAAAATTTTAATAGGTATCGTTTATTAGATACCACAAACAACTAAAGTTGTAGATATTGCATATTCCAAGACTTTTATACAACCAATGGACATTGCTACAGAAAGGTTGATGAGAATTATACAAATTCCTTGCCAATCACTAGAAAATTATCAGGATGTCAATTACAATTTGTTAAAAGATGAGAGAATTACTTAGCTTAATAAACGTAACATCTGATAATGAGTTAAACATATGGGTTCTAAAGGATTTTTTTAAGTCTTTGGATTAAGTAGCATAAGATCTATCTTTCATCGATGGTTCATTGACCAAGTTCTTTTAAGAAACCTTATTCATGATGTTTTCAATCCGTGGCTGATTGAGCATCAGAGTGTTCTTGGTAATAAGTGAAGGCACTTTAGTCTTTTGGCAAGCGCAATAACGAGGATCTGAAAGTTTTTGATCAAGAGAGTACTGATTCAAGGAACTTCTATAATAAATTTGTTAGATATTTTATTATTATAACATTCACAACGTGGCAGAATAGAAAAAATATTCTTTAATATTTATTTTCATTAGATAAAAACTTTTTATCTAAGGATCTTATGAATATATGAATTTGATGTTAAAATAAATAAAATTTAACAAGAACATACCTTGAATCCACACAGAGTTTTCTTCCACCAAAGGATTCCAAACCAAGCCTCTTGTTCTACAGTGAAAGGAAGAGTGGATTTCTTATTTGTTTTTTTTCTCTGAATAAAAAAACGTATCTTGCATTTTTATCACGTATATCTTTTTGTATTTTATTTAGATTAGTCTTTTTATTTTAAAATAATAATTTAATTAATAATATTTACTAATTAAATTATTATCTCTTAAAAGGAGACCCAATTCATGTAAACCACACAGAGTTCTACTCTTTGTGGTTAACGTATAATACCCAACATTTAAGCATTATTAGTCTTTTAATAAAAGAAAAACACTAAAATTAAAAATTAAAATCTTTTTGATAATTTCAAAAAATTATCCTTAAGATTTTATTTATTTAATTTCTTAAATTAAATATTTAATTATATTTGGATAAGATCTTATCTATGTTAATTAATTCTTAATTAATTAATTTTATCCAAAAATATAAAATATACGTATTTAAAAACTATTTTCTGGACACAAACAATTTGTGTAATAACAGAATCCTTTTTATTTGTTCAATATAATAACGAAAGAGGTATTGGAGACCTATGGACCTACAATTTCAAACTCTAATAAATTTTGAATAATTGATTAAACTCTTTAATTAATCAATTCAATTTATTAATTCTACTGGTAGTCCACTAAAAACTTGGAATTGCACTCTTGAAATTGTAGATGTAATTTACTCAGATGCAACTTAACCCTCCATGGATGGTTCATAATTAGAGTTAGATTAATTACCGTTTTACCCCTCTAATTATTTCTTTATCCTTAAGTACCATTAATTCACCAGTGAATAGTTAATTTGTAACATTATTATAAAATGAGTGTTCTAACCGTTCAGTTATAGAATTAACCCTTAAGAAAACCTTCTTTCTAACTTCCAATAGGAATGAATAGATTTCATATCTGTAAATCATATTTCCAATTGTTTATCTCACAATGCCACCAAAATACAAGTTTTTAGTCTATTCTTTAGACAAACCGTAATGAGTATTTCAAATGACATATTGACATAAACAGGAGTTTATAATCACTTAGGATTAAGGTTAATCTGTATATAATTATCGGTTGACGTTATTTGAATTCTTAATTAACAATGGCATTTTACATAAGAATTCAGACTACGTCTAGTTCAGCTTTGCATAATCATATTATATATATAGTGCCTCCACTATAATGTCACTACATTAGTGATCCAGATAAGATTACTATATTTTAAATATCTGTGGACCGCACTAGTAATATTTAATTAAAGATCCCAAACTTTAATTAATTTATTATAGACTTTTTCTATTTATTATCCATAACTTTAATTCTCTTGTATATAATAATTATATACTAAAGTTATGGTTACATAAATAAACAAGAAATTTTCTAATATTTATGTCATAAAATTATGAACATTCATCAAGTATAAAATAAACAAGTATATGCTTTTAGGGCATTATTCCTAACAATCTCCTACTTGCCCTAAAGCAGGTGAGACATGTCTCTTAAACTCATGCCCTCCATATGACTCTCAAACGACTTAGTCGGTAATGTCTTAGTGAATGGGTCTGCAAGATTATTTTTAGATGCTATCTTCATGACTGTCACATCACCTCTATGCACTATTTTCCTGATCAAGTGATACTTTCTCTCTATATGCTTTGCTCTCTTGTGGCTCCTTGGTTCTTTTGGATTTGCCATTGCCCCACTATTGTCACAATAAAGGGTCAATGGTTTATCTATGTCTGAAATGACTTCCAGATCAGTGAAGAACTTCTTAAGCTATACTGCTTCTTTAGCTGCTTCGCAAGCTGCTATGTATTCAGCCTCTATAGTTGAATCAATAGTACTGGATTGTTTTACACTTTTCCAGACTATGGCTCCACCACTAAGAGTAAACACTGACTCAGACATTGACTTTCGACTATCTTTATCTGATTAAAAATTAGAATCAACATAACCAGTGGGGTTCAGGTCTCCACCTGAATACACAAGCATATAGTTTCTCGTTCTCCAAAGATACTTAAGAATGTACTTTACCGCAATCTATTGAGCTAATCTATGGTTGAATTGATGACGACTGACTATTCCCACTGCATAGCAAATGTCAGGCCTCGTGCACAACATAGCGTACATAAGAGTGCCAACTGTTGAGGCATAGAAAACTCGTCTCATATCTTCTTTCTCCTGAGGTGTCTTAGGACACTGCTATTTAGAAAGAACAATTCCATGTCGAGTCAGTAATTGACCATTCTTGGAATTTTTCATCGAAAATCGCATAAGCACTTTATCAATATACGATGCCTGAGACAGTGCCAATAGTCTGTTCTTGCGATCCCAAATAATTTGGATCTTAAGGATATAACTTGCCTTTCTTAAATCCTTCATTTAGAAGTGCTCAGTGATAAGGGCAAATTTGTCATATATTTTCTCATGTTTTTATTATTGATATTTTATGATTTTATGAGAATAGATGGCTATTTATGTGCATTATTGTTATTTATAGGGACTTGAACGAAATTTAAAGAAAAATGTGTCCATCGCCCTAGCGCCACAAGGATTTTCGCCCCAGCGCAGAAATAGTGATCGAAATAAGAAAAATGACCTGCTTAAGTCGCGTATAGCGCCCCAGCGCCAGACAGTCACCGCGCCAGCGACGATCCATCGCCTCAGCGCTATCAACATACCGCGCCAGCGATGAAGCCGTTTTCATGCAGCGCCCCAGCGCCAAGATCCCACCGCGCCAGCGGTAATAGCTTTTTCACGCGTCGCCCCAGCGACAGATGCATAGCGCGCCAGCGGTAGTGCGAGTCCTAGTCCGACGAGAATTGAGATTTTCAAGCTCATATCAATCCCTATATAAAGCCACTCGTTCCCAACCTTCAAAAAAAGAATCCAAGACGACCCAAGAGCACCAAGAATATAGAGCACAAGTCTTGAAGAGCAACAGGAGCTTAATTGAAGCAACTTTAGAGAGAGATACAAGACGTTCTTCGGCATCAAGAGTTCCTAGGCAGCGCAATTAAGAGCAATTCGACGTCTATATCGGTTTGCTAATAATTGTATCATGATTTATAATTATTTTTGCTGCTGTTCTCTTGTAGCCATGAGCTAAACTTGTTTTCTAGGGTTAATATTTGAACTCAATATGTGCGCTTAAATTGCCATATCCTTTAGTATTTAATAAACTTAGTCATTTATTATTTAAATTACTTGTGTTTAATGCTTCAATATATCTGGCCAATATATGGTGAATGAGTTGGTAATATTATTGATAAACTCGGAAGAGGAATCATAATATTTAGACCTAAGTAATTTGATGCATGATTGTAGAGTAACATTCAATGTTGCATATGCAAGTTTCAACTTAGGATAGGAATATACCTAATTGGCATGTATGATCAATAAGACCTAATCTTAATGAATCTTAATTTATTACAAGTACCATAGGAATATAGGTATTTGGTAAATTAGGGTATACTTGCATGACCTTGGAAGAGGCTTGTGAATACATTAGTGTCTTGATCAATAATAAAGACTAAGTGAGTTAAATATTAGAGGATTAATCATTAAAAAGCATATTGAGGGATAATATTAATCCTAGGTTTTCTCTACGTTGTTATCTTTAAATCTCATTGCATTGTGTTTTTGCTTTTATATTTCTTACATTCATTCTTAGATTTTTATTTTTCTGAATAATTATTAGGAAGATATAATTTTAGTAATTGGTTAATAAGAAGAAATTATCCCTGTGGGTTCGACATCCGACTTATTTAGTCTCTTTATTACTTGCATACGATAGTGTATACTTGCACTTAATTTATGATATAGAAATATCGCATCACTCGGCCAGCCACTTCTTTATGTTGGATAATATTTTTACATCATTCCAATAAGTAAAATATCATCCACATAAAGTACCAGGAAAACCACCTTTTTATTCTTGATGTACTTATACACACAAGGTTCATCAACATTTTGCTCGAAACTATAATATTTAATTGTCTCATCAAATCTTAAGTTCCAAGACCTTGAAGCTTGCTTAAGTCTATAAATGGACTTGAGCAATTTGCAAACTTTTTGCTCCTGGCCTTCTGCCACGAACCCCTCTGGTTGCACCATATAGATGCTCTCTTCAAGATAGCCATTCAAAAAGGTTGTCTTAACGTCCATTTTCCATACCTCATAATCAAGACATGCAACAATAGATAAGAGAATACGAATGGATTTGAGCATGATTACTGGCAAAAAAGTCTCCTCATAGTTGACTCCCTATTTTTGGGTATAACCCTTTGCCACTAGTCTTGCTTTGAAAACTTTACTTTTCCATCCATGCCTATTTTCTTCTTAAAGATCCATTTACATCTAATGGGGCTAACATCTTCAGATGGATCTAAAAGTTCCCAGATTAAATTGGAGTACATAGACTCTATTTCTTGGTTCATGGCTTCTTGCCATTTTTCTTTATCAGAATCTTCCATTGCATGTCTATATGTCAATTGATCATCTTAACTTGTATCGAACACAACTATTTGTGCCTCTCCCTCCTTTTTGTAACGAGAAGGTAATCTCACTATCGAGGTTCTAAGATGTTATGATCATAATTTGTGGTTACTTGACTTTATCGTTCACTAATCGTCAGTGGTAAAGGTCTGATCTGACTAGAAAGCATTTCTTTCAATACAATCTTACTGCGAGGTTTATAGTTTAGTATATAATCATTCTAAAAAAAAGCGGCATTTATCGATACAATCATTTTCTTTTCTTGAGGACTATAAAACAAACCTCTTCTTGTGCCTTTAGAATAACCTACAAACAGACAAACTTCTATTTGCGGTTCTAACTTTTTAGTCTTTTCTTTCAGCACATGTGCCAGACACCCTATAAGCGAAAATGGCGTAAACTAGGTTTACTACTATTCTAAATCTCTAAAGGTGTACTTTGGATAGATTTAGAAGGTACTACATTCAAAATGTAGACGGCAGTCTGTAGTGCATAACCCCAAAATGAGGGCGGCAGTGAAGAGTAGCTCATTATAGACCTAACCATATTTAGAAAGGTTTTGTTTCTCCTTTCTGCAACACCATTTTACTGTGGTGTTCTAGGTACTGTGAGTTGGGATAAAAGTTTATGCTCCAATAGGTGATCCTTGAACTCTGTGTCAAGGTATTCACCACCTCGATTGGGTCGAAGGGTCTTAAGTGTTTTACCTAATTTCTTTTCAGCTTCTGCTAAGAATATTTTGAACTTTTTAAAAGTCTCAAATTTTCTTTGCATTAGGTAAACATAACCATATCTTGAATAGTCGTCAATAAATGAGACGAAGTATTCATAACCGCCTTTTGCTTATATATTTAATGGACTACAAACGTCAGTATGTATAAGCTGAAGTAGTTCCTTGGCTCTTTCACCCTCAGTTGAAAAGGGTCTTTTAGTTATTTTACCCTCTAAACATGACTCACATACAGAAAGAGTGCCAACGTTTAACTCTCTTAAAGGACCATCATTTACTAACCTATTAATCCTATCCAGATTAATATGACTTAACCTAAGATGCCAAAGATATGTGTCATCATTAGGAGAAACCTTTTGCCTTTTAGTAGATTTAGGATATTCTACTCTAAATAGTTCAAATTATGCAGTGAGGGCTCATTGGGCCTTAAAACATAAAGCTCATTTTCTAATTTCGCATGATAAATATCGAAACCATTTCTACCAATAATAATCTCATTATTATGAAAAGAAAAATTAAATAATTGTTCATGCAACTTAGAAATAGAAATCAAATTCCTTCTGAATCTAAGAATAAAATAAACATTATTTAAAATTAGAAAATTATTCCCAAAATTCAATCGAGCCACTCATATTGCTAAAGCTGAAACGACTTCCCTATTGCCAACCCGTATAGTAAAGTCCCCATCAGCGAGCTTCTTATAAGAGCTAAGCATCTACAAGGAAGAACAAACATGATTAATGGCTCTTAAATCAATTATCCAAAGAGAAAGTTCATCCTCCATTAAACAGGCTTCTAAAACCAATAAATCATATTTACCTTTGTTCTTTTCCTTCAACTTGAAGAAATAATTTTTACAGTTTCTCTTTCAATGCCCCTCGACTTTGCAATGAAAACACTTTTCTTTCTTTACTTTGGAGTGCTTCTTTTTGCTCTTACTGTGGTTAAAGGCTTTCTTGGCCTTTCCTCTATAACCTAAACCACCACCAGTGTCCTTCCTCTTTTTATTTTGCTTAGAGAAAGACTGCATAGCTTCAACAACATTTGCCTCAGACTCTTTAGGCTTATATGATATAGCCCCAAACGTTTGCAGTTTATTAAATAGCTAAGTCATACTATACGAAAGCTTGTTCATAATATAATTTGTTTTGAACTGTGAAAATGCTGGAGTAAGAGACTCCAGAATGATGCTGACTTGAGTTTTATCATCTATTGTGGCTCCATAAATCTCTGCCTGATGCATTAAATTGATCATGTTCAAAATATGCTCACGCACCAAAACTTCTTTCTTCATTTTAGCATTCATGTAGCTACGAGTAGCTTCATAGTGGCTTTATTCCGACTGCTGGCCAAACACCACTTGGAGAGAATCCCACATCTCATGTGCAGTCTCCAAGTGCTCATGCTTCATTTTAAGTACATTGCTCATGCTGGCAAGCCTATAGCAGCGGGCCTTATTATTGGCCTGTATCCATTTCTCATATTGCTCCTGTACATTACGATGAGCATTGGCTGCAGGTTCTGGAGGACACTCCTCCATAAAGACGAACTTTTGGTCTTCACAGATTAGCATAATATTCATATTGCTTTTTCATTTTACAAAGTTATCACCGGTCAATTTTTCATTTGCTAAGAGGGCTATAATAGGGTTTGTTCCAGACATGATCTTGAAATAAATAAAGCAATTTTAAGAATACTTGAATAAATATCATAGTGATTTTCAAAATAGTAAACATGATGCATGAATGCATTTATTTAAACACATAAATTTATACTAATCCACGATAGTTCAATTTAACAATTAATGTGCCGCCATAGGGTAAATCATATTAAATTTAAATTTAAATTGAGACTATCTCAAATTAATAAAAAAAATTTAAAATATCTCATATTTTTATTTATCTATTATCTACCGTTTATTTCGGTCAAGATATGATTAACCTCTTATTTATATCTTTGTGAGTGTAACCCATTATTTCATATCAATATGACTTAACTAAAAAATATTGTCGTATGGTCGGTCAATTATGAAATACATCACTTAATCCTATCTCTAAAAAGTCAACCTTGTTATTGAAATAAGCGGACACCCTCCGAGGGAAGACGAAATCAAAGCGTCGTGAGGCGCCACCTATATCTCACAATGTTGTACTAATAATGGAGACCGGTGGATTCATTGTCATGTTCCCTCCCCTATTCACTATTTTTAACATGTGTTTTTATAATTTATAAAACATGAGATGTTTTATAACATCATCAAATTATTATATCTCATATAATAAATTACTAAGTATAGTTAATTAATCCTAATTAAGTCCAATCTTATTGGGCCTAAGTTCATTAATCTAACTATTCCTATTAAATAGGCCTAACAATTTAGGTGAACCTAGTTTTTCAATTATTGGATTAATTATTTATTTTTATAAATAATAAAATCAATAATTTTATTAATAATTTTCTAAATAATCCTAAATTAAACTATTTAATTTAGGTTGCCTAGAATAATGTAAAATTACCAATTTAACTATTAAATCTAATTTTACATTATTTGATTAATTATAAAAGATCTAAACATACTAATCAATCCATTAATTTAATCTTATTAATTATAATATGTCATAATAAAAAAAACTGTTTAAATTTTAATTATGGCATGTATGCATGTCATATTATAATAGTATGAGTGGATACAAATGCATGACATGTAATTATGCATGATCATGTTATGATTCATCACATAAATAAATAACATAAATTAATATTTAATACAATTTTGGCTGAGTCCTCTAAGATTTTAAATTACAACCCATAAAATAAGAATAAATAAATTACATAAAAAATACAGGCACACAGGCCCAGTTGCACGTGGTCTTCTTAAGTCCATAACGAGCTCAATTCACTTTCTTTGTAATTTTATACATTTGAATTTAAGAACTTTTCTTAAGTCCATTGTATATTTTGCAAACTAGACTAACTGTTAGACATTTTTCTGAAAAAGAATTTTATCCATTTAAAGCCTATACATCAAATGAATCAAATCTAATTTTATTTAGGCTTTCTAAGTCTAAAATTAAGAGCCTTTAGTTACCCTAGCACCTAAGGTAGCAACATGTAAACTGCTACCCCTGTGCCAGCCACCGTCAACAATGGCTTAAGGCCACTTCGCAACACATGGCCATAATTGGCAAGGCTGCCAACAATTGCCACCTACCAGGCCAAAAGTAATTATTTTTATATTCATAAAAAAAAAAATTCAATGAATACAATTGCTTTGATTTACTTTTTCAGTGCTATTCCTTGCATGATGGCAAATGCTTTGGCCATCGCCTCTTTGATTTTCCTTTTTTTTAATACATCTTTCATTTATCTTTTTTTTCTCGTTTTCTTCTGCTTTTTTCTTCTCAAAACATATGTTTGAATTTCTTCTTCTTTCAATGTCCAAAACAACAATAAAAAATATATATTAATATATTACAAAAAAAAATTATACCTCTTTATGGGTTTACACAATTTTGATCTAATTGAATATAAAAATAATTAAAATTAATTTTAGAGGATTATATAATTAACGACCAAATGATCCATACATAAAACAATCATTCATCACATGAATATTATAAAAATGCAAGTACCCACTCAAACATACATACCTATAAAAATAAATCATGATTTAAATAAAATAAATTATATATTCAAGAAACCATTGCTCTGATACCAGTTGTGAGATATTTTATTATTATGACATTTATAACTCAGTGGAATAGAAAAAAAAAATTCTTTATTCTTTGCTTTCATTAGATAAAAACGCTTTTTATCTAAGGATTTATGAATATATGAATTTGATGTTAAAATAAATAAAATTTAACAAGAACATACCTTGAATCTATGCAGAGTTGCCTTCCACCAAAAGATTCCAAACTAAGCCTCTTGTTCTACAGTGAAAGGAAGAGTGGATTTCTTATTTGTTTTTTTTCTCTGAATAAAAAATACGTATCCTGCATTTTTATCACGTATATCTTTTGTATTTTATTTAGACTAGTTTTCTTATTTTAAAATAATAATTTAATTAATAATATTTACTAATTAAATTATTATCTCTTAAAATGAGACCTAATTCATGTAAACCACATAGAGTCCTACTCTTTGTTGTTAGCGTATAATACCCAATATTTAAGCATTATTAGTCTTTTAATAAAAGAAAAATACTAAAATTAAAAATTAAAATCTTTTTGATAATTTCAAAAAATTATCCTTAAAATTTTATTTATTTAATTTCTTAAATTAAATATTTAATTATATTTAGATAAGATCTTATCTATATTAATTAATTTTATCCAAAAATATAAAATATACGTATTCGAAAACTATTTTCTAGACACAAACAATTTGTGTAATTACACAATCCTTTTTATTTGTTCACTATAATAACGAAAGAGGTGGTATTAAGGACCTATGGACCTACAATTTCAAGCTCCAATAAATTTTGAATAATTAATTAAACTCTTTAATTAATTAATTCAATTTATTAATTCCAGTGTTATTCCACTAAAAACTTGGAATTGCACTCTTGAAATTGTAGATATAATTTACTCAGAGAACTTAGAGCAGTCCATTGATTTAATTACTACATGCAATTTAACCCTCCATAGATGGTTCATAATTAAAGCTAGGTTAATTACTGTTTTACCCTTCTAATTATTTTTTTATCTTTAAGTACCATTAATTCACCAGTGAATAGTTAATTTGTAACATTATTACAAATTGAGCTCTCTAACCGTTCAGTTCTAGAATTTACCCTTAAGAGAACGTTCTTTCTAACTTTCATTAGAAATGAATAGATTTCATATCTATAAATTATATTCTCAACCGTTTATCTCACAATGCTACCAAAATATAAATTTTTAGTATGTTCTGTAGACAAACTGTAACGAGTATTTCAAATGACACAATGACACAAATATGAGTTTATAATCACTCAGGATTAAGGTTAATTTGCATATAATCATCGGTTGACGTTATTTGAATTCTTAATTAATAACAATATATTATATAAGAATTCAAACTACGTCTAGTCTAATCTTATACAATCATATTATATATAATGTCTTCACAATAATGTCATTACATTAGTGATCCGGATAAGATCACTACATTTTAAATGTCTGTGGATCGCACTAGTAATATTTAATTAAAGATTCTAAACTTTAATTAATTTATTACGAATTTTTTCTATTTATTATCTATAACTTTAATCCTCTTGTATATAACAATTATATACTAAAGTTATGGTTACATAAATAAATAAATAATTTTCTAATATTTATGTCATAAAATTATGAACATTCATCAAGTATAAAATTATAACTTTATTAATTTTATAAAAATAAAACAAGTACATGCTTTTAGGGTATTATTCCTAATAAAATCTATATTTTAAAAAAAAATCAAACATTTAGTATAATTTACCAAAATCCAAATTTGGAACACATCTGTAATGACACGGTTTAAAGATTGGATCCTTAAAGGAAATTGTCTACCACCATAATTCAATCTACTATGAATTATAGAAAAAATTCTAAACTAATGGGACTTATCCCAGTCTCTTACCAGTTAGCATAAAGCAAAGATTAAAAATATATCTTTTTGTTTTATCACTTGCATACATGATTCTGGGATGTATATAAATATATATATATATATAGGGAGAGAGAGAGAGAGCGACATTGTAGCTAGTCTTTAAATCTAGTCACAGATAGTTGAAAAGTTTTATTTCCGTGGTATTTGGTTTACTTTTTAAGAAAGAGATCAGAAAGTGATAACAATAAGGAATGTAGTGGCAATAGATCTTCTCGATTCAACAGTTTCAATGCAAAGCAGTTGACCAAAAACCTTTCAATTTCACCCCATTTATCTAGGATCTATGAAAAGACAAAATTTACTTTTTTGTCCTTTATTTTCAGTGGAAGCAAGCAACAAATATCAGTAACCACTTATCATACAATCTAGCGAACTTCCAAAAATAGAGGATGACAAGTTATAACCATATATATACACATATTTTTTATTTCTTTGAAGATAAGACACAATTAACAGAAATGTTGCACATGATTCTTATCTGTCTTTGAATCTCTTATTATGTAAACCACATATCTATCTACCTGTAGATTTATAAATATATGAACATAACAGAGAAAGCACAGTTGGGTATTCGATAGATCAATGGCGTTTCTAAATGCATTACCTTTAAATATTCTCCTGCTCCTCTGTGTTCTTCTTCTAGCTTTGAGCTTAGCTGAAGTGAGTGATGCTCGTAAATCCGGTTATGGTCAAGCTCAGCTGAGTAAAGATATTTTGACTCAACAAGAAGCAGACCGAGTTAATTAAACTTCCTGGCCAGCCAGAGGTGAAGTTCAAGCAATATGCAGGTTATGTTACTGTGAATGAATCTCATGGAAGAGCACTGTTCTATTGGTTTTTCGAGGCGTCGAGCAAGCCCCGAGAGAAACCTCTTGTCTTATGGCTCAATGGAGGTACGTAATAATTCATTATTCATCTCAATTCTTTAGATTCTGAATTCTCTTAAGAACTTGTTTGTAAAAGATATGAGCGACCATCAAAGAGAGGAAATGGTTCCCCTTCAGCTATAGCATCCTTCCTTAATTTAACCCTAGCAATTTGCTTCAACAGCCACTTAATCACAGCTTGAGTTAATTAAAATCCAAAAATAAAAATTATCTTTCGGGTTTCAACAAAACTAAGAGTTTCTTGTTGTCTTCCACCACTCATTTTGCTTTATGTGATAACCCATAAACGGTTGTCGTCATTGTCATCCACCAATATTCCATTTCTTCTGTATTTTCTATGCTTTTAGTTATGTCCATACTCCAAATGCATTGCATGGTCCCAAGTTGGCAGCTAGCCCCTCAGCTACTATTGTTTCTCAAATGTCAATCCCTTTTATCAACCACTTAAATTACTTCAACAAGAAATCGGAATAAGACATAGCAACTTGGATTTCAGAGAAGGATATATAGATTTCACTTTAATAAGAATGATCATAACAAGTTCAGAAGGATATGAAACCCTAAGAAACCTATCATATGTGTTTCAAACTCCCCAACATCCCTTTCTAAGGACTTGGTTAGAAGCACTTGGTTACAATTATCGTTGGTAGTATATATTATTTTTCCCAGCATATTTTAGAGTCTTATGCTTTTTGTTTTAATAAAAAATAAAATAAAATCAAAGCAAGTCTAGTTGAAGAATTAAACTCTATTTTAAAGTGAGAGAGACACACATTTTGACACTCAATTAAAGAATTTTTTTTTAAAAAAAATTGTTACAATATATATTTTTTGCGCACCACCTAAAAAGAGAGAGAATCAAATCCAAATAGAGGATGAGCTTTAGAGAAGCTCAACCAACTTGACCGAACCCTCACGCTTCCATTAAAAATTGAAGCTTGTGTTTTAGACTTTATTCTTAATACTTCATTTTTATTGGGCGGATACTAGTTGATTCAACTAGTAAATTCCCGTAGTAGTCTAAAAGGTTTTCTAATTATATCCTTCTCTGACTAAGGATACAGTAGGGATTGATATATACTTTGGAAATTGATTCAACTAGTAAACATTGAATATGTCTGATATATCCTTCTCTGAGAAGGATATATGGAATAAAGGTATTAATTTATAAACACAAATAAATTTATACTTTGGAAATCTGCTAATATGGCATAAGGATAAGTTTGATGGTTCTAAGTTATTAGTTCACCATTTAACTCAAAAACTTAAATTATTAGGTAAAAAGTTTAATATTAATATTAAAAATAAATTTTAACAATCTCTTTTATGTAAAATTATAAAAGTTTAAATTTGGAGTAAAATGGATCCCTAAATACTGAAATAGAATAAATAAAAAAATTTAACTAAAAATAAAGATATGAGAATTCAAATTCAGAATCTTTACTTTAATACTATGTAAGAAAAATAAGAGAACTGTATATTTCACTATGTTTGATATTGTACAGGATGAGCTTTTATAAAGATTTAAATTAACTCCAAACAAGGAAACAAAATATACACTAATTAATTATAATGTAATATATGGCAAGAGATTGATTACAATGTATTTATCACAACGGATGGATTGTTTGACAATTATATCATTAATATTCTCTTAAAACTCAAGATAGCGTTGTAGAAGCAAACTTAACTTTAGATACTAGAGCTTGGAAATGGCTAGGAAGTAAAGACCTGATGAAGATATAAGCGAGTTGATCATTATAAGAGATGGAGTAGAGAGTGGAGAGTAATTGTTTCTTGAGAAATATATTGTCGAACAAAGTAATAATATGCCTCAATATGCTTAGTTTGCTCATGAAAGACATTATTATGAGCTATCTGAATAACACTCTAATTGTCACAATAAAGAGGTGTAGCTTCAAAGTGAGAAATACTTATATCTCCAAGAAACCATCGGAACCAAACAATCTATAAGTAGTATCAACAAGAGTGCGGTACTTAACCTCAATATTAGAATAGATAGTAATTGTCTACTTCTTACCTTTTTATGAAATAAGAAAATCTTTTAAGAAAAGACAAAATTCAGTAGTTGAATGTGAATTATAAGATTACTAGTCCGATCAGCATCGGCATAACCTCGTAACACAAGAGGAGAGTGAGCAAAAAAAAAATGTAGACCATAAAAAAAAGCATCTTTAAAGTAGCGTAGAATATTGAGGACTAGAACATAATGAGAGTTACGAAGAATAGGCATAAGCTGACTGATAACATAAATTGCATAGGCAATGGTCTTGACGATTAGTAGTATACTAAACTACTAATCAATTAACGATAAAGAGTGATATCACCGAGAGGAGTTTTATCAAAGAATCTAAGTTTAGTATTAACTTTTAAAGGAGTATGGATAATCTTATTATTTGTCAAGCCAACTCTAATAAGTACATTCGATGCATAATTAGCTTATGAGAAATAATATCTAGTATATTACAGAGTACTTCATGACCCAAAAAATAGTTAAGAGTACTAACGTTTTTCATTTAAAATGTTGCTGAAGAAAATCCTCAAGAGTATAAATACTAATAAGATCATTACACTTGATAATCATGTCATCTATATAGATAAATAATAGAAGACAATCACAATTTATCTTGCAAACAAAGAGAGCTGAGTTATAGGGATTAGACTAAAAATTACGTTGTAAAATAGTATCACTAAACTTCGTAAACTAAGCATGAAGAGATTATTTAAAGTTGTACAAGACACGTTGAAGTTTGCATATCTTACTTGAGGGATGTGAATAACTGGAAAAGGTTTCATATACACTTTCTCAAAAAGATCACCATTAAGAAAAGTATTTTTTATATTCATTTGAAACAATGTCTGACTACGAATTACAATAAGAACTAGCAAACTCTAAACAAAAGTAAGTTGTGCAATTGGGTAAAAGTTTCTTCATAATTAATTCCATACTCTTGAATAAATCGTTTTACAATAAGACGAGCTTTATATCTCTTAATGGACCTATCAAACTTGGTCTTGATCTTATATACTCATTTGCAGCCAATTACAATTTTATTAGGTAGAAAAACAAGTATATAATTTTTTAAAGGTCTACAACTCATATGTCATTGATTGTTGCCAAATAAGATTAGATCTAGTCTTAAAAATAAGACTAAGACTAATATAAAGAAATAATAGTAGTAAAACACCGATAATCATAAACTTTAATAGAAAATTCTCTTATCCGAGTAAAGCAATAAAAGAGAAATGTAAAAGAAGAGTAAAAAACATCAAAAGTATCATATTAAGTTATCACTCAATTCAAAATTTTTAATTATTAAATAAAAGTTTAATATTAATATTAAAAATAAAACTTTAACACAAACTTTTTTTTTTGTTTGTAATCTCATAATGTACACAGTACCAATTAATCTTTTTCATATATCTACATTTGACGAGATTTGCTATAGTGATGAAATGAGCTACTGCTAATCAATTATGTTACGTTCATTATTTGTTCAGTGGCCAATTTACTGTTTTTAGAATCACCTGTTGGAGTTGGATTTTCGTACACAAACACTAGTAGTGACATTGATCAACTCGGTGACATAATTACAAGTAATAATTAACCCTTGCAATTCTGTACCCACGTGATATATGCTTTATATTTATATATAAATATAAATATAAATACTCATCAATGCATGAAAGACCTTGTTTTATTTTAATTTTCTTATTGATGATTTAGCTAAGCATTCATACACATTTCTTGTCAACAGGTTTAAGAGATTCCCACAGTTCAGGCCCGATAAATTCTACATAGCAGGAGAAAGCTACGCAGGTATAATAATAAACTGTGCCTTAGTTAGTCTTTGACATTTCCTTTTCCATTATAAATCGACAGCTATAATTATGCATAATTCTTTCTTAATTAAATAATGTATAATCTTTTAATTATTTATGTTGAGGAAGGAATTGCCCTTCTCCCTCTTGAGATTAGGTTAAAGCAAAAAATCTTAAGATTAATTTAGAACTCTAACCTCTTTGCGCAGCGAAATAATCTGTTTATCAAGCAAAATAGTAAGAATCCAAATCAGAAAATAAAATATCATAACACAATCTTACGTGGTTCGGCCAATTGTCTACGTCCATGGTGGATCAAAAGATCCCAACCTCTCTTATTAACTCCCTAGAGAATTTTATAAAGAAAACCTAATGAAGAACCCTCAAAAGGACCTAATGTTTAATGTACCCTTACACTACCACAAACAATGAACACTCAAACGATTGGTTCCATTCTAGTGCACACAAACACTTAGTGTCTACCCTATTCTTCCCCTCTTTTAGAGTGTCTCTTAATACTTAATCTTCAACTAAAAGGTTTACAAGTGTTTGTATAAGGTTTATTTCGTGTTTACTAACTTTATTCTTTGTTGGAGTAAGAGTCCACATGTTTTGGAAGTCTAAGACTTACCAAAACTTAAAATTCGAATAAAAAATAAACTCTATGTTGCTTCTAGCGCCGCGACGCTTGGTCCTAGTGCCGAGGTGCTGAGTGTATCGTGCTCGGGGCCACGCCGCTGAGATTTTGGTCTAGGTGCCGCGGTATTCAGCCCTGGTGCCTTTTCCGCGCATTTGTTTTGCTTCCTTCGAGATTTTGAGTTCCGTTTCGCTTCCCTTTTATATCTCACATGTCCTAGACTTCTCCATACAAGTCCCACATGTTCTAGACTTCTTGTGACTCTCCTATTTGGTATTCATCTCAATTCTTATCTAATTAAGATTGTTGAATCACCAAATCTCAAACAAACCTTTTCTTGATTCAAAATTTTTCAAATAAGAAGGCTTCTGGATCCGATCCACAGTAATACTCTATCACCTAGAGTTGAGTTCAATTAAGTCTTCACCAAGACTTAACTTTTCCTGGGCTAATGACTTTGATCTCCAAAGGCATTCGTCCACCTTACATAAGGTATAGATGCATTACACTCCTTTTCGACCCTCATCACCTCAGTGCGCACAGTTTGGATGTCGCCTAGTGTTTACATTACCCTAACACCCTGTGTTGGGCCATTCATTGCCATCCCAGTAAGCACATAGAGCCCCCTATTGTGCTTCTCACCCTCAAACCTTATAGGTCCTTTCTCTACTCTCAGTTTTCCTTTTTTCGCTCTAACTGAATACCCTTCTTTATCGAGCTTGCCTAAGGATATCAAGTTTCTCCTTAGTTTAGGAACATGCCTTACAATATGTAAGTCCCTAGTTTCTCCACCTTGAATCCTCAGCCTTATGTCACCAACTCCCATGATCTCACAAGTCATGTCATTCTCCATTAGAGTTTTACCTCTCTTGGCTTTGTAGTTAGTAAACATTGATCTGTCGGGATACATATAGATGCTGCACCTTGAATCTAGTATCCATTTGCCAGCGTACTTTTCCCTTGAGGCTATCAATGTGTCTACAACTTTGGTATCTTCCTCAGCACCGATTGCAGCCTACCCTCTTTAGCCTTTTAATTTCGGACAATCTTTCACAAAGTATCATTCCTTATTACAAAGGAAACACTCTTGGATCTCTTCCTTGATTGGTTGCTCTTTCTTCCTTGTATAAGCAATTATGCTCCATTCTCAGACTCAGATCTCTTTGTCAATTCTTTTGAGTTCAATGATGCCTTGACGTTATTTATCGTTAAAGACTCCTTACCCTACAGTAGCGTATCCACAAAGCTCTCATAGCTCTTTGGCAACGAACTTAATAGGATTATGGCCTTGTCTTCATCCTCAGTCTTGATGCCCAATTGCTCAAGACTTATAATGATCTTATTGAACTCGTCAATGTGAGCTCTCAATGAAGATCCCTCGTGCATAGTTAGCTGATTTAGTTTCTTCTTCACAAGAAGTCTATTTGCAAGAGACTTTTTCATGTATAATGCCTCAAGTCTCTTCCATAGCTCCAAAGTAATTTCTTCATCACCAACTTCCCTTAATACTTTGTTGCTCAACGCTAGGATTATAGTGCTGTGAGCCTTTTTCTAAATCGTGTCCCAATCTTTCTGTCCGAACTTTAAGGTTGTTGTCTCTTCACTAGTTGAGGAATTGGCTTCCTCCAAGACTGAGTCTAGCCATTTTTTTACTAGTAGAGCGCTAACCTTCTTCCTCCAAAATTAAAGTCATTTATTCCATTAAACTTCTCTATTTTTTACTTAATTACAACTATTATTTAAATACCCCAGATGTATATTATCAAATCTTACTCTAATATTCGTTTGTTGAAGGAGGAATCGCCCATATCCCTCAACAATTTACTATTTAAGGCATTATGTTCCACAGCTTGCCGAGGTTATTTATGATTGTAATAAGAATGTTTCTAATGAAACTTACATAAATCTCAAGGGTTTTGCGGTACGGTTCTTCGCCCAACTTTATTTGTATTTTTTATTTTAACAAATTGATTTATATATCTCACCTTAATGGGTTGGAATTAATTTATATTTGAATTTCTTTATATTTATTTTTGGACAATGAATTTATTTATAATTCAAAGGACTTTTTTAACTATTATTTTAAACATTTAAGTATTGTAAATAATTTTTTTAGTCATTTATTTTCAAAACTCTTTGTAATAATTTTAATTCATTAACACTCAAAATTTTACTAGTTTTTTTTTTTATCTATTTCATATTTAAATGTTTAAAACTGAATTTAGTTTTAATAGTAAATTTAAATAATTTTAATGATTCAAGATCACTAAAATAGATGAATTATAAACTTTTAGACATTATTAAGCACTACTTCAATAATGTATTATATATTTATATGCATTTTTTTTATTGTTGTTTTTATTTATATACTATCCTTATATTATAAGGCTCATTATATCTTTTCATATAAAATAAATAACTTTGACGAATAAATTCATTTTGTACCGTATAAGAACTTATGAAATAGTATTTAAAAATATTTAGTCTAATTGAAAAAAAAGAATTCTGGTTACGTACTGATTATAATGAATTACTTTGGATAAAATGCATGCATGCATGCAGATTAGGAATACATTATTGGACGATGAAACAGATAAAGCGGGAATGATAGACTACGCTTGGGATCATGCAGTGATATCTGATGGTTTGTATTACGAAATAAAGAGCAAATGCAATTTCAGCGTCGAACATACTGACCAGATATCTGATAACTGCAGCAGAGCCCTGGATGAGTACTTTGATGTCTACAAGATTATTGACATTTACACCCCCTATTGTGTCAATACTAATCTCACCCTCAAAGGAACCGCACGACTTCCAATCATCCCAAGCATTGCTCCTAAATTATTTTCAATTTCAGTAAGTTATATATCTACATTCTGCTTCATTGTTATGATGGGGTTTGAGAAAACAATCATTATTCTCCTGAAATATACCACACATATAGTCAATTTCTTTATTTTAGGGGGTTGTAATTGACCATTTTCCGGAACCATTTTCTCTTTTAAAAAAAAAAAAAGATTGTAAGAGAAAATGATATATAATATAAAAAGACTTTGAGGAGCAGTGGCATCCCCCTTGTAGAGTGTTACAAATGTATTTATGAAAGAAAGAGAATGACAGATATACAGATTTTGAAATATCTAACATACTTAATACAAAAGTTGAAAACTCTAATACGAAATTTGAAACGTTTAATATTGAAACTTGATTATTGTCGACATCTGGTTGATGAGGAAGTATGGTTTTAAATTATAGAACTGTTGGCATAAGAAACCAGCTGGTTATGATCCATGTGCATCCGACTACACAGAGGTGTGCTTGAACAGGCCTGATGTTCAAAAAGCTCTCCACGGACTCACTGCAGGTATTGAAACTTGAAACTATCAAACTCGGAATGAATGTGAAGCTTTAGACCTGAACCTGAGATATTATACTTGAAACTCTTGGATCTAAAACCTACAACTTTAAAAACTGCATTTAGAGGTACCTTTTATTTATTATTTATAGGTTGGTGGATGGACAATTGTGTACGATGGACTAATGTTTCTAACTATTAGAGGAGCTGGTCACTAAGTTCCAACATTTGCACCTAAGCAATCTCTCCAGCTACTTCAACACTTCTTGGCCAATAAGAAATTGCCATCAGCACCATTTTAGTTTACACATTGTTCTCTCCTTGACTTACGAAGTCTAAATTGATTTATTCCCAATAAATAATTGCAGAAACAAAATTGTTGGTCCATTTGTAAAGAATTTTCTTTCTCACACTTCTTGCAGATGTTTTCTGAGTGTACTAGTGCTCTTCAGCTGGTGAGGCATGTAATTGTATTGAATATTAGACAACTTGATGAGGCTTAACAAAAAGAAAGTTAGAATTTTTCACCATGGGTATGATCCCTTTAGCTGCAACTCCATCAGATTTTTCTTGCATTTAAATGATAAAGCTATGAATTTGACACAATTGCATTATTCAAATTGCAAACTATTCAAAGTCAATTTGTTATGTAGAGTTGTGACTTTAATAAAGTGAAAGCACTAGTTGTGAAATGAAAGATGGCAAATACTTAATAAACACCGAACACCTAATTGTGAAATAGAAATTACATTTACCAAACACTTCCAACTTTTGTGCTTCCGAAAACATCTCTACACAAATTGGACCCCAATACTTCTACAAGACATGCTTCTTATCTTAGAAAGGTAACTACAATAGTTTTTTTTTTATTTCCCTTTGGGTAACAAAATTTTTTTTTTTAACTTAATGTAACATATTTCATAAACTGTAAAGATTAACACAAACATGCAACTGTTTAGATTGTAGGGAAGAAATATCGGAACAACATGCCAGAATATGATTTTAAAGTAAAAACCAGATCCAGTCGTGAAGATTTAAAGGAAAAGAATAATTCTAGGACATGTTCAACAATGAGAGATGTTAGCCACCAGTTATACAAATATTTCAAGAACCAAATGAATAAACAATTTAAAAACAAAATAACTATACAGTACAGAAGGCCACATATTATAGACTAAAAAATTAATTCTAACATAACACAATTTTGTTTTTGCTGCATTGAATTTATGGGTCTCAAATTTCAGCTTTCAGTCCTTAATTAATTAATTAATTTTTTATTATTCCTTTTGGAGCAGAAATTTTAGTTTTCTATCAAGTGCTAAATATTTGGAGTCATACAAAGATATCACAGAGCAGTTTAAATCCTTTCCTGTGCTATCACCTAACACTCTCATTTCATCCCTCTCTCAATCGAGTTATGTACGAGTTTGGCTTTAAACTTTGGGTAATGATGGAAAACCCTCTACTTCACTCAACAAATAATGATAAAAGAATTTAACAAGTTACATTGTTGAACGAGTTATTCTGAATATAAAACTTTTGGTGCCATGATCCCTGACTGACTGAAAATATAGTTATCTTAAGAATCTTGAAAATTTTCTATTAATATTAATTCTAACTTCACCATAGAATGGCAGAGAAAGAATACATACCAGAATATACATTTGCATGGGGAATGATCGTGCCCTCCAATTCTATCAAAAGAAGGGTAAACCAAACTGAACCAGTCAGCAAAGAATTATAAGGTGAAACCAGAATGACAAAAAATATGATGGAAAATGGAAGATGTTTACCTGCTGAACATTGAACAGACCTAACAGCCATCACTGGGTTGCAGCAGTCAGCAGAGGTTGGTAAATCAGACCAACAAAATTTGCATTCACAACAAAACATTCTACTACCGATTATTCAATAAGATTGCAAAGCATAATAAATTAGCTATACCCACTTACGAATTATTGAACAAAAAGCCACGTGCATCATAACCACTTTAAAAATCTATTTCAAAACAGCTACCCATATTCTAGTGTGCAATACCTATGTGGTCCAAACGCAAGGCTTTTGTATTAATTTATTGTGCAGGAAAGCACACCACATGCATATATATGTACACCAAAACAGAGGATCATACGTGCCAGAGCACACATACATACCAATGCATGGGTACAGCACAAAATGCAAGCATACAAACACAGATGGGAGAGAGAGAACTTTGAATTTCTAATATTATTCAAAAGAACAAAATAGTCTAAGCCTCTCACATCACTAAGCAGGACATTCTCTTCTAGCATACAATCAATCAAACTCATAATGTTACAACAAATAATGGCTAACGAGGAAAATTGGACTCTTTGGATGAAAACCCTCTAAGTTAAACAGGAAGATGACTCGAACTTTTTCACTTTCTCCTTGTGCTGTTGTCAAGCTACTCAACTATCAAAAAAGCCAGGACCTGCCTGTGAAAGAAGTTCCTTCCCAGCATCCTTTCCCATCATAATCATATCTTGGAAAGTATATCGACCTCTTCTAGACGCTTCAAGCACTGAAACACAGAGAAAGAGATAGAAGAAATAGCAATGATACAGTGTTCTTAATACTATAAACGAAATTGAGAAACAATTTCTTCTCAGCAAATAAAATCATACCACGTGTTCCATCAGGGGAGGCCACCAATCCTTTAAATACACAGTCGCCATTCTCATCTATGCAAGCATATCCAGCAATAGGAGTGCGGCAAGACCCATCCAAGGTCTCAAGGAAGGCTCTCTCACATGCAACTGCTAGTCTAGTTTCCTCGTGATTTAATGATGCTAAGTAATTAGCCTGCATAGTGAATTTCAACAAAAGGAAAGGAAAAAGTTAAAGACAACTTGATTTGGAAAACAACCAGAGCAAATAATGTTCTAGAATATTGAAAATCTAGATAATAAGTCGGACATGAATGACATCCCAGGGAAAAACAATAGAACTTTTGTTTTTTTTTTTTTTGGATAAGAAAGAAGAAATTTTATTAACTTGAAATCATCCAACACCGACTCCCCAATTTTACATTATAAGAAAAGAATGAAATATCTTCAAATTCATTTGAAACCAACGCCCAAAGGCAAGAAAAAGAGCCTTATCCTATTAACAATCAGCATTTTCCTCTCTAGCTTTCTTAAAAGTTCTCTTTTTCCTTCCAACCAAATAACCCAAGACACCATGCTTTTGTCCGTGGGCATACAAAAAGCAATGCTATTATTCTAAGAAGATAAGTAAGCAAGCAAGCACCCCCAAACTGCAACTCAATTTTGATTTCCTGAAGTGTGCTTTTTGTTCATCACAACAACACTAAACATTTTATTTTTTATCATTTTGTTTTTGTTTGATATCTTGAATGTTCCTTACAAAGTGTAATTTGTAAATATAATTTTTTTTAAAGGGAAAAATTCATTCCTCCTCAATATTAAATCAACAAACATAATCCCTGGATTTTTGGAAAGTCTACATCACGCCCCCACACCATTACCTCCGTTAGTTAAACAGTTTGACTCTGATTGACTACATAAAATACATTTTAACCCTTAATATATTACATACTAAAGTAAAAAGACAAAAATGACCCCCATAGCCTCCAAAATATCACCGACCATCACCAACAACACCAACATCTCTCTTCACCACAAAACCCCTCCAAAATATCAACAACAACAAGAAGAAGCTGCTACAAGAGGAAAGAATCCTCGATCTCTATTGCTTCTAAGCCTCATTATTCAAATCTTGGTATTAGCAAGAAGAACAATAAGAAGATGATGATTGGGGGGCGTTCCAAGAACTTTCTTTGCATCTCTCATTGGGTTTCTTTTTCTCTTCATTCCTCCGCGATTGATGGCTCCCCCACCGATGTCATCATGGTAGTTATGTTTCTGCTGCTGCCCTGAGAAAGTAACTGACTTGGTAGAAGAAAGACAAGGAAAGAAAGAGAGAGATAACGAAAGGAAAAAAGAAGAAGAAGATAATTTTATATATTTTTCAAGGATTTTTTGGTATTCACATAAAATTTTATTTTCAATTTTTTGGTATTCAATTTCATATATTTAAGGGATAAGGACATTTTTGTCCCATGAATTTGACCTAATTCTCAATTTTATCCCACGAGTTTCAGAAATTTCAATTTTGTCCTAGTCTATTAGTAAAATTCTATTAACTTTAATTGAAAATTTCTTTTCATTGTACATTGACAAATTTGCCGTCAATTATTATGTTAATTAAAAATAGTGATGTGAGTACATTAAACAATGTACACGTGTCAGTTATTAATAGGCTATTAAAAATAAAAAGACACGTGGCACGTTTTAATAGGTTCAAAATTTTAATGAATATTAAAATTTATTTTATATTAAAAAATAATTAAAATAAATAAAATTGAACAACTAAAACCGACGATTGCTGTCGCTGACCACCACTAGTCGCCGGATTCCGATAACAAAAATAGGCAAAATGTATGTCATTGGATTTCATTATTTTATATCTACACAATGGTGGAATCATTTTTGTTAAAAGAAAACAAGAAGGTGGCCAAAAAATAAATCGAAAATAAAGGGAGGGTGGCGGCCACCCCGCTCCACCGTGGGACGGTGGGGCGGTGGCATCACCGCCCCCACTGTTGGATAGATCGGCGGCCGATCTATCCAAAGGTGTGGGCGGTGCACACCACCGCCCCACCGTTCCACGGCGAACGGTGGTGGCCGCGGGCCACCGCCCCCACCGTTGAATAGATTGGCGGCTGATTTGTCCAACAATAGGGGCAGTGCATGCCACCGCCCTCCATTCGACGTGCGACCTCCAGCTCGTAGTGGTTGTCGGTGGCCACCACCGTTCTCCGTCGAACTGTGGGGGCGGTGAACAGTGGTGCGGTGGCGTGCACCGCCCCCACCGTTGACAGATCGGCCACCAATCTGTCCAATGATGGGGGCGGTGCACGCTACCGCCCTACTGTTCGACGGTGAATGGCGGTGGCCGCCGCCTCCCACAGTATTTTGTTTTCACTTTTGGCAAATTTACGGTACTCCGTTGATCAAAAAAATCTTACCATTGCGTAGATCACAAAATTGTGAGTCCAATGATATAAATTTTGAGTCGAATCGCAATTGGTCACCGACTACCGATTGCTACTGACAACGGTGGCGGCGGCTGCTCTCTTTTTATTTTTTTTTTAAGTGACAAATCAATGATTGACACGTAGATATTTTGCGTTAAGCCATCTTTTACTATTGACATGTCATGACTATTTTGCCCCTCCAATGTTAAAGTTAACAGAATCTTACTAACGGACTAGGACAAAATTGAGATTTTTAAAACTCGTGGGATAAAATTGAGAATTAGGTCAAACTCGTGAGACAAAAATGTCCTTATTCCTATATTTAAATTCAATCTTATCCTTGATCTGTTAACTTTAACTAAAAAAATAACAGCATGGGTGCAAATTGTGGACTTTTCAAAAATTTGGGGACGCAATGATATTTGTCGATTTAATATAGGGGCTGAATGAAGATTGCAATGTTTTAAAACTATTGAAGAGAATGAAGAGGAGATCTAAATAATATTACATGCCAATAAACAAGGTCATAGGCATCCAAGCAAAAGACCAAAACTCACTTTCGCTAAGCCATATGCAAACCAAATACCTATACCAATCCCACTCTCTTATGTCTAAGCAAAGGAACGAGGTTCCAAAAAGGCCAAAACACCATAGGCAAGCATTACAAAACCAATATTTTACTTTTATGCCATTCCAATAAATAATCCAACTTCAACATCCATCGACCATCACAACCACAAATGATAACTCCCCACTCCACTCGCCCACCCCTAAATCCTAGGAAAGTCAAGATTTTACTTGAAAAGGGAAAAAGAATTTCTAACTAAAATTGGAAAATAAAGCCTATTACAATCCACACATTTTCTAGTAAACTTGAAGGCATAAGGGCAAAAAATTTCTCATATGACCTACAATAGTCCTCAAACGCATCCCTAGCTCAGATATAAGTACAGATGGTCATTTGAGTATTATAATCAATATCTTATATAGAATAAAAGCTCATCAACCTTGATAGCAAAAACTAGACCAAAAGGATTGGAAAATTAGTATACAAGCTACTCTTATGGTCACCTCTAGTATTTCTGGTAGTTCCAATAGCAATTAAAAACCACTATTTGCATACCGTTCATATTTTCAATTGATCAATATAAGTGGCCCCTCAATGTCTGTACATGTAAAAGATACTCTAAAAAACAATATTCACCAGAGCATCCAGTGTTTTTGTAATCATCTCTTGTTTCCATTTCTAGTGATCTCAAGCCAAACTATTACTGATATATCTATGTGCATGTGTACACTTTTTTATCCATGTATTTTTTCCTACCCTCACAACATATTTTTATTGCATAAAAGTCCTAAATTTCACTAATCAAGATTCAAACTTCACACTCCACTGACGGAAATGAAAAGAAAAAAAAGTTCAATTTAGCCTAAATTTCACTAACTCAGCACTTTGAACCTCCTCTCAAAATTGTACTCTTTCACGTATATTCTATTTGTCTATTGTTTGATCCCTCTCTTTCACTCACCATCACAAGGTCTAATATTCCTTAGCATTGTACAAGCTTTTGTTATAAATAATACCCTACATAGTAGGAACAATTCTTGATCAGTCAAACTAAACACCATTGACCTGCCATCAAACAAAATGTCATTATGTTGCTAAGCTCAACATATTTATAAATCCAAAAGTGAGAATCAGACACACAGATTGCACTCTACCTTTCCGCATATAACATTATTCAATGTGAAAGATTGGGTTTGAGTAATAGAATGTACCATTTTCTCATCATTGCTTCTACAGGCAATTCCAATTGCCCCTTGAGCAACAGCCGGAAGCATTTCATCAATTGAAAGAATGTTAGTCACATTCTCTGTCATGTTTAAGCGTTTAAGTCCCGCTAGTGCTAACAATGTTGCTTGGACCACTCCTTCATTAAGCTTTCTCAACCTTGTCTGAACATTACCGCGGAAATTTTCCATCACCTGCAAAATTAATTTAAGCGAAAGCATAAACAAAAAGCTATGAAGCATCCCAGATCAAAATATATTGAGAGAGAAAGCCAATATTGAAGACAACAGCAATATAAAAACAAAGTTGCTCTACAAGAAGGCTTATAACTAAATAAATTCCTTTTATAACAAGGGAACAAAGAAAGAAAAGTTCCCAGAAGCTAAGAGACCATTCAATCTTGTTTCCTAGAAACCAATTTGGACATGAAAACAAGAATTTAGATTTAGTTTTTCAAAATATTAAAATGTGTTTAGTAGCTTTTCCATAACATACTTTCATGAAAAAAAAACACTAGAAATACATCTGGTGGTAGTTAGTGAAAATGGACAAAGAAAATGAATATGCATATAGTAATAATACTTTACGAACTGGTTTTAACAAATTGCAATTATATAACTAAATATTATACAAGATAGATTTTTTTTTCCTTATGATCAACTCCTTTTTAATTAACCAAATAGTTAAATCAATCAAATTTAATTTTTTAAATATTTTTTTAGATAATACACAATGCTAAATATTCACAACATTTATTAAGAAAGTAATTATTGATATTACATTGATAACAACAAAACATAAAGTTAACTACCAATTATGTGTCCACAATTGTAAGTCCTTTACAAAATTACCTAAACATTTTGTGTGCGAGAGATATGATATAAATTTTGTGTGTATATATGTGTGTTGCATTGGGTATAGTTATACTGTTGTGCAAATAGAATCTCAAGCAGTTCCTGAGCATAATTCTAGCTATTAAGAAAAAGAAAAATGAATTGCTAGAGATGACACTCAATCCTAACTCACATTCAGCGAAGGATATCGATAGAGTATTTGAGACTTCCTTCTAAGTGAAGCGGTACCAACAGTGCTTCCAGCTGGTAGTTCAGCTAGTGAGCCTGCCCTCAAGGAAATAAATGCATCTCGGACATCCTCACGCTGAAGGTTGCAAGGTAGAATTGTTTTATCTGGTAAATAAGTAGGAACATCTTTCATTGAATGTACAGCAATGTCAATTTCACCATTTATTAGTGCCTCGTCTATTTCTTTTGTGAACAAGCCCTTTCCACCAATGTCAGCTAGTGGCTGGGTTAGTATTTTATCACCAGTTGTTTTTATTATTACAATCTGAATAGCCCCTTCTTCAGCTAGCTCCGGATGTAGAGCCATGAGTTTGTTTTGCGTCTCATGAGCCTGAGCAAGCGCCAGTGGGCTGTCCTATACAGAGGAATAATGTAAATAACCAGAAAAGATAAGGAAAAGAAAGAATAAGGGAACCTGAAAGATCGGAGCAACAACAAGAAATTAGGAAAGAAGAATTGGCAATTTTCATCTATTAAAACTGTAAGGAAATTCCAAGGATTCAGCAGAAGGAGAGAAAGTATTTCAATTGGTTGCTGCATACCACCTTCAATTATGCAAACAAAGATATAATGAATTGGTTCGTATAAAATCCAAGACCGCACAGAAATTAGATTTCCATTGGCAGGTTTTCTTTCTGCTTCAGTATAATCAAAAGGTATTATGTTCTCAAAGAATGCATTTGACAAGAAAAATGCACAATAGAAAGTTCTGCATCACAACAAACAGAAACCAACCATTTGGTCAGTTAATCCAGATAAAGTGAACAAACTAGAGCCAGGTTTAACGACAAAAAACAATAGTGGGTAATTTTACAAACTCAAAAACAAGACCTTAAGTGAACATCAGTATAGACAAGCAAAATATAAATCAGAGTTAAAACAGGAGAATCTTCGTGTGTACAGAAAATCAATAACTTCAAAGTAAACTAGAACGAAAAGGAGCAGATGTGTAAACCGTTTTCCAGTAATCTAATTAGAATTATGAGAATCAAACGCAAATCAGATATACAACTAGGAACTGACCAAAGTCAAAGCTAGACTATTCAAATTAATCCAGAAGCAAAACTTATATACACGGAATTATAAACAGCTTATAAAGACCAATAAAATCAATGATTCAAAAAATTAAGTGGAATCAAATATGCATTATGCAAGCAAAAGTACCTTCCTCTAGTGCCAATTCTGATAATAGCAACCTTGGTTTCAACAGCAACAGAGGCTCTTGCCACCCGAAGACTCCGTTTTCTCAAAGTCCTAGGGAAAGCTTGATTCCTTCGACATGGCAGAGAAAACCCAACAAGCGAGACCGAACCTGCATAACAATGGCGTGCCATGAGAGCACCACCCCGGGCCTGGCTTGTACAAAGAGAAGAAGAAAAGGTCTCCATTGAAGCACAATATAAACTTAGCCTAATTTATGAATTATAATAAAATGAATAAAAAAAGAGAGAAGAGAAGAAGAAAGTGGAGATGGGTAATGGTTTGTTTGTCTTTCAAGGGATGGTCTCTTCCGTTACTTCAGTTGGATAGGAATAGGATGATGATAACAAATTAGATTACACTCTGTTCTGTACTTTTCAGATTTCGATCCTCTGCAGTTCGGTGGGAATTCCCTCTTTAACATTTTGATTTATCGTAGCCGTTCAAATTAGACCAACGATCGTGATGCTTTTAAGAGCATCATGATGTACTACTACTAATCGAATACATTTCTTCACTTAAAAATACGATGTCGTTCCGAAAAAGTTCTTCCAACCGTTATTTCACTTGGCTGCGCCCTTTTTCGTCGTAAAATCCAGATTTTTTTATAAACAAAATTTTTATTTAATTTTTTATTAATATTTGATTTATAAAAATTAATGATTGTTAAAATAAATAGTAAAAAAATAAATCTCAATTACTCATAATTAATATAAAATATATATCAAAAAATTCTTTAAAATGTAAGTAAAACTTAATTTAAAAAAGCATCTTAATTCATAATAATAATAATAAACTATCTTGTTTTATAACCAAAGAAATAATTTTGTATGGAATGAAAATTCTATTTTATTTGGCAGTTTATTAACATATTATGTAACTTATTATTAACTTAAGATTCTACTAGATAATATAAAATGGATTGGGCCAGATAAAAATTATACTTAAAAACTTTTTTATTGATGAACGAGTCATTCTCTCCTCTCAAGCTCTCTCCTCTCAGCTAGAGTCTTAAGTAGCAGTAGCTTCTATGATTTTTTTATCGTTTCTTTCATCTAACTCTTACGTCCACTAAGTGTAGTTTTAGAAATTAAATACACACTAAGTTAAACTTTTTTGTTAATCAAATAAACTTTTTTAATGTCAAATTTTTTAATAGTGTTTGATTTTAATTAGAAAAGAATTTTAAAAATTTTAAAAAATTATTTTATCTCTACTTATAAAAATTTAAATTTTAAAAATAAATTTTTTTAAATTTTTTTCAATGTGTATAATGTCACATATACCTTAATAAAATTTTCTTATTTTTATAATGTAACCTTAATAAAAATAAATCTTATTCTATTAATATTTTTTTAAAAATTATTATATCTCAAATTCTTCCTATCTTTATAACCATCATAATTTTATAAAAATTTAACAAAATTTTTTTTTATTATTTTATTTTTAATTTTTGTACTAAATATAACAATTTATATTAATTTATTAAATACTATATATTAATTTTATTTAATTGTTATATTTTTAAAATTAAATTAAAAAAAATATATGATAAATTTAAATTTATATATAAAAAATATTAAATTATTTAAAATTTAAATATAAATTTTATTAAATATTATTTTTGTTAATTTAATAATAAATAAATATATTTAACAATGTATAACTAAACGTTGTATATTTTAAAATAATTTTTTTAATTGACAATTAATAACTTTTTTTTTCTATTTTAAAAAATTATACTTCTATACAAAATTTATTTGAAAAGTTAAATCTCACTAACCCTAAGCCTTTCGTATCACCCCCGTATTCCTATATTTGTAACTTGTCCTAAAGACAATGGAAACAGAAGATATCAAAAGCCTATACAGATAGCTCTTGCTCTCAGATGACGATGGGGAGGTCATCTCGCTGGAAGGCTTAATGGAAGAAAAGGTGAGAAATTTATCAACGAATAGCTTGATAGGCAAAGTTCTTACAACAAAGCAAGTCAATAGAGAGGCATTTAAGTGGGTAATGCAACAACCATGTAAGCCAGCCCAAGGAGTCCAAATTGAAAGCGTATGAGGGAACAAGTTTATCTTAAAGTTCAATTCGGATTCAGATAAGAGAAGAGTTTTAATGAATAGTCCATGGAATTTTGATAATGCACTTATAGTCTTATCGAAACCGAAGGGCATAGGGGATATCTCAAAAACTAATTTCACAAGAGCTTCATTTTGGGTACAAATACCCAACATTCCAGTGCTATGAATGAATGAAACAATGGGAAAGAGAGAAGGTCAACAATTGAGCATAGTCAAAGAAATTGAAGCTGATCCTGAGGTACTTTGCCTTGGGAAATATTTAAGATTAAGGATGAACATAGACATCACCAGACCTTTGGTCAGAGGGGTAAGGGTTAACCTTCAGAAAAGAGAGGAAATTACAGACCTAATTGTCAAGTATAAGCGACTGTCAGATTTTTGTTTTCTGTATGGGCGAATTGGGCATGTGTATAAAGAATGTGCCATGTATTCAACAGAAGTCTTATCAGGCTATAAAAAAAAATTTCATGGAGTATGGATAAGAGTAGTAACTCCAATTTACAAATAGAACCAGAGCAGACCGCGTATGATTGAGAGAATCAAAGAGAAGATGGTTCGGGAAGAAACAGTTGAGATGTCAAAAGGCAAGGCTGACAAGATAGAAAAGAGAACAGAGGCTTCCATCACAATGACAGAGCTACAAAACCACAATGACAGAGCTACAAAACCACTCAGTAATGGGACCCAATGCAAGAAAACATTTAATATTTCCAGCTCTAGAATCAGTTGATGGGATTGGAAAATAGGAGAACAAGCAAAGTCAAATTGTCTCATCAATGGCATTTGCCAATCGATTGCATGCAATAGGTCAAGATAATGATAGGCTGAGAAGCAAGGAAGGTTCAAAAGGCCTTAAAAGTAAGTAAGGGAATTTAGGTTATACCACTAAAGTGCATTTGAAACATTTGGGGTTTGAAGAACCCCCTAACATTCACATCCATAGTTAGAGTTCTCCGTAAATATGCCATTGATATATAAGGTTAAATTTTGAAAAGATGGAAAAAATTCATATAAGGTTAAATTTTGAAAATTGTTTCTAGTAGAGCGTCAAAGATTAAAATGGGGTTTGGCGTTGTTTTGAAAGTCAGAGGTAGATGTCAAAATTTTGTCATACAATCGCCATCACATTGATAGTCTAGTTTAGTATATAGAAGGAACTTTATAGTGCTTTATGAATTTCTATGGGAACCCAGACCAACAACTTAGACACCATTCCTGGACGTTGCTGAGAGACTCTCATCCTTATTTTCCCTGCCTTGGGTCTGTGAAGGTGATTTCAACGAAATCACCAACCAGGAAGAAAAAAGAGGAGGACCCCTAAGAAAGAGCTGATACTATGAAGGATTTCTACATGGCAATATTGGATAGCAATTTAGAAGATTTTTTAGGGTAGGAAAATCTTTTCACCTGGTTCAACAGGCGTATTAGAAGGGATTTAGTAGAGGAGAGATTAGACAGATATCTAGTTTCTAATCAGTGAAAAAAATTCAAAGGAGCAAGAGTATATATTCGGAATTCAAGTGGCTCAGATCACAAACCAATCCTATTAGATATTCACAAAAACAATCCTGAAGCTAGCAATGGCAGGATCACCAGAGCTCCTAGATTCGACTTTGAGGCTTAATGGAGTAACAACAAAGAATATAGGAAAAAGCTTCTGCAGATTTGTGGACATAATCTGAATCCTGACACTCACCAAGTAATAGATTAATTCCTGGTTAAAGTCAGGAAAACTCAAGAATAGTTGATGTTCTGGAGTAAGAACCAGCTTAGTATTAGAAGAAAGAGAATTAGAGAGTTAGAAAATAAGCTATAGTTCTTGAAAGGGGGCAGAATGGCCTTCTTGAATGAAAAAAATAATCTTGAACATAGAAAGAGAGCTGGAAAAACTTTTGTTGGAAGAGGAAATTCCCTGGCAGCAAAAGGCAAAAGTATATTGGCTCAACGGAGGAGACAAGAACATTGGTTTCTTTCACAGAAATGTATCCGAAAGGAGAAGGAAAAATCTCATCAAGGGACTTATGAACAGAAAAAAATGAATGAGTTATGGAAGAGGAAGTTTTAGAGAGCATCATATATGATCATTTCAATGAAATATACTCCTTTTTCAAACCAAAGCAAGAGTGTATAGAAGAAGTTTTGGTAAACCAAAGCAGAGTAACCAGAGAAATGAATAAAGAGCTAGATTGACCTTATTCTAAGGGAGAGATTTTCACAGCACCTCACAAATGCACCCATTGAAATCCTCAGGCCTGATGGCCTTTCGGCTAGCTTTTATCAAAGGCATTGGGCTGCTATTCAGGATGCAGTCTGGAAAGCATGCTACAACATCTTTAACTTGGAAGGTTATATCTCCAAACTAAACTTCACATACATGCTCTTATTCCAAAATGTAGGAACCCAATAAAGATTGGGGATTCCAGACATAAGTTTATGTAATGTGATATATAAAATCATTTCTAAATCCATTGTTAATAGATTAAATCCTTAACTAGATAAAATAACTATGTTTAACCAAAGTGCTTTCATCCCCAACAGGTTAATAACTGATAATGTTATAGTTAGTTTTGAAGGTTTACACAAAATCAGATGCTTAAAGAAAGGGAAGGCTTGCTGGGCAGCTCTAAAGCTTGATATAAATAAAGCTTATAACAGATTAGAATGAAATTTCCTTGAAAGGGTTTTACTAAAGCTGCGGTTCTCTCCAAGGTGGGTCAGATTAGTCATAAGGTGTGTTTCCACTGCTTTATATGCAATCCTGGTGAATGAAATTCTGAAAGCATGCATAAAACCCCAAAGAGGTCTGAGACAAGGGTGCCCTTTGTCTCGCTACCTCTTCATTTTAGGAGTCGAGGCTTTATCCTAACTGCTTTTGGCTAATGAAGGCAGGAAGCTTATGCAAGGCCTGAAATTCTTTAAAGAACTGACCATCACTCACCTTTTTTTTTGTAGACGATAGCTTGATCTTCATCAAGGCTAATATAGAAGGTTGCAAAAATCGGACGAACATTTTGGATTTATATACAGAAGCTTCAGGTTAATTAATAAACATGAAAAAACCATCCATGTTCCTGTTGAATTAAGTGTATGATTTAAAAGTGTACATGTTTAATTTCAAAAATTTACCACATGCAGTGGAAACATGTTAACAAAATACACTCACTTATAGTATGTAAACATATATATCACATATAAACTCATGTATAATTATTATACAAAATTTATATATGATGATTAATTGTGTAAAAACAAAATGTAAAGAATACTTACCTAATGAAAGTAATTTTATAAAATCTTTAAGTCCTCTAACAATCCAAATGAAGAACTCACCTTGAAGTGTATTCTTAAACAATTCTAATTCATAACGGTTTTGGTAGAATTATAGAGTTAGAATGGTAGCTTTGATTTAGAATTTTCGACAACATGTATACAAACCCTTTGTATATAATTATTTGTTTCTAAAATGGAAATGGTAAATATATATACATACAACTCTTGTATAAATGTTGAAAATAATTTTCATAGGATAATTATTTTTGAAGAACTCCTGTCTAAAATAAATATCTCTTTCTTCATTTTTTTTTATTCATTTTGAGCCATCTATAAAAAAAAAAAAAAGAAGAGAAGTTTTCTATATTTTTAACACTTGAAAGAACCAAAAATAAAACATTCTCTCTTACCTATCTTACTTGACCGAATTTCTCTCCCACTAATGAATGAATTCATTTTCCTTTTCCAAATGATGGCTAAACAAAAACAAGTACTTTCTCCACCATTATAATCATAAAGCTCCTACCATTATCATTTTTGGTCATTCCACTCAAATAAAATTATCAATCACTAAATTAATGGCCACTTAAATTAATTTTTACCTAACAAATAAAATTACTTTAATAATATTAGGTAATTAAATGGCCAACATCAAGGCCTCTCTTTGAATAAAAAATACAATTGCCATAATTAATTTATTTTAATATCATCTAATAATATAAAATTTAATTATTCAAAATAATTTTGAATAATTATTTTTACCTTACTTATTTTTACTACTAAGATTAAAAGGTAAATTTAAGGTAAAAATAATTTATAGACTAAACTGTGCCACTTGTCAACATCTTATCAATTAACAACTCTTGCTAACTAAGTAAGTGATGCACTTAACAATTAAGTCTTGACAAATGAACATCCCGAGGGATCCTGAAATAATTATTCAATTTTGTTAGAAATTATTGGATCGAATTATTCAATCTAATCCAATATCCTAGCAAGCAACGAGTATATTTTATATTGTGAGACTCTCTAGGTCATCTGGTTTATCATATGGAGCTCTTTCATACGTTCGTGAACAATGTCCCACACATACGTTATGGATATTACAAAGCAACGCGTTAAACCATGCAAGTTGAGGTTATAGAATATTTATATAATCCCTCCGTCATTTATATCATGGAAGAGCAGAAATATATATTATCATCGTCAAATCTCTATTTGCTCAACCATGAACTTATCTCTAGATTTATATTTCCATAAACAACATCCACAAATACTTTTGAGATATTGTTTATACCTTTGAAATATATTTTTCGAGATTTATGCTTGTAGCCACAAGACTTCATAAAATACAATTTCGAAGCATCAAAATATACAACTCACTCATGTGAGCTGACGAATCCTATATCTATACACACCAGACTCTATGAGCATCGGACCACACCAGCGACACCCAGCGATCAGACCATGAAAGGTTTTTAACATGTGTGGAACCAAAGTATGGTGGATCACTCACAAGCCCACTGTGGCGCCTAGGTTAAAGGACCACAAATACTACTTAACTCAGAAAGCTTTCTATTGACGGTTTTATGAGATGTCTATTGAAGGTACTCGCGAGTCTGCTCAGTACTCAGTCCTTGTTGAATACCTGTGTCTCTATACGAGCTTTCACTAAACTCATGGTTTGCTAAGACTAACCATCTATACCATTCAGATATAGATTTACACTAATCTATATTAATGGTTTCACCGATAGACCCACGTCGATGAAATTAGATTATGAACATAATGTTTGAGAACATACTTGCATAATGACATTTTTTAGCATTATCTGCAACTATTTAGAGCTATGTCATTACTAATATATATTTAGGTCATTATCCCATTTCAGACAAGGCTCTAACTCATTATATTTCGCTAACTCTTACAACCAGCTAACTCTTAACACCACTAACTCTTAGTACTTATAATTATTAGTATTGCTAACTCTTAACACTGATCTAAACTCTTTTAGATTAGATCAAATCAGAACTCCTTTAGCTCATACAATATCTAAAATGTAACAAGCATCTTGCCATTTAATAATTAATAATATTAACGATTTAATTAGAAATGATAATTGTATAAATACTATACTTAAATATTTATATATAATGGAATAACACGTAAGCACAAAATCCAATAATTTCCACTTGTTCTAGTGCCATTCATGATGGTATACAATGTCTATTGACTTTTCGTGTTGTTTCTTAAACACTTTAAGAATTAAGGCTTTAGATAATAGGTCCGTTATAATCTGTAAAGATGTTTCCTAGATACTTTTACATCTTTAATAGCCAAGATATTTTTAATTATGTGGTATTGGGAATCCACACAATTAGATTTTTGGTGTATTTTATAGTTTTTTGGCTTTAGCAATTACCCCGTTATTGTTGCATTTTTGTGTAATATGATTCATTGAGCTTGAATTTATTTTAAGCTCTGCAACTGACTTGAGTATCCACTGAAATTTCTTTGCTGGCTTCTCAAGCTGCAACATATTCTACCTCTAAAGTAGTATCAAATGTGGACATTTGAATTGCACTCATTCTACTAATTATGGTATTGTAGAGAAGAAATACATAATCAGATGTAGATTATCTATCATCCGGATCAAACTGGAAGTCTAATTCTTTGTATTCTCTCATTTGTGAGTACTTTTCTCCATAAGTTATAAACTTATCATTTGTACCTCTCAAGTATAACTAGATATGTTTCACGGTCATTAATTGGATCAAATCGATACCAGCTTATGACACTTACAGCCATCAAGATCCAAGATTCGTACATACATGGTATACATTAAACTACCTCTAGTTTCTGCATATAGTATGCTAGATTCTTTAACTCTTTTATTTTCTACTTGAAGACACTTCCTCTTAAAAAGATGAATGTCATGTTTAAAAGGTACATTAACTATCTCATATTTATTAAATTGTACCTTTTCATGACTTATTCTATGTATGAAGATTTAAAGAGTCCTATTAGTTTCTTAACTTTATCTCTATAAAGCTTTATATCTAATACATATGAAGCCTTTACCAAATCTTTTATGAAAAAGTTCTTACTCAAATAACTCTTAACTGACTAACTTGCAACATACTATTGTCATTGCTGATGATGAGTATGTTATTCATATAAAGAATAAGAAAGACAATTATGCTTCCACTACTCTTTCTGAACACATACACTACATGGAGAGTATGTTAAAGGTACTTCACTCAATTGACTTTCAGGTTCCATCGTCGGTTCATTTTCATCCTGATTGACTTTATAAAGTTTAATCATTTTATAATCTCTACGACTCATAAGAAACTATTTCTCCAGGAAAGTGGCATTACGAGCAATGAATGCATTTCGTTCCTCTGGATTATGTAATTAATATCCCATGCATTACTTGGGGTACATAATAAACCAATATATGTACCACTTCGGTGTAAATTATCCTATTGTGTAACTCTTATACAAGTAAAATAACCTTAAATCTTAACATACTTAAGACTCAGTTTTCTTTCAGTCCACATCTCATATGTAGTGGAATGAACAAATTATGATAAAACTTTATTCAATAAATTAGTAGCAGTTTCTAAAGTATAACCCTATAGATAAATTTTTTTATAAGATTGGTAAAAACTCAACATCGATTGCACTATATCTTATAAAGTCTAACTTCTCCAATTAAAAACACATTTGTGTTTAGGAGTACCTGAAGAACTATATTGAGCTAAAATCTCATTATCCTTTAAATAATCCATTTATGTATAAATAGCATCGATCTAATCAAATGTGTTCAACATACATAGTGGTTTATTTCTTTACTTCTAGTCGAAATTCTTTGAACACTTCAAATTATTATTTTTTTATCTATGTTTCTTAGAAACAAATGTCCATATCATGGCAAATCACGATAAAGACAACGAAGTATTAAAATTTACCAGTGGCAGTATAATTCATTTAATCATATACATCACTATATATTAGTTCTAATAAATCAGTGGCCCGGTGTTCAACACCTACAAAAGGATTTTGTCAACTTTCATTAAATACAAGATTCATAAACTAGACAAGATTCTATGGTCAGATCAAGTATTTGACCATCATTAACTAGATGAGATAGTCATCTTATAGCTACATGACCTAATCACTTATGCCATAATTCGTTATTATTCAAAGTTTTTGAACTACTATTTATTATGTTCACCTAGACATTTTTATGCATTTCTTGTTGTATATAATATATAATGATCATTAATTAACTGACACTCAGTTATTAAAAGATTATCATTATCATATAAACATGAAAAACTATTTCTAAGATATTTATGATAACCTTCTCTGTCTAATACAGGGAGTGATATATGTTGCCTAATAATGTTTGGCACAAAATAGCAATTATACAACATAATGCTTTTACTATAATGAAGAAGTGACTTATAGGTTCTAATAGCTACTATGACTAGGTAATCTCTATTCCTTATGTGAAGTTGTACTTCTCTTTTCTTAGCTTTCTAGTATTGCTTAAATCATACAACACCTTGCAAATGTGAGAATGACAGACGGTATCTCATACCCCTACACTGCTTTACATCATATGCATATAAAATGTCAATGATTGATAAACAGATATTTAAAAGGTTTATCTTTTCTAAATTAAGGTTTTTTTAAATGGTAACTTTTACTATTTTAAACCTCATTATAATGGAAATATTTTCTATTATGAATATTTTCTATATGTGTTTTAGATATATTAAATAAATTTCAGATAGAGTATTATACTACTTGTACATCTCATGTGCATACGCTACGATTGAATATCATTAGATAGGCTAAGATATATGATTTGGTTTTTAAATTATTCTTAATCCTTTTATGATAAGCTTTCGTCTTTTCTCAATAGATATTATCAGAAACGCCTCTTATATTATCTATTGATTTATTATATATCTTAGTATTTTTATTAATTTAGAACAATTATTAGATATATCAACAATTTTTATATTATCTATTGATATACTAATAGGTTATTCACAGTTATCTTATCTCTATAAGATATTAACTTTATCACTATAAGATAAAATAGGAGATGTTTAGCGGAACATTCCTAATCATTAATAAATAACACTTTAGATCATGGGTATAACTTTTATACATTTTTTAATCTAAAAACGTCATTCCATTACTTTACATAATCTCTTAAACAGGAAAACGAAAGTTTAAACGTTTTAAACTTTACAGTGAAAAGTGGACCCTTTTGGCATTTTACTCTAGCCTCACGCTATAGCAAATATTAGCCTTTGTAAACTCAAAAGGTGGACAACTCTTGCCAATTGCATCCTTTGCAACTCTTACTACTAATCCTAAATTCAACTTATCCTCACGCTGTAGCAATATTAGATAAGTGTATTCCAGATTAACTTGTCAATCATAAAATATAAGTTATTAGTATTACATTCACGTTGTAGTAATATTAGATAATACGTTTGCATATATTTGCATCATCTTATGTTTAATCAACATTGCCCGAATCACGTTGACCAATCTCTCACACTGTAGCAATATTAGAAATGACAAAAATGACCCGTCTAACACTGTATTGACAAGACGTATCATTGTATAATATTATCTCATAATACAATACTATTCAATCCGATTAAAAGATATGTTTAATTTAATTAATTTTTTATTAGTTTAAATTTTTATTAATAATTATACTAAATTTTCGCATCTTATACGAATCTAATTTATAATTAGAATATTTGTTTACATAAACACAACTAACTCTCACCAATATGGCTCCCATTATGGTTAACAACATAAACAAATTATTTATACTTTTTAATACAATAATATAATAGTTATAATTGTATTAAATATACTTCACATTTCAAACATCATCATGTTCAAATTTTAAACAACAACTTGTTCAAATATTAAACATAATCATGTTTAATTTTAAACATCACTATATTCAAAATTTAAACATCAACATGATTAAATTTAAATTTTTACTATGTTTAATATTTTAAACATCAACATGTTGTTCAAATATATATAACATCACATGTCAAAATATTCAACAACAATATATTTAATTTATAAACATCACCATATTAAAAATTAAATATCACAATGTTAAAATATATATAACATCACATGTTGTTTAAATATATATAACATCACATATTAAAATATTCAACAACAACATATTTAACTTATAAACATCACCATGTTAAAAATTAAATATCACCATATTAAAATATATATAACATCATATGTTATTCAAATATATATAACATCATATGTCAAATTATTCAACAACAACATATTTAACTTATAAACATCACCATATTAAAAATTAAAAATCACTACGTTAAAATATATATAACATCACATGTTTTTCAAATAAATACATCACTTGTCAAAATATTTAACAACAATATATTTAACTTATAAATATCACCATGTTAAAAATTAAATATCATGTTAAATTATATATATACATACATATATATATATATAATATCACAAGTTGTTCAAATATTTAAAACATTATATGTTAAAATATTTAACAACAATATATTTAACTTATAAATATCACCATGTTAAAAAATAAAATTAAACATAACCATGTTTAAAACTACAAACATCAACTTGTCTAAATTTTAAACATCACCAAGATTAAATTTGAAGCATCACCATGCTCAAATTTAAACATTATTATATATCACACACTTAATTTAACATGCTATAATACCATTTGTTGAGTTAAGTGCGTCTTGTTTAATTTCAAAAATTTACCATACGTAGCGGAAGCATATTAATAAAATACACTCATTTATCGCATACAAATAATTATTTTACATATATACTCATGTATAATTATTATACAAAATTTATATATGATGAACAATTGTGTAAAAATAAAATGTAAACAACACTTACCTAATGAAGGTAGTATTACAAAATCTTCAAGTCTTCCAATAATTCAAGTGAAGAGCTTACCTTAAAGTGTATTTTTGAACAATTCTAGTCCATAACGGTTTTTGTGAGATTATGGAGCTAGAATGATCGCTTTAATTTAGAATTTTTAGCAACATGTATTCAAACTTTTTGAATACAATTATTTATTTCTTAAATTGAAATGGTAAATATATATACATAAAACTCTTGTATAAATATTGGAAATAATTTTCACAGGATAATTATTTTTGAAGAACTCTTGATAAAATAAATATCTCTTTCTTCATTTTCTTTGATTCATTTTGAGCCGTCCATGAGAGAAAAAGAAGAGAAATTTTTTATATTTTCAACACTTGAAAGAACAAAAAACAAAACATTCTCTCTTACCTCTCTCACTTGACCGAGTTTCTCTCCCAAAAATTAATTCATTCATTTTCCTTTTCCAAATGATGGCTAAACAAAAACAAGTGCTTTCTCCACTATGATATCATAATGCTCCTACCATTATCATTTTTTGCCATCCCACTCAAATAAAATTATCAAGCACTAAATTAATGGTCACTTAAATTAATCTTTATCTAACAAATAAAATTACTTTAATAATATTAGGTAATTAAATGGCCAACATCATGGCCTCTCTTTGTATAAAAAAAATACAATTGCCATGTTTAATTTATTTTAATATTATCTAATAATATATAATTTAATTATTCAAAATAATTTTGAAAATTACTTTTACCTTACTTGTTTTTACTACCAAGGTTAAAAGGTAAATTTAAGGTAAAAATAATTCATGGACTAAATTGTATCACTTTTCAACATCCTATTGATTAACAACTTTTGTTAACTAATTAAGTGATGTATTTAACAAATAAGTCTTGACAAATGCATATCCTGAGAATCCCAAAACAATTATTCAATTTTGCTTAAATTTATTAGATCGAATTATTCAATCTAGTTCACTACCCTAGTGCGCAACGAGTACACTTCATATTGTGAAACTCTCTAGATCCACGCTTGGTTTGTTATATGGAGCTCCTCCATACGTCCATGAACGATGTCTTACACACACGTTACGGATATCACAAAGTAGCGTGTTAGACCATGCAAGTTGAGGTTATAGCATATTTGTATAATCCCTCCGTTATTTATATCCTGGAATAGCAGAGATATAGACCATCATTGTCAAATCTCTATTTGCTCAACCATGAACTTATCTCCAGATTTATATTTTCATAAATAACATCCACAAACACTTTTGTGATATTGTTTATCCCTTCGAAATATATTTTTTGAGGTTTATGCTTATGGCCACAAGAGTTCCTGAAATATAATCTCGGAGTATTAGGATATACAACTCACTCATATGAGCTGACGGATCCCATATCTACGTACATCGAACTTCATAAGCATCGGACCATACCTAGCGATACCCAGCGGTCAGACCATGAAAGGTTTTTGACATGTGTGAAACCAACGTATGGTAGATCATTCACAAGCTTACCATGGCGCTCAGGTCAAAGGACCACAAATATTACTCAACTCGGAAGACTTCTATTAACGGCTTTATGAAATGTCTATTGAAGGACCTCGTAAGTCTATTCAGTACCCATTCCTTGCTGAATACGTGTATCTCTATACGAGCTTCCAATACACCCATGGTTTGTTAAGACTAATCATCTGTACCATTCAGATATAGAGTTATACTAATATATATTAATGGTTTCAACGATAGATCCACATCGATAAAATTAGATTAAGAACATAGTGTTTGAGAACATACTTACATAATAACATTTTTTAATACCATCTGCAACTTTTTACAGGTATGTCATTACTAATATATTCTTAGATCATTATCTCATTTCAGACAAAACTCTAACTCCTTAGATTTCGCTAACTCTTAGGACTTATAACTATTAGCACTGCTAACTCTTAGCACTGATCTAAACTCCTTTAGACCAAATCTTGACTCCTTCAGATCATATAATGTCTGGAACGTAACAAGCATCTTACCATCTAATAATTAATAATATTAACAATTTAATTAGAAATGATAATTGTATAAATACTATAATTAAATATTTATACATTATGAGATGGCATGTAAGCACAAATCTCAATAATGCCTACTTGTTCTAATGCCATTCAAGATGGTATATAATGTCTATTGTCTTTTCGTGTTTCTCAAACACTTTAAGAGTTAAGACTTTAGATAGTAAGTCCGCTATAATCTGTAAGGATGTTTCCTAGATACTTTTACATCTTTAATAGCCACGATATTTTTAATTATGTAGTATTGGAAATCCACGTGATTAGATTTTTGGTGTATTTTATAGTTTCTTGACTTGAGCAATTACCTCATTATTATTGCATTTTAGTGTGATATGATTCATTGAGCTTGAATTTCTTCTAAACTCTACAACTGACTTGGGCATCCATAGAAATTCCTTTGCAGACTTCTCAAGCTGCAATATATTTCACCTCTAAGGTAGAATCAAATATGGATATTTGAATTGCATTCATTCTACTAATTGTGGTACCGTAAAAAAGAAATACATAATTAGATTTAGATTATCTATCATCCAGATCAGACTGAAAGTTTGATTCTTTGTATTCTCTCATTTGTAAGTAGCTTTCTCCATAAGTTAGAAACTTATCCTTCGTACCTCTCAGGTATAACTGGATATGTTTCATGGTCATTCAATGGTCATTATCTGGATTAGATCGATACTAGCTTATAACACTTACAGCTATCAAGATCTAGGATTCGTACATAACATAGTACACATCAAAGCTACCTCTAGTTGATGTATATGGTATGTTAAACTCTCTAATTATTTCATTTGCTACTTGAGAACACTTCCTCTTAAAAAGATGAATGTCATGTTTACAAGGTTAGAAAGTAGACCCTCATATATATAGAGAACTATCCTTTTAGGAAGGAAAGTGGCGTAGCAAGGCTTTAGATGAAAGATTGGAAGTGAAAATCAAGTCAAGATCTACAAATATAATTGGATTCCTAGACCTATAACTTTTAAACTCATTTCTCCCCATAGACTCCCAGAATCAACAACTATGACTCTTCTTATTTCAAGGGATCTGCAATAGAATGAGGAAGTAATCACTCAACATTTCAAGCTTAAATATATGAGTTTAATTCTAAGAATTTCTATACCAAGAAAAGAAGAGCAAGATTAGCTTTTATGGCATTCTGACAAGAATGGTTACCATGTAGCTTTTTAGATGAAATATCCTAATTCCACTACAAATTCAGCAGGGCCCCTAAGTGATGGATTCATATGTGGAATCTTTATGTCCCTCCAAAAGTCTTAAGTTTTCTTATGGAAAGTCACAATTGATCTGCTTCCCACAAAGTTGAAACTGATAAGAAGAGGCATAGAAGGATCGCCTCTTGTGGGAGATGTCATAAGGTAGCTGAAGGCACTTCCATGCCTTATTTGAATGCAAATATGTAGGTAGAGTCTAGAAATTTTCTTCCTTTTCCTAGGAAATTAGCTGTAATGACAAAGATATCCTCTCCTTACTAAAGGAATTATCAAGGAAATTTACTCAAGATCAGGCAGAAAAATTCATTATGACAATATGGATTGTATGGCATTAAAAAAATAAGAGTTTAATTGACCTGTCAACCCTGGAACCTTAGTGTATTGCTGGGAAAGCTGAAGTAATCTAGGAAGCGTATCAAGCAACCTCTTCTATCTCTTTAGACACAATTGTCTAGAGGTCTAGTTCTACACTTATAAAATGGGTTCCTCTGAGGCTTGGATTCTTTAAGTTAAACACAAATGCAACCCTTCAAGAAGACACTAGAAAGGCAGGAATTAAGATAGTAATTAGAGACCATGAAGGTGATTTTTTGCTAGCTGCTGTAGTGCCTTCTAAGCTGATATTAAATGCTGAGTATTGAAAGCAGAGGCCATCTTCAAAGGGATCTCAATTGGTACTGAGGCAGGATTTTCCCCATTATATGTAAAATTAAATTGCTTAAATGTGATTAAGTTTCTCAACCAAGAATCAAGCTCAAGTTCTGCAATTGGCAGTTTGATAGGAGAAATAAGCAGAATATCAGGTCTTCCAAGTAAAACCTCATTTTATTATGCTCATAAAGACTACAATGTTATTGCTCATACCTTGGCCAAATTGGCTATTAATCTTTCAGACTATAAAATTTGGGTAGAGAAGACTCCAGAGAAAGTCTCTAATCTTGTTTTTATGTTAGTTGTGGCTGTTTAATGGAATCCTTTCCTTCAAAAAAAAATATTGACAATAAATGAAAACTACCATTAACAACCATCTGCCGCCGTTGGGTATATGGTCATCACCGCACTGTGTTCTTTGTCTATTTATCTACGTATTCGTACTATTACTATTATTGTTTAAACTCTCATTTATATAAAAAAAAAATTGGAGTTAGAAAGTCGAATCATTTTGTAACAGTGTTGTTAAAAGGTAGTCAATAGAAGTGCACGTGGTCAATAGAAGGGCACAACCACTGCTATTTTCTTTAACTACACGAATCCATATTTTGATGATGGGGTATACCTTCAATTACTATCCTTTGACATCAAAATTATGTGATAGTTGAAATTTAGTTTCTTAATTATCGAAATATATAAATAGAGAGAATTATATATAAAGAGAATTATCAATTTCGCCCCTGATTTTATTTGAGTACACTAATTTAGTGTTGGAGAAAAAAATTTAAATATCTTTTTAAATATTTTATAAGTAACACAATTCAAATCTAGCTTTTATGTTGTAAGTTATTAATAATAAATTATCATCATTACATAGTAGTTATAATATTTCTAATTAGTCATTAAAATTAGGTTAAATGTGTGAGAGTTATAATATTTATATGTTATTATTATTTGAAAGTTTTGTATTTTAAATTATTGTAAGAATTACAATATATTAAATTATTCTTATTAATATTATTATTAATACATAAACTAATTACCACTATATAAAGGGTACTTGCCATTTTTTATTAGAAGAGTGTGGGAGTAAAGAATAACAAAGAAAAATAAGAAGTGATCATACAATTATTCTTTTAAATAATATGTTTTACATTTTAAGTTTTGAGCAATCATAATAAAGAGAATTTGGTATAATCTTTTAGTGATCACGTTCATTGAAGAGAACAGTTGCTACCTTGAAGCTATATAAATCGGTCATTACCTGCACAAAGGGAGGTCTATTTTAGTTTTTATGACAATGCTGTTAGCATACCTTTTTATACTCAAGACTAAATGTTTTTTTTTTTACTCCTTATTCTACTTATATATATATATATATGTGTGTGTGTGTGTGTGTGTGTGTGTTTTGTTAACATGTTTTATCATTTTTATATATGATAACATATAATATAAAATATAATTGAAACAATATATAAAATAAATTATCCAATAATCTAAAGTTAAATAGTTTCTTAAAAATCTTCTAATTAAATATTGTTTAATTTATTGTGTGTGAAGTTTAATTAAGTTTTTTAACATTTAGATGTTAGTATTATCTTATTGCCGGCTAGATGATATAGGAGTTAGCTTTTGTATTGCATAGATTGTAGTTCATGTATCTACTTACATTAATATAAATCGTCCAAATGTGCGTTTAGCTATTGAATTGATAATTATGTAATATGCGTTATTTGTATACTAGTATTATTTGGTTGTGTGAGGCAAACATCCATTTATTTGTATAATTTATATTAAGATAGGTTTAATTAATTTAGAACTATTTTATTACTTAACATAATAGAACACTTAGAAAAAGAGTTTAATTGTTATTATATTTCTTATGTTCTAACTTTTATTAGCAAAAGAGTTCTTTGAGCAATTTCAAATTTATTTTCTTTGCAAACATTTGTTTTTTTTTTAGAATTCACAATGCAGATATAATTGTTTTTGTTAATATTTAAAATAAAAAATATATAGTATAAGTATTTCGAGAATATAATATTTTTGTGAAACTACAAGCAATATTTTAAACTTTGAGAAAGATACTAAAATGTTTATTAAAAAAAAGAAAATGATATTAGTTTTTGTTGATATTAAATTTTTCCTTTGGATTATTTAATTATGATATTACTATGTGACTATTAGTTTTATTTTTGAAAGAAAAAAATGTTACTTAATAGCATAGATTGATTTATATACTCAAAAATTCTATTGAATTCTTTTCTATCAATGGCACACAGATGATTGTTAATGGCTTTTAACATTTAGAGAGAGTTTCTCTTTATTGAAATTTTTCCATTTATTTTGAAGTTTGGGATTCTCTTTCCCTCATTATCCATTTTTGTAAGAATTTGAGGAACCTTTTCAACAACTAGGCATAGGTCATAACTAATAGATTAAATATATATTCTCATTTTAGCTTTTTAATAGTTAAATTGATTCCATCAAATGATGGTGGTCTAGTGGTGGATTATCTCTTATACATATTAGGTCCACAAAGAGTTGTCATGGATCACTCTAAGACAACTATGTCTTTAAAAGGAACAAAGTTTTGATACCTAATTACATTAAAGCTATGACAATCTAAAAGGGGGGTGAATTGGATATATGAAAATTAATGCTCAAATTAAAACTAAACTAATACAATTAATATAACAACAATTAAAACACAACAACTGTAGTAACGAAAGAGATTTAAGTGAAAGTGTACTAATTTACTAAGGTGTATACATATGCTATATATTCATCATAACAAAAAATGTACATATCTCATACATAATTTATTACAGCGAATGTTAAAAATCTAATTTTCTAATGCAATCAACACATAATATTAAATCTCATTATAATAATGAAAAGTTAGAGATTGAGTAATTAATGTATGCTATACTAGCTAAATGCAAGCACACACTATTGTATTAAGTAATATAAGATTTAAGTTCAGATGTCGTTTCCATTGGGACTATGTGATCTAATTCTTTCAATCAAGTACTAAAATTATAACTACTTAACTTTTATTCAAAAAAGCTAAAATCTAAAATTCAATTAATTACCCTAGTTCTATTAATTAAACTTATCCTAAATAACAAATAAACAAAGAGATAAATTCACCAATTGATAATAATATAGGGTTTAGATTTATCCTCCTAATATTTTATTAGATTTATTAACCTTTTAGATAATCTCTTAATACAAATTAATTGACCAGACTCTAATCTCATCACAAACCTCTGTCGATGGTCAAGTAACTATACTACGCATTCTAATAATTACCTATATATCTATGATAATCAGATGAGAATATAATTCATTAAGATCAGGTCCAAATCATATCATACATGCCATCTAAGTAAATCTCTATCCTATATAGAACTCATAATTGTTACTATATGATCATGCATCAAACTATCCTAAACTAAACACATGAATCCACTCGTTGAGTTCATTATGGTTCCTCAATCATTCAAAGTATTGGTCAGATATAATGAAAGCATTAAACTCAAGATAGAATAAATCAATTATATTTATTAAGTTTATAAACTAAGTATTAACAAAATTCAACTACATACTAAGTTCACATAGTCTAACCCTAGAGATAAAAACTTAGGTCATGGTGAAATAAAGAGTTAAGGAATAAACAAATTATGGATAAATCTAAACGACTCTTTCTTAAATCCAAGCGATCTTTTCGTAGGCGTTTGCCCCCGATCCAATCGGGGGATCGAATTGATTATAGAAACATGAGTTTAATTAGTCGATTTATTAGTGAACAAGGAAAAATATTATTTAGACGGGTGAATAGATTGACCTTAAAAGAACAACGATTAATTACTAGAACTTATCAAGAATAATATCATATAAATCATAGAAAATTAGAAAAAGAAAGAGTTGAACAGATAAAACTAATTTTTCAGTCTTTAATTTTTTAATTTTCTTGATCCTCCAAAAATTGCTCTTTCTCTCTCTTTTTCTCTCTTCTCTTGATTCTTGAATTAGAGTTTTTTGTCTTCTATTTATAGGTTTATGTCTTTAATTTATGGTAAAATAACAAATATAAGTCAGATTATGATTACTGTTCACGAGCTACTGCTCATAATCTACTGTAGCCTGCTACTATAATAGTTTGATTTTTTGGCTTATTTTCATTAGATTTTCATCCATATTTGCTTCATTCACTCCAAACTTACAAAATAACAATAAAATACATAAAAATTCAAATAATTTTAATTTTAACGAACAAATATGAAGCTTGAAAGATAGAAATATTAAACCTAATTAACCCTTATTAATAATCATTTGAAACGCCTTTGGAATGGTTTAAACCTTTGTTCTCGCTTGAAATGTACCTATTACCAATTCTAGTACTCAACTCTGATGGGCTTGAGTATTTAGAATATCAACCCTATTCCAGCACTGTACTTAACTCTTTAAACACTTGATTAACCCTTAATCAATTAACTTAACACTTAAGCTTTTGTTTAATATAAAGCAATGAATGATTTTTGCTTTAATTCAACATTTGAACAATAAAATTCATTTGACTATTGCTTGTAGTATGGCCGGCCATTAAGAAAGAAAATGGAAGATGATGAAAATGTTTTCAACACTTGAAAAATTCCTCTCTTCCTTTCTCAATTTTGACTGAAGCTCTTCTTTAAAAAAAACAAAACAATTTTGCTTCTTTATATATAAGCATTTTATTTCCCGCCATTTGATAGACAAAATAGTCCCACCAAGTATAGCCACCATTTCCCCAACCATTTACTTATTTCTTCCTATTTATTTACATTAAATAAATAAATAAAACATATGCTAATTATTGGTATGAAACAGTCAAACCAAAATAAAGCAAATCAATAAACTATTTCATTCAAGCCCCTTTTATAAAATTTTAATTCATTATTTAACTATGAAGCAAGATAATTACTTGACTTAATAATAATATTAAATAATTAAGGCAATTTTGATTTATTTAATATTTTAATTGCTTATCTGACAAGCAAGGGCATTCTAGTAATTCCTTTAGTCAAATAATGAATGACTCATAATGTGCTACATGTCATCATCCCATTAGTCAATAACTATACTAACTAATTAATGAACTTAACACTTAAGTGTTGATAAGTGCATATCTCGAAGGATACTAAAGCAACTGTTAGGTTTGTTAGAATTTACTAGATTGAACTATTCAATCCGATACGCTACCCCAATATACAACGAGTACGTTTCATATTGTGGGACTCCCTAGATCCACACATAATTTGTCAAATAGAACTATTCTATGAGTCTATGATCGATGCCCCACGCATACGTCATAGATATTACAAATCAATACGTTAGATCATACAAGCTAAGGTCATAGTACATACTATAATCCTTTCATCACCTATATCATGGATGTGCGGGGATATAGATCAGTACCGTCATATCCCCATATGTTTATCTCTGAACGTATCTCCGAATTTTTTATTTCATAAAATAATATTTACAAACTCTTTTGCGATATTGTTTAACATTACAAAAAACTCTTTTTCAAGATTATATGCTTTGGCCACAAGACTTTCTAAAATACAATTTTAGAGCATCATGATATACAACTCACCTATGTGAGCTTACGGATCTCATATCTACACACATCAGACTTCATGAGCATCAAACCATACCCATTTACACGTAGCAGTCAGACCATAAAAGTTCTTTGAAATTTGTAGCAGTCAAATCATGAAAATACCCTGACATCTATAGAACAAAAGTATGACGAATCACTCACAAGCCCACTGTATCGCTCAGGTTAAAGGACACGAATACTACTTAACTCGAGAGGACTAGCTATTGATGGCTTCATAGGATATCTATTGAAATTCTCGTGAGTCTGTTCAATATCCAGTCCTAATTGAATACCTACATGCCTATACGAGCTCTAAGCTCATGGTCAATTAAGAACAACTATCTACACCCTATAAATATAGACATACACTAATCTATATAAAAGGGATTCACCGACAGATGCACATCGATGAAAATAGATCAGGAATATATTGTTTAAGTACATACTTGCATAATAATATTTTTTAGCACCTATTACAACTATATCATTACTAGTATACCCTTAGGTCTTTGTCTCGTTATAGACAAAACTCTAACTACTTAGATGTGATTGACTCTTAGCAGTGCTAACTTTTAGCATTTATAACTCTCAGCGTTGCTAACTTTTAGCCCTGGTTACTCTTTTAGACCAGATCTGAACTCCTTCAGATCATACAATGTCTTTAATGTTTCAAGCATTGTATCATATAGGTATTTAATACTAATGATTATATTTAAAATATATATTGTATAAATATTAATAATTAATATTTATACAATATTAGAATGGCACGTAAGCACCAGCTCTAACAGTTTTTTTTACCTTAAGTCTAAATTCTTTGAACTTTACAAATGTTTTTTTACTTGTGTTTATCTGTATCGTGATAGATCATCGATAAAGAGTACAAAGTATCGAAATCCATCTATTGTAGCATGATTCATGGGACTACATATATCACTATGTATCAATTCTAATAAATCAGTGGTATGGTGTCCAACACCAGTAAAAGGAGATTTGGTTATCTTTCATTGAATACAATATTCACAAGCTAGGTAAGGTTTTATAGTCAAATTAGGTATTTGACCATCTTCAACCAGACGGAATAGGTGTCTCACACCCCTATATGACCTAATCTCATATGCCACAATTCCATTTCATTTAAGTTTCCAAACTATTACCAGCATTAACCTATACATTTATGACATTTCCTGTTGTATCCAAAATATAATGCTCATTAACTAACTGACACTGAACTAATAAAACATCATGCATATCATATAAATATAAGAAATAGTTCTGAATATACGTATGATACCCTTCACTATCAAGTACAGGAAGGGATATAATCTGTTTAATGATGGTGGACACAAAATAACAATTATTTAATACAATTATTTTATTACATTTAAGAAGCAAATCAAAATGTTCAATAGCTTTGACCCACAGGAAATCCTCATTTTCCACTCAAATTTGTACTTTTTTAAATTGCAGCAATTTAACTTCCCTCAAACCCTGCAACACATTGCAGATGTAAGAAGGACATGCGATATCTACTATCTAGCTAGAACTAGCATAAAATGTTAAAAAAATGTCAATGATAAGTAAATATATACCTGAGGAAGTCTTCTTCACGGTGGCAAGGTATTTATGGTAGTTATGCTTCTAATGTCCATCCTCGCCACAATAGATATATTTTTTTCTTGCTTTGTTCTTCTCTTTGGGCTTGGATATAGGTCGCTTCTGAGGACCCATGCTAGGTGTCTGCTTTATCTTCTTTTTCTTCTTACCTTTGGACTTCCTAGAAGCACTCGGGGTAAAAGATGAAACACCCTAAATATAGAGGGTCATACCTACTTTATTCATGTCCTCTTATACTATCTTGAATATGTTATGAAGATTAGTATATGTATGGGTCAATCTTGTATGTTAAAGTTCATGATGAACTTTGTGAAAGACTCTAGAAGTGATTAGAGAGTTAAACTATTCCCCAATAAATTATTTAGTACTATATCCATAGTCTCCAACCTCTTAATACATCGAATAATCTTAAGGAGATGGGGACTCATAAGACTACCCTCTAGGAGTCTAGCTTGAAAGAGCACTTTGGTGACCTAATATATCTCGACCTAAGGTTTGTTGCCAAATAGCTCCTTCAGATAAAGCAAAATACTACTAACGTTGCCCATGTGGACATGCTCTCTTTATAGCTCCGTAGACAATGAGGCAAAGATGTAAAATTTGACCTTTAAATTGTCATTATTTTTAATCTCCCTCTCTTTTAGGGTGGCATCATCAAAAACACCTAGAGGCAAGTACTGATTAGTCATATATCCTAGTTTTTTAGCATCCAGAACAATCTTAGGGTTTATCAACTAGTTTGCATAAGTTTCGGCACACCAAGAGGTTGCTTGAGACCATTAAATCTTTACAAGAGAAAATAAAAAAAATATGTTAATGGAATTATTAAATTGCTAATTAAAATGCTTTAGATATTGGTAACAAGAAATATATAATTTTTAATCTAAATAGGCCCTTACACTGCTTTACTTAATAATCCTTTTAATCTCTCGAATAGGATAATGACAGTTTAAACTCTTTAGACTATATAGTGGAAAGTGGACCCTATCAATTGCATCTCATGCAACTCTTACCACTGATCCTAAACACCTTATCCGCACATTTAACTTGTCAATGATCAAATATATGTTATTGATACTATCTATACACTTTAGCAATCTAGAGTAATATTTTCGCATATATTTACCTCATCTCATGTTTATTCGGTATAGTCCAAATCACACCGACCAAATCTCCCACACTTTAGTGATCTTGAGAAAGACCGATATGGCCCGTCTAATACCGTATTGACAAGACAAACCATTGTAAAATATTATCTCATAATCTAATACTAATAAATCTAATTAAAAGAGATTTTTAAACACTAGGTCCCCATCTCATGAGGAGATGATTCTCAATCAATCATTTGTTTTTGTGCAAAAATAACTAACCCTTACCAATAGGGCTCCCATTATGGTTACCAACATAAAAAAAATGATCCCGGTTTATAATGCACTCTAATAACCCTTATCACTACATCCCATAAACTCCACATGCATGATTTAATTTTAAATAATTTTAAAAAAAATTTGCATGAACAGTGTCACTACTGCTACGCTGGGCTTCCAGCACTGCAGCGCCAACTCTTGAGTATGGCAATTGGAGGCCTAGAAACCCCAGCGCCATGGTACTCATCATCTAGCACTAAGGCGCTAGAGCTTGGAAAGCCCCAGAACCACGGCGCTGGATTTTCATTGCCACAGTGTCCCGGCAGCCGTCTTTCCAGTTTTGTAATTTCAACACTTGAAATGCATAACCCACAACCCCAGGACGTCCCAAATTACATAAACATCATTCTAAATACCCAATCACCATACAAACATGCTTTGATACTAATTGAAAGTATGCTAATTTACTAGGGTGCATACATGTGCTATGTGTTCATTACAACAAAAAGTTTATATATTTCATACATAATTTATTATAGCGGAAGCTGAAAATTTAATTTTCTAGTATAATTAACACATAATATTAAGTCTCATTATAATAATGAAAAGTTAGAGATTGAGTAATCACCTAGGAGGCCTTTGGAACCGGTTTAAACTTTGTTCCCACTTAAAATATACCCGTTACCAATTCTAGTACTCAACTCCAGTGGACTTGAGTATCTAGAATAGTAGCCCTATTCCAGTACTATGTTTAACTCTTTAAACACTTGATTAACCCTTAATCAATTAGCTTAACACTTAAGCTTTTGTTTACTAAAAAGCAATGAATTATTTTTGCTCTAATTCAACATTTGAACAACAAAATTCATTTGACTATTGCTTGTAGTATGGCTGGCCATTAAAAAGAAAGTTGAAGAAGATGAAAATGTTTTTTAACAATTGAAAATAATTCTCTTCCTCTCTCAATTTTGGTTGAATCCCTTCTTTAATAAAACAAAACAAGTTTGCTTCTTTATATATAAGCCTTTTATTTCTCTCTATTTGATAGACAAAATGGTCCCACCAAGTATGGCCACTATTGTCCCAACCATTTGCATATGTCTTCCTATTTGTTTACATTAAACAAATAAATAAAATATGTGCTAATTATTAGTGTGAAATGGTTAAACCAAAAGAAAGCAAATCAAGAAACTATTTTCATATTTACAAGTGATAATTTGGCCCCACCATCATATTTTGGCCATTCTTAATTGTTTAACATTTGTTTAAACAATTTAAATAATTAAGTATGTGTTGGATTGAATTATTTGTATAAAACAATCTTAAGCCATTCAATTTTAATATATTTGTTTGACTTTAATTTTGTTTATTTAAAATAAACATTAACTATTCATTTGGATATTACTTGTCATACAATTAAGGGCATAATGATAATTTTAAAATCAAACAATGAATAGCTCATAATGTGCCAAGTGTTATCATCACATTAGTCAACAACTATTGTTAACTAATTGATATACTTAACAATTGCACATCCCTAGAGATACTGAAGCAACTGTTAGGTTTGCTAGAATCTACTAGATTGAACTATTCAATTCGGCTGCTCTAATGCATAATGAGTACAATTCATATTGCAAGATTCTCTAAGTCCATGCCTGATTTGTCAAATGGAACTTTTCGCAAGTCTGCGATTGATGCCCCACGTATATGTCATAGATGTTACAAATCAGTGCCTTAAACTATACAAGTTAAGGTCATAATGCATACGTATAATCCTTCTGTCAATTATATCTTGAAAGAGCAGAGATATAGATCATAACCGTCAAATTCTTATTTGCTCATTCATGAACTCATCTCCAGATTCGAATCTTGATAAATAATATACGTAAACATTTTTGCGATATTGTTTAACCATGTGGGAAACTCTTTTTTCTTAGGTTAATTACTTATGGCCATAAGACTTTTTGAGATATAATCTCAGAGCATTCAAATATATAACTCACCTATGTGAGCTAATAGATCCCATATCTATGCACACCGAACTCCATGGGCATCAGACCATACTTAGTAACACGCAACTGTCAGACCATGAAAGGTCTCTGACATTTATAGAACCAAAGTATGGTGGATCACTCACAAGCCCACCGTGACACTCAGGTCAAAGGACCAATAATACTACTAAAGTTGAGAGAGCCTGCCATTGACGGCTTCATGGGATGTCATTGGGGTTCTCGTGAATCTATTCAATATCTAGTCCTTAGGAAATATCTGTATGCATATACGAGCTTCCGCTAAGTTTATGGTCAGTTAGGAATAACCATCTAGACCATCTAGATATAGTCACACATTATTCTATATAAAAAAATTTGGATTTACTAATAGACCTACATCGGTGAAATAGATTAGAAACTAGGGTTTGAGAATAGACTGTATAATGACATTTCCTAACACCAGTTGCAACTCTTTGCAACTATATCATTACTAATATATTCTCAAGTCTTTATTCCAATGCAGACAATGCTCTAACTCATTAGATTACGCTGACTCTCATAACCCGCTAACTTTTAGTAGTGTTGACTTTTAGCATTTATAACTCTCATAATTGCTTACTCTTAGTGCTAATCTAAACTCTTTTAAACTAGATCTGAACTCCTTCATATCATTCAATGTTTGCAACGTTATAAGCATTCTACCATTTAATAAATATAATTAGTGATTTAATGAAATATGCATCGTATAAATATTAAAAAAAATATTCATACAAAATGAAATGCACATAAGCATAAATTCCAACATTAAGAAATATACGATATTGATTTTTACGTGATTTATACTTCCATACGGCTTGTATCTATTTCGAACGTCAAATGCATAAGGATTCCACTATTGATGTCCCTAATTAAGGTGAGTTAAAAAACTTAAAATGTGTCAATCAATAATTACAAGTGACAATATCACTCACAAGTTAAGGAATTTATAAGATTTTCCTCACACAAATAAAAGTATGAAAGATGTTCCCCAATAAGTAGATATAAAAATTAAGTCCTAGGATGTGTATTGATTCCAACAAATTAAGAGCTTTGATTGTTTTCAATAAAAGAAAAATAAATAAGTATGTTAGAAACTTGGTTAAACTTTTTTTAAGTGAAAAATAGACTTTATTATGTAGTAGAATTGAGAAAACAATTGTTTATAGCCATTTAAAAAGTTCAAAAAAATACAGAACCGTACAACTAAATTGAGAAACCGCATAGCAGGTTTAACAAACCATACGTAGAACTGTATAACAGTTTCAACAAAGCAATTTAGTAGGTTTTAAACTTATTGAAGCTAGTTTGAGCTTTAGTCAGAGTCAATTAGTCTCCGTTGAAACCAATTGTCCAGACCGTACAACTAATTTTGCTTGACCAGTTTTGTATTTCAAAACCATATGCTCAATTTTGGCGAACCACATAGTTGGTCTTGCTTAAGATAAAAATTTTCAAAGTCTTACAAGTTCCAGGTTTTATGAAATTTGTCTCATTTCTTCAGTAAAACATATTTTTAAGGTTTAGAAAACAATTTGAAAATGGTTTATGTTTTACAAAATAATCAAAAGCTTTTAATTGAAAATATAATACAGCATGAATACAAGCTAATCAAAGAAAATTTACAATGCATTGATTCAAAAGCTTGTCATGATATTTGAATGATATCTATGAATTCCACTAATACTTGATTTCTTCTTAAACAAAGAATTCTTTTATAATAACTTTTGAGAATATCAAGTAATAAACAACTAGATAATTGTTTGTAATTATCAAAATTGAAATTAATATGACCATGTAGGTCAACAGTAATATTGGTAGCTTAATATATTCTCTGTATCTCTAATTTAAACAAGACATTTGCTATTAAGGATTTGGGTTCTCGTTGTTATTTTTTAGTATTGAAGCTTTTTTGCATGGTCATGGTCACACTCATTATATGCCTTAAACTAGCTATATTAATCATTTGCTTAGCACATGCAAAAATGATTAGTTCGAGGCTAATCTATACTCCTCTTTCATGTAAAGTTTCTTTGTATAATAGTGACCATAAACCTTATTCTACTCTTTATAAAAACACAATGTGTACTCTATAATATTTAACACTTACATGACTTGAAATAGTGTTTGTTATTAATGAAGCATGTTAGTTCGTGCACAATCCTACTATTGTTCATTAGGATAAGGTGAAATGAATTTTAAGATATCTAAAGGAAACATAAGGAATTACACTGCGAGAATCTGAATGGGCAAGAAATCTCGATGACAGAATATTAACAAATGTTCATTATATTTTCTTAGGTCCTAATCTTATCTTATGGATGGTTGCTAAGTAGAAAGCCTTAGTCAAGTATCGTCTTAAAATACAAGGTTGTTGCTCTTGCTACAATGAAACTTAGTTAGCTTCAAGTCTCCTTCAAGAAATTAGTTTGCTGCTAAAGACTTCCTCTATTTTATAGTATAATAATTGGTAGGGATGTTCTTAATAATGTTGCTATGAAAAATGAATAAAAGTCCAAGTCCAAGCCCACACATATATCCGAGTATATTTAATAAGGTAAGACACGTGAACCCAAGCCACATTATGAGGCTTAACATGTGAGTCATGATTTGGTAAGTATATGATTGCACTAAGTAAGGCCCAAAGTATGTAAACTCTTAGGCTAAAACCTAATTTATGGGTAGATAGCCAAATTAAAGGTAAAGATATGTTATTAAGGCTAATGGAGAAATACAAACTCAATAAAACTTTATTTCACCGATAGAATCTTTTAAAATTGGAACTAGTAATTCCTTATTTCATAGTAACTAAATCACTTAATAGTCTTTTATTTAGAATAAAATTGGTATTGTGCATTTTTTTTATTAAATTTATTTTTCTTGTTTAATAGGATTATAACTCATTAAATAAGAAAGATTTTAAGAGGATAAGGGTAGAGCTAGGCAAATTTAATTTTGGTTCAGTTTGGTCCTGAACCGGATTGAAATTGAACCAATTTATTCTATATAAATAGAATCAAAATTGTTTAAGCACCAGAATTTAAATCAAACAAAACCAGCTCAATTTGGTTATGTTTGGTTTTGTTTTTCTAAATTTCTAGTCCATTTTAAAGGTATTTTTCAATTTGAACAGAGCTGGTCTTAATTAGAACCAAACCTTATTTGGAACTAATCTCTAAACTGAATCAAACAGAACTTACCAAAATTGATTGGTTCAATTCAGTTCAACTGGTTTATTTTTTTCTCCATCCCTAGAAAAAGGGTCATATAAAGAGTTTTAACCTAATACAACATCTTAACCCTATAAAAAAAAAAAAAAGCCTTGTAACACGCATAAATAGTAGCACTTATGATCCTAGCTCATCTTTCATCATCCTCTCATCGTCTTCAAGTACCATTCACTATTATGGAGCGTATTTCATCATCTTTAACATCACACATTGTCGGAAATGATTTTCAACGCCTAAGCACAACCTTTTACTGCATTCTACGGCCTTGAAACATAAAACCATCTTTTGCTTTAGTTCTTTCTTAACAAATACAGCACCTCATCCAATATTGTCTTTTTCGTTTATCAACAAAAACACTAACTAGAAAAGTAGCTTTGTGTCTATTCCAAGCCCAAAATATGCATAAACACATTGCTAGTTCATGTATGCAAGTTTCAAGAGATGAGTTCTCTCTAACCTTCCAAACTAGTATTCATACAGCTTAAAACCCTAAATTTGCTTCATACGCAAAACATCTTAATGTATCTGCATTGTCCACAAATAGTCCCTTTTACCCTCAATACACGGTGTTTCTCCATTATTTATTATGCAAGCTTCATTCCCACCTCTTTTATAGTTTAAAATCCCCTTCTCTTAAGATAGCTAAATCAAATTCACAATATAAAGTCTCTTAGCCTCCAAAAGATCTTAGAGATTTGGTGAATCTTACTCCCAAAGTCATAAGGGCGAAGAGATTAAGATCCATCGTTTGAACTCAGGCCATATTATCGTACAACATGCCATGTCAATGCAAGAACCATTACAACCAATAATATTCTTCTACATAACAATCTCTCAAAACTACTCTAAGCAAGTAGTAAATTCAAGAATGAAATATGTAAAAATAACTTCTAATTTGTGTATGATGATGTTATAAATGGATAATTAGTTGTCAAGTATATTACCTATTGTTAACCAAATGGCATAAAAATATTCACCAAGTCTTGGAGCACAATGGCTTGAACTTTAAAGAGCAAGCTTATTGTCAAAGATGACAAGTTTCGATTAAGGAAATATGTTAAGGATAAAAAGAGATAGAAATTGTTGAAGTTTAACTGCTTAAGTTTATCTCACATTTTAGAGATATGTCTTGAATTACAAAATGCAATAATTACATATTCTTTTATCTATAAATACAATATACCAGCCTTGCCTCAAGTTAGAGGGGATCAAGATAATCTTTCTATTTACTTATCATTGTAATTTTGAGATGTTTAATAAACAAGCTTGTTTCCATATATACTCATTTGCTTTATTTTCTTTTATTTATCATAGTTATTTATTTTTAAACATTCATGAATGATTGAAAACAAAGAGAAAATAAGTTATTTTCCTATTAAGAAAAAGAGAAAGAAGAAAATAAAATCATTGATTTGATATTTTAAAGATGTTCCATATGGTGTGCCCTAGCGATTGCAACGCAAAAAATGAGAGTGACCAAAAGCTAAAGTTTATGAATGGCAATGAATTGGGTTTGAAATGAATACCTCTAAATTTGTATTTGTATCTGATTTAAAAAAGAAATATCAAAATATTTTTTAAACTCGTTGTAGATTTAAAGTTTTATTACTAAATTCACTCTAACAAATATGTATTTTACACCAAACTCATGACAAGTTATCCACAAACTTTAAGTAAGTTGTAAATTAACATAATAAAATTTTAAATTTATAACCTTAATTTTTAAAAAAAAATATTAAAAATATATTAGTCAAAATTATATTATAAATTTAAATTTATAATTACAACAGGACATAATATAATAATATAATTTTACTTAATATTTAAAATAAGCTCAAATGAATAAATAAAAAAAGTATATAAAATAATCAATACAATAAAAAAAATTAAGTCTACAATTAAAGTTCACAAATAAATCTATTATTAATATTGTTTTAAAATAAAATTAAAAATCTAATTCAAGAGTCTTTATCTTTATTAGCAATAATTGCACTACTCTTTCAATACGAGGGAATGCTAACAAAAAATATTAAACATATTAATTTTTTAAAAAATAAAAAATTAAACATGTTAATATTTGTAGAGAGTCAAACGAATGTTTGCAAATATTTTACTTAATTTGTTGTAAATTTTTATTTTATGTATTAAATTTATCTTAAATTTACTTAAAGCCTTACTATATCATTTTCAATAAATACAAATTCTAATGAGTTTATAGGCCGTTCCAACCAAGGCTATGTCATATTAAAAAAAAATTAATTTCAGTACATGCTCGACATCAACACACGTAACATTTCCAACTGCCCAATGTAGTAAATGAAAAAAACTAGTAGTCTTTTGAAAGAGTGCCGACCCTTCACAAATTTAGACACGGTCCTATAACTAACTTACACAAAATGGCATTCGGCTCATTTTAGTAAAAACTATACTAGCATCGCTAACATGTACATCAATGGTCTAAGACACCAAAATATCACAACACAGCCCTGTGATCTCTCTCCAGAAATCCCTCCAAAACCACCCTCCTCTTATACTCCTCGGAATTGACATCAGGCGCCCCGTTGTTTCTCATCATCACATCATCATTTTTAGATGAAGCTCTTAGTATAGGGACGAAATAAAACCAAGCAGAGGTACACAGAATTGCACACAATCGACCCCATATTAACATTATAATCAAAGTCACCATAATAATCGACATGCCCACCACGGGGTCAAACTTGTTGACCGTTACATTATCATGATCATCGTCTTGGCGGATCTTTTTGGGCACGACCCGAGTTTGCAATGAAGGGTTCGCCCGTTTTTCCCTGGTGGGAGCCGGCAAAGAAACTGTGTGTGACAACGTGGAGGCGGTCCGGGCTGGTTTCGTCTTGACATCAGGCGAACCGGGTTGGATGGATCCCGTTCTTATGGCGTCTATTTTCCGGCGGAATGATAATCGTCTTCGACACGTGTCGTCCTTAGAAGATTCGAGATGATCTAACGACCCTCGATTTGTAAGGATGATGTTTTGTTCGGGCGCCTGCCTTGTCCGAAACCCAAAAATACAAAAAGTTAGGATAGTACAAAATAAAATAAATCCATTTATTAGGAACGAAGGGGTTTTGGTGAGAATTTTCCATATTTGCTTTCATGCGAATATATAAAGAAACTAAATGATACGTACCTCTTCAACTTGAAATATTTCTTTGGGTGCTGGTGCTTCATCTTTGGCGACTTCCACAACAGCCGGAATTTCATGAAACGAGATAGTTTTGGACGTAGTTGCCTTTGGATGCGGATGCTGACGTTTTTTGAAGAGCTTGAGAAACTTCCATTTAGATTTAGATGGATGAATCTCAGTGGTGTCTATAGGAATAGGAACTGTTTTGACGGCGGAGACGTTCTTCATGCGAAACCTTAACCAAGAAAACAAACCAGTACCACTACTTTCTGATTTCTTTGATCTAGTAAGAATTATATTATTATTGGAATCTACAAGTTTCACTGATAAATTGACGGAAAATTTTTCATTTTTCCGGAAAAAACCAAAACAACCGAGAAAGCTCTTTCTGGGTTTGGTTTTGAATTGAATATGGGCCATGGAATTGGAAGAGAGAAGCGAGAAGTAGTAGTCGGCATGGATGACTTTGAATACCGAAAAGAGATTACAGAAGGCGGTTGGCTTGGGGACTTAGGGTCGGGGTTAGTGTTGGGGTCCATATAATTCACATAATTATAAATGATATTCTATTATGGGATAATATTATTAAAATATAGTTGTCCTAATGAAAACTTTTTATTCGATAAGCTGACATGTTTTATTTGTTTTGGACAAAGGGGACGACTTGGACTTTGTTGGCAGAGTCGTTGTTCTTCTTACACGTTTATACATTTGTCCACGTTTCCACATTTTAACGCCGCTGCTTGCGGCTTACTTCAACCTGCCTACTCTCCTCTCATGTACAGTTAAGTCAGGTTCAGGTTTCGTGTAAATTATTTAAACTAAAAACAATATTCTTTAGGAATTCACCATTTGACAACTTCGGATATGGTTTTGGCGTACCCAATTACCCATGCATAATAATAATAATAATGAAGTTTAACTTAATAACGATGAAATCATTCGTTTGTGTTTTTTTTTTTTTGGGTAACGCCATCTACCATCTACCAGCTATATATTAATATTAGGCATTAGAATAGTATATAGCTCGCCAGTCGTAGCACCTTTTTAATTAATTGGAGATTTCTCAGTTAAGTCCGTCGATTAATTCGAATCTACCACTTTAATCTTTAATATTTTTTTAAAAGTAAAAGTACATTTAGACCCTCCCATAATTTGAAAAAAGAGATATACATATTTTAATAATTTTGTTTATGCCTCTACCAAATAACAAATTCGTTAAACTTTAATTGGGGTAACGGTAAAAATAAAAATTTATCCTAAACTTAGAATTTGAAGTTATTGGGTTGACTTTCAAGGAGATCTAGACCCCCCACGTGGCACATTATAATTAGATTGGTTAATTTATTTTTTTCCTTTATTTTTATTTTCTCTCCTCCTCTCTCTTTTCTTTAACCTTCAAAGCCCTAATTTATTATTTGACCAACAAATCGCAATGTTGTTGCAATGCAATCGTGCTGCCGCTCATCAATTATAGCATTACCTGGCTATTGCCAATCTAAATTCCAACTCACGCAACAGTGCAGTCACTCCGTCGCTCGCTAATTGCAGTCTCGCATAGTTGCTGCCGATTCAAATTCTAGCCTCGTGTGGCACTGCGATCCAAATTCCACTCCGTTATAGCCACACGTGGTAGTGCATCACGCCTCCGCTTGTTAATTGCAGCCTCGCGTGGCTTTTGGCGATCCAAATTTTAGCCTTTGCTTTGTTTCTTTTACTTTTCATGGCTGTTGCATATCCAAAATTCAAGCCTGTGTTTTTTTTAATTATGTCATAGGATTTTTCACTTTCGGGTGGTTGTTAAACTTGTGATACTGTTTTTTTGTTGTGCAAGGCAAATATAGTTTAAGTACACAACAGTGGCAAAAGCCATTAGTATATTTGTTCAATCAATTTTTGGGTGGTGATAATTTCGTGAAAACTAGTTGGATTCTATATTTGCAGAAGAATATTTCGATAAGTTGGTTTGTTTGTTTCTCTTATCATATTCTCTTTCAAGAACAAATTTCATTGTTGTTGGGGTAGTCGAATAGTTCACTAGAACAAAGAATTTTTTGTTAAATTTTAAAGATGGTATTAGATGTGTTATTGGTAAAAAATTAATAAATGATTAGATGAGTTTGTGATTGATATACTCTGGTAAAAAAAGTTAGAATCTGAGATAGAGAGAAAGAGTTTGAGTAATAGTAAGATTTTTTGGGAAAAATACTCTGTCACTTTCTCAGAAAAAAATCAATAACAAAAACTGAATTTAAGAGAAAACTTTGATTTTATTCTCAATTCACAATCAACTAAATGTAAGGGTAAGGGTAAGGGTAAGGGTAAGGGTAATTTTGTAAATACTTAGTCAATAAGTTTGGGTAATATAGTAATTTGCCTTGACTTGATGACGTGGACTCCTTCATACGGCCTTAACCCAGCTTGGGGGTATAATTATATTTTCATCATATTTAATTGAATTTTTGTTATTTTTAACAAAATCTATTACTTAATATGAATGTGAACGAAATTTTTAAAATGTTAAGGTTTTCATTTTTTCAAATTACAGAAATCCAGATACCATTTTTCTTTTTTAAAAATCTACTTTAGTTACTACCGTAATAACATTAACACCAAAAAAGTAATTTTTTTAGGGCCAAAATATACTTTTGACTTGTGTGTATTATTTTTAATTTTGAAAATTTGAAAGTTGAACATCAATTTTTTTTTTATAAAAAGAAAAGCCCTCATTTAATACTCTTCAGATTTTGTCTCCGTGTGAATTAAGAGATCCGCCAAAACAAAATAAAATCCTACATCTTCTCCTTTTTGTAAGCACGAATCAAATATATGATACATAGTCATTTCAAAATCAAACAAATGAGCTAATTTCTTGTTATTGAACAGTTACAAAAAGACGTTGAAGAATCAGCGTTCCTTTTCCAGCAACAAAATCATAAGCTCATATAATGAAATGGAAGAGACTATGAAGAAATGTGGAGTTATTTCTTATTTGAGAAGTGATTTGAGACCAGATTGTGTATCATTTTAAATGGGTTATGACGGCATTACAATGTGGGTTTTTTTTTCTTGTGTGAGTCTGGTTGGACAAAGGGAAACACAAATTATAGACAGGTTTGAAAATTATTATTATTATTATTATTATTATTATGAGAAATATATTCACATTTAAAGAATGGTGGGTTTGAAAAAATGGATTTGATTTTTTATGGAAAGCTAGAATTTTTGGAGTAGATTGTTATGTTTGAAAAAAAAAAAAGGATTTTTGATGAAAAAATGGGTTTGAAGATGGGTTACGACAATGGGTTATGTATTATTCACTGCTATGTTTTTATTTTAATTTTTTTGGGAACATTAGAAGATTATATTTACTGCTCCTATACTAATATTTTTGAAATGTGTTTAATATTTAATCAAATAGTAGATTGCAAGTTATGGTCCTATTTTGCAGTAAGAATGTAGAACTACATGCTGACCTTGACTACATGAGTTTAGGTTCTTTGATAAATGATGTGATGATGAAAGAGTATGGAAGGGATGGGTATGATGATAAGTAGTTTCTAGTCGGGAAAATTATTCCAGGGTACAGGAAAAGAATTGTTATGGAGATAGACCTCAAGTTGATTAACTTCCTTATGATGGCATTGGCTATGGGTGTAAAAGTGTAAATTTTGAGATGAAGATGTTGGCACTAGACTTACTACCACTTATTATAGACAAACCTCAAGCAAAACTAAACTTTGAACCAGCTTTCCAAAATTCAATATCCTCACATGAACTAGAAGTTAGTCCCTTAAATCCAAATGCAATCCAGTCCCCTACACACTAGCATCAATGCAGATGAAAATGATTCAGAGAATGAAGATGATGTACAAAGTGCAGGCAATATGAACTGGACAAATGAGGATATTGAAGAAATGGTAGAAAGTGATAGAGATGTAGATGTTGACAATATCATAAATATGATTGATGATGATTCCCTTGAGGAGGTGAATCATTTGTCTAATTGTAAGAGTGAAGATGATATTGTAGCTCTTGATAGTGACAATAAGAAAGATAATATGGTTGATGAAATGGTGAGAGAGATTTGAAGAAGGTAGTTCAAGAGAGTTAGGGATGAGGATTTGGTTTTTCAAGTTGAACAAGTGTTTAGGACAATGAAGGAGTTCAAAAGAGCTTTGAAAAACCATGCCATCCAAAAGGGAGCAATATTGCATAGAATTAAGAATGGTAAGTTGAAAGTGACTGGCTAATGTTCCTTAGTTGTAATTGAAGAATAAATGTAATAATATATCATAATGTATCTATCATAACTTAATATTTCCTTGTTTTAAGCATAAATATGTGGCTTTATATATTTATATATATATATATATATATATATATATATATGTTAATGTCATTTTATAAGTTTAAAGTTAACAGAGCTATTTGGGATAAAAATTCACTAAGAAAAATGTCAAATTTATTATGATACTTTGCTACATACTCAGGCACTGCCAACAATAGACCTAATTAGTGCCTTAATTTTTCTAACTTGTTTGAAGGCTATAGCCTCATTTGAGAAGGAAGAAATTGTAGAAAAAGATAAAGAGAAAGCATGAATTTGAAGACCCATTCCTAGATAGAGGAGTACTAATTTTTAGAGTAAAAGAATGTCTTCATAGCTTCTTGAGGAATATTAAAGATACTTGAAGCAATATTAAATCCTTAGAGACATACCTAATTTTGTTTCTTTTATTTTCTTGTACTTTATCTTTTTTGTTTGAAATTTGTAGTTATAAATATTATTTTAAACATGTTTACATCTATAGATTTATTGATAATTTTAGTTATGACTAAATTTATGTGTGCCTAAACATTGAATTCTAGGGTTTGGTGTAGCTTTTATTTATGTCATGTTTGGATGATTTAGGAGATTATTGTTTAATTTATTTATGTTTCTATATGTTTAATGTTTCTAATCGATTAGGAAATAAATTTGTTGTTATTGATTTTATAGGATAATATTCGGGAGAGATTAACATGTTTATCGAATTTAGGAAACATATCTTAGGTTGTTATTGAGTCGGGAGGCTAATAACACTTGGATAATCGCCAAGGATTGCTCAATGATTACATAGAAAGACAAATTAGATTGGGATATCGACTTCAAAATATATGTATAGTATCTCATTTAATACTCGAGAGAGATAGTGAGATTAGTTTTAGACTGAATTGAACAAAATTACTGAATAGGAATGACATATGAAGAATATAGTGAAATCATGACCCCTAAGAACCCATTTATAATAGATTTACTATTTTACAAGATTATTAATTATTGCTTTGATACTTAGGTTGTTAACTTAACTTTCCTTAGTTGTTGCTATTAAATTAAGCTTCCTAGATAACATCAAGTTATGAAAACTTATAGTACTTAGTGTAAATTCAAAAGATCAACCCTTATGGGAATGATACTTTACTCATCACTTTATTATTTACTCATGATCCATACACTTACGATTTAATATTTATGTGTGTTTAGTTTGTGAACAACATGCCTATGTGATGGTTAATAAAGTTAGTTTCATGGTGACGCACTCAAAAGGAAATAGCACACTTATGTGAAGTTAAGCAAAAATCTAAAAGTCATTGACACTTGTGTGGCAGAAGCTATTCAATAACATTCAGAATAACTTGATATAAAATACTCTGCCATGTCTGTTGAGTTGAATAGAAGATTTAGTACTGCCATAAGTAGGAGAAGGTTGTATAGCCTAAAAGGAAAGTTTGAAGCTATTAGACACTAATTTTTTGAAATCATATGCTTATATTTCTGCTTATGCCAATGTGATTGTGATGACAAACAATGAGGCAACATGTAAGCTATAAGAGAATATTAGAGGAGATTGGAAGAGATGGGAGTGCTTACTTCAAATACTATTTTTAAGTTTTAGAGTTCAATAAAATGGCTTCATGAGGAGCTATAGAATAGTTATTGGTCTCGAGGAATTTTGCTATTAATTGTTTCTATGGATGCCAACAATGACATCTTTCCTTTGGCTGTTTGTATATGTGAGTATAAAAGTAAAGATAATTGGTTTTGGTTTCTACAACTATTTAAGGAGCACATGAGCATCCATAATGATATGATAGTGACTTGGATGTCAGATAAACAAAATGGTATTATTTGTGCTATAAAAGAACTAATGCTTAATGTCATAGTTAAGGATTATTGTAAGTATGTATATTCTAATTTTAAAAGGCATTGTTTCAGTAAAGTTCTGAGGGAGTATTTTTGGAAAGCTACAAGAGCAACTACTTTAAGCTTACAATAAATGTAATAAAGTCAGAAAGTAAATAGGCATGCAAGTGGTTGGTGGATAATGATCCCAGTACATGGGCCAACCATTTCTTTGATGCTTTTTACAAGTTAGACTATGTTACCAATAATGTATATGAGTCATGAATGACTTCCTTAATAAGTACATAATGCCACCTGTATTAGAGTTATTGAAGTTCATTATACTGAAATTAATGAAGAGAATGATCAGAATAAAGGAGAAAGGAGAAAGCTGAGGCCTAGGATTTAAAATTGCCTCTAAAGGTGATTGTTTGGTTTGGCAAATGAATGGTTTGCATAGCATACCTTTGTTTGCATTATCTAGAAGCATGCTAATCATGTTGATTTTATTGACGAGTGCCTAACTAGAGAGGCATATTTGTAAATTCATTTTGCTTTATTGACTCCTATTCCAAATAGGGCAATGTGACCTAAGCTTGAAAGGTTTGACTCACCACCTCCTATCAAGCTTGTACAATCTAAAAGACCCAAAGAAACTTCAAGTTCCATAACCAATGTAAGGAGAAGGTTCACACATAAGTGTGGACTGTGTAAAGCACTAGGCGCAAAAAACAAAAATATGCCCTTAAAAAGAGGTGTTCATTTTTGATCATCAATAATTAACTTATTGTAGATGACAGTTATTTAAATTAGGGTAATTGAGTGTGTTTTGAATTTATTGCAAACATAAAATGCAGGATTTCAATCTGATAAACAACTAGTTGAAGTTTCAAGTTCTCAGCCTATTCTAAAGAGGCGGAAAAAGCAACGTCATAGATCAAAGTTTAGCCAATATTTGCCTCCACATTAATGAAGGATGTGCTTGCAACGAGCAAATGTATGTGCTATTTTACCTTTCTTTTTTTTTCTTTTTTTTTTTACATTTTCAATTGCCTTTGAAACTCTCTAAAAGGCTAGTATAAACATATACAATTTCTTTTTCTTTTCTTTCAACTATAATGAAATCATATAACTAATCACGTAGAGTATTTTGTTAATGGAGTAATAAAGCATACAACAGTATATATAGTTCATTTACACAAGTATAAATGTGTTTTTATTGTTATTTTAGGAGTGGTGGGGTTAATTATTTTTTGTGACATGACTGACTGTGGTTTTAGTCATGTGTGCATGGATGTTATGTTTAATACTAAAGTGTGTTACAGTTAAACACAATGCATACACATAACTTAGAGGTTTTATCTTGGATTACAAATAATTTGTATAGTACTTCAATTTGATTGGTTATATTATCATTGACTTACATTATTTATTTATTTATATATATATATATATATTGCAAAATATATGTGCTTAGTTTGTTAGTTTGCTTTCTCTTTCATATATTTGTTATCAATACTATTTTGACTAGACTACCATACATACATGCACAACAATACCAATCCAATAAGGAACATATTTTTTATGGTTGCTAAAAAGTATTATAGTTCCTTAGTATTGCATTATGGATACAACACCGACTTTTTGTCTTCTTTGATCTATCAATGTCTAATTTGAAAGATAGGTTGCTTGTATTCCAATTAAAATAATTGGTGTTTGAGTTAAATATTTATTGTAATAGGTTCAATTCTTGTTTGGTAGATTTCTAAAACTTGAAAAACTAACATCTTAATCTTTGGTTGTAGAAGAAGTAAAGTTTATATGAATTTAGGTTTGATTCTAAAATTTCAATACTAGTTGTCTCACCATATCAACAAATATTATTGGTGAGCTTGATTATACATTCATTCACCTTCTTATAATGTACTTGCTTGTTGATCTTTATATTGAACTCTTCTTTAGATGAATTCTATAATGCATGATAATACTATAACTCAGTTCTACCTGCTAAAAAAATTTTTGTTACAATTCTAATATGTTTCTAAAGTGGCTACTCCTGCCTTTGCTGAACAAGTAGAATTTTTATTTTTAAACTTAATCAATTCCTCATTTATTTGCATAGAAGCTCTTGCATTTGATGTCATGGAAGCTTGGTTGACTTCTATTATTTGCTTATTGTATTTCAATTAAAACTTTTAGCTTCTTTGTTTGTGTGGTTGATTTGTAGCTCACTTATGGATTTGTAGCTCACGAAAGTTAGCATATGCCTTTTGCAAGGAATTTAATCCAATTGATTTGAATATATTACCCTCAATGCTCTTTATCAACTTAATTATTATTTAGGTACTGACTATGTAACCGCAAAAGTTTTAGGTGAAATAAACACATTATGCCCGTCTAACTAACATTAATTAGTATCTGCATGACTCAAACTTATCTTAAGTTCTGTTTTATATAATCGGAGTTTTCTTTTTTTTTTTCTTTCCAAAGAGATATATGATAGAAGATAGATAAACGAATATATAAAACATGTGATGGAGTAGTATGTTAATTTCATTTTCAGCTTGTGAGATTCTTCTTTTAACTTGGTGTGCATGTAATTCCATGCTCTCAAGTCAACGTCCTAAATATTTTCAGCACACAATTTATTACTTTAAGCGAAGTCATTTGTATGATTGTTCTTTATGTACAAATGACAATAATTTATAGTTAAAAAAAATTATGTTTACAATTATTCAATTATGATTTTTTTTTAATTCGAAAAAAAATGAAACTTTTATGTACATAAATACATATTTGATGATAGTGAAAGATATTTAAAAAACAAAAGTTGGCCACCATGATACATATGTTCATTGAAACAGTGCTTGTGGAGCCCATGGCAGAGAATAACATATTAATAACCGAGATATTCAACCTCGCTCACAAATTTAGCACCATTTCTACTCAAATATGTATGACATTTATTCTCAGCATTCCTACTCAAAAATTACATTGAGATTTAAGAGCAATTCTTAAATTACAACATCATATAGTAATTTCTGTTTTATATGCCTCTAACGTGACTGTGGGTTGAGTATGAACTTGTGCATTCTATTACATTTTTATGCCACCATGTTCGTTATATTTGTAAAATAATAGAATTACCTTTTAAAAATATAAACATGAGAAAATTCTTAACAATCTAATAACCATATACGTAAAAATTAATAAGTAAAAATTTATTCTTATTATTAAATGTGTCACAGCATATTAGAAGGATAAATATAAAAAATAAAACAAAAACAAATAATGTGATAATAATATAATTAATCCTATAATGCTACATTAGCTTGTATGATTTATTTCGTGCATGTATTGACAATGAAATTTGGGAGATTTTAAGCTCACAAGTTGAATTTATATCTTTGAAGAACAATGACTGGATCTCTCGAAGGGCAAGACTAAAATGATCACTTTTTAATATTTTTTAAACTTTTAAAACCTCAAACTCAATCAAGATCAATTAACAAATAAGTAATCACAAATAAGAATAATATTATAATGGTTCAATCTAATGTAAATTTGTATTCACTTCATCGAGTTTAATTAGCTCACCCAAATGTATTATTAAAGAATATTTGTACAACAATAACACAAGAAAATCAAACAATTATAAATATGGCTTCTAGTAATAGAGCTTTAATATTTTTTTCTTAAAAGAGTCAAAGTAGAAATGGGTCAAAATAAGCTCTCCCTTATGCATTATTTAACCTCCTTTTTATAGGCTTTATTGTGTTAGGTTTTAGAGTACTTTTAGAACTAAATTTGGGGCGTATAGAGTTCTTTTGAACTATACTATAGAGTTTTGTTAGAATTAAAACATATCTTTACAACTCCAGAGTCCTCGGGAATAAGTACAACATAAATCCTCGATCAATAGTAGATAAACACCTTCTCGTCTACCTCTAAAAGCTTTGGTGGTCGACCTTATGGAGGTCTTACGTGGTTTGCCTCTTAAAAGTCTTACGTGATTGGCCTTTTGGAGGACTTTTAGGATTAAGAACTTTGGGCCTAGAAAATTTTCTTTATGGGCTAAAATCTTGTGTGTTCATGTAATGGATCATCTTATGGGCTTTAGTGGGCCTTTCTGTTGACTGCAATTAGCCTTCTGTCGGATCAAGTTTGGGCCAAAATTCCTAGAGGAATAAAGGTTGATAAGGGCAAATTTGTCATATATTTTCTCATATTTTTATTATTGATATTTTATGAGAATAGATGGCTATTTATGTGCTTTATTGTTATTTATAGGGACTTGAACGAAATTTAAAGAAAGAATGCAAAAGGAGCGAAAATAAGGACTAAAATACAAAATTTTCAAAGTATAAGTCTATCGCCCCAGCGCCACAAGAATTATAACCCCAGCGCTGGAATAATGATCGAAATAGCAAAAATGACCTGTTTAAGTCACATCTAGCGCCCCAGCGCCAGACCTGTACCGCACCAGCGATATATCAGCGCCCCAGCGCCATCAACCCACCGCTCCAGTAGTAAAGCCTTTTTCACGCATCGCCCCAACGGTAGCGCGAGTCCTAGTCAGACGAGAATTGAGATTTTCAAGCTCATATCAATCCCTATAAAAAGTCACTCGTTCCCATAAGCCAAGAGAAACCAAGAGCACCCAAGACACATTCAAGAACACCAAAAATATAGAGCACGAGTCTTGGAGCGCAATAGGAGTTTAATTGAAGCAACCTTAGAGAGAGATTCAGGGCGTTCTTCGGCATCAAGAGTATCTTAGGCAGCACAATTAAGAGCAATTCGACATCTATATCAGTTTGCTATTAATTGTATCATGATTTATTATTATTTTTATTGTTGTTCTCTTGTAGCCATGAGCTTAACTTATTTTCTATGGTTAATACTTGAACTCAATATGTGTGCTTAATTGCCATATCTTTTGAATATTTAATAAATTTAGTTCTTTGATATTTAAATTACTTGATTTTAATGCTTCAATATATCTGGCCAATATATGGTGAATGAGTTGGTAATATTATTGATAAACTCGGAAGAGGAATCATAATATTTAGACCTAAATAATTTGATGCATGATTGTAGAGTAACATTCAATGTTGCATATGCAAGTTTCAACTTAGGATAAGAATATACCTAATTGGCATGTATGATCAATGAGACTTAATCTTAATGAATCTTAGTTTATTATAAGTACCATAGGAATATAGGTATTTGATAAATTAAAGTATACTCGCATGACCTTGGAAGAGGCTTGTGAATACATTAGTGTCTTGATCAATAATAAAGACTAAGTGAGTTAAATATTAGAAGATTAATAATTAAAAAGCATATTGAGGGATAGTATTAATCCTAGGTTTTCTCTACGTTGCCATCACCCTATTCTCTTTGCATTGTGTTTTTACTTTTATATTTTCTACATTCATTCTTAGATTTTTATTTTTCTGAATAATTATTAGGAAGACATAATTTTAGTAATTGGTTTAAAGGAAGAAATTATCCCTGTGGGTTCGACATCCGACTTATTTAGTCCCTTTATTACTTGCATACGATAGTGTATACTTGCACTTAATTTTAAGATATAGAAATATCGCATCAGAGGTCTATCAATTTTCAATGTTGACTTGTTAACAATGAAAAATAATAATAGTTCTCGGTCTACTAACTTGTGGTGTTCTCAAGCCAAATGTTTCGTCTTCTATAAAAGTACAGTGGTTATCAGGTAAATGCTCTTCATTTGAGGGTGCTAGAATCACGTGAGGTGGTCATCTTGTCACAGGGTAGAAAAGATTGATGTTTGAAATTGACGTTGAAAGTACATTTAATGCTTAATGACCCTTCGAGAGATAATTGCTAATAGACGGTTAAGCGAACAGTTGGATTTTTGAATTTTTAACAACATGGCTTCATCCTAAACTATTGGCATTAATCGAATGATTGAGGGGTGCCTTTGAAAGGGCATGTCAAATGCCCTTTCACACTCGTGAGAGCATTTTATCCTCTAGATCTTGAAATAACGACTGAGATTAAACTAAAAACTTCATATATATATGCACAACCTCTTGTTTCTTTACTTTTGATGCATTTAGTGATTTTTAGAAAGAAATGTTATGGCAATTTGAAGAGAGAGGCTCTGCGTTCTTTGATGTTATTTTCATTCATCTTCAAAGATCTTTATTCAAGTAAGAATCATTTGCTACAGTTTTTATTTTTAGTACATTTTCTTTATTACTCTAATTATTTTCTGCATTTCATAAGTTTTTTTGAGTATTTGTTCTTTAAAGTTTTGAGTACTCAACTTGAAGAAGTTGCATACTCATCTGTGATGTCTTGAGTGCTTAGTGTAATAGATTATTAATAGATTGTCTACTCTTTTTTTTATGTCTAGGTGTTAATAGAATTATACTTCAGCTGATGACTTCTAGAATATATCTTGTCATGAGTCTGGTAACTTCAGTGGCGACTTAGTTACTGAGAGTAGTTTAGCTTAATAAATCAAAAGTGAGAATGCTCGAAAGACTAAGGTCTCTAATCGATAGTTGAGGAGTCTGTCTGAGGAGTGAACATTGAGGTAGAATTGCTCAAGGGCTTTGCAAACTCCAAGTAAACATCCAGTTATGTAGAAGTACTTAAGGGTGAGTAGTCTCTAGTCATCCAAGTAGGCTAAAGAAAAAGAAAGAAGTCATCACATAGATTGATGAAGTGGTCCCATTTGAGTTGGATTACCGAGCCCACTATCCCTTGAGTGGATGTATAGGGACTTTTTTTTATTAAGGATGAAGTATAATATACCAAGCACGGTCACTTTAAGTGTCCCTTTTTGGGGATGAGTATACTAGAGCCATGTCGGCTGGTGAGGTGGCCTTTAATCTTTTGTACTTTAAATTAGGGTTAAGGTTGCCTCTCCAATCGTACTTTGTTCATATGTTTGCCTATCTGAACTTAATGCCTTGCAAGCTAAACCTTAATTTATGAAGAATACTAATCATCTTTTACATGATATGGTTGAAGGTTAGCTTCAGTAAGCCCACTTTCCTTGAGCTTTAATAAATTTATTAGCATAGGACAAACTCTGATCAGCAGAAAGGGTTTCATTATCACAAGTGAAAACATTTATGATTCTTTAATAGTATGGACAAGGGCCAAGAGCATGTTGGGCTGTTCAAGGATGTCTCATATCCACGTGTTTTTTCAAGATCAAGTCCATACCCATTATTTTTTCATGTTCTGCACTTGTAAATTTTTAGGATATTATAACTCGTATGTTCTTATTTTTGTAACAACGTACTGGACGGCTAAACTTAAGCTAAAAAGATATAATTGTTGAGGCTCAAAAAAACGTAGGCTCTATTAAGGAACTTATTACTCAGCAAAACTCAAAGAGTACAAGCTTGGTTAGCCAACTTGTTGAACTGCCTAAAAAAGGAAAAAGAAAAGGTAGCTCTTCATATAATCCTTTCAATGCTCAATCATCATATAGATCTATCATTTGTTCTAATTCCCTTGTTATATTTTGTAGTAATAGAACAATGGGACAATAGTAGATAATGCCATTGTCAGTCTCAGACCTCTAGTTTAGAGGGGGCTGAGTAAGATTCTTCTGAGCGTACTCCCTCTGCTTGGTCTAAGTGAGATGATGGCCATCCTAGAGGTGAGTGAAGATGTGAGCAATGGTTTTAGTTGAGGACCTAGTAATAGTATCTTTTCAACTGATAGAGAGAAAAAGTCGATCAAGGCCTCTATTGATCCCTTAAGTCTACCGCCCCCTTCATAGCAACCAAGTGGGACAAGTAGTTAAATAGAGGGAATAGTAATATCAGTCAGACTATTCCCAACTCAAGTAGGCCATAGATGCGGTTAGGTCTTCAGCTTGTCTAATATTTCTGTTGGTAAACAAGATCAATATAAGCATATGGTGCCCTTAGTAAAGGAGACTGAGTATGTCGTTAAGGCTGCTCAAGTAATACCACCTTGACATATGATTCCTTAAAGTCCTTCACTTACGATATAAAATATATGCTTAAGGTAATATCTATTTGGTGAATTTCATTTTATACTTTTTCAATAAGTTGTTCGGTAACTAACTACTCATCTTTTTACTTAGACGAATTTATAGCTTAACATTAAGATGAGATCTAGGGTGCTATAAAGGATGACTAGAAGATGAAGAAGGATATGCGACCAAAGTAGATATGGTCAGCTTAAGGTAGCTATTATGGAGAGTAGAGTTTCTACTTTTCAACTAGAGATTTATTATCTTAATATAGTAGCTGGTAAGTCTCAAAGCTTAATGAGAACTTTTTATGAAGATCATTCTATGCTTTTAAGAAAGAATGAAGAGCTTACCAAGGAGTTGGAGATTACTGAAGCTAATATTGTGGACAACTGTAAAGATCAGTTCATGGATAGGTCAATTTAGATTTTAAGAAGTGTGTAGATCTTTTTAAGGCACATTTCACTATCCTAGACCTTACTTGGTTTAAGGAGGCAATCGCTAGTCAGACGATGATTGAGGAGATGGAGACCGAGTGCTCCATATAAGAAGGTTTAAATGTTGAAGTGGTTACTACTCGGCTAGAATAAAGGGTTCCCCATCTTTCTGTTATTTATAAAGGCTCTTTCACTGAGAACCCTACTGCTTAAGTGACTTTCTTTGTACTTTTTCTTTTTTTTAAATTTTTTTTTTCTTCAAGCTATGTAATGAAAATCCTTGATGTAAATATATTTTTTTAATAAAGTAATGAAATTTCAATATTTTACCAATGGTTAAGGATATTGTTAATATTTCTTTATGTTTGCACATGTTTCTATACTTAGATTTTACTTACCTTTTGTCTCTAAGTAATGTCGTATACTCATTCTTTGTCATTTCAGGCCCTATACTTTAGTGCTTATTATATATAGCATGGCTTGTAATGCTACTTTTAATGTGACTAAGTCTTTATTCTCATATCATTAATTTTTCTCGAAGCTAGTCTTAGGTTGAAAATGTTGAAGATGGTGCTTATGTGCTATTCTAAAATTTTATGAATATTAATTTTTTTAATATTTATATAATATACATTTTGATTAAAATTGTTAATAGTAAAATATATGGTAAGATGATTGTAACGCTTCAGGCATTATATAATTTAAAAGCGTTTATATCTAGTTTAAAGGAGTTTAGATCAATGCTAAGAGTTAGCATATTATAAGAGTTATCGAATTTTAAGGAGTTAAAGCTTTGTCTAAAATAAGACAAAGACCTGAAAATATATTAGTAATAACATAGTTGCAAGGAGTTACAAATGGTGCTAAGAAATGTCATTATGCAGTATATTCTCAAACATCTCGTTCTTCATTTATTTTTATCGATGCAGGTCTATCAGTGAAACCTTTTATATAGATCAGTGTATGTCTATATCTGGATGGTATAAATGGTTAGTCTTAGCAAACCATAAGCTTAGTTGAAGATCGTATAGGCATACAAGTATTCAGTAAAGACTAGATACTGAACAGACTCGTGAAGACCTCCAATAGACATCTCATAAAGCTATCAATAGAAGATTTTTTCAAGTTGAGTAGTATTCATAGTCCTTTAACTTAAGCGTCACGGTAGGCTTGTAAGTGATTCACCATACTTTAGTTTCACAGATGTCAATGACCTTTCATGGTCTGACTGCTACGTGTTGCTGGGTATAGTTTGATGCTTATGAAATTCGATGTACGTAGATATGGGATTCGTCAGCTCATATGGGTGAGTTGTATATCATGATGCTCCAAGATTGTATTTCAGGAAGTCTTGTGGCCACAAGTATAAACTCCAAAAAAGAGTTTTTTGTAAGATTAAACAATATCATAAAAGTGTTTGCGTATATTGTTTAGCTAAATACGAATCTAAAGATAAGTTCACAGTCAAGCATATAGAGATTTGACAATAATGATCTATATCTCTTCTTTTCCATAATATAGGTGATGGAAGAATTATACGAATATGTTATGGCCTCAGCTTATATGGTATAACGCGTTACTTTGCAATATCCATGACGTGTGCCTAAGGCTTTGTTCATAGACTTATGGAAGAGTTCCATTTAATAAACCGGACATGGACCTAGAGAGTCTCATACTATAAAGTGTACTCATTGTGCACTAGGGCAGCATACTGAATTGAATAGTTCAATCTAATAAATTTCAGCAAACTAGAGACTTGTTTCAAGATCCCTCGAGTTGTGTACATGTCAAGATTTAAGTATAAAGTACATCAATTAATTAACAAAAGTTATTGACTAATAGGATGATGACAAGTGGTGCATTATGAGCCATTCATTATTTGACTAAAAAATTACTAAAATGTCATTGCTTGTTTGAAAAGTAATATCTATTAAATAAACATAAAATAATAATTTTTGTTTTATTTAATATTTTAAAGGGAAACAAATAAACAAGAATGGATGGGCTAAGGTGAAGAAATGAAAACTCTTCATTTTAAAAGTGAAGTGTATTTGCTTTAGCCAATGAAGAGCATAAGAGAACAATTTTCAAGAAAGAAAAATAGAAGAATTATTCATCTTCTTCATGGATTTAGTTCGGCCACTTGCAAGGAGAAAAGAAAAGAGAGTTTTTTTTTTTCAATGTTTTAAATATAAAAGGTTGCTTGAAGAGTTCGGCAATTGTGGGTGAAGAAAGAGAGAGGAAGAGAGAGAGAGCCTTTTTTATAAGTGTTGTCTTAAGAGCACTTCTTCTTTTTCTTCATCTTGTTGAAATAGTGGCTGGCCAAGTTTAAAGCAAAAGAAATTATTTTTGTTTATTCAAAATTTGAATGAACAAAACAATTTATTATTTTGCAACAAATACAAAATTAGTTAAAGTGTTTAACTACTAATCAATAATTTAAAGAGTTTAAACTAGGTTAAGAGCTAACCAAGGAAAGTGTTTATGTGTTAAACACTTGTGGCCGAAATTAAAACTGTTATTCTAGAGATTTAAGCTCATACTAGTTGAATCCTAGAATTGCAAGGAAGTATACTTCATGGTGGACTTCGGTTTTAAATTGTCCAAAGGCTTACAATATTTCTCAATCTCAATTTTCATTAGTGTAATATCTTGAATTTAATATGTTTGTTGCTCTAAAAAATTAGATTTTCGATTCTGTTGCATAAAATATATGTATAAGATATATGATTTGTTTTATAATGAACATATTGCACATGCATGCACCCTAGTGAATTAGTATGCTAATAGTAACATTTAAGTTTGTGGTATTAATTTAATAATCACAATGATTTAAATTTATAAAAGCTTTTTTGGCTTTAATAATAGATGTTGATCTTAGCTTCTCGGTATTATTCCGAAGCGCTGAGGAACTTAGCTTCTAGAAGGGTGCTCCAACCCTCTATCCTTTAGGATTAGTCATCTATGGTAGCTACCCCCTCAACCCTCTTAGCTTCTTAATCTTCGGGTGACCCTCGTGGGATCTCAATCATTTAGGAGCTTCTCGATCCTCAAACGACCCTCATGGGATCTGACACGTTCAGAATATGGGAGTTTATTTTTAAGTGTAAGATTGTTAAAGTAATAAATAATCCGGTGAGAACGGGGTCGATCCACAAGGAAGTAGAATTAAAATTACAAATTATAAATACTTTAAAGACAATTAATACAGTATAAGATGTTTGCAAATATTAATTCAATTAACCAATTCAAATTAAAGCTAAGGTTAAAGAGATCCACTCTTGGCATAAGAAGTAAGAATATATTTAACTCCTTTTATAACTCAATTGGAATCCTCACACAAAGGAGGTTCTAACTGGAAGATATAACAATTAAAGTTCATCATCATTTATATATTAACTAGTATTTATTTCTTTCAATTATTATACACCAAATTTTATAAATGAGTTCAAGAATTTATTATGCCAATCTTTATATTTGTCTACAATAAATCAAAACTCTCACTTTACAAGAAAGGGTATATACACAAAATCTTATAAATAGTTTCAAGAATTTATTATTCCAAGTGTAAAGTTTGTTAATAATAAATCAAGATACACCACTTCAAAGAAAGGGTATTAACAAAATAAATACATCATATATAAATTTGAATAACTTAAAAATAAAACATTAAATTCATGAATAAGAGTTAAGTATTACCTTGCCAAGAGTTTCACCCTTTCACCTTAGCATAAAGAAAATTACTTAGACATAATAAAACTAAAGAAAAAGAAAAGAAATGGAAGAAGAGATAACATGACTTTACAATAATAAACAAGAGAAATAATATTACAAAGAGATAATATAAAAGACAAGTACTTTAAACTAAAATCTAGCTATCTAATTACACGTTTTACGCATAAATATGCTACCTATATATAGAAAAATATGGATAAATTGAGACAAATGAAGAGAGAACCGCTTTGATGATAAAAGTCAAGAATGGTAGCAAATAATTTACATTGATTATCATTAATGCACCCACTTGCTTATCCAATTTAGAATTGATGTGGTCCGAATTAACTGTTACTCAAAACATCAAAGTTGTCGATAATCTCTTATCTTTTTACATTGAGTTGTCTTATACGTATTAAATATGTATTTCTATAGTTATGCACCAAATACTGATGACTGTTCGGATTAGGCATGTATTGCAGATTAGTTCTATTTTAAGCCATTTTCACCTTTTAAATGCTCGAATTTTGAATACTTTGTGAAATACAATATGTTAGCCTATTGAGTTATCTTTTCATGGCATTAAGAATCACTCCAATTAAATATTTAGGTAGAAATTTATACCCATTTTACCGTACTTATCACAAAACAGTTAAAAGCTAATTAGGTACAATACTGTAAACATACTTAAGTTAAGGGGGTTAAAGACACTAGTAATACAAAAAAAAATGATATAAAACCTTTATTAAATATGTAATTTCAAGTGTTCATCAGGATCCCAAATCATTTGGGAGCTTTTCGACATTCTATCGAGATCTACTCAAAAATTCAATTGAAATGGTCATTGGGTAGCTATTGCCTCAATCCTCTAAATTTTTTGGCATTCTTCTAATGCCTCATGAATTTAGCTAAAAAGGTCACTTGGTGGCCATCGCTTTTACCCTTTTTATTTCTTGGTATTCTTCTAAGGCTTGCTCAAGAATTTAACTAGGAGGGTCATTTAGTGGATATCGCCTTTACCTTTTTGATTTCTTGATATTCCTCTAAAGTTTGCTCAAGAATTTAGCTAGGAGGGTCACTTAGTGCCTACCATCACTACCTTTTTAATTTTTTGATATTCCTCTAAGGCTTACTCATAAATTAGCTAGAAGGGTCACTTGATGCCATAAGCTTTACCCTCTTGATTTCTCAGTATTCCTCTCATGTTTGCTAACTAGAATTGTCACTTAGTGTATCAACTCGCTCTATTTTTCTCAGGTCAACACTGGCCGCTCTTGAGGTTCCTATATTTTTCGTTCACTCGAATATTCTTAAGACAATGTTGATTGTTATCAAATTTTGAGTAGCCTTTTTCGATGAATTATTGATCTTGTAATACTAAAGGCTCTAGAAGTAAATGAAATTAAGTACTCATTATAAGTACTCATAAGTACTTATAATGTAAATAAATTAGATTATAAAAGAAAATCAATAGATTATAAATCTAGGGATAATATTTTTGATAAGCTTGGCATCCTATGATTTACTGACTATTCGTCTTTGAAAACTCAAGTTTATATGTCCATGGTCTAACTCTCTTGAGTACCTTATAATGGCCTTAATTGGGGCTATAGACTTCCTCAGGCATTTATGCTGCGATCTTCTTCGTTTCTTCTTCCTTGATTTTTATATATTTTGGTGCTTGGTCATAGGAAACCATATAAGCTATAATCAAATTCTTAGTTAAGTAGTACCAGAATCGATTCTACCTCAGCCTTGCTCTTAACGCCTTTAAGGTAACTATCAAATGCCCTAAGTTGGATTAATTCTCAGTAGATTCAATCCATAAAGCCTCTCAACCTCCTTGTTCGACCTCGCCCCAGCTTCCTCAACTGTTGGGGGTCTTTGGCTGGCTTGTATGCTCTACAAAAATGCTAGACAAACTCGTCGCTTAGTTTCCTATAAAAGAAAATACTCTTTTGTTTCAAACTTTAATATTAGAGGATGGCCTATTCTTCCAAGCTTATATAAAATAGTCGGCATATTCGATTTTACCTTAATCCCACAATGAATAGCAAGTTGGTCACTTGATCCACATAATGGTTTGAGTTAGTCATGCCCTTATAGGTGAGGGGGTTAGATAATTTTTGTTAGGTGTTGTGTACTTATGAGCTTGTGTGCATAATTAAATAATTTAATAATAGTATATCACATATATAACACAGTGAAATTAATATATATTAAAATAATTTTATTACACTAAGGAGATTATAGGACTCACTCTCGAAGCGTATTTTGAACAATTTTAATTGGGGATGTGGTAGGCTTCCTCAAATTAAAATAGTAGTTTCTTATTTCGAAATATTTGAAACAACTCTTGTTTCTTATTTCTTTCTCTTGGACTGTATTACTAATACCTTTTAATATCACAATCTAAGGTAATTTCTTTAATTTTTCACTCAACCATTATCATCTATTTATAGGCAACTATTGCCTAACTTTCATCCAATGAAAATGGGCTTAATTGCCATTTAGCCAAGCATGACAAGGCAACTAAATGGCTTAGTCATGTTACATGCTTTTGTTGGCCAAAATAGGAAAGCAATTGGTGGTTTAATTTATACCACCTCTTATTTATTGAATCAAATTCAATTTAAAGTTCACGCCACCTCCTATTCTTTAAATCAAATTCAATTTAATGAATAGCAATAATTGCCTTTAAGATCAATTAAAAGGTGACACATCTCATTTGACCAATTAAAAGGCAACGCATCTTATTTATCTTTAATTTCATCCAATGAAGATATAACAAATATAAGTTAACGGATTAAATGAATCATATTCATTTGATTATTGTAATGGTTGAATATTATATGTTATAAAATAACAATTGTTTTATAGCTATATCAATCAATGCTCAATTTTATACCCATATAAATTATTGACACAATTTGAGATATACACTAGGTAAATTAAAACGTCAAGTCTCACTTGGTATAATCTTAAGTTTAACACTTAAACTTTAACTACTCTTCAAAAGACCATGAAATAAATAAATGACCGATTGATTGAATTTAAGTAAACAACAATTATTTTATTTAAATGGTAGTTATATCCACCAATGCCCAATTTAGTATCCATACGAATTATTGGCATAATTTGAGACATACACTAGATAAATAAAAGTATTAAGTCTCACTTGGCACAATCTTAGGTTTAACACTTAAACCTTAACTACCTTCCAAAATACCCTGAAATAAATTAATATTTTTTAAAAGTTTTTCGGATCGAACAATTCGATCCGGTGCGTTATCCACATGCTCAACGAATACACTTCATATGGTGAAACTCCCTAAGTTTACACTCATTTTGTCTCACAGAATATTTTCGTAAGTCCATAACTGATGCCTCACACACACATGTTATGGATAAGACAAAATGGCGAGTTGAACAATACAAGTTGAGGTTAATTCATATTCGTACAATCATTCTGTCATATATATCATGGAAAAGCAAAAATATAGATCAACACCGTCAAGTCCCCTATAACTTAACTATAAATTTATCCTATCGATTTGTTTTCTGAAAAATAATATTCGCAAACTCTTTTGCGATATTGTTTATACCATAGAAAACTCTTTTTCGACTTTATTGCTTATGGCCATAAGATTTCCTGGAATATAACCTTAGAACATCTGAATATTTTACTCACTCATATGAGCTGACGGGTTCTATATTTAGACACACTGGACTCTATAAGTACCAGACTATACCCAGTGGCTAGACCATGAAAGGTCTCTGACATGTGTGGAACCTAAGTATGGTGGATCACTCACAAGCCCGCCATGGTGCTCAGGTCAAAAGACCACAAATACTACTCAACTCGAGAAGACCCTCAATTAACGATTTTATGGGATATCTATTAGAGGTGTTCATTGAGTTTTGTTCAGTATCTAGTTCTCACTGAATACTTGTACATCTATACGAACTTCCACTAAGCTCATGGTCTGCTAAGATTAATCATCTAGACAATCCAGATATAAATATACACTGATCTATATAAATAGATTTCACTCGACAGACTGTGCGTCGATGAAAATAGATCAAAAACTTATAATTCAAGAATATACTTGCATAATAACATTTCCTAACAACTCTTGCAACTCTTTGTAATTATGTCATTATTAGTATATTCTCAAGTCTTTGTCATATTTCAAACAAAGTTTTAATTCTTTAGACCTAATCTGAACTCCTTCAGATTAATATAATGTCCAAATGTTACAAGTATCTTACCTTATAAGAAATAATTAATGATTTAATAAAATATTTATTTATTTCATAAAAAAAATATAATATTTATACAAAATTTAAGATAACACATGAACATAAATCTCAACAATTTGAAAGTTGCACACAACTTCAGGAAATTCTCATGTTTCATCAAGCATCTTGCGTTGAGGGAAGAGGTCGCGCACTAAGCACATCTCGCATATGAGGCGAAAGAAAATTTTGATTTTATTTCTTCTTCATCCCCAATTTTATTGTTTCTTCTAATTCACTATATTTTTTCGCTAATACTTATTTCTTCTTTATTTCATTATAATAAACTTACCACTATATTTTTATAAATTAAATATAAAATAAATTAAAATATATTATAAAATAAATTTTGAATTATGTTATTAGCAAGAACGATTTTATTCCTTCGTAATCTTTTTGATTAATAAAAATTATCTAAATAATTTTTTACTCTTAAAAATATGACTTTTTTAAGTGGAAACTTTTCCCTAGATTATATAAGTATTTCTTTGGGTAAAGTCTATTTGTTATAGTTGTGTTATAAGCGTTAATTAATACGTAGAAGAAAATGCTTGGTAAACATTAGCACTTAAGTGTTATGGTTTATTATTTTAGCTGATATATATATATATATATATATATATGTAGATATGTGTGCGTGTGTTTTTAAAGTTGAAGCACAACTGTCCCAAATAGAACACATTTTAAAGTTTTTCATTAGACGTTTTCAGTTTTGTTTTTCTCACGTGCACCAGGGCGTGACCATCAAAGTGTACAGTACCTAAGATCACTCAAATTTAAATAATAAGTGAGGGCAGAGGTTAATTATTTAATGGACATATAATCAATTGACGTAGTTAAAATAATTGACATTTATTGATTATTTTAATTTTTTTATATAAATTTTTTTACATTAATATAATTAATATATATAATTATGTTATAAATTTAACATCATTTAAGCCTAAAAATGAATTAATAAGAAAATAATTTTATTATAATATTTATTTTTAAAAAATAAAATATTTATATAAAAATTTATAAATATAAATTAAATACTATTTTAATGATAACAATCAATAAAAAAAAGACAAAATACATACTAAAAACTTTTACTTTCAATTATAATAAATATTATAATTTCAAATTCAATTTATATTTTAATTATGTTACATGTTATAATTTTAATTTTAATTTTAATTACGTAAAATATTATAATTTCAATTTCAATTTCAGTTACGTTAAATGTTATAGTTTAAATTTTAATTTTAATTTTAATTTCAATTAAATTAAATATTATAATACTAAAATCAATTTCAATTTTAATTGTGTTAAATATTATAAATCTAATTCTAATTTAAATTACGTTAAATTTTATAATTTTAAAATTAATTTCAATTTCAAATTTAATTAGGTTAAATGTTAATAATTCTAAATCTAATTTTAATTTCAATTACATTAAATTTTATAATTTCAATTCCAATTTAAAATTCAAATTTAGTTACATTAAATACTGTAATTTCAATTACAATTTTAATTTTGATTACATAAAATGTTATAATTCTAAATTTAATTTCAGTTTCGGTTATGTTAAATATTATAATTTTAATTTTAATTTTAATTACATTAAATATTATAATTTGAATTCTAATTTTAATTATGTTAAATGTTATAATTTCAATATCAATTTTAATTATGTTAAATATTATAATTTCAAATACAATTATAATTTTAATTACTTTAAATATTATATTTAATTACAATGTCGATTTTAATTACGTAAAATGTTACAATTTCAATTCTAATTTTGATTTTAATTATGTTAAATGTTATAATTCTAATTACAATTTCAATAACGTTAAATGTTATATTTTCAATTCAAATTTTAATTTTAATTATGTTAAATATTATAAATCCAATTCTAATTCTAATTTTAATTACCTTATATATTATAATTTTAAATTCAATATTAATTTTAATTACGTTAAATATTATAGTTCTAAAATCTAATTTTAAATTTGATTTCAACTATATTAAATATTATAATTATAATTTTAATTTTAATTTTAATTTCAACTACGTTAAATGTTATTTAAATCCAATTTTAATTGTAATTACATTAAATGTTATAATCTCAAATCCATTTTTAATTTCAATTATGTAAATGTTATGATTCCAAATTTAATTTTAATTTTAATTACGTTAAATATTATAACCTCAATTATAATTTTAATCTCATTTACGTTAAATGTTATATTTCAAATCAATTTTCAATTCCAATTACATTAAAGATTATAATTTTAAATAGAATTTTAATTTTAATTCCAAGTACGTTGAATGTTGTAATTCTAAATATAATTCTAATTATAATTTTAAGTACGTTAAATGTTATAATTCTAATTTTAACTTTAAATTAAATTTTAATTACATTAAGTACATTAAATGTTACATTCGAAATCTAAATTTAATTTTAATTTTAATTTTATTAAATGTTGCAATTACAATCCAATTTTAGTTTCAATTAGTTTAAATGTTATAATTTTTAAATATAATTTCAATTCCAATTTTGTTAAAGGTTATAATTTCAATTCTAATTTTAAATTCAATTCCTATTATGTTAAATGTTATAATTTCAAAATCAATTTCGATTCTAAGTACGTTAAATATTATAATTTTAATTTTAATTCTAATTTTAATTAGGTTAAATAATTTTTATTTGGATTTTAAAATATGTTAAATGTTATAATTTCAATTCTAAATTTAATTTCAATTATGTTAAATGATACAATTCCAATTTTAAATTCAATTACGTTAAATATTATAATTCCAATTTTAATTTTAATTTCAATTTGAATTATATTAAATGTTACAATTTCAATTTGAATTATATTAAATGTTACAATTTCAATTTCAATTTTAATTATGTTAAAATGTTATAATTTTAATTTCAATTACGTTAAATATTATAATTTCAATTACAATATCGATTACAATTACGTTAAATATTATAATTTTGATTTCAATTACTTAAATGTTATAATTTCAATTTCAATTTCAATTCCGATTTCAATTTCAATTTCAATTCCGATTTCAATTACGTTAAATGTTATAATTACAATTCAAATTTTAATTACATTAAATGTTATAATTTTAATTTTAATTACGTTAAATGTTATAATTCTAATTTCAATTTCAATTTCATTTACATGTTATAATTTTGAATTAATTTCAATTTCAATTACGTTAAAAAATAAAATTCTATTTCCAATTATGTTAAATGTTATAATTCTAATTTTAATTACATAAAATATTATATTTCAATTTTAATTTTTATTATGTTAAATGTTATAATACAATTTTAATTTTAATTACATTAAATGTTATAATTCTAATTTTAATTACATTAAATGTTATAATTCTAATTTCAATTTCATTTATATGTTATAATTTTAAATTAATTTCAATTTTATTTACGTTAAAAAATAAATTTCTAATTTCAATTATGTTAAATGTTATAATTTCAATTTCAATTTTAATTCTAATTTTAATTACATAAAATATTATAATTCAATTTCTATTTCTATTACGTTAAATGTTATAATTACAATTCTAATTTTAATTACATTAAATGTTATAATTCCAATTTTAATTATGTTAAATATTATAATTCTAATTCCAATTTCAATTTTATTTACATGTTATAATTTTAATTTAATTTTAATTTTAATTACGTTAAAAAATAAAATTCTAATTTCAATTATGTTAAATATTATAATTTCAAATTCAATTTTAATTCTCATTTTAATTACATAAAATATTATATTTCAATTTCAATTCCTATTACGTTAAAGTTATAATTCTAATTCTAATTTTAATTTCAATTATGCTAAAGTTATAATTTCAATTTCAATAAATGTTATAATTTCAATTTCAATTTTAATTTTAATTACATAAAATAATATAATTCTAATTTCAATTTTAAATACGCTTTTAATTTTAATTACGCTAAACATTATAATTTTAATTCTAATTTCATTTTCATTTAAATATTATAAGGGATAAGGTCAAATTTACTCTAATATTTTAGGCTAATTTACAACTTTGTCATAGTTAGAGATAAAATACCCAAGTTTACCATATCCGTTAATTTTTGCCATCAAATTGGATGAAAATATTAGCTTTAATTAACAATTACCATTATACCTTCATTATTTGTCATTTAACTTTAAATATGTGGCACAATCTCACTCATTCATTGTTATTAAATACACGATGTAATATCATTCGTTTATTTAATTTATTATAATTTTAAAAAAGTAATAAAAAAATACTTTTTAACAAAGTAACACGTGTCAAACACTAATTAGTTACAAATTACATGTAACATCCTGCAATTGGTTTATAATTACAATAAATGTATTTAAAAATGATTAATTAATAATTAATAAACATGCCACTGTCGTTGCAAAAATGGCAATCACTCATTCATTGTCATTAAATACACGATGCAATATCATTCATTTATTTAATTTATTATAATTTTAAAAAAATAATAAAAAAATACTTTTCAACAAAGTAACACGTGTCAAATACTAATTAGTTACAAATTACATGTAACATCCTGTAATTGATTTATAATTACAATAAATGTATTTCAAAATAATTAATTAATAATTAATAAACCTGCCACTGTCGTTGCAAAAATGGCAATCGGTTGGCGAAATTTTTTTGGCGACACTTCGATAACAAAATTGAAAAATTTATGAGTGAGAACACAAAATATATTAAGTAGGAACGCTTAGTTTATTAAGTGGGAACACGTAGTATATTAAGTAGGAACATGTAGCATATTGAGTGAAAATAATTAGTATATTAAGTAGAAATATTTAATATATTAAGTGAGAACACGTAGTATAATAAGTTGGAACATTTAGTATATTGAGTGGGAACCAATAGGATATTAAGTAGGAATATTTAGTATATTAAGTGGGAACACATAGTATATTAAGTGGGAACATTTAGTAAGTTAAGTAGAAACAAGTAATATATTAAGTTGGAGCACGTATTATATTAAGTGGGAACATATATTATATTGAGTGAGAACACGTAATATATTAAGTGGGAACACGTAGTATATTAAGTGAGAACACGTAGTATATTAAGTGGGAACACGTAGTATATTGAGTGAGAATACGTTGTCTATTAAGTGAGAATATTTAGTATATTAAGTGAGAACAAATAGTAAATTGAGTCGGAACATATAGTATATTGAGTAGGAACAAGTTGTATATTGAGTGGGAATATTTAGTATATTAAGTAAGAACACGTAGTATATTGAGTAGGAACACGTTGTATATTGAGTGGAAACATTTAGTATAGTAAGTAGGAACAAGTATTATATTAAGTGGGAACATTTAATATATTGAGTGGGAACACGTAGTATATTGAGTGGAAACATTTAATATGTTAAGTGGGAACAAATAGTATATTAAGTGGGAACAAATAGTATATTAAGTGGGAACACGTAGTATATTGAATAGGAACATTTAGTATATTGAGTGAAAAAACGTAGTAAATTAAGTGAGAACATGTAATATCTTAAATGGGAACAAGTATTAAGTGGGAACATTTAGTATATTGAGTGGGAACACGTAGTATATTGAGTAGAAACACATAATATATTGAGTAGGAACATGTAGTATCTTAAATGAGAACAATTATTAAGTAGGAACATTTATTATATTGAGTGAGAACACATAGTATATTGAGTGGAAACACGTAGTATATTAAGTGGCAACAAGTAGTATATTGAGTGGGAACATTTAGTATATTAAGTGAAAATATTTAGTATATTAAGTAAGAATATTTAGTATATTGAGTGAAAACAAGTAATATATTGAGTGGGAACACGTAGTATATTAAGTGAAAATATTTAGTATATTGAGTGGGAACAAGTAGTATATTGAGTGGGAACACATAGTATATTAAGTGAGAACATTTAGTATATTGAGTGGGAACACGTAATATATTGAGTGGGAACACGTAGTATATTAAGTGGAAACATTTAGTATATTGAGTAGGAACACGTAGTATATTGAGTAGGAACAAGTAGTATATTGAGTGGGAACAATTAGTATATTAAGTGGGAACATTTTGTATATTGAGTGAGAACACGTAGTATATTAAGTAGGAATACATAGTATATTGAGTGGGAACACATAATATCTTAAATGTGAACAAGTATTAAGTGAAAATATTTAGTATATTGAGTGGGAATACGTAATATATTGAGTGAGAATACGTAATATATTGAGTAGAAATATGTATTATATTGAGTGAGAACATTTAGTATATTAAGTGAGAATACGTAATATATTAAGTGGGAACACTTAGTATATTGAGTGAGAACATGTAGTATATTAAGTGGGAACACGTTGTATCTTAAATGGAAAAAAGTAGTATATTAAGTAGGAATATACTAAATGTTCCCACTTAATATACTACGTGTTCCCACTCAATATACTACATGTTCCCACTCAATATACTAAATGTTCTCACTCAATATACTACGTGTTCCCATTTAATATATTAGTTGTTCCCACTTAATATACTACGTGTTCCCACTCAATATACTAATTGTTCCCACTTAATATACTATGTGTTCTCACTCAATATACTAAGTGTTCCTATTCAATATACTAGTTGTTCCCATTTAATATACTATGTGTTCACACTCAATATACTACATGTTCCTACTCAATATACTAAATGTTCCTACTTAATATACTACATGTTCCCCCTTAATATACTATGTGTTCCCATTCAATATATTAAATGTTCCCACACAATATACTATTTGTTCCCACTCAATATACTACTTGTTCTCACTCATCATATTACGTGTTCTCACTCAATATATTACGTGTTCCACTTAATATACTAAATGTTTCCACTCAATGTACTATGTATTTCCACTCAATATACTACATGTTCCCACTCAATATAATATATGTTCTCACTCAATATAATATATATCCCCACTTAATATACTACGTATTCCCACTTAATATACTAACTGTTCCCTCTCAATATACTACGTATTGCCACTCAATATACTACGTGTTCCCACTTATTTATAAATTACGAGTTTGTATTTAATTTTACCAAAAATATAATATAATACTTAGGGATGATATTTTATATATGTCTTAAATAACCATGGTTAAAATAAAAGGCCTCGCCACGTGGTGCCACTGCAAGTCGTCGTGTGATATTGAACTTTAAATTTTTATATTTAATCTTTAATTTCTTATTAAATTTTATTTAACTTAATACTTAAAATAGTAATTATTGTTCTAAGTTAATGAATAATTAATATTCAAATAACTACTTTTTATTAAAATTATAAATAAAATTTAAAGTACATTAAATTTAAAAATATATGACAAAATATTTTAGTTAAGCTAAATTAAAGTTTTTAATTGTTTTTAAGTTTTAACATTTACCTTTTATTCGGGTGTTTTTATATTTTGCGTGTATATATATATATATTTTAAATTTTCAAGTCATTTATTAAACTATCTTAATATTCCAGCTCTTAATTTCAAAAAAATATAACAAATTCAAAATTTTAATTTCTAAAATAAATAATTCACAAACAAATTTCTAATTTTTTAGAATATATTTATAATTTTAAATTACTGATTTATTGCAAACAATATATAATAAGTTCAGAATACATTTCTAACTTTCAGTTTCAGATTTGTTGAAATCTAAATTGGACTTTTAATTATAATGTTTAACTTTATTAAAAATTAATTTAAATTTAAAATTAAAATTATAACATTTAACGTAATTAAAATTTGAATCAGAAATAGAACTGAAATTATAACATTTATACACTTAAAATTGAAAGTGGGTTTGATATTACAACATTTAACGTAATTGAAATTAGAATTGTAATTATAATATTAAACGTAATTCAAATTTAAATTAAATTTGAATTTATAACATTTAACGTAATTCAAATTTAAATAATAATTAGAATTAAAATTATAACATTTAGCATAATTAAGTTGAAATTAAAATTAGAATTATAATGTTTAACGTAATTAAAGTTGAAATTGAAATTATAACGCTTAATGTAATTGAAATTAAAATTGAAATAGGAATTGTAATTATAACATTTAATGTATTTGAAACTGAAATTATAATTATAATATTTTATGTAATTAAAATTAGAATTAGAATTAGAATTCGAATTATAACATTTAACATAATAAAAATAGAAATTAGAATGATAACTTTAAAATAATTAAAATTAAAATTAAAATTACAATTACAATTACAATTATAACATTGAATGTCAGCGAAATCGAAATTAGAATTGAAATTATGATATTTAACATAATTGAAATTGAAATTATAACATTTAATGTAATTGAAATCAAAATTGTAATTAGAATTATAACATTTTATGTACTTAAAATTGAAATTAGATTTGAAATATTAATATTTAATGTAATTTAAATTAAAATTTGAATTATAATAATTAACATAATTGAAATTAAAATTATAACATTTAAATTAATTAAATTTGAAAATAAAATTGTAACATTTAATGTAATTAAAATTAAATTTGAAATTAAAATTATAATGATAACATTTAACGTAATTGAAATTGAAATTATATCATTTAATGTATTTGAAATCAAAATTAGAATTCAAATCATAACATTTGATGTAATTGAAATCAAAATTAAAATTAAATTTAGAATTAAAATTATAACATTTAACGTAATTGAAATTTGAATTGAAATTTGAATTATAAGATTTAAGGGATAACAATAAATTTACCTCAATATTTTAGACATAAATACAACTTTATCCCAATTAAAGATAAAATATCTAAAATTTCTTAATCTGTTAACTTTTATCGTTAATTTTAATGGTGCAAAGATAAAAAAATTAATTTAATCATAAAATAAAAATTAGAATGTGGCACAAAATAACACGTGTCATTGTATAATTGATAATATTTTTAAAAATATTTTTACAAAAAATTAAATTAAATGATAAATCATTAAAAAAAAGAATATGTAACTGTTATTAAAGACAACTGCCAACGTCATTTTTTGGCGAGTTCTAGTGTAAAAAAGATCTTATTTTAAGTCACTAGAGTTTTTTTTTTTTATTTACACAATGGTCGAGATATTTTTAGAAACAAAATACTAGAAAATAGCCAAATGTAATAGTGAGAAGCGGCAGCCTTCATCACTTACTATTAAATGATGGGACGGTGACTTGCATCGCCTCCATCTATGGATAAATCGACGATCTGTCCATAGGTAGGGGTGGTGCAAGTCACCGCCTTACCATTTGACGGGGTGGTGGTGGCCACCACCCCTCATCACTATATTTGGCATTTTTCAAATTTTTTTTGGGTAAAAAAATGACTTACAATTGTGTAGATTAAGTAGAAAAGAGTTTAATGATGTAAAATTTGATATTTTTTTATTGCTGAAGTATCGCCAAAAAATGGCGTCTAGCCACCGGTCGCCCGCCGTTTTCAATGATAGTTACAGATTAATTTTTTAAATTTTTATCATTTAATTTAATTTATTTTTAAAAATATTTTTTTAAATATAAACCAATTATATAATATCAAATTGAAATTGAATTTGGAATTATAACATTTAACGAAATTGAAATTGAAATTATAAGATTTAACGTAATTAAAATTGAAATTAGAATTAGAATTATAGTATTTAACGTTATTGAAATTGAAATTAAAATTATAATATTTAACGTTGATGAAATTAATATTTAACGTTATTAAAATTAAAATTAAAATTATTAATTATAACATTTAACGTAATTGAAATTATAATGTTTAATGTAATTGAAGTTGAAATTGAAATTATAATGTTTAACATAATTATAATTAAATTTAAATTTAAAATTAGAATTATAACATTTAATGTACTTGAAATTGAAATTAAAATTATATTATTTTATGTCATTAAAATTAGAATTATAATTGGAATTATAATATTTAATATTTAATTTAAATTTAAATTTAAATTATAAATGAAATTATAATTTTAACGTAATTAAATTTTAAAAATGAATTATAATATTTAAAGTAAGTGAAATTAAAATTAGAATTATAATATTTTATGTAATTAAAATTAGAATTAGAATTATAACATTTAACATAATCGAAATTGGAATTATAACTTTTAACGTAAATAAATTTGAAATTGGATTTAAAATTATAACATTTAATATAAATGAAATGGAAATGGATTTAGAATTATAAAATTTAACGTAATTGAAATTGAAATTATAACATTTAATGTAATTAAAATTGAAATCGGAATTAGAATTGAAATTATAACTCTTAACGTAATTGAAATCGAAATTAAAATTGAAATTATAACATTTAATGTAATTAAAATTGAAATTAAAATTAAAATTATAAAATTTTAACATAATTGAAATTGAACTTGGAATTGTAACATTTACCATAATTAAAATTGAAATTATAATATTTAACGTAATTAAAATTAAAAGTGTATCATTTAACATAATTGAAATTAAATTAAGAATTGAAATGATAATATTTAATGTAATTAAAATTAAAATTAAAATTAAAATTAAATTTGAAATTAAAATTATTTACCCTAATTAAAATAAAATTAAAATTGAACTTATAATATTTAATATAATTAAAATTAAAATTAAAATTAAAGTTAGAATTATAAGATTTAATATTGTTAAAATTAAAATTATAACATATAATATAATATATTATCTTTAAATTTTTAATATTATAAAAAAGTACTTTATTAATGATTTAATTTAAAAAAAATTATGTAATATTTAACTAAATATTAAAAAAGATTTTTAATATTTTTTAAATAATTTATTATTCAAATTTATATCATCAAATTTCAGTTCAAAGAAGCGGCTGAGACAGCCGCAGGCTTATTTGAAATTGTCCAACTCTTTCCCCCAAACCCTTTTAAAAAAAAAAAACAAACTTCTATAGTTGAATAATACTGAAAATGGGAAGCAGAGAGGCGGTGAGGAAAGCAGAAGAATTGGTTAAAAGAAGCATGAAAGGAAACGACGCTTCGCACGACGCTTCTCACGTTTGGAGGGTCAGAGACCTCGCCCTCTCCCTCGCACGCGAGGAGGGCCTCTCTTCCAACCCGGATTCAATGGATATCGTATTAATAGTCCCCTCTATCTCTAATCTAAACCCTTTTTCTTTTTGTTTTTACTCTGGGAATTTTGAAACTGAACCCACAATGACTGATTAAGTTCCATGCACTGCCCACAGAGAAATACTCCATCGTTAGCTAGAAACTCAATTCCATTGGGGAAGACTAAGAGCACATACTTTGCATTAGTAATACGCTTGAGTATTAGCCGATTGTTAATACTCGCATCTGTATCTGTATTGATATTATAACCATCATTTTCAGTTATTCTTAGAATCCAAAACAGTTTTATCAAAATTTGCTACTGAACATTCAATAACATGGTTGATGGCTTGCAGTTGCACCGATCAGCTTATTTTGCAATATGGTTTTTGGATATGAAATTGAGCAACTTAAATGATTCTGTGATTTCCTCCTCTCTAACTTTTACTTTCTTTGTCATGCCAGGTAGAGCTTGCTGCACTTCTCCATGACATAGGTAACATTCTAGGTGTCAGATGTTTATTAATTGTCATTTTGAAATATGATAACAATGCATGCTTCTAACGCAACTTGTGAATCCTTTGGTGGTGAAGAGTGTCTCAATTCAAGTGAAGGAAAAATTAAAGATGAAATGGTAGACCACAAATTATGTGAATCTAAGTAGTAAAAACTTACCTAATTTGTAAATTTGGCTATGGGTTGCCCCAATGCAATGATAAAATTCATGTAATAGAACCCTACTGGTTTGAGATTAAGGATTAGTTGGGTTGAGTATTATGTGTGCTTTGATGGATTTATGCCTTTCCATACAAATACAGATGGTATTTTTATTGCATATAATGTCTCTCTTCCTCCTGTATCCATCGGCATTATGCTGTTTATTATGTGCTCTGTACCATCTCAGGGTACATCTTTTGCAGTATTAATTTTTTATGAGACTCTTCACTTCACTTGCTAATTTGCAGACTGTACTAATAGCCGCCTAGCATGTATATGAACTGCAAATCATTTTACATGTTTCATTCTTTCTAGTTTATCATACATATTTATTGATAACTTCTTGAGAGTACTAATAATTTCACTTACTGGGTGCTTATTGCAGGTGACTACAAATATTTGAGGTTTGTATTTCTCTTCCTAATCATGGAAAGTAGTACTACGTTTGGTTTAATATGTCCATGCTCAACTCCTTTGTTGTGTCTTTCCTCTTACAATAAAATGTGAAGAAAATGTGGGTGTTTGATGCTCATCTTTTAGTCCAAGAACCATATAAATTGAAGTGTTTTTTTCTGTTTACATTATAATGTCTTGAGGACTGATTTCTTTTATCTTCTCTCTCATTTGTCTTCTTCTTTTCTTTCTCTTTTTTACCCAAACCCTTTTGCCATTAAATTTGCCTTCTATCTCATCTCTTTGACATGTAGAGATCCATCTCAAGAGAAGATTGTTGAGAATTTTCTTGAGGAACAGGGTTTAGAAGAAAGCAAGAAGACAAGAATATTAAGTATCATTAAGAAAATGGGTGAGATTTTTTATAGCTTTTGTCTGTGAATGTAGCAATTGTTAGAATTTGGTACTGCTATTTATTTTTTATTTGTGGTAAACTTTTTAGCCTTTGAAACTCTTTGTTGGATGTTGCACCAGTTTCAATTTCAAAAGTTTTTGATAGTGAATTTTTTTAAAGAGATGAAATAATAATTATTTAATCTATCAAATCTTTTTCTTCGTTGTCTCACCAGTTCACATTGTTTATTCCTCAAATTATTTGCAGTATTTAATTTCAAACACTGTTGTTGTTTTAGTTATTTATTTACTTATCTGTATTAATAATTTAATTACATTCCTTCTCCAAAACACATATCCTTAGTGCAATTGCAGAGAAATAAAGTATGAAAAGGGCATTTCAAAGAAAAAATTATCCATTTCTAAACATATTGGAGCTGCCGAGACATGACAAATGACATTATTTCCGTTGTGTACAGATATTGCAATGATGGAGATATAATGGCTCTAGAATTTGATACTTTGCTGTTGTGTTTGTATACATATTGCAATGCTCTTTAATTATTTGATACTTTACTGCTTTATTTTATTTTCACATAGCATTTTGCCCATCACTCTCAAACTTCGTTTGCAGATTGATTGGTTGAAGCATCTTTAAAAAAAATTTATTTTTCCATTAGCATTTATTGTTGTCTTCTACTCATTTGCAGAACCTCACTCCTCTCTGCCTTTAATGTGCACTTTGCTCATGGACTTGTACATATGAATGCACATTACCGGGCAACCCCACTCGTGCACAAATCAAAATGCATATTTATAGCTTTTGTTGTATATGTTATTATAGTCCTTCTAGATGTCAAGATGAGGTCAACAACCTGTGTTCAAGTTCATCATTGCTCATAACATGATAATGTTGTCTAGTTGCCCTATTCCTTTTTGTGTCTTCATTGGGGCATTATTCTTCTGGAGTTATTTGATCTTTGGTTTTTCTTTTAACATAGCTGCTGCTGTGTTTCTGTGTTGGTGTCTCGATTATTTTCCATTCCCTATAGCACACCTCGAGTCTGTCTTACGTATGAATCTCTATTATGTTCTGTTGAAGTTAGCACAGTAATTGCAGCTGAAGCTGAATTCATAATATGTGTGTACATATATATATTAAGGTACCTAGTCAGGTTAGGGATTCATATTCAAATTATATTTTAGCTTTTAGAATTGTATTAGCATGAGCAATCATCTGTTTCAACTTCGATCGCCTTTTTGGAAACTGTCCAACCATGATGTGGACTCCTGCAGCTTCCAAGCATTTTGTGTCTTTTGTGTGCACAGTCAAAATACTCATTAGGTGAAAGCAAAACTGTATCAGTTACATATGCAGATTCCAATTTTCAGGTTTCAAGGATGAACTTGGAGGGATTGCAAACAGCGAATTTTCTCTGGAGTTTGGGGTGGTGCAAGATGCTGATCGTCTTGATGCAATTGGTGCTATTGGTAAGTTTGGATCTAATAAATGTTTTACCCCGGAGATCTAATAAATGTTTTACATGATTAGTTTCCCCCTTCTAAAATAATGACAAGGATGGCTGACAAAAGGTTTAGCTTTTAGTGGAAATTATTCCATGACCATGGGCAAATGATACGTTCAATGAATTCAAACTTATATGGGTTTCACTATGTTAAGTTGGCCAACTTCTAGAAGTAATTCTAACATAATGTGTACTTCAATATTTGCTCATATCTCCAGATGCAGAGTTGTAATTTCATTTTTTATTTGTCCTCTTCCTGTGGGGTTGGAAAAGGGAAGATCAGTGTTATTGACATAGTTTTGTTTGATTTGGTGAATATTTTATCTGCAAACTGCTTGGAAAACTAAAATGATATTGTAATCAACATGGTATTGGTGGGTGGTTAATTACAGGAATTGCTCGCTGCTTTACATTTGGTGCAATTAGGAACAAAGTGCTTCATGATCCTAACATCAAGCCACGTTCAGATTTATCTAAAGAACAGTACATGAAGATAGAGGAGCAGACAACAGTGAACCATTTTCACGAGAAGCTTCTCAAGCTGAAGGACTTGATGAAAACAAAGGTAAAAGGATTTTGAATTAGACATGGGCCATCATCTTAGCTTGCCCTGGTTTTGTGCTTGTTTAAGATGCTGCATCTGTCCTCGTGCATATCATGAACTCTGCAGCCGAATAATACATATTTGTGTCTTACATCATATAAGTTTCAGTATTATGTGATAAATTCTATAGTAGAAGGGAATTTGAGCATTGTTTTAAAATATCAGGCTGGACAGAGAAGGGCTGAGAAAAGGCACAAGGTCATGGAGGAATTTTTGAAGGAATTCTATGAAGAGTGGGATGGGAGAGCTTGATTGCTGTGATATTCCCGTCTCAATTAATGGCATTAAGCAATTAACTCTTTCAGATTAAGACTATAGTTGGAGAAAAAAGTGAAACATTTCTTTGTCAATTCTCAAGCAGAGAAGAAACATTTTTATTTCGTGATGTGAACTTTTGCATGAGGTCTTTCTATTGCTCTGAAATTAACTGATTATTTGAGGTATATTTATGCTTTAAACAAGTTGTACTCATTAAGGGGATGTTTTATTATTGACAACTTATGATTGTGCTCTCTCCCGCTTAGTCTTCAGCGCTGCATAGAGATAATCTCTCACAAAAGTGAGACTTTAATTCAGATAAAGAGTGAAGTTGGAGGCTATTTCCTCATGAAGTGGAGGTAGAAATCATGAAAATGTTTAGGCTCATGAGCTTGGTCTGCCGAGACTTTCAGATTAAAGTTGGATGTTTAATGATTGCATGGCTCGCATCTAACTACTCGTGTTAAGCCACCGGCATGGCCATAGCCATAGCCATGAAAGTAAAGCTTAGTAGCAACATGTGCTTGGGCATGTATCACTTATATTGGCTGTCTGTGTTAGGTTAACTTGTGGCAACTGGAACAGCATTAGCCTGCTGTTTGTTGTTGTTTGAGCATTATTATTATTATTATTATTTCGCGTGTGCGTGTTAAAGCGTACTGATTGAAATTTGAGTGCGTGTAACTGACTGGCCTGGTAGGAAATTAATTGTCTGAGGGTAGGACAGCCTGATAACTCAATAATTATGTAGTGCTAAATTAGCTAGTATTTACAAATATCATTTTCATTTCATGTTAGGCTGAATTTGTATTTTCAGGACGCTGGATGTGTCAAGTTGATGTTCATACTTCTGTTATTAGAATAATTTTGAGGGTTTGTCTACAGTAAAGCGCTGGATTTGTACATTTCACACCATTTATGCATTATATTTAATCTCAAATTTTTAATTAAATATTTTAAGTTTTTTTTTATTTTTTTTACATGTCTCAATTTATGCATTATATTTTAAAATTTAAAAACACAATAGAAAATGTGCAATATATATTGAAAAGCTTGGTAAATTGCATAAATATAGCAGTTGTATTATAGTTGTTTCCTAATTTTTATGTAATTATTATGATTTGATTTCTATTTGCACTTGAATTACTTTTGGTTGTGAAAAGAATTATTGGAATTTGAATGACATATTTCTCCATTTGGACAAGAGGGAGACAGGAACTAGAGAAGGCTATTTTTGAGAATTAGAAAATTTTCATTCTGAGAATTATAAAAATTTCGATAAATTAATCATAGAATCTGACCATCATTTATGTCTTGGAAGTTAAAAACATTCACAAAAGAAGTTAGGCCTAATATAGTAAATATGACATTACATTACGAACAATACAATCCAATCCAAACCAACTCCATTATTCAAATGTGTCCTGAACATAATTTTTTTTTTAAAAAAAAAAAAAAAAAAAACCCTACATATGCTGTTTCAGTTTCAATCAAATCTAGTTCCAATTCCATGTCCGAAACTAATAATATTGTATTGTCTAAACAATTTATGAAAGAAAAGGAAGGATATTTTATTGACTGAAAGTGAGTACTCAACTCAGTCATCATCATTATTAGTGTTGGAAGTATTTTAGAAGCTCAGAGTGATGACGGTCGTAGAGATTAACCTTCAATCCATGCTTCATATACATTGTCAAGGCAAGCTTTGGCACCACTGGGTAATCTTTCACCACCTTCACGCGATATCGGTAAATGATGGAGGCGGCGGCGAATTTCATCTGGTAGTAGGCAAAATCTTTGCCTAAGCAGAGGCGAGGCCCCCCGTTGAAGGCAGTGAATTTGTAGGCTGACTCGCTCATAAAGCGGCCGTCTCTTAGCCACCTCTCCGGTTTGAATTCTCTGCAGTCTTTTCCCCATATGGCTTCCATTCTTCCCATGGAATAAATTGCATAAATCAATTTTGTCCCCTTCTTTATTACTGTTCCATCCGGAAATATGTCATCTTCAACCACCTACTCAACACATTCCATATACATTATTTACTATCTTGTTGTATGCAAGAATTTTAATAAACATGGGATTCCAAGACGAATATTTTAAGGATTTAATTACTGTTTAGGTAATCAACTTTCAATCATTTCATAACATCCTAAGTCTTAACCTCCAAACCTAATCACTGCAACGAAAGATATATGTCGTTAGGTTAACATGAAGTTGACCAAATAAAAAGTTGTCATACTTTTTCTTATGCCAATTGTTAACATTATTTTCTCTTGTTTATTTATTTTAATTCGGTGGAACAGAAATACAGGTAGCAGCTGAATAAGGATAATATTATTTATTCACAAATCTAATGGTTTCACAAACTGTAATTTTTTATTCCTAAATGTACCATTTCCTTACCAGAAACTCTCATTTACTGCCTTAATTAAATATATAATTCAAGTGAGAATAAAATTCTAATTCATTCAGAGAAGTAAAGCATCAGTTTCTAATTCTTTAAGGTTAAGAGATCCCCTAACGAATAATTAAGTATGCCAATAACAACTATCGAGAAACAGACCCTGGAATACCGAGTAAGCTAGAATCACCCCCCAAAAATCCAAAAAAAAATTTAAAAAAATTGCATGAAAGAAAATTATCATGTTATAATTTGTCAGTAATTGAAAGGTGATTAATTAATTAATTACCTCCTTGTGATCAACGGGCACAGAAGGATACAATCTTAGAGCCTCTGATAACGCAGCTTGCAAATAGTCCATCTTCTTTATCTCCTCGGGCTTGAACACCAATGGATTCTCCTTCCTCTTTTCCTCTTCTCTTTCACCAATTATCCTGCAAATCTCCCCAAGAATCTTCTCCTCGACTGCTGGGTTCCCATCAAGTAACCAGAAAAACCAGCTCAGTGCCACAGAAGAAGTGTCTCTTCCTGCAAGAATAAAGTTGACGCAAATATCACGCAAGAATTTGTCGGAAAATGACTGTCCATGCTCGTCTTTTAACCCCATAAACACTGTTAATATATCAGATCTGTGCATCTTGTTATCGTTTTGCATGGACAGCTCCTTTTTCCGGTTTCGAATAACTTCTTCAGCAAATCCATCGACACCCTTCATTGATTGCTTCAGCTTCTTCTCGTTCCCCAAGTCAAGATACCTCATTATTTTCCAAATGCAAGTCGGCGTGACAAAGCGAAAAACTGTGGCCTCAGTTGCATCTTCAAAGGCTTTAGCAAATGGGATTTCGGGCAATCCTGGGCGCAGGCAACCGGGATCAACACCAAATGCTATCATACAAACGTTATCGAAAGTTAGCCTCAGTAATATGTCTTGGAGATCAATAGAGACCAAGCTGTTCACCGAGTCTTCTAGGACCGGTAAGAGCCTATAGTGGACCAGCTCTATTAATGATTCAGTGGTCATTTGCCGGAACTTAGCTGAATGAAACTCAATGCTTGCGGTCTTCCTTTGCCGGAGCCATGTCTCGTCATCAGCGCTGAATATCCCATCTCCGAGGAGATCACGAACCGTGTCTCGGAAATAATGGCCTTTAGGGAAATTAGGGAACTTGGTTTTGAGAAGATGCTCTAAGTTACGAGGATCTGAAGTTACCACACAATTGAGACTGCTAAGCCACGGACCTTTGAATCTAAACGTGCCGTTTTGCCGGATAACTACATCAGTAATCCAGTCGTACATGTTACCCTGAAGACCAGAAATGAGAGATGGCAACATGCCTAGAATTGGCCAAACGGGCAAACCATGACGTTTCTTTTGCCTTAGAGAATGTATGGCTATGAAGACAAAAAGAGCTAGAAAAAGCTCAAGAATTTGAATATCATGCAAGAAAAAGAGGCGCCGGGAAACAAAGTTTCCGCCAAGGTTGTGGCCGGAGAGGGAAGTGAGATTAGAGCTAGGGTTGATCATGGTGTTTGGTTGATAGGAAATGAGATTGTAGTGCATTTGTACGTAGGTTGGTTAGTTGGAGATGTTATGATGGGTCATGTGTTATATGGGGATTGATATTGCTAGTGTTTTCTTGTCGTGCATGTTTTGGCTCCAAATTGGTTTGATTTGGTGAGCTGAAATACTGTGTGTGGGTCGCCACTAGCCACTTTTAATGTGAGAGAGTTGTATTGTATGTAACCTGTCGATTTTTGTGGCCTATTTTTTCTCGATTTATGGGTTTTCGGCCGTTAGAGGGTTTTGTTCACTTTAGGGAATGTTTGGCAATTTGCATAGACCGTATGAGAATCGATGTTTATGTGAATTCTTTTGAGTGTCAAAAGGGATTTACCACTAATAATAAGGTTTGACACTTATTTGTAATACGGAAATTTTTAAGAAGATGAAAAGTGGGTGGCGACGGATAACCTAAGCGGCAACTATTTCCATAGTTTTATTTTGTTCCAATTGCACGTTCTTAATTCTAATTTGTAATTAGCCCATAGAACAAACTTGATAGGTGGTTTCCGTATGTATATATATATATATATATATATATATGTTTACCAACACCTGTTTCTCTGCGTGTACGTGGGAAATATAAATACCCAACTTTTCTATTATTTTGGGCAGAGTCAACAAAGAGCCCCGAATTGGTCTACACCATTCCACTCGCCCAAATAAATTTGCTTTGTATTGTATTGTATTTTATGCCATGCCTTGTAAAGCTTTGAGGATCCTTATAAATCAACTTGCCGAATAAGACTAATGATATCCACTAGACTAGGGGGTGTCTGATATCTCTTATTTCAAATGGGGTTTTTCAAAATCAAATTAAAATGTTATTTTTCTAATCGATGCTTTTACGATTCAGACACTTATTTTAAATGCTATTATCTCTAACTTATTTACAAAGTAATTCTCTTATATTTTAAATTAAAAATGTTATACCAATAATATTATACTTGCATTTGTTTAAATGATCCAATAATAAATAACTTACAATATGTTTTTTTATTAAAATAAAAAATTTAAGTTCGATTTCTCTTCTCTCAAATTAATAAAAAAAAAAAAAAACAATAGTATACTCTGCTCCAACAGCATTGTTCCCTAGCTGTGTTATAAAGTGTTCTTGGGCCACAAAATGACAAATAATATACTCTAATTTAAGATATATCTTTGTATTGGACCGTATGATTGGGCTACCTATGGGTCGGTTGAAACTTGATTTGATTTATATCTCTTAATTCTTGATTACAAGGGTTGGGAAGATTTTTACGGTATTGACAATAAGATTATTTATATTTATTATATTAAAAGTTAAACATCATCATCCTTAATCACCCTTAATTCTCTTTTTAATAGGTTAACCTACTATTTAAATAACAGCTTATCTCTAAATACTATACGGGTAGTAAAACAATTCTTAGTTAAGTATTTAAATTTGGATAATTAATTTATTGAGATGGATTTCTTTTCTTTTTTTTTTTTGTAGTTTATAATAAAATTGCAAAAAGTAAAAGTATAAAGCCATATTCTTTAAAATAAAATGTCTATATTTCAAGAAAAATATGTTCCTTAATAATTAGAATGTAGAATTAACAATTCAGAAATAAGATTAACATTTTATTATTTGTTTCTTTTTGTTTGAAAAGGAAATTTTTCATTAACATTTTATTATTAATAATAAAAAAATTAATTGTCATGTTGTTAAATAAGGTTAGTGTTAGTTAATTTTGGTATTGCGAAAAAGTTAATTAAAAATTATTGGGATATGATTTAAAGAGCAAGTCAAGTTTGTTGAGTGCGTAAGGATTAAAGACGGATGCGAAAGGAGACAAAAATACAAGTGGCAATGCCCAAGTGTGGGAGCTAAGTTGTGGGCGCCGCGGTGCCCCAGACAACACCTGAGCGTCGTAGCGCCTAGGCAAGATGGCCCAGGGCTGCGGCCCTCAGCACGGAAAAGTGTTTTCCAAATTATTTTCATCTCTCACTTACTTTAGGATTATCTAAAATGACTCTCACACGTTTAGAGTTAACTTAGGTCATCCTAAATCTTATATAAAAACTTTCTATTGACTTGTAAACACATCTTAGTAATATCTTAGTGATTTTGGTAAGATCTTAGTGATTAAACACAAATCTTTGTGATTATAACTTATTTTATGATTTTTAATGAGAGAAACCTCTTGTTGGCAAGAGAGTGGGTTTTTTTTTTATAAAACGTATAATTTGTGAGTACTTTGAAATTTAATAATAAAAGTGTAATCTTGATCCGTCATAGACGTAGGCAAGTTATCAAACCACATAAATTCGGTGTATTTTTCTTCTATCTTTCTCTCTCTAAGTTTCTTTATTGCTTGTTTCTATATAATATTGTTTGAGATATTTACTTATTTGATTGTTTCTACTTTAACAAATATAAAATTATCAAAACTTAATAATCAAAGGTTGTGCCTTATAAAAAAAATGTAATGAAAGGTTATTGCCTAATCTTATAATAAATGTAAGATTACATTAAAGATACCACACAAAGAGAAAGAGAGAAAAAAAAATAATGATAGAAAAAATTAGAGGGGGAAAAAATAGATTCAAGATGATGCAAATTATATGAAAATGAAGTTATGATATATGAATTAAAAATATAAACTTAATATTGTAATTTCATATATATGATCCGTGTTTGTTTAGAAATAATAAGAGATATTTTTATTTAACATTATGAAAATGATACATTTTATATTTCATATTCTTACTTATAGTTTACAAAATTATGTTCAATTTCTTACAATCTAATATAGATTTATTAAATTTTTAAATAATTTAAGATTTTTCCCTCTAATATTAAGTTATATTTAACAAATTTGACATTATAATTTGATTAAATTTTTTGAGTTGATTTATGTAATTTAAATTATTTTACAAATATTACGTGTCATTTATTAATTTTTTGTTAAAATTCTTTTTTATGCCAAATATACAAGCTTGATGTTGATTTATAAAAAAAACCCTAGTTCAGAAATTCAATTGTGCTAGTCCTCTTTCATGATTGTAAAAATAGGTATAATCAAAGATAGAACAATGCGAAAAAAAAAAAAGAGGATAAATATAAGAAAACATGATCGAGATATGAACAATAATAATAGAGCTATAGATATACAAATCATGCCAAAAAGAAGCTTTTATTGAACAATAATGGAGAAAAGGTGAAAGTACTATACCAAATCTTGTGGAAGACCATAAGAGAAAGGCACTGAAAAGTGCCCAGGAAACTTTAAAAAAAAAAATGTTGAATATAAAAAAAAAAGTAAAAGAGAAAAGCGCTAAAACAAGAAAGACAAATCTTAGGGATAAAAAGATAGTTAAAAGTAAAAAGTGGAACAAATGGGTCAATAAACCTCCTTTTATAGTCTAAGTAAAATTAATGGCTAGGATCCGTTTAAATTTACTAGCCGTTAAAATATTATTACTTTAGATTGGTAAAATAGTTAATAAATTTGAATAAAGAAAAAATTCATAGAGTAAACGCAATAAATTTATTAATTGCGCACTATAAACGGTAAAATAATCTTTCAAATCATGTAATTAGTCAAGTAATATGACAATAAAAGAGCAGTAGTAGCTCTTATGATTAACGGAGTTAAATGTTGAGGTGTAAAAATTTAAAAAGACTTAAGCTTAAGTTCATATATATATTCAAGTACGTCAAGTCAAATATCAAATAAGGTAGGGCATGTGAACTCAAATTATTTTATAAAACATAATTTATAAATTATAATTTGAAAAACATAAAGTTAAATTAAGTAAGACAAAAAAAAAAGTATGTGGATTCATACGTTAAGATTCACTTAAGGAAAAATTAACTTAAAGTAAAGGTTTATGTAATTAATAAAAGAGTGTTTTATTCAAAATAAAATTAATGTGTACATACTTTTATTTGGCAAATTCTTTTTTCTTTCTTTTTTAATTAGAGAAAAACTCCTTAAATAATTTATATTTGAACAAACTAAGAGACTAAATAAAGAGTCTTGACTTCATATAAAATTTTAATCTTATAAAAACTTTTTTTAACATATAAAAAAGTCCCATGATCAAATTATTTTTGCCCCAACTCGTTAAACACATTCAACTTGCCTCTTTTTTTTTCAATCCCTCTAAAGTTTTCTGTCATCTACTCTCAAAATTCAGCATCTCTATATATTTTAAGGCCCAATACATAGAAATCTATTTTTAATACTCTTTTACAATATATTTAAAATTGGAGTTTAGTACGGTTTAAAACTCTAATCTTGTGTCATACGCAAAACACATCAAACAAATTTAAATTACTTACAATAATTTTTAAATATTTTTATAATAATTATAAATTTTTTTATTTATTTATTATGTAATCGTAACTCTCATATCTCTTACATGTCAATGTAAAGTTTATTAAGATAAATAGCTTCCACCTAAAATTGGAAAACAAATTACTTCGGAGAGGCACAATAAACTTACAAACACAAAGAAATTGAGATTTATTATTTAGGCCTCGACCGTTGCGTCCATATCAGCACAACACCACAGCAGCCAATCTTATTATGCTATGTCACGGTGTCCCATCTAAACACTTGTCCATGGGTTAAATAAATTTTAAATTCATTTATTTATTTAATAAAGAAACGATATACATGCCATTCGTTACGTGGAATGTAGAGTTCATTTGCAGATATTTCTGAGGAGAGGAGGCTATTAATAGTACGGAATTTGGAAGGGATATATAACATTGTTTTTAATTTATTTTGTTAACTACGCAATAATATAACTTTTGTGCATATTTATTATAATTTGTCACCAAAATAGAGATTTACCATATCATAAGCCACATTTATATAGCTGAATTTGAGTTATAAAAATAAGAGAAATTGCTAATTACTCTTTGAATTTTAACGTAATTACTATTCTTTTTTCTAATATTTTGATAATATATTTTAGTCTGATATAAGTAATTCCTAGAAAAGGGTAATTTTAGAGCCTTCGTATATACATAACGAACAAAAGAGTCTGAAATATTTTTGAATTTTAGAACAGAAAATGATTATTATTAGATGCTACTGAGTATAACTAGCAATAATTTTGTGAGGCTCGTTAGGATTATAAGTGAAATCGAAACAATTTTACTTCCCATTTGCATATTTGCTCAAATTGGATATTAAAAGAAAAACCAAATCAAAAGATTATATATTCTTTTTGAAATTATACACGATATTCCAATTTTATGTTTGGTAAGAATTTCAAATGCATGTTGGATCCTCACCTGTACCAAAATTCAGAGCACATTTAGATCACGTAAGTCTGCTGCTGTCCGAAGTTTATGGTTACTTCAACAATGTTAGGGAAAAATAAATTAATAAGAAAATCATTTGAATTTACACATGGAATTCAAATAATCACATCGACGGCATTTTGGTCTCTCTTTACAGCATCCGTTGCCAAAGCATGAATGTATAACTATACAAAATTGCAATCATCTTAGACCTGCATACACAGTAAATGTCAGCTCTTCAATAAGAGAAATATTCCAAACATCCATAATTTAATTCATCTGACAACCAGAAAAGTTTAACCAGCGATTTTTTCTTTTAAATTTCATTTTGGATGAATAATGATTTTTGCCCATTTTGGTCATCAGCAAAAAGAGAACAATTGGATTGTTTAGAAGATTAATCAAATTATAAGGACGTGAAAATTAGTAATTATTCCCAGGATACATATTGCTAGAGAATGTAAAGAGTTCCATTGAGAAAAACGAAAAGCAGATTTGAATTAATTACCTTGTATAAATTTCAAGTTTATCCTAGATATTGAAGCAAGACTCCATCATTCCCTAACACGAATCCCTTCTTTTCATTGATAAACCTGTAAAAGTAAAGAAAATAATATCAATAAACTTGAAAATGCATCTAAATTTGAGGTGAAACAACAAAAATCATTTGACAGTTTGGGGCAGTGGCTTGATGGCTTAACATTCAGAAGAAAAAGTTTTGGCAGTAGACATCCTCTTTGTTTTTAGTTAATAATTTTGCTTATTGTCAACTCAACGTATTAACAGGTTTTTGCACAGCCCAATTGCGACCAACAAAATGTAATTTAAAGCACAGTTTGTTTATACTCTTGTTTGGTGTGACGGTGACAGAGGAACAAGCCAAATACTAAAATACTAACACTGACTGACCGTCATTCTTTGTTTATAATTTAATTTAATTTAATTTCACACTTGAAAACCATAAGATTAAAGAGCATTGAGAATCCATCAAAAATCAGACAGCCAAGTATAGAGGAGATCTCAAAGTAAGTGCAGGAGAAAATGCACCTAAATTTTATATTTCGAGATGTGAATATCAAATAAAAGATAAAATGCATGGTGGGATTTCAATACAATACTCACTTCACTGAGTAAAGATTTGCAGCAATATTGTCGGCTGCCCTGTCTCGGACCCATGTCTTGCCACCATTGGTAGTTTTCAAGAGAACCCCGCTACCACCAGCTGCCCAAGCCTCATCCTACACAATGCAAGCATTACATGTAAAAATTCTGACTGAAGCCTATAATTGTATCATAGTAGCAGAAGAATATCAGAAATAAAACTTGGCAGCTCCCTAATTGGATTAGATTATGGAAGGTAAACCCAGATGAATAATAATAATAATAATTATAATTATTTTGTTTTAACTGCAGATGAACTATTTTTAAGACTACTCAAATGCGTCTACCCTTAGTCTTGATTTCTTCCAAGAATGTTGATTCACCAATTATAGACTCACAACAAGGTCCAACAAATTTCAAATTTCAGTACTGCTTTCAAATTACTCATTGAATCCCCTGTTCCCCCTTTCTTTTGGCATCTTCTGTTCTAACAACTTGTAATACCTAATGTATACAAACATCTCTACTGGAAATGCATTTTGTTGAAAATTTACAATAAATGCACCATTGTCATTTCAATTAAATTAGAATAAAAAAATTGAGGGGACAAATTAATAAACTGACTGGTGATGCACCTAGTCAATCTATGGAAACCACCTGGATCAACATTCTGTATGAAAGACGAGATGAGAAACATGTCATAATAGGATAAGACTGAAAAAACACAAGTGATCATCAAATCAATGTTGGATGACAAGCAAGTGTGCCCTGATGTAATAGCTAGAAACTGACTCCAAGGATTTCATTAGGAGAACACCATCTTTCTTAACCTAAAAGAAAAAAAAAATTCCATCACAAGGGTAACTAATGTTGTCACGAGATCCAACTCAGTTTATCTTTTCCATTTATTAACAATATGTAAGCACAAATTATCATGAACATAATAAATGATACGTGGGCGACTAAAGACCAGAAGCCAATTAGTCACCAGTAAAAAATTTAAGCTCACGTTCTCCTTTCAATAAGCTAACTAGCAAATTTTAGAAACAAATAATAAATTAAAGAGGCCTTTGATTACCTCAGAAAGACTTTGGCTTCACAGTTCAACTTTTATTATCAGAACTACATGTCAATCATCAAAAAGAAGGGAAGAGAACAACTTAAGACTATTGTCATAAAAAAGGAAGAAAAGAGAAAAAAAATTAAGCATTCTTCCTAAATGATGAGTGCATTGGAGGCCCCATTAAAGAAGTGAGTGAACTTCCAAGCAGCAGTTTGAGCTAACATACCACATGAAATTAATCCAATCTTAATTGAGCCAACATGAAAATATTCTTCCTAAAATTTATCCAGGCATACTGAACCAAATTATCACATGAAAATACATACAGCATGTCACTCGCAACAAAAAAAAGTAAACAGCTCATATTCCTTCTCAATGAGAAATTACCTTTGAACGGTACCCAACATCAAGAATGCCAAAACCACGACTCTGTACAGGGACTTCTTCAAATTCTTCCGTTAACTACAACATTAACCAGCAATGCTTCAACAATAAGTAAAAGGACAAACTGATGTGGAGTAGGTATCAATGACAAGAAACATACACGCGCAAATAAACAAATATGCATAGATACAAGTATAGTTATACTGAAGGGGAAACAATAGAACATGGAAAATGGGGAACTTTACTACAAAATAGGAAAAAATTTATGACCTCTTGAATGACTGATAAAACTTATATGTTAGCTACAATTTCTTCACTAGCTTTAAATACACGACTGACAATGCAAAACAATACCAAACCAATCCACAAAAATATTAAATGAACCACAAATTGAAAGACCCTTCAGTTTAGAAAGAAAAGGAGAGACCGATTTAAATATAGATTATAAAGAATTTAATGCAGGCACATGGTCAAGGCATTGCTAAGTTCTAGAGTAAACAACATCTAGGTCCACGTAGAGCATATCTGGTCGGAATTAAAGATGGTTGTTAGAGAATTTGTTGCAAAAATTGTATTTCACTCTTGCAACTAAAATTTAAGTTAGAACACCTTTTATATCCCTAAACGATAGGAAACCTAAATGCATAAGCATTAACCTAAATAGAAAAAAACTTATTCACTAAGAAACCTAATATAGCACTAAGTTACAAAAAAATAAAATTATATCCCATAATGGTACTCTTTCAGATACTTCACATGACTATCTATCTATCTCACTAAATTCTTAGATAAACACACACACACACACACACAAAAAAAAAGCAGAAGAAAAATAGTGATAAAATAAAATCTTCACTGAGGAGTTCTTTTCAATTATTTATACTTTTGATGTTTGTCCCTTCTGCCCTATCCCATAATTAACTGAATTATGTATGTGTTGCTTCTGCAAACATAAATAGACTAAATTATCGATAATGTCTATCTTCTTTTCTTTTTTGACATTTCTTTAAATCTTTTATGATCTCATAGTTTCCATTCATCGAAAAATGAAAAGTTATTGTTCCATTCTGTTTCTTAATAATTTCACATTTGTTTTCTTACCCAAAACCAAACTTTAGGCAAATGAACACCTTACTGTCCACAGGCTCTAGATTATCCAAGGAATCAAAATAAGGTTTTCTGATGATAAGTATCAGATATGAACAACACTTAACAAGGAACATACTTACCCCTGTGCCCTTACTGAGATAAAGTCCCCCTCCACGAACAAGAAGCCAAAGACCACCATCAGCCCTCCATCCCATGTTCTGGATTCTTCTTGCAACTGCCCTGTTATGTGGTTGCCAAAAAGCCTACAATAGTAAAAAATAATCGTAATAAATAATAAAAAAAATAGCATAAAAGGGGGAAAAAAGAGGTAAGTAATGGCTTGCAGTCAACATGCATGAAACAAATGCTGGATATTTTAATGAGAAAAGCTTATGGATATTGAAAAAAATGAACTCTTGTAGGTTGTTGTACTAATAATTTTGACAAAGTGCCCTTTCAGATACAGGAAAGTACTATGATAAAACATGAAATAATTATAGACACTGGAACTGTAATCCTGCCAAATTGCTCAAAGGAACAAATGACACTTAATGTATGGGATAAAAATAAAATAAAATAAAATTGACCACAAATTTGCGAGAATAATTCTCAATCTCTATATTTTTCTCTAGAATTTACAAGTATTTATAGGCTACAAATACAACTTATAAAGGAAAGAAAATAAACCTTACAGAAATAGGAATCCTTATATTTACAAGACAAGAACTCTTAGTAGTTTAACGTCCTCAACTAAAAAAACCAATTCTATATATGACTAAAAACCTATTTTTCACAAAAATAACCAGAAATAAGAAGGTTTGACCATGAAAATCAAGCTCTTAACAGAGAAAAACTATGGATAAAAGGAACTAGCATTCATCAAGAAAGCCAAAAATTTGACCATCTTGTATCTCCAAACCCATTATTTTTACAAGAATTTTGCAATACATAACTTACGCTCTCACTCTCACAATTCATTCTAACAATGCGCATAATGTATAATCCACTTAAGCACATTTTGTTTAGGAATAAGTAATATTATGTGCTTTAAATTTAATTAGAATAGGATTGAAATGTGATGTAGGACAATTTGGAAGCTTTTATATTTTCTTATTTAAATTATTACGTTCTCTTATTTTTTAGTTGGACTTGTCTTATTTAAGTTTTTGTATTTGGGTTAGTTTTGTTGTTTTATTTAAATTAGGATTTCAAGTAATTTGTCTTATTTTAGTAGAATTAGAACTAATAATCTATAAATAGGCTTGTAATCTCCACTATGTTTCAAGTTTTCAATAATAATATTTCTTATTCATTAATTTACTTGATAGTATCTAGACATCACATTTGTAATTGATGCAGTCAATCAGTATATGCAAAATCCAGAGAAACTTCATTAAGGAAGTTATGAGTAGGATTCTCAGATAAGCAGACAATTGAGATAGGAGACCTTTACAAAAAAGGTAGTGTTGACCTGAAAATTTGGTGAACTCCCGAGTCAACGAGTTAAATTTATTTATTTTTTGGAAACGCTTTGATAGAAACAAAAAATAAAGATGAGGAAGAAAGAGAGGGTGACACAAGATATATAGTGGTTCAGCCCAATTCGGGCTTACGTCCACTTTGTATCAAGGTGTTTACAACAAGGCTCCATGGCCATTACAAAGAGTAAAACAAAAATACGTAGTGTAAAGAAAAAGTAATCTTCTGTGTAGGGAGAGCCCCCCCTCTCTAAAGAAAAAGGTCTTCTTTATATAAGGGTAGGTCTAGGTCTTCTTTAGGAAGGCCATTAGATCTATCTTTTTATTTATATATATTACTAAAAAAAAGTCGATTCCATTCAACGTTTGATTCAAAGAACTACGCTTAGCGCCACCCACCCCCCTAATTTGCTCATGAAACGGCTCTGCTGCAATAAATGGCAGAGGGTCTGTAGTACCCAAAGCACTGGAGTGATCCAATAGCTGGGAAAGGTGCCATGATTGCTGCCATAATAGTCATGATTGCCTCCCCATAATGATTGCTGCTATAATTGTCCTTTAATTATCTTATTTGTCATGATTGCCTCATTATTAGAGTTTGACCCAAAATCTATAGGGGAATCCACAAGTTTTTAGTATTAACTTGTTAATACTGAAAATTTTATTGTTATTTTCATGCTGCCAGATTTTACCCTTAGATTTCGGGCTTTTGATTCAGGAGTGTTTAAAAACTGTTGATCGGAAAAAATAATTTTTCGGGCCAACGAGTTTTGAATTTGTTTTGATGCAAGAATCAGCACGCTGGACTTCATCTTACTAGGCCTGAAAGCTGAAGTCTGAATATTTCTCTCTCTACTTGAGAGAGCAAGAAAAAGTCGAAAATATGTTGAATGCAGAAAAATGCTGAAGCCAGAATGTAGAATTTTGTACTAAAAGAAATCTCTCTTCTCCCTTGTGGTTTTTTCACCTATTTATAGCATCGGTCTTTAGGGAATATTCCTTGTGCTTATCTTCATCGGTGTTGTGGTTAAGTTAGTCTTAGTAATTTTTGGGTTATCCTGATCTCTTGGCGTGATTTGAGGAATTCTTTCCTAAAGACATCATAATTCTTCTCCCCTTATAATTTTATTTCCTTTATAATGCTGATTTTCCTCTTTAAACTCATTTCCATAACAAGCCTGATTGCTTTTTACTCGGCTCGACGGCAATCTGGTTTTACTTCTGCTGTGACAGCAGTTCAGCATCTTTTACCAGGCTGGTCTCTCTTATAACGCGCTTGATCTCTGCTGGTCTAAGTCTTGTTTCTGTTCTCGTTGTAGTACCTAGTCAGAATGTATAAGTTGTTCGGCTCCGGGCTAACCTAGTACTTTTACCAAGCCGATTTCCTTGTTCACCTTGGTTGTGAGGAAGTTTCTGATCCTGGTCGGCTCGGTCGGGAGTATGGAAGGCTAATGTTCAAGTGGTCTGGACTAAGCGACCAAGCAGGTTTCATGTTCGAGGTTCATCCTTAGGCTTGGTTTTGATATCTCCTTGTGATCCCTGATGTCTTGGGCTTGGGCCTTCAAGGCTGGCCCATAAAGGGTTGTCTTGAAGGGTTAATCTTTCATGGGCCTGTAAGGGTTGAGCCTTATGAAGATTTTCAGGGAGGAACATATAGCATATTGGATACAGTGAGTTTCCTTGATGTAGATTGGGCTGGATCCAAAATCGAAAAACAACCTACCAATGGCTACTGTACCTTTCTTAGGAATAATCTAGTGACCCGGAGCAGTAAGAAGTGAAAATGTTATATCTAAGTCTATTGCTGAAGCAAAATATGATGCTATGGCTCATACAACTTATGAGGTCACGTGGTTAAAATAAAAGAGCTTGGTATCGATGTAAATAGGTCCTATATAATTAACTGCAATAATCAAGCTGCTACATATATTAGTGGGGGAGCCAGAAATTCTGGTCACCAAGGGCAGAACAGTAATAGCAAGGAGCATAAGGGGTAAAACAGTAGAAACAAGGGAAAAATAATAGAAATAGTAAGGGCAAAATAATATGAATAACAAGTATTTTAAAAGAAAAATTTTGCTCACACTCGTGTCTATGTAGCTTCACCACTACATACATAGAGAAAAATCTAGTATTTCCTGAGAGGACTAAGCATATAGAGGTGGGCCATCACTTTATTAGAGAGATCATAGGTTCAGGTGAAGTTACTCCAAACATCCAGTCCAAAGACCAAGTTAGGGATATCTTTACCAAAGTTGTGTACAAAAGATTTTATGGTATCTTTGTATCTTTGAAGGGGAGTGTTAAGAACAGATTAGGAAAGGATTAGGATGTAGTTAGTTGGTACCTTCTAAGACTTGTATTATTGTTTCCTAGTAGTATTACTATTTCCTCATATTCTCTTTGGATTTTTGCCTATATAATACTGTACTGACTCTTAGAACATACAGAAATTTTCTTCTCTTCCTTTGTACTGTTAAAACTTTCTACAATTGTTCACATTAAAAGATTAATCTGCTAACAGTTATTATATTCTACCTTAACAATATTTATTTCATGTCAGCATTCTGCTGTGACAGTGGTAAGCTGAGGGTCATATATGTATCATTATCCCAATGTTAATTTTTTAGCAATGCACGGAAAAAAATTGTCTTCATGCATCTAAATAAGATAGATAAGTTCCATGAAATATATCAAGGCAGCATAAAATAATTATGTAGGAAATCTAAATGAAGAACCACACCTGCCCTGGCTCCCAAGTTAGATAGAAGTTACCACGGCTTGATACAGCAACATAATTTCCATTTGCAGAGCGATTAACAGTATTAAAAGTTCCTGTATAATAGCTTGCACCACTAATACCACTAGAAACTGTTCTGCAAAAGCAATGAAGCTATTTTAATATCTTGCTTGTTTGAAACCAGCTTCCATTATGCTTTATCTTTGATATCTTGGCTCTACAGGTCAATTTTTGAAGATAGATGATCTTAGAGCAATTTAGCTTCTAAAATGGTTCAGATAATAAATTATGTTCGATTGATAAGAATTGACCAAGCATGACACATAGAAAAAGAAACATAATTAACAACAAAGTTTTTGACAAAATTAAATTAAAGGATAACAATACTACAATTTTCAGGAACAGCTTCCTATTCATAGAAGTTGGAGTGAAAGACATTTTTTACTAATGATATGGTAATGAGTGACAGTCTGGCTTAAGAAGATCAGCTAAATATCACTGTCATTGTACGAAATCAAAAGCTCCTAGTTACAAATTCTTACAATAAAGTCAATAAAAATGTCAAGCTTAATATAAATGGAGACAGTAGTTGTATGAACTATAAACGGGGCTAGAAGTTTTGAAGAAATAGTAGGAACAGAAAATATGGGTAGATGAATCCATATTTAACTGATAGGGGAATGGGTTTAGGCATTTTTGGAACTAATTCCAGAAAGAATATCAATATGGATATATAGCTTGATTCATAAACTAAGAGAAGGTTGAATCTCATTTCAGTGCAATGCAGAGAATATAGCTTCTACTTAAAGAAACAGCAGTGAATTAAATATGCAATCAGGATATCTAAAAATTGGAGAAAAGAGAGACAGGAACAATTGTTAATGTATACTTATTCATTAGCTATAATTTCAGATAAAATGGAATACAACAGTATTTGCCGAACAGGGCAAACAAAAGTTGAATAATTAAGACTATTAATGACTAAAATCAGAATTATTTAATAAACTATAAAGTCCTACTAGGATTTAACAACTTTTACACAGTATTAACAGTCAGACTATATTTTAGGCAGAAATATACCTGTTAAGAGTTGCTGAAACAGTCTCTTGAACAGCAGCTCTCCAATTATAGCCCCTATTTGATGTTGTATATATTGCACCTTGGTCAGTCACCATCTCTGCACTCTTTTCTCCAGTGGCCTTTATATACACCTGCAAAAGGTGGTACAGAATCACCTATTCAGCATTTTCATAACAATGGTCCTTTTGTTAGATGAAATGCAATGCTACTTAATGACCCAAAGTTCCAATTTACAGTTTCTTTTTCTCCTTTAATTTTTTTCCTTCTTCTTTTATTTTCTACATTCAATCACTACCCCAAAATTCAACAAACATTGATAAATATCACCACCAGTGGTCATATAACATGTTGATTCCAACAGTGGCTCTTATTTAAGTGACTGCAGAAACAGCAAAAAACTTACATGTTGCTTCCCTTCTAATATTTTACATTCAAATTCTACCTACAACTTAAGATACAAGACATACCATATCTCTGGGAAGTTGAGCACTTAATGGTATGCGTTCCCAGCTTTCTCCAGCATCTGAAGTATACAATAAAATTGCAGGTTTTCCAATAATTCATCCCTCCTTCCCTGTGAAGCTAATGGAATTAAACCTATAGTTGAAATCTTCCTCCTCTGCTGAGGGTATTGATCGTGGAACCCAAGTGTTTCCACCATCTTTTGTCTCCAAGAGAGTTTGCCTGGTTCCCAAGAGAAAGCCTATCATCATGCCAACCAAATATCAAATACATTTAATTGAAACAAAATGGACATTAGACATTATAAGAAAGAAAAGTAAGAAAAAGAAAATCAACTACACATAACTCCAGTTTAAGCACCATGTAATGTATGGCGTTGAAAACAAAAATATGCAACTATAGAGTCCCCATCTGTATGATTATTCCTCAACCTGTGTCAAAGTCATTTGACTAAAGAATCCCCACGTTGATCCTGTAACAAAAGTTTGCTCACGAGTAGGCAACTTCATTAGACCTTAAAATACAATCGTCGGTCAAGGGACTATCAGTCTTAAGTTTTTGGGGGGTTTAAGGGGAACTTGATTTAAAATTAACAAACATATTAGTCCCAGTACACGAGCTAATTTCATAGCATAAGGTTTGTAATTCCAAACTACTATTAGTATAAACGAAGAATGACAAACAAAAGAAACTACATGTATTAAGATTTGACTGTTGAATTTACAGGAAAGATAATCAATTCGAACCCAAAAAAAAAAAACTCACACACACGCGCGCACACAAGAAATGGGGCAATTAATCACGAAGTGAAACTGAACTGACCGTGGTTGGGGTCATCAGGGACAAAACCGATGTCAAGAAGCACAACACCAGGATCAATGGGAAGGGACACTGTCTCCCACGCAGATAGTGTTTCTTCTGACTTGGCAGGTTGTTCGTTAAGGGCGGTAGCTAGTGATAGAGATAGCGATAGCGATGCCGTAGCTGTTTGAGATACGAACTGTCTGCGATTGAGTGATGACGACGACGACGATGATGAAGAATAGGAACAAGCTCTGGGAATGAAACGAGGCTGAGGGTGCCCTGTTGTAGTTGGATTCAAGCGAGGAGCAAAGAGAGAAGTAAATGATGGCTTCAGCATGGTTCGCTCAGTCGTAAACTAGCCATTGCTTAAATCGTTTTTGTCTGTTTGATGCTGAGAGGAGAGGTGTGTGGAGGACACTTTCTGTCCCGAATTATGATGGCGTTGGTTATCAACGGCTTCGCGGGCGCCTCAAATCTTTAAAAAAACCACTAATAAAACTTCTTTATAAATTTGCAAATGGGTTGTCACAAATGGAAATGGATCTACCTCAGATAGATAGTACGCTAGCTAGCTTAGTGTGTCATAGGTGTACGGACCTCTACTAAATGCTCGTTTGACATAAAAGCATCTCACCACTGCCTCTGTAACTGTAAATCACCCAACTCCATTTTTATCTCTAAATTTTCTTTTAAATAATTTTTATTTGATTTAGGATGTTTGAAATTTTTTTTTTTAGTAAAAACGAAAAAACAATTACCTAACTTAATAATAACTCTTTCAACGATCAATCTTTCTCGAGCATAAAATTCTAATTTTTAAATTATCTAATTCATTTTCCAATCAAATTAAAAACATAAATAAATAACTCAAATCTTAGTCAATGATCAACTTAAAAATATTCAAATATTGTATATTATATAACAACATCACATTTCTCCAACAAAAGTTTAGCCAACTATAATTAAGCACAAATCTTAAACAATCCAAAATTTCACAAATGAAAATATATTTAAAACAACACCACAATTATAAACTTCAAATTAAAAGAAATAAAAAAGAAACTAGGTTAAAGATATTCATTTGGGGCTGCAATCTTCATGAATTTTTAAGATTATTGAGATTCTAAATTTTCAAAGTGTCTTTTTCTCTTTAGGATTCTCTAAATTTTTGTGCTATCTCCTCGTTAGCAAATTAAAACATTTGGCCTTTTTTTTATAAATACAAAGTTAAGCTTTTAAAATTAGGATACAAAAATAGAAGATTATTTGTTGCTAATTTTTATGTTTTAAGGAGGCTGAACTTGATGCCAAGCGGCACTATTTATTGTTTATAATTATAATTTATTTTTTATTGTTACTGTTTAATTTATGCATTTTGATCTCTGTTTTATAATTTTGTGTATTTTTTTCAAATATTTTAAATAATTTCATTAATTTTAAATTTATAAAATAACATTAACACACATTAAAAAAACTGCATGTTCATATTTAAAATAAGTAAATTCACTTATCATTTTAGCATAATAAGTTGTGTTAATCCTAAAAGATGATAAATTTATTTTCAATGATTTAGTAGATAATAATTTTTCAAAATTAAAGTGTTTGTATTTTGATATTTATGTTACATATCATTAAAATAATATATTTTATTACTTTATAATTTAAGAGCCACATCGATAGTTGATACTCTCAAGATATAAACCCATCTTAAGATTAACAAATTTTTTGTGAGTGGATACATATATATATATTATTTTATATGATTTTAATACTGCAGTTTATGAAATTAATTGCACGTTATCAAAAAAAATTTATTCATAATTTATTTTTTATAGATAAATAATTATGCTAATTAGTTATATTTAAAATACTTTAAGAATTTATTATAGTATAGCTTAAAATTACATTAAGTACAGAAATATTTATTTTAAAAAAATTATGCCTCAATGATATTATATTGTAGTTTCCATCAAATGTGTACCCTCCTTTTTAGTTTGTTCTGTCCGAGTGATGCAGTAATTCTGTCAAGTTAGATCAGCTTAAATTCTCCACTATGTCTTTATGTGAGTTACTTCGTTAGATTAGACTAACTTTTCTCCTGGTATAAGTTTGGTATTATTTCAAAATATATGCATATATATTTACTCTTAGTATTATGTTATGTTTATTCAGTTTTAGTACAAATTTTATGATAACTTATGCTTTCAAATTTTTAGATTCGTAGTATTTTGTTATAATTTTTAGTTTTAGCATAATTTTATGATAACTTATATTTCTAGTACAAGTTTATTGATTACTCAGTACACAATTTCATAATTATTTTATATTATATATTTATATATATACATTACATATAGTATTATTTATTCTTAAAATATTATTAAGAAGCTATTATTTATAGTACATAAAAAGTATATAATATTTTTAGATTACATTCATTCACTGAGCCACAAGCTCATTTTTTTTTTTAAATTTCTTATTTTCTCAAGTTGTCAGGAATTCGTACAATGTGATACAGCCTTCACATTTTAAAGTCGACCCATAACACACAAACTACATGAGTTATTATATTTAGTATATTTTTGTTGAGGCACATAGTCCTGTCTCATTATATCAAATATAATGAGTATAAAGCATGTTAGTACCGTATCATTATAGGATCCACCTCAACTTCTTAAGAAGGCTTGAGATCGATTTTATCAATGAGTTTAGTACACAAAGTTAAAACACACAACAAGTTTATAATCGGTACAAGTTTGATAAAATATTGGCAAATACTTATTATTTTAAAAAGAAGATCAAATGATGTTGCTTTGGTTATATCCCTAAATAAAAAATTGAAAGAATAATTTCCATTTCTTTTTCAATCCATCAATTGTTCTCACTCTAACTTGTCATACAAACGTCGTTTCATAGGTTTATCACTTTTGATTCTCTATTCTAAAAAAATTAGTGGCTCACGTTTGTTAATTGTTTTTTTTATTCTCAAACAATATATTTTTTAATCTTCATGTTACTGACATTACAATATTTAAATAAATAATATAAATATTTTAAGAGAGATAGGTTGATTTATTTGTTTAATTTTTAGTTTATTTTCTTCACATAATGGAGATTAATAATCACTTTATTAAACTTTTATATTTATTTTTTTCACATGACGAAGATTAATAACCATTTTATTTTACTCTTTTAATATTAATTTATTATCGGCTTAACTAGTTGCTAAATTAGCTTATTTTAAAATTATAATATTGTTAATGTTGTGTGCATGTGCACCGTGCTATAAATAAATATATGCATTTTAAATATTTTAAAAAAAATAACATATTACGCAGTGGAATTAATATAATACATATTAAAATGATCTCATTACACTAATGAGATTAAGAGACTTATCTTTAAAACGTATTTTTAACAATTCTAGTTAGGGATGTGGTAGGTTTTCTCAAATTAAAATGATAGCTTTCTTTTTTAAAAAAAATACTGAAACAACTCTTACTTCTAAATTAATCTCTCGGCCACCTTTTTATTTTTTATGTTATTTCTTAACACAAAAATATAAAGAAGCAAAATCACTTTCTTTTTTCGTTCTTCTTCGCAAATAATTCAAAAATTTATAAGCAAAATTTGCCTTACTATTAATTAATTATAAAATTTTAAAATGCAACAATGTTAAAGCATGACAAGACATTTTCAATGCTTAATCAATACTTCAATATGGGTGGCAAAATTCTAAAGCAATTGATAATAAAAATATTGTTACCCCTTATTATTTTTAATTGAATCAAATTCAATTGAAAAGAATTCATTTACTTAGTATCAATTTTGTTGGCCAATTAAGCATGCAATAAATGGCATTGAATGATCACAAAGTTGCCATCGTATTACAAAGTTTTTTTTTTTTTTTGCTTATAAAAAATAAATATATATCGTATAATAATAAAATTACAAATGTTAAATGAAAATAAAGATTATTGTCCGAATATAATTATCAAATGAATTTGATAATTAGTATATACTGTCGATTTAAAAAATAATAATAATAAATATTTTATTTTTAATAATTTTATTTTTTAATGCTTAAATTAATACTTATACAAATTATTGGCACACTTTAAAATATACATTAGATAGATAAAAATATCAAGTCTCACTTAAAATAATTTTAAGTTTAACACTTAAATCTTAACTACTCATCGGGAGACCCTAAAATAAATAAAATGTTGAATGAATGAATTTAAATAAAATAATAATTATTTCATTTAAATGATAGTTATATTTATCAATGACAAATTTAGTACTCATACAAATTATTGACACAATTTGAGGCATACATTAGGTAGATAAAAGTGTCAAGTCTTACTTAACACAATTTTAGATTTAACAATTAAACTTTAGTTACTCCCCGAAAGATTTTAAAATAAATATATATTTTTCAAAAACTTCCCTGAACATTTCGATTTAATGCGCTACCCATGTGCTCAACGTGTATACTTCATATAGTGAGACTCTCTAGACTCACAGTCATTTTGTGTCATGAAACATGTCTGTAAGTCCATAACCGATGCCCCATATACACACACGTTATGGATAATATAAAATTGCGAGTTAAACTATACAAGTTGAGATTAATCCATATATGGACAATCCTTCTATCATTAATATCCTGAAAGAGTGAAGACATAGATCAACAACGTCAAACCCCCCTATTACTCAATTATAAACTTATGTCTTTTGATTTTAATTCTAATAAATAATATATACAAATTTCTTTATAATATTATTTACTCCACAAGAAAATCTTTCTCGGGTTAAATGCTTATGGCCATAAAACTTTTTAGAATACAACCTTAAAGCATCTAAATATTTAACTCACCCATATGAGTTGATGGATCCCATATCTACACACACCAGACTCCACAAGCATCGGACTATACCCAACGATACCCAACGGTCAGACCATAAAAGGTATCTGACATGCGTGAAACCTAAATATGGTGGATCACTCATAAGTCCATTATGGTGCTCAGATCTAGGGACCACGAATACTATTGAACTCGAGAAAACCCTACACTGACAGATTTATAGAAAATCTATTGGAGGTTTTTATTGAGTCTAGTTTAGTATTCAGTCCTTACTAAATACATGTATATCTATACGAGCTTCCATTAAACTCTTGATTTGCTAAGATTAATCATCTGAACAATTCAGATATAGATATATACTGATCTATATTAATTAGTCCACTCAACAAACCTTGCATCGGTGAAAATAGATTAAGAACATTTAATTTGAGAACATATTTACATAATGATATTTTTTAGCAATGCTTGCAACTATTTACAACTATGTCATTGCAAGTATATTCCCAGGTCTTTGTCCTATTTTAAACAAGGTTCTAACTCTTTAGACATAATCTAAACTTCTTCAGATCAATACAATATCCAAAATGTTACAAGTATTTTATCTTAATAAAAATAATTAGCGATTTAATGAAGTATTTATTTATTACATAAGTATGAAAATATAATATTCATACAAAATTGAGATAGCACATTAGCATAAATCCGAACAAATATGTCAATATAAATTTATTTGTAATGCATGTTCTTAAATCTTAAATAAGACATAAGAAAAATAATTTTTGTTTAATTAGATTATTTTATAATTATGCCATTTAGTGTTTGTGTTAATTATTTGATTTATTTTTATTAGTTTTAACTTGAAAATAAATTTAACTTTGATGAGAAGATTTTTATTAAATTTAAATTTGTAATATGATTTTGATTACTATATTTTATAAATTATCTTTAAAACTAATAATATGATTTCATATTTTTTATTATATTAATTTACAACCCATTTAAAATCTAAGAATAATCGGTTGTAGATTTAATAAGAAGTACGCATCCGCTAGAAGTACGCAACCTTTTTTAAATTATAGATTCGAATCACTTATTTTTTTCCCGCTCAGTTATAATATAAGTTCAAAAAATAAAAAATAAATGTTCTCGTCCCTTAAAGATCTAGAGGGAAAAAAAGGTTTAATTGGTAATTTTAAAATCTGAATATCATTATAGGACATCAAAATATTTTTGTAGTAAATTGAGCTTGGTGGATAATGAATATATCTCTTTTTCTTTTCTTTTTAATCAATAAGTTCTGAGTTCAAAATAAACTCTTTTGCTGTAACAAGAAAGTATGATTGTAGATAAAAAAAAATTTTACAAAATTAATATATATTATTTGTAATTCTTATTTCATTGCAACTTAACTAATAATTATAAATGTGATATTTTATTTTACAAATATTCTTTCAAGTTACAAAAATATCATATTGTTAACATGAGAAATGATTTTATGGGTTGACCCAAGTCCAAAGCCCAATAGCTGGGCTGGTCATTATATATGAATGAAATGAATGACGAATGACTTATCTGTTTTTTTTAAAAAAAATTCTTTTTATTAATACAAATAATGTCAATGGTTGGTTTTATCCAATTAATTCCGAATTTCTGTCCCATGGAATGACCTCAATAATGAAATGAACTAATAATCTAATTTTCTTTTACCTCAATAATGAAATGAACTAATAATCTATTTTTCTTTTGAAAAATTAAAAAAAAAAAAAGTCTAAGTTAGGCTACCTGAAGTGCAAATTAACAAAAGCTTCAAATCCACCCAGCACTCTCATTCTTCCATAATTAATAAAATAATAAAGGTCATACATGAACAACAATACAATACAACGTGAGAACCTCTACTCTTTGTCATTTCGAACGTGAAGGCTACAACTATTTGGCCAATCATTACCCAATAACAACATAAATATTCTCATTTTCATTCACATTTGCCATCGTTCTTCTTCTGCAATATGTGTATATAAACACCAACAAAGAACTTGTGCAATAAGCTCTAGGTACTTTGTTTGTATGTATCATTAAACTGGATATATATACTAACTCCAAGAGCAGAGCAATACGGAGTTATGATGATCAGGAGCTTAAGATTTTGTATATTCGTCTTTCTAGTTGGTGTCCCCATCTTCCACTCAGCAGCCATTGCCACAGAATACAACTATGCTGATGCTCTGGACAAGACCTTGTTGTTTTTCGAGGCTCAACGTTCCGGTTAATTGCCGGAGAACCAACGAGTCAAGTGGCGAGGAGACTCGGGTCTCAAGGACGGCTTCCTTCAAGGAGTAAGTAACTTCAGGCACTATATGGTGAACGACTGCACATGTACACAGTACATAAGTGGTGTGATTGTGTAACTTCCCCTGCTTGCTAGATGATTTTTATATTTATTTTTGTCTTTGTTTTGGTTGCGAAGGTGGACTTGGTGGGAGGATACTATGATGCAGGAGATCATGTAAAGTTTGGACTGCCAGCGGCGTTTACCGTAACAATGCTCGCGATGGGAGTTGTTGAGTACAGGAAAGAGATGACTGATTTAGACCAAATGGGACCCGCACTCTGGGCCATCAGATGGGGCACTGATTATTTCATCAAAGCGCATACGCAGCCTAACCTTCTCTGGGGACAGGTAATGACTTTTTCTCAATGCATACATAATTAAGAGCCAGAATGAAATTAAGTTTGGTCACCACCTGCTTTACATTTTCTCTCTCACAAAAAGCAAAATGATATTTGGTGTAAAAATCTTATTTAAGAATCATTCACCACGTCTATTTTTGTCCTGATAAATTTCATTACGTGCAAATATTCATTTTAAAAATGATCAATATAATAGCTTATTGAGGCAAATATTCTCTTATACAGACGTCTAATTTTCAGTACAGAAAATTTTGTTTTTAAATGATATGATAGAATATCAATAGAAAGGGCGTTATTAATAATATGGTTGGGAAAATGCAGGTAGGGGATGGAGATTCTGATCACTATTGCTGGGAACGCGCTGAAGACATGACAACTCCAAGAGAAGCTTTCAAGATTGATCAGTATCATCCCGGTTCAGACCTTGCTGGTGAAACTGCTGCTGCTTTGGCTGCTTCTGCCATTGCTTTCAAGCCTTATAACTCTTCCTACTCCAATCTTCTTGTGCTACATGCAAGACAGGTGAGCACTTGATAATACAATGGCCAGAAGCACTTATGAGTTAGGGATAATACAAAGCATAAGCACTCATCACGTTCTTCAATCTGTTGCATGCAGCTTTTCTCATTTGCTGATCGTTTCAGAGGCTTATACGACGATTCCATCAAGTCTGCTAAGCAGTTCTATACTTCCTCCGGTTACTCGGTTGGCACATTAATTTATTTATTTTTTATATCTTCCATATTCCATTTTAATTTGTTCTGCTGTTATTAAACAACTTGTTAATTAATTAAATGGTGAAGGATGAGTTGTTATGGGCTGCAACCTGGCTATATCGGGCAACTAACGAGGAGTACTACTTGAAATATGTGGTCGACAATGCTGAATACATGGGCGGAACTGGATGGGCAGTCAAAGAATTCTCTTGGGACAACAAATATGCTGGTGTTCAAATCCTTCTTTCAAAGGTATATTTCAAGAATCAAGAGCTTTCATATGATTATATAATTTTCCTTTTTAAGGCTGAATTGGAAGAAAATTTGCTGCAAATTGTTTGCAGTTATTGATGGAAGGACGAGGTGGTGCATATACTTCCACTCTAAAACAATATAAGGCCAAAGCAGATTACTTTGCCTGTGCCTGTATGCAGAAAAATGCTGGCTCCAATGTCCACTTAACTCCCGGTCAGTATTTACTATTTTCACTGATGCTGCTGCAAAATGTTTAATTATCATGGATTTGTCTTTCTGAGTAAAATGTGAATGTCTGAAAAATGCCCTTGTGTGTTGTTGGTTGTGATTCTTGATCACCAGGGGGCTTAATGTACGTACGCGAATGGAACAACATGCAGTATGCCTCTGCTGCTGCATTTCTTCTTGCTGTCTACTCAGATTATCTCTCCGCTGCAAATGCAAAACTCAGCTGTCCAGATGGTCAAATCCAGCCTGCGGAGCTCCTCAATTTCGCTAAGTCACAGGTACACGAAACCAACGCCAAGCAACCTTAATTTAGTTGATCATATGTCAAAGTCCTAACAGTGTTCATATCTTAACTAGTGTCTAGAACTTTTAAGAATATCCATGTCAAGGAAAAATCTAACAAATAAAAGATGCTTCTGTAGAAAAATGATGTTAAGGATTCATTGCAAGAGAACAATTCTTTGCTGAATTTTTTAACCTTCATTTGATTATGTTTGTCAAAACTTAAATAGTTTCCATAAAGGACATGGTGTTTATAGTGTCTACAACTTTTAAGAATATTCTTCAAGATTGAATTAATAATGTTTTCATATTAGTTTCTTAATGGCTCTGGCGGCTCTTTTTCACAGGCTGAATACATTCTTGGTAAAAATCCCAAGTCGATGAGCTACTTAATTGGGTACGGACCAAAATTCCCAGTTCATATTCACCACAGAGGTTCTTCTATTGCTTCTATATACACTCTCCATTCTGAAATTGGATGTGTACAAGGATTCGAGACATGGTATCGTCGCAGTGAGGGAAATCCAAATGTCATCTATGGAGCCCTTGTTGGAGGCCCTGACCAGAACGATAACTTCAATGATGACCGGTCCAATTACGAACAAACCGAGCCTACACTTTCTGGCTCCGCTCCTCTTGTAGGCCTTTTCTCTAAGTTACACGGTCCATCCAAAACCTCCGGTAAGCTGTTATCCTGACTTCTTTTAGCTGAGGACTTGTGATGCAATTTTATGCACCATTACATCTAATGCCATCTTTGAAACATAAGTGACTCAATTTCCTTGCAAAATTTACACAGCATACTACCATAAAGAGTCAGGATACTATCGCAAAGAATCAACAGTACCCCATCAAACAACACTAAGTGAGTATAAAAATGTGAAGTTCTTTCGTCACTGATCTGTTTTTCTCTTATATTCTAGCAACATCTCATCAACTCTCTCTCCAAACTTCTACAGGTTCCTACAATCAAGAAACCCCAGCAAGAGACTCAAATTCAGGTCAGTAGAAAGATTCAGAATATCAGATATTTAAAAATGTTTGAGAGTTGTATTGCATCAATTTAATTTTGATTATTATATAGGAAAATTTTTAACATTCTGAAATGGAATTTCATGCAGATGCCCCAGTTACATTAATGCACTCAATAGTTTCAACATGGAATGTTGGTGAGACAACTCGGTACAAACACAAGGTGATAATCAAGAATACGTCTGATAAGCCAGTTACACAACTTAAGCTTGCAATTGAAAACCTCTCAGGGTCTTTATGGGGTCTTTCTCTGACTCAAGAAAACAACACTTATGAACTTCCTCCATGGCTTAATGTTTTGAAACCAGGTTCAGAGTGCAGTTTTGTTTACATTCAAGGTGGTCCCCAAGCTAAGGTTTCAGTTTTGGGCTACCATTGAACATTTCCCAAATGTTCAGATATGAGCAGAAAAAGGAAATTTTCCAATCGGTTTTGAAATTTTCTTTCTGTAAATTTTTCTTAAGATCGTAAGGATGTGCCACTGAGCACCAAAGTCAAGAAGATATAAACTGTTAATAAATATTTCTAATTTTCTTCTTGTTAAAACATCGTCTTTTTTCTGTTGTCATGTTACACAGTGCTCCATGTAAATGCAAAGAACAAATAGAATTGAAGTAGAGAAGATATCCGATCTAAACCATTTTAGGGGTGGAAAGGGGAAAAATATTAAATCAATTACATTGGAGTATTTTTTTTTTCCAGAAATTAATTTTGCGCATATTAGTCATTTTGTATTTATCTTAACGAAAATCAGGAGTTAAAAAATAAAAATAAAAAAAAGAAACTTTTTTACGCGTCAGCAGTCTAAAATAGCAGTAAAATGACTGTAATAGCCGAGCAGTAAAATCGAGGTGATGCCTTGTAACAAAAATTATAATATCGAGGGTGTATTTTAGAGATTGTCAAATTTAAGTGGGTGAAAAAGAAAATAAGAGAACAAAAGTAAGGGCCCAAGTTGTGAAGTTGCCACTTGCCAGTACCACTCAAATAATAATGAGGATATTTGAGTCATCATGTAAACTTGAAACGAGAGAGAGAGAGAGAACAAAGTTCAGCCGTCAAGAGGGGATGGGGTTTGGAGTGGGTAAGGTACAGGATTTTCATAACCCGATTAACGATTACAAAATGTGATGCTCCTGATATTAAGCAAAACTTACTCGCTTAGTTACCATTTGCTTCCATTTCCCAAATCCCACTTACTTTACATTCATTGCAAACAATAAATATTTCGGCAACGTGCATAGACCAAAGCAGGCGAGAACTGGGTAAAATTGCTTAGGCGAGCGGGAGAACAGAACAGGAAAAAGTTCCGGTAGTTTTTCATTGTTTTATTTGTTAATGTCGTTCCAACTTTTTTCATGAAATTTTATTTATCAACACGTCAGACAAGCTGAAAAACAAAATCTATTCAGTTCCAAATCCCATTCGGAACCATTTTCAATCAATCAACAGACGGTAGATTCCAAATAACGTCATACCTCATAAATTGTGTAATTTCAAAGTCGTAGTTGAAAACCATGGACAAAGTTGATCGCGCAGCTTAGCAAGGGAGAATTATTTGTTGCTTATTTTCTATAATAATAAGAGATTATTAGAACATTAACAACCTTATAATAATAATATTTAAGAAATAATAAATTTATAATTGATCAGCTAAAAAACATTTGTCACTCAAATACTGTGTCCAACATAAACGTTTGCCCTAGACAGGCTGAATTAAATATTAGAAAGAACAGCTAAATCTTGTATTAAATTACCGAAGAGCAAAACTGATACTTCATATTAATTAAAAAGCTGGGCCAAAAACTGTCTTGCCCAATGATTTGCTTCAATCGTCATTATGGAAAGTTGTCTTCTTCCCTGGCATTAACAAAAATGCACAAGTTAATTACTTTTGCTTCAAATCATGAGGCCACCAAAGCCAAATGATAAAAAAATTTAAAAAAATAAAATAAAAATTAATAATACTGACCGAAACTTATGTAAATAAAAATAGAAAGAGACATGCCTGTGCCAGCTGCAGCCAAGTTTGGTTTATTTGGTGTACCAAATCCTCTACCACCACCTCTGCCACCTCCACGTCCTCTGCCACCAAAATGACCGCCACTATCTCTGCCACCAAAACGACCGCCACCATCTCTGCCACCAAAACGACCGCCACCATCTCTGCCACCATAACGACCGCCACCATCTCTGCCACCATAACGACCGCCACTTCTCCCACCATCTCTGCCACCACTTCTCCCACCACTAGCTGATCCATCACGGAAATCACTCCTTGGTTTTGCCTCTTCTACCACCAAAGAATACTCGCCAATTTCAGTTCCATTGAGTTCTAGAGCTTTGTTGAAACTAGCACCGTCATTGAAGTCCATGTAGGCAATCCTGCAATGCACGAGATAATCAAATACTTTTAAACAAGGTCTCAGCACAGAAGCTTAAATTAACAACACTAATAATACTTCCATTGTTAGATGGGGGAGGGGGGAAGAAAAAATACAAGGAAGCCTATATATATACTTGGTTTGCCTGTCAGCTTCTCTAACTTATATTTCTAATCTCGGAGATCACCTCATAGTCGGTCATTCAAAACTTGTATTTCTAATCTCGGGGATCACCTCATAGTCAGTATTTCAAAAATTAACAAATACAACACTGAAAACACATTCATCCATCCAAGCATCTTTGCAGTCATGATGTTCATTCCCCTCCTAATCCTTTGTGTAACAGAGATTTGGATTATACAATCAACCTAAACAAAATTCTATAATGTTCATTCATCTGACTGACTGGTACATGGCAAATCTACAAGCTGAAATATCTAGAACCTCTTGCTGGTTGATAAGAGGGAATATACAACAAGATCAATTTATAAAGGCAAAGGACGAAACCTTTAATCATGTTAAGGTGTCACACTAAGTCAAAGTTAAAAGAGTTTAGTTCAATAAAACACAAGAAGTCTGCTTCCTGTACAAAACATTAGGCCATCCTTTTAGTTCAGAATAAATCTCAGATGGTAAAGGAACAAAACATTAAAATTCTAATGAAGAAGAAACTAACCCTTTAACACCACCAGTATTGTAATCTTTGGGAATTGAAATCCTTGTTATCTCTCCACAAGAACCAAAATGTTCTTCCAGGGAACCCCTAACCTGTAAGATTGAATTTAATGCACATTCGTGAACATTGGGAAAGAAAGAAAGGTGGGAAGGGGGAAAGCTTTGCACCATAAGACAGATAAAGCATAATTCACCAAAAAATTTACCTGGTCTTCTCCAAGGGATGTATCAAAACCTCTAACAAATATCGTTTGAGCCTGACCTTGACCACCCTTTTGGAATGAGTTGCCCTCTTTACTGCAAAAATTGGCATTGGGAAGTTAACTAGGATACATATTCTGCTTGCTAAACTAGAGCAAAATTTAGAACTGTAAGCAATACCCGGTGTATGGAGTGTACGCGCCCCTTTCACGAGCCAAATCAAGTTTAAGAGGACGATTATCTAGCATTTGACCATTCAACTCAAGAGCCTACAACGAGAACCATGATTAACTAACATTGAAGAAGAAGAATCAAAATCACCAACATCAATGGTCTTATTATCAGTGCTAGCAAAGGCTGTAAACGCTTCTGGTTGACACTAAAGATAGAAAATTGTTCATGTAAATCTGATGTTTCAAAGTTGGCCAAAAAAAAAGAACATTCCATACAAGACAGCGAATCCTGAAACACTTCTCCTATTTCCATTTTATAATACAAAAATTACATGCATTCAAATAGATATCAATATCCACAGGTCTAATATAAAAGACAAGAGAAACAAGCAGGGCAAAAAGAAGACAACAGGTAAGCAATACCCCAATATATACTCCAGCTGCTATTAATTACATTCAAGACTAAAAAATATTTTAAACAAATCAAAATCATCAGACTAGTACCAATAGCCTTCTATATGAACAAGTCTGAAGTACCAATAACATCAGTTCGTTCTCCCTTGGCAATACTATAATAAGATGTCACGGTATGCTCAAACTTTGTTCATAAGGAATTCCTTCCACAAGATGACAAAGCATGGAAGCCAAAATCAGCTTACGGAGCATAATAATAAATGCAGGAGTTAGTAATATAAAATTTCTATTTAATGCAATGAAGGATTAAGCATTAGACAACATCTGATTTGACCAGAAAATGAATAAAGAAAAGCTAGAACATGGTAGATGGTTATTGCTTATATCACTGAAACAACTGATTTTCTTGTTCATTTACAAATTACATAAATATCATAAAATAAAATAAACCTTAGTATGAACTGCGAATCTAGAAGTTGTAAAAGCTGAGGTTTACAGATAAGTGAACAATGAAAATCAACAATCCAACATGGACTATATGCTTCCAACATGACTAATATGCAAAGGTTCTACAAAAGTTTGTGCAATAATTGAACTGAATATAAAAAGCTTACTTTATGTGCATCTTCTACCGTGGCAAACTCAACATGTCCATAGCCCTTAAACCTCCCATCTGCATCTGAAGATAAACGGACATCAACTACCTCGCCGACATCCTTGAAGAAATTTTCCCTGGCAAAGAAAATTCATCCTATCAGACAAAAGTTAAAAATAGACTAAGCAAATTCATCGTACTAAATAAAAGTCAACAAGAATCTATTAGCATAAAGGAAGCTAGAAGACATACACATCAGCTCGCTCAACATGAAAAGGTAAATTGCCAACAAAAAGTGTCTTTGATCCTGTAGGTTGAGCTTGAGGAGTGAAGGGAGTTTGGGGCTGTATAAGAAATGTTACTGTAAGTTTCAACAAGACAGAGCTAGCTCAAAAATTATAAATAGGTGGATTGGATAGTTACAGCTTTCTTCCCGGATTTCAAATCATCCTGCTTGGTAGTTGTATCTGGTGATGTTGCATCTACCATTTTTACATCAGTGTCCTGTTTCAAATAAAATATTGTTTTAGAATAGCTATGGCATTTTCTGAACCAGATAAAAATTTTAACAGTCTAGCTAAAAAGTAGGAGTTAGATCACTTGTTATGAAATTATCAAACACACGCACAGAAGCAAAGCCTTGATGTGTAATTTTCACACTAACAGCAATCCAGCAGTACTTCAGACCCATATATAAAGCATGCTAACATCCCCATTTGTAACCCAAAACCATATGTGCGTATAAACATCTTCAATTTTGTTTGCCCATTGAGTTATAAAGACATTAGCCACTTTCATAAACCAAAACCAACTGCATATCAACATTTCCTTCAATTTCATTAGTCCCTTATCAATTGTACTGTACAACAATATAAACCTCATCAACCCTACAATACCATTGAGATTAGAATAAGATAAAGAGTCCATGACCACAATAAATATGTTTTCAGTATCCAAAGATTGGATAGGTTCTTGAATATCATATGCTTAACATTTGCTCAACCAGCACATCCGACATAAATGTTTATTAGTTCAGCAAGGAACCAAATTAAAAATATTAAATAATATAAAAATACTGGAGAAAATAACCATTACCTTTTTCTTAGGAGTCTTGGAAGCTTCTTCCTCCTCACTTTCCTCTTCACTTTCTTCCTCAGAACTACTTTCCTCTTGCTTCACAGGAACCTTTGGCTGCAGAACATGAAAATTAAAATGACCTAATTTTGGAACACGAGGGGAAAAACATATAACTTTCATGAATTCAAATTATAATTGAAAGTTTTACCTTTTTCTTTTGTGGCTCTTCATCACTGCTTTCTTCCTCGCCACTTTCCTCTTCACTTTCTTCCTCAGAACTACTATCTACATTCATCTTCTTAGGTACCTGCCACAGGGAAAAAGCAGATAAACATTGAATATGACTTCCTAAAGATGACATCACAAAGGACATACTAAAAATTTCAAGATAGATACTAATTTGTGTCACAGTTGAATTAAATCTAATATCAAACACAATTGAAACCTATCACCAAGAAACAATTTGAAGTCATAACAATCAACCCAAATAAAAGCAAATGCCCATCAGTTAACCTAGTCTGTACAGTGCCCACCCAAGTACAAACTGTCAAACAAACATAAGAACACATTCACTACAACTTAATAAGAAAAAGAAGGAACTTTAACTTAGCCAAACCACACACAGGAAAAAAAATAAACAGACAATATATAAACCATTTTCATAAAGGCAATTATGTTTACTTCAAAAATGATGGGTTAATGATGACAGTAGCATGCATTGAGATGTAGACTTTTATGCGTGCAATATTAGCACCCCCACAAAAGACATAATATGAAATAAGAGGAACATGCAGTCAACCTTTTTGGATCCCTTTGTTTCAACTGCTGATGGCCTTTTTGTACCAACAGTGCCCTTGGCTGCAGCAAGCTACAACATAACACAGATCAAAATTATTAAAAACAGTCAAACAAGATCCAAGAACAAAGACCAGACTTCAGGATTGTAATGACAAACTGTTTGTCACAAATAAATAGTTGATCCAAGGTGTGCAGTTTACACAGCAGAAGTGATAGGAATTTCCATTTTATATATATAACAGACTTCTATTAGAGGTAATGAGAATTTCAAGTTCCAAGCCCTACTTAAAATTTATAAGATGGAGTGTTCAAATATTCAACCATTTCTAATTCAATTAAAGGAAATCAATTTTTACAGATCCTTTTAATTAAATAAGAGTTAAACATCTAGATAAACATAGAGAAACAACTTATTACTTACATCTTCATCAGAGGAATCACTTTCTGATTCACTTTCATCGCTGGATTCCTTCTTCGCCACCGGCACTGTGGCTGACTTCTTAACACCTTTGTTACCAACTTTCTGCCACCATTTAAGAATTGCAATAATCAGGCAAACTAAAATTTGACTTAAAACTGAATTCATATAAACTGAATGCATATCCAAGTTTCCAAATATCCTAGCTCAAACCTCTTCATCACTATTATTATCGCTCTCATCATCAGAGCTATCACTTGATTCAGTTTCTTTCTTGGCTGCAGCAGCAGGAACATTCTTAGCAGCCAGCAATTTCTTGGCTTCAGAATTTACCTTAGCAGGAGCTTCCTACACACACAAATGCTTTATTATTTCAAATTAATTGTTAGAAACTACTGTTCAATTAATATGCAGTCCTGTCAGGAAAAGTTAGTGCAGGATAAGCAGTAGCGCAACCAACTAAAACAAGGCACGATATTATACATGCATTTACCACATCTCACAACAAAAGTTGCACGGATAACCAGTAGTGCAACCAACTAAAACAAGGCACAATATTGTAATGCATTTACCACATCTTACAAGCATTTGTAGGTCCTCCATACACATGGCTTAGAAATAATTCAATTTAACCTTAGTTTGTGATTAAAAGAATATGCAGATGTCAATTTCCTAATCTGAGAATCTAACAGTCTGAACCATCATCTGAATTTTCATTTGTGATGAGAAACTACCAGACTGGTTATGTGTGAGTTAGTTGATCAAATGAAGAATAAAAATCATCAATTAAACCATCACTTACATCCTCATCTGAGCTTTCATCTGATTCCTCATCGGAGCTGTCACTTGATTCATCTTTCTTCTTCTTCAGAGCAGAAGGTCCATTCTTAGCTCCAGCTGCTTGAACCTTCTTGGCTGATGTAGGACCCTAAAAAAATAACCAATAGTTTAAGACCAACACATCCTGATTTTTAAGTATGCACAAAACAACCAAGAACTATCAAACATGCTTCAGAATTGAGCTAACCTCATCCTCATCAGAATCATCATCTGATGATTCTGAACTGCTCTCAGGCTTATTTTTCTTAGCCGGGGCAGAGCCATTTTTGGCAGCTACCAACTGCTTCTTCGGAGGTTCCTTCAGAGTCAAAATAACAGAATACAAAATAAATTTAGAGTTTTGTCAATTATTCTATGATTAAAAAAATGATCTGAAAACAACATTACAGCATTAGTATCCTAAAAAAAAGGTATCCTGAAAACAAATGGCCAAGGACTGAACCAAGAAATGATTAAACATCACTAATGAACATTAACACAACATGTGCATGCTCACCTCTTCCTCATCAGAATCATCATCTGAAGAATCTGAGCTGCTGCTGCTGGCAGGCTTGCTTTTCTTAGCAGGGGTAGCAACAGAGCCATTTTTGGCAGCTACTGACTGCTTCTTTGGAGGTTCCTTCCAAGCAAAAGTTAAACAACACAAAAAATTTAGAGACCCATCAATAAAATACATAAGAAACACAGTAAGAGCAACCAGGTTTCTGTCTACTGCTCACTTCATCAGAAGATGAATCCTCTTCTTCACTACTAGAATCTTTAACAGGAGGTTTAACTGCTTTTCCTCCTCTATTGGCCACAGGTTTAACCTAATATTTAACAAATAAGAACACATTAACCAACTTAACAAATTTGCAGAAAACTGTTCACAAACAAATCAAATTTTTGTCATTACTCCTGGGGAAATTCAACTATATAGAGAAAACCAAGCCCCCAGAATGAATAAGATTGATTGAAGTAAATAATAGAAATCAATTAATGATATTTAATTGTAAGAATATAGTCACCTTCTGTTCTTCCTCAGATTCAGAAGAATCCTCCTCTGAACTACTGGTTTCCTCTTTCTTCTTTTTCTTCAGTGTCTTTGCTTCAGCTTTCTCCTTCTTAACAGCCTGTACTATTGCCCCATCTCTTTTCTGCTTCTTTATACTCACTTCCTTCTCTACAGCATCTTCAGCTTCTCTCTTGACACCTGTATGGTAATTAAAAAAGAAAAACAAAAAATTTCACAACCCAGGTTAAGAAAACAATTTTGTGAAAATGAAACACCAAAAATATTGACCAAACTATTACCCATCAACCCTTTTTCTTCTTATTTGAACCATGCTGAATAGCAATCATATATGAACAAACTTGTACACTCAATAAGATCAAAATTAGAAATTTCACAAACTCAAAACACAAAAAACATCAAAAGTTTTCATACATGACACATTGGAATTTTCTTTAAGATGACTAGAAATTTCATAGTCAACCTAATAAACAAAAACCAAACAACAAACAAAACATTAAGATAGACCTTCAAGCTACAAATGCAACTTTAGGCGTTCCAAACAAAACTATAAAAACAAAAATTGACCAAACTGAAAACCCAGCAAATACGAAAGGAATATAAAAGCAATTATACCTTTCTTAGCAGACTTTGTAGGAGCGGCTAGAACGGGAGCTGCATCAACCTACAACCAAACAACAAAACCCATTAGAACAAACAAACAAAAACTAAAATCCCAAAACTAAAAAGAAACAAACAGAAAAGAGTGGGAGTAGCGTACTTTGTGGGTAGATTTCTTGCTAGACTTGCCCATGTGAACTGTTGGTTAATTCGAAAAGAAAAGTTGCAGTTTTTAAGAGAGAAAACAGAAAAAGAAAAATGCAAAACCCTAGTTCGTTCTGAGATATTTTGAGGGTTGCAGGGTTTTGAGCGAGAATGCGGAAAAGACTATCAAACTTGTCTATTTATATGCGGTGTGACGAGAGGTTTAGGGTTTTAGCATGTCCGCCAGTCCATACTAGCATTCCGTGGAGACGCGGCTCTTTTTGTTTGTTTTTTAGTGGGTTCATCTGCACCCTTCGTTTTTTATTGTTATGCAATCAACGGTAATGTATTCACCTTCAAGCCACCGAGGGCGAGGCTAGCCAATTTTCTGATTTTATTTTAAATGTGCGTTTGATTGAGTTTTTTTATTGATTAAATTTTTTTTTTTAATGTCAATTTTTTTTAATTTTTTAACAATATTTATTTATAATTGGAGTAGAGATTTTAAAAATTAAAAATATTATTTTACTTTTATTTATAAATGTTCAAAATTTGAACTTTTAAGAATAGAATTTTTTAAACTCTTTTTATATTTGTATATTAATGCATATATTATAATAATTTTTTTTTTAATTCTATAGCATACATTTAATAATAAGACACTCTATTTTATTGTTGTTATAACATTCATAACACAACGGAATCAACTCTTTTTATTTTATGATCTTATGAATATATGAACTTGATGTTTAAAATAAATAAGAATTAACAAAAAGAAAATAAATATATCTCTTTTTTAAACATATATGTGTGTATATTTAATTTTTAACCCTAATGTTCTCCTTTTAAAATAATAAATTATTATTATTTTAATTTAATATTTAATTAATAACATTTATTAATTAAATTATTATTTAAAAATTGACTTAATTCATATAAATCACATAAAGTCATACTCTTTGTGGTTAACATTTTATACCCAATAATTGAGCATTATTATACTTCCAAAAAAAATGGACTTATAGTCCTTTTATAAAAAGAAAATACTAAAATTAAACTAAATTTTTTTTGATAATTTTAAAAATCATCTTTAAGATTTTATTTATTTAATTTCTTAAATTAAATATTTAATTATATGTGGATAAAAGCCCAAGGAAATGATCTCACTGGGCACACAATTACTGTGATCTATGGGTTTTCGACGAATTCCATGAACAAAAAGATTCACGAGTATTTCACAAGAAAGCAAATATACTTATTGTAATGATAGCTAACAAACTATAAGCTAACATAAGAGATCAGGAACAGTAAGTCATCAGCAAAAGAAAAATATAGCTGAATGATTTTATTTTTATATTATTTATATTAATTAATTAATTTTATCTAACTATAAAATATATGTATTTAAAAAAAAAAAATTTGGATATAAATAATTTGTGTAATAACACAATCATCTTTTTAATTATTCACTATAATAACGAAAGATGTGATATTTGAGACCTATGGATCTACAATTTCAAGTTTTAATAAATTTTTTATAACTAATTAAACTCTTTACTTAACTAATTCAATTTATTAATTCTACTGTTATTCCACTAAAAATTTGGAATTGCACTCTTGAAGTTGTAGATATAATTTATTCAAAAAATTTAAAGCAGTCCATCGATTTAATCACTACATGCAATTCAAGCCTCCATATATGGTTTATAATTAGAGTTACGTCAATTACCGTTTTACTCTTCTAATTACTTCTTTATCCGTAAGTACCATTAATTTATTAGTAAACAATTAATTTGTAATCGTGTTATAAATTGAGTGCTATAACTGTTCAGTTTTAGAATTAACTCTTAAAAGAACATTTTTTTCTAATTTTTGTTAAGAAGAAATGGATTCCATATCTGTAAATTATATTCTCAGCCGCTTATCTTATTATATCACTAAAATACAAGCTTTTAGCATATATTTCAGACAAACTGTAATGAGTATTTTAAATGACATAATGACACAAACAGAAGTCTATGATCACTTAGGATTAAGATAGATTTGCATATAATCATCAGTTGACGTTATTTGAAATCTTAATTAACAATGATATTTTATATAAGAATTCAAATTACGTCTAGTACAGTCCTATATAATCAAATTTATATAAAGTACCTCCACCATAATGTTATTACATTAGTGATCCAAATAAAATTACTATATTTCAAATATAGGTGTACCGTACTAGTAATATTTAATTAAAGATTTTATAATTTAATTAATTTATTACAGATTTTTTCTATTTATCATCTATAACTTTAATCATCTTGTATATAATAATTATATACTAAGATTATGATTACATAAATAAACAAAGGATTTTTTTATATTTATATCATAAAACTATGAACACTTATCAAGTGGATCTACAAGTTTCCAATGGGCTTGACATCTTCAAGTGGATCTATAAGTTCTCAAACTGAATTTGGATATATAGACTCCATTTCTTGGTTCATGACTTCTTCCGATAAAGAAAAATGGGAAGAATCCATGAACCAAGAAATGGAGTTTATGTATCATCCTGGCTTATCTCTATCCTCTTTGTAACGAGAAGATAGTCTCACTATCCTCTCATTATGTCGATGTTACAAGGTATTCTAATTAGAATTTGTGGTTACTTAACTTTGTTGTTCACTAACTGTCGGCGATAAAGATCTGATTTGATCAAAAAATATTTCCTCAAGTACTATTTTACTGTGAGGTTTAAAGTTTAATATATAATCATTTTCAAGAAAAGTAGCGTTTATCGATACAATCACTTTCTTTCCTTGAGAACTATAAAATAAACCTTCTGTTGTGCCTTTAGTGTAGCCTACAAATAGATAAACTTTTGTTTGTAGTTCTAGCTTTCCAATGTTTTATTTCAGTACATGTGTCGGACACCCTATATATAAAAATGGCGTAAACTAGGTTTACTACCATTCTACATCTCTAAGGGTGTACTATAAATAAACTTGGAAGATACTACATTCAAAATGTAGACCGCATTTTGTAGTGCATAACCCCAAAATAAGGGCAATAGTAAAGTGTAGCTCATCATAAACCTAACCATATCTAGCAAGGTTCTGTTTCTTCTTTCTATAACACCATTCTACTATGGTATTTCAGGTGCTGTAAGTTAGGATAAAATCTCATGCTCTAATAAGTGATCCTTGAACTTTGTGTCAAGGTATTCACCACCTCGATCGGATCAAAGGATTTTAAGTGTTTTATCTAATTGCTTTTCAGCTTCTACTGAGAATTCTTTGAACTTTCCAAAAGTTTCAAATTTTCTTTGCATTAGGTAAACATAACAGTATATTGAATAGTCATTAATAACTATGACGAAGTACTCATAACAGCCTCTTATTTGTACGTTTAATAGGCTGTAGATGTCAGTATATACAAATTGAAGTAGTTCCTCAGCTCTTTCACCCTTAGTTGAGAATGGTCTTTTAGTCATTTTACCTTTTAAACAAGACCCACATATAGGAAGAGTGTCAAGGTTTAGCTCTCTTAAAGGACCATTATTTACTAACCTATTAATTCTATTTAAATTAATATGACATAACCTAAGATGCCAAAGTTACGTATCATCATTTAGAGAAACTTTTTGCCTTTTAGTAGATTTAGGATATTCTATTCTAAATAATTAGAATTAAGCAGTGAGGGCTTATCGGGCCTTAAAACATAAAATCTATTTTCTAATTTCGCATGAGAAGTATCTAAACTATTTTTACCAATAATAATTTTATTATTATAAAAAAAATTAAAAAATTATTTATGCAACTTAGAAATGGAAATCAAATTTCTTTTGAATCCAAGAATAAAATAAACATTATTCAAAATTAAAAAATTATTCCTAAAATTCAATCAAGCTACTCCCACTGCTAAAGTCAAAATAACTACCCCATCGCCAACCCGTATGATAAAGTCCCCATCGACGAGCTCCTTAGAAGAATTAAGCATCCGTAAGGAAGAACAAACATGATTAGTGGCTCTTGAATAAATTATCCAAAGAGAAAGTTCATCCTCTATTAAACAGACTTTTAAAACTAGTAAATTATTTTACTTTTATTATTATCCTTCAGCTCAGAGAGACACTTTTTACAGTTCTTCTTCCAATGCCTCTTGACTCTGCAATTAAAACATTTTCCTTTCTTTACTTTGGAGTCCTTCTTCTAGCTCTTACCGTTGTTAGAGGCTTTCTTGAATTTTCCTTTAGAACCCGAACCACGACCAGTATTCTTTTGTTTTTTTTTTATTTTGCTTAGAGGAAGGCTGCTTAGCTTTAACAGTATTTGTCTTATGTACTCTTTGGGCTTTTCTGATATAGTCTCAAAACTTTGTAATTCATTAAGTAGCTGAGTCATATTATATGAGAGTTTATTCATAACATAATTTATTTTAAACTGTGAAAATACAAGATAAGAGACTCCAAAATAATTTTAGGACATTTTTCCCTTCAACCATTTTTTTAAAAATTAAAACAATACACTAAAAAACAAATACACAAAGCCTTCAAAAAGTACGCACATTTCTCTTCAAAAATTTAATCAAATGAACGATAAATTTTTGGCAAATCGATGTCAAATACTTAATAAGTTTCTTGAATTAAAGATATATTATGCAATCTTAGAAAAAGAAATATTTTGATGTATGAGTTTAAGATAAATACATTGGTAAAAAATGAGTAAAAATTTATGTAAAATAATGTCAAAATAGTGCAAAATAAGTGAAAAATGAATCTAATACAAAATTTGGGGAGTCGGCATTCGTGAGTGGTCACTAAGCATTTGCGCTTAGCCCCACATAGGCACTAAGCATTTGCGCTTGCATAATGCCCATGGGCTATGCACATAGGCTACTAGCTAACATTGCGCGGGCTACTTCCCCAATTCTCACATTATATTTATTTTTCATTCATTTTACATTATTTTGCACTATTTTTACTCGATTGTAATCAATGTATTTATTTTAAACACATATATCGCTAACATATTTTATTTTCTAAAATTATTGCATAATATATATTTTATTTGAAAAACTTATCAAGTATTTGAAGTCGATTTGTCAAGATTTTATCATGCATTTAATTAGATATTTTTAAAAAAATTTGTGAGCTTTTTTTGGGAGCTTTGGATGTTCTTTTTTTTGGGGTAAATTGTTCTAATTTAGAAAAAAAGTTGAAAAATAAGAGTATCTTAAATTTTAGCTTTGGACAACAAAAAAATTAGAACTTCATGTGTCATCAAAATGAATAATACCTAAAATATGGGCAATTTTCAAAAAAATTTCATTTATAATTAATAAAATTTGACTGGGACGGGAAGGCGATTTTGACACAATTTATGATGACAAAGTATTCTTATACAGTATTTTAAAATAATAATTTTCAAATAATTAATAAAATAAAATATTAATAATATCACAGGTTTCATAAATAGGTATAAATATTTTACCATACCTATTTTATGTTAAATTTAACATCTGACATATAAAAATACAAGAACTAACAATTTTGCTCCCCTTATTTTATAGAGCCAAATAGATGTCTTTTTTTTTTTTAATATTCTCATCTCTCTCCAGGGTTTTTCAATCTTAAACTTTTGGATTATCAAAGAATTTAAATTTTTTTTCTTTTTGATTCTTTTTAATTAGGAAGACTAATTATTAAACAATAATTCTTCGTGAAACAGCAAATTCAACCTTTTAATAATCCAATTCAACTTATAAAATTCAGCCAAATGCAAATATATATATATATATATACACACACACATTGAAATCATTTTTTTAAATTTTTATTTTGAGTTTTCATTTGGATAAATATCATTAACACAATTAGTTTTCTAAAAAACCAAAATCATTTTGTGATTTAGAAAAAATTCCCTACAAATGAATTGAGTGGGAAAATACGAATAAAAATGGATTACAAATTAATATTTGATAATTTCTGAAAATGGTTGAATTTTATTTAGTATAAGAAAAAATAGAGGCCACAAATGATATTATCTCTCTTTTTTTTAATCAAATAAAAAATTCTTGTAAAAATGTGAACTTTTCATACCAAGCAATAATCTTATAAGTTACCTAAAATGTTTGTATATGACACCAATCACGTTAATACTTTTATATATTAAAAAAAAAGACTTGTAGGTGTATAAAAAGCCTTCAGTTTGAAAACATTACATAATTATATCCTTATAAGATGGTTATATGTAGTAAGATTAAGCATAATTGATATTAGTGGATACAGACATGTGAAAACAATTCGGAGAAATTGAATTGTATTAGGTTTTTTTCCAGAACAATTACCTTGCCATTAGATTTATACATAAACTTAGGTTGAGTTAGACTAGAGCATGCACTTCGATGACGCCTTTTGGGTCTATAGAATATCTCCAATGAAACCATTAGTTTCTTCTCATACTCTTTTATATACATGTTTGAAGTCATAACATTACCCTTTTCAAACTCCCACAAATTTAGAGAATTAATAAATAAATAAAAAACTAAATAATTAAAACACACAATTAGGATGATTTAATGATTTACTGTAATAATTTATATTTTTGTTCCTATTTTTTCCTTTTCCATCTTATCATAATAAAACTCTGTAAAAATAACATTCAAAACATAAATAATTTTAAAATTATTAAAAAACAGACAATTCCTAAGATAATTTAAAGTCTAAATACATGTCTAATTTGTACCTATCAAATACCTAGATCAATTCAAATACTCAAATTATATAGTAAGGTCATGTCTCGACGTACTTTGAAAGTTATCATAACACTATTATAAATTTACTTTTTATACTGCTCTCTACTAATATAGAAAGACACATATCTAAGAATTTATTAGGTCTTTTATTTAGTTTATAATGTAAGGATAAGGTCAACGTGAGATATACGGTTAGAATTTTGGTTTAATACATGCCATGAATACTAGTTCCTATCATAATACTTTTTAAGCTTTCTAAATCCATTTCCCCCAAACTTTTAATATTCACCTATGCTTGCTTCTTTTTTTTTCCAATATACCCCTAAACTTTAGAATTGTATTTTCTCATTAAACCTTTTGCTATCTACTCAACTTTATGCAATTTGTAACCTTTTTTTCACATCTACAACCTTTCAACTACCAAGAGTATTTTTAAGTAGGCTCAAGGTTTATAGTGTCATCGGTACTTTTCTTAGATAAATAAGCTTAAATTTCAGCTTGTAATGTGGTTAATCAAGAAATACGATATTTTTAGGCTCAAATGGGGTAATTAGAAATAATTTATATTTAAGGTGGGTTAGAAAAGTCTCAAACGATCCGAAGATAGCCTAATTTCTTTTTTCAATTCATGTGTTTTCTGAGATTTCACCCCAAGCAATAATCGAACAAGTTTTAGAGTGTTAGTCTTCGAGACTTAATTGTATTACTTGAGTTTTCACTTTTCTAATCAACAATTAGACTAAACTAGCTTATTTTTATGTTTGCTTATGTATTGGTGATCACTAATAAGGTAGAATTTAGTCAGTATTGGTACATGAACTATTATGAGTATCCATTGTTTCCTATGAACTTACAAAAATAAATTTCTCTTAGCCACGATTTCATTTATTATCATGGGCTAGTGATCATCTTCTCAACTTAACACAACATAAAGAAAAAAATATAAAGACTATTAATAGACAAGGCAAATTTTTAATAAAAGAGCATGATATTATATTTCTACTTTTTTTCTTTCTTTTTATTTTACATAGATATATTAAAACGTAAAAAAACTAAAACATAAATCATAAAATAAAAAGAAAATATAAAAGCTAGATATATGCAACGAAGTGTTTTCCATCCCTAAACTTAAGATTTGACATGATCCCCATAGAAATAAAAAAAAATAAAGTAAAATGAAACACTTCCCTGAAGTTGATGTTATGCAAGCTCACTCATCCAGTCCGATCCCAAGATCATCATGAATCATCCTCATCGTCCGGTGGCGAGGTGGAAATTGGAGGTAGTAGAAGCTAGTTGGTATCAAGCCCATACTACAATGCACATAACTGTATCACCTCAAGTTGGTAATGGGAAAATGGTGTAAATCTCCATTTGAAAGCCTTAAAGCGAGCCCCTAATTTGGTGAGTCTTATTGATATCATTATCAATTGAGATTAAGAATGAAGAGGTGCTACTGTTGCTGTTGGTGGAGGATCTTAGGCACGTGGGTGTATGCATGTGCAATTGTGTCTATTGCCTAATGCAGCAGAAATGTGTAAATTTTTGTAATAAACACAATAAATACAATATATTAATCGCATTAATATATTAATAGGTTAGAGAATTTACCAAAACGTGTAACATTATACACGTATTTTTTTTGGAGTCCGCATGAAGACCAACTCGTGTGTAGTTCTAGTCACCAATACGGTGGGCTTGGTGAACTAGAACAACAGCTCGATATTCAGCCTAGGATTAACTCTTAATCCCCAAAATGGCCAGGAGTGAATTTATATCATTTTTTCTAAAATGATAAAAAATGGAGAGTTGAAGCAATTCATAATTGCTCAAATCGAAAGCATAAAAGAAAATAAAACTATTTCATTTTTCCTCATTTTTTCTTCTTTTTCTCTTCTTCCTCTCCTCAATTTATTTCTTTCTCTCGACCCCAAATCTACTTGCTTCACTTTCTCTTTCTTTTTCTTTATATATATATATAAAATAATATAAATATAAATATAAATATAAATATAATATATAACAATAATATATTATATAATATAAAAAGAAAGATATTTGATTATTTAATAATTAAAATGAGAAATAACCATTTTGTCCCTCATAAATAGTTATCAAGTTTACCCCATAGTGGGTCCCACCAAATTTCACATTTGAGTAAACTCAACTGAGGGTCCACAATACACTACGTGTCCTAATACAATTAGTAACAATTATTCACTAATTGTTATATTTAACACTTAAATACAGACATGCACGCATTCCCGTGCTAGTGCTGAATATTGTTGGATTAAACAATTTAATTCGGCACACTGCCCCAGTGCACAACGAGTACACTCTATATCGCGGGACTCCCTAAGTCCTACGCCCGATTCGTCAAATAGAACTATTCCATGAGTTCATAAGCAATGCCGCACGTACACGTCACGGATATACAAATCAGCTCGTTGAACCATGCAAGCTGAGGTTACAACGTATACGTATAGTCCTTCTGTCATGATATCCTAGATGTGTGGGGATATAGATTATCACCGTCAAATCCCCTAATGCTTATCCATGTCTTATCTCCAGACTTATATCTCAATGAACAATATGCACAAACTCATTTGCCATATTGTTTCACCTTGGCGGAACTCTTTCTCGGGATGATTACTTATGGCCATAAGACTTTCTGAGATAAAATCTCGAAGCATCTTGATATCAAACTCTATATAGGGGCTGACGGATCCTATATCTGTACGCACCGGACTCCATAAGCATCGGACCATACCTAGCGACACCCAGCAGTTACACCATGAAAGGTCTATGACATGCGTGGAACCAAAGTATGGTGGATCACTTATAAGCTCACCGTGGCACTCAGCTCAAAAGACTACGTATACTACTCAACTCGAGAGTACCCTCCGTTGACGGCTTATATTGGGTGTCTATCGGAGGCCCTCATGAGTCTGTCCCATATCTAGTTTTAACTAAATACCCATATGTCAATACGAGCTCCAAGCTCACAGTCAGTCAAGAACGACCATCTATACCCAATAGGTACGACATATGTTGATCTATATTTAAAGGTATCCACTGACAGACCTGCATCGGTAAAAATAAATCAGGGACAATTATTCAAGAACATACTTGCGCAACTTGCATTTTCTGGCACCTTACAACTTTTGCAATTATGCAGTTACTAGTATATTCCCAGATCTATGTCCCATTACAGACAAGGCTCCAACTCTTGAATCTGCTGAGTATTATAACCAGCTAACACTTAACTGTGCTAATATTTAGCAATTATATATCTCAGCGTAGCTAACTATGAGCCCTTATCTAAACTCTTTAGATCTGATCCGAACTCCTTCAGATCTATAATGTCTGTAACGTTACATGCATAATACCATATAAATGGGTATTAACAATTTAATGAGAATGTACACTTGTATAAATACACAAGTATATGTACTGTAGTAACCAGTATCCATAACCGGTAAGAATATGTATATTTATATATATAAATATACGTATTTTATTTGTATGTGGGTGATCCTTGATTTATATATTGTTATTAGTAGTGTTTTTATAGGTTAAGGATATACTATTAGTATTGGGTTTATTTGCAAGACTTTGGAATTATTTTAGGGACCAAATTGTTATACTTTGAAAGTTTTGGGGGTGAATTCGTAAATACCAAAAATTAACCACTTAGTATAAAAATACACTTTTAAAAACCCTAATTCTCTCATTTTGGTCGAGCTACCCATTTTTAGAGAGAGAAGAGAGAAATAAAGGAGAGAGAAAGAGAAGAAGAAGAAGAAAAAGAAGAAGAAATTGGAATTTTGGATCTTTAGAGGTATATCACAACTAATTATCAATTTATTGGTGTTAATTAAGTTAATTTCTTTAAGTTTTGATTTCTGGAAATATGTATAATTGAGGATTTGTTGTGTATTTCGTAAGATCATATGAGAATTGATGATGATCTATAAGATAGTTTGATAAATCATGATGAATTATGGAATTTCTGCTGGATAACCTCTTGATCTAGGAATTTTATAAATTGCTGTGATTCGATTCTGGTTTTGAATTTTGATTATATGAAATTAGACATGTTTAGGATCATCTGAGACTTTGAATCGACTGAAAAACTCAGAAATTGAATTTGTAGTGAATTTACCAAAATGACCCTGGAATTCTGGAAATTTCCTGTGTAAACAGTATGATACAGTGGAAAATAATTTTTGACCTACTGAATGATCTTTAAAAATTACGAATTTGTGGAATATGATAATTTTATATGTCTAATATGATATACTCGGAATTGAGAATTTGGATCAATGTGGTTGAAGTGTTATGAATTTCTAAAGTGTATCAGCTCATTGTAGTATTTGATTAACAGATTTTTAAAGTTATGAAATAAAATAGTTTTAAAATACTTTTGGCAGTTATTTGGAAGCCAAATATTTATCATGGACTGAGATATGTGTCAAGAGTAATTATGTGATAGTTTAATAATTTTTGAGTTAGTATATGATTTTATAAAATTGGGAGATTGAATACTGTTCAGTAAGTATCTTGATCCTGTCAGGTTTGTAGTTTGGATTCGATGGTGTGTATGGAATGGATTGTGGAGGAATTTTGATATAATATTCATATATAAGAAGTATATATGAGTCAAGAATGATATATTCTGATTTCGGAGTAATTGGACATCATTTGATGTATTAGAAATTTTTGTTAAGTGTAAGTGGTCAGAATGACAGGTTTTGAGAAACCAAATATTTAGACCAATTTGATGTGATAAATGCATTGTGTATAATTTTGTAAGCTATTTAAAGTATTTTGTGTGAATTGTGAGGCTTATGAAAGGATTAATCTCCATTGATAGGTTAAGGAGATTTAAGCCTTGTAGCTGAAAGTGTTAAGAGGTAAGTATACTAGACTTACTACAGGAATCACAATAAACATAATAATTGTTTTGTATGATTTTGTAAATGGGGTTAAGAATATGTTTATGATATGTCAAAGTATATTTTGATATGAAATGTGAATATATGTTTATGAATGTGAGCATTGACATTGAGTATGGATATACATGTGTTTTTGAAAGTGAGCTTTCCAAAATAAGATGCGTTTAACAAAGAAAGCTTTTGAAGTGTAATATGTCCATGAGAAATATTTTGTGATTTGAGGGTACTTGAACTCACTGTTAACTTAGTAGGCATTTTATGTGATTTGTGGAGCCTTTATGTGTGGCCTTTCCTTCGGGATTGGTATATGTTATGTGTTCCGTATGTAGGGAGGATCCTATTGGTACCTAAAGGAAGTGTGAGTCATCACATTCGTGTGGTGGCGTATTGGTACATGTGAGAGGACTCACCGATGATCAGGGTGAGGGTTTGGCTTTTACCTTCGGGCATAAGCGTTATATATGTGTGATTTAAAGACCTCACTTGTACTATTCCTCTCATACGGTATGTCACCTACGAGTGACATTTGGCTCATTATGTGATATGTGATATGTAAGTCCTACTAAGTAGTAGTTGAGTGATGGTATTCCTATTATGTGTTTTGAAAGAATGTGTAAGCGCTTACATGATATGTGATTTGATAAGATTATGATTTTGATTGATCACAGCATATCATACATATGCATTGTGTACATATATGTATTTGTATTTGATATATGAAAAACTAGTATGCTTACTGAGTTTTATACTCATTATAGTTTATGGTGATTTTAGGTAAATAAGGTATATGTGTGCTTAGCGGATTTGGCAAGGCTTCTGCTGTTCCTTGGGTTCCCTAAGTTGTTAGGTTGCTAAGTGTTTCATTTGGGGACACGTGGGATAAGATATTTGATTTGTCCCTAGTGAATAAATACTTATGTATTATTTTATTGTGTGTGGTTGGATTTAGTTTAAGTTTCACCAAGTGTAGTAATGGATTGATTTTAAGTAAGAATTTGCAATGAATATATTCTGGGCTTCCGGTAATAAAGTTGCTACTGGTGACGTAGTAGAGTGTTAATCTCTGAGAAAACTCTGCGTATCTCCGGTTTACTAATTGTCTCAGTCATAATTCAATTACTATAATTCTGAAAGAAATTAAAATGAATGTTTAAGTATTATTGAATGAATGTAAGTGATGCCGTGTGTCAGATCTTTTGGGTCTGGGGCGTGACAGCTTTTATTGGTATCAGAGCTAAGATATGATTCTGTAGACTTTTAAGTGTCGAGTCAAGGGAACCGAGCAGATGCCAAATCCTTAGGATTGTATTTGTAGCTTTGTTGTGTAAAAGTTTGACATATTCCTTAAATTTTGTATGATTTTGTGAAGATGACACATTATCCAAGAGCTGCTAAGATTGTTGTTGTTGTGGATAATGGTACCTTGTGGATCTTAATGTTACTATTTAGATTTTTTTTTAAGTTATGACTAATATGCTTAGTAAGAGTGATGTTGAATATCTTATAATGATAATTTGCATGTCATAGAGTAAATTGAGATAATTTTCTCAATGACAAAATATAGAGAAGTAGAGTATTGAAGACGTCAATTGAAACAACTTTTATTGAAAAGGAAAACAACAACAATAGCAGCAACAAAAATACAGTAGAGGCTACGGAGTGAGATTTAAGTCTATTTTGCGCTTCTTCTGACTGTCATGAGTAGACCAATCTAACTGATGCAATGTTGGATTAGACAGAGGAATAAAAGACTGTAATTGATCAATTAGTTGATCAACAGTTGGAGCTGAAATAAGAATCCGTCGTGCTAGAAGTGGGATGAATTGTGTTCCCGCTGCATAGTCAAGAAAAGATATCAGCCCGTCGTAAAAGCCATTAACATTTAACAAACCAATGGGTTTTTGGTGGATTTGTAATTGTGCCCATGAGACAATTTGAAAAATTTCCTCCAAGGTCCCGAAACCTCCTGGTAGAGCTATGAAAGCATCTGCATGCCTAAGCATTTGAGCCATTCGCTCGTGCATAGATGAGACTTGTAACTCATCCCCAACTGTTTTTCCTACAATATTTTCAATAGCTAGAGGTTTTGGAATGATACCCAAAACTCGACTACCTTTATTGTATGCAGCTTTTGCCACAGACCCCATTAACCCTCGGTTACCTCCTCCATATACTAAATGTATATTTCGCTCAGCTAATACCTTACCAAGATTTTCTGCAACTTTTGTAAACTCTTCAGTATTCCCAGGGTTAGATCCACAAAAGACACAAATTTTTGTGAATTGACGAGCTGAGGTTTCCTCCATTGTTATGCTCACCCTAATCTTTGAATATTTTTGAGTTTGTATAAGGATGCAATAATAATGTATTTATAGAGAAACAAATTGATAATAGCTGTGGAGCATATGTGTAAGTATGTTCAAGTATATATTTTTCTCGATTCTTGTGAGGTAAAACAAAAAAAAAAAGAGAATGAGTTTTACTTTATCATTTTATAAGGGACAATAGGTCGCAAAATCTTGAATAAATATATGTTGATATGTAAGTGTGATAAAAATTGTGTCGGAAGTGTGATAAGTTAGGTAAGATAATTAAGAAAAGTCAATGAAGGCCTATTTCATGGATTTAGGGACTTAGCCATTTTGGCACTAATGGTCGACAATACATCAATGACTTGAAGACTTTTTGAGCTAACAATTGGACTTTGGACATGAGGCCAAATTAACTTTATTAATTACAAAGATTTTGTGGTCTTAACATTAATTTTTAGCCGATAGATTAAAAGCAGATATGAAGAAAGATAAAGCACACTTGACATAAATATAAAGCAGTAATCAGTCTCTCTTTGATGTGATAGAGCAACACGGATCTAGTTTCTATGAAAATAGAAACAACAATGTAGGTCAAAATGAGTCTCCTTGGTCGCTTTCATCTGTGTCGTATCCGTGAGAGAGGAACTTATGAAGTTGTTGTTCCCATACATTGAATGAGGGCTCTGGCGGAGTGGAATGTGGGTCTACCATATCTTGATCTTCTCCAGGTGAGCTGGTCTAGATGAGGGATGTGCTGGCTTCCTCTTGGATTTGGGTGTCGGTTGGATAAGGTTGGGAGTCTTGAAAGAGGGATAAGTCAAGATTGGGTTGGTGTTGGTCAAGTTCTGTCGGGACAACTGGCTGAGATTGAGTAGGTTCTGTCGGGACAACTGGCTGAGATTGGGTAGGTTCTGTCGGGACAGTTAGCTGAGGCCATTGGTGAAGGTTATCCATTGCTTGTCTGTATCTGGCATAATAAGTTATATTTGGGATATGGTGATGATGAGTAGAGTAATCTGTATTTCTGAGATGTGAAAGATGATATTTTTGTCTTTGTTGGAATTTGAGTATATTGGCAAAATTCAGGTCTTCTGTAAAGTCAGCTTCAACTTGTTCCCAAGGTGCAACATCTTCTGGGGAGATCCAAACAGACGGAGGAATTATTTGATTTTCCTGAGCAAGAATTCTTTCAAGTTCTCTCTTTTGCTGAATTACTTCTTCAGGCCAGAGTTTAATTGATCCCTTTAGTGAAAGGGTAAATGTGAAGTAATCCTTAACAGTGGGGTAATAATGAATCTCGTGATCTGAAATAATCATACCCTTCCGTTGGAGAAGTAAGACTGACCAAAGATGTTGTCTGGGGACTGCAGCATTTGTGTTGTTTGCAATCATGTATTGAAATTTAGTTATCCACCATGTCTTTGGGTAAAACCATTGGAGAAAAATCAGGGCTGGATGATCTTCATCACATTTTTCTAATTTTTGGAGGGTTCTAAGTAATGGGAATTCCATGGCGATTGTATACAGATCCAACAGGTACCATAACAAGTAAAGGACAGGTTTGGACCATTGGGAAAATGGGAAAAAAGAGTGCAGGTGAAAGAAAGGGTATTCTAAGTTGAACAAAGGGCCACCAAGAACTGTGAGGCCGTGTTCTTGGACTGCTAAGATGGCGTAGTGTCTGATGAATTCTTTGGCACGAGAATGGAGTGTTCTGGTTTTGATTAGGTCTGGAAATTGTGGTGGAGTAAAAGGAACAGGAGGAGTTATGATAATGGGATTCATTATGAAGATGGTAAGAAGGTTGGTTTTATTTATTGCTAGAAAAGTGATTATGAGGTTTAGGCTATTTATAGAGTTTTATGAAAGAAAATCAATAATCGTTTTGTCCTTTCCTTTTACGTGGATGACGTTAAAGGAATAGTTAAAAGAATCATATTTGCCATCGCAGTAATTGTGCTAGTAGAATCTTTTCTATTTGAAATCGAGCATATTAGAAAAAGCAGACATGTCAATCTCAATGAGAAAATGATGTCCAATAAGGTGGACTATTTTTTTTAAGAGTTAAAGTAAGAGATATAATGTTAAGATCTATAGTTTAAGAATCAGTTGAACTAAAGGTCTTTTTATTGAAGTTGATTTTTGATCGTTTAAGATAATGCTTTCAATATTCTGATTTGAATGACAACTTAGTTGCGTAGAAATACTACATTTTTTTTTTGAATGATATCAAGGTAGTGAATGATATTATGACGTATGAGTATATGTTGAAGGGATTAAAATTTTTAAAGGAGTTAAGAATTTTATGTAAGAGATTAGTATGGGTATTCTACATCTATGTTATTCTTTAATGAATGAAAGGTGAAGTGTATAGATACCCATTAAATATTGAACGAATGGGAAAAAAAAAGAATAAAAATATGTGTGTATAATTTTATAAGTCCATAATGTGTGTCATATGTTTATTTTATGGATATATGTTTCGTACTCCTCTCGTATACTCAGCTATGAGCCAACTTAGAGATAATCTAACATATGAATGAGTATTTATTAGGATTTTGGACCACAATGAACAAATCCTATATACAAGGAAGATTGCTTTGTAAATGTTTTATGAATAAACTATACAGTTGAAAAGGAAAATTGAGAATGAGAAGAAGAAATGAGATCTAAGTATCCTCATCTATGTGCTTAAGTTATGAATTTCGAGGACGAAATTCTTATAAGGAGGGGAGAATTGTAGTAACCAGTATCCATAACCGGTAAGAATATGTATATTTATATATATAAATATACGTATTTTATTTGTATGTGGGTGATCCTTGATTTATATATTGTTATTAGTAGTGTTTTTATAGGTTAAGGATATACTATTAGTATTGGGTTTATTTGCAAGACTTTGGAATTATTTTAGGGACCAAATTGTTATACTTTGAAAGTTTTGGGGGTGAATTCGTAAATACCAAAAATTAACCACTTAGTATAAAAATACACTTTTAAAAACCCTAATTCTCTCATTTTGGTCGAGCTACCCATTTTTAGAGAGAGAAGAGAGAAATAAAGGAGAGAGAAAGAGAAGAAGAAGAAGAAAAAGAAGAAGAAATTGGAATTTTGGATCTTTAGAGGTATATCACAACTAATTATCAATTTATTGGTGTTAATTAAGTTAATTTCTTTAAGTTTTGATTTCTGGAAATATGTATAATTGAGGATTTGTTGTGTATTTCGTAAGATCATATGAGAATTGATGATGATCTATAAGATAGTTTGATAAATCATGATGAATTATGGAATTTCTGCTGGATAACCTCTTGATCTAGGAATTTTATAAATTGCTGTGATTCGATTCTGGTTTTGAATTTTGATTATATGAAATTAGACATGTTTAGGATCATCTGAGACTTTGAATCGACTGAAAAACTCAGAAATTGAATTTGTAGTGAATTTACCAAAATGACCCTGGAATTCTGGAAATTTCCTGTGTAAACAGTATGATACAGTGGAAAATAATTTTTGACCTACTGAATGATCTTTAAAAATTACGAATTTGTGGAATATGATAATTTTATATGTCTAATATGATATACTCGGAATTGAGAATTTGGATCAATGTGGTTGAAGTGTTATGAATTTCTAAAGTGTATCAGCTCATTGTAGTATTTGATTAACAGATTTTTAAAGTTATGAAATAAAATAGTTTTAAAATACTTTTGGCAGTTATTTGGAAGCCAAATATTTATCATGGACTGAGATATGTGTCAAGAGTAATTATGTGATAGTTTAATAATTTTTGAGTTAGTATATGATTTTATAAAATTGGGAGATTGAATACTGTTCAGTAAGTATCTTGATCCTGTCAGGTTTGTAGTTTGGATTCGATGGTGTGTATGGAATGGATTGTGGAGGAATTTTGATATAATATTCATATATAAGAAGTATATATGAGTCAAGAATGATATATTCTGATTTCGGAGTAATTGGACATCATTTGATGTATTAGAAATTTTTGTTAAGTGTAAGTGGTCAGAATGACAGGTTTTGAGAAACCAAATATTTAGACCAATTTGATGTGATAAATGCATTGTGTATAATTTTGTAAGCTATTTAAAGTATTTTGTGTGAATTGTGAGGCTTATGAAAGGATTAATCTCCATTGATAGGTTAAGGAGATTTAAGCCTTGTAGCTGAAAGTGTTAAGAGGTAAGTATACTAGACTTACTACAGGAATCACAATAAACATAATAATTGTTTTGTATGATTTTGTAAATGGGGTTAAGAATATGTTTATGATATGTCAAAGTATATTTTGATATGAAATGTGAATATATGTTTATGAATGTGAGCATTGACATTGAGTATGGATATACATGTGTTTTTGAAAGTGAGCTTTCCAAAATAAGATGCGTTTAACAAAGAAAGCTTTTGAAGTGTAATATGTCCATGAGAAATATTTTGTGATTTGAGGGTACTTGAACTCACTGTTAACTTAGTAGGTATTTTATGTGATTTGTGGAGCCTTTATGTGTGGCCTTTCCTTCGGGATTGGTATATGTTATGTGTTCCGTATGTAGGGAGGATCCTATTGGTACCTAAAGGAAGTGTGAGTCATCACATTCGTGTGGTGGCGTATTGGTACATGTGAGAGGACTCACCGATGATCAGGGTGAGGGTTTGGCTTTTACCTTCGGGCATAAGCGTTATATATGTGTGATTTAAAGACCTCACTTGTACTATTCCTCTCATACGGTATGTCACCTACGAGTGACATTTGGCTCATTATGTGATATGTGATATGTAAGTCCTACTAAGTAGTAGTTGAGTGATGGTATTCCTATTATGTGTTTTGAAAGAATGTGTAAGCGCTTACATGATATGTGATTTGATAAGATTATGATTTTGATTGATCACAGCATATCATACATATGCATTGTGTACATATATGTATTTGTATTTGATATATGAAAAACTAGTATGCTTACTGAGTTTTATACTCATTATAGTTTATGGTGATTTTAGGTAAATAAGGTATATGTGTGCTTAGCGGATTTGGCAAGGCTTCTGCTGTTCCTTGGGTTCCCTAAGTTGTTAGGTTGCTAAGTGTTTCATTTGGGGACACGTGGGATAAGATATTTGATTTGTCCCTAGTGAATAAATACTTATGTATTATTTTATTGTGTGTGGTTGGATTTAGTTTAAGTTTCACCAAGTGTAGTAATGGATTGATTTTAAGTAAGAATTTGCAATGAATATATTCTGGGCTTCCGGTAATAAAGTTGCTACTGGTGACGTAGTAGAGTGTTAATCTCTGAGAAAACTCTGCGTATCTCCGGTTTACTAATTGTCTCAGTCATAATTCAATTACTATAATTCTGAAAGAAATTAAAATGAATGTTTAAGTATTATTGAATGAATGTAAGTGATGCCGTGTGTCAGATCTTTTGGGTCTGGGGCGTGACAGCTTTTATTGGTATCAGAGCTAAGATATGATTCTGTAGACTTTTAAGTGTCGAGTCAAGGGAACCGAGCAGATGCCAAATCCTTAGGATTGTATTTGTAGCTTTGTTGTGTAAAAGTTTGACATATTCCTTAAATTTTGTATGATTTTGTGAAGATGACACATTATCCAAGAGCTGCTAAGATTGTTGTTGTTGTGGATAATGGTACCTTGTGGATCTTAATGTTACTATTTAGATTTTTTTTTAAGTTATGACTAATATGCTTAGTAAGAGTGATGTTGAATATCTTATAATGATAATTTGCATGTCATAGAGTAAATTGAGATAATTTTCTCAATGACAAAATATAGAGAAGTAGAGTATTGAAGACGTCAATTGAAACAACTTTTATTGAAAAGGAAAACAACAACAATAGCAGCAACAAAAATACAGTAGAGGCTACGGAGTGAGATTTAAGTCTATTTTGCGCTTCTTCTGACTGTCATGAGTAGACCAATCTAACTGATGCAATGTTGGATTAGACAGAGGAATAAAAGACTGTAATTGATCAATTAGTTGATCAACAGTTGGAGCTGAAATAAGAATCCGTCGTGCTAGAAGTGGGATGAATTGTGTTCCCGCTGCATAGTCAAGAAAAGATATCAGCCCGTCGTAAAAGCCATTAACATTTAACAAACCAATGGGTTTTTGGTGGATTTGTAATTGTGCCCATGAGACAATTTGAAAAATTTCCTCCAAGGTCCCGAAACCTCCTGGTAGAGCTATGAAAGCATCTGCATGCCTAAGCATTTGAGCCATTCGCTCGTGCATAGATGAGACTTGTAACTCATCCCCAACTGTTTTTCCTACAATATTTTCAATAGCTAGAGGTTTTGGAATGATACCCAAAACTCGACTACCTTTATTGTATGCAGCTTTTGCCACAGACCCCATTAACCCTCGGTTACCTCCTCCATATACTAAATGTATATTTCGCTCAGCTAATACCTTACCAAGATTTTCTGCAACTTTTGTAAACTCTTCAGTATTCCCAGGGTTAGATCCACAAAAGACACAAATTTTTGTGAATTGACGAGCTGAGGTTTCCTCCATTGTTATGCTCACCCTAATCTTTGAATATTTTTGAGTTTGTATAAGGATGCAATAATAATGTATTTATAGAGAAACAAATTGATAATAGCTGTGGAGCATATGTGTAAGTATGTTCAAGTATATATTTTTCTCGATTCTTGTGAGGTAAAACAAAAAAAAAAAGAGAATGAGTTTTACTTTATCATTTTATAAGGGACAATAGGTCGCAAAATCTTGAATAAATATATGTTGATATGTAAGTGTGATAAAAATTGTGTCGGAAGTGTGATAAGTTAGGTAAGATAATTAAGAAAAGTCAATGAAGGCCTATTTCATGGATTTAGGGACTTAGCCATTTTGGCACTAATGGTCGACAATACATCAATGACTTGAAGACTTTTTGAGCTAACAATTGGACTTTGGACATGAGGCCAAATTAACTTTATTAATTACAAAGATTTTGTGGTCTTAACATTAATTTTTAGCCGATAGATTAAAAGCAGATATGAAGAAAGATAAAGCACACTTGACATAAATATAAAGCAGTAATCAGTCTCTCTTTGATGTGATAGAGCAACACGGATCTAGTTTCTATGAAAATAGAAACAACAATGTAGGTCAAAATGAGTCTCCTTGGTCGCTTTCATCTGTGTCGTATCCGTGAGAGAGGAACTTATGAAGTTGTTGTTCCCATACATTGAATGAGGGCTCTGGCGGAGTGGAATGTGGGTCTACCATATCTTGATCTTCTCCAGGTGAGCTGGTCTAGATGAGGGATGTGCTGGCTTCCTCTTGGATTTGGGTGTCGGTTGGATAAGGTTGGGAGTCTTGAAAGAGGGATAAGTCAAGATTGGGTTGGTGTTGGTCAAGTTCTGTCGGGACAACTGGCTGAGATTGAGTAGGTTCTGTCGGGACAACTGGCTGAGATTGGGTAGGTTCTGTCGGGACAGTTAGCTGAGGCCATTGGTGAAGGTTATCCATTGCTTGTCTGTATCTGGCATAATAAGTTATATTTGGGATATGGTGATGATGAGTAGAGTAATCTGTATTTCTGAGATGTGAAAGATGATATTTTTGTCTTTGTTGGAATTTGAGTATATTGGCAAAATTCAGGTCTTCTGTAAAGTCAGCTTCAACTTGTTCCCAAGGTGCAACATCTTCTGGGGAGATCCAAACAGACGGAGGAATTATTTGATTTTCCTGAGCAAGAATTCTTTCAAGTTCTCTCTTTTGCTGAATTACTTCTTCAGGCCAGAGTTTAATTGATCCCTTTAGTGAAAGGGTAAATGTGAAGTAATCCTTAACAGTGGGGTAATAATGAATCTCGTGATCTGAAATAATCATACCCTTCCGTTGGAGAAGTAAGACTGACCAAAGATGTTGTCTGGGGACTGCAGCATTTGTGTTGTTTGCAATCATGTATTGAAATTTAGTTATCCACCATGTCTTTGGGTAAAACCATTGGAGAAAAATCAGGGCTGGATGATCTTCATCACATTTTTCTAATTTTTGGAGGGTTCTAAGTAATGGGAATTCCATGGCGATTGTATACAGATCCAACAGGTACCATAACAAGTAAAGGACAGGTTTGGACCATTGGGAAAATGGGAAAAAAGAGTGCAGGTGAAAGAAAGGGTATTCTAAGTTGAACAAAGGGCCACCAAGAACTGTGAGGCCGTGTTCTTGGACTGCTAAGATGGCGTAGTGTCTGATGAATTCTTTGGCACGAGAATGGAGTGTTCTGGTTTTGATTAGGTCTGGAAATTGTGGTGGAGTAAAAGGAACAGGAGGAGTTATGATAATGGGATTCATTATGAAGATGGTAAGAAGGTTGGTTTTATTTATTGCTAGAAAAGTGATTATGAGGTTTAGGCTATTTATAGAGTTTTATGAAAGAAAATCAATAATCGTTTTGTCCTTTCCTTTTACGTGGATGACGTTAAAGGAATAGTTAAAAGAATCATATTTGCCATCGCAGTAATTGTGCTAGTAGAATCTTTTCTATTTGAAATCGAGCATATTAGAAAAAGCAGACATGTCAATCTCAATGAGAAAATGATGTCCAATAAGGTGGACTATTTTTTTTAAGAGTTAAAGTAAGAGATATAATGTTAAGATCTATAGTTTAAGAATCAGTTGAACTAAAGGTCTTTTTATTGAAGTTGATTTTTGATCGTTTAAGATAATGCTTTCAATATTCTGATTTGAATGACAACTTAGTTGCGTAGAAATACTACATTTTTTTTTTGAATGATATCAAGGTAGTGAATGATATTATGACGTATGAGTATATGTTGAAGGGATTAAAATTTTTAAAGGAGTTAAGAATTTTATGTAAGAGATTAGTATGGGTATTCTACATCTATGTTATTCTTTAATGAATGAAAGGTGAAGTGTATAGATACCCATTAAATATTGAACGAATGGGAAAAAAAAAGAATAAAAATATGTGTGTATAATTTTATAAGTCCATAATGTGTGTCATATGTTTATTTTATGGATATATGTTTCGTACTCCTCTCGTATACTCAGCTATGAGCCAACTTAGAGATAATCTAACATATGAATGAGTATTTATTAGGATTTTGGACCACAATGAACAAATCCTATATACAAGGAAGATTGCTTTGTAAATGTTTTATGAATAAACTATACAGTTGAAAAGGAAAATTGAGAATGAGAAGAAGAAATGAGATCTAAGTATCCTCATCTATGTGCTTAAGTTATGAATTTCGAGGACGAAATTCTTATAAGGAGGGGAGAATTGTAGTAACCAGTATCCATAACCGGTAAGAATATGTATATTTATATATATAAATATACGTATTTTATTTGTATGTGGGTGATCCTTGATTTATATATTGTTATTAGTAGTGTTTTTATAGGTTAAGGATATACTATTAGTATTGGGTTTATTTGCAAGACTTTGGAATTATTTTAGGGACCAAATTGTTATACTTTGAAAGTTTTGGGGGTGAATTCGTAAATACCAAAAATTAACCACTTAGTATAAAAATACACTTTTAAAAACCCTAATTCTCTCATTTTGGTCGAGCTACCCATTTTTAGAGAGAGAAGAGAGAAATAAAGGAGAGAGAAAGAGAAGAAGAAGAAGAAAAAGAAGAAGAAATTGGAATTTTGGATCTTTAGAGGTATATCACAACTAATTATCAATTTATTGGTGTTAATTAAGTTAATTTCTTTAAGTTTTGATTTCTGGAAATATGTATAATTGAGGATTTGTTGTGTATTTCGTAAGATCATATGAGAATTGATGATGATCTATAAGATAGTTTGATAAATCATGATGAATTATGGAATTTCTGCTGGATAACCTCTTGATCTAGGAATTTTATAAATTGCTGTGATTCGATTCTGGTTTTGAATTTTGATTATATGAAATTAGACATGTTTAGGATCATCTGAGACTTTGAATCGACTGAAAAACTCAGAAATTGAATTTGTAGTGAATTTACCAAAATGACCCTGGAATTCTGGAAATTTCCTGTGTAAACAGTATGATACAGTGGAAAATAATTTTTGACCTACTGAATGATCTTTAAAAATTACGAATTTGTGGAATATGATAATTTTATATGTCTAATATGATATACTCGGAATTGAGAATTTGGATCAATGTGGTTGAAGTGTTATGAATTTCTAAAGTGTATCAGCTCATTGTAGTATTTGATTAACAGATTTTTAAAGTTATGAAATAAAATAGTTTTAAAATACTTTTGGCAGTTATTTGGAAGCCAAATATTTATCATGGACTGAGATATGTGTCAAGAGTAATTATGTGATAGTTTAATAATTTTTGAGTTAGTATATGATTTTATAAAATTGGGAGATTGAATACTGTTCAGTAAGTATCTTGATCCTGTCAGGTTTGTAGTTTGGATTCGATGGTGTGTATGGAATGGATTGTGGAGGAATTTTGATATAATATTCATATATAAGAAGTATATATGAGTCAAGAATGATATATTCTGATTTCGGAGTAATTGGACATCATTTGATGTATTAGAAATTTTTGTTAAGTGTAAGTGGTCAGAATGACAGGTTTTGAGAAACCAAATATTTAGACCAATTTGATGTGATAAATGCATTGTGTATAATTTTGTAAGCTATTTAAAGTATTTTGTGTGAATTGTGAGGCTTATGAAAGGATTAATCTCCATTGATAGGTTAAGGAGATTTAAGCCTTGTAGCTGAAAGTGTTAAGAGGTAAGTATACTAGACTTACTACAGGAATCACAATAAACATAATAATTGTTTTGTATGATTTTGTAAATGGGGTTAAGAATATGTTTATGATATGTCAAAGTATATTTTGATATGAAATGTGAATATATGTTTATGAATGTGAGCATTGACATTGAGTATGGATATACATGTGTTTTTGAAAGTGAGCTTTCCAAAATAAGATGCGTTTAACAAAGAAAGCTTTTGAAGTGTAATATGTCCATGAGAAATATTTTGTGATTTGAGGGTACTTGAACTCACTGTTAACTTAGTAGGCATTTTATGTGATTTGTGGAGCCTTTATGTGTGGCCTTTCCTTCGGGATTGGTATATGTTATGTGTTCCGTATGTAGGGAGGATCCTATTGGTACCTAAAGGAAGTGTGAGTCATCACATTCGTGTGGTGGCGTATTGGTACATGTGAGAGGACTCACCGATGATCAGGGTGAGGGTTTGGCTTTTACCTTCGGGCATAAGCGTTATATATGTGTGATTTAAAGACCTCACTTGTACTATTCCTCTCATACGGTATGTCACCTACGAGTGACATTTGGCTCATTATGTGATATGTGATATGTAAGTCCTACTAAGTAGTAGTTGAGTGATGGTATTCCTATTATGTGTTTTGAAAGAATGTGTAAGCGCTTACATGATATGTGATTTGATAAGATTATGATTTTGATTGATCACAGCATATCATACATATGCATTGTGTACATATATGTATTTGTATTTGATATATGAAAAACTAGTATGCTTACTGAGTTTTATACTCATTATAGTTTATGGTGATTTTAGGTAAATAAGGTATATGTGTGCTTAGCGGATTTGGCAAGGCTTCTGCTGTTCCTTGGGTTCCCTAAGTTGTTAGGTTGCTAAGTGTTTCATTTGGGGACACGTGGGATAAGATATTTGATTTGTCCCTAGTGAATAAATACTTATGTATTATTTTATTGTGTGTGGTTGGATTTAGTTTAAGTTTCACCAAGTGTAGTAATGGATTGATTTTAAGTAAGAATTTGCAATGAATATATTCTGGGCTTCCGGTAATAAAGTTGCTACTGGTGACGTAGTAGAGTGTTAATCTCTGAGAAAACTCTGCGTATCTCCGGTTTACTAATTGTCCCAGTCATAATTCAATTACTATAATTCTGAAAGAAATTAAAATGAATGTTTAAGTATTATTGAATGAATGTAAGTGATGCCGTGTGTCAGATCTTTTGGGTCTGGGGCGTGACATGTACATTCAGGGATGACACGTAAGCACCGACCCTAACAGTTATTACTCATGTAGGTGGATTATGGTGGTTGTCCAGAGCCTGTAGTTTATAAATAGTATTGATATCTAATGATCTAAGGATGTAATAACTTCTTACGTTCTCCACACTGAACTCTTGTGTGTGCACAAAGAGCAATAATTAAAGAAGGGAAGACGAGACTTATCTTGGTTAGACAAAAGCACATGAGGATCTCTTGGCATATGATTTTGCCAATGTCGATTGTCTTCTTTTTCATAACGTAGTAGAGAAAGATTGCTCTTACCTTTCTTATGTCACTAAAGTACTTCACTGGCATAAGCTTGGAACCTATGAATTATCTAGGCCTTAATTTCGTGATCCATGGTATTAGTTGGAAAGGTCCCCAGCATGCCTTCAACAAGTTTCCACACAGTACCTGGCTTGCATATCCTTGAAATGATCTTATTATAATATGGGTCCTGTACTATCTGGTGGTACTTATACTCAAAATCTACAGGCAATTTGTAGTAAGCATTGATGGTAGCACTATCAAATGCCACCATCTTACCCCACACTTAAATCTTGAAATTCTGGTGCCCCGAGGCATTGGCGTTGAATTCTTTAATGACTGGTAAAACTTTTGTCTCAGGTTTTTTTGCAAAACGTTTACCGCAAATGTATTTAGATCATTTGCTCAAAATAAGGAAAATTTTCCTCCTCAAGGTTAAAGCCACGTTCTGCTATGGTGGATTTGTGGATTACAAACTTTGTGTAGCGTTTTGTAGCAACTTGGGAGACAAATTTGGAGGTATCATATCATGCCCCCCTTGAGTAGATGTACACTATCATTTGAGTGCCATTTTTGATGAAAATAGCCTTGAATTGGAGAGAAATTTGGGTGAAATGTGAAGGCTTGGGTATTTGTGATCTTTGGTAGGTAATGGATGTTTTGGTGTTTGATTTGGTTTTTAAGAGTTAATCAAGTTTGTAATGATGTGGATATTATGTTAGGATGCTAGATTTGATTAGATTTTACTTAGATAGTGATATGGTAGAAATGGGTGAGTTTGAAATATTAGTGAATAGAAAGAACAAGTACTTTTTAAAAACATAAGGCTATTTTGTCATGTCGCTCGGGTGCAAAGTTTGTATATATTTGGAGTTACGTGATTACGCTATAATAAATTTCATTGCAGTGTAAAACAGTATTTCATTGCAGTGAGTTTGACAATTCTTGAACTAAAAAGAAATATAACTCTAATACTTCAATTAATTTTTATATAATGGCCACTTGTTTCAAACTTAAAGAACACACAATTTAGAGTTTTTTAGAGCTATAAGAGCAATTAAAGCATAATTATAATAATTTTAAAGAGAAAAGCAAGAGGAGTTCAAGAGAAGCACAAGATTATTGACAGATCAACCTGTTAGGGTCGGTGCTTACGTGCCATCCCTGAATGTACATATACTTGTGTATTTATACAAGTGTATATTCCCATTAAATCGCTAATACCCAATTATATGGTATTATATATGTAACGTTACAAACATTGTAGATCTGAAGGAGTTCGGATCAGATCTAAAGAGTTTAGATAAGGGTTCATAGTTAGCCACACTGAAAGATATAATTGCTAAATGTTAGCACAGCTAAGTGTTAGTTGGTTATAATACTCAGCAGATCCAAGAGTTGGAGCCTTGTCTGTAATGGGACATAGACCTGGGAATATACTAGTAACTGCATAGTTGCAAGAGTTGTAATCGGGTGCCAAAAAATGTAAGTTACGCAAGTATGTTCTCGAATAATAGTCCCTGATCTATTTCTGCCGATGCGGGTCTGTCGGTGGATACTTTATATATAGATTAGCATATGTCATACCTATCGGGTATAGACAGTCATTCCTGACCGACTGTGAGCTTGGAGCTCGTATTGACATATGGATATCTAGTTAGGACTGGATATGGGATAGACTCACGAGGGCCTCCGATAGACATTTAACGTAAGCCGTCAACGGAGGGTCCTCTCGAGTTGAGTAGTATACGTGGTCCTTTGACCTGAGTGCCACGGTGGGCTTGTAAGTGATCCACCATACTTTGGTTCCACACATGTCACAGACCTTTCATGGTGTGATCGCTGGGTGTCGCTGGGTATAGTCCGATGCTTATAGAGTCTAGTGCGTACAAATATGGGATCCGTCAGCTCCCATATGGAGTTAGATATCCAGATGCTTCGAGACTGTATCTCAGAAAGTCTTGTGGCCACAAGCAATCATCCCGAAAAAGAGTTCCGTCAGGGTAGAACAATATGGCAAATGAGTTTACGCATATTGTTCAGTGAGATACATGTCTGGAGATAAGATATGGATGAGCATAAGGAGATTTGACAGTGATAATCTATATCCCTGCACATCTAGGATGTCATGACTGAAGGACTATACGTATGCGTTGTAACCTCAGCTTGTATGGTTTAACGCGCTGATTTGTATATCCGTGACGTGTACGTGAGGCATTGCTCACGGACTCATGGAATAGTTTCATTTGACGAATCGGTCATAGAACCTAGGGAGTCCCGCGATATGGAGTGTACTCATTGTGCACTAGGGCAGCGTACCAGATTAAAATATTTAATCCAACAATATTCAGTACTTTCACGGGAATGCGTACGTGTCTGTATTTAAGTATTAAATACAATAATTAGTTAATAATTATTATTTACTAATTGAATTATGACACGTAGCGTATTGTGGACCATCAATTGATTTTATCCAAGTGTGAAATTTGGTGGGACCCACTAAGGAGTGAATTTGGTAATTATTTATGAGGGGCAAAATGGTCATTTCTTAGTTTAATTATTTAATAGTTAAATAATCAAAATATCTTTCTTTTTATATTATATTATATATTATATATTACATTATATTTATATTATATTATATATATAAAGCAAAAGCAAGAGAAGAAAAGAGAAGAAGGTCATTCGGCCGAGAGAGGGAGAAGAAAGAAATGGAGAAGAAAGAAAAGAGAAAGATGAAAAGAAAGAAAAAAAAAAGGAAGATAGGAAAAATGAAATTGTTTCATTTTTCTTTCTGCTTCTAATTGGAGTAATTATAAATTGCTCCAAATTCTCCATTTCTTATTCTTTTGGAGAAAATGATGTAAATTCACTCCCGACCATTTTGGGGATTAAGAGTTAATCCCAGGCTAAATATAGAGCTGCTGTTCTAGCTCACCAAGCCCACCGAGTTGGTGACTAGAATTGCACGTGAGTTGGTCTCCATGCGGACTCCAGGAAAAATACATATATAACGTTATACGTTTGGTAAGTTCTCTAACCTTATTAATATATTAATGTGATTAATATATTTATTTATTGTGTTTATTGTAAAATTTATATTTTCGCTGCGTTAGGCAATAGACACAAGTGCACATACCCACGTACCTAGATCTGACTGCACCAACACAACCAACTGCAAATTGACGTCTATATTGGTTAACTTTTGGTTATATCATATTTATTTTATTTTTCAACCATAATTATCTTATAATCATAAACTAATTTATTTTCTATGGTTATTACTTGAATTCAATGTGTGTTTAATTGTTGAATATTTATAATATTTATTTGAATTTAATTCTTTATTATTTAAATTATTTGTTCTTAATGTTTCATTATATTTGATCAATATTGTGAATGAATTAGGAATACTTTGATAAACTTGAGAGTGACATCATTGTATTTAGACCTTGATAATTTGATACAAGATTGTCAAGAAATTTACAATTTCTAATTTAGGATAGAGATATACTTATTTGTATTGTATGGTCATTAAAACATGTTATGAATGAATATTGATTTATTACAATTACCATAGAGATATAGGTATTTGGTAAATTAAGATATACTTATTTGACCTTGAGAAAGACTTGTGAATACATTAATATCCTGACCAATAATAAGATTTGAGAGATATTAATATGAAAGGATTAATCCTTAGAAACTATATTGAAGGATAGTAATTAACCTTAGGCTTTCTCTATATTACTATTTTCTTGAGTTATTTATTTTTTACACTTTATTTAGTTTATTTAAATAGATACAATTTGAAGATTTAGTTTTTTGGATAATTACTTGAAAGATTCAATTTTAATATTTGGTAGAAAATAAAAATTATCCTTGTAGGTTCGACATCCGACTTAAAAGTCCATTTATTACTTGTTACGATAGCTTATACTTGTACTTAGTTTTATGCTTTAGAAAATACACAACAATACTTTTACTTGCCCACTTGTCTGGGATGGTACATAGTAGCAACCTTGTGTCTCACTTCATATTTCTATAGAAGGGCTAAAAAATATTTGTTGCAAAATTGTCAGCCTTTATAATTGATTATTGCTCTTGGAGTGCCATGCTGTGTGAAGATGTTTTTTTTATAGGAATTCTAATAGCACCTTTGCTTTATTTAATAGAAAGATTATTGCTTTTACCTTCTTGGAGACATAATTTATTACCACAAGGATGTATTTATGATTTTTTGATAGAATGAATGGTCCTATAAAGTTGATCTCCCAAACATCAAATATTCATACTTCTAAAATGCTCTACAAGAGAATATCTTATTTTCTTGATATATTCCCCATCCTTTGGCATTGATCACAGTGTGTAGCATAAAACTGGGCATATTTGAACAATGATGGCTAATAAAATTCGCATTGCAGTACTTTGGCAACTATCTTATCTCCTCTAAAATATCCTTTATAATTGGAAGAGTAGCAGTGCTACAGAATCTACCATGGTATATTAGAATGTTGTGTTGCCAAAAGTTGTTCATTTAGAAAGAACTCATTGATTAATATCTTGTCTTTGTTCCCCCTTTTTAGTTTTAAAAGATGGTATGCAGCTTGATTCTGTGTTCTTTTATCTTTAACTTGAATTTTTGTAGCAGCAAAATCTATCGAATCAACGAGGCTTTATGTTTTTCTTAGTAATTAAGTGTTAGTGTGCTATGCATAGGGTGAGTGTGTACAATTTAATTTTTCTACTGGGAAGTTAGATTGAAAGGAAGGATACCACTAACAAGATAATTAACAAAATCTATATACCATGGTATATTGGAATGCTGTATTGCCAAAAGTTGTTCGTTTGGAAAGAACTCATTGATCAATGTCTTGTCTTTATTCCCTTATTTTAGTCTTGAAAGATGGTATGCAGCTTGATTCTCGGTGTCTTTTTATCTCTAACTTGAACTCTTGTAGCAACAATATCCATCGAATCAGCGAGGCTTTATGTCATTCTTGGTAATTAAGTGTTAGTGTGCTATGCATAGGGTGAGTGTGTATAATTTAATTTTTTAGTTTGCACATCTCACATGTAAAATATACGCAGCAGAATAAAATACACACATCTCATTATACTAATGAGATAAGGAAGCTCACCCTGAAGTAGTACTTCGATCAATTCTAGTCCAGAAACACCGGAAGCTAGAATGGTAACTTTTTGTTAAGTTAGATTTAAAGTTGATGCAACCCTTTACTTTATTGGTCTTCAGCCAAATAAATTTTGTTTACCCATTATGTTTATCACTTATACATGTAAAAGGCCTCTCATTTGTTAGTTGTTGAATGCTTATCTCCTTGTTTGTCTAACACTTGGACATTAAATTGTAATTATTACAATTTATATATGTTACCGAATTTCCACACACATATATAGCCTTTTAAATTGCAATATTTGCAAAAAATATATATTATTCTTTTAAAATGACACGTGTCCTTTATATATAAGGTGTGGTAATACATTACGAGGTGGCCTTTTACTTTTGTAGGGGCCAAATGCTACGATGACAAAAGGCCATTAAGTATTGCAAAATCCATTTGCAATACACCTCATGCTTATAAGGACATATGTCCTTAAGCAACAAAGTGGTGGCAATTCCTTTACTACTTGTCAACCTCCTAAGCTTAACACTTAAGCCGAAATCTTTTTAGATTGAACCATTCAACCCGGTACACTACCATAGTGCTCAACCAGTACACTTCATATTGTGAGACTCCCTAGATTTACACCCGTTCATCTTATAGAACTTTCCTATAAGTTTGTAAACGATGCCCCAAACACATATTACGAAAATTACAAAATTGCGCGTTGAATCATACAAGTTGAGGTTAATACATATTCATATAATCCATCTGTTATTTATATCTTAGAAGACCGAAGACATAGATCATCACCGTCAAGTCTCCATATACTCAACCGTGAACTTATCTTTAGATTTGTATTTTCATAAGCAATATTTGCAAATACTTTTGTGATATTGTTTATCCCATAGGAAACACTTTCCTGGGTTTACTGCTTATAGCCATAAGACTTTTTGAAATGCAATCTTGGAGCACCAGGAAATATAACTCACCCATATGAGCTGACGAATTTCATATCTACACACATCAGACTCCATAAGCATCGAATTATACCCAGCAACACTTAGCGGTCAGATCATGAAAGGTTTCTAATATATGTGGTACCAAAGCATAGTGGATCAGCTACAAAGCCAACTATGGTTCTCAGGTCAAAAGACCACGAATACTACTCAAATTGAGAAGACCCTCAATTGACAGCTTTATGGGATATTTATTAGAGGTCCTCATTGAGTCTATTCAGTGTCCAGTCCTCACTAAATACCCGTATGCCTATACGAGCTTCCGATAAGCTCATGGTCTGTTAAGACTAACCATCTAGACCATCAAGATATAGACATACACTGATTTATATATGATAAAGTCTTTACTGACAAACCTATATCTGTGAAGATAGATCAGGAACATAAAGTTTGAGAACATACTTGCATAATGACATTTCCTAGTACTATTTGTAACTCTTTACAACTATGTCATTGCAAATATATTTTCAGATATTTATCCCATTTCAAATAAGGTTCCAACTCTTTAGATTTTGTTGACTCTTATAACTTGTTAACTCTTAGCAATGTTAACTTTTAGCATTTATAAGTCTCACCATTGCTAACTCTTAGCACTGATTTAAACTTTTTTAGACCAGATCTAAACTCATTTAGATTATATAATATATGAAACATTATAAGCATCATACTATATATTATTTAATATTAATAATTTTATTCGAAATATTTATTGTATAGATATCAAACAATTAATATTCATACAATATTGAAATGGCATCTAAGTACAATTTCCAACATTAAGTACTTGATGGCAGAATGATCTATGTAGATAATCGCCTTAGCTCCAATTAAGTATGATCTGAATTTGTTGAAAGCGAATACTACAGTTAGCAGCTCTTTTTTAGTGGTTGTATAGTAAGTCTACACACCGTTTAAGGTCTTGCCTGGATAATATATGGTGTAGAAGACTTTGTCTTTTCTTTGACCAAGGACTGCTCTTAATACTGTATCACTAACATTACACATTAGCTCAAATGGTAGATTTTAATTTGGTGCTATAATAATTAGTGATGAAGTAAGCTTCTTCTTCAAGGTTTTGAATGCTTAAGACATACTTTATCAAATTTGAATTGTACCTCTTTCTCTAATAAGTTGCACAGGGGTTTGGACTTTAGAGATCTTGGAAATGTCTTTGGTAAATCTTCTATAGAATCTTATATGTCTAAAAAAAACTCCGTACTCCTTTTGTAGTGGTTGGTGATGGTAGCTTCTCAATTATCTCGATATTTACCTGGTCTAACTCTATCCCTCTTAAAGATATTTTATGGCCTAAGATAATCCTCTCTTTGACCATAAAATGGCACTTTTCCTAGTGTAGCACTAGATTGGTTATTGTTGTGATTGCAATGTGGGTGTATGAATTAATTATGTGTTCATTCAAGCGCAAGTGCACGTTATCACTTAACAAGTAATATAAAGATGGAGGGTATCGATCCTACAAGGACTAGATGATTTGTTCTATGTCAGTTACTAAAATTAATGTTCTTGTTTTTATCTAGATAACTCGATGCAAATAAAAAATAAATTAATTCTAAATTACCTAATTGAATAAGCAAATTAAAACACACCACACAATTAATGATAAATGAGTACCTAAGAGTGTAGCTATCCCCTAACCCGTGTTTGTTTAAGGTGTACTTTGAATGCTAATCTTTTGGTCAATTATTAGTCTCAACTTTAAGTTCATTGCAAGCCTCATTCAATAGCCGAGCGAATATATTCCCCTCAATCCAAAACCTATAATCCTATGATACTGAAATTAAACGAAATTCATTAAGTCCAAATTGATTTAACCATGCATGCTGGTTAAGTATATTCCTTTCTTACATTATACATCAATTTGTTTTAGGCTTTTCAATGAGACGCCTTTTCCAAGTTTATCTCAATGAATCCAACAATCATATATTAATTAGCCATATTAAATGTAAGTATTAAGTACTAACATATCAAATAATAACCGAGTTCATGTCATTTAAAATTATAAATATCTATAAACACATGATTGGGTTTAATACCACAAACATAGGCAAATTAAATTAGTTCAACATAACTAATTTTAGATAACAAAATGCAAGAGAAAATATAAAATAACCAAGATCAAACCCAAAAGTGCAATAGATAAAATCTAATGAAGCACTTTGATCTTGGTTCCAATGCTTCTCTTAAAGTTGCAAATCTTCATTGATCGCGTTGAATCCCTCTAAAGTTGATTCTAAATGTTGAATGGTATTTATTGACAGTAAAAGGAAAGATTTTATTTCTCTGCAATAAGTTACTTTGGTGCCAAGCCGAAGTTAAAACGTCCCCCCACAAAATTCCAAAAGAATTGCTTTATATAGTAATGGGCAACGCTACGGCCTCATGACTTAGAACGTTGAGGCATTCCTAACTATAATGTACGAACATTAGGGCATTATAATTATCCAATGCTAGGGCGTTTTAACACAACTACAATGCTAAACTAGCGCTGGAGCGTTAGCGACATTTAGTTGTCTTTGGAAATTACGTGGCTTAGAACGCTACCTTTACCTACAACATTTAATTTTTTAGAAACGCTAGAGCGTTGTGAATTATGCTATAGAGTTCATCAAAATAAATGAAAGCTGCTGCGTTAGCTTGTAGAATGTTGGGGTATTCATTTGATAGCTATGCTTTCACTTTGTATTTTTACTCTTTAACTTCTTTATTGCTGCTTTTCTCTTCAAAATGACAAAAATCTAAGTTAAAATGGGGTTACAATATATGTCAATTTAATGTTCATCATTGGTCTCCTCATATCTTGTAAATACAAATGCTAAAGTTTCAAATCATAAATCAAAAGAATTACTGAAGACTATGAAGTCATCTATAAATACCTCAAGAAAGTTCTCCATAATGCCCTAAAATATTGCCATCATTCACCGTTGAAATGTTGCAAGTGCATTACACTGTCAGAATGGAAACCTTAGAATTGTGAATCTTCTATATAGACAAGTGAATATGGTATTCTCTTGGTCTTTGAGGTTATTGCAATTTAATTATAGCTTGAATATTCATCCAAAATGCAGTAGGATTGGTGCCCAGCTAATCTATCTAACATCTGGTCAATGAAAGGCAGTGGGAAATCATCTTTCCTTATGGCTTTATTTAGCTTTTGGTAATCCATGCAAACTCTTCATCCAGTTATTGTTGGTGTTCGAATCAACTCATTATTCTCATTTGCAACAACAATAATGCTTTCTTTATTTAGTACACATTGCACTGGACTTACCCAAGAACTGTCAGACACGAGGTAGATGATCCTCGCATCTAATAACTTCATTATATTTTTTTTACTACATCTTTCATCATCGAATTCAATATTCTTTATTGCTTGATACTTGGTTTATGACCATCTTTCAATAGTATTTTATGCATACAAAATGATAGGCTTATGCCACGGATATCAGATATAGTCCAACCCAATGCTTTCTTATACTATCACAGTACTTTAAGCAATTTATCTTCTTGTTGCTCATTAAGTTCAACAAAAATAATAATAGGAAGTATTGAAGAGTCACCTAGATATATATCTTAATAGCTTGGTAATGGTTTAAGCTCGAGGGTCGGTGGCTCTTCTATTGAGGGCTTATTGTGTGCCTTAATGTTCTCTTATGTTTCTAGTGGCTCAACTCTTGGTCTTATATTGCTGAAACAAAGTGAAGCATTTAATGCCTTCACAAACTACTTCACCTCATGGTTTTCTGCCCCGTTTCCATTGATTGTGGCATCTTCTAAAGAGTATGAAAACTTTATACACCTTTCTCTTAATTATATTAATGCTAAACATTTATCCGCCTTACTAGGGAATTTTATGGCTTTAAACACATTAAAGGTTAATTCTTTATCTTAGACTCTTATTGTCAATATGCCTTTTTGTACATTGATCAATGTTCTTTTAGTAGCTAAGAATGGGCATTCCAATATGGTAAAGACCTCCCGATCTTTCTCTATATCTAATACTATAAAGTCGGCTGGAAAGATCAACTTGTCTACTTTGATTAGCACGTCTACAATCACACTTAAATGTGAGGGATCAGTCTGTAAAATAAAGGGTGACATTGGTCAATTTTGCTTCACCCAGACCTAGTTTGTTGTAAATAGATAGTGGCGTGAGGTTAACGCTGGTTCCTAGATCACACAAAACCTTTCTAAAATATTTATTTCTAATCATGCATGGAATGGGAAAACTTCATAGATCCTTAATTTTAGAGGAAAATTACTTCTGTAGAATTGTACTACATTCCTTAGTCAATGCTATAGTTCAAACTTATCCAGCTTCTTCTTCTTTGAGAGTATGTCCTTCGTAAACTTGACATAACTCGACATTTGCTCTAGTACATATATAAAAGGATGTTAATGTGTAATTTTTTAAATATTTCTATAAATATAGAAAATTGCTTATTTAATTTTTGTTTCTACAGTCTTTACGGGAATTGGAAGAGGATTATAAGGCTATACAAAAGGTTTTTGCATTATTTTTCCCTTTTTTGCACTTTCTGTAATATTTTTGCTCACTATTTTTATTATTTTTCTACATTTTCTACACTGTTCTATTGTGCTTCCTACTGTTGTGAAGACAATGCTGCACCGTTCTACACTTCTTTTCTACTTCTTAATGTGATAACTTTGCATTACTCTCTATCACCTTTTAGATTTATTTCTGCATTGCTTGGCAAAGATTTTTGTTGACATTCATAGATATAGCCAGCTGACCTACTTGTGTCTGTAAAGTCCATAAGGATGATGCTTGGTTCTATAAAACGTTGGATTGAGTTTATAGAATTGCATCTATTTGCTTCATATATTACATGAATATGTCCTCTAAAGCACGTTTCTTCCTCTACTACTACTGTGGGTATATTGGAAATATTGGAGGATTTATTGGTTTTGAAGACCGCCTTTGGTTGTTGCTTCAAAAGAAGTTTGAATGATTCATTCACCCAGGATTATAGTAATTGAAGTTGGGATTATGCTAATTCTTGTTGAAATTCCTAACATATTGTATTATCTCTACGCATTGGCCATTCTGATGGTTGTCTCTGCATAAGTCAAAGGTTGTTGCTTAACTCTTTATTGATTTGACCCCCAAAATGTTAACCTTCTTAGTAAGTAAGATGACTTGGGCTGTCAATGTGGTGAAAGCATTTATATCGTGTACACCGACAACCTTCCTTAGATTTACTCTTTTAGTTAGCCCATTGATAACTATTGAATCCCATCTCTTCAAGCAAGTCATAAGCCTCATCTATGAATTTATTCATTAATGCACCATTTGTTTGTGCATCCATTATTGTTCTTAAATGTTCCACAAGCCCGTTGTAAAATGCTTACACCAATAACCACTTTGGAACTTCATAGTGAGGCCATTTTCTTGGCATATCTTTAAACCTTTCCCAGGTCTCGTATAATGATTCTAAATCAAACTACACAAACAAGGTAATGTCATTGTGTATCTTTGCTATTTTTGCTAAAGGGAAAAACTTAACTATAAATTTATGTGCTAAGTCATTCCAAGTTACTATAGATTTGGATAACATGGACATTAACTAACTCTTCGCCTTATCCCTCAAAGAGAAAGGGAATATCCTTAATCTAGGAATTATTAGAGACTTCATTATACTTTAATGTATCACAAATTTTTAGGAAATTCATGATATACTCATTCGGATCATTTTTGGGAAGTACCTTAAACTGTATCAAATCCTTCAACATTTGAATTGTGCTTGGCTTGATCACCAATTATCAGTATTGATATTTGGCCTCCGAATAGAGGAATGAATCTCATCAACTAAAGGAACAACATACTCTCTTAAAGATCTCGGCTCTTCAACTTCGACATTTCTAAATTTGACCATTCATGGTGTCTGTTTGGGTTTACTCTCGACGAAGTCTTCTTAAGGTCTTTTCTATTTAAGGATCAAAAACAGTCAAATAAAACACTTTTAGATCTTCGCATATATATCTGAAGCCACTTGTAAAAATAAAAGTAAAAGAAAGGTAAAATAAAATAAAATAAAATAAAACTTGAATTAAAAGTGAGATAAATTAGTATTAGTATTGGAAAAAATAAATAATAAAATCTCTAATAATAACGTCAAAACTTTTTTTTATGACTTCCAAAACACAAGTACACACTATCATAAATAAATAATAAAGTGATTAATAAAGTGTCGATCCTACACAAAAATCGAATTTATTCCTATCCAAGTACTAAAATTATGTCCTTTAACTTTTATCCAAAAAACCAAACTATTATTTAACTAATCTAAAACTTAAATATTTGAGTGTATATTAAAACCAAAATAAATCTATGAACTTGTTACGAAAATAAATATAGAGAGAATTTAAGATTACATTTATCTCTTAATATGTTATCTAAAGATAATTATATTCTCTCTTTTAATCCCTCAATTTAATTATTGGTCAAAATACTAATTTTTTTACAAGCCTCTTTCGATGGTCAAACAAATATATTTGAGTTTATTAATTATCTATATTCCTATGATAATCAGATAAAACTAAAATTGATTAAAAACAAGTTTTATAACCATATATTCCTATCCTATATGAAACTCACAGTTGCTACAGTTTAATCATGCATTAAATTGTCTTAGGCTTAACACAAAGATGCCTTTCCTAAATTTCTCTAAGTGTTGCCAAATCAATTAATTACTATCTAGGTAAATTGAAAGCATTAAACACAGACAAGTTGAATAATTAAAATTGAGTTCATAATATTGAGAATTAATTTAATTAAGCATACATATTGAGTTCAATATTATAATTCTAGAAAATAAAATTAGCTCATTATCACAAAAGCTCTAAAGCTAAAAATAATAAAAATTGTGATTGCAACCAAAAAGCAAACTGAATAATTGTAGATGAAGTAACCCTTCAATCTTCAATCTCTAGCCTTGATCAAATATTATCAATCTTCTTTATTACTTTTGAATTTTCTTTCAAAATTTGCTTTTAACGCTTTCTACAAGTTATGTTTATGGTTGGGACATCTAGGGTTTATACAGGGGAGCTTGGAGTATCACAACTAGAATCCTTCCAAAGTAAGGAGTTTTTTAATTCAATGTACCAGCACAACGACATTGTCTTTTCAGCGCTGCAACGTTCTTATGAAATCGCTCTAATGCTGTAGCGGTGGTTGTATAGTGTTGCGATGCTGTGACTCAAGAATTTTTTCTTTTTATTTAATCACAGCACTGCAACGTTAACTATTTGGCACTACAACATTAGTTATTGGAATTTGAGGCCTTATTTTAACTTAGTGCTGTGGTGCTGACTCTTGGAGCACCACGACGTTAAGCTGTTTTCTTCAACTATCAACCTTGTGTTCGATTTTTTCTCTTTTGACTTCAAATTCTTGATGTTTTGCTCCAGTTCTTTATATTTTTATTTCTTCATACTCAATCCCAATAAAACCAATATAAAATGCATAAGTACCTATATAATTAATCAAAATGGACAATTCTTAAGCTAAAAGGGGACAAAATTCTTTACCTAAATTACCCTTATCACCCGCCCTTCTAAGTTCATGTGAAATAACTGACACATTAACTCTACCTAAGTCCCGCAATTGATAATAAGTAGGTAACCTTATCAATAAGCAGAGAGTTTTGCTCATTCTTTAAAGACCTCAGTACATTTTGGTCACGATGCTCTTTTCTTTCTATCATTTTGAGAAACCATTGTTTCAAACTCTTAACCTTCTCCTTTAAAGCCATTTCTCCAGTCCTCTCCGTAATTGTGCTTTTCCTCTTTGGTCCTCTGCTTTGCCATTAGTATTTGCCTGGTAGCATTCTCATCTGAATCCTCTTCTTTATCCCTTTCTCGAGTACAACTTCTTACCTTATTTAAGTCTTCAACTTATGACCTTGTTAGGCCTTTTTCATTTTTTTTCCATGCAACTTCTACTCTAAATCATAATTTTGGGAACTCATAGAGGCCTTCAACCTAAGCTTATTTCTACTTCTCTATATAGGTGAACCATCAACTTGATTTTACTACATCTATTAGAAAGGGGATCATTTTGAGTGCCTAATGGCCTGATCGGCTTATCAACACCTTTCTTACCTCCTAGTTCCCACCTAACTTTTGTGGATGTCAAGAACATCATCAAATAGTTTTATCATCACCTCTCCCTTTCTCTCTCTCTCTTTCTTTCTCTCTCCCAGCTTCCTTCAACTTCCTCTTTCAATGTTACCTGCACTCTAAACCTTCATGCTGCTCCTCTAGGTAGTCAACATTTTCTTCCCACTCCTCTACCCTATCTACTTTATCTCAGTTTTAAGGATTAGAACTACGTCCATTGCTCTGATATTATTCTTAGATGCTCATCGCCCATTCTATTAGGTAGCTTTCTTACTCAATCATGAATTTATGGTCATAATGACCTTTTGCACTATTTTCCATTAACAATGCTAATGTTTTGATAATAGCCCTAGGCTAGAAGCTAGGTCTTTGATCAAATGGTAGTAGTTTTTATAAATGGATTATCAGATTGAACTTTAATTGTGTTTCTCGAGCTCTCTTTTATGGCTTATGAGATCTCTTACTCCACTTTTAAAAAAATTTGATTAAAAGTCTATGGTTAATTTCGATAAAGACCTTTTGATGCCTATGTTAATACTTTGGATTTAGGAAAATATGATAATATAAAAGGTTTCTAATGGCTAAAAATAGTTTGTGAGAGTTCTTACTTGCTATATTTTTTTTTCCTCCTTTCTATATATTTATGGTCACTTGAATCTAGTCTTCCCCCCTACCCAATCTATTGACACCATTCTTCTACTAATAGTTAAGTCCTTAATCAAAAGATAGTATTTTTTACAAATGACTTGTCACACTAAGCTCTAATTGTAACTCCTAAGCTCTCCTCACAGCATCTGATATCTCCCACTGTACACACAAAATTCAATTAAGGTTGTGTTAGTGGTTATTCTCATCAAAGACCTTCGATGCGTGTGTTAGTACTATAGGTTTGGGGAAAATGTAAGTATCTAAAAGGATTCCAATAGCCAGAAATAGTTTGTGAGAGTTCTTACTTACTTTGTTTTTTTTTTCTCTCTATCAATTGAATCTAGTCTTCTTCACTCTCCCCCACCCCCCACACAAGTCTTAGCCCTCCTTTTTATAGATTTCTCAGACAATTACTTTATGTTTTTTTATCTTACGAGTTGCCTAAGAATTTAAGAATTATGGGGTTTAGTGCTCTGCGTGTCCACACTTGTAGGAGATATGGGTGGCATGCTTCCCTTTGCCTATGTTTTTTTTGGCATCACAAGTGCTTTCTTGGATTTAGTAGCCCATAGTCCTCGGTTAATTGCTTGAGGACTTAGGATACGGTCATTCAAGGACTTCTCGTCTTGTGCTGACCATCATAGTAAGGGTTCTCTGCATGCAAGTTCTCTTTTATTTATGATGATGGTCCTAAAAAAATCCCCTCATTTTATGGTCCTTTGCAAGTGGGCTCGACCGTCCATTCCATTATAACTTAATTAGAAAGGGACCCTTTGATGAGTTAGGCTTCAGCTTCATTGAGTCACAGGCTCTAAGGGTTGGCCTATGAGTGCAACACCATTACAAATATAATGACATGTTATAAGTCTTAACAAATTTTTTTTTTTGATAAAGTGGCATCCCTGCTTAAAGTTAGTTAGAAGACTACTTGGACCACATTTTAACACATTTAAATGAAATGCTCCCATAGAAGAAAGATATTGCTAAAATAGTATAAGCATAAAAAGTTAGAAAGCTCGTGAAAAAGTTTTGATTACTGTTAATCTATTGCTCCATGTATGTATATATAACGATAAAAGTGGGGGAAGTTGCGTATCTTCAGTTGCAATAAAGTTAACATTTGACTTTAATTAAAATTATTTTTCAATTAAAATCAATCACCAACTTTTAATGAAGTCGCACATTAAATTGTGAATAAATTTGCCTATTAGCTAATATATATTTCCATTAAATATAAAAAAAAATTGTTACTACAAAATAGACCTTTCGTTACAGAAATTTTTCAATGGGATAAATTGTAACAAGTTTTTTGAAAATTAATTTATGACTGAATGTATCAAAATTTATTGACATTTTCTATCACAAAAAAATTCCATCATTAGTTTATGACAAAATTTATCAAAACTTAGTGATAGAATTGATAAAAAAAAATTGTGACAAAAATGATATGGTGCATTTTGTTAATATTATAATCAACGATATTTAGGTTAAAAATCATAATGTGAGATTTTAGTCACATAGGTAATTTTTTTATTGCTCAACTAAAATGGCACTGTTTTATTAATTAGGAGTGAAACGGTCATTTTGCTACTGTATAATTTGAGAAAACAAAGTGGCATTTGTTTTAAAAAATATTTTGGACCTTAAAAGGCGTCATTTTGCGCGAAAGATATTTTAAAATAAAGAGACAAAACGATGCCATTTTTGCATGTAATTGTTTTTTTATAAAAAAAGTAGGGTTATTTCTTTGCAAAGTGCAAACTCCAATAATCCTTGAATAGCAAGTCTTTGAATAAAAACTTGCCACCATCAACCTGCACCTTCTCCATTAACTCCCATGTAGCCTAAAATCTCGGCCTCGAAATCACCAAGGAAGTCGATTTAATGACGAACCTTTTTTTCATCTTCACTAAGTGCTGCTATTAACCTATCGTCATCATCGTGTTACTTTAGCAGTCATCGAGTTCAATGACGATCAAAGGGATAGGCTATTTTTTAATTTTTCAATTTTCTTTTTTGCTTACTTGCAGATCAAAGTGAGAATGTGAATTTGTGATGAATGAGTAGATGACTAGTTGATTTGAAGTGGATTTACTTTTGATTGATTAGTTTTATTTTTAACCATAGATCAAATCGAAAATGTTCGAAGAAGAAAAATTATTGAAAGAGGGGAAGAAGTTACCTATTGGATTAGTAAAGAACTTGTTGTTTGGCTTTTGCATAGCCTTTTTATTAATTTTTAGCAAGACAAATTAACTTACATTCTTAATACCATACTTTTTTTTATACATTATTCAAAATTTTCGTAATTTTTATTTTGAGAGTTCCTAATTTTCTTTTTTTTTTTCTCTCTCATGGATTCAAGGAAGTATTGTCTTTCCAGTTCGATATTCTTTATCTCACTAGTTTTTGCATTAGCTAATTTTTTGTTTGTTAAGAATGTACTTTATCAGTGTCTAAGCTAATGGCCCTTAAGGCTTTGTCTCTTGATTCGGTTGTTTCTTGTCCTATCCACTCACAATGATGATGTTCTAAGAACACTTCTATCTCTTTGTTTTAACTTTTAAAATTAAATCCTTCGCGTATTTTGGAATCACAAATAGGTCTCTGAATATGCTATGTCATTGGCATGTTCTCATTTCCAATTTTCTGTAAAAAAGGGAGAGAGAAAATCAAAGGTTGGTCGTAAATCTAACAATCAGCAACTTCTGTAGTTGAAAGAAGAGCAACTTCTTTAGCTAGAGGAAAAGGATGTGGTATCGTCCTTGTTATTAGGTAATTTTAGTAATATATATAATTCGTAAGTGTTTAATTTGGTATTGTGTTTTATATATATACTTATAGTGCATGTGTTAGTGGAAAGCATTTGAAGTGCATGCCTCTCTGAAAACGATATCTCAATATGTACTACACGTACAAGCTTTTGCAACTTGAAATAAAGCTTCTTGGTCCTTATTATACACATAACTTGTCACGAGTTGCTATTGGATGATGAGACAATATGCTTATTAATATATATATATATATAATATAATATGAACAATTCATGCTGACAAGTAATGTGAATCTTTCAAAGAAAAGTAAGACATGGCATTTAATAAAGTTTTTTTTTGTTTTGTCAAGGATTGTTTTAATTTTAATTTATAAACATACAAAAGTAAGAACTTTGATTTGTTATCTAATTACACTAAGTACAAGAGAGTATTTATTGGTGTAACTAAACTTGTTCGCGAAATTATACACACATGAATTGAAATCGAAAGTGCATGGGTCGTGATCAAGTAATATAATAATGAGTAGCTATTGTCCTACGAGGATTGGTATTCTAAATTAATGTTAAGTACTACGGTGTTGACAATCTAATGTTATCTAGGCTAATTAAAAAGTTAAGTTGAATTATAGAAATAACAATGCTTTAAAACTAAATAATTTGGTAAATTAAAGATATGAAAGTTATATGGCAATGGGTTTTAGGGACTTGATTTCCCTCTATTGTTCTTATGCTCTTTATCATTAGTGATTAACAACTCATTTTATGCATTCATTACTCAAGGTTGTATGATTAATCCCATTACCTCTCCCGAGTATTGAATGAGACCCTATGCATATATAACTAAGTTGATATCCTTATCTAACCCACTATACAAATATGCATTAAGCTACTCTTATATAACTACCCTAAGTTTATTAGTCTTCTAACTTAGCAAACTTAAAGTTATACTTTTTACAACCAACATTTGAATTAAACTCTCTCAAATACATAACCCAAATTGTTTAAAACATCTAGTTTATTTCCCAATGAAATTATAAACACTAAGCACACAAAAAGCATAAATGAATAAACATCAAATAGTCATTAATCACATAACAACATCAATATATAGTATTCAATAGAGTTCTATCAATTTCTAGAACATATAATCTAGCAATCCATAGAAAAATATTCAATTACATCTATCCAAATGTTCATAAAAGTACTTATGTTCAAATCAACACAAAATACACTTACAAATTTGAAAGAAATGTAAATGAAGTAGAGAGAAAGAAGGAACTAGTTAAAAAAATCTTGGGAAGCCTTCAATCTTCAATAATCTTATCAAAATCCAAGCTTTAATATATTTCTCTCACTAAAATCCTTTGTTTCTCTCTCTATTTTGTGCTCTCATTCTTCCTTGTAAATGAGATTTTTAATCTTTTTATTATAGACTTAAAAAATGGGCTTCAAAATTAGGGCACAAGGTAAAAAGTAGAACTGGGGTGTTGACAGTGCCTGAGCCTTCAAGCTTTCTGCCAAAGATATCCTAATTTGACGTTTAGGTGCAAAACACTATAGCAAAAATACTATTTATAGCAACTGTAGTTTGTTACTGTAGCAAGCAACTGTAGCATATTAGTTTTTTTGCCTTGTTTTCTTTTATTCTAAATAACTCTATTAGCTTGAAACTTACAAAATGACATTAGTACACATAAAAAGCCACATATTCACATTTAAAATGAGTAATTATTAAATTAAGAGGGGTATAATATCATATATAAAGTGCACTTATTAGTAACTATTATGAAATACATACCTATTATACTGCTAAGGTCGCTCTAAAAGAATATGCTCTGTATGCATTGGCACTACATTACACAAAACCTCATCTTTATACTTTCCAATTAAGAATGAAACAAGCACTTATTTATTTCCTTTGACTTATTCACAATCATTTAGCCATTGTAGCTTTTACAACCTAAAATGTTTCAAAGTTGTCAAATTCAAAATTTTCACCAAACTAGTGCTACACACATTAGTACAACTACCCCTATCAATAATTATGCTACATACCTTATCATTGACATGTCATCTAGTATGAAAAATGTTATCACATTGTACATTTTCATCATTTTTTATTTTCACACTAATAGCTCTTCTTACAACCAAAAGCACTCTATTAACGGGATACTCAATGTCACTTGCATCCTCTAAAGGTAGTATAGGCTCATCATCAGATTCACCTTTGGTCTCAATATTATTATCATCTTTCAATATCATTACTCTTTTATTTAAGCATTGATATTTATTATGACATATTCCCAAATACTTAAAGCATTTGATATCTATATTTCTAGAAAATTAAGAATTAGATTTATCTTTGTTTGTTGTGCCTCCATCTTTGTTGTTTTTATATATTTCGGCCTTAGCTTGAAATTAAGCTTTTCATCCTTTTTGCTCAAATTCAATTTTCAAGATGATGAAGAACCTAAATTTTGCCCATTTTGTGTAGAACCTTTTCTCTTTAATTATTGCTCCACTTTTATAGTCATGAACACCCTGTCATTCAACTCAATATAATGTTGTAACTCTACCACATTTGTAATATTATGGTTCAAACCAACTAAGAACCTAGCCATAGTAAATTCTTGGTCCTCCTCTATATTTGCTCGAATCATAGCTATTTTTATCTCTTTGTAGTAGTCTTCAACACTTTTTAGACCCTTAAGCTTACTTTGCAACTTCTAAAATAAAGCACTATATTAGTGACTTGGAATGAATCATCTTATAAAATCATTATCTCTTCCTAAGTCTCAATGAGCCTTTCCTATTCCTTTTCTTACTCAAAACAAGTTGATCCCATCAAACAATAACATAGTTAGTAAATTCTATAGCGACCAACTTTGCCTTTTTCAATTCAAAGTAACTGTGACAATCAAACATCAACTCTATCTTTTTCTCCCACTCCAAATAAGCTTTAGAGCATTTTTACCTTGGAAATATAGAATCTTCGTCTTAATACGTCCCAAGTTATTGTCAACCCTACCTCTATATCTAACTCCTCTATCTCCATTCTTACACCTAAATTCGCCTAAATTAACATTAGAGGCATGATCATCATCATCTACGTCATCCTCATAATCATTTTTATAATCATACATACGTAGATTCCTCTCTCTTTGTTGCGCATTAGGAGCTTTAAGTGGCCACCCCCTTTGTGAACTAGATTCAGCTTTATCAATTCTTTTAATCAACTAATCAAACCTCAATTCTATTTAATTAAATTTTTGTTTAAAGGACTTAAAGAAGAGTTTAAAATTTTATCTTTTCCTGAGCATTATCGAATGAGCGTTTATCAATGTCTTGAGACATGTTTAATAACTTGTAAACAAAGTTAGAAAACCTCATAAACACTCCCTTATGTGTTTTCTCTTAAGATTAATAGCACTCACGCTCGTGTTTACTCAGATTTGACTTTTACCCTCTTATGAGCTCACATTCTTTTTCCTTTTTTCACCCTTAAGTCTCCTCTTCTAGTTCTTTATTAAGTTAAATGAATTTAATTAAAATTACATTGTGACAATATAAACTCAACAAATCAGACTACTAAGGATAAAAATGAGTTAATCACAAAGAAAAGAATAGACAGAATTTAAGAAGCAAAGAGAACAATGTTATAATGAAAACAATAAAATAAGAAAACAATAACAAAAGAAAATACGAATTTTGATGTAATTAGGGTTGTTTTATTTTAGGATGAATTGCATAAAATAGGTAAAATACACTCTTGATGTAAACAAAACTTGAATAGCAAATAACAATTCAACTAATTTCAGAACTTTTTATACTTAAAAAAAAAAAGAATAACAAACCTGAAATTAATTGAGTCTGAATTTTTTTCTTTAATTTTTTTATTTATATGTTTTGACAAATAATAGAACTTTAACAAATTAGGGTGAAGAAATAGGTTAAAGTTGAAGTGAAGAAGAAATAAAGATAATAGGTTAGAAATTCAAGTGAATAGAATACATGGTGCGAAATTTAAAAGAAAAAAAAACAAAATAAAAATAAAAATAAAGAATAGATCAAACTTAATTTAGAACCTAAAATCTGACACTAAATTATACAAGCCTCACAAACCAAAGTTGATGTTCCTTCCTTTGCTAATGATTGTTTTAATTCAGATTTACAAACACACAAAAATAAAGAACTTGACCCAAGAGAATCAAGCTCGTAAAGGGAAGGAAAATACATGAAGATTTTTTCTTTGATTTATTTTTTTATTTCATAAATCTTTTATTTTTATATAAGTCAGCTTGACACTGTTCATGTATTATTATTCACGCGACTTTATTTTCTTTATTTTTTTTTAGGTTATATTTAAAAACAAATATACAAGAATATTTATTTTCTTAATATGTTTATTATTTATATCCTTTTTTTGTAATTAATTCTTATTATGTCTACGATTTAACTTTTTTTTTTAATAAATTCACTCACAAACTTCTTATTTATCTTGAATATGACACCTACTTATAAATTCTTATATTTTTGGTACTTATAATAAGATATCAAGCTTATAAACTATTGTAATGTAAAATATGAACAGACCTTATTTATCTGCAAAGCCATTGGTTTTCTGTCAGCTGCTGGGCCCTGCTTTAACATTAACATAAAGGTTAGTATCAACTTAAATGACTAGACACTCGCTAACTTGTATGCTTCGTTATTTATTGTAGATTTAAGCTGCAAGTAGCTGAACATAAGCTTTGTGCAGGCAATATTTCGGCTGGTAAATGACAGGAAATTGGGACATCTCTATGATAGAGAAACTAGAACGAATAACTGATGGAATTAATGCTCTCTTAAATATTAATGAAGCCAGAAGCAAATGTTCCGGTTAGTAACTAATTCACGAGTACTCTATTTGTTCAAGAGACAAATTTCAAGAGAAACTACTGCTAATATTTCCCTAGTCAAAAAAATTCTTAATATCTTATTGGGTTGTCAAAATTTTACAAGATTCATTAAGTATTTATGAGGGTTTAATAATATGGGTAAGAATTAAAAAAATAAAAAAAATATTAAATAATTTAATTAAATATATTTTAAATTTATATTTTATTCGAAACACTAATCTACTCAAATTGAATGTTCAAGACGATGAATACTTCATCAATATTATTTAAATTTTTTTAATTAATATAAAATAATTTACATAAAAAATAAAATAAAGCACATAATCAATTTAAGAAGGAGGATCTGGCGCATAAATTTTTCAATCTCATATAATTGACAAGGTTTTTTACTTTATTAACTAAAGCATGAATAGAGATGTTGAAATTTTGTATCATATTGTCGGAGCAATTGAGAGTAGAGTTGAACTCTGTCCAGTTTGTAAAGTTACTATATACACAATGTGGATCCGGGTCAGTTAGTGAATGATTCTTAATAAGTAGATGGCCCTTTCTTATGGGGCTGTGGGATAACATTTATATATGGCTTTTTGTTTCTCTGGATTTCTTGTTGCCAAATATGTAGCTAGCACCATGATTTACTTCATCATCACTCCAGTACTGTATTCTTCCAGTTTATGTACGCAGATGCTCCTATGATCACTCTCAAGTTCTCTCGACGAATAATTTTCTCTTTACTCTCTTTCCCCATCAGCTTTGTGTACAAACTGCACTTGTTTCAGTCTCCTTGTGAATGTAATGCCAAATGACATGCATGTAGTTTTGCAGATAATGTACAAAAATGGTCATTAGTAATCAATATAGAGTTGATGATGGTTAGCAAAAATGAGATTGTGTAGTTGTTTTTGATATGAAACTTATGCAACTAGTAGTTACAATTGATGAGATAAACAATGGGTGATAAGCCTGAATGATTGATAATAAATGATTTAATAGTTTTCAAATTTCTTTGTTGATCTCAATTGCTGCTGTAATTTTAGGTTCCAAGTCTTTTGTGCCAGTCTGATGATTCTTACTAATACACCATTTATTTGTTTTAGGAGGCCATTCTGCGTCATCTCGTGAATTTTGCAAGCGATGAAGATCCAAATGAAGTTTTGATGGGTGATGAGAAAGTTGACCTCAATGGTAAGGGAAAGACAAAAAATTATATTTCTACTGAACTTTGGTTCATTGGGTTAATAAATTATTGTATAATTTGGGATGAATATTGAAAATTAATAGTGTTGATCAGTATTTATATTTATTTTTCTTAAGTATTAATTTGGGATGTAATATGTTTTTTTTATAGTATGTTATAAATTAATATAGTTATACGAATTTAAAATAATTTTGTTGAATCAATTTATTTTTTTAACAATATAAATTATATGTGTACAGAACTAAATATATACATATAAATTTACAGGTTCTTGAACAATAGTATATATATGGAATATTATTATCAATACTTTTGAGGTATAGTCTAATTTTTTCAATACTTAGAAGTTTAAAAAATCAACGTAAGTATTTAATTTTTTTACAAAATATGCACGAATACTCAATTGTTAGCAGTCTGCCGTTAAAGTTAACAGATCTAAGAGTAACTAAGTCATTTTATATTTTAAATATTTAAATTCTTTCAAAATATAATAAACAATAAAATAATAATAAAATTTAAAAAATAAATATTGGCCGATGGATCGACGACCATAAAGGTCATTGGATCTACTGCCACAAAAGCCACTCCATTAATGGCCAAAGTGGCAGCTACAAGCAACAGCCATTTTGTTTGTTGGCTTTTTTTATATAATTTTTTAAAATTTTATTTATTATTATTATTTAATTTTAATTTTTTTTATTTTTAAAGTATTTAAAAATAAAACATTAAAGAGTTATTATTATTTATTATTTTTCCAATTTATTTTTTATTATTTTTAAAAGTTAAAACTTTGAAACTCGTACAATTGTCATGTCATATTAATTTTGTTTGACATGTAAATGATAAAATGATTATTTAATATTAATTGATATTGAATTTACTAATTTTAATAAAATATTTCTAACGATTTGATATTCGTGCATATTTAAAAAAAATAAATAAATATTATCGCCAATTTTTCAAACTTGTGAGTATTGGAGAAATTAAACCATATCTCAAAGATATTAATGATAATATCAATATATAAATAAATAATACATGCAAAGAAAGCTACATTTATCAACATAAAATATCACAATTTCGTATTAGTTTTGTCATAAATTTTTTATACTAATTTTGTCACATCATCTATCATGATCTCTGCCACATCTAATGCCATTTAGACAATACCACATTGTATTACAACTCAACTTCTATTGCCACGTAAAAATACTATGTTAGATGCCACATAGGATTTTAGATAGATATGTGATAGAAATTTTCAATCACAATTGTATCATAAAGTTTTTTATAATAATTATTAGAAAATTAATTAGGCTTTCCAATTTGATACCACTTAGGTATCAATCTTAATCATAATATTGACACAACTTATTAAAATTTTTATTTGCTATAATACCTCAATGACTGGTATTTAAGACTCTAAAACTATCTAAATGCTTTGTGGAAGACTTCACCCACAAGTAACTAAGAATATAAAAGATCATCATACATAATATAGACAAAGAAATAATCACTACAAGACACAAGATATATGTGGTCCAGCGACAAATACCTATGTTCACGAAGAATCAAAAACTCAACTTCTTTTATTAATAGTTAAAAAAAAAACTCTTGATCATAAATACCTAATACAAGAGATTAATTAAGGAGTACAACAAATAGTCAGAACTCTCTTACAAGAAATCTATCATCACTATCTCGTGAACTCAGCACTTAAGTGATCCTATGATAGTATTTTCTCAAGCACTTAGCACTCTAATGCTTACCTCGCTCTTTATTCTATCTTATGCTTATATCTTTAATACTTGTTTATTCTAAGAGCTTACAAGAGTTTATATAGACTTCAGAACCTCTCTAGAAACCATAAAACTTATTAAGTCATCTTAAAATAGAAATAGTCAAAACTAGGAAACGCGACGCTGTTGTTATCTTACACAACCGCTGTAAGGATCGACACGCTCAAACTTGGAGATTTGTCTCCTTATACTTTTACGCCCCTCCTTGCTTACAGTATTCCATTTTTATCCCAACGCTTATCGTCCTCATGTTGACTCTTTATTGGTCTCTAACTCAATATTATGCAAAAACATAATTTTGAATCATCAAAATTTGAACAAGTTATTCTTTGATTTAAAATCTCTCTCAAGAAGCTTTTCCTAGATCATCTAAGCCAATACTTAATTAATCTAGCATTAATTCAGTTAAGTTTTATGCCTAGACTTGACTTCTTCTAAGGCTCGCGACTTCAGTCTCCAAAAATACGAATGTATCTATTCTCAGACAACCTTCGTATTGTAATCTCCAGCGTCACCTAGATACTATCATAATACTCTCATGGTTAAATTTTATCCATTCTAATAACCCCTTTACCATACATTCTCTTTCGACTCTTACTAGATCGATAAGAAAATCTCCATGTTTAGCCATACATAACATTCCATCAAACACTTAGCCTCAACTGTACTTCTTACTCATAGACCCTTCAACATTACTTTTAGTATTCATTCGTATGCCTTGAATGAATAACCCGTTTGATCTAATACTTCTAGTGATACTAAGTTCATTATGAGATCAAGAACAAATCTCATACCTAGTAACTCCCTCACTTTTTCGTCATACAGTTTCAATCTTATACTATAAATCTCCATTTTTATAGAAGTCATATCTTTTCTCATTAATACTTTATCACCTCTAATAGATTTATAATCAGTAACAAAGACTTTCCAAGACTTGTATGAAGATACACCTTAGAATCAAGTATTCATTCACTATGTATACATTCATACAATTTCTTAGTCATTCTCATAGACTATTGCATCTTCACCATCTTTTTCTTTTACTTGATGTATCTCTCTAGACAGTATCTTTACTAAGTGTTATTCTTTCTTACGACCAAAGCACTTTTTGGATTTACCCTTCAATCTTGATTCTTATTATTTTTTCATCTCTATTCTTAGTCTTTCCTTTTACAATCAATACCGCTACACTACTAGGTTTTGATATTTTCACCAATTTTTTTGTGTTCAATCTGAATGATTCTCCAATCTGACTTAGATCTAGATAATGCAGGCTTCTTCATTACTGATTATGGTTTAAGTCTGTTTAAGGGCTATCTTTAACCCTAAACTCACCATTTAAAGCCATCACCTTTACTTTTATTAGATAATCATCTTGTCTATTAACATTTTTCATACTTGCGAGTCACAATAGTTGAAACAACATATGCTTAGCATCTTGGTTCTGCAACCTATGCTCTACAATCTGGCTCTACCGCATATGCTCTATAGTCTAACTCTGCAACCCATGCTCTATAATATGATATGGATTTAAATCTTGGCTCTTATACTACTTGTCAAAAAATTAGTTAGGGTCTCCAATTTGATACCACTTAGGTATTAATCTCAAACATAGCATAGACACTAATTTTTTGAGTTTTTACATACTCTAATACTTCTATGGTTGATATTTAGCACTCTTAAATCACCTAAGTGCTTTATAGAAGACTTCACTCACAAGTAACCAAGAATATAAAAGATTACACATAATAAAGATAAAGAAACAATCACCACAAAACACAAGATATACATGGTTTAATGATAAACGCTTATGTTCACAGAAGATAAAAAATCTAACTTATTTTAGTAACAATTCATAAAGAATTCTAGGTAACAAAGACCAAACACAATAGATTAATTAAGGAATACAACGAATAGCCAAAGCTCTCTCTCTCAAAAGATCTATCATCACTCTCTCAATACTCGACACTCAATAATCCCATGGTGGTAATTTCTCGTGCACTCAGCACTCTAGTGCCTATCTAACTCTCTATTCTCTCTTATGTTTTCATCTTTTATGCTTGTTTATTATAAAGGGTTACAAGGGTTCATGTAAATTTCAAAACCTCTCTATAAATTCTAAACCTAATTGGAATAAGTGCCTATGTGTTTAGAGAGTCCAAAATTGACTTAAAACTAATTAAGTCATCTTAAAATGGAAATAATCAAAATTGGGTATCACGTGCTACACTTCTAGCATCGTAGCGCTGAGGGTTTTATTTTTGGCGTCGCGTCGCTCACACTTGAAGATTCATCTCCTCATGCTTTTGCGCCCTTCCTTATTTTTAACTTTTTGTTTATCTATTTCTCATATGTCTAATGCATATCGTCATCGTGTCGACTTTTTATTAATCTCCAACTCAAAATTATGCATAAAAATAATTTTGAATTACTAAAATTCTAACAATAACTTCGTGATGAAAAAAATTATGTCACAACTATGTGAGTAGATTTTTTGTGATAAAATTATTTTGTCACAAACCATATTCGTGACATAAATTTTTTATCATAAAAAATCTATTTTGTAGTAGTAAAAATTAATACATATAACATAAATTTAATTAAAAAAAATTACACCACAAGCAATTAAGACTCATTCTAATATTAAGTTATCGGTTACAAATCTGTGCAAAAAAAATCGTGATTTATGACTAAGTTAATTGAAAGGTAAAGGATATTTAGACCCCCCATGTTATAGTGAAAGTGATAATTTATTCATTTTGTTTTTTGAATTATTCATTTTTATTTTTTTAATAATTTTTTTATTAAAATTGATAAAATTACTTATTTTTTTAAAATTGAATAAAAATAAAAATTATAAATAATATCAATTGATAATAAGAAAAAGTTAAAACAAAAGTAATTTCATCAAATTTAATAAAAAAAAAAGCTGAAAATGAACAATTTTAAAAATATAATTAATAAATTAATATTTTACTATAACATAAAAATTCAAATATTCTTTAATCATAATTGAAATTACAAAAGAAGTTCATTCCAGCATTGTTGGACGGCATGAACACATATGGCAGCAACTGGCAATTATATATTTTTCTAGTAATTTAATTCCGCAACTTTGAAGATTCCGTAATGAGTAGGCAATAGTATCTTTTATCCTTTCTTGTGAATACTTTCATAGAAAGTTCCAACCGATGTTAACCATTTTTTTTTTTAAAAACAAAAAAATAATTTAAATAAAATATGCCACATTTACTTTAATTTTTTTATTCCCGGGGATTAGGTGGCCAGCTTTTCCTCTATATTTAAACACAACTGCCAGTGTATCTTCTACCATCTATCAGCGTTCGGCATCTCCGACTTAGAAAGCCGCCATCATGTCTCTTCTAGACGATCTCCTCAACCTCAACCTCACCGACTCCACTGACAAAATCATTGCCGAATACGTTTGGTATTACTTCTTTCCATTTTCTTATTTTCTTGAATCTTCAATTATATTACATAATTCATTTTCAATTATTTATAACTCTATTATTTTTTTTTCCTTTTTTCAGGATTGGTGGATCTGGCTTGGATTTGAGAAGCAAAGCAAGGGTGATAACTTTAATTTTTTTTTTTTTTTTCTTTTGAAATATTCCTTGTCATCTTTGTATTTTGTTTGATTTAAAAAAAAAAAAAACATTATATGTTTTTGGGCTACGATTGAACAAACAAACAGACGTTAGGTGGAGCAGTGACAGACCCTGCAAAGCTACCAAAGTGGAATTATGATGGTTCTAGCACTAATCAGGCACCCGGCGATGACAGTGAAGTCATTTTGTAGTACGTCTCATATTCATCTACTTAATCAATATCTTTGTTGGGAAAATTCAGTCTAAGATTTCATCACAAACACCTCCAATGGAATTTAAATCAGCCAGCCGAGATTTATGATAATATCTTTAAGATCGTACCAAAACCTTGTTCTTTAGGTTATATATATTTCATTATCAGAAATGTCCTCTTGTTTGTACGATGAAATTGTGCAACAGCAGGAATCTTTGCTTCAAGAGCATATTCCAAATTACTTTTCCGATTCCCTTGTTTTCAGTAGAATCTCCTTTTATATATATATATATATATTTCTATTTATTAAATAATGATAAAATGTTTTGATGAGCTGTATTTTGATTGGATCAGTCCACAAGCGGTGTTCAAGGATCCATTTAGAAGAGGAAACAATATCCTGGTAATTGATTGCTGACACGTCATTCTTTTTTTATCTTCTCTTTTTTCAATCCCATTATTTCGGGTTGGATAATTATTGGCTAAATAAATTTGGAGATATCATATATGGTCAAAGGGGGTATTAATGTCTTTTCAAATCTAATTTTATTTTTATAAAAAAAAATTAATATCATTTAGGTGATGTGCGATGCTTACACACCAGCCGGCGAGCCCATCCCCACAAACAAGAGATACAACGCCGCAAAGATATTCAGCCACCCTGATGTTGTCGCGGAAGAGCCATGGTAATTTGTTTTACTTTTATTTTGTTTTATAGAGATGGATTAATGAGAAAAGCAAATATATACATTAATTCAAAGTATAAAAGTGTGAAAACAAGAAAAATGGTAATCATCATTACTAAAATTCATGGGAAATAATGCTGTCTTAATTGCGTCAATCTTACACACACATACTTAACAAAAATAAAAAGTGAAAAAAAAAAAAATAGAGATAAGTTTCATAGCGTTGCTTAACCTGTTTAAATAGTCAATTTGTCATATTTAATTTAAGATTAGTTAGGTAATGACCATCATTGCATGATTTCAGGTAAGAAATCATTTTAATAGTTGAGTTGACCGACCATATATTAGCATTTTGATCAAATCAAACAAACATATTCCGCGGGAGTTAGTTCTTGAAATCTAAGGTTGCTCTCACGAGATTTGAGAGTTCCAAAAAAAACAAAAAAAAAAAAACAAATATTAAGATAATCATATCTAATAAGTGTCTTGACTCGGCACACCATTAAGGCTTATTTGACGCAGTTAAACTCTAGTTGTTGGCTGATTCAGCCAGGGAATATCTTGCCCCAGAACAATGAGAATTCAATAATTTGTATTGTTGACATTATCAAGACATGTATAATACTACAATTATTTGTCCGTAGATGGGTTGATGGTTTAGCTCTCGGCTCAAAGTCACTGAGCATTGTCATCTTACTTTTTTTTTTTTTTTAATTTATTTAAAAAAAGTCATCTTCCTTACATAAAATGACAAGAGTGCCCCATTTTCTACTATTTATTGATATAGTGCGACCAAAATAGTGATATTTCTACCCAAACCAACCAGAGCTGTTAGGTCTACTTATATTGACGGGTAAGTCACGCGAGTCCCGACCTGCTTGAAGACGATGAGATTTGATGGAATAATGAACTCGACTCTCAAGTTAACACCTACCTTGCCCGCCAGGTCAATAATTATAATAATAATAATAATTGAACGCATTTAATGGCCTTATTAAAATGAAAATGTCAAAGAATTTTAATTGTGAAAAATTAAAATATCGAAATTGAAAAGTTTGTAGTGGTGGTCCAAGTCTAAATAAACTATTATAAGGAGTTAATATCGTGTATGTAAAGACTAAATTTTTTTAAAAAGAATATTAAAAGTAATTATATTCCCGTGTATTTTATAGTATTAATTGTTACATAATTCAATAAAAATAAAGAATATTTTTTCTTTTTTACATTCAATGATAACAATATTATGAGAAGAGATATCGAAGTATTAAAAGACATATGGAAGCATGTTTCCAAAGTTAAGAAGGGTAATAGTATCTAGGAGTAGCATATAATTTTTGAAACAAAAGTCAGAAGGTATTGTTTGATTGATGTATGTTGGGTTTATTAACTAGGTATGGGATAGAACAAGAGTACACTCTTCTTCAAAAGGACGTTCAATGGCCCCTTGGATGGCCAGTTGGTGGATTCCCTGGTCCTCAGGGACCTTACTACTGTGGTGTTGGCGCCGATAAGGCCTTCGGCCGTGACATTGTTAATGCTCACTACAAAGCTTGCCTTTACGCCGGGATTAACATCAGTGGAATCAATGGTGAAGTTATGCCTGGCCAGGTATTTTATTATTATTATTATTATTATTTTCACATCATTTGTTAACTAATATATTTCACTCTTTTAGGATTTACCATTTTGATTTTAATATTCTAAAGTTTCTTCTTCACAAATTATCATAATTTATTTGACTGTATTAGTGGGAGTTTCAAGTTGGTCCGTCTGTTGGGATCTCTGCTGGTGATCAATTATGGATAGCTCGGTACATACTTGAGGTATATATGTTCGTAACTGGATATATGGTTTTCATTTTTCTTTTTAATTTTTGTAATTATTTTTTCTGAATTTTTGAATCTGCATGATCGAACAGAGGATAACCGAAATTGCTGGAGTTGTTCTTTCATTTGACCCAAAGCCTATAAAGGTTTGTTTGGACACTGCAATTGCTTTTTCTTTTTTTCTTTTTTCTTAAAAATAAAAAATCTTCCTTGTGTTTGTTTATTCCTGATTTAGTGCCAATTTGTTTATGCTCGTTATTTTGGTAAATCTTAAAAAATAAATGAATAACAAATAAATAAAAAGAAGCACCGAGCCTTCACTAGTAGCAAATTTTATGGGCAAAAATGTTCAACAACTTGCAACACACTGATTCATATTGGCAATAATTACCCTCTTTTAAGTACTTAGGGATAATTTGACATTCCCCTTGAAGTTTGGAGTAGTTTTATATTAATTTACTAATTATTAGATTATTTGATATACCCTTAAAATTTGAATAAATCTCACATACCCCTTAGAGGTGTGCTCTCGGTAGGTTTTTATTACAAAATAGTACTTATTATATGTAAAATAATTAGTTTACTTCTGAATACATTAGAGAAGATTATTTTATTCTTCACATGTCAAATTAATTGCATATTTGATTGATAAAATTACCATTAAAAATTTGCATATTTATTTTCAATTAATTCGACATATGAAAGATAAGAATATCTTCTCACTTCCCTTTAATATATTCGGGGGTAAGCTACTTATTTTACATAAAATAAATATTATTTTGTAACGAAAATCTAAAAGGAGTACAATAAATACTATTTTGTAACAAAAATCTATACAACTCAATAGGGTATGTGGGATTTATTAAAATTTCAGGAGGTATGTCAAATGATCCTATAGATGATGGATTAATGTGAAACTGCTCCAAAATTGAGAGGGTATTTCAAATTATCCCAATTATTTATCTGTTACTATCTAGGTTTGGGATTTTCCGCAATTGTGTTGGTATTGTCCATGACTAGGAAATTTGATGTACGATGCAAAATTAAAAGTTTGACGCTACAATATTTATTCATATATTTTCTCGAGTAGTTGGCTTAATCTTCATCCCCTTTTTTCTCTTTCAAATAATCAGGGTGACTGGAATGGTGCTGGTGCACACACTAACTACAGGTACATGCTACACTTGTTTTTGGAATGTGAAATACTTTAAACTTACTGTGGGAATTTCCTATTTGACTGTTTGGTTTAAAATTTTCCCCTCAGTACCAAGTCAATGAGGAGTGATGGAGGAATCGATGTGATCAAGAAAGCAATCGAAAAGTTGGGTTTACGCCATAAGGAGCACATTGCTGCATATGGAGAGGGCAACGAAAGAAGATTGACAGGTCGCCATGAGACGGCTGATATCAACACTTTCTCTTGGGTAAGTAGTAACAATTTTCTGGTCAGAAGGAATTAATTCCATTATTATGTTAAATAACAGTTCTCCGATGCGGATGTTTAAGCTGTAAAAACGTGCATTAGAAGTTATACATTATTATATAACTTCAAAACGTGCAAATATCGACACAGAAGAAATGACTCTTATGCTATATTTCATTTATTATATAATTAATACTCATCTGCTTCTTGCCTAATGGAATGTTCTCTTTTTCGTTTATTATATCTTATCTTTGTGCTCATAGATCTCTTTTACAAATTGCAGGGTGTTGCCAACAGAGGGGCCTCCATCCGTGTTGGTCGTGATACTGAGAAAGATGGAAAGGGTAACCATTTGTTGCAATTTTATTCATTCTCGCGGTTGCTTGTTTCAATCTTTTATCTGCTTATATTACGGGGCAGAGCCAAAATTTAAGGGTAGAAATCAAAATGTTAAAAAAAAAAAAAAAAATTTAGAATTAAAATTTAATTATATAGGAGTAATAATTTTAAAGTAAAATCTTGCCCATGAAAAAGTGTAAAATTATTGTTTTAAGGGATAAAATTATAAAAAAGAAAAAATCATTATTGATGTTAAAAGTTTTTTTGGAGCTTGTAGCTTTTGGGTGCTACTGAAGCTTCGTCCCATATTTGATTTTAACATTTTATTCTGGGCAGGATACTTTGAAGACAGAAGGCCTGCTTCAAACATGGACCCATATGTTGTCACCTCAATGATTGCTGAAACCACCATTCTCTAGAAGCCTTAGCATGAAAAGATGAACACATGTAGCGAAAATGAAATCTTATGTTGAAATATCTACCGTCGAAATGACTGTTTTTAAAATCTTTTAGCTCTACTTTTACAATTATGTGTGCAATGCATTCAAACTGTCTATGGTTTTCTTTTAGTCGTGTGGATATTCTCTCGTCTTTCTGATGATTGTACGTAATTGAAAACTATTTCTCGTCTGTTAAAAAATAAAAAGAAAGATTAATTTAGTTGTTATCTTTTTTCTTCTTAAAAATGAAATTCTATTATAATTTTCGTCCACGTTTATATTATGCTGTCGGCATCTTTGGTGTACAGGATAAGTTGTAGGATATGATATAATTATTTTGACAAATTTTATCTTATTGATATTTGATGCAAATAAAATGGGGTAGTGATATTTTTTTCTTATAATTTATGTAATAAAACCTAGTTATCTTAACTTTTTTTTTAAAAAAAAAATACAATTTTACTATTATTATAAAAAGCTTATTAAAGATAAAATTCAATTCTACTTAAATAATTATTTTATAATATTTGAGAGAATCTTTTGCTACATAAATCTTTTTTTCATTTAATGTATTTTGAACCTTTTCTAAATTAAAATATATATTTAAAATAATGAAGGAAGAAGATGGTTATACAAAATTGTTTAAAGGTGTAAAGTCCTGACACACACATGTCAAGGTATGTAAAACGAGGTAATTCATGTGCACCCAAGCTATTTTATGGGCATAATTTGTAGTCGTTATTTAGTTAGTATAAAATAACACTAAGTGGGGCTTAAAGCATGTAAACTTCGTGGTTAAGGCCTATTTAAGAGACATTTTGCCCAAAATAAAGGTAATCCCATGTTAATAAGACTAATAGAGAAACACAAGTTCAACAACTTTTATTTGACCTTTGAAATCTATTTAAATTAGAATTTATAATTTATTTTATTTTATTTAATAACTAAATCACCTAATAATTTTTTATTTATAATAAATCAGTATGTTGTCCTTTTCATTTAACACATTCCGTTTTGGTTTTAACTCACTAAATATTCAAAATCCTCACTTATGGCATTGCACTAATGAGAAATATTAAAAATGAAATCGAGAGAATTGAATGGGAAAGAAAAATTGACAATCTCACTATCAGCTACAACCTTAAAAACTTATAGCTTTTCTACTAAAATAAGAAAGGAAACATTAGAAGAAAATAAGTAACATATCACAATAAGAAATACAAAGCAATAGAAACAAAAACTCACTTACAATAAGAAAAAATCTTGTATAAATGAAGTTCTAATAAGTAGCCTCACCATTTCCCTATCGAGCTTTAGGTAAAAGAACCCTTTAAGAGAGAAACTCTTTCTTCACGACGTTATGGCAAAAAACAATACAATCAAAGGGGGCAAAATAAGGCAGCAAAGACAAATGTTAATATCAAAAGGAGACAAGTCAGAAGACCTACCTCGTACGTCAGAGTGTAAGGGAAGTTTCAAAGTCGTGAAAGATTTGCATAGCCACTGAAAAGCCAAGAAAAGCTCAAATGGTTGTGGAAAACATCTCTTTTATAAAAGTACTTCCTCATAAAGAATTCTTGTTTGAGCATGGGTGTCAACGTAAGGGAAGTACAAAAGATAAAATTACCAAAATTAGTCTAAATATTATATAGGAGGTTAGGCCACCTCTATAACCTACTCATGGTCAGATTGTTGTTAAAATTGACCTTTTTGTCCTTAAAATATCTTATTAGCTTCTTCTTAAGCTTTCATGCCAAAAAATAATTGATTTTAGAATAGGTTAGATTGTAACAAGAAAAGACATCATAGAAGTGCAAGAAGTATGAGGGTGGCATCATGTGATTCATCAAGGAAATTTCTTATAGCATATGAAAGACATTAAGGTGGATTTGTAGGGGTGTGTGATTTGGGTCTACAATTCTATAGTGTATACATGTGACATGTGTTCATTATACTAAATATGTTTCTCCTACATATTAAGTCATACATATATGCATTACATACATATATTAACACTAGAGTATGGTAGCAGAAGTCATAAAATATAATGAACACAAAAAAATTATATTAATCAAATTAATATAAAGAATATAAAGAGATTGAGAAATTTACCACTAGTTTCTTTTAAACTCTTCAAAATTAGAATCCGCCTGAAGTGAAACTAGATGGTAGTTTTAGTAGTCAACATGGTGGGCTTAACTGACTAGAACAACAACTTGATCTAGCAAGTTTACCACTAATCAACTCTTAATTAGTAAAATAATAGCCAATATTGCTATAGTGGGTTACTTACTTGAAAGAGATGATAAATAGTGAAGAAAAATAAATTTTCTTGCACATTCTCTCCCTAAAAAATAATATTTCAAGAGTTTCTCTTTGAACTTAATTTTTCAACAACTATTCATATATTATTATTCATAATTTTACATATATATAAATATAATTTATTATTAATATTTATATATATACTTGGCCGTCAAGTATATATATAATTATATTATATTAAAATAATATTATATATACTTAGCCACCAAGTAAATATATTAGTATTATATTAAATAATATAAAATAATAAATATCTTAATTATTTAACTATTAAATAATTAATATGTAAAATTATCATTTTACCCTATTTTTTTACATAATTATCGACTATACCCTCTAGTGAGTCCCACCATGCCACACACTCTGGTAAACTTTACCAACGGCCCACCACGTGCCACGTGTTAAGATATTATTATCAAGAACTATTAACCAATTAATATATTTAACGCTTAAATACAGACACGCACGTATCCCGCAGTCATGCTGGATATTATTGGATTGAACAATTCAATCCGGTATGCTGCCTTAGAGTACAATGAGTACACTTTATATCGCGGGACTCTTTAGGTCTACGCTTGATTTGTCAGATGGAACTATTTCAAAAGTCCGTGATCAATGCCCTACGCATACGTTATAGATATTACAAATCAGCATGTTGACTATATAAGTTGAGGTCATAGCACATATATATAGTTCTTCCGTCATCTATATCTTAAAAGTACGGAGACATAGACGATCACCGTCAAATCTTCATGTGCTCATCCGTAACCTATTTTCAGATTTGTATCTCAATGAATAATATATGCAAACATCTTTGTTATATTGTTCAACTTTGTGAGAAACTCCTTTCCCAGGTTAATACTTATGGTTATAAGATTTTCTGAGATACAATTTCAGAGCATCGAATATACAACTCCCTATGTAAGCTGACGGATCCTATATCTACGAACACTAAACTTTATAAGTATTGGACCATACCTAGCAACACCCAACGGTCAGATCATAAAAGGTCTCTGATATGTGTGGAACCAAACTATAGTGGATCACTTATAAGCCCACCGTGATGCCAAGTCAAAAGACCACATATACTACTTAACTCAATAGGACCTTTTACTGATGGTTTACAAAGGACATCTATTGGGGTCATCGTGAGTCTGTTCGATATCTAGTCTTAATTGGATACTCATATATCTATATGAGCTCTAAGCTCACGGTAAGTTATGAACAATCATTTGTACCCTACAGTTATGATATACGCTAATCTATATAAAAGAGATCCACCGACAGACCTGCATCAATAAAAACAGATCAAGAATATAATGTTTGAGAATATGCTTACGTGATGATATTTCCTAGCACCCGATTGCAACTCTTTACAGCTATATCATTAGTAGTATATCATAAGGTCTTTGTTCCGTTACAGAGAAGGATCAAACTCTTAGATATTAGCTAACTCTTAGTAGTGCTAACTATTAGCAATTATAATTCTCAGTAATGCTAACTCTTAGTGTTGATCTAAACTCCTTTAAGCCAGAACTGAAGTCCTTCAGATCATACAATGTCTATAGCATAACAAGTATAATACTATATAATTAAGTAATTATCAATTTAATAAAAATGTATATTTTTATAAATTACAAATATTTGTACAGACAGGGATGACATGTAAGTACTAATCCTAACAATCTCCTACTTGTTCTAATGCCATTTATGATAATATCTAATACCCATAGACTCAACGTATTTTTCAAACATTTTTAGAGTTAAGGCCTTAGTAAGTGGGTCCGCTGCATTATTTACAAAATCTATTTTACAAATAATTACATTTTCTCTAGTCCAGATCTTTCTAATTATGTAGTACTTCTGCTTTATATGTTTAGACTTCTGGTGTGCTCTTGGCTCTTTGGCCTGTGCAATAGCCCTATTATTGTCATAAAAAGTAGGATAGGATCCGTAAACTTAGAACTATTCTGAGCTTGGTGACAAATTTACGAATCCACACAGCTTCTTTCACTGTTTCTGAGGTAGCTATATACTCTGTCTCTATAGTTGAATTAGTTGTGGATCACTCTTCCAACTCACTGCAACACCATTAAGAGTAAACATATACCCATATGTAGACTTTCTATCATCTAGGTCAGATTGAAAGTTTGAATTCGTGTATCATCTTACTTATAAATCACTGTCTCTATAAATGAGAAACTTATTCTTTATATCTTTAAGGTATTTAAAGATATGTTTGATTTCCATCCAATAGTTGTCACTTGGATCAAACTGATACCAGTTTATAACACTTACAGCCATACTGATTTCTAATCTTATGTACATCATAGCATATATCAAGCTCCTCACAGATCGTGCATATAGTATGTTAGAAATTATAACTCTTTCATCTTCTATTTGAGGAGACATTCTCCTTAAAATATGAACACCATGTCTGAATGGTACATTAACTATCTTGCAGTTAGTGAAATTGTACCTTTTCAAGATACTATTGTTAGGGTTGGTGCTTACATGCCATCCCTGAGTGTACATATGCTTGTGTATTTATACAAGTGTACATTGAATCGGTAATATATATTAATATGGTACTATACAATATAATATTATAAACATTGTATGATCTAAAGGAGTTTAGATAAGGGCTCATAGTTAGCCACGCTGAGAGATATAAATGCTAAATATTAGCACAACTAAGTGTTAACTAGTTATAACACTCAGCGAAGATCCAAGAGTTGGAACCTTGTCTGTAATGGCACATAGACCTGAGAATATACTAGTAACTGCATAGTTGCAATTGGGTGCTAAAAAATATCAGTTGCGCAAGTATATTATTGAATATTGTCCATGATCTATTTCTGTCGATGTGGGTCTGTCGATGGATACCTTTATATAGATTAGCATATATCGTATCTGTCACGCCCCAGACCCAAAAGATCCGACACACGACATCACTTACATTCATTCACTGCATATGCACTCATAAATAATATTACACAAAAATTTCAACTTTCATTCAACACAGAAATCCTTAGCAAGTTGCTAGTAAGTTCAACACTAAAATCAACCATAACCTAACATATAAATATAAACTTCTCTTGACAATATTTAAACATTCATTTCAATTTCTTTCAGAATTATAGCAATTGAATTATGACTGGGACAATTATTAAACCGGAGATACGCAGAGTTTTCTCAGAGATTAACACTCTACTACGTCACCAGTAGCAACTTTGTTACCGGGAGCCCAGAATATATCCATTGCAAATTCTTACTTAAAATCATCCAATAACCACACTTTATAAAACTTAAACCAAATCCAATCCACACACAATGAAATAATACATAAGTATTTATTCAATAGGGACAAACCAAATATCCTATCCCACGTGTCCCCAAATGAAACACACAACAACCTAGCAACTTAGGGAACCCAAGGAACAGCAGAAGCCTTGCCAAATCCGCTAAGCACACATGCACTTTATTTACCTGAAATCACCATAAACTATAATGAGTATAAAACTCAGTAAGCATACTAATTTTTCATATATCAAATACAAATACATATATGTACACAATGCATATGTATGATATGCTGTGATCAATCAAAATCATAATCTTATCAAATCACATATCATGTAAGCGCTTACACATTCTTTCAAAACACATAATAGGAATACCATCACTCAACTACTACTTAGTAGGACTTACATATCACATATCACATAATGAGCCAAATGTCACTCGTAGGTGACATACCGTATGAGAGGAATAGTACAAGTGAGGTCTTTAAATTACACATACATAACGCTTATGCCCGAAGGTAAAAGCCAAACCCTCACCCTGATCATCGGTGAGTCCTCTTACATGCACCAATACGCCACCACACGAATGTGATGACTCACTCTTCCTTTAGGTACCAATAGGATCCTCCCTACATACGGAACACATAACATATACCAATCCCGAAGGAAAGGCCACACATAAAGGCTCCACAAATCACATAAAATGCCTACTAAGTTAACAGTGAGTTCAAGTACCCTCAAATCACAAAATATTTCTCATGGACATATTACACTTCAAAAGCTTTCTTTGTTAAACGCATCTTATTTTGGAAAGCTCACTTTCAAAAACACATGTATGTCCATGCTCAATGTCAATGCTCACATTCATAAACATATATTCACATTTCATATCAAAATATACTTTGACATATCATAAACATATTCTTAACCCCATTTACAAAATCATACAAAACAATTATTATGTTTATTGTGATTCCAGTAGTAAGTCTAGTATACTTACCTCTTAACACTTTCAGCTACAAGGCTTAAATCTCCTTAACCTATCAATGGAGATTAATCCTTTCATAAGCCTCACAATTCACACAAAATACTTTAAATAGCTTACAAAATTATACACAATGCATTTATCACATCAAATTGGTCTAAATATTTGGTTTCTCAAAACCTGTCATTCTGACCACTTACACTTAACAAAAATTTCTAATACATCAAATGATGTCCAATTACTCCGAAATCAGAATATATCATTCTTGACTCATATATACTTCTTATATATGAATATTATATCAAAATTCCTACATAATCCATTCCATACACACCATCGAATCCAAACTACAAACCTGACAGGATCAAGATACTTACTGAACAGTATTCAATCTCCTAATTTTATAAAATCATATACTAACTCAAAAATTGTAAAACTACCACAGAAATACTCTTGATACATATACCAATTCATGATAAATATTTGGCTTCCAAATAACTGCCAAAAGTATTTTAAAACTATTTTATTGTCTAACTTTAAAAACCTGTTAATCAAATACTGCAATGAGCTGATACACTTTAGAAATTCATAACACTTCAACCACATTGATCCAAATTCTCAATTCCGAGTATATCATATTAGACATATAAAATTATCATATTCCACAAATTCATAATTTTTAAAGATCATTCAGCAGGTCAAAAATTATTTTCCACTGTATCATACTGTTTACACAGGAAATTTCTAGAATTCCAGGGTCATTTTGGTAAATTCACTACAAATTCAATTTCTGAGATTTTCAGTCGATTCAAAGTCTCAGATGATCCTAAACATGTCTAATTTCATATACTCAAAATTCAAAACCAGAATCGAATCACAACAATTTATAAAATTCCTAGATCAAGAGGTTATCCAGCAGAAATTCCATAATTCATCATGATTTATCAAACTATCTTATAGATCATCATCAATTCTCACAACATCAAACGAAATACACATCAAATCCTTAATTATACATATTTCCAGAAATCAAAACTTAAAGAAATTAACTTAATTAACACCAAGAAATTGATAATTAGTTGTGATATACCTCTAAAGATCCAAAATTCTCATTTTCTTCTTCTTCTTCTCTTTCTCTCTCCTTTATTTCTCTCTTCTCTCTCTAAAAATGGGTAGCTCGACCAAAATGAGAGAATTAGGGTTTTTAAAAGTGTATTTTTATACTAAGTGGTTAATATTTGGTATTTACGAATTCACCCCCAAAACTTTCAAAGTATAACAATTTGGTCCCTAAAATAATTCCAAAGTCTTGCAAATAAACCCAATACTAATAGTATATCCTTAACCTATAAAAACACTACTAATAACAATATATAAATCAAGGATCACCCACATACAAATAAAATACGTATATTTATATATATAAATATACATATTCTTACCGGTTATGGATACTGGTTACTACAGTATCTATAGGGTATAGATGGTTGTTCCTAGCTGATTGTGAGCTTAGAGTTTGTATTGATATATAGATATCCAATTAGGACTGGATATAGGATAGACACATGAGGGCCTCAGATAGACACCCTATGTAAGCCGTCAACGAAGGATCCTGTTGAGTTGAGTAGTATAGTGGTCCTTTGATCTTAATGCTACGGTGGGCTTGTAAATGATCCACCATACTTTGGTTTCATGCATGTCACAGACCTTTCATAGTGTGACCATCGAAGGGTTTACCATATTTAAAAATACAAATTATTAAGAGTTGGTAAGACGCGCACCAAACACTTGTCAAGTTTGTACATCTTTTAATCTAAATCAGGATTCGAATTTTAATAAAAGTCATATAATTAAATAGCCAAATAGTTATTATTTGGAGCAAAATATAAAAGTTGGGTACAAATAATAATAGTACTTTTACGCCCCTATCACAGCTCTACCACAGAAATGCGTGCATGTTTGTATTTAAGCGTTAAATATAATAATTAGTCAATAATTATTATTTACTAATTGTATAATGACATGTGGTGCATTATGGACCTTTGATTGAGTTTGTCCAAGTGTGAGATCTGGTGGAACCTATTAAGGGTATACTTGGTAATTATTCATGAGGGGTAAAATGGTTATTTTATAAATTAATTATTTAATAATCAATAATATCTTATTATAATATAATATTATATATTATTTTAATATATAATATTATTACATTAAATAATACCATTTAATTGGCATCCATTTTTATATTTTATTATTATTTAATATAATAATATTACTTTTCTATAAAAGTGAATTTATTTAATATTATAATATATAATATTATTATTTTAATAAATGTGAGATATATGTGTGTGTGTGTGTGTGTGTATGTGTGAAATTGTATGTGGGGTGAATGAGTGTGTATTGTGTGACAGGAAATAGAGATGAAGAAATGAAACTGTTTCATTTCTTCCATGAAGCACCGAGATGAAGAAGAAAGGGGAAAAAAAAAAATTTGCTTTATTTTTCTCTTTGGTTTCAAAAGAAGTAATTATGAATTGCTTTATATTTCAATTTTCTTTTAGAGAAAAATAAAGAATATACACAATTGGCCATATTGGGGTTAAGAGTTAATCCCGTGCTGTATATCGGCCTGCTGTTCTAGGTCGCTAAACCCACCGAGTTGGTGACTAAAACTGTCGACGAGTTGGTCTTCATGCGACTCCGAAGATATATGTGTATAACTTTACACGTTCAGGTGATTTCTCAATCCTTATAATATATTAATGTGATTAATATATAGTTTATTATATGTTTTAATGCTTGCACGCAATTATATATGTATGTGATACGTATTTTATGTAATAAACACAATTGCACATGCATACACCCACGTATATTAGATCCCCGATAATTATATCTGTACGATGATTGTGAAAGACCTATCAGTTTCTTAACTTTATCTCTATAAAACTTTATACCCAGTATATAGGAAGTCTTTCTTAAATCATTTATAGAGAAGTTTTTACTAATATAGTTTTTCACATATTGTAACATACTGGTATTATTTGTTGGGTTATGGGGTGTACAAATAAAACTTAGGGTGCTTGCATGTGGGTTGTGTTCATCATACAAACAATATACATATCTCATACATACATGTGCACAGCGGAAGATTAAATATAATGAACACAGAAAATAATATTTGATTAAACTGAAATTCGAAATTAAGAAATATCACCAATGAAGCCTTTGGATTAATTTTCTTTGAAGTCCACCATGAAATGAATCTTTGATCAATTCTAGCAATCAACAAGGGTGAGTTTGATTGTCTAGAATGGCAGCATCTTAATCCAGCATATATGTTTAACTCTTAAACATTTTTCAAAGTTAAACAATTTAACTTAATCAAATTTGTTTTTCTTTTTATTCAACTCTTGAATAAATAAAACAAATCTTGTTTTTAGTTATTACATTTAGTAACCATTTATCTAGTTTGTTTTGTTGTTCTAACACTTAAAACACAAAACAAATAATTTCAATTTCTCAAATTGAATTGGCTCCCAAAATGCAAAACCTGAAATCTAAAACCAATTTCAAAAATTTTTATTTTCAATTTCATTTCACTTTATATACTAATGCATAAATTTCAAACTAATTTGAATTTCATTTGCATTTCATTTGGCTTAACCTAACCTTAGTTAACATTTAACTATAGTTAGATTATTTTAACTTAACCTTTAAGTTAATAAATATTTAATTAATTTAACCATAGTTAACTAACTTAACCATGGTTAGGTTAACCTTTACTTAACCATTAAGTAAAGTTAACTAACTTAACCTTATGGTTAACCTTTAACCCTAGTTAAGTTAAATCATTTATTTAACAATTAAACAAATAAATATTTATTTTAATTATTTAACAATTAAATAATCATAAAGTGAAATTACTATTATATCCTTACTCGGTTACCAAGTTAACCTAAAGTGGGTCCCACCATTTAACCACATACTTTAGTTAACGTAACCTTAGTAATTGCTGAATTATACTGTATTGAACAATTCAATACGGTACACTGCCCAAGTGCTCAAAGAGTACATTTCATATTAGGACTCCCTAGGTCTACATCCGATTTGTCAAATGGAACTATTCCATTAATCCGTAATCGATGCCCCACGCACACGTTACGAATATTACAAATCAGCGTGTCAGACCATACAAGTTGAGGTCATAACGTATACGTATAATCCTTCCATCATTTATACCCTGGATGTGCGGGGATATAGATCAGCACCATCAAATCCCCATTTGCTCATCCAATAATCTTATCTCCAGATTCGTATCTCGATAAACAATATACGCAAACATTTTTGCTATATTGTTTAACCCTGTGGGAAACTCTTTTCCCGGGTTTATGCTTGTGGCCACAAGACTTTATGAAATATAATCTCGGAGCATCGGATATACAACTTACCTACGTAAGCTGATGGATCCCGTATCTACGCACACCGGACTCCATGAGCATCGGACCATACCCAGTGACACATAGCGGTCAGACCATGAAAGGTCTCTGACATATGTGGAACCAAAGCATGATGGATCACTCACAAGACCACCGTGGCGCTCAGGTCAAAGGACCACGATTACTACTCAACTCGAGAGGACCTTCCTTTGACGGTTTCATAGGATATCTATTGGGGTCCTCATAAGTCTGTTCAGTATTCAGTCCGGACTGGATACCCACATGTCTATACAAGCTCTAAGCTCATGGTCAGCTAAGAACAACCATCTGAACTAGTCAGATATAGACATACACTAATCTATATATTGTGAATTCACCGATAGACCCGCATTGATGATCATAGATCAGGAACATTATATTTGAGACATACTTACATAATGATATTTCTTAGCTCCTATTGCAACTCTTTGCAACTATATCATTACAAGTATACTCTCAGGTCTTTGTCCCATTATAGACAAAGTTCTAACTCTTTAGACCTCGCTGACTCTTATAAACTGATAACTATTAACAGTGCTAACTATTAGCATTTATAACTCTCAGCTTTGATAACTATTAGTTCTGGTCTAAACTCTTTTAAACCAGATCTGAACTATTTTAGATCAAACAATGTCTGTAATGTTACAAGTATTTTGCCATATTAATATGATATTAACAATCTTTATTCGAAATGTTTATTGTATAAATATTAACAATTAATATTCATACAATATTGGAATGGCACGTGAGCACCAGCTCCAACATTATTCTCAATGATCAATATGTCATTTACATCAAGCACTAAAAAGAATATCTAGTTGTTCTATGCATATCTCTTCATCGAGATATCCATTCAGTTTGACTTTAGCATCGCTACTAATATAAAGGTTTTCTATAATTGATCCCAGATCGCTAAGTATAACATTTTGTTACTACTTGGGCCTTAAAGGTCTTTACCTTTCTATCTAGCCCCCGCTTCCTCTTGTAAATCTATTTACAACTGATAGAAACTATTCATTCGAGAAGCTCAACTAAGTCCCAATTTTGATTCTGATGCATGGAGTTAATTTCTGATTCCACGGCTTCTTGTTAGTTTCCTAAATCGATGTCTAACATCACTTTTATATAGGTCAAATGACCATTTTCTTCAACTAAGAAAACTTTAAGTGCACCTTCAAGCATCTGACCATACCTAATAGGTGAAAGCGTGCTAATTCACTAGGGCGCATGCATGTGGTGCGTGTTTATTATAATTCAATTTATGCATTATATACACAAATTAAGTGCAACGGAAGTGAAAATCTCTATGTTCTAGTGTAAAAAATATATTTAAATTAAGTTTCATTATTGTAAGAAAATTAAGGATCGAGAATCACTTGTCAAGCATTTGAAAATTACCGAATCAGAGTCTACCACGTGCGCACTAATTAGCAATTCTAGGATCTAACTGGGATGGGCTTGGATCGCTAGAATAACAGTTTCAATTTCTAGCAATGTGTTTAACTCTTAAATACAAATAGTAATTAACTTTTAATTATTTTGGTTAACTCTTAACCATTACTTAAAATTTTAAGCTAGGGATTATTAGTTAAACTCTTTAACTAATTTTTTTATATTTATTCCATGATTAAAAACTTTAACCATTTTTGTTTCATAAGAGAATGAAATATGGTACTTTTGATTCATGCAACACTTGTACAAAAATTTGAAATAATTTCTAATGAAAAGTGTTTTTGAACAACACTTGTCCAAAACAAATTTCCTTTCTTTATTTTCTTGTTACTTGGCCAACTATGCTTGAGAAATAAAGAAGGTAAAGATGGAAAATTAACTCTTGCTTACCCATTTTATCTCTTCACTCTTTCTCTTTATTTTAGGCAAATTCGCCATTCATGGAGAAGATGAACAATTCTCAACAATTGAAAAATTACTCTCTTCCTCACACACCCGAAAAAAATGGCCGAATCTTCCCACTTCCAAAATTGAAAATACCTTTCGTCTTTTATCAATTTGTTAACACACTTTGCTTCAAATAATGGCCAACAAAATTAGCCCACCACAAAATGCATAATCATACTTCTTTTTCTTCCAATTATTAAATCAATAAAGGAACATGTGCTAAATAGAATAAAAAAGCCTTTTGTTGACTAAGCAAAAAACTTTTACTTTTATAGAATTGATTTGGCCGATCAATCTTTTGGCAAAATGATACACTTTTCATTTTTTTTTGTTTATTTTTCCTTCATTAGTCAAATACATCATGTCCTACCATATGATGTCTTTATGTTCAAGTAATGTGAACTCTTTTACATTATTTAATTGTAAATAATTTTCAATATTCAAACAGGTTTAGGTCATTTTCATATGTTTAATTTTTTTAATTATATTAACAAAATTAAGACATGTGATATGTAATCTCATTACAATAATTGTTTGACTTTAAAATAATATAATATTAATAACAATTATTAATACGTTTATATATTTAAAATATTTTTGCAAAAAATGACTTTATTTGTCTCACAGGTAAGGTTATTTTAGTAATTACAAAGTCAAATAATAAATGGCCTACAATGTACCACGTGTCATCATCCCATTTGTCAACAACTATTGTTAACTAATTAATGTACTTAACTCTTAAGTCTTGACATGTACACATCCTGAGGGAACTTGAAACAAATATCCCAATTTGCTAGAATTTATTGTATTAAACTATTTAATTCGATACACTGCTTCAATGCACAACAAGTACGCTTCATATTATGGAACTCCCTAAGTCCACACCCGATTTGTTAAATGGAACTGTTCCATGATTCCGTAATTGATGCCTTACACATATATCACGGATATTACAAATCAGTGCGTTAGACTATACAAGTTGAGGTCATAACATACTTCCATCACCTATATCCTGAATGAGTGGAGACATAGATTACCACTGTCAAATCTTCACATGCTTATCTGTGAACCTATCTTCAGATTTGTATCTCGATAAATAATATACGCAAATACCTTTACGGTATTGTTCAACCCTACAAAAAACTCTTTTTTCAGGTTTATATTTATGGCTACTAAACTTTTTGAAATACAATCTTGGAGTATCAGGATATACAACTCTCCTATGTGAGTTGACGAATCTTATATCTACACACACCAAACTCTATGAGCATCGGACCATACCCAGAGACACGTAATGGTCAAACTATGAGAGGTCTCTGACATACATATAACTAAAGCATGATGGATCACTTACAAGCCCACCGTGGTGCGCAGGTCAAAGGATCATGAATACTACTCAACTCGAAAGGACTCACCATTGACGGTTTCATAAGATGTCTATTAGGGTCTTTGTAAGTTTGTTCGATACTTAGTCTCTAATGTATACCTGTATGCTTATATGAGCTTCCAGTAAGCTCACGTTCAGTTAAGAATAATCATTTGTATCATACAAATATAGCATACACTGATCTATATATAAAGAATTTACTTATAGATCTGCAACGATGAAAATAGACCAAGAACATTGTATTTGAGAACATACTTACATAATGACATTTCCTAGCACTTATTAAAACTCTTTGCAACTATATCATTACTGGTATGCCTTCAGGTCTTTGTCACATTACATACAAGGCTCTAAATTCTTAAATTTTACTGATTATTATAATCTGCTAACTTTTAATAGTGCTAATTCTTAGCATTTATAACTCTCAGCATTACTAACTTTTAGCCATAGTCTAAACTCTTTTAGGTCAAATCTAAACTCCTTCAAATCATACAATATTTATAGCATAGCAAGCATGATACCATTTATTATAATATTAACGATTATTATGAAATTTATTTTGTATAAATATTAATAATTAATATTCATATAATATTAGAATGGAACGTAAGCACTAACTCTAATAATAGTGTGGCCTGAACATCCTCTTCGACCAATATAAATGGTGTGTTAAAGGTCCACTGCTTGATTGACCTTGACCTTGACCTTTTATCTTTGGTTCATTCATTTCTTTAGTGACTTTATTAAGTGCAAACTTTCTACAATCCCCACAATCTATGAGAAAATCTTTCTCTAAGAAAGTAGTATAATAAGAAATGAACACATTTCGCTTCTCAGGATCATAGAACATGTATTCCATTGAATTTAGAGGATACCTAATTAACCTATACTTGTACCCCCTGGGTGCAAGTTTATCCTACTGCATAACTCTTATATAAGTAGGACAGCCCAAAATCTTAAAATATTTAGGACTCGACTTCCTTCTTTTCAGTATCTCATACAAAGTGGAAGAAACAGCTTTAGATGGAACTCTATTAAATAAATAACCAGCTGTTTGTAGAGCATATACCCACATGTATTCAGGGAGATTGGTAAATCTCATTATTGATTGGACCATATCTAATAAAGTTCAATTCTTCATTTTCGAAACACCATTATGTTGTGGATTACCTAAAGGACTATAATTTAAGAATTCACTACCTATATACTCACTGCCTTGATTTAATCGAAGGCACTAAACATATAAACCGATTTATTTCTCTACCTCAAGTTAAAACTCTTTAAACTTTTTAAAAGTTTTGAGTTGTATTTCATAAAAAACATATACCCGTATCATGAAAAATCATCGATAAAGGTTACGAAGTATCAAAAATCTCTCATAGCATCGTTATTCATTGGACTACATACATCACTATGTACCAATTCTAATAAATCAATAGCTCGGTGTCCAACACCTATAAATGGAGATTTAGTCATCTTCTCTTGAATACAAGATTCACAAACTGGATAAAACTCTATTGTTAGATAAGATATTTGACCATCCTTAACCAAACGAGTTAGGCATCCCACGCCTATATAACCTAATCTCATATGCCACAATTTCATATCATTTAAAAATTTTGATATACATTAATTACTAGTAGTAGCTTGCACATTCATGAAATTTTTGAGTTGTATCCAAAATGTAATGCCCATTTATTAACTGACACTTAGTTAATAAAATATCATTGATATCATATAAATATAAGAAACTGTTTCTAATATTCATATGATATCCTTCACTGTCAAGTACAGGAAGAGACACAATTTGTCTAATGATGTTTGGTACATAATAATAATTTTGTAATACAACATCTTTATTTCAAGGGAGAAGTAAATCAAACTATCCAACAGTTTGAACCTACAGGGAATCCCCATTTCCTACTTGTAACATCGCTTCTCCAGGCTATAACATTCCAGACTCTCTCAATCCTTGCAATGTATTGTAGATGTGAGAAGAACATATAGTATCTAATACCTAGTCAAAACTGGCATCAAATGCTATAGAAATGTCAATGATCATCAAGCACGTACATAATTGATTTTTGTTTTTGTAGTGACAAAGTATTTAGGGCAACTGTGCTTCCAATGCCTAACCTCGTGATAGTAGAAACACTTTTCATCTATTTTGCTCTTTTGTTGAGGTTTTGATATTTGTTGCCTCTTAGGAATTATCTTGTGTGTCTGCCTCACCTTCTTGTTCCTTTTGAACTTTTTAAATCCTTTAGAGTAGAAGATGAAGTACCCTGAATGAAGAAGGTTGCACCCCATTTTTTCATGTCCTCTGGGGTGACACTATCAGAAATGCTTTTCGACAATCTCTGATCAACAATATGTTTAGACTTTTCTGAATCTAGAACATTTATGAGATTCATCCGCTAGTCAAAGTAATTCTTAGTACCCTTGAGCTGGTCTATATTAATTATGTGCACCAAAGGGTTCGTAACAGCCATCAAACCTTCCAGGCCAAAATAAAATAGGAGATGTTAACGGAATTATAATTAAATTATTAATTAAAGATCATGAGTATAATAGTTATATATATATTTTTAATCTAAAATACCATCCCACTGCTTTATATAATTCTGGTAATAAATGATAGTATAAACTCTTTAAACTATATAGTGAGAAGTAGATTTTATTGGTATTCTACTCAAGCTTTACACTATAGTGATCTTGGCCCTTGTAAACCCAACAGATAGAAAACTATTGGCAATTGCATGTTATGCAACTCATATTTTGATCTTAAATATACCTTATCCTTATACTGCAGTGATCTTGGGTAAGTGTATTTCAAATTAACTTATCAATAATCAAATATATGCTACCGATACTACCCATATACTATTACGATATTGGGTAATACTTTAGCATATATTTGCCTCATCTCATGTTTAATTGACATAAATAAAATCACACCGATTGAATCATTCACACTGTAGCGATCTTGGGATAAGACTGATTTGACCCATTTACACTATATTGACAAGACGGATCATGTAAAATATTATCTTATAATGTAATATTATTCAATCTGATTAAGAAAGATTTTTGAAACACGGGGTTCCATCTTCAGGTAGGTGATCTCTCAATCATCTATTTATTTTTGTACAAACATAATTAATTTCACCAGTAGGGCTTCTATAGTGGTTACTAGTATAGAAATAAAATGATGCTGGTATATAATGCAAACTGATAACCCTTATCAATGCATCTCATAAACCTTGATTTATAATACAGACTGATAACTTTTATCACTGCATCTTATAAACGCTAGTTTATAATATAGACTAATAATTTTTATCACTACATCTCATAAACCTACACATGCATTTTTTAATTTTGAAACACTGCTCAAAATTACTGTAAAAAGTAATGTTTGAGTTAACAATGTCAGTGTTGTAGCGCTAATAACCCGACGCCAACCTTTCAGCACTAAAGGGCAGAGCCTCTAGCATCGCAGTGCCAACCCTTAACGCTGCAGCTCTAGAGGGCAAAACCCCTAGCGTTGTGGTGCTGAGAAGGAAAACCCCAATGCTATGACGCTAAGCCTCAGTACTGCATCGCTGAGAGGCAAAACCCCCAACGTCGCGGCGCTGCCTGTCCAGTGCTGTGGTGCTAGAAATTAAAGCCGCAGCGTCCAGAGTCATTCCAGCCTTAGTATACTCGTTTCAATACTTGAAATGCACCATTTGACACTGAGACTTTATCAACAACACTTCCACACTCAAACTTTGTTACCATTTTTGTATGGGTATGTGATTTAGGTCTACAGTTCTATAATGCATACATGTGCCATGTATTCATTATACCAAATACGTATCTCATACATGTTAAATCATATATATATGCATCACATATATATATTAGCACCAGAGTGGCGCAACGAAAGTCATAAAACATAATGAATATAAAAAATTATATTAATCAAATTAATATAAATAGATTGAGAAATTCACCACTAGTTTCTTTTGAACTCTTCAAAATCAGAACCCTTATGAAGTGAAACTCGATGGTAGTTCTAATATTCAACATGGTGGGCTTGACTAGCTAAAATAACAGCTTTGTCTAACAGATCTTGGTTTAACTCCTCAAACCTATACTATATGTTTACCACTGATCAACTATTGATCAATTAAACAATAACCAATATTGCTAATAGGTTAATTACTTGAGAGAGAAATAATTTTTCTTGCACTTTCTTTCTCTAAACCTAATTTTTTAAGAATTTCTCTCTCTAAACCTAATTTTTCAATAACTACTTATACAGTACGATTCATAATTTCACATATATATATAAATATAATTTATTATTAAATATAATTTATATATATATACTTGGCTGCCAAGTATATATATAATAATATTATATTAAAATAATATTATATATATACTTAGCCACCAAGTAATTATATAAAATAATATAATATTATATATAATATAAAATAATAAATATCTTGATTATTTAACTATTAAATAATCAAAATGTGAAATTATTATTTTACCTTTTGTTTTTACATGTTTATCAAATGTACCTCCTAATGGGTTCCACCATACCACACACTCGGATAAACTCAATCTAGGTCCTACCATGGGCCACGTGTCAATATATTATTAGTCAACAACATTTGTCAACTAATTAATGTATTTAACGCTTAAATGCAAATACACGCACATCCCGTATTTATGCTGAATTTTACTGGACTGAGTAATTCAATCTGGTACGCTACTTCAGAACACAAAAGTACACTTTATATAGCGGGACTCTCTAGGTCTACACCTGATTTGTCAGATGAAACTATTTCATAAGTTTGTGAGCAATGCTCCACACACACGTCACAGATATTACAAATTAGCACGTTGATCATACAAGTTGAGGTCATAGTGTATACGTATAGTCATTCCGTCATCTATATCCTGGATGTGTAGGGACATGATCATCACCATTAAATCCCCACATGCTCATCTATAACCTATCTTCAGATTCGGATCTCAATGAGCAATATATGCAAACATATTTGCTTTATTGTTTAACCTTATGGGAAAATACTTTCTCGGGTTAATACTTATAGCCATAAGATTTTCTAAGATACATCTCGGAGCATCTGGATATACAACTCCCTATATAGCTGATGTATCTTATATCTATACACACCAAACTTCATAAGCATCTGAGCATACCCAGCAAGACACCTAACGGTCAAATCATGAAAAGTCTTTGACATGTATGGAATCAAAGTATGGTGGATTACTTATAAGCTCACTGTGGCGCTCAAGTCAAAGGACTATATATACTACTTAACTCAAGAGGACCTTCATTTGACGGCTTACATAAGATGTTTATTGGGGTTCTCATGATTCTGTCCGATATCTAGTCCTAACTGGATACCCTTATATCTATACGAACTCCAAGCTTACGGTCAATTAAGAACAACCATATGTACCCCACAGTATGACATGCACTGCTCTATATAAAATGGATCCACCGACAGACCTGTATCAGTGAAAATAGATCATGAACATAATGCTCGTAAACATACTTATTATGTAATGACATTTTCTAGCACTAATTGTAACTCTTTGCAACTATGTCATTACTAGTATACCCTCAGGTCTTTGTCCTATTACAAATAAAACTCCAGCTCTTGAATATTCACTTACTCTTATAACTTACTAACTCTTATCTGTGCTAATTATTAGCAATTATAATTCTCAGTGATGCTATCTCTTAGCATTGATCTAAAATCTTTTAGACCAAATTTGAACTCCTTCAAATCATAAAATGTCTGTAGTGTAATAAGCATAATACTATATAATTAAGTAATTAGTGATTTAGTAAAAATGTACATTTATATAAATTATAAATATTTATACATACATGGATAACACATAAACACCAATCCTAACAGCATCTATAATAGGTAAAGGCTAGTGACATCCAAAAACTCTATAATCATAAAGAGAATAAAGAATCAAAAACACTCATGGTAACGCTAAAATAGTGGGATTTAACCTTATTGCACCATTTGTGGGTTCCTTCTATCATATTTTTTTAGGAAATGCCTGATGTCTGCATCATTAGAAACCCCATAAGCCATTTTCAACTCTTCTATGGTGAAGTTGTCTAAACCCTAAACCCTTAAACATCTTCGATTTTCTTTTTCTATCTCAGAAAAAAATAAGTTGGTACTTTTTTTAAGAATAAAAACACAAAACTTAAAGAATAAGAAAGTTCCTAGCACTTTTTGTCTCAAAGAATGCCAAATGAAGTTGAAGAGACGACCAAAGAGAATGTATAATCTAAAAAAGCTATTCAACCTATTAGGCAAAAATGTCATTAATATTTAAAGAGACACAACATCCCTAAGCAGTATGAAAAAAGAGAGAAGCATTGAAGTTGCAACCTAAACTAGGACACGTGGCATTAAGAAATTGAGTAGAAGTAAAGAAGCATGTCCCTAAGGCATCAACTAAATGGCCATGATTCTTTACTTATTAGGGGGCATTTTATTGGGTCCAAAATTGGCCGACCTAATTAACCCAATGTCATATGTTCAAGCCTAGCAAAGGGAGAAAGCTTAAAGAGCCTAAATAGACATTACTATATAGGATCTATTCTCTTGACAAAGCTCTCAAATAGAATCACCTGCATTCTATTCTTCCTCAGAGAATAACTCCAACAAATTTTTAGAGGGACACACTTATCCAAGGACAAGGAAGCAAGCGCCTTATCCAATAGTAAAGGAGATTTAGGAGAAAAACCATTTATTTTACTTCCTTCTTTTCTCCTATAAAATAAAAAATTCTCTCTTTCTTCACATAAAATTACATATACTTTCTCCATTCTAAAATAATCTTTAAAATTTATATTAATGTTTTAATGGATATTTCAAAAAAAATAAAACACTCAAATTTTACTTCTCATTCTTTTTCTCGCTTGAATTCTTCTTCTCCTACTAACTTAAATATTAGATTGTCTTTCTCAAATACATGGAGGCACTTAGAGGTTGAAGGGCGGAGAGACAAAAATTCGAAGTTCGTAGATCAAAGGAGTGTCGATCCCGAGCAACTTCAAATAGGATAATATTGGATTATTTTTAATACTATACATTGTTTGGCATCATTTGTTATGGTGCCCTTCGGTTAACTTCATCATTAATGAAGAAATTAATATCAAATTATGGTGGCCGAATTTTTTACCAGCACGTACAATCAAGTAAGACATTATGATTGAGATGAAAATAGAACGGTTTTCCTCAATTGGACGATGTTGGCGGTGAAAAGTTATGTTGACGGTGATATATTTTCGACGACTAACCACTTTCAAGGTGGATGCAGTTCTTTAATATGTGATTAAGTTTAATTAGTATTTATTGATTAAAAAATACTTTAATATATTAATTATTTTGAATAATATTTATTTGAATGATATAATACAATACATCTCAATGCCTACATTTTCAATTGTGTAATTTTTTATATTACACTGAAATAGAACCATATCCCTCGCCAATTGCTATGGGTGAAATTTGAACTCCAAACTTTTTAATTCTATCAAAGAAATTATACCAAATAAACCAATTAACACTTAATTGTATAATTTAATACCATGTAAAGCATGTAAGGATTAAACCTTGTTTTAATGTATCCTATACAATATAATTTAATATGTTTTATCAAACACATTGATAGTATATATAATAATATGATACCTTTATACTATACAACACTGTTCATCAAACGTACCCCTTATTAACGTGTACAATCTTATCCACTTATTTAGTATAATTTATATTAAAATATTATAACACTCTAATCTAGTGTAGATATTGTTCAATTTGGATACACAAGACATCATGATTTCGCTATCTATACCATAAGAAGATCCCGTGAAAATTGAACTACGATGGTCTCTCTCTAACAATTTGATATCTCACATTCTTCTCCCTTAGGACATTGTATTCTCATAAGGGCCTTAAAAAAAATTCCGCACATAAGATTGATAATGTAGCATATTAATAATTTGTATATTGGGTAGCAAGCCTACTTTAATACCAATTATATAACACTCCTAATTAATGCATATATTGTTAGATATTATATATTAAAGTGAGTATATATATATCAATTAATTGTATATTATTGACTATTTATTTTATTATTTATTAAAAATAATTAAATAAAATTTATTTATTATTAAACTTTTAAAGCATTACGTATGACATGAACTTTAATGTCTTGAGACCCAGTTATTTTATTTTATTTTATGATGGGTTAAAATAAAATAAAATATTATAAATAATAGGTTGAGATTCTCAATTTAAATCTTAACGTATTATTCATTCACATCTTATTAGTGAGTGACAATAGTTTTTCTCTCATAAAGAAAAGCTTTAGACGTGAAAGGCATCAACTCTTATTTTTTTGCGTTTTCATGGATTCAGGTACGCTTCCGATTTTATTCTTCTTGACGATTTAATATGAGATCTTGTTTATGGTGATTCTTTTACCAATTAAAGATTTTTATCTTACAAGTGATATCAGAGTACTCGTATTGAATCATTAAGAGATAAAATTTTCAATACTAAATTAGAGAGATTTAAAGTGTGAGTTAATTGAATTATATTGAAATTTATAATTCAAACATAATTATAATAAAAGAAAGGCTATATGCGGCATGCACATAAAAAAAAGGCATGTTCTTTTTAATCCAGCATTGTTGTTTGCATTAATATATTATACATATATATGCTTTGATTGTTGAATATATGTGCTCAATTGATTGCATTGAATTGATTGTTGAATAATATGCTGAGTTAATTATGTATATTATATATGTATATATGCTTTTACAAAAGGCTGTTGAATTGATTACATATATATATATATTTTAAGTGTAAAAAGCGTTAAAATTAAAAGATGTTATACTGTATATTATATTTTTCAAAATCATTATTCGGCGTTATTTGAAATTATGGAATTTGGATTCAACTAAATAAATAAAAAAGGGGCTGAAGTTAAATTTTATTTAAAGTTAAATTGATAATGTCAAATTTAATAGGATTTCTTTTTATTTGTAGTATATATATCAGATAGTTAATATTTATAAATTTTAGAAGTTTATCAGGTTAATTTTATATGTCCCATAAAAATTTTATAGGGTCCAAATTTTTTATACCCAACATATTAATCAAATCAAATAAGTTAGGATGGACCTGAGCCCATTTTGGGTTTAGGTTATTAGATAAAGTTTAGGATTTGGATAATTTAAAAATGTTAAACTTGACCTGACCTAACCACTTTAGTTCTTACCCATTCCGATTCCGTCCTAATTTTAACATGATTTGACTGTTGACTTTTGATTGTTGACTTTAATTTTGACCATTCTATTGTTTTTCCTTTTCTTATAAACTCATATCCAGTATTTTAAAATAAATTAAATTTAATTAAAATGCCACCAAAGTGACCTCTTTTATGCAGATTTATTTATTTTGAAATATGTGAGTATTATTAAAAATAAATAAATAATTGTGTTTAAATTTATGCGAAAAATAATCGGCCCAAAGGAAGATTATTTTTCTGGGCCGATTATTTTTCGACCAAATAATAAACACATGTGATAGTAAATATATGATGAACTTTGGCACGTTCTATACATATAATATGTCGGTTCAAAGAAATGCGTATTATTGACAGGATCTATTATCAATGTTTATTGTCCAAATTTTTAGAGTACCGTTTATAAATTGTTATTTTTATCTAAAGAATAAATAGTAATGTTGTGTTTGGTATCTTATAATGGCCCAATTTATTATATCTTATACCATGTGTGTATATGAATGTATGATTAAATGACATGGTTATTGATTGTGAGTTTTTTGCTTGTTCTATACAGTAAATGTTTCTTCTATATCTGCCAACTTGAACAACATTCCAGTGCTTAACGACACTAACTTCAGGAAATGGAAGGAGCACATTACCATTGTGCTTGGGTATATGGATCTAGACTATACAATCCGGATGGAAGAACCTCCTGTCCCTACTGATAGTAGTACTGCTGAACAAATGGCACTTTATGAAAAAAAGGAGCGTTTAAACCGCATGAGTCTAATGATCATGAAGCACTCTATTCCAGATACCATTAAAGGAGCAGTGCCTGAGGAGGATATTAGGGTCGGTGCTTACGTGCCATCCCTGAATGTACATATACTTGTGTATTTATACAAGTGTACATTCCCATTAAATCGCTAATACCCAATTATATGGTATTATGCATGTAACGTTGCAGACATTATAGATCTGAAGGAGTTCGGATTAGATCTAAAGAGTTTAGATAAGAGCTCATAGTTAGCCACGCTGAGAGATATAAATGCTAAATGTTAGCACAACTAAGTGTTAGCTGGTTATAATACTCAGCAGATCTAAGAATGAGAGTCTTGTCTGTAATGGGACATAGACCTGGGAGTATACTAGTAACTGCATAATTACAATCGGGTGCCAGAAAATGCAAGTTGCGTAAGTATGTTCTCAAATAATTATCCCTGATCTATTTCTACCGATGTAGGTCTGTCGGCGGATACTTTTATAGATATAGATCAGCATATGTCGTACCTATCGGGTATAGTTGGTCGTTCCTAACCGACCGTGAGCTTGGAGCTCGTATTGACATATGGGTATTCAGTTAGGACTGGATATGGGACAGACTCACGAGAGCCTCTGATAGGCATCCTATATAAGCCGTCAATGGAGGGTCCTCTCGAGTTGAGTAGTATACGTGGTCCTTTGACCTGAGTGCCATGGTGGGCTTGTAAGTGATCCATCATACTTTGGTTCCACATATGTCACAGACCTTTTATGGTGTGACCGTTGGGTGTCGCTGAGTATAATCCGATGCTTATGGAGTCCGATACGTACAGATATAAGATCTGTCAGCTCTTATAGGGAGTTTGATATCCAGATGCTTCAAGACTGTATCTCAGAAAATCTTGTGGCCACAAGTATCAATCTCGGGAAAGAGTTCTGTTAGGGTAGAACAATATGGCAAAAGGGTTTACGTATATTGTTCAGTGAGATACAAGTCTGGAGATAAGATATGGATGAGCACTAGGGGATATGACGGTGATAATCTATATCCTCGCACATCCAGGATATCATGAAAGAAGAACTATACGTATGCATTGTAACCTCAGCTTGCATGGTTCAACGCGCTGATTTGTATATCTGTGACGTGTGCGTGGGGCATTGCTCATGGACTCATGGAATAGTTCCATTTGATGAATCAGACGTAGAACCTAGGGAGCCCCGCGATACGGAGTGTATTCGTTAGGCACTGGGGCAACATACCAGATTAAATTGTTTAATCCAGCAATATTCAGTATTACCACGAGAATGCGTGCGTGTTTGTATTTAAGTGTTAAATACAATAATTAGTCAATAATTATTATTTACTAATTACATAATAACACGTAATTTATTGTGGACCCTCAGTTGAATTTATCCAAGTATGGAATTTAGTGGAACCTACTAAGGGGTGAACTTGGTAACTATTTATGAAGGGCAAAATGGTCATTTCTCAATTTGATTATTTAATAGTTAAATAATCAAAATATCTTTCTTTTTATATTATATATATTATTATATATTATATTATATTATATATTATTATTATATTATATTATATATATATAAAGAAAAAGAAAGAGAGAAAGAGATGAGATGAGATTTGGCTAAACGGCCGAGAGAAGAATAGAAAGAAGAAAAAAAAAAGGGGAGGGAAAATGAAATTGTTTCATTTTCCCTCCTCTTCCAATTGAAGCAATTATGAATCACTCCAAACTTTCAATTTCTTATCCTTTTGAAGAAAAAGATATAAATTCTCACCCGGCCATTTTTGGGATTAAGAGTTAATCCTAGGCTGAATATGGAGTTGCTGTTTTAGCTCACCAAGCCCATCAAGTTGGTGACTAGAACTGCACGTGAGTTGGTCTTCATGCGAACTCTAGAAAAATACGTGTATAACGTTACACGTTATGGTGAGTTCTCTAACCAATTAATATGTTAATGTGATTAATATATTGAATTTATTGTGTTTATTACAAAATTTATACATTTCCGCTGCGTTAGGCAATAGACATAATTGCACATGCATACACTCACGTGCCATAGATCCGTCAACAAAAGTTGTATCAGAGCCATTTAGGCTGTATATGGGTGTAAGTTGAGTGGATGGTTGCAAAAGGCCCGGTGAAAATGGCGTGTTTCAAGTGTTGAAACGAGTATGCCAAATATAGGTTCACCAGGCGCTGCCGCGCCAAGAGGCTGGCGCCACAGCGCTGGGATTTGTCGGCCCAGCGCTGCAGCGTAGAAGGCATGGCACCTCGGCGCTGGGATTTTTTTTTCCTAGCGCTAGGGCACTGGCGAGCCTAAGTCAGGGCGCGAGTTTCTAGAATTTGTGCCTCAGTAGTAAAGCGTCACCGCCCCAGAGCTGGAGGTTTGACCTCGCAGTGCTGACGGGTGAGATGCGAGCGCCGTAGCGCTGGAGGTACGACCTCCCAGCGTTGTAGCGCTAAAACATGAGCGTCGTAGCGCTGGAGAGCGTTGCAGTGACGCGAGATGGCGTTGAGGCACTAGGATTTGTCAGCCTAGCGCTCCAGCGATCGTAGCTCTACGCGGCAGCGGTGCACTGTTCATTTGAACAGTAGCATATAAATAGTGAAAATACTGTTCAGTGCTACAGTAAAAGTTACTGTGTATTGCTAAAGTAAAAGTGGGAGATTGTTAGGGTCAGTGCTTACGTACCATCCCTAAATGTACACTTGTATAAATATACAAGTATATGTACATTTAGGAATGACACGTAAGCACCGATCCTAACAATCTCCCACTTGCTCTAGTGTCATTCCTGATGGCATCTCATACACATCGACTCCACGTGTTTCATAAACACTTTTAGAGTCATGACTTTAGATAGTTAGTCCGCTAAATTATTTATAGAATACTTCTATAAATAATCACATCTTCTTTAGCTAAGATCCCTCTAATTATGTGAGACTCCTCTCAACATAATTAGAGTACTGGTATCCTCTTGGCACGTTGGCTTGTACAATGGCCTAGTTTTATCACAAACTTATAAGATATGATCAATCTGTCTTGCAACTTTTGTAAGGCCAGCGATAAACCTACGAATCCTCATTACCGCTTCCGCTCCGTCAATCTAAATTAGCAGTGAATCCCAGTTTGGTGTAATTCCAACTCACTTAGTACTATGGAGAATGAGCACATTCCCAGATGTAGACTCTCTATCATCTAGATCAAACTAGATGTCTGACTCTGTGCATCTTCTCATTTGTAAGTTACTTTCTGCATATTTGAGAAACTTATCCTTTGTACTTCAAAGGTACCTCAAGATATGTTTGACTACCATCAAATGGAAGTCACCTGAGTCAGATTGGACTCGGCTTGTAACTCTTATAGCCAAACTGATCTTAGGTCTCAAATGCATCACAACATACATCAATTTCTTAAGAGTTGATGTATTTAGTGTGTTAGACACTCTAACTTTCTTATCTTCCATCTGAAGAGACACTGTCATCGAAAGATGAACACCAGGTCTAAAAGATACGTTCACTATATCATAGTTAATAGACTGTACCTTTTTTTAGACACTATTGATGTGAAATGATTTGGGAGAGGCTTCATTTATACTAGGTATAAAGTTTTATAAAGATAAAGTTAGGATATATATAATATAAAGAAAATTGTCAGAGTGTGTGGGGCCTACCTCAGCCGCTGCTCTTTTGGGGCCACCAGGGCAGAGCAACTGGCCCCAGCATATCCAGGTGCAGGACATACCCCCCCTCCTTCGAACTCAGGATCTCATCCATATATAACCAACCTCGAACTCGTTAGGCATATATAGATGAGATCCCGGGTTCGAGGGAGGGGAGGTACGTCTTGCGCCTGGGTGTGCTGGGGCGCCAGTTGCTTTGCCTTGGTAGACCTCAGAGCAGCGGCTGGGGTAGGCCCCATACACTATGACAAGAAAATGCTAAAAATTTTCTGAGCCAAAAAACAGATCGATTCGCTGGTAATAAAAAGGTTGAAACAAGCACTATTTTATCTAAGCTTGTTTCAATGCGGTATAAAGGCAAAGGAAATATAAGAGAGTATATTATGAAAATGTCTAATCTTGTTACAAGATTAAGGGCACTAAAGTTAGAGTTGTCTGATGACATTCTTGTGCACCTGGTCTTGATCTTTCTTCTTGTACAATACAGTCCTTTTAAAATCAGTTATAATACTCAAAAAGAGAAATTGACTCTTAATGAGCTCATTGCTCAATGTGTGCAAGAGGAAGAAAGATTGAAACAAGAAAAGATAGAGAGTGCCCATTTAGCAACTTCTTCCAATGACAATGCTGTCAACAAAAAAAGAAAATAGAATAATAAAGGAAAAAAGAGTTGCAGACATTGGAACTTCACAGGCTAAGGTGCAAAAAAATAAAATACTAAAATCTCTTCTTACTTTTGCAAGAAAGTTGGACATGTGAAGAAGGATTGTTCCAAGTATGCAAAATAGCTTGACAAAAAGGGTAAACTTCTCAACTTTGTTTGTTCAGAATAAGTGTGACTATGCAGGGTTGTCTAAAGAGCCGACCTCCAACTAGTGCTGAAAGATTCATCTATGTAGGTGATGGCAACAAGACTTTTGTTGAGGCAATTAGAGTTTTTAGATTACAACTAGAATCTCGTTTTTATTTGAATTTGCATGAGACTTTTTATGTACCGTCATTTAGATGAAATTTAGTTTCTATTTCTTCTTTAGACAAATTCAGTTACTCTTGTTCTTTTAAAAATGGAAAGTTTAGTCTCTTTCAGAATTTAAATATTATTGGTACCTGTTCTTTAGTTGATAATTTATATCAATTGGATCTTTATGCCTCACAAATTAATGAAACTTTGCATGTAAGCAATTATGGTATAAAGCGCAAATTAATTAATGAGAATTCTTATATGTTATGATATAAGCGTTTAGGACACATTTCTAGACAAAGAATTCAAAGGCTTATGTCAGAAGAAATTCTAAATTCCCTTGATTTTTCAGATTTTAAAATATGTATTGAATGCATTAAGGAAAAACAAACAAATATTAGAAAAGTTGGTGCTAACATAAGTTCAAATGTCTTGGAATTAATTCATACTGATATTTGTGGTCCATTCCCTACAGCATCCTGGAATGGTCAATAATTTTTTATTACTTCTATAAACGATTGTTCTCGTTATGAGTATCTATACTTGATTCATGAGAAGTCTCAATCATTGGATGTTTTCAAAGCCTATAAAGCTAAAGTTAAAAATTAGCTTGAAAAGAAAATTAAAGTCATTAAATCTGACCGTGGTGGTAAGTTCTATGCTAGATATGACGGATCAGTTGAATAACGTCTAGACCATTTTGTGAGATATTTGCAAGATTGTGACATCATTCCTCAATACACCATGCCGGGGACTCCAAGTCAAAATGGTGTAGTTGAGAGACAAAATTGGACCCTAAAGGATATGGTTAGAAGCATGACAAATTATTCTTCTTTACCAGAATCTCTTTGGGGTGAAGTTTTAAAGACTGTAGTATATATCCTTAATCGAGTTCCACATAAAGCAGTAGCTAAAACTCCATATGAGCTATGGATTGGAAAGAAGCCTAGTATTTGGCATTTGCATATTTGGGGTTATCCAACTAAGGTTAGGCCATACAGGCTTAATGAAAGAAAGTTGGACTCAAGAACAGTAAGTTGCTACTTTGTTGGATATTCAGAAAGATCGAGGGGTTTCAAGTTTTATGATCCCTTAAGCAGATCTTTTTTTTAGACAGGGAATGCTAAGTTCATTGAGGATATTGAATATAGTGGGAGTGCTAAACTCAGGAACATTGTCTTTGAAGAATAATATGCAACTATTCATAATATTGCAACTGATAATGGCTAGGTAATTGAACCTGTCATTATGCTGGATGTAAATATAGATAATCAAGACGTTCCTGAGATACCTCCCGCTAATATTAAAGAACTTTCTCCTACTCATATAGAGGAGCAACAATAACAACCTCATTTGGAAGTGCCATTAAAGAGATCTACTAGGGAGAGGAGATTAGCGATTTTGAATGATTATGTTATCTATCTCTAAGAACATGAGTTTGATATAGGACTGGAAGATGATCCAATAGCTTTCAGTCAAGTCAAACAAAGTGTGAACTTCCAGAAATGGATAGATGCCATGAAAGATGAGATAAAATTAATGTAAGACAATGACGTTTGGGATCTTGTCGAATTGCCTAAAGGAGCAAAACCAATAGGTTGTAAATAGATTTTTAAAACCAAACAAGATTCGAAAGGCAATGTTGAAAGATATAAGGCACGTCTAGTCGCAAAAGGTTTCATTCAAAAGGAAGACATTGATTATAAAGAGACTTTCTCTCCGATTTCATCGAAAGACTTTTTTAGAATTATAATGGCACTTGTAGCTCATTATGATTTAGAGCTACATCATATTGATGTAAAGACTGTGTTTCTCAATGGAAATATTGAAGAAACCATCTACATGTTGCAACTAGAGAACTTTGAATCCAAAGATTCAAAATATTTAGTGTGCAAATTAAAGAAGTCCATCTATGGTTTAAAGAAAGCATCCCGTCAATGGTATCAGAAATTTGATCAAGTAATTACTTCCTTTAGTTTTAAGGAAAACACTGTTGATTAATGCATTTATTACAAGATCAGTGGGAGCAAATTTATTCTTCTTGTCTTATATGTGGATGACATTCTCCTAGCAAGCAGCAATATAGGATTGTTGCATGAAACCAAGATATTTCTTTCAAATAAATTTGAAATGAAAGATCTTGGGAATGCCTCTTTTGTGTTAGGCATACAAATTCACCGAGATCGTTCTCGTGGCATACTTAGCCTATCACAAAAGGCATATATCGATAAGGTGCTTAGTAGATTTGACATGAAAAATTGTGCATCAGGAGACACACCTATTGCTAAAGGTGATAAATTTAGTTTGCTTCAATGCCTAAAAAATGAGATTGAGAAGAAAAAGATGGAGAATATCCCTTATGCATCGGCAATAAGGAGTCTCATGTATGCTCAAGTTTGTACGCATCCAAATATTGTGTATGTAGTTGGAATGCTTGGCAGATATCTAAGTAACCCAGGAATAGATCACTGAAAAGTCGTTAAAAAGGTTATACGATATCTACAGAGAACAAAAGATTACATGCTCACATATCAGAGATTAGATCATTTAGAGATCATTGGGTATTCAGACTCCGATTTTGCTAGTTGTTTCGATAGTAAAAGATTCACTTCAGGTTATGTCTTCTTAGTGGCTGGGGGAGTTGTGTCATGGAAGAGTGTCAAGCAGACACTCGTAACTTCATCCACTATAGAAGAAGAATTTGTAGCTTGCTATGAGACATCAAATCAAGCAATATGACTGTGAAATTTTATCACTAGGCTACAAATTGTCGATGGCATTGAGAGACCATTGAGAATAAATTGTAATAATAAAACCACTAAGTTATATTCTAAGAACAACAGAAGCTCGTCAAAATCGAAGCACATTGACATCAAGTTTCTTATTGTTAAAGAGAGAGTTCAGAGTCTTCAGGTGTCTATTGAACATATCAATACAAATTTAATGATTGCGGATCCACTTACTAAGGGTGTACCACCTAAGGTGTTTCATGAACATATGGCTCGTATGGGTGTGGTTCATCTTGATGATATGCTTCTATAGTGGGAGTTTATTTCTTGATGTTCAATTACAGTTGACATGTTTTCTGATCAAACTAAAGTATTACTCTTTGTTTATTTATTGAAAACTCTGAAATAAAGTTATATTATTTCAATTGCAGTTTTGCATAAAGTATTGAAAGTATATTGCTGAACTCTTATGAATTATAAAGTAGGACCAGTTGGAAATCGACATGTTAAGAGATCACGTTGCATGAAATTTTTATGCTACACATCCATGTTTGATCTATGTCATTGGTGTCACGCCCCAGACCCAAAAGATCTGACACACGACATCACTTACATTCATTCAATAATATTTAAAAGCACATTCATTTTAATTTCTTTCTGAATTATAGCAATTGAATTATGACTGAGACAATTAGTAAACCGGAGATACGCAGAGTTTTCTCAGAGATTAACACTCTACTACGTCACCAGTAGCAACTTTGTTACCGGAAGCCCAGAATATATTCTTTACAAATTCTTACTTAAAATTAACTCATTACCATACTTGGTGAAACTTAAACTAAATCCAACCACACACAATAAAATAATACATAAGTATTTATTCAATAGGGACAAATCAAATATCTTATCCCATGTGTCCCCAAATGAAACACTTAGCAACCTAACAACTTAGGGAACCCAAGGAACAACAGAAGCCTTGCCAAATCCGCTAAGCACATATATACCTTATTTACCTGAAATCACCATAAACTATAATGAGTATAAAACTCAGTAAGCATACATATTTTTCATATATCAAATGCAAATACATATATGTACACAATGCATATGTATGATATGTTGTGATCAATCAAAATTATAATTTTATTAAATCACATATCATATAAGCGCTTACACATTCTTTCAAAACATATAATAGGAATACTATCACTCAACTACTACTTAGTAGGACTTACACATCACATATCACATAATGAGCCAAATGTCACTCGTAGGTGACATGCCGTATGAGAGGAATAGTACAAGTGAGATTTTAAATAACACATATATATTGCTCATACCTGAAGGTAAAAGCCAAACCCTCACCTTGATCATCGGTGAGTCCTCTCACATGCACCAATACGCCACCACACGAATGTGATGACTCAATCTTTCTTTAGGTACCAATAGGATCCTCCCTACATACGGAACACATAACATATACCAATCCCGAAGGAAATGCCATACATAAAGGCTCCACAAATCACATAAGATGCCTACTAAGTCAACAGTGAGTTTAAGCATCCTCAAAACAAAATGTTTCTCATGGACATATTACACTTCAAAAGCTCTCTTTGTTAAACACATTTCATTTTGAAAGCTCACTTTCAAAAATATATATATGTCATGTATGTCTATGCTCACATTCATAAATACATGCCTTCACATTTCATATCAAAATATATTTTGACATAACATAAACATATTTTTAACCACATTTACAAAATCATTCATAACACTTACTATGTTTATTGTGATTTCAATAAAAAGTCTAGTATACTTACCTCTTAGCACTTTCAGGTACAAGGCTTAAATCTCCTTAACCTATCAATGGAGATTAATCATTTCATAAGCCTCACAATTCACACAAAATACTTTAAATAGCTTACAAAATTATACACAATGCATTTATCACATCAAATTGGTCTAAATACTTGATTTCTCAAAACCTGTCATTCTGAACACTTACATTTAACAAAATTTTCTAATACATCAAATGATGTCCAATTACTCCAAAATCAGAATATATCATTCTTGACTCATATATCCTTCTTATATATGAATATTATATCAAAATTCCTACATAATCCATTCCATACACACCATCGAATCCAAACTACTAACCTGACAGGATCAAGATACTTACTGAATAGTATTCAATTTCCCAATTTTATAAAATTATATACTAACTCAAAAATTATAAAAATATCACATAATTACTCTTAACACATACTTAAATCCGTGATAAATATTTCACTTTAAAATCACTGCCAAAAGTATTTTAAAACTATTTTATTCCATAGCTTTAAAAATCTGTTAATCAAATACTGCAATAAGCTAACACTCTTTAGAAAATCATAACAATTTAACCACATTGATCTAACTTTTCAATTTTGAGTATATTCTATTAGACATATAAAATTATAATATTACAGAAATTCATAATTTTTTAAGATCATTCAATAGGCCAAAAATTATTTGCCACTGTATCATACTATTCACACAGAAAATTTTCAGAATTTCAGGGTCATTTTGGTAAATTTACTATAAATTTAATTTCTTGAATTTTCAATCGATTCAAAGTCTCAAATAATCCTAAACATGTCTAATTTAATATACTCAAAATTAAATACCAGAATCGAATCACAACAATTTATTAAATTTCTGGATCAAGAGACTATCAAATAGAAATTCTGCAATTCATCATGATTTATCAAGCTCTCTACATAGATCATCATCAATTCTCTCAATATCTTACAAAATATACATCAAATACTCAATTATACATATTTCCAGAAATAAAATATTAAAGGAATTAACTTAATTAACACCAATAAATTGAGAAATAGTTGTGATATACCTCTTAAAATCTAAAATTTTAATTTTTTTTTTCTTCTTTTCTTTCTCTCTCATTTCTTTCTCTCTTTTCTCACTCTAAAAGGGATAACTCGACCAAAATGAGAGAATTATGATTTTAAAAGTGTATTTTTATACTAAGAGGCTAATTTTTGATATTTACCAATTTGCCCCTAAAACTTTCAAAGTATTACAATTTGGTCCCTAAAATAAATCTAAAGTCTTACAAATAAACCCAATACTAATAGTATGTCCTTAACCTATACAAACACTAATAATAACAATATATAAATCAAGTATCACCCACATATAAATAAATACGTATATATATATAAATACTTATTCTTACCGGTTGTAGATACTGGTTACTACAATTGGTTATATTGATGTATGTGACCGCTGATGGGTCTAGTTACAAGAAAGATAACGAATACCGCTTTGATCCTATATTAGTATAATTGATGGATCAGATTGTTAAGAGATGTCTTTTATTAAGATAGTAAATATTGAGCTCATAAAATTATTTGTAATGTATAATTGTAAAGTGACATATATGGTCCAAGTGGGAGATTGCTGAGTATTATATATTAAAGTGGGCATACATATATCAATTAATTGTACATTATTGGCTATCTATTTTGTTGCCTATTAAAAGTGATCAAATAAAGTTTATTTATTATTGGGCTTTTAGGGCATTGCATATGGCATGGGCTTTAATTTGTAGAGACCCAGTTATTTTATTTTATTTTATGATGGGCCAAAATAAAATAAAATACTATAAATAATAGGTTGAGGTCCCCAGTCTAAATTCTAACGTATTATTCATTCACATCCCATCAGTGAGTGACGGTATTTTTTCTCCCATAAAGAAAAAGTTTAGACATGAAAGGCATCAATCTTAATTTTTCTGCGTCTCTATGGATTCAGGTACGTTTCCAATTTTATTCTTCTTGATAATTTAATATAAAATCTTAATTATGGTGATTCTTTCACCAATTAAAATTTTTTATCCTACATATATTGTTTACTTTAGGCACACAATTCTTTAGGCACACAATTGGTCACAACTTTACTTTTGCACTTTAAAGAGCTCGTAGAATATTTAAATTAATCAGGATCATCCCAAACTAGCAATACGAGATCTCACAATCAAATATAGTTAATCAAACGCCCTTTTAGTAACATATAGCATATTGTCATCAACTCGTTTAATAAAAGTAATATTAAATAAAAATATAATTACACTTTTTTATATTAATGTTATTTGTCACTTATATTTTGTATAAATAACAATGTTAATTATATTATATTATAATTTGATGGATTAAAATAAATTTAATAATTAAATTATTTATTTTCTAGTTTAAAATATTTGATATTTAAATTCATTTATAGTATAAAATATAATAAATAAAAATTTAAAAATATATTAAATATTAATGCGACCATTACTAGCGGTAGCAACAATGACAATCTTTGCGTAAATTATAAATATTTTTAAATTTTAAAATTTATAATTTATGTGATAATGAGATCATTTTAAACATATGGACAGCAAAAAAAACAATTAATGATATGCTACATTGTTATCAAGCAGAGAGCATTATAGTGTATTGCCATCTTTTTGAGATAGATCATAGACCAATGGTATTGATGATAGTGGCAAGGAATTATAACAATGTTTGATAGTGGATTAGAGTGGTTGTTGTGTTTGTGCCTCCTCTATTATTTGAATGCAAAAACTCTTAAATTATAAAATTGGGAGTTTACAAGTGTCGAACTAATTGGTCTCAATCACTGTAAGGTGATTTGCAGTGGTCATTATTTATTGGAAAAAGGCTAACAAGACCCCATATAAAAAAATGAGAAGAATATCAAAATTACCCATTCAAATCTCCGTTCATTAGTCAAATTTGTTAATTTGCTTACCAGCAGAGTAATATAGTATTTTACATAAGCAAAAGACATGTGATGTAATCTAGTAAGTTAGAAACTAAGTAATTTAATTTAAAAAGTGTAAATTTTTAATAAAATAATTTTTAAATTATTTATTATATTTAATATTTATTTAATATATTATTTATTTAAATATAATTTAAAATACAATTTATAATATCTAACATTACTCTTCTTAATAAATTAAAAAATTGAAACTAAAGTTAGCCACTGCCATGGCTCTGACCCCATCAACGGTAAAGTTGGAGGGAGTAATATTGTTATTTTATATACGATACAAACGCAAAACAATGGGAACAAACAATCCACTTAATTAAATAAATTTATTAAACCACTCCCACTAATCACACAACGCATTGCCACCAACCCAACTCTGCATTTGAAAGTGCAAGGAAAAACTTGAAATTACCTTAAACAAGCGTCGTTAAAGGTATTAACTTTTATTTTAAGATTTTCTTTTCTTGCAAATTATACTTCTTCTGAACTTAAACAAATAAAACTCACATTCATTGTGGGTTAGGAGTTATACAATGGCAAAGCCAGAGTGGAAATTATTGTGGTCCAAAATATTAAAGGTAAACTCGCAAAAGCTAGAGCCTAAACTTTTATTTATAAATTATAAATAAATGCTTATTGAATAACGTTTTCAAATTTTTTGCAGGAGTTAGGGCACTCTTTCATCTTTACATGGTTTTGCCTCTGAAGCTATGAAGATAAGAAAATATCTAGAATTATAATTTTCATGCTTTGTTGATTAAAATTTTATGTTGCATTGCATTTATTGTTGCTGTAAAAGTTATTTTTGTTATAACTGAAACTCTAGATTGGTATGAATAGTTTGATACGTGTTGCTTTACAAAAATGAATAAAAAAACCAAGTACAAGTCCACACGTATCAAATATGTTGACAAAGTAAAATATATTAGCCCAAGCTATTTTATAAGGTTTAATATGTGGATCCTAGTTGGTAGGCGTAGATTTGCATTAAATAAGATGTAAAATATGTGAACTCTTAAACTAAAATTCACTGAGAGATACTTGAATTAAAATAAGAGTAATTTATGTTAGTAAGACTAATGGATAAACATAAATGTGATATGACTTTACTTGACTCTTAGAATTATTTTAAAATTAAAATTAGTAACTACTTTATTTTATTTAATAATTAAATTATTTAATAGCATTTTATTCTAAATAAAATTAGTATATTGCCATTTTTATTTACTAAATTCGTTTTTCGTTTTAAATATAATTATAACTCATTAAATAAATAAAAAAATTTAAAATAATACAGAGTTAAATAAAATGTTTTATCATAATACAAAATCGTAAAAGAACCTTGCACCTAAAAGGCATTAGGTATCATCATTCTTAACATAATCAACATCATACATTATCATTCAACACCTTTAGAAACCTAAAATGTAATATTTTCATCACTCACTGCTATTTACGACCTTGAAAACCTAGAGCACAAGACCATATTTTGCACTATTTTCTCTTTTGATAATCACAATATCTCACACATTGCTATCTTTTTCCTTCTTTCAACAAGAACATCATCTAGAATAGTAGCTATTTGTTTGTTCTAGAGCCCATATCCATGAAAATACATTATTAATCCGTGCATACAAGGTTCAAGGAGTGAGTTCCCTTTAACTTTCTAAACTATGGTACTTATAATCTAAAATTCTAGACCTATTTTACATACAAAACACCCTTAATCTATCTACATGACCAAAAACATAGTCTTTTTATCCTTAATATTAGCGTTTCTTTATTATTTATTGTGCTAGCCTAACTCCTTACCTCTTATAGTTTGAGACCGATTTTATCTAAAAAAATCACTTTTTCTTGAAGAAGGCCAAAACAAATTTACTATTAAGCCTCTTTAACTCTAAAAGCTCTTAAAAGATTTTGTGGGCCTTATTCCCAAACTTAAAAGGAGAAGAGGTTGAATTTATTGTTCAGGCCCAAGTTGTATCATCCTACAGCTTGCCTCATCAGCACAAGAGCCACTTCAATCAATAAGGTTTTACCACATCACAGTTTCCCAAAACTGCCTAAAATAATATGTGTAATTTGTTTCCTTGTTCTTTTTAAGTTTCTTAAATTAAATTAAATTGTTAGTTTTTTAGTGCGTTGATAATTTGTTAAGAAGTTGGTTTGTTAAATTTTAATTTTCATGTTTGCTATGTGGTAAAATAGATGCTTTACAATTATATACAGTAAGAAGTTGTTTGATCTACAAAAATATAAACCTAGGAAGGCACAATCTTCTTTATAAACTATCTTGGCGAGTTGGTAGAGCCACTTTGGCCGGTGTAATACCCTAAATTTTAGTTATGTAGCTATACCAAAAAAAAAGTTATTAGAATAAGAAATTATTTTGAAAAGAAAATAGAGATTTTCTTTTGGAGTGAAGATTTATCCCTAAATAATTTTGGGTTAGATTTGTTGTGTTTCAAATCTACACCTTGGGGGCTTCATTTAATAGTAATATAAGTTTTGAGGTTGTTGTTGTACAAAAACTATAAAGGCCTAAGTCTAAGCACGTGCAAATGCCTAAATATGTTAAATAAGGTAAAATAGATGGACCCAAATAAGACCTAAAGTATATAAACCCTTAGACTAGGGCATATTTGGAAGGAAACTTAGTCTAAAACAAGGATAAGTCTTTGTAGCTAAGGGTAATGAATAAACACATGCCTAATAAAACCTTTTTTGGCCCTTAAAATCCTTCTGAAATAAGAAAGGGAAAAACTTCTTATTTTATATGATAAGTAATTAAAAAACTAATATTTTATTTAGACTGAAATTGATATCTACCCATCTTATTTCGCAAATTAGTTTTTTCTTTTAATTAGAGTAAAACTCATTAAATAAATTAAATTTTAAGAGACTAAGCAAGAGGTCAAATAAAGAGTCTTAACCCAATATAAAATCCTAAATTTATAAAAACCATATTTTACACATGAAAAATGAGCTCTTTTCAACATTTACCCTAGTGCACTTTGAGCATATGACATATCCAGTTTTCACATCCTTAGATGTTTTTCTTCAATTTAATTGTTAACTTAATAGTTACCCATAGAATTCATCATCCATAGCACTTAGAAAATTATGCTAAAAAAATCTTTAGATAAGATTTAAGAAGTGAGTTTCACTTAATCCCTAAGTTAAAGTTTTTTGCGGCCTAAAACCATATTCTTGTTTCACATGCAAGATACTTAAAAAAAAAAAATTAGAAATATTCTTAACAATGCCTTAATACTTTTTGTCAATTGTGTTTCTCCATTATATATTGTGTAAGCCCGATTCTCATATTTTTTTTATAGCTTAAGCTAGAATTTATTTAGATAAATATTTTCCACCCAAGATTGCCAAAAGAAATTTGCAAAACTAGGTCTCTTGAAATCAGTAGCTCTTTGAGGCACGATAGGCCTTACACGAAAATTCATAGGGACCAAGGGGTTGAAATCTAACATTTAGGCTTAGGTTGGCTTGTTTCTATAGCTTGCCACATCATAACAATATCACTATAGAAAGTTTTATTCTGACACTTAGCGATCTCCTAAATCTACCCAAACAATGGTTATAACAAGAAAACATTTTATTTTAGATTTATTTGAAAATATCAAGTAAAAACTAAAATGAACTCTTACTTATAGTTTATGTAGTTACAAATTAGTTTTTATATATATTAAGAATAAACAAGCAAATGAGAGGAGGGTAACGGTCATGAGATAAATGATTGCCTCTTAAATTTATGAACAAATGGTCAATTCAAGTTCATTTTTGTTATGATTTTAAGGGTGAGTTCTTAGTCCCACTACCAAGATTAATATGTTTATAGGTGTTGTTGTATAAAAATCAATAAAATGTCTAAGTTTAAGTCTATGCACATAACTTTGACATATCAACAGTTATGATATGTAGATCCAAGCTATTTTACAAGACTTAATTTGTCAGTTGTGGCTTGGTAGATATAGGATTGTATTAAATAAAATCTAAAACATAAGATCAAGCTAAGTCCATTTGGGAAAAACTCAGCCCAAAAATGGTAAGCCTATTATTAGGCTAATAAAGAAACATAAATTCAATTAAACATTTTTTGGTCCTTAGAATCTTTTTAAAATTGAAAGGCTTAATTACTTATCCCAGTAATTAGCCCATTAAAATCTTCTTATGAATGAAATTTAATGTTTAACCTCTTTTATATGCAAAAGTAATTTTCCTCTTTAAGGTATAATTTATTAAATAATCAAGTATTGGAAGGATTAAAGGTAAAAAAAAAAAAATAGTTTTGACCAAACACAAACATTACCTTATAAAAAGAATGCCTCACTTTCATGTTAAAAGAAATATTCATTAACTCTTTAACGCTTTCTCATTCAACCCTACAATTATCTCAACTACCTTGCACACTTTTTTAGTGCCTATAATACTAAAAGAAATAGCCCTAAAAAACCCTAGAAAGGATTCAAGAGGTAAGTTTCTTTAATTCCCTAAAAAAAGGTTCCTGTAACTTGAAGCTATAGCCTTCATATACAATTTAAAAAGACCCTAGACAACACTAAGTCACTCATAATATTATCCTTATACCCTTATTGAATGTGTTTCTATATTTAGCATTTTGCAAGCCCAGTTACCACCCATTTTATTACTTAAATCTAGATTTGTTTGGTTAAAAGACTTCAAATTCAATATTGTTGGAGCAAATTTACAACAGTGGACTCTTTGGACTCTAAAAGCTCTTCAAGAGTATGATGGGCCTTACTCTTGAATTCAATAAAAGTGAAGACAGTGGGATCCAATGACTAGGCCTAAGCTAGTTCATTCTTATAACCTGTCATATCATTGTATATCACTGCAGCCAATTGCATCATGCCACATTGTAACTGTTAGAATTTGTGCTTATGTGCTATCCCATTATGTATGAATAATAATTTTTAATATTTACACAATCATCATTTCGTATAAAATCATTGATATTATTAATTATTAAATGGTAAGGTACTTGTTAGGTTTTAGATATTGTATAATCTAAAGGAGTTTAGATCAATGCTTAAGAGTTAGCAATGTTAAGAGTTAATAGGTTATAAGAGTTAGCAAATTCTAGGAGTTAGAGCTTTATTTACAATACAACAATGACCTGAGAATATATTAGTAATGACGTAGTTGCAATGAGTTGCAAATTGTGCTAGAAAATATCATTATGTAAGTATGTTTTTAAACATTATGTTTCTAGTTTATGTTTATTGATGCAAATCCATCAATGAAACCCATGTATATAGATTAGTGTATGTCTATATTCAGATTGTCTAGATGATTAATCTTATCAAACCATGAGCTTAGTGGAAGCTCGTATAGGCATACATGTATTCAGTAAAGACTGGGTACCGAACATACTTATGAGGACCTCTAATAGACATCTTATAAAGTCGTCAATAGAAGATCTTCTTGAGTTGAGTAGTATTCATAGTCCTTTAACTTGAGCACCACAGTGAACTTATGAGTGATCCACCATACTTTGATTCCATGTATGTCACAGACCTTTTATAGTTTGACCACTGGGTGTCGTTGGGTATGGTCTGATGCTCATGAAGTCGATGTATGTAGATACGAGATCCGCCAGCTTATATGAGTGAGTTGTATATCTTAATTCTCTGAGATTGTATTTTAAAAAAGTCTTGTGGCCACAAGTATAAACCCCAAAAAAAATAGTTTTTGAATAGTTAAACAACATGGTAAAAGTGTTTGTGAATATTATTTATGAAAATACAAATCTAGAGATAAATTCATGGTCGAGCAAATAGAGATTTGACGATGATGATCTATATCTCTGCTCTTCCAGGATATAGATGACGAGAGAATTATACGAATATGTTATAATCTTAGTTTGTATAGTCTAATGTGCCAATTTGTAATATCTATAACATATATGTGGGGTATCGTTCACAAATGTATAGATGAGTTTCATATGACAAATCAGGCGTAGACCTAAAAAGTCTTACAATATGAAGTATACTTGTTGTGCACTAAGGTAGCGGACTGGATTGAATAATTTGATCTAGAAAATTCTAGCAAACTAGATATTTATTTTAGAATCCCTCAAGATGTGCATTTGTCAAGACTTACGTATATCATTTAATTAGTTGACAAAATTATTAACCAATAAAATGATGACAAGTGGCAAAATTACAACTCTTGATTGTTTGACTTTGGTTACCACATGACTTAATATGATTGGCCTTAAAACGATAAGTGATAAATAAATTGATAAGTCAAAGAATAAATTTAATAATACAAATAGTTTGCATTATTGGAGATAAATTCAAAAAGGTGGCCGACCAAGGAATAACAAAAATGCATTTGAGATATTGAAATGCATAATGCCATTATTATATTGCAAAGATGTTTGCATTATTATGAACATGGCAAGTGGGAGACAATAATAAATGGCATGACTTGTAGGATTATTCTTCTTCTTCTTCCCACTATTGAATGGTTGGCCATTACATTGATTAAAATACAAATCCTTTTGTATTATAATAAAAACAAAATGTCATGGGTTGTGTGGTTAAATGTTGGCCACTAGGAAAAAAGAAATTAAAGGAGCCTAAAAATACATAATAGAGGGACCTTGGCCATTAAAAGAAAATGAAATGGAAATTATCATTTCAACTTAGCCATTATCTATGGTCCGGCCATGACAATTAAAAAAATGAAAGTTGTTTTGGCTTAATGATTGTGTTTGGCAATCAAAAAGAGAGACGAATGAGATGTTGTGGTAGATTGAAAGAGTTTGGTTTTGTTTTTCAAAAGGTTGATACAACAAAAGCATCTTCATCTCTCAAGAACGGCCATAGTTGCTTTCAAGAGAGAATTTCATCTTGTTTCTTCTAAGTCCCGTCATTAGAGAAAGACAAAGGAAATTTTTTCAATTTTGCAAGAGTTGCAAAGTTCTTCAAATAATAATTTCTATTTCCCTTTGAAACAAATTAAATTGATTAAAGAGTTGACCAAAGAATCAAAGTGTTTAAGTGTTAAACACTAATTGTTAGAACATTTCTCCTAATAAATTGTACTTACATACATGTATTTTCATATCAAACTTGTAAAGTTTCAAATTAGATTGATTAAGATTTTTAATGAATTTTGCTTCAATAAAATTCAACAATTCGATTTTTAATCAGTTTATAAATTGGACACTACAATGTTGGTTTAGTGAGTTTCTAAATTGGACTGCAATGTTGGTATTTAACCTCTTTTATATGCAAAAGTTGTTTCAAATTTTATTGAAATCGAGATTAGCATATTTGAAGTGAAAATTCAGGACTTGCATTTATAATCAAAAAAGTAAATTATGAACTAAATGATGTTATTTTGATGCATTAAGATACTACAACATCTACAACATGTATTGATATTTACATTAGAGTGTCGGGCAAATCATGATTCCAATTTGGGATAAGTGTTATAAATGAATAATAATGGTAACAACTAAAGAAAACTAGATAATAAGAAACATTTAGAAAGCATTATAGAAATATTGAAATTGAATAAATTATAAGAAGAACTGTATACATATTTATAAGCGAATGAGGGGGTGGAATTCACCAAAATGTTCCCTCCCCAATTGCCTAATACAAACTGCCTTACAACACTCTCCTTTGGATTCTACTATTTTAGTTGTATTTTATATTTACTAAAAAAAAAAATCAATGGGACAAAAATAAGTAAAAATAAATATAACTCTATAATATATAGTGGTAATGAATGTGCTTCAAGATTGCCTCATTAAAATTTTGTCAGTAAAATTCAATGAAATAAAACTTAATTAAAGGAAAAAAGAGTACACTACACGTTTTTAACTGATGTAATTCTTCTTTTAGAAGAATGTATTCCCCCTCGGAGTAACATTTATTAATTTGATAATTTATTGAGCCTGGACATACTAACTTTGTGAACTAATTTCTTAAAAGTTGACATTGGCAGAGATTTGGTGAACAAATCTACAAAATTGTTGAAGTGTATTTGTTTAACATCAATCTTCTTGTTTTGCTACAATTTATGGGTGTAGAAGAATTTTAGAGAAATATGCTTAGTTTTATCTCCTTTGATGTCTCCGCCTCTAATTTGAGCAATGCAAGCAGTATTATCTTTATATATTGTTAGAATATCTATTACAGAAGATAGGTTGTATGTACTTTGTGATGGATGATAGATTGTAGTCATATACATTCTCTACATGCTTCATGTACTGTAAGAATCTTAGAGTGATTGGAGAAGGTGGCAACAAGGATTTACTTTGTGGGTCGCTATAAGATTATTATAAAGTAAAAATATATATCTTGTTTGTGAGCAGATTTTATGAGGATTCGATAACTTTCCAACATTAATACGCTTATTACAAAAGCTATATTCAGTCTGGTGTATTGGGCTAAATATAATAAAGCATCAATTGCATTAAGATATAGTACTTTTGGACCAAGTATTTTTCTCATCATCGTCCTTGGAAGAAATGGATCCATTTTAGGATCAAGAGACCAAACAACCATAAGGGTACTTAACGAATTAGCTTTATCCATATTGAATCTTCTTAGAATCTTTTCAGTATAAGTAGATTGATGGGTAAAGATTCTATTTGATTAGTGCTCAATTTACAGGCCGAGACAATATTTAATTTCCTCTAAGTCTTTCACTTCAAATTCTTTTTTGAGTATTCTACAATCTTTAGCAGCTCTTCAGGAGTTTCAATCAAATTCATGTCATCCACATATACAGTCACAATGACAAACTTAGATTTTGACTTCTTTATAAATACACATGGGTATATAGGGTTATTTTTTATTAAGTATTAATGTAAGCAATTGTATTACACGCGTCCGTATTGTTTTGATCATTACAGAGATCTTTTGTAACTTGATTGAATACGAATTATGATTACATACTTTAAGTATGTTGAATCATTTAAAGATTTTCATATAAATATTTGTGTCAAGTGACCTATATAAGTAAGTTGTCACTACATCCATAAGATGCGTATCGAGTTTTCATGAGACTGTCAAACTCATTAAAAATTGAAATATAAATGAGTCCATTACAAGGGAATAAGTTTTATTATAATCATGCCAGGTTTCTGTGAGAAACCTTGAGCAACGAGTCTTACTTTGTATCTGACAGTTTTAGTTATTTTCGTAAAAAAAAAAAAAACTCAGTTATATCCTACGGGTTTAACATCTTCAGGTGTCCGGACTATAAGTTTAAATATTTCACAATTGGCTATAAAATTCAATTCTATTTGAATTGCTCTTTTTATTAGAGCCATTCATGCTTTTTTTTTTTTTTACATTTGTAAAAAAATCATTGCTCAAAATCATCATTCATAATTTTAGTAAATAAAATACATCATGGACAATTATTTCATCACATTTTTACATTTCTCCCGTGTAAGCATAATTTGTACCATTTTCTTTATTTTAAAATTCTTGTATCTCTTTCAGGGATAATGTCTCTTCTGAGACTTTTGTCTCTTTAGGGACATGTGTCTTCTCTAGGACTAATGCCTTTTTTGGGACTTTTGTCTCTTTGAGGACTTTTGTTTCTTTGAGGACTTGTGTTTCTTTAGAGACTTATGTCTCTTCAAATATTTATATCTCTTCAGGGACTATTAACTCTTCTAATGTTAGTGCTTTAGAAAATGTAGATTTATTAGCTCGAGCATCATTTTTAACAGGATTATGATTTTTTACTTTTTTCTTCAGTAGAATAATATCTTTTGAACCAAGTGGTCAGCCATACTTATGGCGTACAATAAATGATCCATTAGTTGCTTTTTGATTAGATTATTCTATATAAACAATCACCTGAGCTTATGTATTAGTATCTGATATATACAAATTGGTTATTTTTTTATGTATATATAACTACATCTAGTAATTTATTGGAAAATGAATAATTCTTCATACTTCATTTTCATATTAATTTGTGTGAGGATCCAAATAAAACATGGTAGTTATTTTTTTAAGAAAGTCCATGCCTTACTTTAGGAGGTAATTTTTTTTATCTAATAATAGGAATATTATTTCATCAAAATGGCAATCTGTAATTATGCAATAAATAGATCACTTAGGGGTTTAAGATATCTTATAATTGATGGTGAGTTAAAACTAACATAAATCCTGAAGCGATGTTGAGGTCCCGTCTTAATGCATAATAGAGATGATAGAGTTATTTAACTAAAGATTTTACTAATCTATTTTTGTGTGAACATGTGGCATAAGATGTTCCACATCAGTTTCACTAATACAATAGTCATTAAATATTTTAAATGTAAACTCACCAGCATTATCTAAACGTATGGTCTTAATAGGGTATTTTGAAAATTGTGCCCTTAATTTAATGATTTGTGCAAGTAATCTAGTGAATGCAACAGTTTGTGTAGACAGTAAACAAACATGTTTTCACAATGCAGATACATCAATCAAAATCATAGAATAACAAAAATGTCAATTTGGTGGATGAATTCGTCCATAGTTATCTCCTTAGATCCTTTGTAAAAATGATGAAGATTCTAGATCAATCTTAAAAGACGATGGTTTGATTACAAGTTTGCCTTGTGAGCAAGTGGTATGAAAACTCTCATTAGATAACAGAATTTTTAAGTTCTGTAATAGATGTCAATGAGAATTTTCAACTGTCCTATGCATCACAATTGATCCTGGATGACAAAGGCGATTATGCAATGGCACAAATATGTTTGGATCACTGAACTTTTGGTTCATCATTACGTAGCTTTTAATTGAATTTATAACTGTATAATACAGATCATATGATAATTCATGAAGCTTTTCAAGTATGCATTCCTTATCTAAGACGTTAGAAGTAATACAGATATATGTACTCTTACTCAAAGTCTCAATATGATATCTATTTCAGTAGATATCTATTTCAGTAGATATCTTTAAAACTAAGTAGATTTCTTCTGGATTTACTTGCGTATAAAACTTCACTTATATATATCTTTGTTCCGCTTGTTAATATGATTATTACTCTTTCAGAGCCTTCAATAAAATCTACAAGACTTAATATCACTTTTCTTGCAATATTTTTTATTTCGAAGGATAATGTATGTAGCTACACTGTCAGCCAAATAAGCATCCTCAATTTTTTTAAAGTGGACAATTCATCCTTAAAATTCAATCTTTATATTAAATAAAAGTTCATATTAGACATCAGGATAATACATTACAAAAAGTTACATTTTTTCTTTATTCATACAAAAAGTTATATCTTTTCATCAATATTACAGAAAGTTACATTTTATACATTCAAATTTTTTTAACAAAGATGTAATATAGAAATATTTAAAACTTAATGATCAGTGTTCCCATCTTTATCTCCCAAGAAATCAGAGACATTTAAATGAGTAAGATCTACAAAATCTTAGTTATTAATAAGATATGTCTTTATATTCTTTTCCTTTGTCTTGATAGATGCCTTAGAAAGTTCAACTAGATACTTTGGGGTACGACATGTTCATGACCAACATCTTTTTATACCACATCGATAACAAGTATTGTCATAAACTTTGGGCTTTTATTCTCTACATTATTATCCTTGTCTTGGTGTATTTGCCCTATTTTAGTGTTCCTTCGTTCTTGGCACTTATGGCCATCATAAAGGTGATAATTTCACATCTTTCATGACCACGACCATGTCCAGCTTTGTTATAAGTATTTGCATTCGCTTCTGGGAATGCCTGAGAACCGGTTAGACGTGATACGAGATTTTTTTAATAAGAGCTCATTATTTTGTTCAATAAGCAGAAGACATGAGATTAATTCTGAGTATTTTTTAAATCGCATTTCATGATATTGTTATTGTAGAACAATATTAGAGGCAGAAAAAGTAAAAAATATTTTCTCTAACATATCATATTTGGTAACTTTCTCATTATACAATTTCATCTGTGAGGTGATTCTAAATAAAGTAGAATTGTATTCAGAAATAATTTTAAAGTCTTACAATCACAGATTAATCCCCTCATATTTTGCTTTTGAAAGGAACACATCTTTCTGATGATAATATATTTCTTTTAGATTTTTCCAAAAGATCTGTGGGTTCTCTATTATCAAATATTGAACTTTTTAACTCTCATGTAGGTGATGATAGAAGAAAGTCATTGCTCTTAACTTGTCCATTTTCTTTTTCGATTGTCTTTTCCAAACCATTGGCTTGGAGATGCATCTTGGCACCCAATACCCATGACAGATAATTTTTTTCCAAAGACATTAAGTGCAAGAATTTATAAATTTATAAGAGATATTTTCAAGAGCTTTGAATATAAAAAATATAAATAAAATTAGTATGATAAAATATAAATATTATTCAATAAATATATAATGTAAAATATAAATAAAAAAAGTAAATTAAGAGGCATTGTCTTTCATATACATAAAATAATCATAATTAAGAGGCAGGGCCTTCCATAGATTGATAATAATGAGGAGGCATAGCCTTCCATAAAATGATAATAATGAGAAGGCATGGACTTCTATAAAATAATAATAACGATGAGACATAGTCTTCCATATGAATAAGTGATTAAAAGAAATAGATTATAAAAATATCATAAAGAATATTTGTTCTTATTTTCTGATGCAGAAGGTCCAAATGAAAAGCAACCATAGAGTATACTCGTAAGAATTATAACGTGCAATGATATAAATATATTACAAATAATAATTGAATATAAATTAAACGTGTAAAAATAAATAAATTAAAGTAAGTCAAGAACTTAATATATAAGTTAAGAACTAAACTTACTAGTAAATTATGCTGATAACGTATTATAAATGAATAATAAATGCAAGAATTAAAGACAACTCAAATAGTAAGAGGTCTTTGGAAAGTATTATACAAATTATGGAAGTATTGGAAGTGAATGAATTATAAAGAAGGCTGTATACATATTTATAGGTGAATGAGAGAGGTGGAATCTACCAAAATGCCCATCCCCCCACTACCTCATACAAACTGCCTTACAACAATAAGTCTATATGATTTTTTACATCAATACTTTTTACAAAGTATTAGAATTAAAGCATTAGTAAGCCACTTTTGTATATTAGTGATTTATGTTGAATAATAAGGAAAACTTTTAAAAGTTGATTACTTGGCCTAATGTGCTAGTATAGACCTTAAAAGCTTTTCTTTAAAGATGCACACTTCAAGTTATTAGATTTTTTTAAAGTGAAATTCTTTTTATTACTCCATAAAAATTGAAAAAACTTTTCAGCTAAATTTGTACACATGAGAGTTGAAAAGCACTTTTGGCTAACTCATGAGCCACTCCATTACATGATATTTATAAATTCTAATCTGATCGATATCTTTAAGCTGAACCTGGATATTTTTCACCAACCATCTTACTTCTTTTAAGGAGTATATAGTTCCCTTCACGAAATCAACTACATTATTCGCATCTAATTCAACAATCAAATGTTTGAGATTGAGTTCTACTGCAACCTGTAAATAAAAAAGAGCCTTAGTTTCAGCTATTTCCACATCCTTCTAGAAAGTCACTTGGAACTACTGCCATTGCCATTAGGCACTCATCATTATTTCTCATTATTATAATTAGACCAGCTCTCATCCCCCTTTTAAGTCAGTGGCAACATCCACATTCAACTTATACAGCTTTTAACTCCTAAATCTCTCTAGACTTGGGATAGATGTTGAAGATAGTTTGTACGAGTGATTCACTAATACTTTATGCCTCTGATACTATAATATCAATAAGTCACTGACACTACATAGAAGTGTTAATGATTAGTGATACAATACTATCAAACCATAATTTACTGACACAGTCACAAAAAGTGTCAATAACATAGTGTTAATAAAATTAATTTTTTTTAGTAGTGCTCGTCAATCTTTATTTATGCTAGATACCTTATAAATGATTTTAAATTTATAACTAAAACTTGAGACAATAATCAAGGAACACAGAATTATGGTGTTAGTTTTGTTACAACAACAATGCAAATATATAGTTTAAATGATAAAAATCCTTACTTCGAGGGTATGACCTTTTATGGAGTCCTTGATGAGCTATGAAAAAATAATTATCTCATATTCAATTAAAGTGTGATTGATGACGAATTAATAAGGAATGTATTTTTTATATTGATCATAAATCTGAAATTTTTATATTAGTTTCTCATACTAAGCAAGTATTTTATGTGAAGGATTAGAAAGGTCGTACTAAAGCAATGGTTTATCAAGTGTTTTTAATTAATGATAAGTGTGATGACGTAGTATTACATGCTTCTTTATTCAAAATATTGCCTTTGTTAAAATTGATAATAAAGTTGGTGTGATGTTGTTTTAATAGACATAAACACGATAAATGAATAACGCCAAATTCATACCTTGTTGAACCTTGTACACATTTATCAAATATATAATTCTTTTTTAATTATATTAAAATTTGAATATTTCATATATGTCTATAAAGTTGTATGTATGTTGATGTGTTTGTCATTCCTTTGTAGTTTTGCTGAACATATGGCTAAGAGTGAGGATCTAATTGAGGAAAGACCAAAAAAAATATTTAGAGAGTTAACAATAAATAATAAGATTTAATGTTCAATATAATTCATATGTGTGGGGATGGGTGATGGAACAACTGACTCGAAACTACATAGGTATTATAGTCTTAGATAATATCTCTATCATATACGATCATCAGACCGTTCCCCTTGAACAAAAGAAAGATTTGTGACTTCAATTTTCAGGTTTCTTTTATTTAATTTTATTCAATTTTATTTTTTTTTCATTTATTTTTCGTTTAATTTTAATTTCATTCAATTTTTTAATTTTAACTTCATTCAGGTTTTTTTCTAATTTTTTGTTTGTTCAAATTTAATTTCATCTAGTTTTTTAATTTTCTATTTTCTTATTTGTTTAATTTTAATTTCATTCTTTCATTTTTTTAATTTCCTGTTTGTCTTTTTTTTTTTTTAGACTTTATTTTCATTTTCTCATTCAAGTTTTTCTTACCCAGAGAAATGTAAATTATTGCCATCACACCTATTAAGCAACCAACTCCTAAAAGATTTCTCAAACTCAATATAAGACCAATAGATGCATGTGATGAATCACCGTGACAACCCATTAAGTGCAAGAAAGCTTATGCGTAGAAAGACTACTATAATTAAATTGCAAATTCAAGAAAGCATAGCAATAGATACTTGGCTATGCTTTCCTTGTTGGTTGAAAATTGCCTTAATACAAAAATCAAAGTGGAGCATGAGTTATTTACCTTTGGTTACTATTGTTTTACCATTATCAATATGATTTTGTTTTAATTGAGATTTAGATAAAGTAAACCAATTGTAATTTATTACAAACAAAAAATTATAAATATACATCATTTTATATGATTCATGTGTTATCTCATTTTTTTCAAACACCTCTTGGAGGTATGAATAATGACGGACATAGTTGTCCAATCTATTGTTGTCCTACTACAAAGATATTTACATCAAGTTATACTAATAATATGAAAATATGTACTGACCAATGTTGCTGAAAATTTGGTAATATCACAATCAGGACAAGTTACTCTTCTTTTATTTATATAACCTTAGGTATGTTTTTTTTTTAAATTGGTCTAATTAAACAATTAATAGTACAATCTTGTTTTAAGTTAACATAACTTGTCTTTCTTGTAGAATCTAGTGGGTGTTAGTTTCCCTTGATTTGCTGACATCCACGGTATTTTATCTTAATCCATTATAGAATAAATTCATAATAATTAAGATTCACTTCTCTTTTTTAGATTATGTGTTTGTAATTCATTTTGAATATATTATAACTTGTGGTATATTTTCATTAGGGGGCTAAAATATATCTAACAGAGAAAATATTTACGAAGGTTAATATGTAATGGATCCATATCAAGGTAAACTAAATCTTTCTTACTATCATATGCTTTGCAGGTAATATTTGTTTTAAAAATACAATGTTAACTTGTGGTTTATATTTCAAATTACTATGTGTTCTCAAATAACAATTGCTATCATATTTTTTTTAGTGTCCTTTGCAGTCTAACTAAGTTAAGTGCGGCTTTGTCATAAAATACATGAAAATAATTGTTGGGGATGATAGTATACCGAAGAATAATATTTGAATCGAATACTTGTGAAAGTTTGTAATTTTAGTTTCTGCATTATCAACACATTTTTTTTCATATTTAAAGTTGAAATTGATGAACACATTAAAGATGATATTAGCTCAATTCATCATAGGTGGACAATATATGATGCTGACATAATTATTAGAAAGAAAAAATAGGTAATTTATTTTTGGTAAAAATGTATCAAAAAGTTTAAAGGATAAATAAATTATTCAACTTTTTAATTTAGTCTTAGGTTTTTTTCATTCTTTTGGCAAAAGTGAAGGTAGAAGATTAGATACAATCATGTGTGAAATCTTGCTAATGTTTTGCTGGTGTGTGTTAGTTTGTAAATTTCTTTTTTGATGGAAATGTGTTAAATCTTTCTAAGTTTGAGATGTTTTGATAATTGACTTGCTTAATGCCATTTAAATGTGGTTATGGAGCAATTATAATGTTATGAGAATTATAAACTTATGTTATCAGCTATGGTCAATTTAGGATTCATTTTGGATGTCATATTTTTTGTCTTATGGAAACTTTTGGAACTGATTTTTAGGCGTTATAGTTCATTTATGTGAAGAAATTGGATTGCGAAATTTAGTTTATAAAGGACGATTATTAAGAGTCATCAATGTATGCATTTACTCCAATATAATGGATTAATAGACATTTTTACCTTAAAGTAATTTTAAATATCTAATTTTGCACGATTCGTTAACTTTTATCATTATTTTTAATGGTTGAAAGGTAAAAAAAGTTATGTAACCATAAAATTAAATTACACTTTGGACACGTGGCACAATCTTACCCATTTATTAGTTTTTGAACACATGACACAATCTCATCCATTCATAGTTTTTGAACACATGGCACAATCTCATCCATTAATTTAATTTAATATAATTTTAAAAGATAAACTTTAATAAAAAGACACGTGTCACAGATGTAATTAATTACTTTAGACACGTGTCACAGATGTAATTAATTACTTTAGACACGTGTTGGTATGCATAATATACAAAATTGTAATATATTATTTGAAAAACAAAATAGCATAGCTTAACAAAGGATGTAGGGCCATATATTGACAATCAAAAGGAATTAAATCAAAATGTAAATGTTTTTTTTTTCTCATTTGGCCCTTTACAATTGGTTTGGCTAAGGGAGAGAAAAGAGAGAGATGAGTTTTTTGGTTTTGTAAGAGTTGTTATCAAAAATCTTCTTCTTCTTCTTCTTCTTCATGTGACTGGCCAAGCTAAAGAATAGTGAGATTATTTTGTTTGTGCAAGAGTTGCATAAACAAAACTAATTTCTATTTATTTGAAATAAATTAAGTGTTAAAGAGTTTAACCAAGTATAAAGTGCTTAAAGAGTTAAGCAATAAGGCTGTTAGAAATTCAAGAGTTGGGCTACCATTTTAGAGCTCTAATCCCGCCAAAGTTAAGGTCTAGAATTGCCAAAAGAAACACTTCAAGGTAAACTTCAGTTTATAAAATAAATTCAAAATGCTTCAAAGGTAATTTCTTGAATTTGTTAATGTAAAAAAACTTCAATTAAAATATGTGTTTGTTGAATAAGAAATTAAAATTTCATTTTGTTGCACATTTTATGTGTAAGACATGCAAATTTTATAATTCAATGAACACTCATCACATACATTCATCACAAATTAGTATTAAAGCATGTTTTTATAATTTTATGGGATTATTGGAGTGTTTTGTGTTGTTTGGGATGTCCAAGAGCAGTGGGTAATGCATTTCAAGTGTTGAAAGTGCAAAACCAGATCATAACTCAAAGAGACTCTAGGACGATGAGATCTAACCCTCACAGCTCTGAGAAATTCCAGTCTTCAGCGTCGCAGTGCTGAATATCTGGCACCACGGAGGTAAGGGCTCTGACCTCAGCACCGTAACACTGGAAGATGTGATGTGCTTGGCACTGCAGCACTGGGGTCATTATCTTCAGCACCGCAACACTGGAAAACTGGTGCCGCAGTGCTGATATTATTCACTTTAATTTTAATTTTGATGCATGTGATATATATTTATACAATGATAAGTGTTATATGATTGCATTATAAACCATACCCTACTAGTAGGAGTTAGTTGTGCTTATACAAAATAAATGTGTGATTGAGAATCACATCCTCATGAGATACGGATAACTTTTCACAAAATATCTCTTAATCAGATCGAATAGTATTTTATTATGAGATATTATTATACAATGGTCCATCTTATTAATACGATGTTAGACGAGTCATTTCGATCCTTTTTAATATTGTTAAAGCATGAGGGATTGGTTGGCATGATTTAAACTATGCTAGTTAAACATAAAATGAGGCAATTATATGCAAATGTATTGCATAATATTGCTAAAATGTAATGGTAGTATCAATAGCATATATTTGATCATTGATACGTTAATCTTAAATACACTTATCTAATATTGCAAAAGCGTAAAGATTATGTGTATTTAAGATCAATGGTAAGAGTTGCATGAGATGCATTTGATAAGAGTTGTCTCTATTTAAGGTTTATAAAGGCCAATATTGCTAAAATGTGAGGCTGTAGTAAAATACCAATGCGTTCCACTTCTCACTGTATAGTTTTAAAATGTTTATACTTTTGTTTTTCTATTTAAGAGATTAAAGGGATTATGTAAAGCAGCGGGAGGGTATTTTTAGATTAAAAAATGTATAAAAGTTATATTCATGATCTCAAGTGTTATGAATTAACGATTGAAATGTTCCGCTAACATCTCTTTCTTTTATATTGTGAAGATAAAATGGCTTCAAGCAACTCCGTTGGTAGGCTTACATGATGCACACCAACTTAAGGGTACTGAGAACTATTCAGACTGGCTTATAAATCTCATAATAGTTCTGGATTTGAAAAAGCTTAGGTATCTAATTAATCAGACCTTACCTCGAGGTGTTTTCGATGATGCCACTCCAGAGGATAGAGTGACATATCAGAAATAGATTGATGATGATTTGAAGGTCAAATCATAAATCCCGACCTTAATGTTTACTAAGCTTCAGAGAGAACATGTACACATGGATACTACAAGTAGTATCATACTCTATTTGAAGGAGTTATTTAGTGACCAACCAGAAGTTGAGATTTATCGGATCACCAAATCTTTTTTTCAGGCTAGACTTCCAGAAGGCAGTCCTATTAGTCCTCATGTACTGCAAATAATTTTCTACATAGAGTTTGGAGACTATGGGCATTATTCTGAACAATTCTTTGGAGAATAGTTTGATACTCTAATTGTTGTCGGGATCATTTACATAGTTCATTATGAACTTCAATACAAGGATTGATTCCCACTTATGCTGAGTTGTACAATATATTAAGGACAACTTAGGAGGACTTGAACAAAAGGGTTATACCCTTTATGTTCATGGTGCTTCATCTTCTATTCTAAAGAAGAAGAAAAAGAAGGTAAAGTAGACACTCACCATAGGTCCTCAAAAGTGAGCCATATTCAAGACACAAGAAAAGAGTAAATACAAAGGAAAGTGTTTCCATTGCTGAAAGGATGGGCATTGAAAGCGTAATTGCCCGAAATACCATGCCACGTCAAGAAGACCTCCTCAAGTATATGTTTACTTATCATTGACATTTCTTTAGCATTTAATGCTAGTATTAGTTGGGTATTAGTTATTTCTTGTCCTTCTTACATCTACAATGAGTTACAGGGTATGAGGAATGTTAGATTAATGCAGAAATGAGAAGTACAGCTTCGTGTTAGAAATTGTGATTTCCTACGGGTTGAAGCTATTGGACATTTTGAATTACTTCTCCCTTATTATAGAATAATTATGTTGTATAATTATTATTTTGTATTGAATATTATGAGGCAAAATATATCCCTTCTTATGTTAGACATTGAAGATTATGATGTATATATTCGAAATCATTCCTTATATTTATATGATGTAGATAATTTTTTGTTAGTTGAATGTCAGTTGATGAATGATCATTATATTTTAGATACAACAAGAAATATCTTGAATCTATAGGCAAACATAAGTAGTAGCTTAAGAACTTTGAATGATACCGAATTATGGCACATGCAATTAAGTCGTATAGGTGTGAGACATCTGTTTTGTCTAGTTAAGGATGATTGAATACTTGATCAGCTATAGAACCTTATTTAGTTTATGAATCTTGTATTCAATGGAAGATGACTAAATCTCCTTTAACTGGTGTTAGACACCGGGCTACTAATTATTAGAACTAATACATAGCGATGTATGTAGTCTAATGAATTACTCTGTCATAGGTAAATTTTGATACTTTGTAGTCTTTATCGATATTCTATCATGATATGGATACATGTTTCTTATGTATAGTCCTTCAAACACTCCTCAACACAATGGTGCTTCAGAGATGAGGAATCAGAACTTATTGGATATGGTCAAATCAATAATGAGCTTCAATAATCTCCCAGAATATCTATAAAGATATGTTCTAGAAATAACTGCTCACTTATTGAATAGAGCTCCATCGAAAGTTGTTCATTCTACTTCGTATGAGATATGAACTAAAAGAAAACTAAGTCTTAAGTATGTTAAGATTTGAGGTTGTCCTACTTACGTAAAGGTTACACAACAGGATAAACTTACACCTAAGAGATATAAGTATCAGTTTATTAGATATCTCAAACATTTTATGGAATACTAATTCTATGATCTGGAGAAATAAAATGTGTTAATTGCTCATAATGTCACTTGCTTAGAAAAATAATTTCTTATAAATCGCGAGGATTGTAGAAAGATTGAAGTTGATGAAGTCAATCAGGATGTAAATGAACCGACGATGGAACCTCGGGCTCAATCGAGTGAAATACCTTTAAATCACCCTCCCCATAGGTCGGAAAGGATATAAAGGCCACCTACTAAGTATGATTTTATACCTAATATGCCCTTGGTGTTTTCTTAGTTGAAGCAAATAATCCTTTAACTTATAAAGAGGCAATGTTGGACATCGATTTAGAAAATTGGCAAGATGCTATGAAGCTCAAAATTGACTCTATGTATGACAATCAAGTATGGGACTTGGTTTAGCTTCTAGAAGGAATTATTTCTATTGATTGTAAATGAATTTACAAGCAGAAGAGTTGGCTCAATAAGAAGATAGGTACCTTTAAAACCTGATTGGTAATAAAAGGTTATGCTCAGAGAACTGAGATTGATATTAGAAAATCTTTTCACTAGTACCAATGTTGAATTTAATTCAAATTTTGTGAGCCATTGTAGCATATTATAATTTTAAGATATAGCAGATAGATGTAAAGACAACTTTCCTAAATAGGTATCTCGAGGAAGTGATATACATGAACTAGAATCTTTATTTTGATGAGATAAACAAAAGGCCTAATTTCACTAAAAATGAAGATGAATCATGTATATACAGAAAGGTCAGTGGGAGCATGATTGTCTTCTTGGTTCTTTATATGGATGACATACTTATTATCGAAAATGAAATTGGTATGTTACAGTCAGTCATGAGTTATCTAAGTAAGAACTTTTTCATGAAAGATTTAGGAAAGAGGTTTCTATATACTTATATAAAGCTTTATAGAAGATAGAGTTATAAAGCTGATAGGACTCTCCTAATCATTGTATATCGATATTGTCTTGAAACGATACAATTTCAATAACTATAAGATAGTTAATGTATCTTTTAGACATGGCATTCATCTTTTGAAGAATATGTGTCAAAAAAAAATTGAAATGATTAAAATGTCCAACATACCACATGCATCAGCTGTAGGAAACTTAATGTATGCCATGATGTGAGCAAGACCTGACATCAATATGGCTGTAAGTGTTATAAGCCGGTATCAATCTAATCCAGCTTATAGCCATTAGCTGGCAGTGAAATATGTCCTAATATACCTTAAGGGTATAAAGGACAAGTTTATGATATATGGAGTGAGTGGTTTACAAGTGAAAAGATACATAGATTCAGACTTTCAGTCTGATCCAAATGCAAATGATAGAAAGTCTACATCTAGTTATATATTTATTCTCAATAGTGCCACAGTGAGTTGAAAAAGCACCAAACAAGAATCCACAAATAATTCTACCATGGAGGCAGAATATATTGCAGCCTTGAAAGTTACAAAAGAAGCAGTGTGAATACGCAAATTTGTCGCAGAGCTTGAAATAGTCTCAAGTTCGGTGGATCCTATTCCATCATTTTACAATAATAATTGAGAAATCGCTTAAGCTAAATAGCCAAAAGCATACCAGAAGTCTAAGTATGTAGAGAAAATACCACAGAATTAGAAAGATCTTGGTCAAAGAAGATGTAATAGTTTTTATAGTAGATTCTATAAATAATGTAGCGAACCTACTAAATAAGACATTAACTCCTAAGATATATAAAAAATATATGGAGTCAATGGGCACTAGATACTATCACGAATAGTACTAGAGCAAGTGGGAGTTGTTGAAAATTGTGCTTACGTGCCATTACATTTTAAATAAATATTTTTTGTTTAATATTTATACAATGAACATTTCGTTAAATCATAAATATTATTTATTATATAGTAGGAAGCTTGTTATATTTCAAACATTGTAGATATAAAGGAATGTAGGGATAACGACCTGAGAATATATTAGTAATGACATAGTTGCAGAAAGTTACAAATAGTACTATGAAATGTCATTATGCAGTATGTTCTCAAAAATCTCATTCCTGATCTATCTTTACCGATGCGAGTCGATTGGTGAACCCTTTTACATTAGTGTATATTTATATCTAGATTGTCCAGATGGTTTGTCTTAACAAACTGTGAGTTTAGTGGAAGCTCGTATAGGCATGCAGGTATTCAGTAAAGACTAAATACTGAACAAACTCACAAGGACCTCCAATAGACATCCCAAAAAGTCATCAATAAAAGGTCTTCTCAAGTTAAGTAATATCCATGGTTCTTTGACCAAAGTTTCACGATGGACTTGTGAGTGATCCATCATGCTTTGATTTAACACATGTTAAAGACCTTTCATAATCTGACCTCTGGGTGTCATTGGATATAGTCTAATGCTCATGGAGTCCAGTATGCATAGATATGGGATTCGTCAGCTCATATGGGTGAGTTGTATATTCTGATACTCCGAGATTTTATTTCAGAAAGTCTTATAACTATAAGCAGTAAGCCTAGAAAAATGTTTTCCATAGGAATAAATGATAGCACAAAAGTGTTTGCGGGAATTATTTATAGAAATATGAATCTAGAGATAAGTTCATGGTCGAGCAAATAGAAATTTGACGGTGATAATTTATATCTTTGCTCTTTCATGATATATATGACAGAAGAATTAAACGTTTATTATTAATCTTAACTTATATGGTTTAACGCACTATTTTGTAATATCCGTAACGGGTATGTGGAGTATTGCTCAAAGACTTATAGAACATTTTCATATAACAAACTAGGCATAAACCTAAGGACTCTTACAATATGAAGTATACTCTTTGAGCACTAAGGTAGTAGAATTGAATAATTTGATCCAAAAAATTTTAGTAAATCAAAAATTTATTTTAGGATACTTTGGGATGCGCACTTGTCAAAGCTAAAATGTTAAGTATATCATTTAATTAGTTAACAAAAATTATTAACCAATGGGTTAATAACAAGTGGCAAGGTTAGGGCCCTTGATTGTTTGACATTTGTTTCAAATAATGAGGTTCTTGCTTGATAAGTAATAGGCATTATAATATGCAAAATTGTAAGTAATTATTCGAAAAACAAAAAGGCATAGCTTAGCATAGGATGTAGGGGCCATATGTTGGCAATTAAAAGGAAGTAAATCAAAATGATTTTTTTTTTTCATTTAGCCCTTTAAAATTAGTTCGACTAAGAGAGAGAAAAGAGAGAGAAGAGTGTTTTGGTTTTGTAAGAGTTGCTATCAAAAATATCTTTTTCTTTTTCTTCTTCAAGTGACCGACCAAGCTAAAGAAATGTGAGATTATTTTGTTTATGCAAGAGTTGCATAAACAAAACCAATTTCCATTTCTTTGAAACAAATTAAGTGTTAAAGAGTTTAACCAAGTACAAAGTGCCTAAAAAGTTAAACACCAAGGCTGCTAAAAATTCAAGAATTGGGCTACCATTCTAGAACTCCAATCCCACCAAAATTAGGGTCTAGAATTGCTAAATGGGGCAATTCAAGGTGAACTCCAATTTAAAGAATAAATTTAAAAGAAAATTAAATTTACATTCCGCTGCGCATTTTGTGTGTAAGACATGCAAATTTTGTAATTCAATGAACATCCATCACATGCATTCACCATAAATTAACACACACAACAGATCATACAAAATCGTCTTGGAAAGTATGGCATGCCCATGACCGTTTATCTATCGATGTTAAATAGTCAAATGCCCTAGTGCATAAATTGCCATTATTGTCCTTCTTGGCTGTCTTAATTTTTTTTTTCCATGTTATCATTCAAATCTCTTTCTCAAATGGCTCTTGTAGCTACCTAGAACAATCCTCTATTCACCATATTAGGATACCTCTTTCTTAAATTAGCATACATATATCTGACATAGTATTTTTCAATGGCACCAGGCCAGTGCTCTTCTAAGGCCTTAAGGATGCTCTTCTGCCTGTCTGAGATGAACGTCACAGTATGTGAATTCTTTATCCCTAAATAATCCATAAGAATTACTAAGAACCAAGACCATGTATCTACACACTCTAATTTATATACACATATTCCTAATGGAAAAATCTCATTATCAACTTCTAAAGACGTTGCTGATAACAGCACACCACCATAAGGTCCCTTCAGATGGCACTCATCTAACCTTATAAACCACCGCATCCTTTCATAAACCTATTTCTTAATGCAATGAAACTCAACATGAACCTTTCAAACCTAAACCCCTCATCCTCACCAAGGAAATTAAATTTCAAATTTGTAAGGACCCCTGAGTTTTTGTCCATTAATATTTAGGCATTATCTCTAAGTCTACCATAAGACATAGCATGTCCTTCCCAGCTATTCTCAAGTGCCTAGACTTTAGCCCTATAAATTAATTTGTTGCTACAATGACCCCATAAGTTCTCTTCAAATCTTCATTAATTGTCTTTGGTGGCATTGTTGGATTATTCTTTAGCTACTTTATATACTTTTCAATAATCCACCCAACTTTTACCTCTTTGTTTGGTTCCACCCTGTCACATGTATACTTTGATTGTAATTTTTGAACTTTGAAAACTGATCTAGATTTTACCCTTGACGTATATATGAACCAATTACACCCTGCACCTACATATTTTTTCTTTAAATCTTCTATTTTCATTCTTTAAATTCACTAATTAAAATCCCTCATGTATGAATAGTTTTTTCATGACCACTTTAAAGTGAACTATATCAAGGAATGCTCTGCCAATGTATAAGAAATGGTTATCACCTTCTTCATGTCTCATGTATTAACTCCTAACTAATGCAACAAACCTGGCAGTAGGTGTATCATCCTTTGAATCTGATTGTAGTATATTTGCTTTATCATCTGAAATATAATTACATAGGATGTCACCATTTACCTCATCCATCCATGTGCCTTCATCTCTATTGACCCCTATTTGTTCATCAACATTCACTCGTGTACCTTCATAAACATTCACATTTAGACTTTTATCAATATTCACCCATATTCCTTCATTACCCTTATCCCTACAGTAATTTTCTATCTAAACTACCTCATTAAGGTGGTCTTTTGGTAGTACTAGGTTGTGTGTGGTTTTTCTAGGTGGGCTAGGATGAGGTAGGATAGTATAGGGTGAGGGTGATGCCTAAAAAAATATGAGATTCTAAGACTTCAGATTCTGGAACTTCATCTAGGGTTATTAGTGGAGATGAGAAATTATTTTCAGGTTGCTTTAGAGTGGTTGGTTGGGGTTGCTTATAGGTAGAATAACGTTCTTGCCTTGGGCCAGTTGGTATAGGGTGGTGCGTTTGTTTTGGGTCAATTGGTTGAGGTTGCTTAGAGGTAGGGCAGTGTGCTTGCTTTAGGCCAATTGCTATAGGGTGGTGTACTTACTTTGAACTAGTTGGTTAAAGGTTAACAGTTTCCTTTAAGGCTATTGGGGTAAGGTAATGTGATTACTTTGGGGCAGTTGGTTGAGCTTACTTTGAAGCAGTAAGATGAGATTACTTTGGGGCAGTAGGTTGAGGTTTCATTAAAGCTTTTGGTTTAGGATTGCTAGTTTTTTTTTCGAGCTTTTAGTTTAGGTTTGTGTACTTGCTTTGGGGCTTTTGATTAAAGTTGTCAGTTTTCTTTAGGGCAGGGACTAGGTAATGTGGTTTAGCATTAGGCTGAGGTGGACTTGCTTTGGACTTGGGCAAATCATCCCCCTCATCTGAGTCTTGAAACAACTTTTTTTTTACTTTAAAGTCCTATGTTTGGTGCTAAGGAAAGTAAGGGGTACTGAGCCTATACCAGGTGGTGTAAACATGTTCAATGGAAGTACCTCAACATAAACTACCAAAAGCATCCATTGTTTATGGTAGTACTTTTCAAACAATGCCACAAAATTTAAGTCTATTTTAAGGATCTGTTTCTTCATAAGCTAAGGCACTACAATAGTAACCTTAAATTTCTCATCTGGTAGTAATAGCCTATGAAACATTTTGGTACACACAGCATTTTTTAGGGCTGTTAAACTATAGATATCAGTGATGACATAGTGGATATACTCATCAAAACAAAGTACCCTGATGGTCATTGCAAAATTATAGATTCCATTTTCTCTTTAAAGCCATCTAGTTTAAATTCATATCAAACATAAATTAAGATCATGCAAAATTTTAAAAACATAAACGAGCCATTAACATATTTATAGAACACTCAAAAGAAGAACAAACATAAACAATGTCATGTACAAATTTATATCACACTTTAAATTCGACAAATATAACATAAACATAGCCATGTACAAATTAATATCATACTCAAAATTCGACAAATACAAATATAAACAAAGCCACATGACATGCATTGAAAAATAAAACCCATTAACCCAAAAATAAGTTCAAAATATAAAATCCTAAATTTACCCAAAAAAATACAAGGATAGGGTAGGGAGAGGGGACATGACTCAAAAATCAACAAAATAAAACATAATCAAAGCCACATATGACATCCAAATTAAAAAAATAACACTTTAACTCAAAATACGAGTTCAAAACCCTAAAGCCCATATATATTTCTGTGCATGCAAATGGAAAATGATATCAATCTATGCAAAATATTTTGACAATTGACATTATACAAGTATATAAATCATGCATTCATGTGAAACTTTTTTTCAAAAAAAAAATATATTTCAATTTGTCCATGAATGTGTACCTTAATATAGTTATTCTACGTTCATAAATTGATCTTTTTGATATTTAGAGCCTTCATTATTCAGGAATCACAAATTTAATTATAATGCTTGATTTTCAAATTTTGGCAGTGTAATGGAGATAATAATTTTCAGTTTTTTGTCAAACAATTTAAGAGAGCCTTTGAAGAAGATAATCTCTTCATCTTCTGAGTGTTAAAAGCCTTCACAAATTGAATGTTGCCACATTTCATTTGACAAGACGGTTACATGTGCCACTTATTTGACCTGTCATTTCTTTCTTTTAAATGATGGTGAATAGATAATATTACCCTTATATTCGTAAAGTTAAACAAAGTAAAATATCAATCGTTAACAACGAGGGGTGTAAATGGATAATTTTGAAAAGTAGACGAGTAAAATATCCTTTTCAACAAATTATGAGGGTCAAAATGTACTTTTCTTTTTATGATTTGACCTTCTAGAAGCCCTATAATTATGTAAAAGAGTTTTAATGAATGGTTGTATGATACTTGGTACACTAGTTGTACCTAAGATCTCTTGGCTATACCAATTGACAAGTTTTTGAAGTTAATAAGGTTTCTATTATATTAAAGAAAAAAGATTAAGCCCAGAGCTAAGCAGAATCTTCTATGGTGACTCTGAAGCTACCTTTTCTCATACCTTTTAAAGAAAAAGGTTAGCTCTTATCTCATACATGATACAAAATTTTAGACCTTTTCAGGGGACAAACATCTGAAGCTACATTTTTCAATGATGAGATCATAAATACATGTATTCCAAATTGTATTGATATTCTTAGCAATTTCAAACAAATGAATAACAGAATGACATTAACTTTAAATTCTAGTTCAAAGAAGTGATCATGCAGATATCTATGCTACTATTTAGAATGACAAGTTTCTTCTTTGAAACAACGAAAAGCATGTATTCTCCCAATTATCCATAAGGCCTTTTAAAAATGTCGTATAAAAAATCTAAATATGAGAAAACTAAAACAATAATTGCCACAGCTATTTTTGTTTCTAACTATGATTTTTAGATTTTTTATTTTTAGTAATAAAGTGTTTTTGGTAATTACCTCATTATAATTTTCTACATGCTTCTAAAAAAATAATACTCTTAAAAAATGACATTAAAATCTTAAGATAGTATAATCCCTCAAAAGCAATGTTAGGAGAAGTCTTGGATCCCATTATTGTTATTAAAGAATGTGTTTTGTAGAGGAAAGTAAATACAAGGATACAATAAGAATATGATAAAGTCAAGGTGTGCCTAGCACTGTCCTTAAACTATTTCTACTCTCACTATTGATAATAATCACATACCAAAATCTATACTTGGGTTAGATGGTAGGATAGTTTTTAGGATTCAATGACTTATGAAGATTGTAAAAGTGCAATTAATACAACCTCATTGGACAATAAGTATATATTTTGGTATGTGATTATAAGTAGAGAGAATTAGATCAAAGGTTAATAAGAGAAGTTAATAATCATGAATCAAATGTGCTTGCATTATTTATAGAGCTTAAGTATTTCTCTGAAGAGACACAACACCTCATTACAAGGCCACACCAATTGGAAGGGGTAGATAACTCTTTAGAGAGTCACAACTCCACACTTGGGTGCTTACCTGGGTACCACAGTGCTTCGTCTAGAAACTTGAGCACCACGATGCTCCTGGCTCAGCACCATGGCATTCAAGCCTTCGATGGCTTAGACGCTTCCCTTTGTCCTCCTTTCTCTTCTCGACTTTTTCTCTCTACTCTAACGATTGATTTTACACTTGGTTATTTGAAATACACTCTTAAATACCAATAATCCCCCACATATTTTAAATAAACTAATGTGAATTAAATCAACCACATATCAAAGTAGAATTTAACTTATATGAATTAGTACTCTTCTAAGCTATGAACCAACCCAGTGATTAAGTAATCGTATCTTACAGGAACTAGGTAAAACCAAGTTTATATCAACCTTCATTCCTTTGGATGTAAAATGAAGGCTTAATTGATCAAGTTAAATTCTCTAAAACTTGTTTATGTTCGCGGTGTGGCACAATTAATGATCATGCGCCTTCTTGATTTTATGAGTGCTCTAGAGATATCTGTCTAACTCTTATAGGAACCAACCCAATTTCATACTCATATAGGTGACACTCTATTAAGTTTATCCTATAATTTTAACACATCATCCTATAAAGAGCTATAGAGTTCAATAAAAGACTAACTCACCCTTTTTTCCATTGCAGATACACTATTTCACCATAAGGAGGGACTCATAAAACACAATTGGTAGTACAACAAGGCAATAAGTGACTTGTTCTTACCCTTATGAACCTACTTCAATAGAATTTCTAATCACATAGGTAGAGTTACCATCACTCTTGTCTCAAGTTCTAGGAAAAAGTCTCATACCCCTCGACGTATGTTCTATTAATCTCCTATTTAATGGCTTTGTCAAAAGATCAGCCAAGTTCATCTTTAACTTTACATAATCTAGGCTCACCACCCTAGATTCTAGTAAGTGCTTTATAATACCATGTCGTGGAGGAATATGTTTGCTTTTTCTATTATAAACTTTACTCTTACTCTAGCAATCACTGTTAGGCAATCACAATTTATAAAAATTGTAGTGGAGTGAGTACTAATGGAAAGATCACTCATGAGTGTCCTTAACCACTCAGCCTTAGAAAAAAAATTTTCTAAGGCTATCAATTCCGATTCCATGGTAGATCGTGCTATACAAGTCTTTTTAGTAGATTCCAACATATTGCTCCTCTACCCAAAGTGAATACATATCTACTAGTATACTTGACCTCATTGGATTTAAATATCGAATTAGCATCACTATAACCTTTTATCACAGATTGAGATCTACAATATGAAAGTACATTAGTTTTAGTGCCTATCAAATATTTTACTACTCTATCTAAGGCACTCCAATTCTCTTTTCTTGGATTTTAAATATACTTACTCAATCTCTTTACAGCATATGCTATATCAGGCTTAGAGTATTCATCAAGTATATGAGACTACCAATGATTTGGACATAATAATTCTGATTGTCACTATCTTCAACATTCTTTCGAAGTTTACCACTAGCATCATAAGGTGTTGCCACTAGATGTTCTCTTTATCTTTACCCTATATATTACACTAGCTTCTCCCAAATTTTTTATATCAAACACATTTAATAAAAATCCCTTAGTCTTAATTATTACTTCCATATTAGGACTAAATATATACATATCATCCATATAATGACATCCGATGACATATTTATTTGCATCAAAGGTTTTATAATACACACATTTATCAGAATCAATTATCATAAAACTATTTGATACTAGAGCATTGTCAAACTTCTCATACCACTGATTTGGTGCTTATTTCAAGCTATACAATGACTTGACCAATTTACATACTTTATGTTTTGTACCAACACTTACACAACCTTTTAAGCCTAGGCGCCTAACTAAGGCGCTGCAACACCCAAGCCTCCTATAGCTTAGATGGTTCCCCTTATCTTCCTTTCTTTTTTTGGATCTTTTTCTCTATTCTAACGCTTAATTTATACTTTTTTTATTTGAAATACACTCTCAAATACCAACAATGATTAGGTATCAAAAATTTTCTTTCCTTATGAAGCAAATTATTTAACAATTTGGTTCTAAAGTGAACTTTTAGGTAAGGCCTTTCTGCTTTCGAACTTTCAGAAGAAAACAAAACAAGGAAAAAAAGTTGTTAGGGAAATTTTCATAAATAGCCCCTATATTTTATAATTATTATTTTTTATCCAAATTTTAATTTATCATTTTTTATTAGCCAAACATCTAATAATAGGACTTATATACCCTTAAATTAAAAACTTAAAACTCTCTCTTGTGTCTCTCTATCAAACTAAGAAAAATTTGTTGAATCAAAAATTTTAAATCATCATTGCATAGATCGGGTCTTGCCAACATATTTATCACTTCAAATCAAAAAATGGCCGATTCTTTTAAGCTCTTTTTAAAATTTTGTGAAATTTTAATATTTGTTAGAAATAACTTAAAAATTGCATGTGAAGCCAGAATTAGGCGTTATTAATGAATTAAATGTGAAAAATGAGTTAGAATTGTGTAAAAGATGTTGAAATTCGACTAAAAATATAGTTTTTTAAGTATGTTTGGCCGAAACCAGATAGTTGTCGGTGCGGCGATCGATAGCCGTCTGGTTTCAAAAATCTCGAGGCCTTGGGAGTTATGTTGATTATAGTAATTTTGAGATTTCAGTTTCAAAAAATATTAAATTTGAAGATCTTTTGAATATAGTGTGTTATTATGCTTTGGGATTTGACAATGTGAAATATAAGGTGACTTTAAAAATCAAAATTGATTCGATAAGGTATATGTTAAAACCAATTGAGATTAAAAATGACGGTGATATTCAATTCTTTTTTAGCGCCAATAGAAGATTGTACTGTCTTTTATGTGTAACAGTGGATCCTAGAGCTCCCATTTATAAAGAAGATGTACAGTTCACCCCAATCAAAATCCACCATCGATTCATACTCATTTTATGTCAGCCAACAGTAGAAATCAAGTGAGCCACAAATCCATATCAATTCTAATAATGATTTTCTTAAACACAATGAATGAATATCACAAGGTTTTCCCTATACCGTTCAATGAAGACCCAGCCTATACACACTACAATTATGATGACGTTAAAAATGTTGGGGATGTGGAAGAAGACTATGATGATGTTAGAAACGTTAATAATATAGAAAAGAGTTGTGATGGTGATCAAAATGTTGGTAATGTAGAAGTGGATGATCACGTGGAAGAATTTTCCAATTTAGATGATTTACTAGAAGGCGAACGTTGTTATGTTTCAACGAGCTCCCTAAATGTTAAAATTAGGAGAGGATATTTTTGTGAAGCTGAAAACTCCTTTACGTTTATGCCTCAAATACAACCATTAAACTTTGGCCCAATAAAATATCGAGTAGTGAAATTGGAGATGTGTTTGTAATAAATTTGTTTGATAGTAAAGACAAACTTCACCAGGCAATTAGTATGATAGCACGTATGATGTCGACAGATGCAAGAAAGCATTTCATTGTGCGTATAATTAATTCAAATCACGTATGCTAATTAGATCGATTGCGCGATGGTCATCGACAAGTAAAGTCTCTGATTATTGGCAAATTCATAAAAAAAAATAAGTTTTCATCTTTGAGTCAACTTTATAGATTGAAGAAAATTCAAGCAGACAATATGAGGAGTTTAGATACAGTGATCTAGTAAATCTGGTTTGTCACCCGTCACATTGAATTATTCCAGAGGAGTTGAAAGCTGCTGACATCCAACCTCCTATAGCACGTCGTCAATCAGAAAGACATCGGAAGAATTGAATTTCATGGTAAGATGAGGCATCAACGAAGAATGTATGCAGCCGATGTAAGCAGCATGAACATAATCAGTAAACTTGTTAAAACTCAATTGCATTACATAGCAATTGATATGTCATTTATGTATTGTATTTGTATTTGTACTTTGTTGCTATTATCCTTATTTAACTAATTTGTATTTGTATTTATATTTGTACTTTGTTACCATTGTACTTAATTGACTAATTTGTTTTGTTATTTTTTACTATTGTCGTTTAAAATGCATACATTGACTAATTATACATTTACCATTTTTGTTAAAGAATAAAAATGTATAAAATACATAAAAATAAATTATTAATTAATTTCATTTATTTTTTTGGCACCTTTCCATAAATTGAATTTAATTTAATTCAACACTTACAATGAAGTACGAGTCCGTACTAGTGGATAATTGTGGCAATGCATTAATGTAGTAGTTTTGCTTAAGTCGGACCACTTTAGATAATCATTAATATGCTGCATTAATAAACAAATAAAGTTATAAATTATTTCATTTATTTCAACACATATGATTATTGTCAAGTAAATATATAAATTCAAATAAATTTCACTTATAAAATCATCCAGCCAATTGTGTAGCAATTTCCGAACCATGTCGGGTTAGCTTTAAGGCCAGGTAAGATAACTACACATCATCCTTGTCCAACCAGGCCTGAAGCTCAACTAAGATGACCGAGTCTATCTATTGTAATGGATTCATGTCTACTTGATGTTTTACCTGAATTTTAATTTTTTTCTTCTCATGCATCTTTTGTGGAAAATAATTTGTATATGGGGTGTGCAAATACCATGCAGGACTATATGGTCTTCAATATTAACTCATACTCTTATACGAGACAGGTAAGATCTCAATGCTTGCAGGACTGTCAATCAATAGCTAGGGCTATATGTCATAACCAGTAGTTGTGGTCTGAAAATCATATTAAAAGCCTACCCGTGCGTTTTTTCTAAACTAAAATATATGTATATATTAAAATAAGTCAAATTGTAATTAAGTTACGGTAAGCGATTTTAAATTTATTTTGCTCACCATATTCTGGCTTTCGTTGGGTTAGAATGAGCATAACTGCCTAAAATACATCATCATTTGCTATATTTGCTGTGTAAGATCGGTCTAAAGCTGATCAACCCTTGTATAAATTTTATCTCTATATTTTTTCATTCTTTACAGCAGCACAGCTTTAGTACGATCAAATCTCTTCATCATCTTCTCCCCTAGTTGTTCAATCTGATGTGTAATGTCATGGTCTGTAGATACACTATGTGCAAACTACAAGAAAAATAACTATAGTCAATAACATATTTGTAAATATACTAAAATTTTCCTTTAGTTAATCATGTAAAAAACAAATATACCATTGCTCTAGACACTGATGCTGACATTGGTGGGTTTATCGATTCATATCCATCTCTTTCCATATCTATATCATCGTCTTTAGGATCGCTAAAATGGATATAGGCCCTCTACAGCTTGCTCTTGCTCCTTTCATAATTATACATATTTGGTAAATTCCTAGCATAATTTTCGCTTGAAATGTCTAGATGTCTAACCATTTACACGATTATCTCTTTATTCTCATGATCTTTTGGTATTAATTTACGATATATCAAAAGAACCTACAAATTTAAAATTAAGTTACGCGTAATACAAAATAAAATTTATATACTTATATTTTTCATTAATCTCAAAACATACTAAATTCTTCCCTAATATTATTTTCTTAACGTCTTCGAACTGTGGAGTCCTTTGATTCGTCTAATTCAAAATACGAGGAAGCCATCACTAGAGTAAATACCAAAACCTTGACCGTACACCGGAATTGCTTCAAAAATTCATACCTAATATAATCATTTTTAAAATATAAGTTTGGCTTATATAAAAATAATTAATTTATTAACATCACAATGTTAAGTACAATAAAATTATGACGTACCAAAAATGAGTACGAAAATCTATACACGTTGTAACTCTCAAACTTACTCTGTGCAAATCCTTTCATATTTATTTTCTTAAGTTTTTGAAATACGGTATTCTTAAATAAGTTATAAAGTACAGTCCATACACTATTGCCCCATGGATACTTATTAAACTCATCAAGATTGTCCACTAAATATAGTACAAAATTTTGAATCTCACTACGTTTGTCGTGTAGGATCGAAATACAATACACAAAATAGAATAAACTCAACTTTATTGCATCTTCATCATCCATCTCCGTTAATTTCAGACGTCCGTACCAATTATCAAGAAATATGTACGACAAATTTTTTACGCCTGAAAGTACGTATCTCACAATCGAGGACCTAATTTCCTCGTCAGCTATTGGGCGGAAGGATAATCTTTCATTTCTACTCCAGTGATTAGTACAAACTCCTTCCAACTAAATCGGATACGTTTTTTTCCTATGTTAAACTACATATCATTGTGTAAATTAGAGATATGCACCTCACACAATAATAACTCATGCACTAAAATACCAAAGAATGTGAAATCCGGCATATCTAAGAAATATCCAATACACGTCTACCTAAATAATGTCTTTTGATTCTCTGTTATTTTTTCTTTTATAGTTTTCAGACCCCATATCTTTGAATAAGCTATCATTGATGCACGAAAAAATATATGTATAGATATTAACTAACATACAATATTATTTTTAAAAAAATTAAACACTAACATATTATAATAAATTAAATTTATTTAATATATAATTAATTACAAAAGCTACTCATTAAATAAATAATATAACAAAAAATTAAAATTATTACTACTCAATAACACATATACAAATTATATTATTGGGTAAATTAATCAACTGACAAATAATAATATAGTTTCAAAAAAATGAACATATAATATTAATCAACTTATTAATTAATTAATTAATTAATAGAATTAAAATAATTTATTTACTTTAAATAAAAATTAAACATAATTAAAATATTTATAAAAAATTATAATTGTGCCACGTGGTAACCTATGAAAGTGCCACATGGCACAACAGTATAGTATCATGGACTCAAAGTTTGTGATGCAACAATGAGATGTGCCCTTGAGTGCATCTCGGGGGCCATCTCAAGTCCCAGATTGTTGAAAAATTAGGCGACAGCCGGCCGCCATCTAATTTTAGCAAAACACACCCAAATTTTTATTTTTGACTTATTTTCAATATTTTAACCCATTTTTTATATTTAATTCATTAATTTTAATTACTTTCTAGTTTCAAATGTAATTTCTAACTAATTTTTAACAATATAAAAATTTTTAAAAACTTACCAAAAATCGGTCATTTTCTTAATTTGAAGTAATAAATATAATGTATAAAACCCAATTTATATAATGACAACTTCAAAATTTTCGATCTAATTTAATTTTTCAAAATTTGATTTAGTGAAGAGAATAAAAAAATTGTGTGTTTTTTTTATTTTAGAATAAAAATGTTTTATTTTGAAATATTTAACTAATAAAAAATAATTAATTAAAAATAAATAAAATAATAATAATTACAAAATATATGTGCTATTTATGAAAAAAAATTCAAGCTGTTAACCCCTTATAAAGAGAAACACCTAAACCATTCAAAAGAAGAAGTGATGGGACACAGGCAATTTTTCTCTCCAATTTAACTATGGTGAATCAAATGTTGCAGCACACAAAGAATGACGACGAACAACACAAAAATAGGTATTGAAAAAAAATTATAAGCTTGGTCAGCAATCTTAGTTTTCTAATAAATTTAGAGAGCCATAGCATAAAAATAGAGATTGTTTTGAGAATGCAGGAAATAATAGTCAAGTACAGAAATAGAAGAAAGAAGTGAGAAACAGCTTCTTTAAACGAATTAAGTAGGTATCTGTTGCAACCAAGGGAGATGACAGTTGTAATAATTCCGTGGAGCCTCAACTTGTCACGTCAATTGATAAATGAATCGGTGTTCCGTTGGGATAATCAGTAGAAAGCTTTTCCTAAACCAAGCCTCTCTAAGGCTGTGCAATATTCCAAATGTGTGTGTAATGTAGGGGTCTCTTCAACGTCTTCAACGTCTTCTTGATCTTCCCACTCAAAAGATTCTGTGCTGTTTTCACTGAATGTAGAATCCGTTGAATTAACTCCACGGAAATTTGTATTTTATGAGCGTAAGCGACATTTTGGTTTCTCAATAAAAGTTATAGTTTTAGAAACCATGTAACGGCGACAGAGTGAAAGAGAAGAAAATAGTTTTATACAACGAAGTGGTAAATGAGGAGAAAACAAGAAGAGAATCTGGGACTTATCCTGCAAGAGAAAGACAACAATGGAAAGCTTTTCTTAACATGGTGCTAATTTTTTCATCAACCAAAATAGATTGAACAAAAATATTAAGCGCAAAGGAAGTTACAAATAGGTTAGCAAACGAATTGAGTATTGAGTTAAGCATTTATACAAAACGCAATGAAACATTTTTGTCATAATCATCATCATCATGTCATTTTTAGTCAAAAGGGTGTATCGGGCTGGCCAGTGTTTCATCATTTGATAAAGAGAACAAAGCAACGTAGCAAGAGAGCTCAAGTAATTTCTTGTTTGGAGAGACAAAGTGATTCATCAGCTTTGCTCCTTTAACAAAAACTTAAATAAATATCAAACTTTAACTTTAACTTACCTTTGGGAGAGGGTGTTTGCAGAGAAATGAAGAGGAACGAGCAAATAATTTGTTTTCTTTTAAGAGAATATAAAATACAAAGTGAACTTATTTTTACTGAAATTTGAATAATTTAGTATTCCCATTTTCCACTAAATATTTCTACATCAATATTTTTGCAAATTGTCGTGTTAATTGGTAAATGGTTAACTACAGTCTTTATTATATAATTTTCATTGAAGTTGAATTTTATTTATTTATATCTAAAGAACTTATTGGAACTTAAAATTTTTATGTTGATCAAAACATGTGAATTTTGATTAGACTATGCCTATAATAATTAACTGAAGTGAAGATTTTTAAGAATTAGAAGTGGATGGCAACCTTGTTGTTGCAGTTAATAAAAAAGATTTTGAGTCTAAAGTTGGAAATTTTGAAAAAGATCTTTATTATTATATTAATAATAATAATACATATTTTAAATTTTAAATTTAAGTGTTAAATAACTATTAAATAATTAATTTTTAAAATTTTTAAAATTACTCATTACAATATTCTTTTCATGCAATAATTACTTAACACTTTATTTAAAATATATAATATTACTCTTATATTAAATATTAATATAATTATCCATCGGTGCAAGGAAAAGGGTTGGAAGCTGGAACTTAAAATATTAAATATTCTTTATAAAAGGATCCAAGATAATAATGTGGTGACTGGTGAATGTAATGTGAAATTGCACAAAGTATATTTTATGGATAAGATTCAAATATTATTTGGGTTATAGTTTAAATAATTTAGTGATAAAAGATTTGAAATGCATTTTTACATTAAAATGAAAGTTTTAAATTTGATTTCTTCTCCTCAAATTTTGAAAAAAAAAAAGTAGAGAATAGTACCATCTCATTGGCGCGGTATCGATAAAATTGATGTAACTATAAGTTGCTTCGTGTTCGTATAGAAATTTTTTTAAAAAAAAAATATTATGAATGCATATAAGTTATTACGTCTTAAAAGTCACACTAAGGCAACAAAATAATACTAATAACAAAACCACCTGTTTACCCTAAGCTAACATTGGTATATCTCGCACCAAATCTTAATGTTTACCTGTTGAAGATAATTGCTGAATTAGCAAAAGCTATGTATGCAATCACACTTTTTTTTTTGTGAAATCGCAATCGCACAGATTAATTGCCAAAAAATTGGCAAAAGATTTCCAGACAAAATCGCTTCACTCATCAGGTTCAAATAACAAAAATAGATTAATAATAGGTAATGCATATTTCATCTGATTACTGGTTCTAACAAATTAGCCAAAAGCCAGATCCCAGTGCCTGTCACCTGCCCAATATATCCAATGACGCAAAAACTATGTTGAGAGAGAGAGAATGAGATATTATTTCAGAAACATTCTGGTCTAAATCATTGCCCAGTTTCATAAACCTCCAAATAGTCTAAGCCAATTCGTTAAAACTCTAAAACACTCAATAATGTCAGTGGATACTGCACTGAAATGGGGAAACAAAAACTCAAGAGGAAATCTGAAGACACAAGACAGCATGAAAAGGATGGAAAAGCAAGAATCCTACCAATTAATCCAAGTTCAGTTTAGATCAGTCCATAGGTTGGTCAACCTCATCATATGCAGGCTCAAGTTGTGCTTGTTCGGCTTCTTGCACCTCCTTCTCAGTCTTCCTTCCTTTCTTAGACTTGTAGTACAAACTCATGAAGGTTCCCACAGCTTTATACTTCTTCCTGCATTTCTCATAGAGCTCAGCATCAAACATCCTCCAAAAGTTCTTTTCGCTCAGCTCAGACACAGCATACTGTGGCTGATACCCACGATTATCAATCAGCCACTGCTCCATTTTACGAACTGCCTCTGCACCATCAAATACCTCACCCCTCAATACAGGACCCGGTGCATAGTAGACACCAACATCTGTAAACATCTGAGCATAATGAGTATCTCCCTGTCTATGCTGGTGCTCAAAACCTGGCTCAGGATACACCATAGTCTTGTATGGAAGCTTGTATAGTCTATGCGGGCAGAGCCAAAGAGGATATACCTAAAGATTTAGGAACAAAAATACCAAGTCAACAATCTTGGTTTCCATTTATAGTAGTCAAATTTTGCAGGACGGCATCTGACAGTTATCAGAGCGTTTACACAGAATGCAAATAATGGAAACACATAATGTCCAACAGCAGTTAGGATTAACCCAATACATAATCAGTTTACAAGCACAATAGAGATCCTTATAGGAAGCTCATTACAGAAGATACACCAGATGCAACTACATCTGTAAGTTGCCTCTGTATACACCAAACAAACAAATAGCTGTTGAAAGGGCAGGTTGGAGCATCCTAATATATAATAAAACGCAGCAGGCTTGTGGCAAATGGCCTATGAAGTAAGAGATAATGCAAATACTCACCCATAACATATCAATTTCGGGGGACAACAGATTATAGAAAATTAGTAACAAAATCCATTCTCCTTGGCACAAAGGTATCTAGTAATTTCAGCAGATACATTTTAATTATGCCACAGAAAGCCACTCAGATTGATTTAAATTTGTGTAGGTTTCTAGTTGTTTAGTATCCAAAATTGTGTCCAAGTTGACTACCAAATCAACTTCATCTCCATGTTTGCTTTGCCTTCAAGATTGAAAAGTTGTGATTATGTCAAAGTTGACTACCAAATCAACTTCATCTCCATGTTTACTATGAATTCAAGACTGAAAAGTGTACAGAATAGGCATACCTCTACAATGTGAAGTGTGAACCAACAATAATAAAGAAAACCTTGACTTTGAGACTTTTCTGCACTCCTAATCCTTTTGCTGTAACTTCTCTCAACCTTAAATCTTTCAGATCTATAAGCAAGTTCCTATTTTGCCCCAGACACACCCAAAGGCCTAGTAATTGCTTTAAAATCAAAAGACAATTTCTTTCTTAGTTAACCCCTAAAATAATCATTTTCCCAAAGACATATTACTGGTGTCATATCCTGCTTCAGATTTGGTTTCTAGTACTAGTTCAGGTGGCTCTATTTCCTCTCTTAATGCATTATGGAATCTTCTCCTTTTAAGGGAAACAAAAAGTTGTTTTTGTTGTACCACTCCTTGGACTAAATAGCAATGGAGGTCAATGACCTAAATTCACATAATCTCATCCAAAAATTAACATTAATAAAATGACCACCGAAAGAGAGGGGAAAAAAGGAAATAAAAAGAGAAAAAAGAAATACAGAATGAGAGAGGCAGCAGCAAACTGACGTTACCTCCATTTCCCGGTGGACCCAGTCAAGGGCATCTCCGACCTTGTAAAGAGGAACAAGCATGTCTTGGATGACATGCATCTCATGGTAATAGTTTCTGATGGCTTCACCTTGAGTAGCCTTAAGCAAGGAAACCTTGGGTGGCATCATCCAGCCCAAGAGAAACCTGAACCAAAATTGATCTGCAAATGGCAGGATGAGCTTCCCCTCCCAGTACAGACACCTCGTGTGCCTGTGGTAATACTCCCTGGTGGGTATGTACTCTGTGAACTCCCCTTTCTTGAGAGCTTTTGCTGCGTGTTGATAAAACCAGGGCTTAAACCACCAACCAACGCTATTAATTACATTCCCCTTTCTCTTGGCCTCTTCTTTCGAGGCATATCTTCCAGTCATGAAGACACCTTCTGTAGGACTGTAAATCATGCCTTCAACAAAGTCCGGAACCTTAGCTGGATTGTCCTGATCCCCATCTCTGGGTGCAAAAGAGTCTGAATAAGCCTGTGCAAGCTCTTGCAGATTACCCACTACAGGCTTGTAAGTCACCTTCATGTATTCTTTGACAGGTATAAGCTTGATCTCAGCTGAGACAAGAAGCCCCAGAGTCCCCTGAGACCATGGAATTGCATAGAAAAGATCTTTATACTCATTGTCCTTGGTAGCTCGAACAACTTGACCATCTGCCAGAACAATCTCATATGCAACAACAGTATCAGAAAAGAGGCCATAGATGTGGGAACTTCCTTCAATCCCGTAGCCATTGATGAGGCCACCAACAGTAAGATCATCAAGCTCTGCAACCACTGCAAGGGCAAGGTTCATTGGGACTGTAGCCCGAGTAATTTGCCCCATGTTGACAAGAGGCTCAACTTTCGCAATCATTCTATCTTTGTCAATTTCAAGGATGTTGCGGAAAGCTGATAAATCAACCTCAAAATGCCGTGCTCGTTTGTAGTCCACATTGCGCATCCCAACTGCAATCCAGGGTTTGCGGGCTGTGCAGACAAGGCCATCCTTTGATGGGTTCCTCTCTTTGAGCCTTTTTACAACTTTCTTGACATTTTCTTCGTGTTCCTTCTGACGTTTCTTGTATGACTTCATCTCAGATTTGACATCTCCAAGATAGGTCAGGAAGTACATGGTGAAAGAGATGGGGAGGACAACAAGAATAACAATGATCCATCGGAAATGGACCAAGAAGTCCACCAAACCCTTCTTCCTTTTTGGTCGTAGTGGGGCCTCAAGATCCGACATTGTGGGAAATGCACTTCAACAACAAAATTTGTAATTAGAAAACAATTAAATTCTGCATCAAGGTTTCAGAGGTTCATGATGCAAGTAAACTTAAGAGAGCACAAAATTAGCTGTTGTATAAAAGAACAAATAAACCAAAAGAACGTATATTTAGCTACAAAAGAATTCAAAAAGAATCAAATGTAATATTTGTAAATTACTAGATAAAAAAGAAAACAAAAAACCTTAGGACATAACTAGCAGCATAATTGCATAAATTGATAGATCCTCAAGTTAGATTTGTTAACAAGCATATAATGCCCAAATCAAAAGATTAACAGGAAAAAGGACATGCTCAATTTCCAAATACATGAAGAAAAGAAACAGATGGAATGGTCATTCACATCTGATCAAAACAATTTTACTACAATGCACTTATTTAAAAAGCTGAAACCAAAATTCCTATATGGACATGTATAATGGGGACAGGCCCCTTTGAACTATCCAAAACAATGATGCAAGACTTCTAAATGATTCCTGGAAGTGTTGACAACAAAATCCATAATAGAGGTCAATGGTGAAGTTGTGACCTCGAAACACAATACCAATGAAATCCCTAGAGACCATGAAATGCGATGTGCAACATGTTCAATGAATTAACCTTAAAAGCCTCTCATTTCCCATCATATTCATAAAAGAAGTGAATTTAGCTTGCACATGTGCCACATGAGAAATGGACTCTCCCAATTACATAGAAACATCTTACATCAACCATCTAAACAAATCTAAGATCTCATTTCATTTTTTAAGGAATTAAATAGACAATATGAACTTCAGATGTGTATTTAGCCATTTCAAGGACTAAGTTCTAAGAAAATGAAATCACCATAGGCAGGCGCAAAGCCGCAAGAACACATCAATTTAATAAGTCAACTTCTTTTTCATATAAGAATGAACACCCATGCCTTCAAATATATAGAAGGTAAATCTCAGGTCTTAAGCGATCAGATTTTTCTTTAAAAGGAAATGTATGAGTATTGTTAAAACCAAGTAATTCAACCAAAATAAATAAATAATAATAATAATAAAAGTCAAAAATTGCAGAATGTCTCATACTTGTTAATGTTAAGCTTAGCATTTCGGATCGGTATACAAGAATGCTAACGGTTATCTTACAGTTCATCACATCGATAAATTAAGAAAAGCAAAATCATAACAGTGGAAAGCTGATTGTGCAGTTTGTTAGGCATTCAAAATCCTACAACAAACCGTATCTCACAGTCGCACTGAAAAACGCAAAAATAAAATAGTAAGGGCAAAGAGCAAATCAACATAATATAGAAGGAGCAAGGGCCTTTTCCAGATCTAGCAAACAAAAAAGAGACAAGTGTAATAGTAAGCTCTAGGGCACAAATAGCATCGAAAGTTTCCAAGTTTATTAGATTGATCTTGTTGCAGTCGCTTCTTTTTCTTCTTCACAGAAACAACATAATAGAATTCCAAAAAAAAAAAAAAAAACACGCGCAGAAACCACTGAATAAAAGTCTTCAGTGTCGGTTAAAGTTGGCAAGCAAGAGCAATTATTAAAAATAGAATTTTAAAAAAAAATGCTTAATGGCCTAACTTTCACGCAAACTAAAACAAAAATTTTCTGCTCTTTCATCTTTGAAGTAGCATTCAAGTACTTCAAATCAGAAAACCTGTAACTCAAATTAAAAAAAAAAAAATCTAAGTCAGATCAAGATCAGTGACTATCTAAAACTAGAATTTACAAATGATTTTTTTCTATATAAAAATATTCAGGTATATACGTATATATATTATGTATAATATATATTTCAGCAAACAAACAGCGTGGCCGACGATACAGAACAAAAGCCATTGGACTAAAAATAGACAATATATGAGAAAAAAAACTGGATGAGGAAAAACACTAATGGTATTTTCTCAGCATCCAAACAGCACTACCCTCACTCACTAGTGAAGAATAAGAAACGTCGAGGGAGAGAAGGAGAGAGTACCTAAAATTAAAAAGCAAGAGTAGATGAAGATCTGTAAGATCAGAAGCAGAGAGGAACCGACATTTATTGAGTAATGAGACAACAGGAGCTAGCTTATATATATTTTATTAAAAAAAACAAATGACATTGAAGAAACCGAAGACAGATCAAAGAAATTTGAAAACCAATCTGATTCGCTGGCGCACACAGCTGAACACGTTGTCATGTGACAGTATTATGTTATTTTGTTTATATATGAAAAGATAATAAAAGTGGGTTTAAAGTGAGGCCAATCATGATTCCACTTTAGCCTTACATTTGCAGAAAGAAAAATAAAAGCTGTGCAAAATTATTTATAGTGATTTGATTTAAGCAGTGGTGGAACTGGAAATAAAATTAATTAAAAAGATTTTGAGTAATAATCTAATGCATATTGAATATTCAGAGAGAGATTGAACGGAGGAAAGGAAACGACACTGGACACCCTGTCAAGGGAGAGAGAATTGAGAGAAGAGAACCCCTAAAATATTTTTATATTAACGTGCCAGTTCACTTCCCATATTATAATATCTTTCTGAATTTGGATAGATTTGACGAAATTTGAAATTTGATAAATATTCCCCTTGATTCTCATCATTTTGTCTAACTTAACATTTTATTTTTAAGGAAATTATTCAAATAATTCTTATTTTGTTAAATCCATCAAAATTTTATATGTTATCTATTATTTTATCTTCAAATTTATATTTTAAAAAATAATATATATAAATTTTTTTATAATATTATTTAATTTAAAAAAAAATTATAATTATATGTTTATGACAACAGAATTTTTTAAAATACAATCTATAAGTATTTAGATATACAACTCTTTTATGAGAGTTTATAGATCTCATATTTACACACACTAGATTTTATGAGCATCGACTTTAGTGACACGTAGCAATCAGATTATAAAAAGTCTCTAACATTCGTGAAATCAAAATATGATAGATTACTCATAAGCCCTACTTTGACACTCAGGTCAAAATATTATGAATACTATTAAACTCGAGAGAAATTACCATTAGAGGTGGGTAATTTCGGATTCGGGTCGGGTTCGAGAATTTCTGACCCCTACCCAAACTCGATCGGGACAGCAAAATGTGTTCGATTATGACACATTTTAGGTCGGGACGGGTAGGGTTGAGAAATTCTGATTTTTTTTTAAAAAAAATTGTTTCGAAATAACTTAATTTTGATTCGGCTTCGGGACAGTTCAGGTCGGGTTGGAAAATTTCAATTTTTTTTTAAAAAAAATTATTTTAAAACGATGTAGTTTTGATTCGAGTTCGGGACGGGTCAGATCGGGACAAGTCAGATAGGGTCGGGATGGGTTGGATCAGGTCGAGAAGAGTCGAAAATTCCCGTTTGGGTTTAAGAATTTCCCGAACCCGACCTGACCTGTTCGAGACAGAAAATTCTATCCTGAACGAGTCCCAAACCCATTCTCATTCCCGTCCAGACCCGAAATTTTGGGACGGGTTAAGTCGGGAGGGGTCGGATTCGGGAATAATGCTCACCCCTACTTACCATTGACAGCTTCATAGGATGTCTGTTGGCGTTCTCGTAAATTTGTTCAATATCCAATCCTAACTGAATACTTTCATGAATACGAGCTTAAAACTCATGGTCAGCTATGAACAATCATCTATACTCTATAAATATAAACACACACTGATCTATATAAAAATGATTCATCGACATCAATAAAAATAGATCAAGAATTTAGTGTTTAAGAATATACTTGTATAATGACATTTCTTAGTATCTATTGTAACTTTTTACAACTATGTCATTATAAGACTACTCTCATATCTTTATCCCATTATAGATAATGTTGTATTTCTTTAGATATCGCTGATCCTTATAACTTGTTAACTTTTAGTAGTGCTAACTCTTAGTATTTATAACTCTCAGTAATACTAACTCTTAGTACTGATCTAAACTCCTTTAGATCAGATCTGAACTTCTTCAAATCATACAATGTCTGTAACGTTACAAGCATTATACTATATACATATTTAATATTAACGATTATATTTAAAATATATATTATATAAATATTAATAATTAATATTTATATAATATTAAAATGACACGTAAATACTAACTCTAACAATACTAACATTTATTGAAAAAAAAAGTAAAATAATCGTTAAATACTATTTAATGACACTTCTATTAAAATTAACAAAAAATAATAATAAACAAAATGTTCCAATCACATGAGATAACACATACGGGATTAGATAAACATACGGGTTCAGAAGTTAAAAACCCTAAATTTGTTTTTAAGAATTTAAGAACCATTGGTTAAATATTTTATGTTAACAGCATAACAATAAACAATTAACAGTATATTAATTTTTTTATATTAGTGGAGATCTTGAGTTTAATATATATATATATATATATTTAAAATATTTTAATTAAAACAATAACAAAAATATGTTTATATCGTGTTTATAATATTACATCCCAAAAAAATAGCTCGTCTATTTTAATTAATGTGCTAAATGACATAATAGACATAAAATCACTAATATAAATATAATTGACAGCATAACTTATCACCTTATTTATCTCACAAATTGGAGCACATATAAATATAATCATTCTCTTATTTAATTTTCAAATAGCTAGTGTATTCATCCTTTTGTTCAGTTTTAGGACAAATAAATAAAATTTCTTTTCATAAGTTGAAGATTTGTTTAAGAATGTTATTGTGGTAGAAATCCGTTTATGGCAAATGAATTTATTTCTCTAATAAGATATCCTTAAAATACGCTTTTAGTAAAGTAATTAAACTATTTTGACTAAAAGTTATAAGTTACAACCAAATAATTAAGTGTTTATTTTGGTGGAATTCTCTATTGGCTAATTGTTTTTCTTAATCTTAAAAGAATTTATTTTTATTTATTTTTTAATAATGTTTGGATGCTAAGAACATTAAACAAAAATCGAATTGATTTAATTCAATTTGATTTTCAGCCGACGGACAACAGAATATTTTTATATTACCCTTGTTGGTTAGGTTCAACAAATAGACTTGCGCTGGTTTTTTTTTTTTTCTTTACAGATTTTGGTTTTGAATTACTTAAGTTTTGGGCTGAATTTGTCAATTGGGTAGCAATGTTTTGGTTTAAAATTACACCAAATAAATACGGTCTTTTGTCTTAAACATGTAATTGTAATTTTTTTTATTAAATTAATTAATTAATTTATATTTTTAATTAATTTATATTTATGATAAAATTATTTAATTTATTAGATTAAAATTAAAATTCAATGTTATACTTAAATAAATTAAATTTAAAATTTAATTATGCACAATTCAATTTCTAATTCCTTTAACTATATTCAAATGATAAATCTAATAATTCAATTTAGTAAAATAAAATTATAATTCAATTGTGACATAATCAATTAAAATTATAATTTAATTATGCAAAATTTATTTAAATTTTAATTGTGCAAGATTCAATTTCTATTTATTTATATTCATGGGATAAATTAAATAATTAAATTGAATAAACTGAAATTATATTTCAATTATACAAGAAATTAATTTCCATTACCTTATATTCATGTAATAAATCAAATAATTTAATTGTGATAAATCAAATTATTCAATTGAGTAAATTAAAATTAGAATTCATTTGTGCAAGATTCAATTCCAATTTATTCATATTCATGGGCTAAATTAAATATTTCAGTTGAGTAAATTGAATTATTTATATTCATGGGTTAAATTAAATAATTCAATTATATAAGGATTCAATTTCAGTTAATATATTTCATGTAATAAATCAAATAATTCAATTGAGAAATTGAAATTATAATTCAATTCTACAAGATTCAATTTCAATTAATTTATATTCATGGGATAAATTAAATAATTTAATTAAATAAATTAAAATTACAATTCAATTACATAAGGATTCAATTTTAATTAATTTATATTAATGTGATAAAGCAAACAATTCAATTGAAAAAATTAAAATTATAATTTAATTATGCAAGATTTAATAAAATTTTAATTGTACAAGATTCAATTAAATTTTAATTGTATCAAATTTAATATTAATTAATTAATATTTATGGGATAAAATAAATAATTTAATTAAGTAATTGAAATTATAATTCAATTGTGCAAGATAATTTCAATGTATAAGGATTCAATTTGAATTCATTTACATTCATGTAATAAATCAAATGCTCCCTCAGCTTAAAAAGATATATGGTAAAACGGTCAAACTCACAAGAGAGGATGCGTAATTGATTTGTGGCTCCTTAATCGGACTTTGAACAACTAAATAAGAATCAATTCAATTTTTCTAGCCCATCTAACCCCCACGACTCCCTTAACCTATCAGTTTAGTCACTTTCTTCACCCACCTTCCAAAGACCTGCTAACTATCAACTTTATAAAGTCACCTTTTCATTCGTTGAAATTATAATTCAACTGTACAAGATAATTTTAATTGTACAAAGATTCATTTTAAATTAATTTATATTAATAATAAAATTATTCAATTGAGTTTCATAAAATTAAAATTTAATGTTGTGATTTAAGTCTTTAATTAATTAATTTTATTCATGAAATAAATCATTTAATTGAGTTCTTAAAATAAAATTTAATGTTGCACTTCAATTAATTAATTTATATTTATGATAAAACTATTCAAAAGAACAAAATTCTTCTCAATTTTTAAGAATAAAATAATAGAGTTTAGTGCTTTGATTCTAATTTTATTGGGACTAAGACTATGCATCCTAAAGTAGTAGAAACGAATTTGATTAAAATAAAAATTAGTATATGATTTGTGATATTTTTGTTTCAATCCATTACGATCTAGATTTTAATGAAAGTGCAGCTCCTAGTCTTACATTTCTTTTAATTTTGTTTAAGAATTATTTAAAGGGAAAACAAATAAAAGAGGATTGAGATTGGGGCCTGAGAGGCTCAAATTCATAACCTCAAAGAAACTCAAAAGCCATGAGACCTACACGTTAGCCAAGGCAATTGTGTATTTTGACCCTTTTTTTTTTTTCTTTCTGTTATGAAAAGGATACTAGCCTCTAAAATTTCAAGTTTCAAGAAACTATTCTCTGCATTAGTAGATTTTTGCAAATTGAATTACTTAGTAGGGTTCAAAGATAAGAGATGGATGGCTTATTCTATACATGGTTTATCATGAATAGGAGAATAATCAACATTTTCCTCAAACAATAGAGATGTGTCTAGATATGTTTAAAAGTTATTTTTATCCTATTAAAAGTTCCTTTTAGTACTTTGTAGTGTGTATAAGGTGTTTTATTAAATGCTTATAAGAAAAAAAAGTACTTAGCAGTATGTTGTTTGATTAAATGCTTATAAGAAGTTTCACATAATATTTATTATGAGAAAAGAAAGAAAAGACAGAAAGCAGCGAAAATATTATTATTTTGTTATATTACAAATAATACAAAATAAGTCTTTATATAAATTTTAGGTTAAAATAAATAAAAAAATATAAATACATATAAGAAATCAAATATAATTTATTAATTATAAAATGTATATGATAGGGATTAATTGTCTTGATTTCATATATCTTTAATATACCCCCTCAAACTTAAGATGGTAGAAGCTTGACTTTAGGAAGGAAATAGATAATAAACGTTGAAAAGATCAACCACTGCAATTATAAACTCATTGATAGAGAAAATAAAAAATCAACCATTGCAAATACAAGTGTATTAAGAAGATCAACCACTTAGATTACAAACGCGTTAATAGAGAAAATAAGAAATTAGCTGTTACAAATACAAGTGCAAGTGCATTGAGAAGATCAACCATTGATAAATGGTTAATATTATAGAATAGGAAAACATAGGTAGCCTTCTATTTAGGATTAATAACCTTCTAATTAGGATTGATAGCATAAACAAAAAAACATAAATACATATAAGGAAATCAAATTTAACATATTAATTTACAAAAGATGCTTTTGATAATGTTGGTGTGAAAGATATAAGAACAATTTATTCATTTGTTTACATGTCTCTTTATTTTAAATTCTTTTTCTTCTTCTTTTTGTTATTAATTTGTCTCATTTTTACAAGATTTGGTTCTCTTACCTCATTTATTTAAGGAATCACAACTTGAAAAGAAGAACTAGAAGCTCTACTAAATGTTTTTTTTTTGCTTTTTTATTAGTTTAGTTAAAGGAATTCATCTTCAGATTGTTGGTCCATTAAAAAGGTATATGCATGTGATTGTGTACATGTTTAAAATTTTAAAATACATGTCCAACATACATTGTGCAGTGGAATAAAATAAAATAATCAACATATATACACTAAAATTGAATCAAAACAGTATAGGAATCGTATATATACCTTTGTAGACGATTCGGTAAAGATTGTTGAACTTTGAAGTTATTTGAGCTCACAATGAAGTCATCTCTTGAACAATTCTATACTCTAACATTTGGTGGAATTATAGTAGCTAGAATGATAGCCTTTGATGTATATTTCATGCAGGAATTAAACTTAGTTCAACACTTGAACTAGTTCATGCATTAAATACTTAAAGATTGAGTTAGGGACTAAAATGAAACTTAATCAAAGTTTCCATTTTCTCTCAAAATAGTTGCATGAATTTTTCATTCTCTAATCCATTTCTTTACATAAATGAACTCTTTCATTTGTTATAATAGACTAAGATACATCATGTGTACACATGCTTGACATGTGGACATATTTGACCATTCAAGCTAATGCATAAGTGACAAATGTTAATTATGTTATCCATGTAAACACTTTATATGAATAGCATTTGTCACATATAACTCTAGGCATGCTGCCATTTGTTACGCAAATAGCCATGCATGGATGCCATGTGTGCATTTTGCTTTTCATTCTCTCATCCATTTCTTTACATAAATGAACTCTTTCATTTGTTATAATAGATTAAGATACATCATGTGTACACATGTTTGACATGTGGACATATTTGACCATTCAAGTTAATGCATAAGTGACAAATGTTAATTATGTTATCCATGCAAACACTTTATATGAATAACATTTATTACATATAACTCTAGGCATGCTGCCATTTGTCACACAAATAGCCATGCATGGATGCCATGTGTGTATTTTGCTTTTCATTCTCTAATCCATTTCTTTACATAAATGGTTGCACGAATTTTTCATTCTCTAATCCATTTCTTTACATAAATGAACTCTTTCATTTGTTATAATAGATTAAGATACATCATGTATACACATGTTTGACATGTGGACATATTTGACCATTCAAGCTAATGTATAAGTGACAAATGTTAATTATGTTGTCCATGCAAACACTTTATATGAATAACATTTATCACATATAACTCTAGGCATACTGCCATTTGTCACACAAATAGCCATGCATGGATGTCATGTGTGCATTTTGCTTTTCCGTGCAAATATGACCTATTTGTAATATTTGTAAACTATGATTCACACTTTCTAAATAGGTCATAAAACTTATCTTGCTTTCTGAAACCTTTCCAGATTGATTCGTATGATCCGTTCTGTTACCCCAGTACCCAATGAGTACACTTAATATTGTGAGACTTTCTAGGTTCACACATGTTGGGTTTATGAAACACTTTCGCAAGTCCGTAAATGATGCCCCATACACACGTTATAGATATTACAAAATGGTGCATTGAACCATACAATTTAAGGCCAAACATATTCGTATAATTCTTTCATCACCTATATCCTTGAAACAATAGAGATATAGATCATCACCGTCAAATCTCTATATGCTCGACCGTGAACTTATCTCTAGATATGTATTTTTGTAAATAATATCTGCAAACTCATTTGCAATATTATTTAACCATATGAAAAACTCTTTTATGAGTTTTAAGCTTATGACCACAAGACTTCCTGAAATACAATCTCGGAGTATCAGGATATATAACTTACTCATATGAGCTAAAAATTTCAATATCTACGTATACTGGACTCTATAAGCATCGAACCATACCCAGCGACGCCCAGTGGTCAGACCAACAAAGGTCTTTAACATGCGTGAAATCAAAGTATGGTGAATCACTCATAAGTCCATCACGGTGCTCAGGTCAAATGATCACGAATGCTACTCAACTTAAGAAGACCCTCTATTGACGACTTTATAGGATGTCTATTGGAGTTTGTCATCAGTCTATTTAGTGTCTAGTCTTTACTGAATACATGCATGTCTATACAGACTTCTGCTAAGTCCATGGTCTGTTAAGACTAACCATCTGAACAATTTAAATATAGACATACACTGATCCGGAAGGAATACTGATTGACTCGTGTCGGTAACTAGGGATTAGGAACGATATTTTTTGAGAACATATTGTACAATGACATTTCTTAGCACCATTTGCAACTCTTTGCAACTACATCATTATTATAGTATTCTTAGCACTTTATTCTTATTTCAGACAAGGTTATAACTCTTTAGAATTGCTAACTTTAGAGTTAACCTAAACTCTTTTAAATCAGATCTAAACTCTTTTATATCTACAATGTCATAAAAGTTACAAGCTTCTTACCATATAATTGTTGGGGATCTAATACATATAGGTGTATACATGCGCAATTGGGTCTATTGTCTAAAATACGTATCATATACATATTAAATGCGACGGAAGCATTTAAAAATATAATAAACACAATAAATAAAATATATTAATCACATTAATATATTAGTAGTGTTAAGAACTCACCTGAACGTGTAATGTTATACATGCATTTCTTAGGAGTTTGCATGGAGACCAACTCTTGGGCAAGTCTAGTCACCAATACGATGAGCTAGAACAGCAGCCTCATATTCAGCACGTGATTAACTCTTAATCCCAAAATAGCCAATAGTGAATTTTTCTTCCTTTTCTCTAAAAGGATAAGGAAATAGAATATGAAGCAATTTACAATTGCTTCTAATGGCACCATAGAGAAAAATGAAACAATTTTATTTTTCCCTTTCTTTTTTTCTTTTCTTCTCTCGGTGCCTTTTTTTTTCTTTCTCTTTTGTTTCATTTCTTTTCCATTATTTTCTAATTCCCGTTGATCATAAAACACACACACTCCACACCCATTTTATACACATCTCTCTTTACATATCTAATATAATAAAATAATAATAATAATAATAATAATAGGTGCCAACTATTTGGCACCCAAAATAAAATAATATTAAATATATAATAATATATAATATAATATAATATAATATAATAATGAGATATTTTGATTATTTAACAATTAAATAATCAATCTGTGAAATAACCATTTTGCCTATCATAAATAGTTACCAATTATACCCCAAATCTCACAATTGGGTAAACTCAACCGAGGGTCCACAATACGCCACATGTCATTTTACAATTAGTAAATAATAATTATTAACTAATTGTTGTATTTAATACTTAAATACAGATACGCACATATTTTCGTGATAGTGCTAGATATTGCTAGATTAAACAATTTAATCTAGCATGCTGCCCCAATGCACAACGAGTATACTTCATATCGCTGGACTCCCTAGGTCCACGCTTAATTCGTCAAATGAAACTATTCTATGAGTCCGTGGGCAATGCTCTACACACACGTCATGGATATTACAAATCAACGCGTTGAACCATACAAGTTGAGGTTACAACGCATATGTATAGTCCTTCCGTCATGATATCTTGGATGTGCTGGGGATATAGTTTATCACCGCCAAATCCCTGTGTGTTCATCCATGTTTTATCTCCAGACTTGTATCTCACTGAACAATATGTGCAAACTCTTTTGCCATATTGTTCCACCCTGGCGGAACTCTTTTCCGAGATTTAATGCTTGTAGCCACAAGATTTTCTGAGATATAGTCTCGAAGCATCTGGATATCTAACTTTCTATGCAAGCTGACAGATCCTATATCTATACACACCGAACTCTATAAGCATCAGACCATACCCAGCAACACCCAACGGTCACATCATGAAAGGTCTGTGATATGCGTGGAACTAAAGTATGGTGGATCACTTACAAGCCCACTATGGCACTCAGGTTAAATGACCACGTATACTACTCAACTCAAGAGGACCCTCTGTTGATGGTTTACATAAGGTGTCTATCGGAGGCCCTCGTGAGTCTGTCCTATATCCAGTCCTAACTGGATACCCATATGTCAATACGAGCTCCAAACTTACAGTCAGCTAGGAATGACCATCTATATCCTATAGACATGACATATGCTGATCTATATTAAGATATTCACCGACAGACCAGCATCGACAGAAATAGATCAGGGATAATTATTTGAGAACATACTTGCGCAATTAGCATTTCCTGGCACCCGATTGTAATTATGCAGTTACTAGTATATTCCCAGAGGTATGTCCTATTACAGACAAGGCTCCAACTCTTGGATCTTCGTTGAATATTATAACAAGCTAACACTTAGCTATGCTAATATTTAGTATTTATATCTCTCAGCGTGGCTAACTATGAGCCCTTATCTAAACTCATTTAGATCTGATTTGAACTCCTTCAGATTATACAATGTCTGTAATGTTACGTGGTATAATACCATATAAATGAGTATTAGCGATTTAATGGGAACATACACTTGTATAAATACATTCAGGGACATATAAGCATCGACCTTAACAATAATTATATATTAACAATTATTATTAAAATATTTACTGTATATCAGAATGGCACATAAGCACCATCTCTAACACAGACTTCATACCTTTTGTATATCTTTAATAAACCATTTTTGCCTCGAAGGTGTAGTAGTAAGAAATAACAAATCAAAGTTAGCATTCATGTTTGTCATCCGGCTTAAAGATGTTATACCTAAATACACAACTCTTATACATTATCTCCAAAGACTGTCAATGGAAGATCATGTTCCTCACTCATAAGAATAACACCAATTGTAGCTAAAGGTTTCTTAATACATTTACAAGAGTATTTCCCTTCTTAAAGCACCCTCTAACAATGCTAAAGCAGTTTTGGATATGATTAGAGGATCATCATCAACATGTATTGTAAAGTCATAAATTTCTAAAATCGTCATCTTTCTATTCCTTTCTTGATAAAGTTAGACTCTTCTTTAATACCTAATTTGAAACTCACTCCTCCAAGCTAGTAGTAGTAGGCTTTTTCTTTACCTTTCCAACTTTCAAACCTTCATCATCATAATCATCACCATTGTCATACTCACCAAATTATAGCCCTTCTACTAGCTCATTAGGGCCAACATTATTAGCATTCCTATATTTGCTTCTAAAACATCTACCAATCTCTTCCAAGTTTACATCCATATTAAGATTCCTAAACCTAATTTTAGGCTATTTTAATCATTTCTTAATAAGCTCTCAAGCTTCCCTGACAAAAGACCATAGACACAATAAACTTAACGTTTAATTTCCCAACTAGCAACCTAGCATTTTTTTATGGAAAAGTTGCATAGGTGATTGATATTCTTTTATACAAAAAAAAAGGCTTTAGGAGTGTTTCTTATTCCACATTAGAAGTCGCCAAGCTAGTTTTATGTACGCAGTAAATCAACTTTAGTTTCCATAAAACTAAAATTATCTAAAAGCTAATGATTTAAACATCACTTACCAAAATAATTCCTGTGTCTTTCTATTGAAGTTGGTGCTTACGTGTCATTACAATTTTGTATGAATATTATTATCTAATATTTATATAATAAAAATTTCTTAATAAATTGTTAATAATTAATCATATGGTACCGAGTTTATTACTTTTTAGACATTATAGATTTAAAAGAGTTTAAGTCAGCATTAAGAGTAAGCAATTCTAAGGAGTTAGAATCTTGTTTGAAATAGAGACAAAGATTTGGGAATATATTAGTAATGACATAGTTGCAAGAAGTTGCAAATGGTGCTAATAAATGTCATTGCACAATAGCTTCTATAAAAACTATTGTTCCTAATCTATGGTTGCCGACACAAGTCGATTAGTATACCTTGTAGATCAATATATGTCTATATTTGAATATTCTATACTGTTAGTCTTAGCAGACCATGGATTTAGTAGAAGTTCAGTGAGGATTGGGTATTAAACATACTCACAAGAACCTTTAATAGACGTCCCATAGAGTTGTCACTAGAGGGTATTTTCGAGTTGAGTAGTATTAATGGTCCTTTGACTTGAGGATTATGGTGAGCTTGTGAGTAGGGTCTAATGCTTATAGAGTCTAGTATGCGTAGATATAGATTCTGTCAGCTCATATAGGTGAGTTATATATCTTGATGCTTCGAAAATTATATATCAGGAAGTCTTTTAGTTAAAAGTGAAAACCCCGAAAAATATTTTTTTCGTAAAGTTAAACAATATTACAAAGGAGTTTAAGATATTGTTTATGAAAATGCAAATATGAAGATAAGTTCATGGTCGAACATGTAGAGATTTGATAGGGTGATAATCTATATCTCTGCCCTTCCAAGATATTGGTGACGAAAAGATTATACGGATATGGTTAAACTGAGCTTGTATGGTTCAATGCACCATTTGTAATATTCATAATGTGTGTGGGAGGCATCATTATAGAATTACGGAAGAGTTCTATAAGATAAACAAGTGTGAATCTAAGGAGTCTCATAATATAAAGTGTACTTGTTAAGAAACTAGGGTAGCGAGCTGGGTTGAATGGTTAAATCAGAAAAAATTATGAAAAGCAGAAATTGTTTCAAGATCTCTCGAAAAATATATGTGTCAAAATTTAAATGTTAAACATATATTTTATTAGTTAAAGTAGTTAACAAGTGGAAATATAACATATATCAAATGGATATAATGCATGAATGACATATGTCATATACATAATAGGTGACAAATGGCAAGTGAAGTGTGACACTTGTCTTCATGTAGATTTACGGAAGAGTTCTATAAGACAAACAAGTGTGAACCTAAAGAGTCTCATAATATGAATTGTACTTGTTAAGAAACTAGGGTAGCGGATTGGGTTTAATAGTTAAATTAGAAAAAAGTAGGAAAAGCAAAAATTGTTTCAAGATCTCTCAAAAAACACATGTGTCAAGATTTAAGTGTTAAATATATATTTTATTAGTTAAAATAGTTAACAAGTGAAAATATAACATATATCAAATGGATATAATGCATGAAAGACAAGTGTCAAACATTCATTTGCAAGTATTTTAAACTTTGCAAATGTTGCAAAAAGGTCCCCATTTTGCCATATATAAGGAAAAGTTTGTAAAAGTTGTATTTTAACCTTTATGATACATTTTGACAAAATGAAAGAATCCAAATGCAAGTTTTGCATGAATTTTATCTTGCTAGAATTCAAGCTACTATTCTATCTTTGTAATTCAACTAGATCTTTACGGACTAGAATTGTTCAACAGATCACTTCAGAGGATTCAGATCAAATTCTTTACCAAATGGCTTCAAGGATAAGTTTTTAAAAGTTATTAGTGTAATAAGACTTAGATTTTAGTACGTGTTTATTTAATAGAAAATTAGAATTTTATTTTGCTATATAATTGTATGCATAACATGCATTTTGTAATTCAATGAACATTATTCACATGCATACACTTATATATAGCACCAATAATAGTATTAGAGTATGTTTATGCATTGTTCTAAGTAAATGGAGTTGTTTTATGGTGTTTGGGATGCGTAGGAACAAAAGGAATTACATTTTCAAGTATTGAAAGTACAAAACTAGGTCACTATTCGAATTGGCACTAGGGCGGTATGTGCATTTCTTTGCAATGTTTATAAAAATTGGATGAATACTACGACAATACATGGTCTAGTGCTGGGGTATTCTTATGTTGGCATTGCGGTGGTGGCTGTATAGTGCTGCAACGTTGAAGATATTGACCTTAGCACTACAACGGTGGGAACGTAGCGTTACAGTACTCCAAGCATACTTGGCTCTGCAGTGGTGACACCTTGGCGCTACAACATTAAAGGTACAGACCCTAACGCTGCAGTGGGTATGTCTGGCACTGCAGCGGTGAACCCATTTCACTTCATTTAACATTTTTAATGCATGTGATATTTATTTAATGTAATAATATAATTATTATATAATTATTTTATAAACTGTAATAATTTGTTTGCCGATGTTATCCAATTTTGCTAAAGCATAAGGGTAGTATCAATAATTTATATTTGATTATTGATAAGTTAATCTGGAACACACTTATTCAATATTGATAAAGCGTGAGGATAAGGCGTGTTATGATTCGAAGTAAAAGTTATCTACCTTTTGGATTTTACAAAGGTCAATATTACTAAAGCGTGAAGCTAGAGTAGAATGTCGATTGGATCTACTTCTCACTGTAAGGTTTAAAGAGTTTAAACTTTCATTTTTTTCATTTGAGAGATTAAAGGAAATATGTAAAGCAATAAGAAGATGTCTTTAGATTGAAAACATATACTATCTATATCCATGATTTAAAGCGTTTACTTTAATGATTAGAAATATTCTATTAGATATCTCATGTCTTATCTTATAGAGATAAAATAAGATGAGTATGAGCAATTCGTAAATACAAATATTAGATATATACCAATTGTAGGGTACCGAAAATTAATTTTGACTTACTTATGAATTTTAGAATTGTTCTAAATTTGAAATAGCTTGGATGTATCATTGATCAGAAAAATAAGAGGTATTTCTGATAATACTTCTTTAGAAGAGGTGAAAAATTATTGGGAATGGATAAATGATGATTTGAGAGAAATCGTATATCTTAGCCTCGATATCTATTGATATTCAATGAGAGCATATGAATATGGGTTGTGCAAGTAATATTATGCTCCATCTGAAAGAATTGTTTGATATATCCAAACTATAGGATGAGAATCAATACAAAGAAAAGTATTTCCATCTTGGTGAAGTTGGACACTATAAACATTATTGTCCAAAGTACCTTTTCATAGACAAGATAAACCCTTTAGATGTCTGTATACCAAACATTGACATTTCATTAACATTCATTGCTAATAGTAAGTGAGTATTAGATACCATCCGCCCGTCTCATATTTGTAATATATATTATATGATTTGAAGGATGCTAGAAAACTATGAAAAGAAGAAGTCACTACTAAAAAAATGGTCTTCATTAACACTTTTTTAAATGGTGTCAGTGAAGTCAGATGTCAGTGAATTACTGATTCTGTGGTATAAAAAATATGAAGTATCAGTAAATTGCTGATACCGTAGTATCAGAGATATTAAGTGTCAGTAAATTAATAATACCATAGTATCATAATTTTTTTTAAATATTATTTTATTAAAATAATTTAAAATAAAAAAGTAATATAACGCAGAAAAACAACGTCATTTTAGGCGTTATTAATAAATAAAAAAAAGAATAGTTGGATTTGATTTCCATTTAATTGATTTATTCGATTTTATTTTTTTATTTTGATATTTTTCTTCCACTATAATTATAATTATAATTAAAAAGTGAATTAAATTTAGTTGGTTTTGATTTTATGCCTATTTAATTAGTTGATTTGATTCTATTTTTCTAGTTTTTAATTTTTTTTTATAACCACCACTTATTACAATTAGAATTAAAATTTTTTATAAATTTAATTGAATTTGATTTTATAATAATAATAAAATTAAAATTTGAATTATAGGTACATTCTTTAATTAAGTGAAGAAATCAATTTTAGTCCACTACATGTCAATTGTTTATTCGGTATTACATTATTTTATGATAGCATTAATAACTAATGTGTGTGTATATATATATATGTCAATCACTTCAAAACTCCATTTTTTTCTTCGTTTACTTTTTTTTAATTTTGTCTTTCATCTCTCTCAAAATTCTTTCACTTTCATGTGACTCTCTCAAAAGTCTCATTTCATCTCCACAGCTATTTGATTTTCTCACTATTCCAACACTACAACTAATAAAAAAAAAATCGTGATAATAAATTTGTGATAAAATTATAATATTTTTAGAAATTTGTGATATATTTTATTATAAATTTTTCGCTATCAGTAATTTATAATAAATTCTATCACAATCAAAAAAAATATTTTTTATTACAAAATTGTGATAAATTGTATCACAAAATTGTGTAAAAATATTAGTGATAAAAATTTTATAGAGTAAGCTGACGATAAGTAATAATGAGTAAAACGACGTTGTTTTTGGTATTATTTTTTTTATATTTTTCAATATATATTAAACGAGTGCCACATAATATTATTTTAAATATTTAAATAGCATCGTGTAATAATGAATGGTCCTAAACCAAATTGAAAATTTAATCTTCATTGAAAGAAGGTGTGGGTTTTGCTTTATTTTTTCAAGTTATCATCAGCCTTCAACGCTTTAGTTTCAAAGAAAGAAAAACACATTCAATGCTTCACTCTTTTCTTAAATCCACCGCTTTCTTACTCTAGGGAATGTATAGGTGAACTAAATCATTCAAAAAATCTTTTGAGCCTTATGAAATTTTCATTCTCTCACACACGTCGTCTTTGTAAATCTAATTTCTAGGGTTTATGTCATATATCCGTAAAGCTCAAACATCTATGTAACCAAATTCAATTACTTTTCAATTAAGCTTACTTATTAAAAATTTAATCTTCATTGAAAGAGGGTGTAGGTTTTGCTTTATTTTTTCAAGTTATCATCATCCTTCAATGCTTCAGTTTCAAAGAATGAAAAACACATTCAACGCTTCGCTCTTCTCTAAAATCCACCGCTTTCTTACTCTAGAGAATGTATAGGTGAATCAAATCATTCAAAAAATCTTTCGAGCCTTATGAAAATTTTCATTGTGTAAATATGTTCTCAAAATTAAATGTTCCTGATCTATTTTTATCGATGCTGAGTTTATTGAATAGAACCGATTTATTGATCAGTATATGTCCATATTTGGATAGTTCAGATGGTTTATCTTAGCAAACCATGAGTTTAGTGAAGCTCATATAGATATACATGTATTTAATAAGGACTGGATACTGAACTAGACTCAATGAAGACCTCCAATAGATTTCTCATAAATTTGTCAGTGGAAGGTCTTCTCGAGTTGAGTAGTATTCGTGGTCTCTAGGCCTGAGCACCATGGTAGGCTTATGAGTGATCCACCATACTTAGGTTCCACACATGTCGGAGACCTTTCATGGTCTGACCGCTGGGTGTCGCTGGGTATGGTCCAATGCTTATAGAGTCCGGTGTGTGTAGATATGAGATCCGTCAGCTCATATGGGTGAGTTAAATATCCAGATGCTCTAAGATTGTATTCTAGGAAGTCTTATGGCCATAAGCATTTAACTCGAGAAATAGTTTCCTATGGAGTAAATAACATTGCAAATGAATTTGCATATATTATTTATTGGAATACGAATCAAAAGAGATAAGTTTATGGTTGAGTAATAGGGGACTTGACGCTATTGATCTATGTCTCCACTCTTCCAGGATATTAATGATGGAGGGATTGTACGAATATGGATTAACCTCAACTTGTATAGTTTAACTCGCTATTTTGTATTATCCATAATGTATGTGTGTGGGGCATCAGTTATGGACTTACAGAAATGTTCCGTGAGAAAAAATGGGTATAGGCCTAGGGAGTTTCACTATATGAAGTGTACGCGTTGAGCACGTGGGTAGTGCACCGAATCAAATTATTCGATCTGGGAAGTTTTAGAATATATGAATTTATTTAGAGTTTCTTGGGGAGTAGCTAAAGTTTAATTGTTAAACTTAAAATTGTGCCAAGCGAAACTTGACACTTTTATCTACTTAGTGTATGTCTTAAATTGTGCCAATAATTTGTATGGGTACTAAATTGGGCATTGGTAGAGATAGCTACTATTTAAATAAAATAATTTTATTTTTTAAATTAAATTAATTATTTAGTTATTTACTTTAGAGTTTCTCGGGGGTAGTTAAGATTTAATTGTTAAATCTAAAATTGCGTCAAGTGAGACTTGACATTTTTATCTACTTAATATATATTTTAAATTATGCAAATAATTTATATAGGTACTAATTTGAGTATTTGTAAATAAAAATTTTAATAAATTAAATTGACAAAAATGGTGTAATTGGTATTTTGCTTATAATATTTTTGAAAGCAAAACAATCTCAACGCAAATGTAATGTATTCATTTCAATTGGTGGCAGTATATTACAAGACAAAATAAGGGTTTTATTTTGTCATGCTTTATTTAGCATGAGTTGCCTTACATTTATTAAATTGAATAAATTTATGCTATCAATATAGATTACATTCAACCACCTATTGAGTTAGTTGACACTAAATTTTTTGTAAAGCATGAAATGACAATATGAAATACCTTGTCATGTTTATTCTTGATGGCCATTAATTGAAGTTTTATTGGTATAAATGGTGGCAGATATTACTATATATAGTAGCCTTATTTAATTTGAAAGGTGAGAAAATGAAATGGTGATTTTATTGTTTATGAGCCAAATTTATTTGTTAAATAAATAAGTGCATTATAAGCAAAACTTATAAAGAGTAAATCCGAGAGATACAAGTAATAGTTGCTTTAAATAAATATTTCGAAAAGGAAAGCTATCATTTTAGTTTGAGAAAGTCCACAACGTCCTCAACTAAATTTGTTTAAAGTACGCTTCGAGGGTGAGTCCTAATCTCATTAGTGAAATGAGATTATTTTAATGTGTATTATATTAATTCCGCTGCGTAATATGTTACATTTTAAATTGTTTAAAATATACACATTCACCTATAGCACGGTACAAACGCACACAGCACCAACACTAATGAGATATACATTAGGGGCTAAGTAGTGCCACTCATTTGACATTTTCATTCTTTCTCATCTACCAATCAAGCATGGACTTATATTAGGCTACAAAAAATTTCAACTGGTCCATTTAACACATTTAATTATAAATGATTACCTTCTTTTAATTATAAATAATTAAATAAATTATTTATAAGTTTTTGTTTGCATGTATACCTATATATTATGATAGCTAGTTTTTCTAGTGAAACTAATATGATCATTGACACCTTAACTGTTAACTTAGATTCAAAGGAGTTCTCTTTCACTTAGCAAATATGTTATGTCTAATTTTTTTTTAACTTGAATATGTCAAAAAATTTAACTTTTTTGTTCTGACAAATGATTCCAGTGGTGGAAACAAACTTTTTTGTAGTTGAATACTGGAATGATTTTTTTGTTTTCTTCATTTGTGTGGAGTCTTTGACAAAATTTTCTTGTACATACAAATACCAACATGTTTTCTTTATATTATTCTCTGTTTCATTTTCAAGATTTTGAACAAGCTAACCTCCAAAGAAATCTAAGTGGTTTAGTAAGAACTTCTTGAATTTTTTGTCCCGATCATATAATGCTTAGTCAATAGATGAATGTGATTAATTACTGCATCTGATTAATTGCTTACAATAAATAGCTGACATTGATACACTTAAGTAAGTGTAAATAATGCAACCTATTGATGTATAATAATGTATTTATTTTGTTAAAACAAGAATGTTATGTTTCCTTATTTCAGGATGGTGTTGCAATGTGGTGCATTGATTTTAAGAAATTTCAATGAGGAGTATCAATTTGTTATAAAAGTTAATTTGTAGAATATTTATTGTTAGTTAAATTATTAAGTTTACTAGCAGATTTATTTGAGGATTGGCAGTGAATTGTTTATGTGGTAGATATTTATGTAATGGAACAAGAGAAGAGAAAGTGAGAAATAAAGATTAAAAGACATGGCAGGAGCGACGTTTGTAGATGAAAGCGTCGTAAACAGGGGTAATCTTTATGAGTACTAGATGATAAGGTATTTCATCATCTTCATTTATTTATTTATTTTACAACAGTTTTTATAATTAATGTTTCTAGTTAGGTATTGAGGAAAAATATTACCAGATATTACACACATTTTACAACAGTATTCATAGTTAATGTTTTAGGCTAAATGAGGTTGTTTTTAAAGCTGTTTTGGGGGTTGTTTATTGGGCTATGAGGCAGTTTTTTAGGTTCTTTTGGTGCTATTTCTGGGGCTAATATGGAGCCCTTTTTAGCATTTGCATATTCTCTAAGCTTTTATGCTATCTAGTGCAACAACTAACCGTATCTTGCTTTTTTTTTTTCTCTAACCTAGTTTAGATGTAATTTTTATTCTTGTATTGTCATTGCTATATCTTATAAGTATATTGTTCAAGTGTTTTTTTATATATATTTACTCATGTATTTTTATTTACTTTGATAGAGGAGATCATGGATTATTTTGCTCAATGACCGCTAAGTTATGGGTGGATTGCTTCAACTCTTTTGATGGATTGCTGGTTTGTACAAGTCTAATGTGGCAGCTATGTGTTTAACTAAACTTCAAACACTTGGATATTTTAGACTAAGTTTGGGATGTTTGTAAATTTATGAAACTAAGTTGAATGTACTTTTGTGATATTTTGATTATAGTGGGTATAAGATGATGTTTGATACTACTTAACAATTTGGAATATATTTAAATGTTATGAAATTTAAGTTTAAATATATATTAAATATTCTGGTCCAATAATTTTAATTTTAAATTATTAAAAAGCTAATTTAATTAAATTGCCATAAATGAACGGTAAATACTATTGATACTATGGTGTCAATGATTTTTTAATTCCATAGTGTTAGTAATTTTTTGATACCATAGTGTCAGAGATTCACTGATACTATAGTGTCAGAGATTCATTGATACTATGGTAACAAGAATTCTCTGATATTATGGTGTTAGTGATTCTTTGATACTATGGTGTTAGTGATTCTTTGATACCATGGTATTAGAGATTCATTAACACCATAAATGGTGTCAGTACTTTTTTGGCTCAAGCAACCTTAACACTATAAAACAGTGTTAGTAACGTCAGTAAAGGCTATTTTTGTAGTAGTGTGTACAACTTCGCAGAGGAAATGAAGATTTCAAAACAATAACGCTGTTAATACTTTTAAGTTACTTCTTTCTTCTGGCAGAAACATTAAGTTGTATATCTATTATTTTATGCTAAATATTATCAGATAGATAATATCCCTTCATATGTTAGACATTGAAGGATATCATGTATATAGAAGAAATTGTTCCTTATGTTTATATAATGTTAATAATGTATCGTTAGCTGAGTGTCAGTTGATGAATGACCATTATATTTTAGATACAATAAGAAATGTGTTGAATGCACAAGTGAACACAAGAAGTAGTTCAGGAACTTTGAATAATATAAAATTGTGGCATATGAGATTAAATCATATAGGCGTAAGATGCCTAACCTGTCTAAATAGGAATGGTTAGGTACCTGTTCCTTCCATAGAACTTTATCCAAATAGTGAATCTTGTATTAAAGGAAAGTTGATAAAATCTCATTTTATTGGTGTTGGACACCGAGCCACTAATTTATTGAAATTAGTATATAGTGATGCATGTGGTCCAATGAATCATACTACTATTGGTGAGTTTCCCTACTTCATTATCTTTATCGTTGATTTTTCATGATAGGAACACATGTTTATAATGAAAAACAAGTCAAAAATATTTGAAGTGTTCAAAGATTTTTGGGCTGAGGTAGAGAAACAAATCGATATTTATATCAAATGCATTCGATCAGATTAAGGTGATAGATACATGAGTAGTGAATTCATGAATTATTTGAAGGATAATGAGATTTTTTTTCTCAATATAGTCAACCAAGTGCTCTTCAACACAATGATGTTTTAGAGAAAGAATTAAAATTTATTAGATATTATCCAATCGACGATGAGTTTTGCTAATTTTTTAGAATATTTATAGGGTTTTACTCTAGAATCTGTTGTTCACTTGTTGAACAGAGTTTCATCGAAAGTTATTTTTATTACTCCGTATGAGATATGGATAGGTAAGAAATCGAGTCTTAAGTTTGTTAAGATTTAAGACTGTTCTGTTTACATAAAAGTTACGCAACAAAATAAACTTGCACCCAAAGGATACAAATATCGATTTATTGGATATCACAATTACTCTGTGGAATATTAGTTCTATAATCCAGAGGAACGAAATGTATTGATTACTCGTAATGCCACATTTCTATAGAAATAGTTTCTCATGGATTGTGAGAGTTGTAGAAGAATTAAACTTGATGAAATCAATCCGAAAATTTATGAACTGACAATAGAACCTCAAGCTCAATTGAGTAAGATACCTTTGACATACCCTTCCCTGTAGGTCGAAAAGGATCTTAAGGCTACTTGTTAGGTATGGTATGATTTTTGAAGTTGCCCTTGACAATTTCTTAAGTTGAAGAAAGTGATCCTATAACCTATTTTATAAGTATTTATTTGATTAAATTATAGTTGGGAATTGTCTAAATTACAGGAGAAACTTTAATACATTTTTATAGAATTCATATTATTTAAGATGATATTAATTTTTATAAGAGAAGAAAATTAAGAATTATCTCAAGTTTTTTTAAGCTTTTGAGGCGGATCAATAACTTCTTTCCTTTTCAAGGTAAGGTTTCATTCATTAAACCATTTGTTAGGCAAGGCTTTATTGTTACACTATCTGGAATATCATATTTCTTTTTCATCAAATAACTTGCTTGCCACAATTTTTCAACTGTTATATCGTTTCGTTTCTTGGTTGTAATTCTTTCCTCCAGTTTGGATATTAGTTTTGAGTTTGAGGCATCAATTTTTCCAAGTCTTCAAATGCTAAGGGTTTATAGCGAAGATTGTATGGAAAGATGAGAAAACCAATAAGTAATTTACTTTGAGCATCAATATTGCTAGAGAGACAAAGGAAAGAACACATGAAAAAAGCATTTTACTATGATATAATTGCCCTTTTTTACTTTTTATAAACTTTTATTCCCTTTAGATTTCGGCTTGCAATGCCCAAGGGTCTTTAGTCTATAAAGTACAAGGACCTCTGCCACTAAAGTCTAAAGAGGACCTTAACCTGCTGGATCAGAAAAGAAAGGTATCGACCCACAAAAAGTCCTTGAACTAAAGGTACCTTCTCCAAGCTAGTTAGAACAATAGTTGAAGCTTGACTATTTTGTTCGGTCAAACTCCGAAGGAGAAAAGACATATTCACACCCTTAAAGCTAGATAGAATGATGTTCAAAATCTAGCTACTCTATTTTGTCAAACTCCCAAAGAAGAACTACGCTCTCGTTAAGCTAATCAAAGCAAGTGGTCGAAGCTTGGCTACCTTGCTCGGCTAGACTCACCACCTCTAAAGCTAGTTAAAACGATGGTCAAATACTGACCACCTTGTTTGACCAAGCTCTAAATGAGAAAAAAAATAACCTTTGCTTGTATCAAGTAAGGGAAGGTTAGAATACGACCACTTTGAAAGATTAAAAGAAGTTCTTAAAAAAGACTTAACTTATAAGAGAAGTAGAGAGTTGTGAATAAAGTTAAGTTTGTCAAGAAAAAAATCTCTAAAATCAATGAACATTTCTAAAAATATAATATAAACCTATTATGGCAAGTAAGATTTAGTGCAATTTCAGGAAAACTCTGATAAGTAATCCTAAAAGGGATATGTCTATGAGATTTTCATATTAAAAAGAATTCTAAGAGTACGGTAAAGCCTATATCTCTACCATATAAATAGATGAGAAATATAGCATAAGAGATCATATAAATATACACACACACCTCCTAGAGATATAGAGAGAATACGTCAAAAAACATATTAAAAGCTCATTATGAAAGAGCCATTCGATTCTTTCTTTTATTTTGCCTTATTTTTCTCTTTTTTTTTGAATACTTGCTAACTTAAACATCAATGTGCCTACACCTAAAAACTTTTGATGTAGCCTTAAATCTTCTCTGGTTGATGTATTTGTGCCAAACGCTTTATTCATAGGGGAAAAAGCATTCCTTCAATCCAATTTATAATCACCTCATTTTTTTGTCTAAGTTAAGCTTCCTTAGAAAAAACAAGTTCAACTTGTTGACTCTCGAGATATCAAATTTTGGGTCAACAGTTTGGTGCTATCTGTGGAAAGAAAATATAAAGCAATTAAAGCTAGAAGAAGAGTATAAAGGATGCACCACCAAAAACTATTACCACTCATTTTATGCCCATACAAAATAGTGAGTAAATCCCATTACCCGACAAGAATCTTGGTTTACAGAATCTCACTGTAGTAATATACTGTAACAAAGTTGATATTTTTGCCTTGTTTCTTTAGAATTTCATTCCAAATAGTTCTGTTAACTTTAAACCTACAAAATAACATTAACACACATAAAAAGCCAAATATTCATGCTTAAAATAAGCAAACATCAAGTTATGAGAGATACAATATGATTTATAAAATGCACTTATCAAAAGGTCCTTATAAAATACTTAAATAAGTTCGACCAGGTGCATATAATTTCAAGCACATTGATGGAAAGGTTGTTAGAAAACCATGGAATGCTGAACTCTTGAAAAAAAATATTTATAGTTACTTTGTTGTATTATTAGAATAAATCTATTAATAAAAGTTCTGTTTTTCCTTCAACATTTATATTAGAAAAGTACATTTTCATGAGTTAAAGAATACTCTCTGAAAAACGAAAAGCGAGACAATAATAGAATATAAAAAAGTTTTTTCTCTTTTAATAGAAAAAAGTTCTTGGCAACATTTTCAAAAAGGAGGGTCTTGATTATCAAGAGTATGCAAGGTATAATCCATCCACTAGAGATCAATCTAGTGCTCATATAAAAAAAAATTAATGCTATTCTTGAACCCTTTTATAATGCTAAAAGCCAAAGAATGCTCCCTAATAGCAATAACTGATTCTTAACAACCTGATCAACATGTGTCTTGACCTCTTCAACATGAGCACGCATACGAGCAAATTCCTCTTTAAATGCATTTGCCACCTCTTTCCAAGACTTTACTTGGCCCTCAAAGTGTTTGTTCTGTCTTTCTAGCTACAAGACCTTGCTTTCAACTAATGTAACATCTCTAATAACTTCAACATGATAAGCTTTGCCCTCGAACTTTGAAACGCTCTTCTCAGCCGTTACTTTAGTAGACATGTCATATAGCTTCTCTTCCAAGGACTTTATCTCACTATCCCTAAGCCGAATTTTCTTCTTAGCCTTAGCCAACTTCTTTTTTAGGTCTAAAGCCTTTAGACCTTTAAGGATTGACTTAAGAAATGCTCTATAATATAGCGATAAGCTATATACATTCCCTACTGTTTTTTCTGTTAACGTGTTTTTGAGTGTATGCATATGATTGTGTACATATTGAAAAACTTAAATATATGTCTCACATATACAATTTGCAGCGGAATTAAATATATAATCAACATGTACACATGTAAACTGAATTATAAACAAGTTAAGATTACCAAAACATACATTTGAGGAATTTCGGTGAAGATTTCAAATTTTGAAGCTCATCAAGAAGTATACTCTTGAACAATTTTAGTCCACAACAAACCAGTATGATTGTGGAGTTAGAATGGTAACTTTGATTAATTTTCAATAGCATATGTTCAAACTCTTTCAACACATACATATTTTTTTTCAAGAAAATAGATTGTTTATGCAACACTTGCATAGCACATTTGAAACTATTTTTCATTGAAGCATATTTTTATTAAAAAAAAAACATTTTTGCTTCTCAATTTTCTTGCTTTTTTTTAGCATGGCTGGATGATAGAAATTGAGAGAGAATTGATCAATTCATCTCTATTTTAATGGTTAAACTACTTTTATTTTATTTTTTGTTTTGTTTCTCTACCAAAAAATAATAAATAGCCTACCTTTTAATTTTGTTAGCCACTAATGTTTTTTTTAACTAATGCTTATCCATTAAATAAATTTATAGCACTATTAATTAACACAAATAAAATTAAAAATGATATCTTCATTTTCTTTTATTATTGTGCTAGTGTAATTTAATTACCCACTTAACAAAAATTAAAATATTTTTAATTTTTATAAGTTTTTTAAACTTTACTTCAATGGTGTTCCATCATTCATAATATTATACTATTATTAATAGGTCATAATAATAATTGTTTGTACCCCCATTGAAATTTATAATAATAATAATTATATATAATTATTTATTTAAAACAATTTTGAATAATTATTTTACCTTACTTATTTTTACTAGCAAGGTTAATAGGTCGATTTAAGGTAAAAATAATTTATGGACCAAATTATGCCACTTGTCAACATCCCATTAGTTAACAATTTTTGTCAACTAATTATATAATGTACTTAACAATTACGTCTTGACAAATGCACATCCCAATGGATCTTTAAACAAATATTTGGTTTGCTAGAATTTTCTAGATCAAATTATTGAATCCAGTCTGCTACCCTAGTGCGCAACGAGTATACTTCATATTATGAGACTCTCTAGGTCCACGCCTAATTTTTCATATGGAACTCCTCTATATGTTTGTGAACGATGCCCTACAAACACGTTACGAATATTATAAAGTAGCACGTTATACTATACAAGTTGAGGTTATAGCATATACGTATAATCCCTCTGTTATTGATATTCTGGAAGAGCAGAGATATAGATCATCATCATCAAATCTCTATTTACCCAACCTTGAATTTATCTCCAAATTTGTATTTCCATAAACAATATCCACAAATACTTTTACGATATTGTTTAGCCCTATAGAAATTATTCTCAGGGTTTATACTTGCGGCCATAAGTTTTTCTAAAATATAATCTTTGAGTATCAAGATATACAACTCACTTATATGAGCTGACGAATCCCATATCTACACACACCGGACTCCATGAGCATCAGACCATACCCAACAACACCTAGTGGTCAGATTATAAAAGGTTTCTGACATGTGTGGAACCAAAGTATGGTGAATCACTCACAAGCTTAATGTGGCACTCAGGTCAAAGGATCACGAATACTACTCAACTCGAAAGACCTTTCATTGATAGCTTTATGAGATGTCTATTGGAGGTCTTCATGAGTCTATTCAATACCCAGTTCTCATTGAATACCTGTATCTCTATATGAGCTTTCGCTAAACTTATGATTTGGTAAGACTAATCATTTAGACTATACAGATATATACATATACTAATCTATATTATTGGATTTCACCGATAGACCTACATTGATGAAATTAGATTAAGAACATAGTGTTTGAGAACATACTTACATAATGACATTTTCTAGAATCATCTGCAACTCTTTGCAGCTATGTTATTACTAATATATTATCAGGCCTTTGTCCCATTTTAAACAAAACTTTAACTTCTTAGATATTTGCTAACTCTTATAATCTGCTAACTCTTATCACTGCTAACTCTTAACACTTATAACTTTTAGCATTGTTAACTCTTAGCACTTATCTAAACTCCTTTCGACCAGATCTGAACTGCTTTAGATCATACAATGTCTGATATGTTACATGCATATTACTATTTAATAATTAATAATATTAACGATTTTATTAAAAATGATAATTGTATAAATATTATAGTTAAATATTTATATATAATGGGATAATATGTAAGCACAAATCCAAATATTTTCTCACTAAGGAGACTTCCTCACCTACTTAGTTTAGCCTTAATCATCACTCTCACTTGAACCTTCAAGCCACGAGGATTAAATTGATATGGAGTAGATATAATTCCTAACAAAGAAACCATACTAGTCATACAAAAACTACCAATGAATGATCAAGAATTGTCACAAGAATACAAAAGGTCTCTACCATTTAGATAAGAGGAATTTGAGAAGGAATGAGCTAATACAACCCTAAAAGAAATCCAATAAAACACCCTTGAACCAAAAGAGGAAGTACACAAAGTCAGTTATGAAAATGTTACTTGCACTAAAAGTCACGCTAAGAGGAAGAAAATTAAAAGAAAAGAAAAAGAAAGATGTATTGCTTTTTCTCTAAAAAAAGAGCAAATAAAAAGAAAATTTATGAAAAGTTTTATTGCTATCTCTAATAAAAAGAAGATTCCTAGGCTTTTAAAGCCTAGTCGTATATTAGATCCAATGGTTTAATCTTGCCTAAAAATACTTTCCTATGTTAAGAGAGAAAATAACTACTAACTGCCAGAAGCCTCAAAAGATTCTAAAAGGCCACATCCATAAGGCCACCTCACGAAGATGTAATTAATGGAAAAATGCCTAAAGCACAAAGAAGAGCACATTAAATGGGAAATAAACCAATGATAGAACCTAATGGACCTACCACAAAGGCTTATTGACACAATAAAGCATTTGAAAATAAATTCCTTAAGAACAAGAGATGTATAAGGAACAAAACAAGTCGTTGACCATACCAAAATGATCACCCTTTAAAAAAAAAAAAACACTTATGGTTATAACCATCTTGCTCAAAAGGACCTTGTGGTCGTTCTCAAGACTAATTCCCAATAATATCTAAAAATTAAAGCACGAATCCAAGACTTAAAACTATTCAGCATACTTAAGCAAGATAACAAGTAGTAAAAGATCAATGAAAATGTATGATGAATAATATAGTCGAACTCAAAGAAAAAATATCAAAACATAAAAAAAGATTCTTTCATTCACTAAACAAGAAGTTCACTATAATTTTCGAGGATAAACCCAAAAAAAAAAGGACAAAAAACCTTTACGTAGCAGGGGATCATTTTTAGTAGCAGCTAAGATGGAGGCAAGAGCATCATTAACACTAGGAGCATCCTAAGGAGATGAGTAGAATCATTAAAAGCCATAACTTCTTCATTAGCTACTTATGGAGTAAAAAATAGCTCATCTACCTAAAGAGGTCTAACCTAACATAACAGCTCTTGAAAAGCATCCACCAACTGGATCAAAGCCTCAGATACCTTTTTAGTAACAAAAAGTCTCAAGAACTTGAGCTTTTTTTGTAATTCCTTGTTAACCTATTGAAGAGAAGGGCTTTCCCTTTGAAGGACCTTCACCTACCTTTCGAGCTATTTAATCCAAGACTTCAGTATAATAATTTTGCTTTTAGTTAGGGTAACTTTAGCTTTAATTGCCTCTACCTCGGCCTCTGCTTTCTCCTCTACATGCTTTAACTTGGCAAGAAAAAGTTGAGCTCACGTTTGAATGATCCTATCTTTTTATTGGTTTCTTTTAAAGCTTCATTGGCTTAGTAGCTTCAGACTCAGCATTTGCCTATCTATGAATGTCAATCACGCTTTGTAGGAAGCATCACAATAATTAGTGAGGGTGACCATTTATTATAAAAAAAAACACAAAAAGAGGTTAGCAAAGAACTAATAAACTAATCACAGAAGACAAAAAAGCTCAAAAGCAGAGGACTACCTCGAAGCACCCAAACCCATGGGTGATGATTTAAGACGCATTGTAAGTTAGCAAAGGGGCAGCACACTCCTTAGTCATTGCTTGTTCTACCTCTTTGATAAATAAGAGCATGTATTCTTACCTCATTATTTTTTAAGGGAAGGCTAGAATAATTCCAAATATCTGGTCCATGACTCGACCAAGGGTTTACGATCGAAGACTTACTTGAGGCTGTTGCAACAAAACCTCTTTTATTAGTTTGGGGAGGAGGAAGAGGAGGAATATCCATACTAGAAAGAGGAAGAAGAGTGTTCGCACTCAAAAGCGGGGAACCACCAAGAGCAAGAGTTGAAACATAGAGGACTCCCCCCTATTAAAGCTGGTTTCATACGGAGTAAATTAAAAATAAGCCTCTACTTCTTCTTCTTTGTAGGGCTCAGGTTGGTATCAAAAAGAGACCTTTTCTTGTCCTTCTTTATGGTCATAAATAAGAGAAAGAAAAAACCAATCATTCACTAAGATAATTAAAGAAAACCATCAGAAGCAATAAAAAGAAAAATTACCTTCTATTTCAATTCGACCCTTTTCCTACTTATAAAGTTTGGGCTTTAAAGACTAAAAAGCAGTTACAAGAGAAAATGAACATATTAGTAAGTAAAGCAATGTGGAATGAATCTACCTACTCAACAGATAAAATAGAAAGGTATCATTTTTTAACAAAAGTAGGAAGACATGATAGAGGACCACAAGGACCCTCATAGACTTGCTCTCAGTCTCTTTCAACAAATAACCAGAGGTGCTTTCACCTAGTATTCCTCAAGGGTAAGTCATTTGCCGGAGCAACTCACTTCTTTTTGTCATAAACAGTGAAGTAGTAAGAACTTTTATATTGACCGAAATTTGCCCTAATTTGACAAAATCTTTAGAGCTCAAGGAAATAAAGACCTTTGAATTTAGCCTTGCTTCATATGACATATAACCCTACTAGAAATCTCAAACCATTCAAGTTTAACTGGTACATGGCTAGGTTCAAGTGAGATAGCAAGTCCATAAAATATAATTGAAGCAGAAATCTCAACCTAAACTCAAAAAATAAATGAGAATTTCTTTTTGGTGACACACTTGTATACTCATCCTCATGAAGGACTCTTAAGATGATAGAGTCATAAATTTCTAATCTCTTCCTTAACTTTGCAATAATCTTATCGTTCTCACCAGAAGGATGGTTGGGAGGACAATGCAGCTCAAAAGGAGCATTCTTATTACTCTAAACAATAGATTTTTCTTCTTCTTCAATCTACTAGATTAATAGATTACTCTTACATGCTCTTAAGCAATTATTGATAATATCTTATTACTAGAAGTCTACTTAGAATCATCAAGATTATTCATTTTCATAGCATTTCATGATTAAGTAGGGCTGTGAGTGTGGATTATCTTAGGGTGCATACATGTGGAATTAAGTTCATCATTACAAAACATACATCATATACATATTTATGCGCAGCAGAAGTTCGAAAATCTAATTTCCTAAATGATAAACACAATAAATTTTTTATGTTATCTTCTAAATAAAATTATAAGGGTATATAGAGAATTATCTTACAAGCCTTTTGTATTTGATTGAACCGGAGTTCCTACTTTGAAATGCACTTGTGCTCAATTCTAGTACCCAACTTGATGAGCTTAGGTAGTTTAGAATGACAACTTGTTCCAGCAAGCGGTTTAACGCTTAAACTAATTAACTTAACACTTAAGCTTTAGTCTAACTACAAGGCTATCAATTTGTTTACACTATTTCAACATTTGAAACATCAAACAACATAGTCCTAGTGTGTAAATACATTGGCCAATATAGAAAAAATGGAAGAAGAAGAAGAAGTTCAACCCTTTGAAATTTTGCCCAACAATTGAAAAAAGGTAGCTTCATTATCTCTTTCCCTCTTGGCCGTGTAACCTCATCCAAATGAGCAAAATTTTCTCTTTGATACATTGCTTCATTTTCCCCCCACATGAGACAACTATGGTTCCACAGGCATAGCTTATAACTTGTAAATTTGGTTTTGCTTTATGAATTGTTTACATTAAATAAATTGATAAAGCAAAACACATAAATGATTGGCTGAATGTGTCCGATTTTTGAAGCAGAAGAAGAAGCCCATTTCTTCTTTTGTTCAACACCAAATGGCCCTACCAATCTCTCATGCCCATGCTCAATTATTTCATCTATTTAATTTAATCATATTAAATCATTTAGAAACACATGCATTATGTAATAAATAATAATTGTTTGACTTGATTAAAGAAAAATAATATAAAATATTATAATTATTATTTTATTTAATAAATAATTTAATGAATAAAATAATGATCTTGCTTGTCTAACAAGTAAGGTCATTTTATAATTTTTAAGTCAAACAATAATTGACCTATAATGTACCATGTATCAGTATTCTATTTGTCAACAATTATTGTTAACTAATTAATGCACTTAACACTTAAGTCGATATATGTACATTCTAAGGAATACTGAAGCAAATGTCCGGTCTGTTAGAATTTATTGGATTGAACTACTCAATTTGGTATGCTGCCCCAGTGCACAATGAGTATACTTTATATTGCGGAACTCCTTAGGTCAACGCTTGATTTGTCAAATGACACTATTTCGTGAGTCCGAGATTAATGCACCACGTACACATCATAGATATTACAAATCAGCGTAGTAGATTATACAAGTTAAGGTCATTGCGCATACGTATAATCATTCTGCCATTTATATCCTGGAGGAGCGGGGATATAGATCAACACCGTTAAATCCCACGCGCTCAGCCGTTAACTTATCTCCAGACACGTATCTCGATAACTAATATACATAAACACCTTTACGATATTATTTAACCCTGTGAGAAACTCTTTTCTCGGGGTTATTGCTTATGGACATAAGTCTTTATGAGATACAGATTTAGAGCATTCAGATATAAAACTCACTAATGTGAGCCGATGGATCCTATATCTGCTTATACCAGACTTTATGAGTATCGGACCATACCTAGCGACATATAGCAGTCAGATCATGAAAGGTCTTTGAAATATATAAAACTAAAGTATGGTGGATCACTCACAAGCCCACCTTAGTGCTTAGGTCAAAAGACTACATACACTACTCAACTCGAGATGACCAACTATTGACAGCTTCATGGGATGTCTATTAGGGTCCTCGTTTACCCAGTTCAGTATTCAGTCCTTACTGAATACCCGTATGCTATACAAGGTTCTGGTAAGCCCATGGTCAGCTAAGAGCAACCATCTAGACCATCTAAATATGATCATACACTGATCTATGATAAAGGGTTTCACTGACAAACTCGCATCGGTGAATTAGACCAGAAACATCATGTTTGAGAATACATGTGCATAATAATATTTATTAGAACCTATTGTAACTCCTTCAAACTATATTATTACTAATGTACTCTTAGGTCTATGTCTCATTATAGACAATGTCCTAACTCTTAGATTTTGTTGACTTTTATAATCTATTAACTTTTAGTCGTGCTAAATATTAGCAATTATAATTCTCAGTGTTGCTAACATTTAGCATTGGTCTAAACGTCTTTAGACTAGATCTGAACTTTTTCAGATTATACAATATCTGTAATGTTACAAGTAATGTACCATTTAATTAATAAAATTAGCGATTTAATAAAATATAATATGTAAATATTATAAAATAAAACATTCATACAAAATAGAATGGCATGTAAGCACAAATCTTAACAAGGCTCTCCATTTATAGAACGAGGTCTTGACTATCTTGAGCACTCACATCAACTAAATCCTAAGTTGCGCTACTCCCAACAACATAAATGTCCTTAAGGCGATCTAAAATTTAACCTGATATGTTTTAGGGTTTACCTATTAAAGATATAACATTATACCTAAACAACTTTAAAGATTAACCTATTAAGAACTTACTAAGAAAACTCAGTAACAAATGTTAAAGAGACAAAGACTCATAACAAGCACCAGAACAAAGAGAATGCAAGGAAATAACAAACAAAAAGATAAAAAAAAAGTCAAAGAAGAAGATACTTACCAAAAAGGAAGTCTAGAAAGAAAAATCATCGAGATGTAAGAAAAGGAAAGACTTCAAAATCACGAAGAAAAAGTTTTCTTTTAGAGAATTAAGTAGAAAAATAAGAAAATAATGACTTGAAAAGGTCATGAGATTATATACTACCAGAGATAAAGATCTCAATCGTCGATTCAAAATTTGAAGAGATAGAAACGATGTTAGAGACACGGCCTTTTAGCCTACGCACCTCAATTATGCGATCAACATATAACCTCTCAAGATGACAACATGTTACCCAATATTAAAAAATGGGAGCTTTCACTCATTAAAAATCATCATACAATAGCAAACTTCTTAAAACATTCCCAACATCTAAAGTAATCGAGGTACTGACTTTAAATAAAAGTCCAATCATCTCTATAAGTTATACACCCACAACTTGTGGGCCCAAAGAATATTTACTCTAAGAAAACTCACTAGACGGATATAATTATAAGGACCCAAAGAATTGAGGACACTGGTCAAATACAACTAAAAGGCGCTCCAACGAGCCCCTTAATTCATTAGCACTATTTATAAATTTCTCAGTGTCAACAAGTTAACAGTGAAAATTGAGGGATCCTTATCCTTCCTAGATTTCAACTTACAAGGCCCTAGGGTGTCTTTAGCTCATAAGGCACAAAAACATCATCTTACTAAAGCTTAAAAGGGACATCAACCTAGTGGATTACAAAGAAAGGTATCGATCAACAAAAAGTCCTTAAACTAAGGGAACTATTTCTAAGCTGGTCAGAACAATGGTCGAAGCTCGGGTATCCTTTTCGGTCAAACTCTAAAGGAGAAAAGACAAATCTATACCTTCCGAGTTAGTAAGAACAATGGTCGAAAAATTCATCTACCTTGTTTGATTAGACTCCCAAAGGAGAACTACATTCTCATCAAACTAGTTAAAACAATAATCAAAGTCCAACTACTCTACTTGATCAGACTCACCACCCTTAGGGCTAGTCAGAATAATGGTCGAACATCAATCACCTTGTTTGATCAGGTTCTAAATGAGAAAAGATAACCTTTGCTTGTATCGAGTAAGGGAAGGTTAGAATACAATCACCTCGAAAGATCTATAGATAAAGTTCTTAAAGAAGTTCTAAACGAGAAAAGAAGTTTTTAAAAAGGACTTAACTTACAATTGACGTAGAGAGTTATGAAAAAAGTCAAGCTTATTAAGAAAAAAAAATCTTTAAAATCAAGGGACATTTTTAAGACAAGTAAGGTTCAGTGTAATTTTAGGAAAATTTTAATAGTAGAATACTAAAAAAGAATGTCCATGAGATTTTTATATTAAAAAGGATTCTAAAAGTTACGTCACCCTACAAATAGAGAAGAAAAATAACACAAGAGATTAGATTTATACACACACATACCTAGAGATATAGAGAGAATACGTTAGAAAATATATTGAGAGCTCATTATAAAAGAGCTATCCGATTTCTTCTTTTATCTTGCTGTACTTTTTTTTTTTGGAACCTTACTAACTTAAGTATTAGAGTACTTATGTCGAAAAATTTTTTGGCATAGCCTCGCATTTACTTTGATTCCAGGATTCTTGCCAAACACTATATTGATAAGGGAAAAGACAGTTTACCAATCTAATTTTTTATCACCTCCTTATCGTCCAAGGCAAAATTCTTTAAGAAAAATAAATTCAACTCATTAATTTTTGAGTTTCCAAATTTTGAGGTTAATACTTTTAATATTTATTTATAACAACTTTTTTTTTGCTTTTGCAGTTTACAATTTTTATTTATTACAACTCTTTCATTTTTGTAAGGATCTAAAATCTTATTATTAAAAGTATTTGGCTTGTTTTAGAATAAGATTTGGGATAACCGTAACTCAACCTCCAAAATAGTATAGTGATATATAGCAGTATAGAAATGTGACAACAATATGAAGCGGGAAGCTCGGAAGCATTAGGCTATGTCACACGAAACCAATGTAATAAGGCAAGTAAGATCAAGTCGCATGAAAAACAACATAAAAAAGCAAGAAGGAAGAAGTCACACGAAATGCACATGCACAAAGCAGCAACGACTTGGGTCTGAAGGCATGTCAAATGCACGTGCACAAGCACAAGGAAGCAGCGGTACGGGTTTAGAAGCATACGGAACATATGCACACGACAGGACTAGAATATAGAAGCATGTGAGTTGCACATGCTCACACCAAGAGATAAAGTGCGCGTGACTTGCACATGCTTATGTTGGAAGCCAGGAACAATGGCGTGAGACACGGGAGGGAGAGAACCACTTGATGTAAGTTGTTACAGGTGGGTGGACTTAAAGAAGGCATATGACAAAACACGTGGCAAGGGAAAGGACTCTAGAATTGTTGGATTGGATCAATGGTGATTTAAAAAATGCAGCGAGTTAGTTATTCCTTGTCGATAGTTGGTGTAGCTATAAAAGGAGAACTAGAAATTATATTTCTCTTTCCTTGGTAATTTCTAAAATTCTTGTCATTTTCTCGAGAAAATATCGAAGAAATCTTAGTTTTTCCTCCTCCCCAAATTCAAGTTAATTGATTGTTTGTGAACACCAACATTCTTAATTAAAAATTTGTAAAATAACTCGCACATTTACTAGGACCAACTCAAAATGAACTTATGATGATTTCCGGGATGCAACAAGAGGCACAAATTGAGACACGCAAGCGATTTGTTCAAGATCAAGAATAAATTTGTCAACGCGGGCATTGTCACTAGGTTTGGGTAAATCCGCGTCGGCTCCGACCCACGTGCAATTCAATTGGCTCCAAGTCCAAATAACTATTATGTTATCTTAGACTTAAGAGGCACAGAGCACAAGTTTTCTTTCTATTTGTTTAATTTTAAAAAATTTCTGTTCACTCCCTAAAATTCTTCCATCACATTTTCTTTCCAATCTCTTTGCAGTCTTTTTGTTAACTTTTTAACTTCTCTCCAATCTGTTTTTAGTATTTTCCAAGCATTCCTGGCTTCTCAATACTTGATGTTTATTTGTTTAAAAGAATGTATTTATGCACGCCCAAATTTCAGTTGGGGCTCTGATTTTACCACTACTTGCAATAAATGAATTTGCAATCTTCTTCTGCGAGTCTCAATTTCTCGCAGAAGACTATTGCTGCTGCTTGTGCTATCCCGCAGCTTTGCCCATGTAAGAGCAACTTCACATCCTCCAGAAAACGAAGAAAAAAAGCCTCCCAGAATATTAGAAGATTCACTTTTCGCGCTTGCGTGATCCCCCCCAACCATAGCACAGGCAAGAATCCGAGCATAGAATTTGCCAATTTAACCAGAAACTATGTAGCGAAAAAAATATCAAATGAATTGGAGACAGAAGAAGAATCATCGTCGTCGTCAACAATTCAAGATCAAATGGGTTCAAATTTCACTAACTTCCAAGAAGACCCAATTGTAGATAAACTTAGAACACAACTAGGAGTAATTCACCCAATACCAATAGCGGCGCCTCCAATGAATCGAAACATAATAGCGGGCTCATTTGTATTCTTTTTCTTTGTCGGGGTGATATTCGATAAAGTGTGGACTTCAAGGAAAAGAAAGATAATGAGAAACGAAGAAGAAGACAAGTTAGTGTTACGAGGGGCGTGGCCACAGGTGCCCACGAGCTTTTCATTGTTCCTGGAGAAGGATTTGCAGAGGAAGGAGTCCGTGGAGTGGGTGAACATGGTTTTGGGCAAGTTGTGGAAGGTTTACAGACTTGAGATTGAGAATTGGATAATTGGGTTATTGCAGCCTGTTATTGATAATTTAAAGAAGCCCGATTATGTCCAGAGAGTTGAGATTAAACAGTTCTCCTTAGGTGATGAGCCCTTGTCTGTCAGAAACGTTGAGCGTCGGACTTCTCGTCGCGTTAATGATCTCCAGTAAGTTACTTACTGTCACTTTCAAACTCTCTTTCAGTATGCAGTCACTAATAAATCGCTTTTGGCTGTCAACCCCAACTGTTTGATCTCAGGCTGTTGAATTTTTGTTACATCCAGCTTGTATCAGATCATTTAAATTTTTTCTGGCTGAGTTCAAGCTGAATTTTTATCTATTAGTTTAAACTTATCTACGTTGTAATTATTAGATTCTAACTTGTTATTTATCATATAATAGTTCTTTCCAATCCCGTAATGCTATTTTTTTTTTGTGTATTCATTTACAACATAGAGATTCACTGGTATGGTTGTTTGATTCAAATATTATCTCAAACAAGAAGAAAGAGAGTTGCAGGCAGGTGCAACAAATGTGTTGGATCAGGTTGCCATATATAATATATTGAATTATTGATTTATTTAATAGATCAGTTGGATACTGTTTATTGTGTTAATGGGTCAGATAATACCCCCAAACAAAGTCAACCATTGGATGATATTCTAGTTGGATTCAGTTTGATCCATTGGCATTTGTTAAGATGTTAAAATGAGATATTCTTCATTGGCATATGTTATGCCAACGTAATAAACTTGCGTGATATTAGCATTTCCTTTTGGGGCTATTTTCTGTACTGTTGATGGCCCCAGTTCAACCTACTGATGTATCTATAAGTAAATGATTTACAGTTATTGTTATGTTATCTAGGTATCAAATAGGCCTTCGCTATACTGGTGGTGCTCGCATGCTGTTGATGCTCTCGCTAAACTTTGGCATTATTCCCATTGTTGTGCCTGTTGGCATCAGAGATTTTGATATTGATGGGGAGCTTTGGGTCAAATTGCGGTTGATACCGACAGAACCTTGGGTGGGAGCTGTTTCATGGGCTTTTGTTTCACTTCCCAAGATCAAATTTGAATTGTCACCTTTCCGCTTGTTTAATTTAATGGGTATGCACAGAGTTTTTACCTTTACAAGTTATGTCACTTCCCATTTTTATGCATTCTTCTGCATAGTTTCTCAGTTTGGATGAGTTAGTAAAAAAATAAAATTGCAGTGAAGGTGACATTATGAAACAAAGAACTAGGGGATTCTTGGGAGCTTTTATATTTAAAGTGTATTTATTATTTAATTGACTGAGATTAGATTGCTTGCTCCTTTGCTGAAAAAATTTGCACAGTTTGTCTTGTCCTAGCATTCAGGAAAATGAACCTTGGGACTGTAGAAGTGCATACTCCCTAGTCTGGAATTAGGCAGGTGCCAACCAAATGTAAGGCTGTTTTAGTAAAGGTAGGTGATAAACATAAGCAGCATGAACTTTTCTTTGTAGAATTTTATGAGGCACCAGCTCGGCTTGCCAAATTATGAATGGCCTATCCGACTTGAATTGTGCTTGAGCTTAACCAGGAACTGAAGTGACAGGACTAGTTCTTTGAAAGAAATTTTCTCTAGAGGCCTCATAAAGATCAATTTGGAGAGAATTTTCATAAATTATCAATACTGACATGCACACGACTCTCAGTTTGCTCTCTTTCATAATGAGGCTATGTAGCAGTTCTGTCTTCAATTTCTCAAAAAATCCAATAACTAGGCTGTTGAAAGCATATAGGTTGTTTTGAGCAGCTCACATTCCAGGAATAAAAGATCATGCCCCACAAACCAAACTTTAAACCCCCAGCCCCCTCCCAACCCCAATTAAAATGAGAGAGAGAGAGAGAGAGAAAGAAGGAAAACTACTATTCATCCGCTTCACTCTTTGCATGGTGTTCTTATCCCTTTGGTTCTATTCTGTACTTGAAAAGTTTCATCACTCTTCCTTTCTTCGCACTAGGTATATTGGTGAACTCTGTTTTAGTAGTTAGTAAGGCAATCAAAGCTAGTGATGAAAAATTTAGGGAGTAACCAAGTTATCAGTTTGTCGATTTCTTAGGCTACTGTTGCTCTGATTTTTCTATTTGGGTTTTTCCTTGCATTATCATTTGTTATAATTTCCCTCTTCTCATTTGTTTTTGAAATTTTTATTTGATGTTAGTATCATCTGATTTTTTTGTTGAACTTTTTATATTTCTGCTAACTGCTATTAAGCAAGTTGGTAAATAAAAAAAAAGCAATGTGAGGAGCATCATTGTTAAATATGGTTTGAAATTATCTTTCCATAATTGGAAAAACATGAGGATCGGGATTTAGGTGTTTTACCTGTCTAGATGGTGACGACACATCTAGCGTTTCTTGTTTTTATTGACATTATAATTGGTAAAATTGGTGAACTTATTTAGATTTGATTATGAACTATTGATTAGTTTTTCAGGCTTTTACTTGGGGATGGAAAAGAACCCCTACAGGGAGAGGTCTGTATGACGCAGCCCCGTGGGCCCGGATAATGGGCCCAATTTTTATACCAGTTCTTTTAAACAGGACAGAGGTTGGGCTTCGTGCCCCAGCCTGTCCCAATTTCCTCTGCTTTTCCCCTTTACATCAATTCTTTTTCTAAAGTAAATTAATAACCAACTCCAAAATAAGGGTAAGTCAACTAGAGAAACCCGAATATTCCAGCCACCCTACCAACCCATGGCCCACACCACATGTCGCACTCTGACCATTCTTTCTTTTGGACATTTGTAGCCTAATAAACCTCTCAATCTCTAAGAACCACCCATTGCTGCCCAATAATCATCATCAACAGTCCTGACCGCAAGAAGAAGCCACCAATAGGCAAGAATAAGCCTGGAAAATTTATGTTCATTTAATTTTCCTATTTCATAATTGGTACTTATATATCTTTTAATAATGAATTTTATTAGTTTGTTTTCATTTGGGTTGAGAGAAAACTAAGACTATATTGTTGTGGGAACCATTACAGTCCTATATAAAAGCTAAAACACAAAGTAACCGAGGAAAACTAACATCATTAGAAAATAATAAAGTAATCCTAATACTAGGAAACACAAATAACCCTCTTGAGCACCAACTTAATAAAACTCCCGTATATTCCTAATTATTTTTCAACACTCCTTGCAAGTTGGAGGACACATACTTGTAAATCCAACTTGAACCAAAGACATAAAATTCTTTGCTTTTCTTCTTTGCACTACCATGAGAAAAATAATCTTAACTCCTTTAGTTGCTTATTAGCTAATAGCTACTTCAACAAGTACAATTGCAATAATATTTTTCTTGTTTACTTTTCGAAGCATTATAGTAGGAAACAACATCGCAACACCAATTTGTAATAATATATTTTCATAGTGTAAAAGAAAAACTGAGAGACAGAGAGATTGGTGTCTGACTGCAAATTTGAAATAAGAGAGACCTCATAGTTGCATTTTCAATTAATAAACACATCCCTTTAACGAGAGAGAGTAGCATGTGAAGTAACTCCTCGTATCAAGTTTTAGATTTGATAAGAGGCTCAAGAGAATGAGAAATTGTAGTGAATGGATGTTTGAGATGTGTCAACTGAGGGCATTGTCAACGAGAGAGACCACTAAGAGAGCTAGATAATGAGATAGTAGTTTAGGTTGAGAAACTAGTACAGGAGGATTTTTTAGATATAAAATGAATTTTGGAGTTCTTAGGGCCTAAATCCTAAGACGCTTAAGGAGGGTAGAGAAACCCAAAAGGATATCCAGAAAAACATACTGAAACTAGGGAAAATGACTCATTGATGTGAGACTAATTTTTGATGATGGTTGACAATTGTTTAGTATGAAGTTGACATAACAAATATTATTGGGATCCAATATTTTTTTTGAAAATTTCAAATAATGCCACAAGCTTTGAATAGTTTTCAAACATCCCTCAATTGTCGTTTGACCCCTGTAGTTTTGGAAATATGACAAAAAACCCTAATTTTAGAAAAACCTGAGTCTACACTCATGCTGAGGGCTTTTTCAAATCTAATCAAGGATAGTTCTGGCTAGAGAGTATCTTGGTAGTGGTGGTAACTATGCATTTGTTAGATTTTGTTGGTCGAAAAGAGGTGGTGATGGTTGAGAGCTTAGGATGATGTTCTAAGGTTGACAAACATGTCAAATGATGGTGGCTCTTTGGGAGAATTTGTGGATCGCCTTGGTCTAGATCTAGTATTAAGGTTGTTATCGAATACAGTGGTTGGAAAAGTTAAGGGCTCTATTACCATGTTAATGGAGATCCTCTAATATCATGTTAATAGAGAGAAAGAACTATGACAGTCGAGAGAAAAGTATAAGGACTACATTGTTATAATCATGTTGTAGGAACGATTGCAGTCCTATATATAGGCTAAAACATAAATTAAGGAGAACTAACACCATTAGCTAACACCATTAGAAAACAATAATAAGGAAATACTAATACTAATAGGAAACACCAATATGACTAGGAAACACAAATAACCTTATGTAGGTTAGCAACTTGATAACTCTCCCATGTTCTCCTAATTTAGCTTTTGTTGTATTGTTCTAAGGGTAAGGAGGATTGGGATTTGATTATGAACTCACTTATTTTCAGTCTTGCCCAAGAAAACAAGATTAAAAGAAAATACAATTAAGGTCAGAGGGGATTTGAGATTGGGGAGAAGGATTAGGATGGGAATTCCAGCCCCATTTGGGGAATCCTTGGCTCATCCCCCTTTTAGGGCAAAGCTTGCACGAGGATGCTCATCTTTAATCAGGGATGAGGATAGGGATGGCTATCCCACAGCCTCTTGGGGATTCCTACTTTTAGCAAGTAATATACTAAAGATTTGTCTTGGAAATATTAAGAGACTGAATTAGGAAAAAGGATAGTAATCTTATCTGGTCTTTGGCAATTGGCTCTACATTTAAGATAGAGAGAAAGATGGACCGGAAGGTGGTTAAGGCGGCAAATATTTCAGTGATGCTTACAAACCAAGACTAGATGTAGTATGAATGATAGAAAACCAATAGAGACAAGAAAGGGGAAAACAATATAAACAAAATAGGAAGAATTTCCAAAGAAATTAAAAGGGGAAAGTAGTAACCTTATTCCAATCAATTTAATATGATTTTGGAAGGCTAAATTCTCTCCAAAGGGTCATTTTTTTTCTTGATGTTTGGCTCATGGAAGAATTAATATTGTTGATGTTATTTGAAGGAGACATTTTAGATTGGATCTATTATTTGGAAGGCCAGATTCTCTCCAAAAAGTAAAGAGATAGCTGACTAATTGTTTCCCCACTGTTCTACAGCTCTATTTTGTGCGCTAATTTATGCAACGAGGCTGGAATCTTTTGGGCCTTTCCAAGGTCTTGGACTTCTTTGCTTTCAAACTGTTTTTGTTTTTGGATCCAGAAAGAAAGGCAAATCACTTTAGAATATGCTGTCTTTTGTCCTTTTTAGGTTATTTGGGAAAAATGCAATAGTCAATCACAAGATAGAAAACCAAGTCTTTTGCTTGTGGGCTAAAGTTTGCTTTTGGCATCTCTTTGGGCCTCTTTTTCTAGGGATTTTCAACATAATTCTTTCTTCCTTATTCAATTGAATTGGGAATGGGTTTTAAGATAGATTATATGTGCAAAGGCAGTTTTGCTTTAGGGGTAAGGGTTGTTTTTGTTTTTACACAAAAAGTCAGAAATATTCATAGTGTTTTAGTAAATTATTGGGTTGCCCTTTTTATGGCGGTTTTTCGGTTGTCTGTGGATTTTGTCACCTGCTTTGTAATTCTTCTTCTTCAATGTATAATTTTGTTCCTCAAGTCACAACAAAGAAAGTACCATTATTTTTCAACAATCACATTTATCTGAAAGTATGAAAACTGAGAATAAGTTCCTGTTTAGAGTGCTACATTGTTAACAGAAATAGAAATTCTAATCTATTTAGAACAAGCAATAGAACAAACAAATGAGATTGAAGTCAAATGCATTGGGCTCACTAATTAAACTTCAATGCTATTCCTTAATGTAACGTTTCAATAGAGTCTGACATAAGTCATTCTCTGTACTCCAGCAAGTGAAAAAGATTTAACCATTGCATAAATTATGACAGACCTTTGGATTTGTTTACATTGTTCAAACATGTTGAGACATCCAACATTAAATTTCTAGTTGTTCTTGTTTGTTTGCTTCTAGGCTACTTTTTTTTTTTCCTTTAGTGGATAGTGGGTTCCTTATCCACTTGCTTTTGTAATTCTCTCTCTTTTCTAATTAAGTTCTTGTTTCCTATAGTTAAAAAAAAGGGACATCCAGTGGCTCTGTTAATGGCATCCAACTTTATGAAGCATTTCTGAAAATAAAATCTCTCAATGTGAAGTATACATTGTCACTTTTTTTGATAGGAAACTGTATAAAAAATTTATGGAAAAAACAGAGTAATGGGTCACAAAAGTGAACCAGATGTCCACGTAAATAACACCCCCCTTCTGTGCAAAAGCTCAAAACTATATAGTTATATCTTTGTATGCCAAGTACCCTGAAAACATGAGAAAAAACAAATCTAAAATTAACAATATCTTTCCTATCTTTCATAAATTGATTTACACTTAGTTTTACCACAAAATTTAGGTTCTAAGATCTGATAATCGAACAGAGTATTTCAATAACCTAACCCAGTATTTCAAAATGAGGGAATTGTTCAACAATCTTCATGTGGATACACCTTAGCAAAATGGGGTTGCTAAGCAAAAAAGCACAAACACTTTTAGATATAGTTGGAGCCTTTTGCAAATTAGAGTTCCAGAAACATATTTGGGAGAAACTGTTTTGTTGCCACACATGCTCATAACTCGATACCATAAGAACCCTTGATTTCAAAAGTTCTTTGGAGTGCATTATCAGAAATTTCCTTGTAAGGGCTTTGGGACTCTTCCGCCTAAAGTATTTAGATGTACTACATATGTTCGCATTTATGGTCATAATAGAACCAAACTAGAACTTAAATGCATTTTCCTTGGCTATTTACCTACCCACAAAGGACACAAATGTTACCATCCCCGTCTCATAGACAATTTGTGACCTTCCTTGAACATCAACCCTATTTTTCAGCCACCTATTTGTAGGTGGAGCACTTTACTAAGGAACATAGAGATAGAGCTGAGAATAGTGTTTTGCCTCAACTTAATCTTGTTCGGAAACCTGAACCTGGCCAACAAGGAGAAATCACTCACCTTCACTTAAAGTATACTCAAGGAGATGATAAGAGTATCAAGGACTCTATGCATGATCAGTTGTTGGAACCTAAACCAGGTACCATTTCTTTGTCTCTTGATTCTACATCTAATCTTACTGAAAATTGTGATATGCCACGTTAGAAAAATGCACTCAACACCCAATTTCTAATCTCCATCCTACCAAGCCTTCATCTCTCACTTGACACCCAAAACAATTCCCAAAGCGTTTAGGGATAAAAACTGAACATGTAGCATGATTGAGGAGATTAATGCACTGAATGAGAATGAAACATGGGAAATAGTTGACCTTACAATAGGCAAGAAAACAATAGGGTGTAAATGGATTTTCACTATGAAATACAAAGCAGATGGGTCATTGGGTAGGTAGAAGGCTATGTTTAGCCAAGGGTTTTACCCAAACTTTTGGTGTGGATTACTAAAAGAATTGTATTTGTGCAAAAATGGATACTGTTAGAGACTTAATTGGTCTTTACAATAATTTAATATTAAAAAATGCTTTCTACATGGGGATTTGAAGGAGGTGTAAATGGATAAACCTGCCGTGATCTCAGTCCTGAAGTATGATCAACATAAGGTCTACAAGCTCAAGAAATCCCTATATGGGCTCAAACAATCTCCTAGAGCTTGGTTTGGTAATTTACTAAATCTATGTCGGTTTTTTGGATTTTTAATAAGGTTGGTTTTGAGGTAGATATTAGATTGAACCAATGGATGTTCTACATTCCTTGGAGGAAATTTAGTGGCAAAGTTAAAAACAGAATGTGGTAGCAAGGTCTAGTGGTAAGGCTGATTTAGAGCTATGGCCTAAGGTATTTTGTGAACTCTTATGGCTAAAAATCATTCTCAAACTTAGACGGGGAGTAATTAAGGACCAATGGTATTGTATTATGATAACAAATTAGCAATTAGCATAGCTAATAATCCTGTCTAACGTGATTATTAGGAACTTTAGTACCTGAAACAGTGGTATCTCCTATAAAATATCTCTTCTCACCATCCCTATAGTGTATGAGACAAATGTATGCATTTTGTTTAAGGTTGTATTCTTTGGTTACAGTTCTATCATATATGTCTTTTTCATTCCGTTGAAAATCGGTTTTACAGTATAGACACTTATGACCTCCCCCTCTATGTCCTGTAGTAATGATTCCTTTAGTATTACACCTTTACCACAACGATGCTATTCATAGATCAAATTCTTTCGTGGATTGGATTTCACTTTACTGTCTAAGGCTCTATTGCGTGTGCTCGGGGTAGAAGTTTTGTATAAATGTATCGTTATGCTATTCGTCAAATAGAAATTAGAAAGTTAGGAAATATTTATTCCATATGTTTCCTCCTCCCAACAACTTGCAGACATCCTTACCAAAGATCTTCCTAGTAATGATTTTCGTTCTATTCTTGGCAAGCTAGGAATGCAAAATATATTTGATCTAACTTAAGGGGGAGGTGTTGGAAAGTTGATTTGTCTTGGTTCTACTTTATTGTAATTGATTTTTCGTACTTTATTAGTTTCCTGATTTTGTATATTTTCCTTCTGTAAATCATTGGCCAACTTACTTAAGAATTAGCAATTTACCGTAATTAGGCTAGTTTCTTAGAATAGCTGATAGTTTCCCTTATTTATGTAATCTTGTCTCAATGAATGAATAATTCAGATTCAAATTTCTATTTAGAATTTGTTCAATTGAATGAAGTCCATATTTGCTATAAATAACCTTATGCCAAAGAGATCCCTTTTCCAAAGGAAACGCCCAAAAGCCACTCGGCTAGCAACTCCTTATTTTTCTTCCCCAAGTTCCCAATTCCTAGCCCTCCTTTTTTTATTAGGTTTAGCAACATTATCCCATCTTAGAAGATGACACCAGTTGCTTTCTCCATAATCTTTCCCATAAAAAATCCCTTATCAATTTCTTTATTTAGCAACCACACAAGCAATCTTGAAAAGAGATAAGAGAGGTAAGGGTGATAGCACTAAAGTGAAAGAAACTTTACCCAATCTGGAAAGAAAAGCTCTCTTCCAAACTTCTAGCCCTTTCTCAAACTTTTCTATTACTGGATTCCAAAAACTAAAAGATCTTGGATTATCTGCTAGCAAGACACAAATATTTGAGAGGCCAATTCCCTGCTGGATATCGAAACTTACATTGTCACTTTTTCTAACTTTTGTAAATAAAAATATGGAAATTGCAACTACCGTCCCTGCTTTTATCTTCATTTACTCATTAGGTCCCTAATTTTTTGGAAACAGCCAATTATATCCTTTTGTTACCATTTTCATCTCTGAAAATGCCCATTTACATCCCTAAAAGGAGGTAATTGGCTATTTTGAAAGAATCAATGACCTAATGAGTAAATTAAGATAAAAGCATAGACCAAAATAGTAATTTCGTATGGAAATATTTGAACTTTCTTCTTAGAAGCAGGTGGTATCTTATGGGTAAAAGCATGTAGACTGCTAGAATGCCATGACCTATCAATAGAACTATTTTCCTTTTTTTTCACCTTAGGATCTAAAATTATATACATAATGCATATTATTCCCCCATCTAGTTTTAAAGAATAGAAAGAAGAGTTGTTCCCTCCCTTTAGATGTTTATTAAGCTTTTGTTCTCTATACTCAGCATCTATAATGTCGCAATAACTCAATTAGTTTTTCGAATCTAGCATAATCTAGTGAAGAACAATGTTCTTTGGGTGTTTGGTGCATCAAAATGGATTACATAATTAAAATTGGATTGGATTGATAATGGAATGAAATAGGTTGTAATGGATTCAATTTAATGTAATACTATGTTTGGTGTTGATACGAGACTATTAAATTATTTAATATAAAAATTATAATATTTTATTTTTATTTTTATTATTTAAAGTTACTTTGTACTATTTCTTTAAAATAAGTGTGACTACAAGTTACCACCAATTGCTAACTAACATTGACCAATTGCCAGCCACCATTGATTGTGCCCATTAAGATCATCGTTGGTATCACTGGAACCCCCCTCCGCTTGATTTACAAAACTATACAAATATCATCGACAAGTAAGCTTCAGCTCGTCGAAAAATGATCACTAAAGTGTGGATGACTTGGAATGTTATCGCTAAAGGATGGCGAGTGGTGCTACACTAGTACCACCAATTTGCTTAGAATCGGCTAATCTATTTAGAGGTGATCGCAGCTTAGCCCTTTACAGTGGCCTTACATTGTACCGAACTCTTAACTATTGTTTTCCATCAAATCACATCTCAAACGACAAAAATAGTTGCAGGAGTAGATTGTTGATCAAGGATTCCAACAATGCTAAGGGTGAGTTTATAGAACGAAGGGACTATGGCAATTGCACGACTGTGAGGGTTGGTTGGTTTTTGTTCTTATCAAATAAAACTATTCAATTTATAAATAAAATAAATATCTTATTATCAAAATTTCCAAAATAGTGCAGTAAATACAAGACCCATGCCCCTCCAACGGTCAAACTTTTCAAGCATGGACTGCCTTATTTGAAAGGATAATGCTGTCCAATCAAAATCTTTTTTGGCACCAAACAATGTACAAGATCTTAAAATAATACAATACAATCCATGCTACCAAACATGACCTTTATGAATTAGGGTTTGCTCCTGAATACATTAGTAGATGGCAAACAGCTGTTCAGCTTCAAATTCTATAAGGCTGAACAAAGTTTGTCCTCTTTAAAGATAATTAGTTTGATATTCTACTTGTGTAGAGATTATTTTTGACAGTTACCTATGAAAGGCATGTCTGAAAGTAACATAGAACATGCTGAGTTACAGCACATCTCTTCTCTGAAACTTTCTTTTGTCTGATTTTTATTGTAGTCTTCTTTGCTTCGGATATTTCATGAGATGATTCTTGAAAGGCTCAATATGATTAGTGTAACATAAAGTATAGCTAATTAGTATTATTGTTTGTTTAGTTTGATACTATATCTGTATATTTAGCATCTTTTAGTCCTTTTTTTTCAAATATGTTTTAAAGTTACATCTTCTGACATTTAAAGATACTGATACTTGTTCTTTTATCCTGGTTGGTGGGATGCATTGGGCTTTACCAGCAATTCCTGTTCTCTCAATGTAAGTGGACTTATTTCTTGCAGTTATTATAAGTTGATTAACGTCTCCTTGTGAATGAAATTAATTTTATACATGTGCACACGCGTCTGTATTATTCTTTTGCATTTTACCCTAAGTGGGTTGAAAGGTGTAATGTATTGAGAACATTTGTTGCATGCCAACCATACTGATGGCCTAGGGCCAATGTCCATCATTCAAGATTTCTAATCTTCCTCTAACCTTATTTTTCTTCTTATCTAAATTTCTTTTATTTAACATGTGCCCTTCCCTTTTTTTTTTCTTTTTCTTTTTGTTGTTTTGTTTGAAGTTAGTCCTTATGTCTACTCATTCTCTTTTATCATCCGTACAGCACTAACTTAAGTTTTATGGGGTTAAGCTGTGTTGGATGAATGCGTGGTTATGCTTCCTGGAGTTGTGGCCTTACTTGGATATCCTTATCCGGGATTCTTATGGTAGTGTAGAAGAATGGAAGTATGGAATACGAGATGTATAGTTCCTCTTTTAGTCCATAACCGTATTCTTACTGGTTTCTTAGATAGGACAACTCATTAACAGCAGACCAAGTCAAGTCTCACATTAAACATTGCAGCTTTTAATTATCATGTGAATCACATCTTAATTTTCCTTTTTCTTTTGCTTCAAGAAACTCTATAAAGTGTTAGCTCAATTTAGTATATGAAGTCCTAGGCTAATAAATTTGCTGATGTGAATTAATATCTCCATCTACATGTACTCTTTTCTTGTTTCAACTTATATTGGTGCTGGGATGATGAATTTAAATATTAAAGCTTTTTTATTAATGTTTAAAAACAACATTTACACTTCATGATAGTTCTAGTGTTTTCTCAATTTATTTTTTTTCTAGGTTTTTGACGAAACTTCTGACTGAGGATTTGCCCCGATTATTTGTACGTCCAAAGAAGATTGTTTTAGATTTTCAAAAAGGAAAAGCGGTTGGCCCTGTTGCAAATGATTTCAAAGCTGGAGAAATGCAAGAAGGGAATAAGGATTTTGCTGGAGAACTATCCGTGACTCTTGTAGATGCTCGGAAACTTTTTTATCTTTATGGTAACAATAACTTAATGTTGCAGGTTCTGAATTAGCTATATTCAATGCCTATCCTGTCAGTTCATTTCTTTGCTATACCTGCAAAATAACAGATTTAAGTTAACTCTGCGTTTTTGGGAGGTTAACATAGTGAATGTGTAAAAGTTTCTTCTCAGTGAAAATTTCTACACCTGACTTTGATAAGGTGCCTCTGTCTGCCTTTATTAAATGGGGTCTTATCTTAAATTCTGGACAAGTAATTTTGTATATCTTCATTAACATGAACAATTGCGTTTAGATAAATGAGTTAATCTGTGTGGTAAATTTAGAAAAAGACATGCATGGTTCCGTTTTTTAAATTTTGAGGACTTCCAGTTGTTTTCATCCAATACAAACCAAAGCAGGTACCATACTGAATAAACTTAAGTGAATGTCTATTGGTTCATCTTATATACCACCTTCCATAAACTCATTTCAGGCAAGGCAGATCCATATGTTGTTCTAAGCTTGGGGGATCAAATTATCCGTAGTAAAAAGAATAGTCAGACCACAGTCATTGGACCTCCTGGTGAGCCAATTTGGAATCAGGTGATTGTCTTCATCTACGTGTTTCATGTAGTCTCAATCTTCAATTATTAGCATATGTCAAGAGGAAATATATTTTTTCATTTGGTGCTGTAAGATCTCTTCAAGTGGTTATGTCTCTGTGACTTTTGACAGGACTTCCATTTGCTTGTCGCAAATCCTAAGAAGCAAGAGTTACACATCCAAGTGAAGGACTCTCTTGGTTTCACAGATATAACAGTTGGTACAGGAAAGGTAAAATACGTCATTGTTGCCTAAATGCTTGTTTTATTATATTACTTGCATGCTTTACAATTTCTCTGAAATGGTTACTATCATGGCTTGGTTTCATGACATGGTAGTTTTTGTCCCTTGAACTCTAATTTACCTATATGCATGTTTTCATAATGCTATACAATTCCAGGTTGATTTGGGCTCTGTACAGTGTCTAACGCTATACAATTACAGGTTGATTTGGGATCTCTACAGGACACAGTACCAACAGACAGAATAGTGGTTTTGCGAGGAGGTTGGGGATTGTTCAGAAATGGTTTTACAGGAGAGTTACTACTTCGACTTACTTATAAAGCTTATGTTGAGGATGAAGAAGATGAGACAACTGGCCCAGAATCAATTGATAATGACGCTTCAGATGATGAGTTGTTTGATTCTGATGAGTCAGACATTTCTTATGAGCCAGGTGAAATGGATTCTTCAAATGGAACAGATAAAGAATCGTTTATGGATGTTCTAGCAGCTTTGATTGTGAGCGAGGAATTTCAAGGAATAGTTTCTTCTGAAACTGGAAATAACAAACTTTTGGATGATGTCTCTAACCCGGGGTCTACATTAGCGAGAGCACAGGCTCCCAATGTTGAATCAATGCTATCAGATTCGGAAAAGGCTTCTGGAGGTATTTTGTTCTTATCTTTCATGTATTTTGCATATCTTTCTTTTGTCTATGAGAAGTAACCTACAAAAGATCTGATTTATTTCAGGTTTTCACTTATATTTAAATATCATTTTTATTGCAGGATCAGCGTTAGTTTGGCTAGCCGTTATGACAAGTATATTAGTACTAATAGCTATCAGTATGGGTGGCTCAAGTTTCTTCAACCCTTGAAATGACATGGCAGAACTTGTGAAGAGCTACTTTCTTGTGCTTCCATGTGATCAAGTATATCTCAAACCCTGTTCACTTCTTAGTTTTGTCTGAACAAGGGAAAAAAAAATTCACCATGCTTTCATAAGTGATGTTTCCATGTATGTTGCACCAATAACCTGTGTCCTCCATTCCATTCATAATGCACAGCTTTTTTTCCTTTTTCTTTTTCTTTGAATTGTTAGCAATTTTTAGCTTCGATAGACTACTAAGTAAAATACCTGGTTCTTTTTATTTTTTCATTTGGCAGGTTGGATAATCAACTACTCACAACTAAGAGATGGCTTAGTGTGTTTTATTTGTATTTGTAAACCTTTCTTCGGTCGTGTAAATTCATATATAGTTACTTGCAGAGGAAGGTATGGATGGCGGCAATTTTTGGCTCCTTTTTGTTCCAGCCAGTGAAATTATATTGTTTATAGGACATCATCATGAATAGAACCATTTTAAGCATTTAAAAAAGAAATGACGCATTTAAAAAATTATTTGAGAGAAAATGGTATTTGTTGGTCGACATTGGCTTTTCAAATTATGGATACGAGGAAATTGTGAAGCTCAATATTTATGATAAGAGTAATGTTAAAATTATAAATTATCTCAAATAGTGTCCACCATTCAAGATACTCGAGTATAATATATTAATAGTTACATCACTTCGATTGGCGATTGTAATGGAAATTCTTGAACTTCATTCCGATTATATTGGCTTGTCGCTTTATGATACTGTTGTGCAAAATTTCCATTTTGGCTAAATCGGCTTGTCGTTTTGCAATGCTCTTAGAGATGAGTATTTGACGTTATCATCTGCATGATGGATTAGTATCGCTGCGATCGAAACAACAGAATTTTTTTTTTCAAAGAAAATTTATTGATTTCGTTTAGGATCAATTAGCGTATGCTGTTGGAAATATCAGCTGCTAGATGAACCAGTAAATGGTGATCCGACAATGGCGAAAATTCTCTTTCAACATAAAAATTCTCGGTTTGAGCTTTGAAGAAATTGTCACACTGCATTTCAGCTCCATCGGCCTTGTCGTGTTACTATGTTGTCAAAGATACCAGTACTCGACATCAAAACATTTGCATCATGAATCAGTATCGTTGCAATTAGGCGTTGGAGAATTTTAGTTGAAATTTCTCATCTACATTTTCATAAGAATTTTTTAACACTATTTCGGCTTAATCAATTTGTCCTCATCATTTACATGAACGATAAGTGCACTAATCAATCCCACATTAAGAGGCTTTATAAGGAGAGATGTCATGTATTCCTGTAGGTGTGTTTTGGTTGCACATATGTAATGGATCGCGTGCTTAAGGTAGACAATATGTTTTAAGGAAGGCGACTCTTAAATCAGCATAGTCGGCCCTTCACATTTTTAAATGCCTAGAAGTTCCCATGCTCGTTGATTTTTTTCATAGTATGAATTAGCCATCGAAGATAATGCTTTGTGTTATAAGTTAGCCGTTTGTTATTAACTCAAAAGATTAACTTGTTAAGTAATACTGTTTACCTGCTCTATATGTTCAAAATCTATCTAATTTTTATTTGACATGGGATATGATATTTTCTCCACTCAATCACGTGCCTTTGTCATGGTCTAGCCCAAACTCAGATGTCAACCTAACATGTATTACCCATTTCCTTAAGTTTGCCATTAACTTAAAAGACTAGTTTGTTAAGTAACGCTGTCTACTTACTCATATATATTCAGAATCTATTCAATTTTTATTTAATGTAAGATATGACATTCTCTCCCACCCAATCTTGTAACGCCCTTGTCATGGTCTGACTTAAACTTAGGAGTTAACCTCAGTTGTATTGCTTATCTCCCTAGGGTTAGGGGACCCACTCCTTACGTGGCATTTTCTATTGGGGGTTCAAGATAAAGGATTTTTAAGACTCACTTAACTTGTATTACCTATTCCTCAGGAGCATAGAGGACTCACATCCCTTATGACAATCTCCATTGGGGCAATTTTAGGAGCTCACATGTAAATAAGAATTTAGACTTGTTCTAATACCATTTGTCACAGGCCGAGCGGTTGCCATTAACCAAAAAGACTAATATATTAGGTAATGTTGCTTACTTACCTATATACCCACGATCCACCAAACTTTTATTCAACGTGGAACATGACACTTGAAAAATGAGTACATATCTTGAGGTTCGAGTGTTTGCTGATATTTTTTTTTTTTAGTATGAATCAACTATTGAAGATAATACCTTTAAAAAAAGAGTATGGAGAAGTAAGATTTTGAGCGATGGACATAGATGAGGGGCAAGAATTAGCATACAAATAAAGAGTGTTGATAGGTTAGTGCTTGAGCATGTCATCAAGCTTGACTTTAATGTTAAACAAAACTATAAATTAGATTTATAACCATATGAATATAATTTAAGATCTATCATGTCAAATTATCATGATGGATATATTGAAAAAAATATACTTAAAAAATTCATGGTGATTAGAACTTGAAAATTTGTATCCTCAAATGAGAACCAAAAGTATAATGATATTCCACAATCAAAACTATGTAAGCTTAATGTGGTTCTCTCTGTGTGATAAAAAGAGGAGAAGAGCTCTACGTATATTGATTTAACTTGTGGACCATAACCCATAAAAAGTTTTTATATACTAGGTTAAATTATAATTCCATCACTCATAATCCAACTAGTATTAGATTTCTTCACATAATAAGTCCATCTTAAATTAGATGTTTTTAGAGCCTAATAAAAAAATAGTCCAAATGGATCACTTAAATTACTCTTATTTAATAGTCCATAATATATAATTATTATTAATACGCGAGTCTACATAAAGGAAATAATAAAACCTAACTATTTTTTACTTGAGCCACATATGCCATTTAGAAATAATTACACATTATAAGACTTAGTGTACACAATAAATGCTATCTTATTTTAAAATATCCCTTTAAATACAATTTGATCCATTAACTATATTAATATGGGATCAAAATGACTTTCGCTGCACATATTCGCAACTAGACCTATTGATGGTCACCGTACTAACATAATTAATGTCATAGATAAAATATGAATGTGTAGCATGGAAAAAATAAAATATGATCTCAAATATGCCTATTTCCAACTAGTTCTACTATAAATATAATAAGTTAAATAATTTTGAAACTTTATACAAAACCACAATAGAAAGTACCAAACACTTTCTAAACTTTATATAAAACTGCAATAGAAAATACAATCTTATTTTAGAGTTTTAACAAACAATCCATCCAACTTTATTCTATAGAAAATAAACCATAAATGTGTCTTTAACCAAATGAACATCAAATAACAAACTCTTACTATTCATGCATATAATCAAATAATACAACATCTATACAAGTAACATGTTCATAAAATACATTGGGCGGTAACCTTTTGGTGAGCGAACCACAATCATAGAGTTTGTACCAACATATTCTAATGATATTTCTTTACCAACTAAAAACTCAAAGTCAATGTGCTTAGACTTCGAAAAGCTTATGTTGTTATGGGAATATGATAGGGGTTAATTAACTTTAATATTTCTATCTTTCAAACTTAATATTTATTTGTTTAAATTTAGATTATTTGACATTTTATGTATTTCGTTGTTATTTTGTAAGTTTAAAGTTAATGGAGTAAATAAGGATGAAAACAAGACAAAAATATCAAAATTACTAGAGTAAATTGCTACAGTAATTGTAAACAATGATTTTGCCATAGTACTTTGCTACAATGTTAGAGTCGCAACACCTAAATCAAACGCACCAGCTTTGTGACATCGCATGAAACAATATACATAAACAGTACTTATGAATAATAAACACGTGAATAGTCATGCGAAAAAAAGAGAAATCTTAATCTTACTTATATTTCAGTTTTTACTCTAATTTAAAAATATAAATAAATAGAAGACCAAAAAGCTTAAATAAAAAAAAAATAGAGAAGAAGAGATAAAAAGAGCAATTTTTGGAAGATTAGTTTTATCTCTTCAACTCCTTATCTTTTCTAATTTTCTATTATTTTCACGATGTTATTCTTGATAAACTCTAGAACTCTTTATTTCACTATAAAATAAGTTTTTATTTTAGAGTTATAATTTTGAACTTGATATATGATTGGATTCAATTTTTTTTTCTTTTTATAAACTCAATGATAGAATTGTTCAATTATTTTATGATTAATGCTTTCTAATTACTTGTTCACTAATTAGATTATTGTAGGAACACTAATGAACTTGATAAAGGAATTGAGGTATTAGCCTTGAATAATTTAATATATGATCATAGGGTAACAACTATCAGTTTCATGTGGGATAGACATATACCTACATGGCATATATAATAGCAATATATCAGTTCTTAATGAATCTTATTCTATATTGATTACCATAGACATATAGGTAATTGTTAGGGTAAGATATAGTCAATTGATCATCGATAGAGGCTTGTGATGATATTAAGAATCTAGTCAATTCATATTGAGGGATTAACTTAAGAAAATATTCATTGGTTCAATTCACCAACCAGAAACAAATACAAGTGACGAAGTCCTTAACTCCGCAACTGCCTTCGGGCTTCTGCCAGGCCTTTTTTCTTCTTGAAAAAGCTTCATTGTCCTGTCCTTTGCCATATATCGAAAGATGGTTGTAATCCTAAGTTTTATTTATTATTGGTGATTATGTCTTCTTATGTTTAGTTTTATCTTGATTGTTAGTTTTTTGTTTATTAAATTAGATTACTATATTTTGATTTTTATTCGTTTGAATAAAAATAAGAAAACACAATTTTAGTACTTAGCATAACAATAATAATAATTCCTTGTGGGAACAATATTATACTCACTCTTTATTACTTGTTGCAATAGCGTATCCTTAGCTAAAAATTGCACATCAAGTTTTTTGTGCCATTTTTGGTAAATTAAGTTTATTCTTTTTGTTAATATTAATACTAATCTATACTTTTACTTTAGACTGTTTATTTGTTTTATTATTTTTATTTTATAAATTCTTTTCTTTTATTTTTGTTTTTGTACGGTTGCTTTTCAATTCTTTTTATTTTGTTTTTTGTTTAGGTTATCTTTCAAATCTATATTATTGCCTATTAATTTCAAATTCAGCAGTAAACAATAAAACATAGATCTTTGAGAGATTATTTAATCCTAATGATTAGTAACATTCAACCCAGTAAATGCCGACCAACCATAAACGTCAATTACTTTGAAATTCACCCAAGAAAAATCCAGATGTTGAGAGACTCAATTCAATTAGGTGGATATCCATGTGATGATCCAAATGAACATATGACTATTTCCTTTTTCACTTCGAGACAAGGTGAAGAGCTGATTGATGTCACTATCATCAAGATCAATTTCACATAGGATGACTTGGACTAAAAATTCTTAACCAAATTTTTTCTACTGGCCAAGGCAACAGGAATGAGGAATGATATCACTTCTTTCATACAGTACGATACAGGAACACTTTATGAAGCATGAGAGCAATACAAAAATATATTGAGGAGATGTCTGCATCATGGGATTCTAAAGTGGTTACTTGTACAGACATTTTATAATGGCTTGATAGGATAGTTGATGACCATAATAGATACAATAGCAGATGGTGCATTGATGAACAACTCCACGATAAAGCTTATGACCTACTTGAGAAGATGGCATCCAACAGTTACCAATGACTGGCAAAAAGAGCTGCCCAAAGAAAGATCACACATAAATGATGAGGGGCCACTCATCTCACTAGATGTACAAATTAATCTATTATCTAAAAAATAGATGGCATTAGAGCTAATGATGTTAAAAGTAGACATGTCACTTATGAGTTCTATATTGACAACCATTCAAATGGTTAATTCATGGAGACTGCACACTATATGAGAAATAATCATCCATAAGAATTTTTGTACAACAATAACGAGATGGATCCAATAGGAGATAAAGAGCAATGCCAAGAAATTACTTTGAAGAGTGAACAAGAACTGTTAACAGCAGCTGAAATATTTCAATCAAAAGAGAGCCATGTTAGAGAAAATGAGCTGACAAAGGAAGAGTCACTTACAGAGGAAAATGAACTAGTGGCACTTCAAAGTAAAGATAATGCATACATTCTACCGCCACCTTTCTTCAAGAAAACAACCTTGAACATCAGCAACCTTTTAATAATACCTCATAATGTTTTAAGATTGACATGATAATTCTAAAAGAGCCACCACCAGCTCCTAAAGTAAAACTAATGGAAGCTCTTCAACTATAAGCTCATATAATACTATGCAAGTTAAAGAAAAAGAAGGGGCATGGTAAGATAATGGAGAGGTAGATTGATATCAATCAATGAGGTACATTATTTCAGTCTAAGATTAAAATATTTTTGGTAAGGCTCAAATCAAAGTAGTTGGAGTTGCATCTAAGAGAATTGCTCATGAAGCTATGGAAGTTGAAGAAAAGAAATATCAATGCACTTAGACATCATTAAAGTTTCATAGGCGACACTGTTTACATGTAGTTTGATCCTCTATAAGTCAAGAAAGAAGACGTCAAGCTGATGATGATCAATCAAGTACTTCTTAGGAGGCAACCCTAGTAATTTTTTTATGTTGTTTAATTTTTTTTTTTAGTGTTAGAACAACAAGTTAGCATTTAAGGAGAAGCATTGCTATATTAAGAGATATGAAAAATTCACCATCGTATCAAAACTCAAAACGCTACAATGTTGAGCTTTCATTTACCATGAAAGTTTTCTACTCTCATTTTTATTTTTTTTATTAAGGACAATGTCAAATTTAAGTTTGGAAGAGAGAAACACTTATCTGTGTTTATTTACTACTTCATGAATTTTATTTGTTATTTTTTTTATTTATTTATTAAGTTTTAGTTTTGGGCTTGGTATAATGATTAATAGTTAATGATAAGAATTTGATTATGATAGACATAAGTCTTAAGAAATAATAGATATTGCGATTGTTCTTATGTTTAATTCTTATATTTAGTTTTTGCCTTATTTTTTTATTCCTTGAATACATTGAGCACATAATAATGATTGATAAGTTTATTTGCTTACTTAAAGAACGTTTATGCATGGTAAAGACACTTATAAGTCTTACACATTCTAGAACTTATTTTATTATCACTCGAGAAAAAATCCTAGGTCGCACATGATTAAAGAAGTAATTTTAGGTTATGTTTAGATCGTTTGAGCTTTTCTATTTCTACATATTATATTATTTTTATCTCTAATCACCCACTTTGAGCCAAATGACTATTTTTTTGTTATCTACATCTATACCTTAGCCTTTAAATAAATTTTCCTTCATAACACCCTTCACACCATATGTATAATGATCTTGTTTAAGGTTTATAAGAGAATTGAACTTATAGAAAGAATAAGAAAAATAAAGAGTAGTTGTGGGTTTTGATTGCTCATAAAAAATTGCAAAAACTTAAGTTTAGAGGTATAGTAACTTATTCAAAAAAAAAAATGGATAAAGTTTGTTACACTCTTAGCTTAAAAAAAATTGATAAAAAGGAGAGAAAGTTAAGTAACAAAGTAGATAAGGAAAATATGAATTAAGTTTAGGGGTCTTTTGGAAAAATAGAGAAAAGGTTTGGATAATATAAAAATAAGAATGTGTATTTATAGTGTGAATTAAGTCAAAATTTATCCATTCTTTCCTACCTTTATCCTATCTATATATTACAAGCTTAATAAAGCCTTATTTGATCATTGATTATATGTGCATCTACATTAGTAGAGAGTGGTATGAAAAGCAAACCTATAGAATGTGAGTAAATAACAAACCATAGAGATAATCTATTGCATCTTTGTGTGTATAAACTAATTCGAGTGCAAATGACTAAATAAGAATAACTTACATATATACATACCACGTAAATTACATATGGGGTAAGACTAGTACCGTTGGGATGTAGATTTATGCCGATTCATAACCTAAACCTATTAGGTGTTTGCATTTGGTACACGTGTCCATTTTAAAATTTATATACATACATATCTAATACATACATATACGAATGATAAATGCAACAGAAGTTAGAAATTTAATTTTTTAAAATGAACATGATAAATTTTATTCATTACGCTAATGAACAAAATATAGAGCATATTAATCAAATTAATACTAATAATTGAGAATATCACATGTCAAGCCTTCGGAACGAATTTGTAGCTGGAGTACCATATGAAGTCGATTCGTTGACAGTTTTAGGACTCAACAAGTGGGCTTGACTCTCTAGAACAACAGTCTATATTTTTCTAGCATCGGTTTAACAATTAAACCATGAGATTAACTCTTAATTCTCATAATCTAACACTTAGAATATATTCATTTTGTTCTTGATGTATTCAACACTTAAATTCATCAAAACAAATAACTCAAATGTAACAACAGTGGCCATTTATTTGAGAGAAGAAGATGAATAGCAAAATAACTTTTGCTATCAAGTTTTTCTTGTTTTTAACACTTAAAAACTCAAAATAAAAACAACACTACCTTCAAAAATTGGTTGGCCACTTTGTAGGCTTCAAAGAAAAAAAGAAAAACCTTTTCATCTTCTTTCTCCTCTATAGCCAAGAGGCACATAAGTTCAAGTCTTCAATTATTTTGTTTCTTCAAGACCAAAAATGAATTCTAAGGTCACAAAATACTTATCATGGTTGGCCACCTCTTTGATTTTTTATTCATCTATTCTTTTGTTTTCAAAGACAAAGTGAAGTCAATGGCTACCACTCACACACATCATGGCTGGCCACCTCTCTCATTTTATATTCATCAAATGAATATATATATATATATTTAATAATATGAAATATCTTTTCATTTTGATTAACAAATTATTGTTAAATGATTTTGGCTTATAAATAAGGCAATCAAGTGTCCAACATTTGGACAAGAGTGGATAGGCGGCCATGTATATTTTGTGAGAAGAAAAATTTTATTCAAGTTCTCAAGGTTTCATTTAATTTTCCTTTTAAACAACATTTACTTTAACTTAATTTATTGCTCAATAAAATCTCATTTTAGTTAACAATTAAGTCCTCAACTAAATATTTGCTTTATTAATTTAACAATGAGCTAAAAATTAACTCTAGTCAAATTAATTAATCACTTAACTCTTAAGTCATAACAAATATTTAGATTATTTAGCACTTAAATAATTAATCAAGGGAAATAACCCTCAAGTCTTTAATTAACCTAACATGGTTTCTACCTTACCTAATACTCGAGTCAATATAACCAAAGGCTCACAATACGCTACGTGTCATTATTTAATTAGTAAACAATAATTATTAACTGATTATTGTATTTAACACTTAAGTACTTACACGTATGCATTCCGATGGTTTTTAAAACAAATATTCGGTTCTGCTAGAAATTACTAGATTGAACAATTCAATCTATGTGCTGCCCCAGTGCACAACGAGTACTCTTTATATGGCAAGACTCCCTAGGTCTATGCCCAAATTTTTAAATAGAACTATTTCATAAGTCTGTGATCGACGCCCCACGCAGATGTCACAAATATTACAAATTAGCGCGTTAGACCATACAAGTTGAAATCACAACGCATACGTATAATCCTTCAGTCATCTATATCCTGGATGTACGGAGATATAGATTTACACCGTCAAATCCTCATATGCTCATCCATGAACTTATCTCTAGAATTGCATTTCTCAGAACAATGTACGCAAACACCTTTATTGTATTGGTCAACTCTTTGAGAAACACATTTCCCAGGGCCACGGATTTATTGAAATACAATCTCGGAGCATTTGGATATAATACTCCCCTATAAGAGCTAACGAATCCTATATCTGTTCACACCGGACTTCATAAGTATCGGACCTGTTGGGGTGCCGGTTTATCCCAGTTCACAATATAAACCTATTAGGTGTATGTATATGGTATATGTGTCCATTTTAAAATTCATATACATACATATACAAATCATAAATGCAACGGATGCTAGAAATCAAATTTGCTAAATGAACACACAAAATTTTATTCATTACATTAATGAACAAAATATAAAACATATTAATCAAATTAATACTAATGGTTGAGAATATCACCTGTCAAGCCTTTGGAACGGATTTGTAGCTAAATACCACATAAAGTTTACCCGTAGGCAGTTCTAGAACTTAACATGGTGGGCTTACATCGCTAGAATAGTAGTTTATATATTTTCAGCACCGGTTTAACACTTAAACCATTGGATTAACTCTTAATCCCCATAGCCTAACACTTTGACTATATTCATTTTGTTCTTCAAGATTGGCTGGCCATCTTATTTTTTTTCAAAGGAGAATATAAAATCTATTTTCTCCTTCTTCCATTCACCATAGCCAAGAGACACCTATTTTCTCTCTTCAATTCATCCTCCATTCATTTTCATAAAGAAACGAAGAATGAATACTCTACCCAACCCTTGGCTGGCCACTCTATTTGGCCTTTATCATTTTTTTTTCTTTCAAAGACCAAATACAAAGCCAACCACCAACTTATTTCATGGTCGGTCAGCAATACATTTTTCTAAGAGCCATTTTTTCTTATCTTTCACTTTGAAAGAGATAGGATTAACAAAACTCCAACACATTCTCTATTTTGCCGAGCACTACATTAAAGTGACAATAATAAAATGAATATAAAGGACACCACTAATAATCATGGCCAACCACTTTGTTTTCCTTCAATTATTTTTATTTCTCAAAGACCAAAATGAATTCAAAGACAACAAAAACAATGATCATGGCCGATCACCTCTTTATTTATATATTCATCAAATGAATATATATATATATATATATATTTAACACTTAGAAATATCTCATCTTTTGTTAATGAATTATCATGTGCTCCATTGAAAAATATTTTTAAATATTGCACATAATGTGGTCGGCCGTCTCTTGTCTTTGACACAAAATAATTTTGGTCAATATAATTCATGCCCTTGAAGTTTCGTTTAGTTTCCCTTTTAGCAACATTTGCTTTAACTTAATTATTTGCTTAATAAAATCTCATTTTATTTAGCAATTAAGTTCTCAATAAAATATTTACTTTATTAATTTAACCATGAGCTAACAATTAACTCTAGTCAAATTAACTAAGCATTTAACTATTAAGTGAGAAAAATTATTCAGATTATTTAACACTTAAATAATCATTTAAGGGAAATAACCTTTAAGCCTTTAATTATCCCAACGTAGGTCCCACCTTACCCAATACTTAAGTCAATTTAACCGAAGGCTCATAATGCGCTACGTGTTACTAGTTAATTAGTCAACAATAATTATTAATTAATTATTATATTTAACACTTAAGTACTGACATGCACACATCTCAAGGGTTCCTAAAACAAATATTTAGTTCTACTAGAAATTACTAGATTGAATAATTCAATCCAGTATACTGCCTCAATGCACAATAAGTACACTTTATATTGCGGGACTCTCTAGGTTTACGATCGTTTTGTCAAATGAAATTATTCCATGAGTCTGTGATCGATGCACCACGTACACATCATAGATATTATAAATCAGCGCGTTAGACCATACAAGTTACGGTTACAACGCATACGTATAATCCTTCATCATGTATATCCTGGATGTACGGGGATATAGATCAACACCGTCAAATCCTCGTATGCCTATCTATAAGTGTATCTCCAGATTTTTATTTTCAAGAACAATATATATAAACAACTTTACTATATTGTTCAACCCTTCGGGAACATATTTCCCGGGTTAGTACTCGTGGCCAAGAGATTTACTAAAATACAATCTCAGAGCATTTAGATATACTACTCTCTTATAAGAGTTGATGGATCCCATATCTGTACACACCGAACTCCATAAGCATTACACCATACCCAGTGACACCCAGTAGTTACACCATGAAAGGTCTGTGACATAGGTGAAACCAAAGTATGGTGGATCACTTACAAGTCCATCGTGGCACTCAGGTCAAAGGACCACGTATACTACTTAACTCGAGAGGACTCACCATTGACGATTTTATAGGATGTTTATTGGTGTCCTCGCAAGTCTGGTCAGTGGTCAGTCCTGACTGAATACTCGTATACATATATGAGCTTCTGATAAGCCCATGGTCAGCTAAAAACAACGATCTATACTATATAGATATAGCATACACTGATCTATATAAAATGGATCCACCAATAGACGTTAGTAAAATAGATTAGGTATATAGTGTTTGAGGACATACTTGCATAATGACATCTCCTAGCACCTATTGCAACTCTTTGCAATCATGTCATCACTAGTATACTTTCAGGTTTTTGTCTCATTACAGACAAGGCTCTAATCTTTTAGATCTAGCTGACTGTTATAACATGTCAAATTTTTTAGCAGTGTTAACTATTAGCATAAATATAATATTCAGCTTTGCAAATTCTTAGCACTAGTCTAAACCCTCTTAACACTAGTCTAACAGATCTGAACTCCTTCAGATCATACAATTTCTGTAACGTAACAAGTATTGTACCATGTATTTATATTGTATTAATGATTATACAAAATGTTTGCTTTGTAAATATTAAATAATTTAATATTCATATGTATTGGAATAGCACATAAACACCAATTCTAATAAACTCCCACTTGCTTCAGTGCAATTTGTACTGATATCTTATATCGATATTCTCCAAGTGTTTCTCAAACACAGTAGGAGTTTAGGCCTGAGTAGGTCCGCTACATAATCCAATGAATGTATCTTAGATACTATTATATCTCCAATAGTCATGAACTTTTCAATTATGTGGTATTCAGAGTCCACATAATCAGAATATTGGTGTGCCTTATGGCTTCTTGGCTTAAGAAATTATTCTATTATTAGTTACAATGCAGTGGGATAAGATCCACCACTGAGATTTGAACTATTCTAATTTCTGTAACTAACTTCAATATCCATAGTGCTTTTTTTGTAGTCTTCTCAAGCTGAAACTAATTCTTCCTCAAAGATAGAATTAACTATGGAAATTAAAATTGCACATTTTCAACTAGCTCTAATACCCTTGAGGAAGAACATATAATTAGATGTAGATTTTCTATAATCTAGGTTAGACGAAAAGTCTGAATATGTAAATTTCTTCACTCTTAAGAAACTTTCTTCATATTTATCCTCTATACCTCTAATGTATATCAGATATATTTCATAACCATCTGATGGTCAGGTTTAGATCCGATCGATACCAGCTCATAACTCTTAACGCTATCCAAATATAGGTGTTGTACATAACATGGCATTCATCATGTTACTTCTAGCTGATGCATATTATGAGTTGGACATTCTAATTTTTCATTTTCTACTCGAGGACACTTCCTCTTAAAATGATGAATGCCATGTCTGAAGGGTATATTAACTATTTCACGATTTATTAAGTTGTACCTTTTTAAAACTTTGTCTATGTATGATGATTTGGAGAGTCTCATCAACCTCTTAACTTTATCTCTATAAAGTCTAATAGAAGGTCTCTCTCAAATCTTTTATGAAAAAATTCTTACTCAGATAACACTTATCTGATTGACTTGTAATATATCAATGTCATTTTCAACATTAAGTATGTCTTCCACGTGGAGAATCAGATAGATAATCCAGCTCCCACTGCCTTCCTAAATACACAAACTTTCTCCTCATTGTTGATGAAATCAGACTTTCTGATTTCATCATTTAAATGAAGATATTAGCTTCTGAAAACTATTTAAGTAAAAAAAAAAAGAGCTTTTTCAGTTTACACACTAGGTTAGAAGTTAGGCTGGATGTAAAAAGTTTAGGCAGCTCCATGCATATCCCTAACTTGAGATATACATTCCAGAACGCCATCTTTACATCCATTGACTAGACCTCAAAATCTTAGTATGCGACAATAGCCAATAGAATCTAAATTTACTTCAGCATGATTACTGATAATAAGGTTTCTTCATTACCGATCCCAAATCTATGAGTATAACCTTTCTTTACTAGTTGGGCCTTGAAGGTCTCTAACTTCAAGTGCCATGCTTCCACTGCATAAAGTCTTTTACAACAATTAGGAATAATTTCTACATGAAGCACAACCAAGTCCCAGACTTGACTGTCATACATAGAGTGAATTTCAAATTCTATGACTTCTTGCCATTTTTCCAAAACGATGTCAAACATTGTCTCTCTATAAGTCAAATGATCCTTTTCTTCAACTAAGAAAACAACAAAGGTGCCTTCAGGCATCAATCATACCTAAATAGTGACCTTGATATCCTATTAGAACTATAAAGAGAGTGTGTTCAAGATATATCACTTTTTGAACATTATGATTTCACCATTGGTTCACATACTTTCTAATTGACTTCAACAAGTACAATCATTCTACAATCCCTACTATCTAAGAGAAACCCTTTCTCGTGGAAGATGTTATTACGAGCAACAAACATGATTCGTTACTCTGGATCATAGAATTAGTATCCAAAAAATCGATACTTATACTCTTTGTGCGCAAGTATATTCTATTGCATAGCTCTTATGTGAACAGAATAATCCCAGAACTTAACAACTTAAGAATCAGCTCCCTTTAATCTATATCTCATACAGAGTAGAAGAATTTAGTTTTAGTGGAACTACGTTTAATAAGTGAGTAGCAGTTTCTTAGAGCACAATCCCATAAATATTAAAAGATCAGTGAAGCTCAACTTCAATCAGATGTATCATATAAAGTCTAATTCCTCCATTCCTTAAACACTTTTATGTCGAGAAAATTTAGGAAGACCATGTTGAGCGAGAATTAAATTCTCCCTCAAATATTATATGAATATACTGTTTATGTTAAATAACCTCGATCTATTCAAAGGTATACATAACGGTTTATTTCTTTACTTCCTATTCAAAAGCCTTTGGATACTTCAAAAGTTTTCAACCTATGTTTCCCAGAAACATATGTCTGTATAATGACAAATCATTAATCAGAGTATAAAGTATTAAAATTTACCTATAGCAGTATGATTTATTGGATAAACACATCATATGTACCAGTTCCAATAAATCAGTGGCTTAATGTCCAACACTTATACTAGGATTCAGTCATCTTCTCTTGAATTTAGAGTTCATAAATTGGTTAAGATTATATAGTCAAATCAAGTATTTGACCATGCTTAACTAGACAGGATAGTCGTCTCACGACTACATGACCTAATCTTATGTGTCACTATTTATCATTATTCAATAACTTGTAGATATGATAAGGGCAGATGGTATCCCATACCTTTATACTAACAACATCATATGTTATTGAAACATCTATATTTTGTAAACAGCTATCTAAAGTATTAATATATTCTTAGTTAAGGTTTCTTGAATAGTAACATTTACTATTCAAACCTTATCACAGTGGAAATATATTTTATTGTAACTATTCTCTAATAGTGGATAAGATATATCAAATATATCTAAGTAATTTAGAATCTAAAACTATTCACAGATTCTAAAATAAGTCTTTTATAACTGTCAGTACCCTTTATTTAATGTGCATTGATGAAGCGTACTAACGAATTACTCATACTTATCTTATCTTATATAAGACAAGTATCTTATCTCTATAAGATGATTTAGGAGATGTGTAACGGAGCATTTCTAATTGTTAATAATAGCGCTTTAGATCATAGGTATATGATTTATACATTTCTTAATCTAAAAGTGTCCTCCCACTGCTTTACATAATCCTGATAATCTCTCGAACAAGACAATGAAAATTTAAACTCTTTAAACTATACATCAGAAAGTAGATCCTATCGGCATTTACTCCAACTGCACACTATAGTGATCTAGGGCTTTATAAACCTAATAAGTAGACAACTCTTGTCAATTGCATCTCATGCAACTCTTGCTCCTGATCCTAAATACACCTTATCCGTACACTATAGCGATCTAAGGTAAGTGTATTCCAGATTAACTTGTTAATGATCAAATATATGCTACTGGTATTACCTACACATTGTAGCGATCTAAGGCAATACTTTCGAATATATTTATCTCATATCATGTTTAATCGGCATAGTCTAAATCACACCGACCAATTCTTCCACACCGTAGCGATCTTGAGGAAGACTGATATGATCCAGCTAACACCGCATTGACAAGATAGATCATCAATAAAATACTATCTCATAATATAATATTGTTCAATTTTATTAAGAGAGATTTTTACTCTTTTTTTTAGTATCACAAAGACTTAATCCCCATGTCATGAGGAGGTAATTCTTAATTAAACATTAATTTTTATGTGAGCACAACTAACCCCCACCAGTAGAGCTCTCATTGTGTTTACCAATACAAAAAAATGATCCCGGTTTATAATACAACCTAATAACTCTTATCATTGTATCTCATAAACTCTACATGATTAAAATAATATTTTAAACAATTTAAAACATAATTAGAGTGAGTGTCATCGGTGCCGTGGTGCTGGGTTCAATGTATGGCAGCACCGGGGGGCATAGCTCCTGGCACCGCGACACCTATCTTCTGGCGCTGCAGCGCTAGGGCCTAATGGTTAAGAATTTTATTCATTACATTAATGAATACAATAAATTTTATTCATTATATTAATGAATACAATAGATTTTCTTCATTACATTAATGAACAAAATATAAAACATATTAATCAAATTAATACTAATGGTTGAGAATATCACCTGTCAAGCCTTTGGAACGGATTTATAGCTAAATACCGCATAAAGTTTACCCGTTGGCAGTTCTAGGACTCAACATGGTGGGTTTAAGTCGCTAAAATAGTAGTTTATATATTTTCAGTACCGGTTTAACACTTAAACCATTGGATTAACTCTTAATCCCCATAGCCTAACACTTTGACTATATTCATTTTGTTCTTCAAGATTGGCTGGCCATCTTATTTTTTTTTTCAAAGGAGAATATAAAATCTATTTTCTCCTTCTTCCATTCACCATGGTCACGAGACACCTATTTTCTCTCTTCAATTCATCCTCCATTCATTTTCATGAAGAAACGAAGAATGAATACTCTACCCAACCCTTGGCTGGCCACTCTATTTGGCCTTTATCATTTTGTTTTCTTTCAAAGACCAAATACAAAGCCAACCACCAACTTATTTCATGGTCGGTCAGTAATACATTTTTCTAAGAGCCACTTTTTCTTATCTTTCACTTTGAAAGAGATAGGATTAACAAAACTCCAACACATTCTCTATTTTGCCGAGCACTACATTAAAGTGACAATAATAAAATGAATATAAAGGACACCACTAATAATCATGGCCAACCACTTTGTTTTCCTTCAATTATTTTTATTTCTCAAAGACCAAAATGAATTCAAAGACAACAAAAACAATGATCATGGCCGGTCACCTCTTTATTTATATATTCATCAAATGAATATATATATATATATTTAACACTTAGAAATATCTCATCTTTTGTTAATGAATTATCATGTGCTCCATTGAAAAACATTTTTAAACATTGCACATAATGTGGTCGGCCGTCTCTTGTCTTTGACACAAAATAATTTTGGTTAATATAATTCATGCCCTTGAAGTTTCATTTAGTTTCCCTTTTAGCAACATTTATTTTAACTTAATTATTTGCTTAATAAAATCTCATTTTAGCAGTTAAGTCTTCAATAAAATATTTACTTTATTAATTTAACCATGAGCTAACAATTAACTTTAGTCAAATTAACTAATCACTTAACTATTAAGCGAGAAAAAATATTTAGATTATTTAACACTTAAATAGTAAATTAAAGAAAATAATCATTAAGCCTTTAATTGCCCCAATGTAGGTCCCACTTTACCCAATACTTAAGTCAATTTAACCGAAGGCTCACAATGCACTACGTGCCACTATTTAATTAGTGAATGATAAGTATTAATTAATTATTGTACTTAATACTTAAGTACTGACATGCGTACATTTTGAGGATTTTTGAAATAAATATTCGGTTCAACTGAAAATTACTAGATTGAAAAATTTAATCTAGTATGCTGCCTCAGTGCACAATGAGTACACTTTATATTGCGGGACTGTTTAGGTCTACGCCCGATTTTCAAATGAAACTATTTTATAAGTCTGTGATTGATACCTCATGCACACGTCATAGATATTAAAAATCAGCACATTAGACCATACAAGTTGCGGTCACAACGCATACATATAATCCTTCATCATGTATATCTTGGATGTGCGGGGATATAGATCAGCACCGTCAAATTTCCGTATGCCTATCTATAAGCTTATCTCCAGATTTTTATTTTCAAGAACAATATACACAAACAATTTTATTATATTGTTCAACCCTTTGGGAACACATTTCCTAGGTTAGTACTCGTGACCACGAGATTTACTAAAATACAATCTCAGAGCATCTAGATATACTACTCTTCTATGAGAGCTAATGGATCCCATATCTGTACACACCAGACTCTATAAGCATTGGACCATACCCAATGACACCCAATGGTCACACCATAGAAGGTCTGTGACATACGTGGAACCAAAGTATGATGGATCACTTATAAGTCCACTGTAGCACTCAGGTCAAAGGACCACGTATACTACTCAACTTGAGAGGACTCACTATTGATGGCTTCATAGGATGTCTATTAGTGTCCTCGAAAGTCTGTTCAATATTCAGTCCTGACTGAATACTCGTATGTTTATACAAGCTTTTGGTAAGCCCATGGTCAGCTAAGAACAACCATCTATACCATATAGATATAACATACACTAATCTATATAAAATAGATACACTGATAGACCCACATCAGTGAAATAAATCAGTAACATAGTGTTTGAGAACATACTTGCATAATGACATCTCCTAACACCTATTGTAACTCATTGCAACCATGTCATCACTATTATACCATCAGATCTTTATCCCGTTACAGACAAAGATTTAATCTTTTAGATCTAGCTAACTGTTATAACCTGTCAATTTTTTTAGCAGTGCTAACTATTAGCATAAATGTAATATTCAGCTCTGCTAATTCTTAGCACTAGTGTAAACTCCTTTAGACCAGATCTAAACTTCTTCAGATCATACTATATCTGTAACGTAACAGATATTGTACCATATATTTATATTATATTAGCGATTATACGAAATATTTGCTTTTATAAATATTAAATAATTTAATATTCATAAGTATTGAAATGGCATGTAAGCACCAACTCCAACAGGACCATACGCAGCAACACACAACGATCATACCATAAAAAGTTTTTGACATGTGTGGAACCAAAGTATGGTGGATCACTTACAAACCCACCATGGAACTCAGCTCAAAGGATCATGTATGTTACTCAACTCGAGAGGACTCACCATTGACGATTTCATAAGATGTCTATTGACGTTTTTGTGAATCTGTTCTATATTAAGTCATGACTGAATATCCGTATGCTTATACTAGCTTTTGATAAACCTATAGTCAGCTAAGAATAACCATATATACCATATAGATATAGCATACATTGGTCTTTAAAATAGAAGATCCACCGATAAACCTGTATCGGTGAAAACAGATCAGGAACATTATGTTTGAGAATACACTTGCATAATGATATCTCCTAGCACCTATTGCAACTCCTTGTAACTATGTCATTACTATTATACCCTCGGGTTTTTGTTCCATTATCGACAAGGATCTAATCTTTTAGATCTGGATGACTCTTATAACCTGCTAACTTTTAGCAGTGCTAATTGTTAGTATAAATACAACATTCGACTCTTTTAATTCTTAGCACCGGTCTAAACTCCTTTAAATTAGATCTGAACTTTTTCAATTCAACCAATGTCTGTAATGTAACAAACATTGTACCATGTATTTATATTATATTAATAATTATACGAAATATTTACTGTATAAATATTAAATAACTTAATATTAATAAGTATTTGAATGATACGTAAGCACCAACTCTAATAAGTACATTGATTGACATTTTAACTCTTATGGTATCTAGAGTTTTTCACGAGTTATAAACTATATGAAATCTTTGAGAAATATTGTTAAATATAAACCAACTCATTCTTTATATTTTACTTTTACTTTTAATTTTAGTTCTCTTTACTAGAGGATGAACAAATTCTTAAGTTTAGGAGTATTTGATAGGTGTTAATTAGGTTTAATATTTCTATCTTTCGAACTTAATATTTATTCGTTTAAATTTAGATTATTTAATTTTTTATATGCTTTATTATTATTTTATAAGTTTTGAGTTAGTAGAGTAAATAAGGATTAAAACAAGGCAAAAATATTAAAATTGCTATAGTAGATACTATAGCAACAGGAGAATAATGATTTGACTACAGTACTTTGCTACAGTATCAGTATCGTGAAGCTCAGATCCAATATCGTAACACCCAAGTCAAATACACCAGCATCACATTCGCGTGAATGCTACGCATAAATAGTAATTTATAAATAGTAAACACGTGAACAGTTTTGATGTAGAAAAAAAAGAGAAAATCTTAATTTGACTTATATTTTAGTTTTTACACTAATTTAAAAACATAGACCTATAAATAAAGGACCAAAAGGCCTAAATAAAAAAATAGAGATTAAGAGAGAGGAAGAGCAATTTTTAGAGGATCAAGAAGACTAAAAAATTGTAGACTGCAAAAAAATTTATTTACCTCTTCAACTCTTTATCTTTCTAGTTTTCTATTATTTTCATAATGTTATTCTCTATAAACACCAAAACACTTTATTTCACTATAAACTAAGTATCCATTCTAGGGTTACAACTTTAAACTTGATATGTGATTAAATTCAAATTCTTTCTTCTTTTTATGAACTTAAAAATAGAATTGTTCAATTATTTTATGCTTAATGCTTTCTAATTACTTGATCACTAATTAAATTATTATAGGAACAATAATGAACTTGACAAAGAAATTTAGGTATTGGCCTTGAATAATTTGATATAGGATAATAGAATAACAACTATGAGTTTCATATGGAATATACGTATACCTACATGGCATATATGGTAGCAATATATCAATTCTTAATGAATCTTATTCTATTCTGATTATTATAGATATATAGATAATTGTTATGATAAAATATAGTCACTTGACCATCAACAGAGGCTTGTGATGATATTAGGAATCTAGCCAATAATTTATATAAGAGATTGGCTTAAGAAAAGATTAATTGGTTCAATTAACATATTGAGGCATAGTTGTCCTAGGTTTTATATATTATTGGTGATTATATCTTCTCATGTTTAGTCTTACCTTGATTGTTAGTTTTCTGTTTATTAGATTAGATTACTATATTTTAATTTTTATTCGTTTGAATAAAAGTAAGAAGACAAAATTTTGGTACTTGGCATAACAATAACAATAATAATAATTTCTTGTAGGAACGGTACTATACTCACTCTTTGTGATAACACTTAGCTAGATATCGCACATCAAAATACATCAACGGGGCTTTATTATCACAATAAATGTTCAATAGTTTTTCAATTCCATTGACAATATGTAGCCTTGTGATAAAGTTTTGCAACAATATCCTATGATTTGATGCCTTAAAACAAGCTATAACGCAACCTCTATAATAGAAGAAGCTATAAATATCTTCTTAACACTCTTCCAAGAAATAGCGTCCCCTGCCAAAATGTATATATACTTTGATGTGAATCTCTTACTATTTAGGCATCCAGTAAAATCTAAGTTGGAATACCCCATGATTTATAATTTTTCCAATCTCCTATATGTGAGCATATAATCTTTTATTTTCTATAAATACCACATAACCCGTTTGGCTACTTTAAAATGATCCATCCTAAGGTTGCTTAAATATCTACTTAGCACTCTAACAATATACGTAATATCTAAATGCGTACACACTTGAGCATACATAAGACTCTCTACTACTAATGCATAAGGGAATTTTTACATCTCTTTTTATTTAATCTCATTTTTGGGCACTAGTTAAGACTGCAATTATCACAATTAGTAATGGGTGTATCTTCTAAAGCATAATCCTTTATGCTATATCTACTAAACACCTTATCGATATAGTTTTTTTGTGATAATCTAAGGATATTTCAAGTGCATTCTCTATGTATCTAGATTCCTAATACAAAAATTGCGTCCTCAAGATCTTTCATTTTAAATTTCCTTGATAGAAATCTCTTGGTTTCGTGCAATAAGCCTATATCGCTGTTCGCTAGTAGTATGTCATTAACATATAAAACCAGGAAGATAAACTTACTCTTATTGAACTTTTGATATATTCATTTATCAACTGCATTTTTCTCAAAACCAAATAAGATAATCACTTGATGAAACTTGTACTACCATTGACAGATTGTTTGTTTGAGACCATAGATGGACTTCTTTAATTTACAGAACATATTCTTTATGTCTAAAGATATAAATTTTTTTGGCTGCACTACATATTTCATTTCCTCAATATCACCATTGAGAAATATAGTCTTTACGTCCATTTGATGTAGCTCCAAATCAAATTGAGCTATAAGTACTATGATGATATTAAAAAAATCTTTCGTTGATACTAAAAAAAGGTCTATTTATCAATGCCTTCCCTTTGAATGAAACCCTTCGTAATGGGATGCATTATATATTTTTTGATGTTGCCTTTTAAATCTTTCTTGATCTTAAATATCCATTTGTAACCAATGAGTTTCACACATTAAGGCTCGACAAGATCTTAAAGGTAAATTATCTTTCATGAATTTTATCTCATCTTCTATGGCTTTAATCTACTTATAAGAATTAGAACTTTGTTTGGCTTGACTAAAATTGGTTAGATCTTTTTTCAGTCCTATATCAAACTCATATTCTTAAAGATATACGACATAATTATTTAGAATTGCATTTTTTCTTTCTCTAATAGATCTTCTCAATGGCACTTATTTTTTACGTTGTTGAAGTTGCTCTTCACGAATAGAAGCAAATTCTTATTTGGATTGGAAGCTTTTGTATATTATCTTACATTTTTGGATTTGCTTCTTGAATAATATAAAAAAAAAGAGTCTGATCATTTTCAATTGCAGCTATAGGTGGAGAAATAATTTCCTCGTCAAAATTAATATTCCTAAACTTATCTCCCCCTAAACTCAACATTCTCAAGAAATGTAGCATTGCCCTTCTCAAAAAATGATTTACTTGAGGGATCATAAAACTTAAAACCCTTTGATCTTTCAAAGTATCTAACAAAATAACAAATGACTGTTCTTGAGTTTAGTTTCTTTTTATTAGGCATGTATGGCCTAGCCTCAGCTGGACAACCCCAGACATGTAAGTGCTTAATATTAGGCTTCTTACCAGCCCACAACTCATACGGAGTTTTAGATGCTCCTTTACTTGAAATTTTATTAAAGATATAAACTAAAGTCTTAAGTGCTTTTCCTTAAAGTGATTCAGGTAAAGAAGAATGACAAATCATACTTCTCACCATATCTTTAAAGGTTCAATTTCATCTCTCAGCAACACCATTCATGCTTGGTTTCTTAGACATTATGTATTATGGGACGATGCCATACTTCTCTAGGAATTTAGCAAAAGGTCCAAGAAATAGTAAAACACAATATTTAAAGTTAAAATAATTAGAGCTCCAAGAAAGAGAATGCTTGCTAATTTTCTTTAAGGGTTACCTTAAAAGAAGAGTATGGAGAAGAAAATTTGTGAGTGACGAACATAGATGAAGTTTCTAATAAAATTGGGGAAGGAATTAACATATATCAAGAGTCCTAATAAGTTGGTGCTTGAGAATGCCATCAAGCTTGACTTTAAAGCTATAAATAATGAAGCAGAATATGAAACCTTAACATCTGACCAAGTAGTTAAAGATTTAACATCTACATAGAATCTTTGATTCAACCTTTGTAATCTCAAAGTGGAATGGCAATTATCAAGTGAAAAAGGTCAAAATTATGGCATAATTGACAAAGGCTAAAAAATTTGCATGAAGCTTTAGTAAATTATTGATCCAACAAGTTCCAAGGGCTCAAAATGAAGATGCAGACAAGATTATTCATAGAGATTCAACTTTTAGCTTGGATTCTATCAAATAAGTCTTTTTGAAAGTTTTTAATAAGTCATAGGATTGGGTAATTCTCGAGTTTAGTTCGGTTCGATTCTGGCCCAACTCAATCTAAATCCGAATTGATCGGTTCCATGAAATTAGAATCAAATAGGTGATGCTAACTAAACCGGACCCGAATCAAACTGGTTCGGTTCGAGTTTAGTTCTCTGGTTTGGTTTTTGGACTTTGGACCTTTTGTTTTCAAATTTGAGCTAAGTTTTTGAACTTTTGGATTTACGCTACTTGAGCTTAAATGTGAAATTCTAATTATTTTGGTCCTATAACTAATATTTTAAGGCCTAAATTAATATTATTTTTTTGTTAAAAGAATTTTTAATGGCAATAGTTTCAATTGTGATTAATTTGTGTCATTTATAAGGTCAATCAATTAATTCAATTAACTTAATTGAAATTATAATTAAATTGTACAAGGATTCAATTTCAATTGCGATTAATATGTATCATTCATGGAATTAATCTATTAATTTAATTCAATTGAAAAAATTATAATTATAATTCAATTCAATTGTACAAGGTCTCAATTTCAATTAAATAGCTGAGATTTGTTTCCATTAGTTATAATTTTAATTAAATAATTCAATTGAATAAAATTAAAATTATATTACAATTGCGGAAGATTCAATTTGAATTAATTTTTTTTCACATGATGAATTCAAATAACTCAATTGAATAAATTAAAATTATATTACAAGTATGGAAGTTTCAATTTGAATTAATTTATATTCACGTGATAAATCAAATAATTTATTTGGATAAATTAAAATAATAGTAGTATATTACAATTGCAGAAGATTCAATTTGAATTAATCTATATTCATATGATGAATTCAAATACTTCAATTTATTAAATTGAAATTATATTACAATTGCAGAAGATTTAATTTAAATTGATCTATATTCATATGATAAATTAAAACATAATTTAATTGTACAAAGATTTAAGTTGAATGAAATTGAATAAAAATAAAATCAATTTGATATTCATGTGATAAATCAAATAATTCAATTGAGAAAAAATAAAATTATAATTTAATTGAGAAATAATTGTTAAACCTTTTTTTGGCATATTTCCAACAAGCTAGTCTTAATGCCTTATATGTTTCTATATCTTACAATTAATGAGCATTATTTGAATTTAAAGAAAAATAATTTCAGCAGCAATCGGGTCCCTTCCCACTTATTTGTGTAATGATTATTAATAAATTAAAGAATTTAAATTACACATTTACATCATAAGAATTTTATAATACTAAGTCATTTTTAAAATATTACGCACAAGTGCCACCAAGGTCACGTGTGGGAGGAATTGATGTAAGCGACAAATAAAAGAAAAAGATTGACAAAAGTGAATTTAGAGCACCTTAGACCTGCTCGTCTATGTGCACATTTAGTGCCATAATTTCTGCATTTATTTTATTTAAGCAATTGTTAGGTATTAGCTTCAGTTTTTTTATTTGGATAGAAAACTGAATCAGTCGATTCTAAACTATTACATTTGAATTGAATTGAATTAAAAATTTCGATTTAGTACAATTTAATTTGTTGGTTAACCAAATCGACGCCCAATTCTAATAAGCCGAGTGTTCATCTAGAAGCAATGGAAGAATGCCCAGTTGACACTAACCGAAGCTGGATGGATCCCATCTTAGCTTACCTGCAGTATAGTAGTCTCCTAGATGATAAGGCTGGATTCCTTAAAAGTTAAGCCGCAGGCAGAAAATGTATACTGTAATTTATCAAAAGCTCTACAAAAGTCTTTGGTTGGGCATGTATGAGCTGTTTAGCATTATTAGAGGTCAAAAATGTATTAGATAAGATTCATGATGGTGTATGTAAACTATGCAAATGGAAGATCTATTTCCCATAAAACTATAAGGCAAGGCTATTACTGGTCTTCACTAAAAACTCAAGCTGTGAATTATGTCAAGAAATGTGACAAATATTATGAACATGTTACTTCGATGGACCAACCTATATAAGAGTTACAAAACATCACAAGTCCATGATGTTTTCTACAAAATGTACATTGTGGGACTATTGCCAACTGCTGCAGGGAATAGGAAGTTTGTTTTGCTAGAAACTTATTACTTTTTTTTTAAGTGGGTGGAAGCAAAAGATTACAACAACATGACAGAAGCTGAAGTCAAGAAATTTGTGTGGAGTAAAATTGTCATCAAAGTTGGAAGAATCTGAAGTCAAGAAATTTGTGTGGAGTAAAATTGTCATCAAATTTGGATTACAAAGTGTACTCGTTTCTGAGAATGGCATGCAATTTGACAACAAATTGATGACAGCATACTTTGGGAAGCAAAATATCAAACACATGTTTTCTTCAAAGAGCTATCCTCAAGGGAATGGATAGGGTGAGATCACAAACAGAACAATCTTTAGCAATCAGAAGAAGAAGTTAGATGCTAAAAAAGGAAAATGGCTGGAAGAACTTCGCACAGTGCTTTGGGATACAAAACCACCAACAGAGAACCAACTAGAGAAACTCCTTGTGCTTTGATATTTAGGACAGATGTTGTGCTGCCAACAGAAGCTAATGCTCACTTTAAAAACTAAAATGGCAAAGCTCCAATTATCAATAGATGCAGAAACAAGAGAAAAATTTAGTATAAAGAATTCAAGGAAGTAGCAATAACGCATGTAGCTCTCTGCAAGATCAACTCGTAGAAACAATTAAAAAGGAAAAAAAAAAAAAAGATGAAGCCTAGAACATTTCAAAAAGGAGAACTCGGTGCTGAAACATGCTTTAGACACTAGAAAGGAGCTGAATGCTGGGAGATGCCTGCCGTATAGGAAGGACAATATAAGATTGACAAGGTACTTGGCAAAGGAGATTACAATTAACCACCCTGGATCGTAAGCATGTTCCAACCCCTTGGAATGCTTTGAATCTATGAAAGTTGTGTCTCTAGAGGCATGCTTTATTTGAATTTTGATTGACTTCAAGTTGTGCATATGATTTTATTTTCAATGTGATATGCAATATTTGAACTTGTACAAGCTTTTTCATGAATCAATAAAGAGGTATTTTTCAGAATGTTGAATACAACATAGCATGTCTTAACCAACAAAAGCAATGTCTCAGATTAGAAAGGTCACATGATAACATAAGAATAAAGTGTTTTTACTGGAATCATCTTTAGATTGACTGACAAACAAAGAAGTAAAAAATTGCTTCTCACTGAAATATCAATAATAAAGAGGAAAAAGAAATAAGAACATGAGTTAATTAGTCTTCGGGCAGATGACAATCATGGGCGGAACTGTAATAGGTCCTAGAGGCCATGTCTCCCCAAGCTCTAACAGTTTCCCTTTAATTTATATTGTATATATATTTTTTACTATTAAAATATTTATTTTGATCCTCCAAATTTTCTTAAAATTTTTTATATTGAATGATTAAAATTTTAATTTAAGAAAGTAGTCCTTATTAGTATTACAGACTTGTTTTTTGATACTATTTTTCTGTAATAATTTTTTAAAAAAAATTACAAGAGATCCTTATTTTTAAAATTTTCTAATTTTATTATTTTATCTTAATAAAAAATAATTTTATACTTATAAATGATCTCATTTTACAACTTTTCTTAAATATAAAAAAATTTTATATTTGTAATTCTTTTCCTACTATGATTATATCTTTTTTTTAATACAAATTAATTTATACTTGTAATTCTTTTCTTATATTGATAAATATCTTTTTAATTTAACCTATATAAATAGATTTATAATTATAGAACGTTATACATTAGTGATTTTATCTTATCTTCAATTTGCATTAAACTTTTCTTTTTTCCCAATTTACAGAATAATTGTCTTTATACTCACTTTTCCAATGTTTCTTGCAACAAGTAAACATTTATTTTTTTAATATTATAAAGGCAAGATTTCATTTTTCCAATGTTTCTTGCAACAAGTAAACATTTATTTTTTTAATATTATAAAGGCAAGATTTCATTAAAAAAAATGTAAGATAACTTTCTAATAAACTCATTGATAATGTATATTGAAAGAAAAATTGCAGAAAAATTTAACATATAATCAATTATAAATAATTTTTGAAATATGAAAGAATGCATATAAGAATATGCTAAAGTTTCTAATAACATATATATATTTTTAATATTCATTATCATTGATATGGAATAAAAATAATTTTTTATAATATTTTATGTCTAAAGCCTTCTCCTACTCAATATTTTTAATTTTTAGAGTTTTTAATTTTTAATATACTAATTAATTTATAAAATAACATTCCTCTCATTAATAATTTTATTTCATAAAATAATTAATGAAGTCACATCAAATTAATAAATTAATATAATATTATATTTATGAAATAATCTTGTTTTAATCTTATTAGAATATTAATGTCACACATTTTGATATATTTTATGTATAAAAATGTGAATGTAATACTGACATGTTATTCACTCAATCAATTAATTAAAAAAATAAATAGCTTATAATTCATAGTCTTTCTTAAAAAAAAATATTAAAACAAAGTTTAAATTTTTTAAAGTATTCCATAAAGTCAACTTAAACTCTTTTATAATATTTATTTTTACTTGTCTTTTTTATGGGCTAAGCAATTTAGGCTTTTTTTTTTGTCTATTTATTTAAAAAAAATAAATCAAACATATTTTAAGTTTAAAATTTTTATTAGGCCCTTTAAAATAAATTTTAATAAAAAATATTTTTAAACCTAATAATTTTATTCAAATACTTCAAATTTTTTATATAAATTTAAGTTAAAATTAAAAGAAATTTAGACTAATTTTAAATTTGTAAATACCTCAAAAAAAATTTATATATAAATTTGAGTTAAAATTAGAATTTTAAAAAAAATTTAGTTAAATTATAATTATCTAAAATAAAAGAGAATAGACAATATTATTGAAACAATTTATAAAATATGTAAACTATCTTAATAAAAAAATATATATATTTATAATTATAAGAGTTGAATGGGTTTCATCTTTTTCTCCTTCATTTGCCACCCCCAAACAACCTAACCAACGACTGCCGCCCCTTCTTCCATTTGTCGCTCGTCTTCGACGGCGAAGGAGGAGGCCACCTTGCCACCACGACTTGTCGCCGGCCTTAGACGATGCCGGCCGACTCGTCCAGCCGTCGTGTCCTCCTAGGCGTTGCAATCTGCGAGCCAACGACGGCAGCAACTGCGTGAACCACTGCTCGCATGCAACAGCAAAGAGAAGCGTGCTTCATTGCTGCTGAAAGGGAGTTTACCCAGTCAGCCTTTGCTGATCGGCGTTCGTCTCAAAGTCGCCGCTTAGACCGCCCTCCTCTTACCGTGAACAGCCCGATTACTAAAAGAATGGCCATTGAAAATTTTTTATTTTTCTTAAAATTGTTCCTTAATTTTTTAACAACAAAATTAAATAAAAGAATAAAATTATTTGATTCTTACATTTAAAAATAAAATCTTACGTAAATTAATTGGTATACAAAAAATTTAAAGAATTAAAAAAATTATAATATTACTTCATCATTTCATTTTGTTATAAATTTCAGAAAGAAAATTTAAACAAATATTTAATCATAAGTTATTATTATGAGTATAATTATTTATCATATAATTAATAATTATTATTATTATATATTAAATATATGATTAGTATCACAATTAACGATTATCGTTATATTTAAAAAAATTATAAATATAATATAAAATAAGATGATTTTGATGTTAATTGTTAATATAAAAATATATTTTTTTCTTAATAAAATAAATGTAACGGATGTTAAATTGTTTTATTTATAATTATATGTATTGAAATAAAAAATTATCTCAATTTTTCACTTTAATAAAACTTGAATTGAATAGTTACAATCTTTTTTAATATCTTTAATTTTTAAACTCATGCGTATGAACACGTGAATTTTCACTTAATCTTTAAACTCATGTACATAAAAACACGTAAAAGAATTATTCTTATAGTTACAATATTATCTTTTACTACTCTCTTCCTTCTTTATGTATAGGAATCTACTTTTAGTATTTAGTAGAATTTGATTAGGATTGAGAATTTTGAGTTAGATTAGAATTTAAATTAGTAGAAAGATTACAAGAATTATGAGCTTTCTAGTTTCAACTTAAAAGGCTCGGTCTATTTATCTCATGACCTATTATTTTTTTAAATCAATCACAAACTATTCTACTAAAAGTCAATTATTGCATTTTAATGATCCATGTTAATAAATAAAAGTCAATTTAATTGAATTAAGCTTGGCCTTTAGATCAATAATAATCACTTAATTGACCTTCTAATTAATGTCCATAATTAAAACTAAATCGTGAAAATATATTTTACCTCTTTAATTATTTATTTACTTTTAAGTTACTAAATACTCTAATGATATTATTTTAAGATGTTTATTTTGTAAATAAATTTATAAATAAATATTATTATTCAATAAACAATTTATTGAATAAACTACGACCACAAATTTAAATGATCAAGTATTGCAAACAGTTTAGGTGGACATTATTTATTAGATTTCATCTTACAAATATATGCTTCTAGGACCTAAAAAATTATATCTTCAAGCTACTGAGAGTTTGACCATTTATATGAACCTTACTCTGTGATAACTCTAAAGATATAATATATAAATATAAGTTCATTACTTACTTAGGATTAAGGGTAATCAAACATATTAAAGCTTTTGTTGATTAAGATCAACGACATTTAGTTAACTTGATTTAAATTAATAGCAATCTCGTTTAATATATTATATATACTAATTTTTTTACTCAAAATATCTACTTCGATGATCAAAGTAAATCTTTTACTACAAGAAATAGAAAAACTATAGTCTTTCATAATGAATTATCTTTTTCATTAATAGTTATGAACAAGATTTAATTTATAAAGAACTTGTGATCTCTACCTTCTATATATTATCATATGCCTAATACATAAATCACATACTTTATAAATATAAGTTTATCAATGTATGCTTAACTATATGTATAAATAAACTTTATTAATCAAATAAAATATTATTACACATACTTTAAAGGCATAAAATATCTAACATCGAAGTCATATGTTAGTAGTATAGCCTTACAGTGCTGATATGACCACCCATGATAAAACCCATTAGCAACATCATAATTCTTGGGAAGGATGAATTTGGGTGCTCAGGTGATGAACCATTTTTGTGTCCCAATCTAAAGGCTTTCCATTTGGTTGCCTTAATTTATGTCTCCAATTTTCTTTTAAATTTGTTTATCTTGTCCTTTTTCTTTGTTAATGTGGCTAACAACTTCATATCTCTTTTTCATCTTGGGTAACCTTACAATTAAAATAGAGTTTCTTTTCCTTTGTCTCAAATAACTTCTCATTTGCAGTTTGTAATTGAGCAATTAAACTATCTAACTGCAATATTTTTTCTTGTTCAGTTTTCCCTCTTTTCTTTAATGTATTTTGAGTAGTTGATAAGGGTTAATTGGGTATAATATTTTTATCTTTCAAACTTAATATTTGATCGTTTAAATAAAGATTATTTTACTTTTTATGTGCTTTATTGTTATTTTATAGGATTTGAGTTAATAGAGTAAATAAAGATAAAAATATAATAAAAACAAGGTAAAAATATCAAAATTGTTATACTAAATTACTACACTAACGAGCTACAGTGATTTTACTACAATGCCAATGTAGCAGCTCTCAAGACAGTATATTTAGCGCTCAGAAACAAGTTCCGCGTGAACAGTGCTAAGTGAATAGTAATTACATAAATAGTATCAGCACAAAAAAAAAAAAAAAGAGAAATTCTAATTTGACTTATATTCGATATTTTATCCTAATTTTAAGACATAACCTATAAATAGAATATCGAAAATTTTATTTCAAAAATTAAAAAGAGAGGGAAGAAAAGAGTGAAAGAGTAATTTTTGAAGGATTAAAAAAATTAGAAGATTAAATACTGCAAAAAAATTAGTTTTATTTCTTTAACTCTTTATCTTTCTAGTTTTCTATGATTTTCATGATTTTATTATTGATAAGCTCTAAAACTCTAGTTTTCATCATGAACTAAGTATTATATCTAGAGTTACAATTTTGAATTTGATATGTGATTAATTTCAAGTTCTTCTCTTATTTTTATAAACTCAATAATAGAATTATTCAATTATTCTATACTTAATGCTTTTTAATTACTTGATCACTAATTAGATTATTGTAGGAACCCTAATGAACTTGACGAATGGATTTTTGTGTTGGCTTTGAATTTGATAAATAACTATAAGGTAATAGTTATGAGTTTCATATAGGATAGGAATATACCTATATGGTATATATGGTAGTTATAAATTAATTCTTAATGAATCTTATTCTATTCTGATTACCATAGGTAATTATCAGGGTAAGATATAATCACTTGACCATCAATAGAGGCTTGTGATGATACTAGGAATCTAGGTAACAATTTATATTGAGAAATTAACTTAAAGAAAGATTAATTGGTTCAAGTAACATATTGCAGAATAGTTGTAATCTTAGGTATTATCTGTTATTGGTGCTTTTATCTTGTTATCTTTAGTCTTTTTTATATTGTTAATTTTTTGTTATTTAGTTTAGATTACTGTCTTTTTATTTTTCTTTTGTCTAAATAAAAATAAGGAGACACAGTTTTTGTACTTAGTATAAATAATAACAAATAATTTCTCGTGAAAATAATACTCTACTCATCTTACATTACTTAGCTAGAAATCGCACATCAGTAGCTTAAAGAGTCATGTTGTCGTCTATATTTTATTTGTCAACTCTTGAACATTTTTCCTTTAGACCTTTCAATTCCTCCTCTAAACCCTTAAAATTAATCTCTCGTTCTAGCGTTTATACCCAATTCTTTTGCTACAATCCAACGTCAAATACTAATCTTCAATCATTTTTTCTTCCTCAATAATTACTTTCTCCTTCTCTACCATCAAATGTTTCAACTTCTTCATTTATTTTTTTAATCTTTTCTAGTTTTTTACTTGACCTTTCAATTAGTCAATTCTATTGCATTTTTATTCTATATGCACTAAAAATAGCATCCCAAAATTGTGCACCATTTGAATAATAACCAAGAATATGTTAGTAATAACAACATAGTTCTTTGAAAGAGTTTGCAACAAAAGATTATGAAATGAAGACATTATTATAAGCTTAGCCACAATCATCATACCCTGATAAATAGAGGTGAACTTAGTAATAGTCTTCCTGTCAACCTTAGTCATCAAACCTTTATAATGACAAATGCTATATTCGCTGAAGAATTGAAGATCAAAATAAAAATAAAACCTTAGTGTTCATGAGTTAAGAATATCCTACAATCTTGCATGATCAGTTTTTAAATTTAAACTTTTGAATTTGATTTAGTATTGCTATCTAAAATGTTAAAGATATTAAGTAGATTTGTTAGTTTAGTTTGTTTCTTTTTCTTTATAAATTTAGAATCAATGGCAATAAAATTAAAAGCCCCTAAAATTTTGTGTTGTCCTTTAATGTTTTGATCTTAAAAGGCCTTCACTTTACCATCCTCAAACGCCCTCGAGGATCTTTTCTCAAAAATATATTATTTGTAACTAGGGTATGATTTAAACATAGGTTGGAACAAGTTGGTAATTGAGCGCCACTGCCATGACCTTTCTTAAATGACCTTGAGATGTGACATTGTTCTTATTGTTCAGGCTTTGGAATTGTTATAGAAGATTGCTACTAAGGCAATGTATAGGTTTGCGTTTGTGATTGTTGTTACCCTGTAAATTATTTTCATCCAATCATCAAATGTGCCTTTAGATATGCTAAGACTAGAAACCACTCAGCTTTAGATATCTTATTTGTTGGTATTTGGGTGTTTAAAGAAGTAACATTCAAAACCTGCTCCCTGCTTGTAATATCTCATATCGCTCAAGCGAGTGAAGTCAAAATGCTTTATAAGGGCAGCGGAAATAAGCCAAGTTAACAATGACCATTTTGGGGCTGTGATGGACCACAATAACCCAGACAAAACCCACCACTGTGATAGCCTACAATGACTAAGTGTAGAACAATATTGGTGCTTGAGGTCATCTGTTACATTTGGTATCAAAGTTAAAGCCTAATCGGAGGTGTGTGGATGTTGCTCCCAGTGAGGATGCTAGTTCCCAAAATAGGGGGTGATTGTGATATCCCACATCACTTAGGCGAGTGAAGGCAAAGTGTCTTATAAGGATAGTGAAAATAAGCCAAGTTAATAACGTCGTATTTTAGGGTTGTGATAAACTATAGTAACCCAAATAATACCCACTACTGTAATAGCCCACATCGACTAAATAAGGGACAATATCGGTGTTTGGGGTTGTCTATTACACCACTACCACAACTTAAGGCATATTTGTATCATCATTAACAATGTCCATAATTTCTACAAAGTGATGTAGTGTAAATACTATCACAAATATACGCAAGTGTACGTATCGTACCAAGTAGTATAATGATATAACTTAGATATCATCCTACAGAGACTTGTAGACCTAATCATTTATCAATTATTAAACTTAATCATACTTAACTTTTATTCAGACTAAACTTAAGGATGAATGTTCTAATTTATCTAGTTATGCTAAAATTAATCTAACTTAATCAATAAGCAAACTAAGAATTGAATTCACCAATATGAAGGGAGTCTAGGCTTTCAACTTATCCTCCAATACTTCATTTAACCTATTATTCTCTTATATAATCCCTCAATAATGAGTTGTTAGCTAGAACTTAAATATCATTATAAGACTCTATCGATGTTCAAATAACTATTTTTCATCCTAATAATTACCTATATATCTATTGTAATTAGAATAGAATAAAATTCATTAAGAACAAGTATATCAATGCCATATAGGTATATTTTTATCCTACATGAAACTCATAGTTCCTTATGATCATGTATCAAATTATCCTAGGCTAAACATATAAATCCCTTCGTCAAGTTCATTATGGTTCCTCAAACAACCAATATATCAACCATATAGAAAGAAAGTATTAAACACAAGATAGAATGAACAATATCCTTTATTGAATTCATAAAATAAGAGAAATAATAAAATTCAACTACATATTGGGTTCAAGAGTTGAACTCTGAATCAAGGAAGTTAGTTCATGATGAATCTAAAAGTTCCAAAGAAAATATTGAAAGATATGGTTAATAAAGCCATAATATAAGAAAAGAAAAGAAATTAAACAAAGTGATGCCCTGGATCATTTCTTTCTCTCTCTTGTTTTCTGTCTAGGTCTTGTTTATCAATCTTTAATCTTGCTTTGCTCTCTCTTTAAAATTATTTTTGTGTTTGCCCTTGACTTCTCTCTATTGCTCTCTAATTTTGGCTGCAAAAAGGGATTTTTTTTTATAGGCCTTCATAACTTTTGAAGCATGTGGTTTGGAGTACAAGTCTTATTAGGGAACAAATAAAGTTGCCATGTTAATCACATAGGCGCTGTTGTGCTTAGCTCTTTGTCTCAAGCTCTGCAGTGCTGGTGCTATAATGCTGCAGTGTTGAGACTTGAGATTTGGCCATATGATTTTCTACTCAAGCACTATGGCGGTGAGTGTGGAGCACCGCAACTCTGAGACCTAGGAATCAATCTTGAGCGCTATGGTGTTGTGCTCTCGATCTCGAGCGCTGCGGCGCTGATGCTTGAGCGCTATGCCATTTTCCTTGATTATTTTTTCTATTTTTGTCCAATTTCCTAGAATTTTCATGCTGTGGTGTTGAAAATTTATATTTTATCCATAAACTCAATAAATATCCAAATAATCAATGATTTAAAGTAAAATCTAAGTTTAAAGAGATAAAATTACTATTCTTTATAAGACTTAATCAAATATCCCTAAATTTGAGACTTTGCTTATCCTTGAGCAAAATAAAAATAAAAATTAAAGAGAAAATAAAAAGATTATTCTTGACTCAAAATAAATGAAAACTTAAAAATAGAATATGCTAAGCTGATTAGATTATCATAATCATTGTTTTAAAGGCTATTGAAATGGTACAAGTCTTCTTTAGAATTTAATAAAGAACTCTCGATAATTTGTACTACCATTCATCAAGTTCTTCATTCTTCCCTACAACTGATCACTTTGTGTATATGTGTAATAAGCAAGTAAACAATCAAATGATATCTAGATTTACTCAATAACTTAACATAATACTGAAAAGTGATGTCTTGAAAACTTTTAATTTATAATAACATTACTATAGGCTTATTTTCATACCACTCTCCACTAATGTAGAAAGACACATGTCTAAGGATCTATTTAAGACTTTAATTATCTTGTAATGAAAGGCTAACATCAAGGTGAGATATAAAGATAAATATATGAGTAAGTGTAGCAAAATGAGTCACAATACGATTATTCGACACGAATTTGACACGCTTTAAGCAAATATAAGTAGAAAAAATTGACACGATTAATAAACTGATCAAATTTATGTTATCTATTTATTAATCATGTCGAATACGTGTTTAAACTCTATGATTAGCTAATTCATTTAAGTCGCGTTTAATAAAAGAATCGTATGCATTTTTATTCGTGTATCTATTCGTTTAAGTCATGTTTAATTAAATTATAAAATTAAATGAAATTATAAAATAAAAATAAATATGAAAAATTGGAAAAATAATACTTTTTTATTTTTTATTTAAAAAATAAATTATTGAAAATATTTATGCCTCAAAACGATGTCATTTTGGGGCATAAACTTGGCAAAAACATTTTTACCCTAAAACTTCCAAAGTTGTTCAATTTCCCTGAACTTTGTTGTTGGCTGCTTATCGCACGCGAGTTTCTTCTTCTTCCCTTCACCGATTCTTGTAATTGCTTGGCTGATCATCCTTTAAATTCTCTATTTGCGATTCGGTAAGTTGCTCGACAGATCTTGATCGTCCTTCAAATTTGCTAATTTTTGCCCTAAAACTTCCATTCTTCTTCAATTGTTGGGCTGAATGAATCACATTCTCTTCCATTAACTGATTTTCTTGGTTGCTAGAAAACCATAGCTCATTTTTTTAAAGGGGTTCAAGCTTTTTAACCCAAGGTATTTCTATTATGTTATTTATTTATCCATTATTAACCTTTTTTTAGTTAGTTAAAATTTTGAAATATTTTTATATTGGCTGAATTTCTACATCTTTTGCTAGACAAATATATAGACAATGCATGGTAAAGAATAGTTACCCCCATTTAATCATAACCTAATAATCCAAAATGTGAATCACGGGTTTAGACTTTTGCTTCTTGATTGAATGAATGAAGAACCAAGATTCTTTTATGATACTGAAGCTTTTTACTTTTTGAGTTTTTCTGGCCTTTTTTTTTTTATTAAAATATTTGTGAGTTATGAACATGGTCGGTCCTTCTTTAATCTTATCCTTTTGTTTTTTTTTAGTTTGCTAGTTGTAACGGGTAAGTGAGTAAGTGTGAGTGTAAGGCAATCCTCAATTTTTTATATTAAAAAGTTTGTGAGTTATGAACGTGGTCGGTCCTTCTTTAATCTTCTCCTTTTGTTTTTTTAGTTTGCTAGTTGTAACGGGTGAGTGATTAAGTGTGAGTGTAAGGCAATCCTCAATTTATGGAAAAAATTTAGGTGTTGTATTGAACCTTCTTCCTCCTTTCAGTGGAATTTTAGTCTTTGATTGCGGCAACTTCAAGGAATAAGCTAGCCATTGGTAATACTTGGTTAGAAGTTAGTGGTTCAACAATTATCCCCTTTTGCACTCTTTTCTTTCACCCCTAATTAACTTTATTATTATCAATAAAGAATTTTTTCTCTATTTTGAACAAAAATGGGTTTATAAATAATAAGTATTTATCTAATGTAAACTATTTGGTAGATGACGAATACGAGATTGAACATTAAACTGGAACATCTTTAATTGGAATCATATATAATACAAAAGCAAATCGATATACATGATTTATAGGCATAAACAGTGCACATAATTTAGGATTTATCCTTGAAATAACATTATGATTTATGATGTTGCCATGAATATAAAGACCTTAACTTTGAGTTTATGGTGTTTCTCCTTTTCGTTTCCCGCTCGTTAAAGTGACTTTTTTCAATTTTTTTATTATATATATATTCATTTTTTACGGGCCCATGTCGACACTGGCATGCCTCCAGGTGACACAATGGGTCATGACACGATTTTTCAGTATGAATTCGACACGTTTTAAGTGAATATGGATAGAAAAAAATTGATACGATTAATAAATGGGTCGAAATTGTATTACCCTATTTATTAATCTTGTCAAATACGTATTTGTGGTCTATGATTCGCTAATTCTTTTAAGTTACATTTAATAAACAAATCGCATTCGTGTCTATTCATGTGTTTATATATTTAAGTCACGCTTAATAAACGAATCGAATATTTCATGTAAACAAATTCAATTAGTTGTTATTATTCATTAAAATGAATCGAATAATGTATAATCATATAAATGAATTAAATTTAATCCATTTATTTGAACATGTTTAATGATGTCGTGTCATGTAATTTGAATATTAAACAAATCAAATATGTGTTTGAGTGTATAATTCGTTTAGTAAATGAATCATATACGAATACAATAAAAATTTGTTAATACCCTATATTGAGATAACATGAATATGATTCGTTTACAAGAATTGCCACCCTTAATAACAACAATAACTTCGTTTTCTATATTTTATGTTGGATTAATATATATTTTTTCTATAATTCAACACAGAGCATAAGGATTCAATAGAGACTTCATTTGATAAACTCAAGAGTACTATTATTGATAGCGATACAGATAATGGTGGTGATGGTAAGGTTAGAACAAAAGAGAGAGAGAGAAAGAGAGAAATTCATTGCAAAATGTAGTTGGTGAAAATAAAAAAGGAGACTATCTTCGAAGGTTTGGACATTATTCTATAAGTTGCCATTGGATCAATTTCTTGATGGAGAACGAAGACGAAAGTGTTGAAAGTATAGAATGTCTATAAATATCTAAGTAAGTCTGAAATAGGTAATATGTGGAAACATATGGATAGTTGTCCAAAGTTCTTAATGTGTGTTGATCCTAAAAAAATACTTTTAGATCACAGTAAAAGATCTTTAAGTGTACATGTTCTAAATTTTGAGTTTGATATTTTTCGTAAGTTATTCTTTACTACCCTTATCATGCATGATTTACCATTTCAATTTGTTGAGTAAGAAGATATTACAAGAATATTTCAATATTTATGTGATGAAGTTAAGTAATATCTAGAAATACTACAAAAGCAAATATGTTGAAGATGCATAAGAAGGGAAAAGAAAACATAATGAGTATTTTAGATGCAACTCCTAGTAAGATTTCTTTAACTTCTGATTTGTGGACTTCTATAACCACATATCGTTACCTTAGCCTAAATACTCATTTCATTTAAAAATATTGGATTTTACACCAAAAAAAAAAGACTTTTAAACGTCTCACACATATCACCTCCACATAATGGAATTTTATTGGCTGATAAAATATTTTTCATTACTTTGTGATTAAGGTATCAAGAAAAAGATCATTTCTTTGACTTTAGATAATGCTTCTAGTATTGATGTTTATGTTGATTTGTTGAAAAATCAACTAAAACTTAGGAGAGTACTTTTGTCTTGTTAAAGATATAAAGAAGTCATGATAATTGATTCTTACCATATATATTTTATAATTAATAGATTATATTTAGTTTCTTTATATGTATTTATGTTAACCTAAAGTCTATATAAAGGTCATCTATATAGCATTTGTAATATACATAATTATAGTAACAATGTAGTCCTTAAAGTTTTCCAGTTTCTCTTAAATATTTTTGCTGTATTTTTATTTTACTTTTATCTTTTCTCACATGGTATCAAAGCTATACGATCATTCTTAGAGCCTTTTGATCATGTCTCAACGCACTTGCACTCGCAATGGTTGCTTTCCTGTCTCCCTATCAACGCATTTGCAATCGCAATGGTTGATCTTCTCGACGTGCTTATCACTTCGACAATCTTGCCTCTCTTCAACAAGGGCTATCATTCGTCGACAATGGTTGTATCTCAACGTGTACCATTACAATCAAAAATGTTCCTTTTCAAACTCAAGCTTCTACCATCTTGAGTTTGAGGAGGGATGTTAAAGATATAAAGAAATCATGACAATTAATTCTTACCATATATATTTTATAATTAATAGGTTATATTTAGTTTCTTTATATGTATTTATGTTCCTTATTTATGTTAACCTAAAACCTATATAAAGACCATCTATATAGCATTTGTAATATACAAAATTATTGTAATAATGTATTCCTTAAAGTTTTTCAGTTTCCCTTAAATATTTTTGTTGTCTTTTTATTTTATTTTTATCTTTTCTCACATGGTATCAAAGCTATGTTACGATCATTCTCAGAACCTTTTGATCATGTCTAAGAGTTAGTTTCCATTGCTTTCTTTATCTTTTCTAATATAGAATTTCTTAACGCACTTGCACTCGCAACGGTTGATTTCCTGTCTCCCTATCAACGTGTTTGCAATCGCAGTGGTTGATCTTCTTAACGTACTTGTACTCGCAACGGTTGATTTCTTATTTTCTCTATCAACGTGTTTGCAATTGCAGTGGTTGATCTTCTCGACGTGCTTGTCACTCCACAACATTATCACTCTACGACAATATTATCTCTCTTCCATAATAGTTGTCACTCTCTAACAATGGTTATCATTCGCCGATAATGATTGTATCTCAACGTGCACCACTACAATAAAAAATATTCCTTTTCAAACTCAAGCTTCTACCATCTTGAGTTTGAGGGGGGATGTTAAAGATATAAAGAAATCATGACAATTGATTCTTACCATATATATTTTATAATTAATAAGTTTTATTTAGTTTCTTTATATGTATTTATGTTAACCTAAAACCTATATAAAAGCCATATATATAGCATTTGTAATATACAAAATTATAGTAAAATGTAATCCTTAAAGTTTTCCAGTTTCTCTTAAATATTTTTGCTGTCTTTTTATTTTATTTTTATCTTTTCTCTCATGTCTAACGGAGATTTTATGCATATTCGTTGTTGTGCTCATATTATTAATTTGGTAGTTCAAGAGGGCTTAAAGGAAATTGAAAATGAAATTCACAAGGTTCATGAGTGTGAAGTATCTCAAAGGATCCCAAGTGAGGAACAAAAATTTTAAGAATGTGTTAAGCAAGTGTCTCTTAGTTCTAAGAATGGATTTGAGACAAGATGTTCCCATAAGATTAAATTCAACTTTCGCTATGCTTGAAAGTGTTTTTTACTTAAGGAATGCTTTTTGTCACTTACAATTAAGTAACTCCAATTATAATTTTTGCGCTAATGAAAATAGGTGGGAGAATGTAGAAATAATCAATAAACTCTTAGGAGTTTTTTTTATGATATTACTTACATATTTTCTGGAACAAAATACCCCACTTCCTAAGGTGTTTGTGGCTACCTTGACTTTTAATCAATTATTAGAAAGTGATGATGATTATATGAGAAATATGGCAAAAAGAATATTGACTAAATTTGAGAGTATTGGCATGAATTTTGCATAATTTTGGTAATATCTATTGTGTTAGATCCTCGATAAAAGATGAATTTGTTGAGTTTTGCTATAAAAAAGTTTATGGGCAAGATTCAGTATAGGTAAAAAGGGTGAAAAATAAGCTATTTTCTTTGTTTGATGAGTATGTAGTTAAAACATCCACATCAAGTTTTGCTTTTACATATGCGTCGATCCAAGTTATGGTGCTTGTTCACGTGTACCACTACCACAACATGATTTGTCATATAACAATAGGGTTTTTAACATATTGCAGGTAAAATTTTCAATATTTTATTTATTTCTTTTGGCTGCTAATTTATTTACCATTTTGCTATTAATTTGATGTTTGTTTGGCTGCTGTTAAATTGTTGTTTTGCAAAATTTTCTTTTTTTTTTTGCTGTTATGATGAGTTGTATTGCTGTTAACTTGCTGTTGTTTTAACTGTTATTTTGTTGCTATTCTTGAAAGTTTTTTGCTACTATTTTTGGTGTTTTGACTATTGTTTTTATAGTTTTGTTGTTGTTGTTTAGGTTGTTTTTGCTGTTGTTTAGGTTATTAAATCATTATTATGTTGTTGTTTTTGTTGCTATTTTTAAAAGTTTGGTGATCAAGAACTAGTGAATTATAATTATTGTAATATACTGAATTGAGACTTTATTTGGATCAACCACGAGTAGATAGAAGTGTTGACTTGGACTTTCTAAGCTTTTGGAAAGGAAATGAATTTCGTCATCCTAATCTTGCTTCTATGGCTCGTGATATCTTAAGCGTTCCCATATCTGCTGTTGCATCTAAATTAGCTTTCAGTATCGGTGGTAAAGTCCTTGATCAATTTCGAAGTTCACTTAAGCCCGACACTGTTGAGGCATTACTTTGCTCAAGAGATTGGTTGTTTTAACAATGTGATAATTCACTTATTACTTTTATTTATCATTTTTATGTTATATTAATATTATTGTGATATTCATTTGTTTTTATTTTTGTTTATAGTTGCATCAACTAATAATGAAAAATTAAATGATCGTACTTAATATATCTTAAACTTAAGTATCAAAAATAGTATTCCATCTACAGAAAGTGCTATTACTCATAATTATGAGTATTGTTCATGAATCATGATAGGCTTAATATTGTGATAGTCTACCACTAATCTTTTTAAATTTTCTAAAGAGCTATATACTTATACTAATTTAAAATTTATTTTATAAGTTCATCGCTTGGAGTTGGGATAAAAAAAATAGGTTCTCTTAATTTGGATTGAATTGATAGTTTGGTTTGTTTATTTGATTGTAGACTATTCATCACATATTTTGGATATGTTTATTTTGTTATGGTAGTTTGGTTTAATTTTTAATTGATTTTATCTATGATGAATTATTTCTTTAAATATCTTTGATGAATTTTATTTTATTTTAATTGTGTTAATAGTTTTATTATTAGATGCATTAAATATTTTATTTTTGATGTAAATTTTATTAATTATGGCTTAAACGTGTTTTAAACGAATCAAATATTTTGTGTAAACGAATTGAATTAAGTTTTATTATTCATTTAAATGAATATACTTATAAAGGAATCAAATCATGTATAATTATACAAACGAATCGAATTGTATATAATCATATAAATGAATCGAATTTAATTAATTTACTTAAACATATTTACTCATATTGTGTCGTGTCATGTCATTCGCATCTTAAACGAATCAAATATGCGTTTAAGTATTTGATTCGTTTAATAAACGAATCATATAAGAATATGATAAAAATTTGTTAATACCCTATATTAACACGATATGAATACAATTCATTTATATGAATTGCCACCCCTATATATGAGATTCAAGCCACACTATGAACACTTTGAATTTACCTAGAAACCTCTTGATCTCCTATTCCTTGATTTATCTCATCTCCTAAACTTAATATGTTTTCATCTTTCTTTTTAATCACTATTTTTGAAAGAATTCTTCTTTTTTTTTTTAAGTTGGGGTATAAAGAATTTAAAGATTTTTTTAAATACTCTCAAACTTATATTGATAAATATCACCCAACCTTAATTGTTTTTTATTACAGTACCATTTTCTCATACAATCATAACCTTTTTTTTTTCTTTTAAGAGTATTTCTGCAATATCCAATCCTTATTAGTAGTATTAGCGCCTAGATTTTGGTATAGAGCAAATAAAACACCGTAGGGTTACTCGATTTTAACCCTATTAGAAATATTCCCTTTATAGTGCATGTGAGAGATATTAGACCTAATTTGATAATTTCACACTCAATCGGTGCGCCGGACGACCCTAGAATATTTTTGGAATTTTTCTCTATTGGCTTAGAAAAGAAAATCCTAATTTACTACATGAATTTTCATTTAAGGGTTATGAATGGAACAAGCCTTTGTTGAGAAACATAATCCATATATTAGAGAATGGACCAATTAGAAGAAATCTCATGGATTGCCAAGTTGGAAGTTCTAGTTAGTTCTTTGAACTATTCTAACTAGATAGTTACAATTGAACTAATTACATAATTAGTTTTTAACTAATGGCAAATTAGAAGTTTTAAGTAAGTTGAAGGGCAAAATGGTCAATTGAGGGAGCACTATATATATGTTAGAAGTGTGTAGAAATTTGAAGAGAGATCAAAACCAACACTTAGCCCAAAAAAGAGAGAAATTCGAGCTTCAAAGGGGGGTGCTGCTACAGTGACTATTCAAGTTTTTTTTCATGATTTTTCATGTGTAATCAAGCTAAAATAAGGTTACATATGAATCCTTAAGCTCAATTGAAGCCTCAATTAGTGGAAATTCAAGAAAAAGAGGTAAGAAAAGCATTATTTTATGAGTTTGATAAGTGAACTTTCAAGAATGCTCCAATTGACATTCTTATGTGTATTCTTGGCTTAGATTGAGTTGAATTCTAGTTTAGAGCTTGAAGGAGTCATCAATTTGAAGAAATTGGCAAGGTGAGAATTAGGGTTTTTGGTGATTTCGTTGTAGAGATTTCAATTGGTTGTAATTAGGGCTTTAGAATGAAATTGGCATGATATTGTTGTAATTGGAACAAGAAATTGAGAAAAGGAATGTGTTGGAACCTAGAGTGAAATTCTGCCACTTTAGGAAAGTTAGGAATTAAGTGGTGTTTTGATTGAATTGTTGAGTGTAAATGGTGCATGTTGTAAATTGAATGTATATGGTTGATGAAAAAACCAAAAATGAAGAAAATGGGACATAATTGTCCATGTTGGAAAGGTGAAGGGCAATTATGTCCAACCAAGTTATAAGGTGTTCAATAATTTTTAGAGCGCCGGATGGTGAGTTAGTTTCGATTATGGTTCCGTAACTAAAATCGGGAAGTAGTATGCATCCGGGCTTTGTATGACGATTAGGGCGTTTAGTAGTTAAATGAGATTCTAGCATTCAATTTAGTTTTAAATGTCATTTGTGGCGCGTAGGTGAAGATAACCGAGAGCGTTAATGGGAGCAGAAATCGGGAGCGAAATTGAGCGCGGAGCGGTTGTGAGTGGAAATCTGTCATTTCTTTTACTCTTTGTTTATTATGTTTTCGCATAATGAATATACATGTTTTATGAGCTTTCGATGCATAACCATGATTTATGATCTTGATATATATTCATAGACATGCCTTTACATGTTCGAATTGAGAAACAGTTTTAAAATTTCTACATTCGTTTTTAAGGCCATTGGTACCCTCAGATTATAGTGGTTATGATTGTATTAGACCCGGCTGGTATATCTCGTGCACATGGGCAGGTCTTGGGGGTGTGTCACTAACTCTAGGAAGTCGAGAAGTTGAGTCATGTGAGTCGCTCTATGTGTACGGGGTATTGTCTTGCTATATGCATGCGATGTAGGATTTCGCTGTATAGCCAGTGAGATGTCTTGAGATGTCACTGTGGGTGCTGCTAGTTGAGGTGCCCCGTGACCTACTCATGTATGCGGTGCTAGTTGAGTCGCTACGTGGGTATAGAGCTTTAGGGTTACCATTGGTACAGTTTAGAAAGAAAATGGCCGAGCGAGAATTTTACTAGTTTTCGATTTACCGATAGCATTTATGCATTTATATGCACATAGCAGTTGTTATGTTATACAGATTCTGAATATAGTTTTCCAAAGATGTAGATAAAACCCGATTGGCAAGATTTTAATAGCATATGATGTTAGAAACCGTTTTACAGTTTTACATCAGTTTTAGAAGCATGATTTCTGCATAAACTTTAGAATTTGCTATCTATACATGATGTTATTTTTATTGAAATTTTATTTGCACTCATTGAGCTCCTTTAGCTCACCCGTTTTTTGTTTTATGTTTTCTAAACCCCTTTCCCAGGTGCAGGTCTCGGTATGCAAGCTGCTGATTCTCCTATTCCTGAGTAGTGGGCCGAATCCGAAGATCATTTTTTGTACATGTAAATGTGCTAAATAGCACCCTTTACTTTATGCATAATAGTTGTAGGCATGTATATTTGGATGTATGTTTTGAACCGAGAAGAAGAGATTTCAATTTTATGATGATCGTTCTTTTTACTTCTATGATTACGCTTATTTGTGATTCAAATGAATAATTGAGTTGTGTTGGATTTTATTTGGGAAGGATCGGAGGTCCGAATTGGTAGAATTGAGATGTATTAGAAATAGAAGTGAAATTTCTTTGCAGGTTTTATATGGATTTTCTGAAAAACAGGGGAAACTCTGTCCGTTTGTTTTTAAAATTAAGATGTCGTTTTCGTGTATGTTACTAGACCTTCTTAGTAGTAACAAGAATTAAAAAGGGGTTCGCCTCGCGAAATTTCTCAACATACCCAGTTAGGTTCGGAGGAACTTCCGTCGAGGTGCCCGGCAGGGCCGCTGGGATCTATAGTAGAGGGTTTCAGGTCGAGTCCTGTCAGAGGGGTATCAGAGCACAGTTTTTGAAGTTTTAGTTAAAAAGTTCATTTTTAGAATGAGATTCTTGAAATTGCATGCATATTTTTCTAAGTTTAGTAAATTGAATTCTTTGCATTTGATAATCATTTGCATCACTAAATTTTCAGAAAATATGCATTGTCGTGGAGGCCCACGTACTAGGAGAGCAGCTGCGGAGGCTCTTGCACCTAAAGAGGAGCAGGGAAATGAGTCAGTAAATGTTCCTACGCCTCAGACCCTTCCTGAATCATCTCAACCCGCTGAGCCAGAGGGTGGAAACGTGAATATAGCTCAAGTGGCCCAGATACTAGCAGCGGCGATCCAACAGCCGCGAGAGACCGGAGTGTCCATTGAACGCGCCAAGAAATTGGGCGCTAAGGCTTATGATGGTACCTGAGACCCCGAGAGAGCTCTATCTTGGTTAGAGAACAATGAAGAAATTTTTCAGGTTATGGGATGTATGGAAGAGCAGATGGTGGTATACTCTGCATTTCTATTGAAAGAAGGAGCGAAAGATTGGTGGAAGGCCTTGCAAAAGAGGAACGCCGATGGGGTGTCTTGGGCCCTTTTCAAAGAGGAATTTCTAAATAAGTTCTACCCCAAAAGTTATAAAGATGCAAAGATAGAAGAATTCTTCAAGCTCGAACAGGGTTCCCTCTCGGTGGCTGAGTACGAGAAGAAGTTTTTGGAGCTCCTTCGTGCCGTTCTATTTATAGCCGATAATGAGGAGCAGAAGGCTAACCGTTTTGCAGTGGGTCTCAATCCACGAATCAAGGCGTATGTAGTATCGGCAGCCCACACTCAGTATGGAGCATTGGTGGAAGCTGTAACACGGGTTGAAAGAAGTATGGCGGCCATTCCTAAACCGAAACAGCAGGGTCAGAAAAGAGGCTGGTTAGGTAGTTCTCGAGGAGCACCGAGTAAATTCACCAGAACAGAGGAGAGATCTTCATGGTCCAGCAGTCGAAATCCAAGCCAAGAAACTTAATCCAGCCAAGCTTCCGTTCGGCAATCATCCGCCGGATTCCGAAGCACTAAGGAGAGTTGGAAGAATTTCCCGATGTGTAATAAATGTGGCAAGGCCCATCCGGGGGATTGTAGGAAGGGGATTATCGGGTGTTATAAGTGCGGTCAAGAGGGTCACTACATGAGAGATTGCCCGAATAATGGAGCTAACAGTAAGTTAGAAGATAGACCACCAGCTCCGAGACAAACCAGTGGCGGTAGAGGGCAGATTCGAGGAGGCCCCTAATTCAGAAGATTGAGCAGCGCGAGCCAGCCTAGTAGGGGAGCCGGTCGAGGAGGATCATTCGGTGGATCACAAGTGAAACCGCATACCCAGGATAAGGTATTTGCGGTGACCCAACAGGAGGCGGATACGGCCCCAGAAGTTATGACAGGTACAATGTCAATTTTTGATCGAGATGCTTATGTACTGATAGATCCTGGAGTGACCCATTCTTTTATTTCTGTGGAGTTTGCTGCAAATGCTAGTATAGTGCCCCAGTTATTAGATGGTGCGGTAGTAGTGTCTCTTCTTACTGGAGACTCCATTGTAGCAGAAACGGTGTATAGGAGTAATAAAATCAGTATTGAAAGCCAAGAGTTTATGGCGGATTTGATTGTGTTGGCCATCAGTGAGTTTGATGTGATTTTAGGGATGGATTGGTTGTCTAAGTATCGGACCTTAGTGGATTGCTTCCGAAAAGAAGTTAGATTATTTAGCCCAGGTGAAACGGAAGTTATTTTTCGTGGGGTGCAAAAATCACTTTTCGCCAGCATGGTGTCGGTAATGAGGGCAAGAAAGATGCTTCGAAAGTCATGTCAGGGTTACTTAGTCTATGCCATAGACGTAAGAGATGGTAGAACGAAATTAGAGGATATTTCGGTGGTGAGAGAGTTTCCGGATGTATTCCCCGAGGATTTTTCGGGATTGCCTCCGGATAGAGAGATAGAGTTTAAAATAGAAGTAGCCCCTGGAACACAACCAATTTCTAAAGCACCCTACAGAATGGCTCCTTCAGAATTGAAAGAACTGAAGGTTCAGTTAGAAGAGGTGGTGAATAAGGGTTTCATAAGACCGAGTACTTCTCCTTGGGGTGCACCAATTTTGTTTATGAAGAAGAAAGACGGAAGCATGAGATTGTGCATTGATTACCGGGAGCTGAATAAAGTAACGGTGCATAATCAATATCCACTTCTGAGAATTGATGATTTGTTTGATCAGCTGTAAGGAGCCAGAGTATTTTCCAAGATAGATCTGAGGTCCAGCTATCATCAACTGAAGATCCGGGAGGAAGATGTTCCTAAGACGGCCTTTAGTTACCGATATGGGCATTATGAATTTTTGATTATGCCTTTTAGGCTGACTAATGCCCTAGCTTCTTTTATGGATCTTATGAATAAAGTTTTTAGATCCTATTTAGATCGGTTTGTGATAATATTTATTGATGATATACTGGTTTATTCAAGCAATGAGAAAGAGCATACAGAACATTTGAGGATAGTTTTGCAGACCTTAAGGAAGCATTGGCTGTATGCCAAACTTAGTAAATGTCAATTTTGGCTAGATAGAGTTGCATTTTTGGGGCATGTAATCTCTACAGAAGCGGTAGCAGTAGATCCCCAGAAGATCGAAGCAATAGTGAATTGGAGACAGCCCACGAACGTGACGGAGATCCGTAGTTTCTTGGGTTTGGCCGGATATTATAGGAAGTTTGTAGAGGGATTCTCAAGGATAGCCGCTCCTCTGACTAAGTTAACCCAAAAAAAAGAGAAGTTTGTATGGTCGGAAGCGTGCCAGCAGAGCTTCGAAGAGCTAAAGCGAAGGTTGACTTCGACCCTTGTGCTTACACTTTCATCGGTGAATGATGGTTTTACCATATATAGTGATGCTTCCAGGCAAGGTCTAGATTGTGTGCTAATGCAGAAGAAGAAAGTAATAGCCTATGGGTCCAGATAATTAAAGAAGCATGAACAGAATTATCCTACACATGACCTAGAACCATCTGTAGTAGTTTTTACTTTAAGAATTTGGAGGCATTATTTGTATGGGGTTCCTTGCTAGATCTTTACGGATCATAAGAGCCTGCAGTACTTGTTCACTCAGAAAGAATTGAATATGAGGCAGAGAAGGTGGCTGGAGCTTATTAAAGATTATGAGTGCACCTTGGAGTACCATCCAGGAAAAGCTAACGTGGTAGCAGATGCTCTCAGCAGAAAGCCTGTCGGTTTAATAGCTCACTTGAAGGTCGCATATCTATCGATGTTGATAGAATTGAGGTCTTTAGGTGTGAAATTAGAATTGTCAGATTCGGGAGCATTATTAGCTACATTTCAGGTTCGTCCAATACTTGTTGATCGGATTAAAGAACTACAGACTTAAGATCTACAGGTTTTATATGGATTTTTCGAAAAACAGGGAAAACTCTATCCGTTTGTTTTTAAAATTAAGATGTCGTTTTCGTGTATGTTACTAGACCTTCTTAGTAGTAACAAGAATTAAAAAGGGGTTCGCCTCACGGAATTTCTCAACATACCCAGTTAGGTTCGAAGAAACTTCCGTCGGGGTGCCCGGCAGGGCCGCTGAGATCTATAGTAGAGGGTCTCGGGTCGGGTCCTGTCTATTTCTAAGTAAACTTAAAGTTTATAGTGTTACAAGTAATTTTTAGATAAATAAGCTTAAAGTCTTATAGCATGTAATGTAAGCAAGAAAAAAAATATATATGTAGGCTCAAAAGAGGTAACTAGGAATAAATATATATTTAAGGCCAGATTAGAAAAGCTCAAGCTGTCTAAAAATGGCCTAATGTTATTTTTTTATTCATGTGTTTCCTAAAACTTCACCTCGAGAGTAATCAAGCAAGTTCTTGACTGTTGATTGTTGAGACTATGGTGTGCTACTTAAGCATGAACAAAGCTTTACTTCAATGTGCTAAAAAATAAGTGATCAAGAGTAAGATTAAAATCAGTTCAAGATTTTTGTATAAGAATCATCTCAAGTGTCTATCATTTCCTAAAGATTTGTAAATATAAATTTAGCCAATATTTTATTTCTTATCATGGATTAATGATTATCATCACAATCTAAACACAAAAAAGGAAGAAAAAAAATTGACATGCAGAATAACAAGTAAAGAAAAAATTGATGTAGCAAATATTAAACACAGGATAAGTGTTTCCCTCTACCAACTTAAATTTAACATTGTCCCTAATGGTGAAAATACAAGTGAAAGTAAGAGAACTTCCCTGGTAAATAATGTTTTAGCATTGCAGTGTTTGTATCTTGATGCGGCTGTGTTGAGTCTTCTCATCTCCTAACACTTGCAATTGCTTGGGCTACTCTTTAAATTCTTTTCTTGCTGTTTTAATATTAAAAGAAAATAAAATAAAGTAAATAAAAATAAAATTTACTTAGATTGCTTCTCAATAAGCGTTTGATTTAACATTGTTGACTTGGAAAGGCTTCTATATTTTATGGTGGATCAAAGTAGAGTACGCTTACTGGTACTCTTCTTTGTGGACTTCCCTAGTCTTGAGATTAAGCTTTTGTAGTAATTTTCTCTCCATTTTTATTGTGCTTCTCTGAAAAGAGTCCAATCTTAGATCGAAGGCGAGAGTTTCTTTTGCCCATGTCTTTGAACCTTTTATGAAAGTTCTGCCCATGCTTCTTATTTCTTTTTGTTCTGTACCCTAGTGCTTTCTTTTTTATCTAGGGATTCAATTTTTCCATCTTTTTTAATTGCTGAGGTTGCTATTGTTTAGATGCGCTACATCAATACGGAAATAATCTTCATTTTCTGTAGGCAACTTAATTTCCTTGAAGACCTTGAATGTTATTTCATCTTGTACCCTCATTGTCAGCTTCCCTTTTTATACATCTATGATTATTCATTCAATTACTGGGAATGGTCTTTTAAGGATGATTGGAATCTCCTTATCTTCTTTTATATCCAGAACGATAAAATCAGCAGGGAATATGAACTTGTCTACCTTTACTAGGACATCTTCTATGACTCTTTTAGGATATGTGAGGGATCAATGTGCAAGTTGAAGTATGACATTGGTAGGTTTTACTTCTTTCAAGCGTAATTTGTATGAAGAGTGACATGAGATTTATACTTGCTCCTAGATCACAGAGTGTTTTTCTAAAGTCATAGTTTCCTATAATGCATGGTATGGTAAAGCTATCGGGATCTTTGAGCTTAGGACATAGCTTCTTTTGAATGATGGTGCTATGCTCCTCTATCAATGCTACAGTCTCACACTTATCTTGTCTTTTCTTCATTGAGAGAATGTCTTTCATAAACTTCATGTAACTAGGCATTTATTCAAGTGCATCTGCAAAAAGAAGATTAATGTGTAATTTCTTAAAAAAATTCAAGAAATTTTTAGAATTGTTTATCTAATTTCTTCTTTGCAATCTCTAAGGAAATGATGGAGATGGAGTAAAAGATTGCACTAGATGATTCTACGTGTTATTGTTGGTTTTTTCTATTGTGTTTGTATTTTTTTACACTTCTACACCAGTTTCTACATTTTTATGCTCTTCTGCATTGTTTTGCTACTAAGTTTCTACTTCTGCAATTATTTCTCCATTGCTCTGCTATTATGTTTTTGCTTTTGTACTTTTTTTCTTCCTCTGTTGTCTTTGAGAAAAAGGTACTAGAATTATATAAGGTTGCACTTCATTTTTATGTATTACTTTTTCCTTTTAATTAGTGTTCCAAATGCTTAGCGTTAGCAGTTGAGATGTGTTGATTTGTAATTTCTTACCACTTTTTAATGTTACTACTTGGTATTTCTCTACACTTGTTTTTGGATTGGCTTCAATATTACTTAGAAGAGCTCCTTGAGGTCTTCTATTAATAACTGCAGCTAGTTGTCCTATTTATATTTCCAAATTCTTCAGGATGTAGAATGATTTTGAAGAATAGCATTAGGAGCATATCTTTTAAGGCTGGCTTCTTTTCTTGATATAGATGGAATCTTGTGGGCTTCATTTATATAGATAACTACCCTTGGTTATTATTCCAAGAGAAGTTTGAATGATTTCTTTACCTTAGATTATAGAAGTTTAAATGGGGATTGTTTTATTGTTTGTTAAAATTCCCCACATAACTTGCCGACTTCATGCACTATCCATTCATGTGATTATGACTGCATAAATCACAAGTTACATTTTGAGTCTTAATGGCATTCATGATGTCAAACTTTTTAGATAACATATTGATTTGAGCAGCCGACGCATTGAATGCATTAATGTCATGAACTCTTACAATTTTCTTAAGTGGAACCCTTTCAGCTGGCCATTGGTAGCTGTTTGACGCCATCTCCTCTAATAGATCATATGCGTCATCTGTAGGTTTGTTTATTAAAGTCCCTCTAGCAGGTGCATCTACAATGGTCCTTAAATGACCTACTAGTCCATTGCAGAACATTTGGACTAATAACCATTTAGGAACCCCATAATAGGGATATTTCTATAACAAATCCTTAAATCGTTCCCATGATTTATACAAAGATTCATAATCTAACTAAATAATGAGGTGATTTCATTCTTCATCTTTGTTCTCATTGTTAATAAGAATAATTTTGCTAGAAATTTCTACTCTAAGTCATCTCATATTGATATGGATTCAGAAGGCAATGACATCAACCAACTTTTAGCTTTATCTCTTAATGAGAAAAAGAATAGCCTTAGTATGATGGCATCATATAAAACTCCGTTATACTTAAATGTATCGTAAATCTCTAGGAAATTTATGATATGCATATTGGGACCATCATTTAGGGCACCGCTGAATTAGACAAAACCTTTCAGCATCTAGATAGTACTCAGCTTAATTTCAAAGTTATTTGCATTGATTGTCGATCACAGGATACTAGATTAAATCCCCTTTGTTGTAGGGACAGTATAATCCTTTAACGATCTTTGTTGCTCTGTCATATGCTCATAAATAAGATTATTGATATATTCTTCTATGTTTATGGGTTGGTGTTGTTTGGTCGAAGTCTTTGGAATATTCTTTCAATCTCAGGATCAAAAGAAGTCAAATCTTTATTGTTTGTCCTTCGCATGAACTGTCAAAACAAAAATTAGTAAAAAGTAAAAATTCTAAATTAAAATCAAGATAGTTTGGTATTAGTATTGATAAAAGAATAGATAAAGATAGCCTCTAGCAACAGTACCAAAAACTTTATGCAGTGCAAATACTAGTATAAATATACATAAATATATGTATTATACCAATGCGTATAATGATCTAAATCAAATATCGTCCCACAATGACTTCAAGACCTAATCATTTATCAATTACTAAAATTAATCCTACTTAACTTTTATTCAGACAAAACTCAAGGATGAATGTTATAATTTATCTAATTACGCTAAAATTAATCTAACTTATCAATAAGCAAAATAAGAATTTAATTCACCAAAGTGAAGGGAATCTAGAGTTTTAACTTATCCCCTAATACTTGACTCAACCAATTATTCTTTATCTAATCCCTCAATAATGAATTGTTGATTAGAACTTGAATATCATTATAAGCATTTGTTGATGGTCAAATAACTATATTTCATTCTAACAATTACCTATATGTCTATGGTAGTCAGAATAGAAGAAAATTCATTAAGAACAAGTCTATCAATGTCATACATGTCATATATATATTTATATCCAACATGAAACTCATAGTTATTATCTTATGATCATGTATCAAATTATTCTAGGCTAAACACATAAATTCCTCTATCAAGTTCATTATGGTTCCTTAAACAATCAATAAATTGGCCAAATAAAAAGAATGTACTAAACATAAAATAGAATGAACAATCTCTTTTATTGAGTTTAGAAAATAAGAGAAATAATAGAATTCAACTACATATTGAGTTCAAGAGTTGAACCCTAAATCAAGAAAGTTAGTTCAAGATGAATCTAAGAATTCCAAACAAAATTTTGAAAGATAGATTAATAAAGCCATAATATAAGAGAAGAAAAAAATTAAACAAAGTAATGCTCTGAATCATTTTTTTCTCTATCTTGCTTTTTGCCAGGTCTTGTTTGTCAATCCATAATCTTGCTTTACTCTCTCTTGAAAATTACTTTTATATTTACCCTTGACTTCTCTTTGTTGCTCTTTCATTTTGGTTGTAAAAAAGTGGTTTTTTATAGGCCTTCTGACCCTTGAGGTCTCTGGTTTAGAGTCCAAGTCCTATTAGAGAACAAACAAAGTTTCTATTTTAATCTCATAGGTTCTGCGAGGCTAGCACTAGAGAGCAATGACCTTAAGACCTGGGATTTAGCCGTATGATTTTTTACTCGAGCACTAGGATGGTGAGTGTAAAGCATCGTGACGCTAAGACTTGTGAATCAATCTTCTAACTTTCAGCTTAAGCATAGTAACAGTGGGTGTGAAGTGCCGAGGTGTTGTGCTCTCTATCTCCAACGCTACGACGCTGATGCTTAAGCGCCATAGCACTGTGCCATTTTTCTTAATTTTTCTATTTTGTGTAATTTCCCAGAAGCTTCATACCATAATGTTGAAAGCCTATATTTTATTAATAAACTCAATAAATAACCAAATAATCAATAATTTAAAACAAAATCTAAGTTTAAGGAGATAAAAATACTATTCTTTATAAGACCTTATCACAAACATTTTAGCATTGTCATCAATAGCTTCTTCAAAGATAACACTATCTAATATTTTTTGTTGCCTCACTTGGTTGGGTTGCTTACACAATAGGATCTACAGTTATCTCCATTAAAAATAAGGCTCTAAATTGACTAAGAACTAAAGGCTTCCATGTATTTTCCCTTTTCCCCAATTTATATATGTGCAATTTACCAATAGATGACATTTCATCAACAATTCTCTTCTCACCAATAAGTTTGGGTTCATATATATTATCCGATACTTCTTCAATAACATCAAATAGCTTAAAAAGTTCTTCATCATCTAGGGGGAGCATCAATTGCAACATTTTTTTAACTTTTCTCATGAGCAATTTTTTTCTACTGTCATAGCCTAAATGATTCAAAATCGATTCATAACTCAAACATAGGAGCATCAACAGATAAATCTATGGAGCTTGTTATAGACCACTAATGCAACCAGTTGACTGGTTACCACTTCCCCAAGAATACTAATAATATCAAGGCTTGTTGTAATAAGATCTCCTATAGCCAATAGAGTAGCCTCTAGCACAAGAAGGTTATCACATTTAAAAGATGGCATATAATTTTCTATTGCGGCAAGCTCCTTGTTAGATTCCTTCTTATAGAATTCTCTTTTCCCTTTTACACTTACAACACCTAAGGAATGCCTTCTTTCATATTGGTTGCAGTAATCCCTAACCACTAGCACCATCATGGTCGTGTTTATCCAACTCACCAATCACTCAAGCTCTTATGCTACCTACAATAAGCATAATATTTTCTTAAGGATTTTATAGCCTTTCTTCAATTTCTCTGTCATCTTATCCATATCCATCAACTCGTATGTCAGACTATAATCGATCCTCAACTTCTCTACCTTCCTCTTGGTTGTTTAATCAACTATCTTTTCCAAGAAGACAATATATATATAAAATTTAGCTTTATAACCAACAAAGCTAAATTCTTTGTGAGACAGTAAATTTTTTGGAATCCTCTTATCTAGAAAAGGCTTTAGAAAGATTTTCCTCCCAAAAAAATCTAAATTTCTTTCCCAATTATCTAATTCAAAAAATTTCCTACCTTGATTAATTAGGAACCTATTTGCAAATATCTACCAATCCCATTAATAGTAACCCAATTATATGGTCATTTTCCCATTTATGTCTCCTAAGTCAATAAAGATTCCTCTTGTTCCCTTTAGGTTGAAATTTGTTGACTGGAATATAAACTTGTAGAACAACAAAAATAGGTAAGGTAGTACCTCTAGGGTTACGTCCTCTAGATTCTTAACCATTATCTTTGTTTTAAAATAACAATAAAAGGGATCATGTCTAGAGATTTTTTAAAGTTAGGGTTAAGCCGCGAAAGCTTTTATAAAAGAAATTTTAAATAAGACGAGAAAGATAATTGATTGTTCAAAGTTTAAAGACACTTGCAGTATGAGGCCAAAGATTCATAAACTCTTTGTTTCTCATTAGTTATATTTTGTCCATTCTAGTTTAAAGAAGGCATAAAACTTACTTGTTAGAATTTCCTAGGGGATATTTTTGTAATTTAAAACAAATATATGTTTGGTTCGAGGAGAAACTCATACAAGATGGTAACAATCATTTATAATAGTATATCTTGTTTAGTAGTGGTGGTATTGCGAATAGACCAACCAAAAATGCAAAACAAGAATGATTGAGCTCTAATACAAAATAAACTCATACAATTAAAACCATTCTAATATACTCATACAAAATAAACTTGTGGGTCTCTTAAGAAGATAAAGCTCTGATACTAATGTTAGGTTTAAGAAGTATAAGGAAGTTTAGTGTTTAAAGGAAAGAAAAAGACTCTTTAGCAACAAAAAAAGTTGTTAAAGAGTTGTTTTCTTTCCCTTAAATACTAAACTTCTTTATACTTCTCAAACCCAATAGCGGTATTGAAGCTCCATCTTTTTAAAGGACCTGTGAGTTTATTTTTTGAAATTAAAAAAGTGCAAGTTGCTCTAATGGTTAGAAACAATTACTTGGCTATGCCACCAATATTTTTAAAAGATAACTATTAGACTTTAGTTGTTAGAATGGAGGCATTTTTGCAAGCAAATGACCTATGGGATTTGGTTGAAACAGATGAGATAACACCTTTGCCAAAGGATCCTACAGTTTCTCAAATCAAAAATCAAATAGAAGAAAGAATGAGAATGTTTAAAGCCAAGACTTACATCTACTCTGTTGTCTTAGAAGTGATCTTTACTAAGATTATGACTTATGAAATAGCAAAGCAAGCATAGGACTTCCTCAAACAGAAGTATTAAGGCGATGTCTGGTCAAAGAAAATACAAGTGTTGAACTTGAGGAGAGAATTTGAAATCCAAAGAATAAAAGAATCAGAGAAGTTTAAGGACTATTCTAACAGATTAATACAGATTGTTAATAACATCAGGCTACTTGGAGAAGATATGCCAGACAAGAGGGTTGTAGAGAAGATTCTTGTGACTCTTCTTGAGAGTTTTGAGTCAAAAATATCTTCTCTTGAAAAGTTAAGAGACTTGTCAAATATAACCTTACCAGAGTTAATCAATGCCTTGTAAGCATAAGAGTAAAAAAGACCAAACAAGATTAAGGAACCTATGGAAAATGCTCTGCAAGCAAAAGAGCATGATAGCCACCCTGGTGAGATTAAAGGAAAGAAGTCCTAGAATAAAAGCAATCAGAAAAAAAGAGGAACAAGCTTAAATGATGATTCCAAACCAAAATTTCCACCTTATGCTCATTGTAACAGAACAAACCATCAAGCTTCAAGTTGCTGAAAAAATCCAGAAGTAAAGTGTAGATCATGCTAGCAGAAAGGTCATATTACTAGATTCTGTGAGAATAAACAAAAAGAATCTTAACCTTCACAAACTCTTGTACAAGTAGCTTAGCAATAATATCTAGACCAGCTGTTTATGGTCACTTGTTATGTAGAAAGAAATCAATCTTAACTTAGTTGATTAAAATTAGTTGTACAAACCATATAACCTTTGATGAATCAATCTTCTAAGAATTGGACAAGTCAATAGCATCAAAAGTTAAGATTGAAAGTGGCAAGTTAATTGCAGTAAGAGGTAAAGGCAGTATCATGATTAAATGCTCAAGTAAGAAAAAGTTGATAAATAATGTATTGTTGGTTCCTAAAATTGATCAAAACTTGTTAAGTGTGAGGTAATTACTTGAGAAAGGGTACTCTGTATTTTTTAAACAAAACAAATGTGAAATTTATAACCCTAATGGATTTTTTTTAATTACTGTGGGAAATAAGGGCAAGAGGTTTTGTTTAGAGTGGTCCATGTACAGTGCATATTCTTGTGCCATGAAACATTCAAACTTGTGGCATAAATGAATGGGGCATTTTCACAATTCTATCTCAGATCACATGTAGAAAGAAGAGATTGTGCTGAGATATGTCAAAGATATTGTTGATCATAGTATCAAGTTTATGAAAATAAAGAGGCTGTCTCTATATGATTTTACAGATAGTGTTGGGGTTGTGCCAAAAAATATATTAGAAGACTTGGATGGGCCTTCATCTTCCTAGGTAATGGCAGAAGAAAAGCGAAAAATAAACTAAGAAGGATTCTAATATAAATGATTCAGTTGCAGTAAAGAGTAGCTTGTTGACATTCTTACTGAGGGATTGTCCAAATTAATTAATATTTGAATGTCTTATAAAGAAAATGGGAATCTGTAACAAACACAACAAAGAAGAGTGTTAAGGTTGCTGTATTTTCTGCATATGACCATGACAAATAAATTATTTTTAATTTAGATATTTCAGGAGTTTTAAACTTGAATTAAGATTGATGTTATGATAAGATAAGTGCTTTAATTGCATTTGAATTCTATTTTTTCAGTATTTAAATTCATGTAATCTTTGTTAATTTGAGATGAGAACCAAAAACAACATTTTGAGTTGTTAAAGAGCTGTTTTCTTTCCCTTAAATAAGCACACTAGAATGGTCCAAGGATAATTATTGCAAATACTTTGATGCTTTTGGATTAAGACAAAATTGGACCAAATAGTTATTCATCTAGAGAAGTAGCACATTTGGTGGCATCGCGAATAGACCAACTGAAGACGCAAGATAAGCTGGTTGGGATGGCTTAGAGGTATTTTTGTAATTTTTGCAAAACTTTTGATGTCATTGGTTAAGGCATCATTTATGGAAAAAGCATGTTCAACGGCATCACAAATTGACAAGCCGAAGGTAGAAATTGATAGGTAAGCGTAGGCAACATTAACTATATATTAGAAAATGAAACTGATCTGAATTAGTTTGGTTCAATTTTTGGATTAAAAGAAGTAATTGATTTGTTTATAGATGAATTCAAATGGTTCGGTTTAATTTTGGTTTGGATTAAAAAACAAAAAAACCTAATCAGAAAATTTATTAAAACTAAAATTGGCATCTATCAATTTTTAATTTATTTTAACAAAACAATTATCATAAACTCACACACACCAGCTAACTATTATGTTATTTTACTATAATACCCCTTAACCATCCAAACTAACAAAATTTTCTAACATAGAGAAGCCTTGACAAGTATTTTAACAATTGTAAGGGTTTAAATGTAAACAGGCTAAATTTTGAGAGTTCAATTGATCTTTTCTTTAGAATAAAATTCTAAAGGGAAATTTTCATAAATAACTCCTAAATTTTATAACTATTCTTTTTTAGCCACCTTTCAATCCTCTATTCTTTAGTAGCCAAATCAACTGTAAATGGACTTATTTCCCTATTTGTATAATATAGTGTTAAAGAAATCCTTTAAAGCCAAATCTACCAAATACAAATTTTATTTTGGCAATTCATGTCCAAAAACACATTTTAATATTTAGAAATCAAGATAAGTTAATTTAAAAGTATAAAACATCATCCGATAAGAAATATTTCTTTCTTATCATGTATTTTTTGTCATATGTATTAATAATATTACATTTTTTAGAAGTTGTAGTTATTTTAAAATTAAATACATATAGGAATACAATTATAGTGTATAATGATAAAATTTAGAAGAAAAATAAGGTTGAATAGGTAAAAAATCAAGTGATAGAAAAATATGAGAAATTTGGGAGTTGCATCGCGAGTATAGTCCCCGTGATGTAGGCGAGATGCCACAAGGCCGCATCTCAGCCATTACATCTTGGGCTTAAGATACGATGGCCGAGATGGCCTTTGTGGGTATCTCAGCCATGCATCTCAGTTGCAACTCCCAGATTTTCCAAATTTTTTGAATTATGATTTCTAAATTTTTGTGATTTTTATAATTTTCTTTTATTTTAAGTCCCATGGAGTATGATGCAATTGTTATTTGTTTTGGAAAAAAGTTAAAAAGTTCTAGTGATGGGAAAGAAAGATATGTTAATTATAGTAACTTTGGAATTTTGGTTCCAAAAGATATTAAATTTGAAGATTATTTGAATATAGTGTGTTATGCCTTGGGAATTGACAATATGAAGTATAAGGTGACTCTGAAAATTAAAATTGATGCAACGAGGTATAAGTTAAAATCTATTAAGATTAAAAATGATAGTGATGTTCAATTCTTTTTAGGCACCAACAGAAGATTGTACTGTCGTCTATGTGTAACAGTGGATCCTAGAGCTTCATTTATGAAGAGAATGCACAGCCCCAAGTCAGAACCCACCACTCATTCATACTCATTTTATGTCAACTAGTGGTAGCAACCAAGTGAGTCACATAACCTCAACAATTCCAACAATGGTTCCCTCAAACATAAAAGATAACTATCTTCAATTTTCCTTATACCTTTCAATAAAAACCCAGCCTATACACACTACGATAATGATGACGTTAAAAATATTAGGGATGTGGAAGGAGATTGTAATGATGTTAGAAACGTTAATAATGTGGACGGGGATTGTGATGGTGTTGGAAATATTGGTAATATAAAAGCATATTATCATATGGAAGAATATACTGGTTGGGATGATTTACCAGAAAATGGACGTTGTTATGTTTCAATGAGCTCCCTAAATGTTGAAGATAGAAGAAGAGATTTTTGTGAAGCTGAAAACCCCTTTGTGTTTATGCCTCAAATATCACCATCAAACTTAGGCATATCCAATAAGATATCGAGTAGTAGAATGGGGATGTATTTGTAAAAGAGTTGTTTGACAGCAAAGATGAACCTCATTAGGCTATTAATATGCTAGCACTTAAGGATAATTTGAGCTTGAGTCTCAAGGTAGACAAAAGATCATTTTTAAGGCAAAATTTTATGATGATAGATGCTAATTGCGATTATGTACACTATCGATAGATGTACGGAAGTATTTCATTGTGCGCAGAATTGATTTAGATCACGTATAGCAGTTAGATAGGTTGCACGATGGTCATCAACAAACAAAGTCTCAAATTATTAGAAAATTCATAAAAATTAAGTTTTCATCTATAAGTCGACTTTACAAACCGAATGAGATCTAGGTAGACATACGTGAGGAGTTTAGTCTGGAGATAACTTTGTTAATTGCCGGTTAAATACTAAGGTGCATGCATGTGGGTGTTTACATCATTTCATATATATGTAATCTATGCATCTCATATATAAACATACGCAGCGAAAGCCAAAAATTTAATTTCCTAAACAATCAACACAATAAAATTTTGCCCCATTACAATAACGAAATCAAATTGATTGAGAATTCACCTTGGAGGCCTTTGGAACGGATTAAGCTAGATTTTTCCTAAAATGAACTCGGTGGCAATTCTAGCACTTAACTAGGGTAGGTTTAAGCATCTAGAATGGCAGCCTTAATTTTTCAACTAAATATTTAACTCTTAAATACTGTCATAAGCTAAACTCTTTAACTTATAATTTGTTTCAAGGATAAGAATATGTTTTTTGTTTCTTTGTTCAACAATTTAAACAACTTAAATCATGTCCATATACGCCAATGGTGGCCAGTTTATATGGAGAAAAGAATGAATAATTTTCCAACAATTGGAACTTAAGAGAAAGAACAACTTTTGCCCTTTTCTTCTTTCCCCACTTTGTCCTCCACTTTAAGCCCTTAATTTACAAATGAATTGCTTTTATTCATTTAAAACAACTTTTGCTATAAATGAATTTCATTTGCATTTATTCATTTAATTTAATGTCAATTCCATTTGAATTTGAATTTCATTTTAATTAACTTAACTCCTAAGTTAAAATATCCCATTAAGCCTTGGCCATTAAGTCTCAATTTTTTTTATAGTAAAAAAAACAAAACATTTTTGTTCAATTTGATTCTCAATGGCTGACTACTTGATGCAACAAATTAATTACAAATAAATTATTTTTCTTATTTTACTTAACCATTAAGTAAAGTTAAAGTAAAACTTCCCTCACAAGCCACCTTAAATACTTGGATATCAAGTCAACCTCAAAGGTCCCACGTAACCATACCCTTGATTAACTTAACCATAGTTAAATTATTATTTAACTTTAATGTAATTAGCTTGTCAAACAAGCCAACGACATTTTGGTAATTATCCATAGTCAATTAATCAATGGTTGATAATGCACCACGTGTTAACATCTAATTGATCAATAACTTTTGTTAACTGTTTGATGTATTTAACCCTTAAGTCTTAACACATGCACATTCCAAGGGATCTTGAAACAAATATTTTATTTTGCTGAAATTTACTGAATTTAACTATTTAATCTAATATGCTACCTCAGTGCATAACGAGTACACTTCATATTGCAGGACTCCCTAAGTTCACGCTCGATTCGTCAAATGAAATTATTCCATAAGTCTGTGATCAATGCCCTACACACATATCACGAATATTACAAATCAGTGCATTAAACCATACAAGTTGAGGTTATAATGTATACGTATAATCCTTCCGTCAATTATATCTTGGATGTGCAGGGATATAGATCAGCACCGTCAAATTCCCATATGCTTATCTGTGAACTTATCTCTAAATTTTTATTTTTGTAAATAATATTCGCAAACTCTTTTGCGGATGTTGTTTAACCCTACGAAAAACTCTTTTTTGGGGTTTCTGCTTTTGCCCAAAAAACTTCCTGAAATACAATTCTTAGAGCATCAAGATATACAACTCACCTATGTAAGCTGACATATCTCATATCTGCACACACTGAATTCTATGAGCATCAAAATATACCTAGCGACACGTAGCGATCAGACCATAAAAGGCCTCTGGCATTATAGAACCAAAGTACGATGGATCACTCACAAGTTCACCATGATGCTCAGGTCAATGGACCACGAATACTACTCAACTTGATAGGAGTTTTCATTGACGGCTTCATAGAATGTCTATTAGGGTTCTCGTGAGTCTATTCAGTATCCAATTCTAAATGAATACCCGCATACCTATATGAGCTTCCACTAGGCTCATAGTCAGCTATGAATAACCATCTGTACCATGCAGATATAGATATACATTAATTTTTATAAAAGAGATTCATCAACAGATTCACATTGATAAAAATAGATCAGGAACATAGTGTTTGAAAACATACTTGCATAATGACATTTTTTAGCATCTATTACAACTCTTTCTAACTATGTCATTACTAGTATACTCTCAAGTCTTTGTTCAATTTTAGATAAGGCTCTAACTCCTTAGATATCGCTGACTCATATAACCTGCTAACTCTTAGCATTTAAAACTCTTAACGTTGCTAACTCTTAACACTAATCTAAACTCCTTTAGACCATTTTTTAAATTCTTCAAATCATATAATGTCTGTAATGTTAAAAGCATTATACCATATAAATTAATATTAACGATTTTATTCGAAATATGTATTGTATAAATGTTAAACATTTAATATACATATAATATTAGAATGGCATGTAAGCATCAATTCTAACAAACTTACCCCACTGCTTGGCGATCTAAGGAACATACATTGAGGTTGATATACGGTACTTCGGAGGCTTCATATAAATTACTTCCTGCATACTGTTATATGTTGAAATAACGAAACCCAAGTACAGTTACACATTTGAAAATCAACGATTGTAAGCACTTTAAATAATTCTTTATGGCACTTTGACCATGCATTAGAGGGTTCCAGTCATCCATTCGATCGATTATTATAGTTATCAATATATTTTTAAAAAGTACGTACTTGGGTATAATGTTTGAGGCTAATGTAAGGATGGAATTAACCAAATTTTTTTACTAGCATGAAGTATTGCTGGCTCAGAAAATTATGCTTCTTAGACGTGGTTTATGAAAAAAAAACTCTAAGGATTCATTTGTGATCTTAATAACCTTGTATTTGTATTTGATTAGCATGTTAGTATCGAGAAGGCCATTAGAGAGGTATTTTCTAATGTATATCATAGGACATCCATCACTTAAAAATAAATTTAGTCACAAGATATAAGACACCGTCGGAGGCAAAGAAAGAATGTAGGTACTTGGCTTCTTATTTTTTTGCTGCTAAGGTGTATTGCCTAGCTGACTTTTAAAAATAGATTAAAAAAATACAAAAAATAAAACCGAAGGCAAAAAGATAATTGGAAGAGGAGGTTGGTTTTTTGAAATGGGCTCGATCAGTGAAAACATTAAGAAGATATAACATCATGACCATCAACATTGTAGAAAGAATTAATGCTGCCATAAAGAATGCACATGGCCTCTCGATAACTGCCTTAGTTGATTGGATTCTGGATTTAATGCAAAAATGATTTATGGAGAGACATTTGTTGGTAGAAAGTACGCCAACCTTTTTGAAAAAATGAGCCCATAACAAGGTTTGGAAGCACAATGAGGACTCTACTCACAGTGCACCTAGTAGATCAGTCTCACTTTATCGTTAAGGACGAAAATAGAAATAGAATAGTGGACATCCTGGTGAAGTCATGCAGTTTTTGAAAGTTTAATTTTTGGAAACTACCGCTTGCCCATGCACTTGTAGTATGCAAGCAGTCCAAATTGCAGTCTCAGACATTTTGTTTGCCCTATTACATGACTGAGTCTTTATTGCATGCATACAACGACCCAATAAATTTGGTTGGTCACCCGTTAGATTGGATTATTCCAGTAAAGCTGAAAACTATTAACATCCTGCCTCCTATAGCACGTCACCAATCAGGGAGACATCGGAAGTATCGAATTCCTTTATAAGGTGAAGCCATGATGAAAAATATGTGTAGCTGTTGCAAGCAACATGGACATAACCAACAAACATGTCAAAACCCGATTATATTACATAGCAGTTGATATGTCTTTTATCTTATATTTCTTGCATTTGTATTCATACTTTATTACTATTGTCCTTAATTGACCAGTTTGTATTTGTATTTGTAATTTGTTACTATTATCCTTAATTGACAAGTTTGTATTTATATTTGTACTTTTTTACTATTTTTCTTTAAAATGCGTTAACTACTTATATACATTTACCATTTATCAAAAAGAATAAAATTGTATAGAATACAAAAAAAAAACTATTAATTGATTTCATTTACTTTTTTTGGCCATCGGTTTATAAATTGGTTGCCATTTTTATTTTAAAAAATTGCCCATGCTCAAGGCCAAACTCTAAGGGATGACACAATATCAAAAACTCTATAAATATACAAATATAAAGCCTACAATCCTCATTATTCACTATCTATTGTGGCACATTTTATTTAACCTAACTACATAAAAATGTGTTAAGTCAAGTGTAATTTTCGTTACTTATAAAATCTACAAACTTATAGGTAGTGGGATAACAATATAGATAATGACGTAATATGATTCTCTATCATACCATTAGAATGCTCTTTGAGGCTAAGTCATAGATGACGATCTACTGATGCAAGATATCCACCCCAGCCATTGCAAGATTTTAACCTCAGCCATAATCCAATGCTCTAGATTGTAGTTGACAGAAATATAAACCTATATGAAATTGGATAGTCTCGTAAATCATACTATATGAATAGAAAAAGGAATTAACTCTTGTAACAAACAATATATTTTACCTTGTCAACATTACTCCATATTCGTGCATCGAGTAAATCTTTTTTCGTGTCGTAGCCATACGACAACACATCATCGTTCCATGCAATAACAAAAATGCTTGTTTTGTGTTGCTCATAGAACCTCCTAAAATTACAACAAAATAAGTAATCAATGAAGTGCATATAAGAAACAAATTTTAATTTATTTTAACACTTACAAAGAAGTACGAATCCACACTAGTGAACAATTACGGCAATGCCTTAATGTAGTAGTTTTGCCTAAGCCAGACCACCTTTAAGTACTTATTACTATGCTACGTTAGCAAAAAAATAAAGTTATAGAGTAATTAATATATTTTAACACATATGATTAAATTCAATTAAATGTTTAAATCTAAATAAATTTCACATACAAAATCATCCAGCCAGTTCTGTAGCAAATCTTGAAACAATGTCTGGTTAGCTTCAAGACTAGGTAAGATGACTACACCCTCATCCTTATCCAACCAAGCCTAAAACTTAGCTAAAATGGTTGAGTCTATCTACTGCAATGGATTCATTTCTGCTTAAGGTTCTACCCAAATCTAAATCTTCTTCTTCTGCATCTTTTATAGAATATAATTTATGTATGAGGTGTGCAAATACCTTGCAGGCCTATAGTGTCTCCCAAACTAACTCACATCTTTATATAGGGCAGGTAAGATCTCAATGCTTGCAAGACTGTCGACCGACTATATGTTATTACCAGTAGCTGTAATCTAAAGTCCATACGCCACATTTTCTCTATATTGAAAACATGCTAGTGTATTCTCTCCAAACTGAAATACAAGTATATAGTAATATAAGTCAAATTGCAATTAAGTTACTATAAGTGATTTTAAATTTATTTTGCTCACCATATTTTGACTTTCATTGGGTTAGAAGAAGCATGACTGCCTAAAGTATATCATCATCATCTGTTGCATCCTATGTGTAAGATCCGTTCAAACCTGATCAACCCTTTTAAAAATATCATCTCGGTCTTTTTTTCATTCTCTGCATCAGTGCAGCTTCAGTACAATCAAATCTCTTAACCATTTCCTCCCACAGTTACTCAATCTAATGTGCAACATTATGGTGTGCTAATACACTATGTTCAAGCTACAAAAAAAGCACCATAATCAATAATAAATTATTTGCAAATATATAAATTCAATTATTATAACCATAGTCAATAATAAATTATTTACAAATATACAAATTTAGTTATTCACATAAAAATGTAATATACCATTGCTCTAGGCACCGATGGGTCTAACACTGGTAGGTTTGCCATTGGTGGGTCTACCCATTCATGTCCATCTGCCTCCATATCCATATCATCATCGTCAGGGTCAGTGAAATGGACAAAGCCCCTCTGGAGCTTGCTCTTACTTTATATATAATCATGCATATTTGATAAGTCCCTAGTATAGCTTCTGGTTAGAAGGCCCAGATGTCTAACTATTCGCACGCCTTTCTCCTTATTCTCATGATCTTTTGGTACTAATTTACAATGTATCAAAAGAGCTTACAAATTTAAAATTAAGTTACATGTATTACAAAATAAAATTTATATAATTATATGGGAATTGATTTAAAAACATACCAAATCATTCCCTAACATTCTGTTCTTAATGTCTTTAAAGTGTGAAGTCACTCAAATCATCCAATTCAAAATACGAGGGAAGCGATCACCAGAGTGAATATCGAAAACTTGATCGTAGACCAAAATCATCTTGTAAATCCATACCTAAAATAATTTTAAAAGATAAGTTTGCTATTGATAAAAAATAATTAAGATCAAAATGTTGAACACACTAAAAATTATTACGTAATAGAAATACGTACAAAAATCTATACATGTTCTAACTCTAAAAAAGCTCTTCGTAAATCCAGATTTTCTTATTTTCTCCAATTCTGAAATGCAGCATTTTTGAGTGAGTTATAAAGTACGCTCAATGCAATGTTGCTTTATGGATAATTATTAAACTTATTAAGGTCATCCACTAAACATAGCACAAAATTTTGAATTCTAAGCTCATGGGATCAAAATATTATAAATTAAATAAAAAAACTCAACTTGACTGCATTTTTATCATCCATATTTTTTACTTTCAGATGTAAGTACCAATCATTAAGAAATGTGTACGTCAACGTTTTAAGTTAGAAAAGAACATATCTCACAATCGAGTTCTCAATTTACTGTTTAGTTGCTGGGTGGGTAGGTAATCTCGTATCTCTAGTCCCGTAATCAATACAAACTCCTTCTAGCTAAATCAGATGCCCTTCTTACTGATGTAAAATCACATCTCCTCTTATAAATTAGATGTATGCTCCTTATGCAATAATAACTCATGCACCATAATACTAGAGAACACAATATTCGGCATATCTAAAAAATATCTTTTTCATGTCCGCCTAAGTAATTCCTTTTGATTATCCATTAGGTTTCTCCTTATATTATTTAGACCCTATATCTATAAATAAGCAGTCACTCATTTACGAAAACTTATATGCTCTGAAAGTCTATATTCTTTGCATACATTATTTTTCTTATTAGAATTAACAAAATAAAATAAAATTATTATTATTAACAAATAAAAATCATACATATTAACTAACATACAATATTCTTTAAAAAAAGAAAATTTTCACAAATATTAATTCAACAAACTTACAATAGTAATCAAAAGGGAGATACTAACATACAACTTATTAATCAACATACAACTTATTGAAAATTTTCCATATTAATCAACTTATTAATAATTAATCAAATTAAATTTATTTAATATAATTAACTAGAAAAGGTACTCATTAAATTAAATTAATAAATGTAACAAAAACTTATAATTATTATTACTCAACAACAAATATACAAATTCTATTAAATTAATTAACAAATAATATTCTTTCAAATTAATTAATTGATTAATAGAATTAAAATTAATTAATTAATTAACAAATTTTAAATTTATTTATTTATTTACTTTAAAAAATCTTACATAATTAATAAATTTTTTTAAAAATTAATTTAAAAATTACAGCATTGAAAGTTTTTTCGTTAGCGAAATCCCTTTCTGCTGAAAATTCAAAAAGTTTTTTTGTACGACAAATAAGACAAATAAATAATAAAACGTTGGAATAATCTGAATCAGCCTAACTCAAAAAACAAATTAATTTCTTTTAAAATCTATTTATACTATATAATATCGAATAGAAAATAATATAGAATAGATAATATAGAATAGAAAAATTGAAATTAAAAAAAAAGGAAAAAAAAAGTAGGAATGTTTTTCATTTTCTAATGTTTTGAAACAATTGATTTGTCTACTGAAGTCGAAAAAATGGTACAAGTTTTTTATTTATTTGAAAATAGAATCAAGACACAATAGAAAGTTTAACCATTTTTTTATTTGAATATTTTTTTGATTCCCAGGGTGGGGATTCTTATTTTCCCCATCACCCCACCACCCATTTATAAAGAACACAATAATAATTAATAAATTTTTATTTTTTCCTAAATTAAGGTTAAAACTATTAAGTTACAACCAGTACAACGATTTAGTTTATCAAAACATAAACTATGAAAATTTCCATTGTTAAGTTAAACAAAACTGAAACCTTAAATAACTAAATAATGCAACAGTGCAGCATTGCGGACATTGAGTTTGCGATGCTGCAACGAGATGCGCCCTTAGGGGGCCATCTCAGGCCCGAGATGTACTGAAACTAGATGACAGCCAATCGTCGCATCAGTCGCCATCTGGTTTCGGTTAAATACACAAAATAGACTATTTTTTGTCGAATTTCAATGTATTTTACATCATTCTAAGCCCCTTTTTAAGTTTAATTTATCAATTTCACTTATTTTTAACTTCAAATGCAATTTCTAACTAATTTCTCATGAGTATCAAAATTTCCCAAAAATTTAAAAAAACTTACCAAGAATCAAACATTTTTTATATTTGAAGTGGTAAAGATATTGTACAAGAGTTGATCTATGAGATAGTAACTTCCAAATATTTGATCTAACTAAATTTTACCAAAGAAAAAATTTCAGGGTGTTCGATAGAGAGAGAGTGTATGTGTTTTTTTCTTTTAAGGGTATAAAAGTCCCATTTCAAAATATTTGGCTACTAAAGAATATTGATTTAGAATATGGTTAAAAAAAATAGTTATAAAATTTAAGGGTTATTTGTGAAAAAATTTCAATTCTAAATTACTTTGCCTTAAAGTAATAGAGATTTTCTTTTCCATCCACAATCATCCCCAAGTAATTTATTTGGATAGAATAAGACTTGTCTTATTTTAATGTGATAAATATTAATATTTTTATTTTTATTAATAAAACTTAGGATGAATATACTTAAGAGATTATCTTAAGGGCTAAATATCATATTTTAATCAAATTTAATCACTAAATAATATAAAAAGCACTCATTTTCTCATAAATGACATCATTCAACACATTCATAGCCTCAAGTTAATATTAATCTTTATTTCCAAGTTCCAACAACCTAAATTGAATTACAAGCCTATTTTTACCCAAGTAATACTACATTTCTCAAATCATATCCCAAATTTTTTTGGATTCTAAATAAGGTGTCAAGTAATCATTGGATAGACAATTGGTGTAATGAATAATTTTAAAAATTACAAAAAATTAACCACCCAATAATTATTTAACATCTCATTCAAGATCAAAATTTAAGATCTAAATTTGAAATGTATAGCATTACTCATTTTCTCCCTGCATATAAACCTTAAAAGGGGAGTGTGCTACACTATACTATACACAGTCAAACCACGCTTAAACTCAAAACTCCTAAAAGAGGAGTGTGTTGCACTATACTACACCCAACTAGCCCACGCTCAAATCGGGAATGCATTAGGCCTAAATAAAAAAATCATGCTCCCACTTCTCACAAAAATAGGCCTAATCCACTTTAATTGCAAAACAAAATCCAATTGTACAAAGTTATAATATTGAGCCCCTTAGGCTCTATGAGACTTTTAAAGACCAAATAGGTCTTACCCCCCAAACTTAAAAGGCAATGAGATTGAAACCTTTAAGCCAAATAGCAAAAGGCCTAATTCATAGAGATCCTCAAATCTCAAGCTACGTTAGCACAACAACCCATCTATCACCTTCTGCCATATAGTGACCTCAGATATTTTGCCTCCACCATTTTGACAACTCTATTATAATTTTGGGTAAAATTTTATTATGGCTAAGACAAAGAAAAAGGTTAAAATTTTGAAATAAAACCTAAAACATCGAAACCCAGGATGAGTCTTCAAATCGAGAAAACTCTCAAACTATTCCTTTTGGGAACACAAACGTTAAGGAGTCAACCAACAAACTACGGGAATAGATATAAAAGCCTTTACGCAAATCTTGCAAGAAAGAATACAACAGACCAAAGTGGGCATTCAAAGAAAGAGAACTAGTCATAAAAAAGAACATAAAAGGCTTAAGTGACTCTATAAAAGAAACATAAAAGGTTTCTACCAACTAGATTGCACAAACATATCAGCTTGTTTTCTTGACCCATACAAATGTCATATCCATGCTAAAACAATATGGTCATAGTAATTTTATAGAAAATATGGAATATGTGCCTTTAGGTCATGTGAGATCATGAACTGTTAAAAGAGGAAACAAATCAAATAATTTGTTGAAGAGAAAACAAATTATTTGATTTGGTAAAAGGGTAAACAAATTATTTGACTCGTTAAAAGAGTAACAAATCAAATAATTTTTAGGTCAAATATTCTCAATTAAGTTTTATGTGTATTTTCTTTTTATATGTAATTACCTAGTGTAGCTTTTTTTTTCCTTTTTCAACATAAGAATAACCCTATAAATGTAAAGCTTACTCTTTGTATTTTGATGTACAGTAATATAGAATTTTTGTCCAAATTCTTTCTTCTTATTCTCTCAATTTTTCATGGTATCAAATAGCTAGATTTTTTACATGACTTCTGCTAATTTAGAAAAGGAGAATAAGGACTTTACTAAGATCATGGCAGAGAAAGTTGCTGACGATATAGATACTTTCACCATACATTACTTGGATCATCCGAGTCTCATTTTGGTTACCAAAATACTTGAAGGAAATAATTATGGATAATGGAGCCACGTGATACGTATAGCTCTAAGTGCCAAGAACAAAATTGGATTCATCAACTGGACGATACAAGCACCACCTCAATCTGACCCTAAGTTTCTAGCGTGATAACTGTGCAATGATATAGTGTTATCTTAGATTTTGAATTTAATTTAGTTTTAATATTAAAAGAAGAATTATTTTTACAAAACTGCAAATGAAGTCTGGGACAACTTGAAAGATAGGTTATCTCAAGGGAATGACTCTCGGGTCTATGAAATGTGACAAGCAATTATCAAACAACAACAAGGGTCTCAGTCTGTTTCAGCCTATTACACCAAGATAAAGTCACTTTGGGATGAGTTGGCTTATTATCATAATCCAATTTCTTGTACTTGTAGGGGTTTAAAAGGACTTACTGAACGAGAAGAAAAATAAAGGGTCATGTAGTTATTGATGAAACTAAATGAATCTTATGCCAGCGTGCGATGTTCAATTCTCATGATGGCCATTCAAAGAAAGAGAACCAGTCATGCTGCGATGCAAGTTTCAAATGCTTTAAAAATCAAAGAGAAAACATCCAAGAAAAAAGTTGTACTCATTGTACAAATGGAACACTTTTATTAATATAACAAACTCAAAACTTATAATATAAATTTTAGAAACTCTCACTCTTTCTCACTTACAACACAACACTAACACTCACACACTCTTTGTTGAGCTTATTATTTGCTCAACTCTCTAACACACTAAACTCTCAACAATTGATCAAATACTTTATCAACTCTTTTTCTTAACTTGCCTGCTTGTAAAACCAAATGAGGGAGGGGGGTATTTATACTTATTTTCAACAAACCAAAATCACACAAATAAAATAATGTAAAAATTTATTAACCACACAAGTTTATAATATTTATCTCCTTAATTATTAATTTAAAATATCTTACCTAATCTAGAAACTTCAAGAATTGGGCTTGTAAATATTTGGGCTTAATCTTGGGCTTGATGTTGTAATTAACTTCATTTGGTGTTGTAATTTTAACACTCCCCCTCAACACCAACTTCCGTTCTTCCAACCACGTTGAGTTGTCTTTGAAACTTTTTGAACTTATCAACACCCAAGCTTTTTGTGAACAAATCGGCCACTTGATCTTTGGTCTTAGCATACAGCAACTCAATTTCTTCTTGCAAAACTTTCTCCCGGATAAAGTGATAATGCACCTCCACATGTTTTGTTCTTGCATAAAAAACTGAATTTTCTGCCAAACAAATTGCTGACTGATTATCACAATATATTGACACTTTATAATCTCTTGGCTGATATAAATCCTCCATCAGCTGCATCAACCATGTACTTTCTTGAGCTGCCATTGCTGCTGCTCTGTACTTAGCTTCAGTAGTTGATAATGATATAGTCGGTTGCCTTTTACTGCATCAAGAGACTGTTCTTGAACCAATCTTGAAAAAATACCCAGTAGTTGAACGTCGTGTGTCATAATCTCCAGTATAGTCAGCATCACAATAGCCAACTATTTTACAATCTTGGTCTTTCTTATAGAAGAAACCATAGTCAATTATGCCTCCCACATATCTTAATATCCGTCGAGTTGCTTCTAAGTAACGTTTCTTAGGATTTTGCATGTATCGACCTATTACTCCAACTGAATAAGAAATGTTTGGTCGAGTCAATGTCAAATAGATGAGACTTCCTACCAATTGTCGATACATAGTTTCATCTTCTAAATTCTTTCCTTCATGACCACACAACTTGGCATTGGCTTCTAGCAGTGTTGAGATAGGCTTGCACTCTAGCATCCCAAACTTCTGCAATAAATCTTTGGCATATTTTTATTATCCTAGAAACATCCCTTCTACTATTTGAGTGACTTGAGCCCAAGGAAATGCTTAAGTTGTCTAAGCTCTTTCATCTGGAAACGAACTACCAAATTCTCTGATAATTAGGTCATCTACATATACCAGCATAATTGCAAGTTTCTTTCCATTAGCTTTGACGAACAAGCTCGAATCAGCTAGTGCTACAGAGTAACAACTATGTGTTAGAAATTCTCCAATTTCACCATACCATGCCCTTGGAGCTTGCTTTAATCCATACAATGCCTTTCTCAATTTACACACATAATCAGAATAAAATTTGCTTTCAAATCTAATTGGTTGAATCATGTAAATCTCCCGATCCAACTCTCCATGTAGAAAAGCATTCTTTACATCCATTTGCCACAATATCCAACCATTGCTAGCTGCTAGTGTAAGTAAAACTCGTACTGTGGTGATCTTAGCTATTGGACTAAACATTTCATCATAGTCTAGTCCATACTGTTGAGAAAATCCTCAAGCTACTAATCGAGCTTTATACCTCTCCACCGATCCATCAAGACATCTTTTGATTTTATACACCCACTTACAAGATATGGGCTTCACATCCTTTGGCTTTGGCACTAAATCCCAAGTTTAATTTTACTCTAACGCTATAATTTCTTATTCTATAGCTTTAATCCATTCAAAACTCTGTGATGTTTCTTCAAAAGTCTCAAGCTCCTTAACATTTTCCTATTTCGCCATAGCTGCATTAACATATTTGGGATTAGACTTTCGTATTCTTATTAACCTTCGAGGATGAGATTGAAGGGTTGCAGGTTTTGCTCCTTCATATTTGACCTCCATTGTTAGTTGTTGATAGATGCCAGTTTGCCAAGAACTTTGAGTTGTCTCTTGCTCGGTGTTGTCATTACTACTTCCATTATCAAGGTCTTCTTGGCTCGGTCGAATTTCAGCAATTTACTCATCTATCTTTTGTTTAAGTCCTTGGTTTAGGTGGAAAATAGAGATGTTATCTGATGGCAGTTGTGGGATATAAAACCTACTGTGAATTATTTTTGAGTATTTGCTTGTATATGTTATGTGTTTGTGCCAAGTCACCTAAGAAGACAACCACATCATTGATTATTGCTACTTTCTCCATGATTTTTCACCTAGACACAAACTACATGGTAAGAAAATAAAGACAAAAGAAAAAAAGCCTAATACTAATAACTTGATAGCCAAAGAAGAATTTAAAAGACAAAGTTTTACCAACACCATTTTTACTCCCCAAGAGTACAATCAACTCAAAGCTCTACTTCAAAAAGATAATGGTAACACTTTACCTTTGTGAACACTAAAGGTATTCACTCCTTTTTTTTTATAAGATTAAATCTCAATCACATACTGAATAGATTATTGATAGTATGGCTACCGACTTGTTTTTAATATTCAACAAATATTGCATAAGACAACTTCTTCCCATAATTCCCTTCAAAGTGTGTTAGGTCAACAAAGTTGTTAGATATCATCACTCTAAATGATGTCCTCAATGTACCAAAATTTAGAGTTAATCTATTATCAGTTGGTAAATTTACTCGAACATTGGATTGTAATATAATATTTTACCTTAATTTGTTTATGGTACAGGACATGGCTACAAAGAAGACGTTTAGCTTAGGCAATCAGTTTAATAGTTTATACTATCTCAAAACTAAACAAATACCACCCATCACACACCACATCCAATACAAACCTCATATTTGACATCAATAATTAAGTCAATCATCCCTCCATTGCACCTTTTCAGGCACTCTTCAATACCAATCCAGAAATATCTTTTGATTCTGCTCTATTTTGTTATGTTTGTCTTTTAGCTAAACAAACTCGTTTATCTTTTCCCGGTAATTGTATATGTAAGAGTGCACCTTTTGAATTAATCCATTGTGATATTTTGGGACCTCATAAAATTACTTCTCATATTCGAGCTTTGTATTTCTTATCCATCATTAATGATTATTCTTGTTATACTTGGATACATTTGATGAATTTTAAATCTGAAACTCAATCACTTTTTTAAGGGTCTGGATTTAATTTTATTGTGGGATTAAAGCTTTACATTCTGACAATGAAAAAGAGGTTTTATCTTTACAAGCCTTTTTTTTACAAATAATGGTACATCTTTCAAACATACTTGCCCATACACACCCCAACAAAATAGAGTTATAGAGCATAAGCATAGACATTTCTTAAATGTGAGTCATTCACTTCATTTTCAAGCTAACCTACCTTTGTAATTTTGGGCAGGGGGAGCCTACAAACAACCTGCTACCTAATCAATCACCTTCTAACACCCGTCATATCCAGTCAAACACTATATCATTGATTTTACAATAAAGCTCCAATATACTCTCATCTCCACACCTTCGGGTGTCTATATTACATTACCAACCTTAAATCAAATCATACATTTGACACTCGAGCCCAAAAATGCATATTCCTAAGTTATCCACTTGGCCAAAAAGGTTACCGTGTCTATGACCTCTAATCCCATCAAACCTTAATATCTCATGATGTAGTATTTTATTAGAAATTATGCTTACGTACCATTCTAATATTATATAAATATTAATTTTTTAATATTTATACAATTAAAATTTTGAATAAAAATTGTTAATATTAAATAATAAATTGTAAGATGCTTGTAATGTTTCATACATTATATGATTTAAAAGAGTTTAAATCTGATTTAAAGGAGTTTATGTCAGTGTTAGGAGTTAGCAACGCTAAAAGTTAGCAAGTTATAAGAGTTAGTAAAATCTAAGAGTTAGAGCATTGTTTGAAATGAAACAAATACCTAAGTATATATTAATAATGACATAGTTGTAAGGAGTTACAAATGATGCTCAAAAATGTCATTATGCAATATGTTCTTAAACATCTCGTTCCTGATCTACTTTCTCAATGTAGGTCTATTGGTGAAACCTTTTTTTTTTTATCTAAATTAGTGAGTATCTATATCTGGGTGGTTTAGATGATAAATCTTAACAGACCATGAGCTTAGTAAAAGCTTATGATCTATTAAGATTTATCATGAAAGCTCGTATAGGCATATAGGTATTTAGTGAGGACGGGGTAATGAATAGACTCACGAGAACCTCTAATAAACATCTCATAAAGTCGTCAATGAAAGGTCTTCTCAATTTGAGTAGTATTCGTGGTCCTTTGACCTGAGCGCCATAGTGGGCTTGTGAGTGATCCACCATACTTTGGTTCCACACATGTCAAAGACTTTTCATGGTATAACTGTTGGGTGTCACTGGGTATGGTTCGATGCTTATGGTGTTTGGTGTGCGTAGATATATAATTCGTCAACTTATATAGGTGAGTTGTATATCCTGATGCTCCGATATTGTATTTCAGGAAATCTTGTAGTAACAAACATAAACCCCGAAAAAGAGTTTTTTGTAGGATTAAATAATATCATAAAAATATTTATGGATCTTGTTTATAGAAATACAAATCTTGAGAGAAGTTTATGGTCAAGCATATGGAGATTTAACAATGATGATCTATATCTCAACTCTTCTAGGATATTGGTGATGGAAGAATTATATGAATATGCATTAACCTTAGCTTGTATGGTTCAATACGCCGTTATATAATATCCATAATGTGTGTGTAGGGCATTGTTCACAAACTTATAGAAAAGTTTCGTAAGAAAAATGAGTGTGGACTTAGGAGTCTCATAATATGAGGTGTGCTCGTTAAGCACTAGGGTAGCAAACCGAGTCGAACAGTTTGATCCGAAAAAATTTCAGAAAGTATGAATTATTTCAGAATCTCTAAAGAAGCATATAAGCTTAAGTGTTAAGCTTAGGAATATTTAAATTAACAATTGTTGTTAATTAATATTGTATGACAAGTGTCATTAGTGATTGGCCTTTAGTAACCACATGGCTCAATGTGATTGGCCATTAGTGGCCACTTGGCAACACCTGGCATGATATGGCCAAATTAATTAAGCAAATGGCTTGTTAAAAGTGTGACAAATGAAAGCTTAATAGCCAAATGTCCTTAAGCAAAAGTCAAACATATAAAATGCAAATTGTTTTCATTTTGTAGTGAAATTGTGTTCAGCCAAAAAAAATATATACAACTTGAGGAAGAGTTCTTCGTTTTTGGTTCTAAGGATTTATTCAGCCATTCCTAAAAGGAGAAAGATGCAAGTGTTGCTTTTCTTCTTCTTGCATATATTCAGCCATGAATAAAGACAAAAGTGTGTAGTTGTAAAATTGTATTGCTAGAAGAGAGAAGAAACAAAAGAGTTCATTTGGCCACTTTGATACAAAAGCGTTTTTTAAGTAAAAGTTGCTCTTATTTTTCCTTAAGTTTTATTTGGCTGAGACTTATGAGCAAAGAGTTGCTTAACAATCAACTATTCTTACTAAAATCAAAGGCTATCATTCTTGCTCCAATAATACCACTGGCATTTTATACTAGAATTATTTGCGGGATCGTTTTAGGTTGAACTCAGGTATTTGAAACTACCCAAAATGTCCTCAATTGTGAGTTTTGAATTTTGTTAATGTAACAGACTTAAACTCATATTGTGTTTATTGCATTAAGAAATTAGATTTTTACTCCACTATGTTAATTGCTTGTTAGACATGCATTTAAAATTAATCAACATGCACACAATCACATGCATGCACATTTATTTAGCGCACTTACATATTTCACGAATCTATATTCTCATATTCAACCACTTAAATTCAAAACCTTAATTACTACATTGACACACCAACCCTACCTTTACCATTTGACACAACGAATAATGCCAAAGACCCATAAAATGACCAAACCCAATATCCAAGCATCGCAATGGCAACTTCTCTATACTATGGTGACATCTCAATAGAAATTCGAGAACCACTCCAGAACCTTAACGTTGTGATACCACCCACTCCACAATGCAACACTGACATCCAAATTTCTAACACCGTGGTGCCAACCATTCCCCACCACGATGCCATTTCTACTAGTACCTAGGAGCCAATCCAGAACAACATTCTTCTCACCCTACAAAGCTCCTAACCCATCTCCAAGATTATGAGATAAACTATTTTAAGCTAATTGCTCTAGGTCTTTCTTCTTCTTCAACTATTTTTGTCACACGCCACCCAATTTCAAGGTATATCTCTTATATCTATTTCTCTCATTCACATTAGACTTTTATCAATGCTATTTCTCACAAGGCTGAACCAGAAACATATGAACAAACTTGCCATAATCCACAGGGTGGCTGCTATAAATAAAGAGATCTTAGCCCTCGAAGCAAACTATACCTAGAGTATAGTCTCGTTACCTTTTAGTCATCGACTTATTTATTGTAAATGAGTTTACAAAATCAAGTACAACTCCAGTGGTTCAATTGAATGCTATAAAGCTTGCCTCATAGCTAAAAGGTTTACTCAACGTGAAGGTATTGACTACACTGAAACTTTTGCTCATGTGGCTAAGTTTACTACTTTTCGGTGTCTTTTGGCTGTTGCTTCCATTCGTCAATGGCATCTTCATCAGTTGGATGTTCAAAATGCTTTCCTTTATGGAGATTTAACTAAGGAGGTCTACATGACTCCTCCTCCGCATTTTCATCAACAGATGAGGAACACTTGGTTTGTCGACTTCATTAATCTCTACAAATTGAAGCAAGCCTCACGGAGCTGGTTTCACAAGTTTCTTGATGCCATCTAGAAATTTAGTTTCCAATAATTACTGGTAGACTATTTTTTAGTCACCAAGGTTAATGGTAATTATCTCATTGTTATCCTTCTTTATGTCGACGACATTATCATTATCGACGACAATAAGAAAATGATACAATAGGTAAATAATTTCTTGGTCAGTTATTTTCGGATTAAGAATCTCGGTTATTTGAAGTATTTTCTTATAATAGAAGTTTCTTAATCGAAAGTAAGAATTTCTATCAATTAATAAAAATATACACTTGACACACTAAAGGAGGTCAGACTTTTAAGTGCTAAACCTACAAAGTTTTCCATGGAAAAAAATCTACTAATGAGGATGAGTTGCTTAATAATCCAAGTCACTATTGCATCTTGATTAAGAAGTTGAATTATCTTACTATCACTAGAGCAAACATTACTTACTCAGTCAACACACTTAGTAAGTTTATACAACCCAGAAAATCATATCTCGAAGCAGCACATCGATGTTGTGGTACTTGAAAAATGCTCCGGGACAGGATCATTTATTTTCTTCACATGAAAAGCTACAAGTTACAGACTTTTGTGATGCAGATTAGGCTGGATATCCAGATATATAACAGTCAGTTACTTGAATATTATTTTTTTTCTTGATAATTCATTAATTTCGTGAAAAGCAAGAAACAAGTCACAATATCACGATCTTCAGCAGAATCTGAATATAGATCCATAACATTGATTACTTGCAAATTAACTTTATTACAATACTTATTAAAAAATTTGTAAGTATCTCACTCAGAGCCAACTCAACTCTTTTGTGACAACCAAGTGGCAATTTATATTTCAGTCAACCCTATCTTTCATGAAAGGACAAAAGATATTGAGATAGATTGTCATGCAGTTTATGAACAAATAAAAAAATGGGAGCTTAAGACTTCTTTCGTGAAAAGTAAAAATAAGTTGCCAATCTTTTTACAAAGCCAGTGGGTCAAGATGCTTTCTTCTTTCTACTTGGTAAGTTGGGAGTCCTTGACATTCACTCTCCAACTTGAAGAAGAGTGTTAAAAGAGAAAACAAATCAAATAATTTATTAAAAAAGAAATAAATTATTTTATTTGTTAAAAGAGTAAACAATTTATTTGATTTATTAAAAGAGTAAACAAATCAAATAATTTTCTCTTTAATTGATTTTTAGGCCAAATATTCTGAATTATTTAGTTTAACTTTTTTTTTCCTTTTTCAACATAAAAATAGTTCTATAAATGTAAAGTTTAATCTTTATATTTTGATGTATAATTGTACATAATTTTTATCTAAATTCTTTTTTCTCGTTCTCTCAAATTTTCACGAACACTCTATCCTCAAGGTTATAAAACTCCAAAAATGCCCCTTATTCAATTGTAAGAACAAAACTCCCAAAGAGCACATGAAACCAATTTATCAATTCCCTCAATCCATATACCGACAATAAAAACTTATAGTTGAGGGAGTTTTTCAAATCCCTAACAAAGTATGTTTATAACTACCTGTCTCATTGCTATCCAAATTAGTAAAGACATTTGGAGGAATTTTGCAAGGTGACGAAAGAGACATCAAGAAATAGTTTTGTTAAAGTTAGTATTATATTAAGTATGTTTTATTTATTTATTCTAAAATTAGAATATTTTTCTTTGTGTATTAATTATTTCTATATAGGTTAAGAATTTAATAGAGCAAGAAGTTTTCCGGTAAGGCAAGAGGAGGACTGCTTGACAACATATAAAAGAACACTATGGTCAAAGCTAGTTGGGCTATAAACCAAAAGCGAGAACTGCTACAAATATTTTAGGTCAGTTCACAACACAATGTTCATTGTTGTGTTTGTTGTCAAGATTGTTATAAAGAAGTTAATTGGATTGATACGGATTTTCTTTAAAAAAATTGTTATACTCGAGTGTTGTAGGTATGTTAAAACTAAAAGATAGATAACATTTTTGCCTAAATTTCAACAAAATTTTACTAGTATGAAACTATTTCGCTCAGAAAAATAAAAGTTATTGAAATCTTAAAGCAAGTTTTATTTACTTTTTGAAACTTATCCGAAAATAGGGGTGGAAAAAAAAGTGAACTAACCAAACCACTTAGTTTAATTCAGTTTGTTTTCAAAGTTAGTTCTTAGTTGATTCTATTTATTTAGAACTGAACAATCCGATTCTAACTCAATTCAAATCAAAACTAATATATATATATATATAAACCTAAAATAAACCAAATATTAAAAAAAATGGAACACCAAACCAAATCGATCCAAGCTAATTCTATTTTTAAAATTTAATCGATTTCACTTTTTAAAAACTGATTGGTTCAATTTTAGGTCCGTTCATAGCCCTATCTTAAAACCTATTATTAAAAGCTATCACTGTTATTAAGAGTGGACACGAGTTAATTCAGTGTCGACCAAATTAAATCGGCCTGTAATTTTTCGATTCTTTTTTAAGAAAGAGCCAAAAAAAAATCAATTGATTGTCCAATAACCAAATTGGGTCAAATTGATTTTTTTAATTCAGTTATTACGATTTTAGACCTTTTTTGAGTCAAAAATTTAGACTTATTTTAGACTTGTTTTGAGCTATTTGGAGTTTTTTTTTTTCTTTTTTTTTGGTCCTAAGCCATTTTGAGCTAAATTTTATATGAACTTTTTTTTTCATTAGGCAAAAAATTATGAATTTTTTTATTTTTTCAAAAAATAATTTTTTCGTTGGGCCAAAAATCAAAACATTTGCTGCTTCCAAATTTTAGGAAAGTTGTCCAATTGGGCTACAATATAACTGAAGCGTCTTGTTCCATCAAAACTAAATTTAAATACATTTGCTACACCTGCAACACTAAAAAAAAAATATTATATAGTATTATTGTATTAAAATTTTAATATTAGTTATGTACACCTATATTTTATTTCAAGTCCTTTATAAGGATCATTTTATTATTAATAAAAAAAGAAAATAAAAAAGTGGACCTCATGCTAAAGATTTTAGATTCAAGGATCTACATGCAACTATTTAATAATTGTTATGAAAATAATTCTTAAAAAAATTATTAGAAAATTAAAAATTGAAGCTCCACTTGATTGATATGATGAATACGGTTGTTCCCAAATTATGAATCAACCATTGAGAAAATCTTGTAAAATTATATTGTTGAAGAATAACAAAAAGAATAAAAGAGGAAAAAAAAATTAATAATAACTAGCGATTGTCCTTTTTCTTTGTCCTACAATTTCAATCTGTAAGATGTAAACAAGAGGCAGAGAACAAATATGTAATGAGAGAAAAAATTAAAAAAAAAATCCTCTTTTATGTATAAAAATGTTGACACAACCCAAAAATTAATTTCAGAATAAAAACCAATAAGAAATGCTAAACTTTATCCAAAGACTAAAATCACAGGAATCGTGTAAGCCTCTAGAGATGAGTAGCCATGCACGGCACACTCCCAAACCCGGGGAAAATATTTCAGATTTGTTTGGACAAATTAAACTCTCCAAAATTTAAAAATTTGCAAAATATGTCTTCTTTACTCAAACATAAGTGCTTGGTTATCACAGCACTAGAAACTATGAAATAGGGTACTAAGAGAAGAAATAATCCTGTTTATCATGGCAAAGCTTTTTCCTAAATTTATGTGAGAAAAGTCAACAATTAAGATTAGTGGCTTCTTAAGTTTTATTATTATTTAAAATTTTATAATTTAAAATTTTATCATAAATATTTTTGATGTAAAATTTAATTATAAAAATATTCACGCATTTTATATTTTTTTCAATAATATCTTGAGATTTAAAAACTTAAGATCTAATTATAAAAATATTCACATATTTTATATTTTGTCAACAATATCTTGAGATTTAAAAAATTATAACCAATGCCTTTTCATAAGGATATCTTTCATTTAAATTAACATGATAAGAGTCTTTAAAATCATTTCATCTTTCTATATTAAATTATTTAAAAGTGTGTCAAGCTAAAATATCACTTATTGTCAAGAGAGAAATACACATGACAGTTGTAACCTAACTTTCCTTAAATTTATGTCTATATTTGTGTTCAAATAACTTTAAATTTGTATCTAAACATTCTTTATCCATCTTATAGAACACACATTTTTCATATTACCAAACACCCTAAATCTCTTCTCTATTCATCACAATCTTTTTCTCTTTCTTCATTTTGTTAGAAATTACAGCATCCCAAATTCATCGACAACAACAAAATTACAGCAACCCAATAGCAATTGCAGAGAGCGACCATTATTCGATCCACCATCAACAATAACAAGATCCACCATCATATTCGATTTGGTGGAGGTTGCCGATAGTGCGGAGAGTGGTGGCGCAGACTTCGAAGTAACTCCCTCTCGCAACTGTTTGAAGATTTGATTGACTTGCCTACACTGGAACTTTAACCACCTTTTTCTTTCTAATAATGTTACTGCTCCATTTTCGTAGAAAAATTTTCTGATATTTTTTTGTAAGCAATAGCCAGTACAAATGAACCCTTGTAATTAAAGATTTGGCCTATGAAAAGAAAAAAAAGGACGGTCAGTGATATTCTACTTGGACCAAAAAAAAAAGATTTGCCTTAAGTAGATTATTAGGTTGCTAAAAACATTATTTATTTGCAATCACAATAACAACTAATTAAAGGGAAAAATAATTTTTTGTCGAATTTGAGTCGTTACTCAATTTTATTCATTTTATTTTAAATTATTTAAATTTATTTTTTTTGTTAATCAATTACCGTTAAATTTAATAAAAATGTAATTATTTTGATATAATATTTATTTTACTTTTAATGATTATTAGCATGTGCTGTAATGTTTAAAGTGACGACATATTATCAAAAAAATAATTTAAATATTCACGTGTTAATAAATGATTGATTATTGATAATAAAAAAATTTAGACACGTAGCACATTTGAATAAGTTTAATTTTAATAATAAATTTTAAATTTATTTTTAAAAATAAATTATTTAAAAAAAAGACCTTTCATTAGCACAGACATTTGACGGTGGCTTGCCATCATTGACCACTGAACTTCAACAACAAAAATGATCAAACTTTATATCATTGGACTCCATTTTTTATGATTTATACAATGGTGATATCATTTTTTATTTTAAAAAAAAGATCAAAAAACGACCAAATATGTAATAGGAGCTATAAGAGATGGCAGCCATCGAGGGTGCATGTCAAATGAGGTGGTGCACGCTCTGGTTGATGTGCGTCGCCATGGTTGTCGCCCTTCTCCATGAGAAAGGTGGTGCACGTCAACCAAAGTGACTGTGACATGCATCGTCAACACTGTTGAATAAATCAGCAGTCGATCCATTGAACAGTGTCGACGGTGCACGTCATTGCCACTCTGGTTGACATGCACCACCGTGGCCATCACCCTCCTCCACGGGAAAGATAGTGCACGTTAAACAAAGCAACTGATTTATTCAATGGTGTCGCGCAGTGCACGTCACTGTTACTCCGTTTAACATGCACTGTTTGTGACCGCCACTTCCCATGGATCCTATTACGTATTTGACCGTCTTCTAATCTTTTTTTTATTAAAAATGATCCCACCATTATATAGATCATAAGAAAAATTCTAATAATATAAATTTTAATTATTTTTATTATCGAAATTTGATGTTGACGATGACGGATTACCACCGAATGTCTGTAGCGATAATAGTTGTTCACAATAGAGTTTTATTTATTTATTTAATTAATAATTTATAATTATTTGACACATTACATTATATGATTTTTTTTATTAAATTGTAATTTTACCCTTCAACAGTAAAATTTAACAGTTAATTTAACTAAAAATATGAACAAAAAAAATCCTTATCACCGTCAATTAAACAGGGTGAATCTCTATATTTCTTCACGATGTCAGTCAATGCTGTTGGCTGTTGCCAGATTATTTGGCCAACATATTCCTGAAGTCTAGCACATTACTTCACAGATAGGGGTTGAAGTGCTATAACTTAATGAAATTGTCCATTTCTTTCTTTTGATTTTCTGCTTGTCCTGACGAAATCTTCTCCCTCTCGCTGCCTCTTCTCCCACCCGAAACCGCCCAACTGCAAACCCACCTCAATATCATTATTATAACCATAGCTTTAATGCTCCAAACTGCAATAAATTGTAGTGGCCTAGAGGTACTGATGATGGTGAATAAGGAAGGTGATAATTGTTTTCGTGGCACGGCAGTGCGATCGGCGGAGAAGGTAGTCGGAGGAGATGCGATTTGCAAACGCGTTTATCGAACCCAGCTTTTGAAGGTTTGGCTAAATTTGATCACAAATTACATATATTAATATTAATAATTTAAATAAGAAAATTATCATAGTAAAAAGGGTATAATCATTGAGTTAATTTTATTATTATGGATAATTTAGTTATTTTAATTGCCCTAACAGAATCTTTTAATATAAACAAAGACTCTTTAATGAAAGGGCATTAATGACAATTTTTTAAACCTCCAAACAAAATATAAAACAAGCGGGTATTTCTGTAATTAAATTTTATTTTAAGAATATTTATGATAACTTTAATATTTAATTAAAATTATTAATAAATAAATAAAATAAAATAAAACCGATGAAATTGCAAAGTGGAATACTTGTTGGCTGGCAGACGGCGGGAGGGCTGAAGGTGGATGCCGGCAGCTGAGTTAGGCGACTGGATGTTGGCAGTGGAGAGAGAGAGAGACTAAAGTTTAGAATTTTTTGGGTCTTTTTCAAATATATTATATATTATTATATATATATAATTAGGTGCTGCTAATTTCACAATAATATTGTCTTTGGTCAATAAAAACGTGACATGTGACATTTTATATTTTAAAAATATAATAATTAAAAAATCAATTTTTTTCAATTCAATTCCAATTATACGTATGATAACACAAACCGAACCGTTTAATTATTTTAATATTAATAAAAACAAAACCCATTCAAACTAGCCGATTTTGTTCAGATCAATCCAATTTTTCTGATTTTTGATTTTCTTTTGCTCACCCTTGATTGCTACCATTATAATTTATAATTTTCATACATAAGTAAATCCAAATATTATTTATCAAATATTTTAGTTGAAAAGCATACCTAACACTTCTAATCTGAACAAAAAAATATACATAGAGACCACTGAGAACGTCAAATGGAGAGATCCCAAAAATTACTTTTATAGAACAAGATGTCACAACAATAATAACATCACCAACACGGTCTCAACAGATCAATTTCAAAACTGATGGATTGACCTTTCCGAACACTACCTGTATCCCACTATAAGCTCGACAAAGAGAAGATGTGTGTACACAAACATATCCAACAACAAAAAGAAAAAAAAAAATGAATAAAAAGAACTCTCAAATATTTGGCAATCTTAATATGTCAATATCAATAGTGACATTATTTCAATTAATTATTTTTTCGGACGAAAAAACATATGTAAAAACTTACTCAGAAATGTAACTTTTATCAGATTCTATTGTGGAAGATACCATTTTTTATGAAGAATTATATCTGATCCTTCATAATATCATTTGAAAAAAAAGATTACAAATTCTTGGCTGCTACATAGTAGGGGCAATAGGTCTGAAAAAAGTATCTAAATCACAGAGAAGATCTGATAAATATTATTAACAATCACCTAATAATTTGCTTTTCAAGTTCCCTGGTTCAGTACCAACTCCAATCATGTTCCTTCCACTTTTCTTTCGTTGTTCGATAATACATGAATAACAACCTTGATGACAAGCAACTTTCATATTTCTCTTTGAAAGAACTTGAAAATCCGTTCATCATCTCAGTTTCATTGACGCAAATTCTGCTGCCAAATCCATAGCCTGGAGCACTTGCGACGCATCCGTTCCCTACAATTTTTTAATAAATATATGAAGGCATCCTTAGGCAAAATAAAGACATCCTTAGGTATGGTTGTATGGAACTTGTATAAAAAGGATGGTCTCTATCACTCCTGTTATCATTCACACTAGAAGAAGGCCACCATATTTTTGGAGGCTCTATTTAACAATTTCAGATCAAAAAGAGAATTATACTCGTACAACTTAAAAATTCATCAATCTTTTTGTAGTTGATTATTCATGTGGACTAATCATTACATTTTATTACATTTCAATAACAGTTCCAACAAAGATTCATATCCAAAGATACCATTAGAGAATTCTTTCAGGTGAGAATTTCATAGAGCATCTATTTATAGTGAGGATAAGATCCCAACTAAGAAAGAGTGCATTCACTAATCCTACTCAAGAACTCTTGAAATAGTAACTAAAGCTAAAGATCAAAGTTTCGCCCATTTTGCTCAGTAACACTGGAGAGATTAGACAAGTGAGAAAATTGATAGGCTCGCTAAAGACTCGGCAATGGCATCAACAGCACCTCTGTTATCTCTGTTCTCAAGAACTCCATTCTCATAACTCCAGTCTATGTATAAGCAATTAAGCCAACAACTAGAATCGAGGATGCAGAACTTGGAAGTTAGGGTCAATAGACAACTTTGCTCTTCATATTTGTCAATGGACAGCTGTCAATAGATAGCTTTGCTCTCCATATTTGTCAATGGACAGTTTTGCTGTTCCTATTGATTTCTATGTATTTTCTTAATTTACTCCTCAGAATAAAGAGATAATTTAGCATTTTTTCATGTATAAAACTCTTTTGTACAGATTATATAATAGAGAGAAATCACAAGGCCAAGGACTGAGCCATTTTTATACAGCATTTTTGAGTTACTTTTGACATGGTATCAGAGCATTTTCATTTTCAGTTTTTCAGTTTCTGAGCATTTTCGTTTTCATTTTCTGGAAATCTTCGTTTTTAGTTTCTGAGCATTTTTTCTGAAGTGGTGTTCTTCGGCAAACTCTGTTTAAGGTCCTTCTTTCAGTTTCTTTATTTTCTTGGATAATATTTTTTGCGTTGTCTCGGGTTCCATTTATTTTCAATGGACTCTGCACCCATTTGTGTCAAATTTACAGGCAAAAATTACTCTACTTGGGCTTTTTAGTTTGAATTTTTTCTCAAGGGAAAAGACCTTTGGGGCCATATTGATGGCACGGATGTTGCACCAACATCCGACACTGCCAAATCCAAAGATGTTGTGTCTTCTCCTTCTTGGGCTGTGCTTGATGCTCGAATAATGTCTTGGCTTCTTGGTTCGGTGGAGCCACATATTGTCACCAACTTGCGGGCTCACCGCTCCGCTCAATCCATGTGGAATTATTTGAAGAGAGTTTATCATCAAGATAATGATGCTCATCGCTTTCAATTGGAACATGCGATTGCCATGTTTCAACATGGTAATCTTTCCATCCAAGACTACTACTCGGCATTTTTGACTCTCTGGCATGAATATACTGATTTGGTTACAGCAGATGTTCCTGTTGCTGCTCTTAAGACTATTCAGAATCTTCACAATACTAGCCAGCGTGATCAGTTTCTTATGAAACTACGCCCGGAATATGAATCAGTTCGCTCCTCTCTGCTGAACAGATCTCCTGTTCCCTCTCTCGATATTTGTTTTGGTGAGTTACTTCGCGAAGAACAACGTCTTAGTACTCAAGTTATTCTGGAGCAATCTCATGGCAATTCCGAGACAGCAACTATAGCTTATGCTGCCCAAGGACGTGGACCACCTGTGACTTCTAAAAATCTGCAATGTTTCTGTTGCAAAGAATATGGGCATATTGCTGCCAATTGTCCTAAAAAATATTGTTCCTATTGCAAGAAAAAGGGTCATATTATCAAAGAATTTCGTATCTGCCCCCAGAATCATCAGGCCCAGGCATTTCAAACTTCTGTTACTGTTCCTCCAGCAGCAACTTCTGCACCACATAGCTCTTCCTCAAGTGCTTCCTCTGATCTTGCACCTCCTGCAGCAACTTACTGCACCCCTGAAATGGTGCAACAGATGCTAATTTCAGCATTATCTGCGATGGGGTTTCAAGGTAAAAATTCTACTACACTCTGGTATGTAGACTCGGGGGCTTCTAATCACATGACAAATACTCCCACAACTCTGTCTCATGTTCGGCCCTATAATGGTCAATCTGCCATTCAGACAGCCAATGGCAATTCTTTGCCCATCACTGCTGTCGGAAATGCCTCTTCTACATTTACTGATGTGTTTCTTGCTCCTCAGCTTTCCACGAATCTTATTTCTGTTGATCAATTAATTGATAACAATTGTGCTGTTAATTTTTCTGGTGATGGTTGTGTTATGCAGGACCAGGTAACGGGGGAGCCAATCGTGAAGGGACCTAAAGTGGGGCGCTTGTTTCCACTATTTTTACTTGTTCCAGCACTTTCTTCAGTTCCTTCTGTTACGTCTTTTGCTTGTAATAATGTTCCTAATCTGAGTATGGTGTGGCATCGTCGTTTAGGTCATCCCAATACTCACATCTTATCTCATGTATTGAACTCCGGCTTTCTTGGTAATAAAGAACGTTCTTCTTTATCTCTTGAGTGTGATTCTTGTAAACTTGGTAAAAGCCAAACTCTTCTATTTCCTTTGCATGCTAGTAGAGCTTCTCACTGCTTTGATCTTATCCATAGTGATGTTTGGGGACCTTCCCCGGTTAGTTCACATGAAAATTTTAAATACTATGCGACTTTCATTGATGATCATAGCAAATTCACTTGGGTTTATTTTCTTCGTTCTAAATCTGAGGTTTTTCGTACTTTCACTGAGTTTTTAGCATATGTTGAAAATCAATTTTCTGCAAATATTAAGACATTACGCACAGATTCTGGTGGTGAATATTTGTCTGCTGAGTTTCAGACATTCTTGGCTTCTAAAGGTACTATCCATCAACGTTCATGTCCTGCTACTCAACAAAATGGAGTAGTTGAACGCAAAAATCGTCATCTTCCTGATGTGGTACGTACTCTTTTGTTAGAATCTTCTGTTCCATCCATGTTTTGGGTTGAGGCTCTAAAGACTGCTACTCACTTGATTAATCATTTACCTTCCAAAGTTTTACACATGGAGTCTCCCTATTTCCGCTTATTTGCTAAGCAACCTAGTTATGATAATCTTAGTATCTTTGGTTGTGTATGTTTTGTTCATTTACCTCCTCATGAGCGACATAAATTATCTGCTCAATCTGTTAGATGTGCATTCTTAGGATATAATGTGTGTCAAAAGGGATTTGTTTGTTATGATCCTACATTACATTGTACACGTATTTCTAGGAATGTTATTTTCTTTGAAAATCAACATTTCTTTCCTGTGTCATCTGTGCCCTATTCTTCTACTGTGATCCTCCCCTCTTTTGAAAAGCAATTCTCAGATCTTCATCAAGTCAGTTCTCGCTTTAAACCAGGTATGGTGTATACGAGACGATCCCACCCACGGTCTCTTCCGGTGGCCCACCCGATATTTGATCCTAACATGCACCAGAATCAGTCAATTACAGCACTTCCAGAGCCTTTGGTACGTCGCTCTTCTCGCGTGTCTGTACCCCCGGATAGGTATGGGTTTTCTTCTGGCAATTCTATTTCAGCTCTTACTGCTGCATTGTCTAATTTTGATATTCCCACATGCTACTCACATGCTGTCAAGCATGACTGTTGGCGACAGGCTATGCAGGAAGAAATTGCAGCTCTAGAGGCCAATCACACCTGGGACATTGAGCCTTGTCCTTCCACTATAGTTCCTCTGGGATGCAAATGGGTTTACTCCGTCAAGGTTCGCTCTGATGGAAGTTTAAATCGTTATAAAGCTCGGCTTGTTGTTCTTGGGAACAATCAAGAATATGGTGTCAATTATGAGGAGACCTTTGCTCCTGTGGCTAAGATGACCACTGTTCGTACGATCCTAGCTATTGCTGCTTCCAATGATTGGCCACTACATCAGATGGATGTTAAGAATGCTTTCCTTCACGGGGATCTTAAAGAGTGTATTTATATGAAGCCACCCCCGGGATTATTTTCCTCTCCGACCTCCAATGTGTGTAAACTTCGTCGCTCTCTTTATGGTCTCAAATAAGCTCCGCGGGCTTGGTTTGATAAATTTCGAACCACTTTATTACAATTTTCCTTCAAGCAGAGCAAGTATGACACTTCATTGTTTCTCCGAAAATCAGACATGGGTATTGTTGTCCTTTTGGTTTATGTTGATGATATTGTGATCACTAGTTCTAATTCTGCTTTACTTGTCCAGCTCAAGACCCATCTCTCAAAATCCTTTCATATGAAAGATCTTGGGTCTCTCACGTATTTTCTTGGTCTTGAGGTGCATCGTAGTCACTCTGGTATTTCACTCAATCAACATAAATATACTAGTGATTTGGTGGCTATAGCTGGACTGCAAGAAGCTACCTCTGTTGATACTCCCATGGAATTAAATGTCAAGCTTCACAAAGAGGAGGGTGACTTACTTGTTGATCCCAATTTATATCGGAAATTGGTGGGTAGCCTCGTCTATCTCACCATCACTAGACCAGATATTTCTTTTGTTGTACAGCAAGTCAGCCAGTTTCTTAAGACTCCTCGTCATCTTCATTTGGCTGTTGTTCGTAGGATCATACGCTATGTTCAGGGCACTTTTGCTCGTGGCTTATTCTTTCCCGCAGACAATTCTCCTCGTCTTGTTGCTTATAGCGATGCTGATTGGGCTGGTTGTGCTGATACACGTCGCTCCATCACTAGTTGGTGCATATTCTTAGGCGATGCATTGATCTCCTGGAAGAGTAAGAAGCAAGACAGAGTTTCTAAGTCATCTACAGAATCTGAATACCGAGCGATGTCTCTTGCTTGTTCCGAAATTATTTGGCTTCGAGGTTTGCTTGGTGAGTTAGACTTCTCTAAGAACAATCCTACACCTTTACATGCCGATAATACAAGTGTTATTCAGATCACGGCCAATCCTGTCTATCATGAGCGCACAAAGCATATTGAAGTCGACTGTCATTCTATCTGTGAAGCCTTTGAAGCTCGTGTTATCACTCTTCCACATATTTCCACTGAACTACAAATTGCTGATATCTTCACCAAGGCTCTCACTCGTCATCGACATTGCTTCCTAAGTAGCAAATTGATGCTTGTTGATCAACCCGCATCAATTTGAGGGGGGCTGTCAATAGACAGCTTTGCTCTCCATATTTGTCAATGGACAACTATCAATAGACAACTTTGCTGTCCATATTGATTTCTATGTATTTCCTTAATTTACTCCTCAGAATAAAGAGATAATTTAGCATTTTTCCATGTATAGAACTCTTTTGTACAGATTATATAATAGAGAGAAATCACAAGGCCAGAGACTGAGCCATTTTTATATAGCATTTTTGAGTTACTTTGACAAGGGGCAGGTCTTTGATAGATAGAAGAAGGCACTCGGACATCAAAAAGAGGGCTACTTCACTATGAATCGTAACATCTGAATTGAAACTAATGCAACGGGTATCAATTACCAAAAACAACTTGACCACCTAATCTTTCGGGACAAAATTGTCCTGGAAAGGGTGCGAAGAATGTTTGAAACCACTCTTGAACTATCACACAGATTCCAACCAATGAGGTATCTCAATAAATGAGCCCGTATTGATGCTCAAGGCTTTGTTAAATGGGACCCATCAACTATTACCCTAATCTCCTTAAAGAACAGTGGAAGAGGACCTTGAGGTAGTTACCTCAATAGCAAAATACCCACTAGATGAAATATTCCCACCGGAAGGGTCACATGCACCTTATGGACCCCATATTGAACTACCAAACAAAAGACTCACTAATGGGTTTCAGGGAATCCTCTGTAATCCTTGCTACCAAGGATGGCTCACAACACTAGTTGGACTTCATGAGATATTCTGAACCAAATATGACAGGAGCCAACACTTGACAACTTAGAGAGTAACACAAAATGGAAGAGTCGATGCATGCAAAATGCGTACAATTCTTAAGAGTTCTTGCAATGCAAAAACAAACTTTTGACCACAAATAATGCTAATTATCTATAACAAGGATTGGACTGTAACCATGCAAAAAGCACCAACCTGGCCAGAAGCAAGACCTCCTTTTCCTTTACCACACCTCCCTTTCAGAGGCTGCAAAGCTGCCGTTAGCCACTCCGACACCTCCAACTGCTTGCCCTTGTCTGATTTCTCCGGTACTCCCGCACATACAACAGCCTTATTTGTGGTTTCATCAGTACTGAAGACCATGACTGGCATTCCCTGTCAACACACCAGAGCATTGGCTTAACTCCTTTAGTTCTGGTACATAGGAAGCTCAAATTTAAAAAGAATCACAATATTACTATTGCCACAAAGAGACAAAAAAAAACTAACAAACCTTCTGCTCAACAACTTTTAAAACTGCCTCACGAACTGCAGCTGCATCTAATCCAACCTCAACATGAGAAATGCAGAAGGGTCTCCCATCCGAAGAAGCAACTTCAGCCATCTCTGTTGCAAGTTTGACAGCTTTGTTAATATTTTCTTCAGCAATCTTCTTTTGTGCTTTCCTTACTTGATTCTGTAAAATAAAACAATTCAATTAATCGACATGAAGCAGAGTGTAACTAAAGAACGAATCTGTCAAAAAAAAAAAAAGATTCTATGATGATGTTATGTCTTCTTTACTCTTAACAATCTAAAATACCTGAAGAAAGGCAATCTTGGCCCTGATTTCAGCTTTCTTGGCCGCTGGAATTGCCGCCACATCCACACTGCTCTTTAAAGAAGCCACTTTCTGTGAAAAATTAAAAAAATACAGAACTGCAGTTGGATAATACACCCTTTCGTAACTCATAGTTTACAAAACAATTTCATAGCTCAAATAAGTTGGCTTCTTCCAATATAGGAAATGAGGTAGCAAATTTGATGACATAGTTACAGACAACAGTAGTAATCAAAACATTATAATAGAATATAAGTTGGCATGTATTGAACAATTAAGCACAAAATAACACAGAAAATTGCACCCAGAAGAACATCCTACAAGAAAACACATGATAACACACATCTAAATTAAGATTAAAATTATTGCAAAGCTAGTGGTACAAAATACTACACATTAAAGCCACATGAAAATGTAATTGCTGAGTGAGAGAGAGAGATGGCAGGAGAAACAGACCTTTTCCAGCAAGCTTCCTTCTGTCTTTGATGCATCATCTACATCCTTTTCAAGCAAACATGCCAATTTCATTGCCTTAAAAGCACTATCAGTTGTAACAGCAGTTATCCTTCTAATTCCTTTAGCAATTCCCTCCTCAGATATAAGAGCAAACGCTTTTGCTTCTCCAGTATTTGATATATGGGTACCTAAATGTGTCCATTAAATCAACTTCAATAAACAGTTCCAAAGCAAGACTCCATGATGAGGCACACAATTGCAACATACTGACCTCCACATAGTTCTGCTGAAATTGACAACCATTCTTGATTTTCTGGATCAGCCAAAAGATCCTCAACCTTTTGACCAATCACCACTACTCTAACAGGATCAGGATAAACCTGCACCAAGAGAGAAGATATTACAGAGCAGGTTTTGACAATATTATTATGTACAAATCCGGATCAGAGAACAACGTTGACAAAAATTAAACCAGCTTACTTCTCCAAAAACAGCTCGCAAACCATTGATACGCTTGACTTCAGCAAGTGTTGCCTCCTTTGAAAACACATCTAATTCAGCTTTTATTTGCTCATTTACAATTGACTCAATTCTTCTTAAATGCTCAGCATCAACTGGCTTGCCTATACAAAATCAAGCAGAAATTAAAAACATTTCTGCAAAAACATATCCAGGGCAAGTGTGGATGAAGAACTTGCTATATTCTATATAATTTCAAATTTTTGCATCTTAAGCTTTTTCATTGTGTAAGGCACTCAAGCAACCTTCTATTAATAAAATTTCAATGATTCTGAAAGTTGAGTCACCATAAGTTTAGGGACAAACAATTTTATAGTTCAAAATATTTATTTAGTAGCTACTGTTACTACTAAATAATATATTTATTTAGGAGTTTTTTAATTCAAAATATTTATGCAGGTGCAAACCATATCTTCAGATCAATAGTTCAACACCTTAAAAAATATAACTTTGTTGTTGGCTAAATTGAACATTGGGTCTTCATTTGGTCTTTTATTTTCAATTGACTTTGTTGACTATGACTGTTGATTCTGTTAATTTCACCAGTCCTAAGTCTATGGGAGCCTAGCTAATCTGTTATCCACTCTTCCCCTTTTATCGTGTGCTTTTCTTCTTTGAGTTCAAAATTATTGTGTTTTGCAAGTTCTATTCTTGATATTTGTCATTTAAAACCCAAATTACCTTATCACCAATTTATATTCGTAGTCTCTACATCAATTTATCATCAATTCAAAATATTTATGCAGGTGCAAACCATAACTTCAGATCAGTAGCTCTACACCTTATGGGTATAACTTTGTTGTTGGCTAAATTGAACATTGGGTCTTCATTTGGTCTTTTATTTCAATTGACTGCTGAATATGACTCTTGATTCTGTTAATTTCACCAGTCCTAAGATAGTCTATGGGAGCCTATCTAATCTGTTATCCACTCTTCCCCTCTTATCGTGTGCTTGTCTTCTTTGAGTTCAAAATTATTGTGTTTTCCAATTTCTCATCTTGATATTTGTTATAAACACAAATTACCTTATCATCAATTCATATTCAGTCTCTACATCACTATCTATCGTTGCTACTTGCAGTAACTAATTACAACAAAGTTCTCCAAGTTTTTATCATCATAGAATTTTTTTCAAATAACTAAATTCCTTATACTCCAAATCTAAGTTTTATATATCCCTAATCTTTAAAGCTAAATAATCTAAGTATAAACCTTACCGTGAGAAAAATCGAATCTTAACTTTTCCGGAAGAACAATGGATCCTTTCTGATCAACATGATTGCCAAGTACTTCCTGCAGTCATATTAAAAATATTGAGAACCAAATGCATAAACCGGTAATAAAATAATGATACTGAAATGTCTGGAGTTCAAATCACTGGCATCTAGACATACCCTAAGAGCGAAGTTCAACATATGCGTACAAGTATGATTAGGAGCAATGAGCTTTCTCCTGTCATAGTCAACCTGCATGTATCAAAACACAAACAAGTTACAAACAAAGAGAAAAGAAAATAAACTAATAAGAAGAAATTTGTAAACTGAGAACTCACCTTACAAATAACTTTCTCGCCAACAGAGAATTTGCCAGCCTCTCCAGTGACAGAACCAATGTGAAGAATAAAACCTCCATAAATTTGAACATTACATACTTGGAAAGAACCAAAGGGGCCTTCAAGTGATCCAGTGTCAAAAATCTGTAACCAAAAAAGACAAATTTGAACGCATAATACATTACAGCAACAGGAAGTGGGGGAAAATGAAGAAAATTAACTTAATTACTATTATCAGTTATAATTAATAGCAGAAAAATACACAAAGTCAACATTCTAACTGCTTCCGTGCCTCCCATCCTTAAGTGGAATTTATTTTATACCTTAGATCAGGAATAATAGGCCCTGCAGGCAAGTCATATGCAGAGAATACATTAAATGAGCTTAGCTGGTTGTCCTGCCAGTAACTTAGTAAACAGAAGTAACTGCTCAACCGCCGCCATTGGACTTAATATAATTTTTTTTTTCTTGATAGAAAAAAAAAATTCACAAATAGTTTTATTTTTTTCTTGATATTTGTTGTTTTAATTAGTTAAAACAAGAAATCCACAAGAGACCAAAAGAAAAACAACAATGAAAAAAAAAGACTTGAGTACAAAATTAGATCAAGAGTAGTAGGAAACAAAGAACCCAAACATTTAGACAACAACAGCTCTCCAATCAAAAATTGTAGATGAGGAGTTCCTTTGTAATGATCCAAAACTGAAGTCCATCAAAAGCTAAGATATGCACTCTACCCCAAAGCTCTAAAACCTCTACCCTGTTAACATCTTAAAAAAATTCCACTGTTTCTTTTAGACCAACAACCCAAAATCCCTGATTCCACAAATCCACACAGTCTTTGCCCTCTTATTAAAGCCATTGGACTTAATATAATTTACAAATCATTTTATTTTTCGTAAAACATAATTTACAGAGTTCTTTTTTCATTAAACAAATTTGCCTATAATTAAAATCATCTGAAGCAAGTGCTCTTCCATCATGGAGAAGTTCATAAATATCAGACGCCATAAGCAGCTTCCCAGAACTTAAAACAGTCCAAAGCCATTTATCTAATCCAATTAAGGATCTGATAAACTATTCATATTTCTCATTTACATTTAAACTTGTTGCTGCATAAGGTAATACCAGCCAACTTAAATCATGTAGGTGCATGGTACCTGACCACCTTGCTCAGCATAGAAGCTGGTAGATTCCAACACTATACCAACTTCATTGCCAGAAACAGCACTTTGTATGAACTCTGAACCAGTGTAAATAGCTTTTATTACACTTTCATGGTCCTGAAAAGATAAGTAGAAATATTAGAAACTTCAAAGGAACATGATGTGATCCAATTCCAAGAGGAAAGAGTAACAATACCAACTTAGTGTATCTCACATTACTGGGAAAAAAGACACAATTACAGTAGTCTAAATATTGATATATGAAGAACCATATAAAATGCTCTCTCTTAAATTTGGAATTTCTTCTTCCTTAAAGAAAAAAAATACCATGAAGTATGAGACATAAAACCTCCACAAGGAACTTCTCTTTTCTTGTCAATCTCAATTAGGCAGGGGTGTTGGATTAATCTGGTCTTAAGGGGGCTCTTTTAAATCTTGGGTTGGTATAGTGTTTGGGTACCGATATTTTAATTTTATTCGTATATTTCTCTTTGGGCTGTTTTTGTTGCCCTCATGAACATTTTTGTTCACTTCCGGATCTTCTGTTTTCATTCTTTGAAAAATCTTCTGTCTCGTATCAAAAAATAAAACCTCCAAAAGACAGCTCCTATTTTTTTATGAAGCTAGTTTGTTATCTCATCACTTAAAAGGGGCCACCTGCTCCTTAATCCATGTACCAGTTAACATTATGGCTGCACTAAAACTCTAACCACCTGAAAAAAAGTCATATCTAAAGGTAGGAAGCCAGGTGGTTACAAAAGTTAACATTAGTGTAATGAAGGCATCAATGGTTCGTTTGGAATAATTGTGGTTAATAAACGAATATAAATTAGTCAAATCAATAAGCATGGCAGATAGTTTTATTATCAAATAAAGGGTCAGAGGGTCGAGAGTCAATCTTGTTCTTGTAAGAAAAATGTTAGTTCAATCTAGGGAGTACAGGGGTTTAAAATATATCCTGTAGACCAAAAAAGTCATTCAAACAAAATTTCTACTCTAATGTTACAAATGAGGGTAGAATCTACTAGTTATTAATTTTACAGCAGGTAATAACTTCCTTCACAATTCTCCACAACCTACTGCTGAAGGCTTCTCCGAGATTTGTCATTAACAAATCTAGCTCCAGTGCTGTTCAGAATAAATATCATTCCTACACTACAAATCATCTAGACAATAATGCACCAACAACCATCCTAGAATAGTTTCTTCCAAATATGGATCCAGCGAAGCCAAGTTTCCTCTATAAAGACATATTGCAGATCAAACTTAATAAGAAACTAAAGTAATTCTTCAAGAAAATATCAGATACCAAGTTGTATGTTTACCTGGAACCAAATAAATTTGAAGGAATCATCTGTTGCCGAAACCCCTCTCTTGTGCATTGCAGCAGTAGCTTCAGCATCCATGACAATAGCACCACCAGCTTGCTGAAAAAAATTTAATATTAGCACAGAAGGTGGACAAATTGATCATAGTCTCCTTTATGCTAATCTTTTTCTGTAAAATTATTTCAACATTTGCATCCTACTTCTTGGCATGTCATTTTCTTCTTGATCGCTCTATAACTTCAATGTAAGGAATTATCAACAGGTAAATTTAGTATGTAAATTTAGTATGTAACTGCAAACAGACATATGATATGGAATACACGATGTGCACCCAGCAAAATACCTTATTTTGCGCATTCCTTGATCTTTCCCGTGCCTCATCCATAGCATTATTGAAACCCTCAATGTCAACTAGCAAACCTCTTTCTTCTGCCATCAACTGGCAAGAAAAAAGTATTAGGAAACATACTCATATAGGTCAATATTCACAACAAAAACAACAGAGCACACTGAGTACCTGAGTCAAATCTAAAGGGAATCCATATGTGTCCCACAAGATAAATGCATCCTGCAACCATGAGAAAAAAAAAGGTTTGAAGATAGACAAAGGTAACATAAAGTAGGGTCACTATGTCCCACTCTTAAACAAAAAGTTCTCTTAAAATTTTTTCCTTTTTTTTTAATCATACCAACAAACTGGTTGTTAAAGGAAAGAAGCAGTATAATTTGCCACAGCAACAATTTGGCGGAAATATGCAGGAGGATCCAAAGTATGTCCAAAGTTATAATGCCAGCAAAACAATGTTCACGCAATTTTAGCCATTAAAGACGTACATTAAAAAGGAGCAAAAATATGAAGAACTCAAGAAGCTATCGAAAGGATATCAATCATAAGATTAAGTAAACATCTTCAAAACATCAAGTGACAGCAAAATTGTAATAATCACAATTTTCCAGTAGTTGATGACAATTACTAAATCATGCCAATGCTGGAGGGAAGTACTCATATTAATAAGGACATGGGGCATAATCAAAATACTGTAACCGCTGATAGATAATTTAGAAATATACTTGCCTGCCCACTCAAAACTTTCCCCTGAATATCCTGTGCAGCCTTCTTAAATTTCTCAATTCCCTGAATGAAAGTTGATTAGTCATCCCTCTAGAAAATGGTTCATAATGATCAGTTAACACAAAAAGAGCAATGCAACTGATCAAGCAAACATCCCAGGGGCCAACATATTCTCAATATGAAGTTAATACGTTCAGTATTAGAAAAACCATATATATGCCAAAGACAGCTTTCCAATATGCATATTGTCACAGAATTCAGAGGTTGGATATCAGTAGTTTACATTCTAACAAATTATTATTCTTTAAATCTGCACAACTAACATTTAAGAATTAAATGTCAAAAGTTAAACTACATTACGTAACTATTTACCAGAATCTATCATTGGACAAACCCAATAAACATTTTTAATTTCTCAATACAGGAATTTATTTTTCAATATCGAACAGAATAATTTGGAAAATATTTATCAATTAGGATGGAAGAGAAGGTCATGCAGTTCAAATTAAATTTAACTTGCTGAAAAAAATAAGAATATGTTAATCTTAGAGATTACTGATCCATAAAAAAACTATGAGGAGCTGTGTAACAAATAGTATTTATACTTACTTTAAGCAAAGTCTTGCAAAAACTAGCTTCCTCTGCTGCAATAATCTCCTTGATGTGAGCTTCATGTTGCTTCAGTTCTGGAAAAATATCACTCATAACTCTTACCACAACACTTACAAGTCTGCATTCAATCAATAATAATCAATGAATTATAGTGAAAGAATATTTATGTACAGTCCAACAAGCAAAAAGTATTTGACAGTCTGTCCATCTTTTAGATCTCACTTTAATTGTTTGAAAACTATATATTCCAGAATGAGAGACAAACTCAACATGTACCTGAAGCAAAATGGTCAAAAATAGAAGAATGACTTTACCAATATATAGAATAAAGGGTGTCAACAGGTATGGGTCTTAGATTCAAAATCATATACATAATGTAATATTTACATTGGTCATGCCTACCCATTAAAAAATCCTTCTTGAGCTTTTAGGACCTCACTTCCATATCGCACAGCTCGACGAAGAATACGCCTTAGAACATATTCACGACCCTCATTACCTTTAAAGCAAACATAAGTAACACAAGTTACATTGGAAAAAAAAATACCAAATGACAGCCTGGAAAAAGCCGAAAAGCTTCGCACCATGAAAATAAAAGAATAATCATTGGAAAGAATCAGAATCTCAGAGAATAATTACACAATCAAAGCAAGCCAAGAGCTAAAATAAATGTCTAGATAATGCTTTTGAAGATCTTTCATAAGAAACTGCAGTTTTAATTTCTCAATTCTGGTACTACAAAAGCTGTGGCCTTCAATTTCATGTCGCAATCCAAGAAGACAATCAATAAGTACCCATTTAGGGGCGAAAACAGAAGTTACAGTCCCAAAAGCAACACATTTGACCTACATACACATCCAGTATTTCTCACTCCGCGTAAATTTTAACTTTCAAAACTGCTAGACATTCTAACAAGACCAAGTTCTTACAGCTAGATAGTTCAAAAGACCCTTCCAGGAAGAAACAATAAAAATTTATATAGATAATGCATCAAAATAAAAGCTAAATGAGATGTGGAGCCACTAATATCAACGGTCCAGTAAACAAAAACTGAGAGATGATAAAAGTGAACTCATTATTCTTTTTGAAGCCGCATGAGCACATGTAATCATTCACAAAACTGAGAACCGCAAAACTTGATGAGAATTTATCACCTAAGCAAAGAAACTAAATTAAGGCTCCATACAAAATGTCCAAATTACTCTTGTATATGCCTTACATTTGACCAAGTCTCCATGGAGGAATTACAAACCAGAACCTGAAAAGCTCAACAACTACTACAGGGCAGACATTTTTTAGAACCCAACAGCAAACAAGAACATCGGATTAAAGCAAATCTGCTCTTTGGTTTAACCAGAAAGAAAGAACACTGCTGACTTCACTAGAAGATTAAAAGAACTAGACAAAAAACGCAAACCTAAAATCTTCCATTTCAAAATTCTACCTGGACAAGAACCATCAGCAATTGCAAAAGAGAGAGTTCGAATGTGGTCAGCAACAACCCTGTAGGCCATATCGACTTTCTCCACATCATCTGGTCCAACTTTTCCAGAATACGGCCGAGCACCTGTTGCCTAGTAGAAGGGGTAAAGGACGAGAATTATATGTTAGTGGACAATTTGATATTCCCTACAAAACGAAAAAGCATTGAATTAATTTGAACTGAAATAAAAGGACAAACATATTTTTTAACCCAAAAGAGCACCCAAGATTGATCAATTCGAAAAGTGAAACAATAATCTTTGAGAAAACCTCAGAGGGTTAATTTAAAAATTAACCAAGCTGGATAAATTTCGTGTCTTTATTTTGTACATATCATTCAATCAAATTGTTGGCATCTACAACCACTTGGGTAAAATTTGGTTTATATACCCAGCACTAAAGAGGTTAGAGATTTTCCATAGATCTTGAAAGCTAAGCTTACAGAAGTAAAGAGAAATGTATAAGAATATAAGAGACTGTTCAGTATTGTTTTCCAAAGGCCATTTCTTTTTTTTGTTTTTTGAAAGACAAAAACAATAAAAATATGTTTCCAAGGTATTTTATGAAAATGAATTATGGAAAATGAATTTTCGCTTTTTCAGTTACTGTGAAGAGATGTTGGGAGTATCAAAACGGTTTTCTCAGCATTTCTACTCTCTGTCCCTCAATTTCTTCTATTCCAATAATCTACCAAACATGCTTACTTTCATTTTCATTTTTAGATTATTGTTCCAAAAATACTTCACCACCAAATTTCCAAATCTGAAACAACCATTTCATTTTCAAAAATAAAATACAAAAATAATATAATTTGGAGAACAATACCAAAGGTTCTCTAAGATATCACAAGGTTGAGGATGCCACAAATTGCCAAGGAGCACAGATTATGTGGAAAATAGTTATCTTGAGCTTTATAACTTAATGCCATATGCAGTCTTATTTATATTAGTTTTCTCCTATTTATATCATAATATATACGCTTATATGTTTCCATATAGGTTAGGAATATAAAAGCTATACAAAGGCTACTCTAATGTAAATTCTAGTGCAAGAGTGAAATACAATTTCTTCAAATTTTCTAACATAGTATCAAAGCCATAGTAGTTTTGAAGGGGTTACAATTTGTTTTTCAGGCGTGAATAGTGATACAGCAGGTAAACAATAGATAGTTCGTAAACAGTACTTTTGAACAGTGACCGCACGTAAACAGTGTTTTTGAACAGCCGTGCATGAGGCTCACATGCTGCTGTTTATGATGGCCGTTTCCTACACAGCCGACTTCGCATAAGGAGTTGTAAGATCCACTATTACACATCGGTGTGAAAGTTCTTTTATTAACCCCATAAAGAATTGCATATCATTATTATTTTTAATTTTAATTAGTTTCAACTTTAATCTCATTACATCAATAAAAATTCTCATAAACACATTATAATGCACATGAACAACTTTAATTGTATTCACACAATATTCAAAAGCTATGGATAATTCACATCCTTTGAAACTAAAATATACATATTTTTCTACCTAATATATCGTATCACCATTATTAAAACACTCTCAACTTCTCCTAAATTAAACATCAAGTGACTCTCATGGACATCTATTTAAAAACCTGAAGATTTTGTTGTCTAATAAGAATATTTATATTACTTACGAACGAAACAAACTTGTGGTCAAACTATCCCCTAATAAAATTAGTCTAAAATCTCCATCATTTTTATAAAGAATCAAAGGAGATATTTACAGATCAATTAATCCACTAAGTAAACTTTTTCGCTATTTTATGATTTTAATCAATGCATTTGCACGGTGGTTACATGTTTATTTATTGTTTATGCGAAATGTTGCATTCGATAGATTACTAGCACAAATCATTAGATTAAAGGCACAATTTCCAAATTATCTTATCAAACTATATGTTTAGATAATGCTAGTGAGTTTATATCTTAAATATTTGATGACTATTCTAGTTGTTGAAGTCCCAATTATCCTATTTGCTTGCCGCTATACATCTCCGACAAGTGAAGGCTCACGGCCAAGCTCATACAAACTTTGTTGTGCCAATCTAATGGTTTGGGTTATTATGGTATTTGACTATTTAAAACAAGCTTTTACCAATTTCATTTTCATATCAAGGGTCTCTTTATCAAGATTCTAAACTATCCGATGCTAGCTACAAATTGGCTAAGGGATTATTTGTTATAATCTCAAAGTATTTTGGGCTTCTCTGAATTTATTTAACCTTTAGTGGTTATCAACAAATTTACAAAAGCTTAGGGGTTTTTTTGCAAATTACTAAAACCTCTGGTCCTTTTGCAAATTGTCAAAAAAAGAGGTCTCTTTATAATCACAAAAACATTAAGGGGTTCTTTTGTAACTTATTAAAAAATGAAGGAGTTTTGTTGGGGGTTGCTAGAAGAAACCATCTAACTATCTAAAGAATGACAGAAATCAATCAAGCATTGATGTTTGATATTGTTGAAAGTACCTCATCTTTTTGTTCATTAGCTTATTTTACCAGCTTAAATGTTGCTCACTTTTCGCGTAATTTTGTTGGCATAATTCTTGGATCATTGATTCTGGAGCTACAAATCATAGGACTAGTCACTCTAATTTATATGCTTCTTATACACTGGAGAGAAAGTTAAACTTGCAATGGATCCCTATCCTCTATTACTGAAAAAAAGAAGTATTCTCTTCTCAAAAACTCTTTCACTTAACTCTATTTTACATGTTCCAAAGCTCTCTAATAATCTCCTCTCTATTACCAAAATCACCAAATATCTTAATTGTGTTGCTAAGTTTTACTCTTCTTACTATGAGTTTCAGGACTCGCACATGAGGAAACAAATTGGTATTTCTAAAGAGATTAATGGTCTTTACGACTTTGAAGGTGAACCTACTAGTTTAGTTAATCTATCTTATACACACTTGAATTCTCCTATTACAAACTCCACTCAAGAATTTAAACTTTGGCATAAACAATTAAATCATCCAAAGTATCCACACATAAGGAAATTATTTCCTACTTTATTTAAAAATCAAGATATCAATAATTTTCAATACGAAGAGTGTGAGTTATCCAAACACCATCAAGTTTCTTTTCCTGCACAAATATATAAAGCATTCAAACCCTTTTCCCTCATGGTAATATATGGAGGCCTTCCCATGTCTGATGATATTTTTTAGGCTAGATGGTTCATTAGCTTTATTGATGATTGTACTCGTGTAAGTTGGGTCTATTTACTAAAAGAAAAATCTGAAGCAACAAAAACCTTTTAGAATTTTCATCAACTGATTAAAACACCAATTTCGAGGTAATCTTCAAATCATTCAAATGGATAATAGAGAGTCTAGCAATCACCTCAACTTCACCAATCTTCTGAACAATATGCAGAAAGTCTAGCAAACACAGTAATCTTTCAAAAATCTTTTTAAAAGTCTTGTTCAGCTAAGTTTTCAAATCTTGATATCCTAATTGCTCATTGGAAAGGAGTTGGATCATGTACTTTGTATCCAGTTTCAATTTTTTTTTTCTATGAAAAGTGGTCTCCTTTTAAAGCCTTTACTACTAACTTTTCATCTTGTGAGTCTCTTCCAAGAAACATACAAAAATCTCTTATGATCTAAGGTGGAAAGAAGTTATTTATGAAAAATTCAATCTTTACAAAAGAATAGGATATAGGAACTTACTAATATTCCCCATGATGAAAACAAAAAACAAGAAGATGAAAATGAGTTTTCACATTCAAACATAAAGCTAATGGGACAATTGAAAGATATATGGCTACATTTTTGGCAAAGGGATTCATACAAACTTATGGGGTTGACTACCAAAAATATTTTGCTCCAATAGCAAAGATAAACTCGATTTTGAGTCCCTTGCAATTAATCAAGATTGGTAACTCGAGCATCTTAATGTAAAAAAAGGTCTTTTCTCACGGAGAACTAGAGGAAAAGGCATACATGGCGCTACCTCTTAAATTTGAAGATGCCTTCAATAAAAAGCATGCAAGTTGAAGAAGTGCTTATTCAAACTAAGCAATCACCTCAAGCATGGTTAGGAAGTTTACTAAAATAGTTCGCCAATGCAAATATACCTAAAGCCAAGATGATTATACTATGTTCTTCAAAAACAATGGAAACGGGAAAATTGTTGTTCTAACTGTCTATGTCAATGATATCATCATCACCAAAAATGATATTAATGAGATAAAACTCAAAGAAATACTGGCTAAAGAATTTGAAATTGAAGATCTAGGAGCTCTAAGATGTTTCTAAGGAATTGAGATGGTGAGGTCGAGGAAAGGAATACTTCTTTCTGAAGGGAAATATGTTTTAGATCTCCTCCAAGCAACAGGTATATAGGCTACAAACCAAGAGATACACCTTATCCCAATCATAATTGAGGAGTTGATATTAAAAGCGATGCAGTTGACACAGGTCGATATCACAAACTGAATGGTAAACTAATATATTTGTCTCAGACTAGACTTTATATTGCATTTGTTGCATATCTGGTAAGCCAAATTATGTAGTCTCCTTGCGAAGTTCATATGGAAGCTATTCTTAAAATTCTAAGGTATTTAAAACACTCTCTTGACAACGGTCTACTCTTCTAAAAAATTATCATCTTCAAATAGAAGCCTACATAAATGTTAATTGGGCTAGTTCTGTTAAGTGACAGAATGTATAGGTCTAAGTATTGTACATTTGTTAGAGAAAATCTGGTTACATGTAACAATCAGTAGTAGATAGATCAAGTGTCAAGGTCGAGTATACAGTAATGGCTCAAGGAATATGTGGATTAATATGGTGACGGACATTGCTAAAAGAACTACAAGTCACTGAAATAGGTATAATAATGAAGTTCTACTGTGATAATAAGGTTTCTATTCACATTGCTCACAATCTTGTTCAGTATGATAGGATTAAACATGTTGAAGTTGATAAACAATTTATCAAAGAAAAGATTATAGACATTTCATCAAAGAGAATATTAAAAGCAAAGATATTGCATTCCATTTTGTGTTATTTGTATTAGTTTTTTCCTATTTAGATCATAATACATATGCTTATAGGTTTCCATATAGATTAGGGATATAAAGCCCATATAAAGCCACTCTAATGTAAATTCTAGTGCAGAAATGATATAATTTCTTCAAATTCTAAGCAAAATTATGTATGGTTCATGTCTAAGAAAGCAATAAAACATCATCATAACTTCCAAAACTTACCCTTTTGACGAAAAAGCATCTAAACTTATGACCATGACCATCTTAATAACCAATCTAATGGTCGTTGTGATGGTGATGGATGATCCAACAAAAAAGATTTTGTTTTACTACTACAATCATTGAAACAGTTCAATGAACTCCAAAAGTTATGAAAGATGACAGTTTTTTGGTTACCAAAAATTCAAAAGTATGTATAGTTCTTAACAAAGCATCTAAGTTTCAGCAAAAGAAGAAAAGGATATAATCTGAATGCAGTTTTATTAAATTCACTATAAAAATGCCAAAATCTCTCAATTGGTGGTGAAAGTTTATATATACAGTGTTATAAGCTAATAAATACGTGTTTACATGGAAAAGGAACCAAACAATTATAATGCAGCAAAAAAATCCTGAAATTTTAATTTTTCAAGGACCTTGCTTCAAGATTCAAGAATCCATCCAACCTTAATTTTAGAAGAATGTAATGTGACTATATTAAGGTAAAAGAAATTTACAAAACTAGATAATAATAATATACGTATATACATATATAGGTTTATTTGGAATGCTAGATGGAAGCTTGTGGTATATTTCAAAATGTTTATAGTTCAAACTATGAAATTGGTTATACTATTATAAAAAGGTTTCTCACGAAATTGTCATCTTACTTGTTGAATAGCATCAAAGATGGGCAAGAACACATCAGTATCATAGTTGCTCATCTTGTTCTGAAGTACAGATGTCAATCGTTCAAAACCCATTCCTGTGTCAACATGCCTAGCAGGCAGAGACTTTAGAGAACCATCACTTTCCCTGTTGAACTGGTCAGAACAGCAATTAAATAAAATCAATTTTTTTGCCAATCCAACCGTAAAGCGGCTCACAGTACTCAACAGAGGGTCATACTCTATACAAACTTTATCCTAATGACAGCGGGACACTGGCACAAATAAGATACAATGTGCACATCACCATGGCCAATATTAGAGCACATCCAAGATTTTTAAATTGATTACTCAGCACCTCATATTAGGGATAACAATTAGTAAATGGAGAGACACTATATATGATAAGGGAAAATTATACCTGAATAAAGACAAGGTTCCATATCTCAATGCATGTAGGATCATCATTATTAACCAGTGGAGCAGCATCTCGATTACCAATTCTATCATAGTGTATTTCAGTACATGGCCCACAAGGACCAGTATCACCCATCTCCCAAAAATTATCCTAGAATAATAATAAAACCATTTAGAGGTAATATTTAAGAACAATAAAGTACAATTCCAGGAACTTGGTCATTAGAAATATAAGAAAAGTTGAGAATTGACGTAAGAATAAACAAATTACCTTGCAACCAAAGGGCAGCACACGTCCAGGCGGTAAAAATTTGAGCCAAATATCCCTAGCCTCTGTATCAGGTGCAAGACCAGCTTTCTCATCACCACCAAAATAGGTGGCATAAATTCGATCACCAGGTAGTCTATACACCTGTTGGTATATAAACGAGCACAAGACCATTCAATAGCTAAATAAATTATGATGATGATTTTTATTGAAAATATGCCAATGGAATAAATGAATATTAACCTTGGTAAGAAGCTCCCAAGCCCATTCAATAGCTTCTTTCTTAAAGTAGTCACCAAATGACCAGTTACCGAGCATCTCAAAGAAGGTGTGATGATAAGTGTCCTTTCCCACATCGTCCAAATCATTGTGCTTTCCACCCGCACGAATACACTTTTGAGTGTTGCATGCTCTGGTTAGTTTACTCAATTGAGTGTTAGGATCAACCGTTCCCAGAAAAATTGGCTTGAACTGGTTCATGCCTGCGTTAAATTCATAGATAATTAAAAAAAAAATCAATATCCAAATCCACCGATTTATGGTTGAAAATGAAATGTTATGAACGAGGACAGGAAATTTTGAAATTTGAGTATTACCGGCATTAGCAAATAAGAGAGTGGGATCATTGAGAGGCACAACGGGGCTGGATTTCCAGGTAACATGGTTCTTATCTTCGAAGAATTTGATGAAAGTCTCTCGTACTCGGCTCGCCGACCACTCTACTTGCTGATGATGATCCGCACCAGGCATGGCTACGGCTGAAAATGAAGCCGATACACGAGTAACGAAAAGGCGACTTTTTGTGAGAAATCGATTCAACAAAACCCTAGCCGCCACCAAAGATGATGATGATGATGATTCTGCTTTTAAGGATGAGACCTCTCATTCATTTTTTTAAATTCATATCGTGTTTTTATAGATGCCTCTTATTCTACTCTATGCCTACCCTCCTTTCGAGCATCGACTCCATATTCCTTTTCTTATTTTTCGTAAAATTTTCTTTTTCTTTTTTTTTCTTTTATCTGGATTCTTACTATTTTTTTAAAAAAAATATAATTGAGGATGCTGTATGTGATTTTGCCTGTCTTTTTGTTGGGCGCCAAGGTAATTGGATGGCTCATTTTTTTATTAAATGGGCAGGAATACCATTTATTTCTAAATTCTAATGTTTAGATTGATTCTATATCCGTCAACCTTTATGCTTATATTCATTATAATTTTCTTTTATTAATAAAATAATTTAATATTCTCTCCAGCATCATCTTTATTTTTAAAAAAAATATTATATTAAATTAAACTCGCCATAAATTTCATCGAAACAAAAAGATTATTAGAGTAATAAGTTTATACTTAATTTCTAAATTTTCTAAGAACCTTCTTTAGAAAACCAAACTAGTGATCAATGCATAATTTAAGAGTTAGCTCGTTTTTAATATAAAATAATTAATTATTTTTACAAAAATTCTAATATTATAATTCTAATATAAATTTTAAAATATTTTATGTAAAGCCGAAATATATAACATAAAAATTAAAATGTCTCAAAAAACTCTATCATCAAAACTTTAAAGACAAAAATTTAAAAATGTAACATAAAATTTAAACATCAAAGACAAAAAGCTTAAAACAAAATTTGTTAAAATAAATTCAAAAGTCATTTATAAAACTTTTTTAATCTTTGATTTATCAGAACAATCTCCTATTGCCTCTTGACAATAGAAAATGATAAATTTTGCAAGTTTGTAAAAAATATTTTTCTGGCTTTTTCGATATAAAAAGAGATTAAAACTAGTATTATAATAATAGATAAATATAATTCAACAAATTAATAAAATAAAATATAAATATTAAAAATAATATTTATGAGGCATGATCTTTTATATATACAAAATAATAACAATTATGAAAATTAGCCTTTCATATAAATAATATAAAAGTAATTAGGGGACATAATATTCTATAAATAATTTAATAATTGAATAAATAATTATGATAAAAAAAGTATATTTTATATTTATGCATATGAAATAGAGTATAGAACTTCAATTATAATTTAAGATTATAACTCAAAACTTCATGTTAATAAAATGAATTATTAAAACTCTAGGTTCTTATTTATTGATTAAATTTTATAAATTTTTGAATTGCAATCACAATATTTAATAGTATGAGTAGAGCTATACTTATTTAGTTGGGATACAGAATTTGTATCCCAACTAATATATCACCAATCGATAACTATCAAGTGTTAAATAGTTGTTGACTTTTTATTTATTAATATGATAGTTATATAATATTAATCTACAAAATGCAATATTAGTTGTAATATAAATTTTGTATATCATCTATGTAAAAATAGCATTACCTTTAATAATACATATGTTAATGTGTTAATGTAACTTATGAAAAGCAACATTAAAATAATAAGTATTATATTAATAATAATTAAAAATATTATAAATATAAAATGAGATAACAAAAATATAATTAATAAAGAATTTGTGCTTTTTTTTTTACGTAGAAAATCCAACTAAGTAGTAAACGTAAAACATAATCATAAAAATAATAAATATAAACATAATACAAATTAAATTAAATATAAATATAGCACAATAATTAAAATATATAAATAAAAAAAGTCAAGCATGTAACATAAACTATAAGTGGAAAGACAATAATACAAGATAAGCCAAAAGAAAGGAAACAAGTAAAAAGGAGAGAATTAGTAACGGAGAGAGTTTAATGTTAGAGTGTCAATGTACAAGTTGCTAGGGAGGCGTTGTCGTATTCATACTATGAAATGGTGGTGATCGCCGTCTGTCTCACCAAATAACATCTTGTCAAATTTTGACTTTGACCAATAGGATGATGTTTCTTTGAGAGAGAAAAAGAATTAATGTCGGTGAATCCAAGCCTTAAAACTCATGCCACGTGTATATTCCTTACTGCATAGGGAATTCACCACTTTTGCAATACATAGTACATTTTAGAATGTAAGCAACCTCACCGTGAGGGCAAAGTTCGTATGTATCGAGTTAATGGATATTTTTATTTTAAAATAATTTTAAATATTCAATGTAGTCTGTCATTTTCTGATATTGAAATAGTAAAAAAAAAATTATTTTTTATTTTTTATTTACATAATAATATGATATTTTTTGTAAAAAAAATACTAAATAATAAAGGAACGATTGTCGCCGCCAAAAAAGGATAGTGACTTACACCGTCCCTCTCCACCCACTTTAGTTATTTTTTAACTTTTTTATAAAAAAAACTATACCATTATATAGATTAAAAAAAGAAAGTCTAATAATATAAATTTAATTATTTTTTATCATCAGAGTGTCGCCGAAAAATGGCGGTAGGTGGCAGGCAAACTGGTTGCCTTCGTTTTCCAATGATACTCCAACTTTGTTTTTAAATTTTTATTTAATTTAGAATTTTTTAAAAATTATTTAATAATAATATAAACCAATTGCACACTGACATGTATCTAAAGTAATTAATTACATTGTGATACGTATTTTTTATTAAAGTTTATCTCTTTAAAATTATGTTAAATTAAATTAATAGATAAAATTGTGTCACGTGTTTAAAAAATAATGAATTTATAAGATTATACTACGTGTCTAAAGTTTAATTTATTTTTATAATTAAATTACTCTTTTACCCTTCAACCGTTAAAACTAATGATAAAAATTAACAGATCAGGACAAAATTAGGTATTTAAAATTACTTTAAAGTAAAAGTATCTATTAACCTATAATATTGAGGTAAAAATATCATTTGCCCTCACTATTACTTTGAATATAGGAAAAAAAAATTTCTATTGACCAAAATTTAAATATAAATTTTTTTATCACAGTCAAATTGTTTATATTTAAATAATTAAACACATATTTTTTCGCTTTTACTCTTATTTGTGTAATTTAAATACAAACTATTTTATATTTTTGTTGGGTGTTGTGTGTTTTTGTGTATAATTAAATAATTTAATAATAGCATATCACATATGTAAATACAGCAGAATTAAAAATAATCTCATTACACTAATGAGATTAAGAGACTCACTCTCAAAGAGTATTATGAACAATTATAGTTAAAAACGTGGTGGGCTTATTCAAGCTAGAATAATAGCCTTCTACTTTTATCGAAATATTTAACTTTAAAACTACTCTTGCTTCAAAAAAAATTTCTCAGCCTTTAAATATTATGCTCACAATTTTCTTATTTCTTTCAACAAATGAATTAATGCCTTTAAATAGTTAAATCCGTCATCTTTCAAGCTAATTACATATCAACAGGTGGCCATAAAAATAAGCATGATAAAGTTTTAAAATTAATTGGTGGTGTGCATTGAGCTTGGTGGCCGAATTTGAGCAAGGTTAGCGGCTTAAAAGATTACACAATATATTTGAATATAATAGGTCATGCTTAACAAAAGATTTAATAGTAAAGCTTGTTAGGTGGTTGAGCATTAATAAATTATGTGGCAAAGGTCGCCACTGTTAGGGTCGGTACTTACATGTCATCCTTGAATGTACATATACTTGTATATTTATACAAGTGTACATTCCCATTAAATCGCTAATATCTATTATATGATACTATGCAACGTAACGTTACAAACATTGTATGATTTGAATGAGTTCAGATCATATCTAAAGAAGTTTAGATAAGGGCTCATAGTTAGCCACGCTGAGAGATATAAATGCTAAATATTAGCACAGTTAAGTGTTAACTGGTTATAATACTTAGCAGATCCAAAAGTTGGAGCCTTGTCTATAATGGGACATAGACTTGGGAATATACTAGTAACTGCATAGTTGCAAGAGTTACAATCAGGTGCCAAGAAATGTTAGTTGCGCAAGTATGTTCTCAAATAATTGTCCATGATCTATTTCTGCCGATGCGGGTCTGTCGGTGGATACCCTTTTATATAGATCAGTATATATCATACCTATAGGATATAGATGGTCATTTCTAGCCGACCGTGAGCTTGGAGCTCGTATTGACACATAGGTATCCAGTTAGGATTGGATATAGGACAGACTCATGAGGGCCTCCAATAGACACCCTATGTAAGCCATTAACAGAGGGTCTTCTCGAGTTGAGTAGTATACGTGGTCCTTTGACCTAAGTGCCATGGTGGGTTTGTAAGTGATCCACCATACTTTGGTTCCACGCATGTCACAAACCTTTCATTGTGTGACCGCTGGGTGTTGCTGAGTATGGTCTGATGCTTATGAAGTCCGGTGTGTATAGATATGGGATCCGTCAGCTCGCATAAAGAGTTAGATATCCAGATGCTTCGAGACTATATCTCGAAAAAATATTGTGGCCACAAGTATTAATCCCGAAAAAAAGTTCCGTCAGGGTAGAACAATATGGCAAAAAAGATTGCATATATTGTTCAGTGAGATACAAGTCTGAAGATAAGATATGGATGAGCACTAGGGGATTTGACGGTGATAATCTATATCCCCACATATTTAAGATATCATGACAGAAAGACTATACGTATGCGTTGTAACCTCAACTTATATGGTTCAATGCGCTGATTTGTATATTCGTGACGTGTGCGTGGGGTATTTCTCACAAACTCATGGAATAGTTCTATTTGATGAATCGGGCATAGGATCTAGGGAGTCTCGCGATATGGAGTATTGTTGTGCACTGGGGTAGCATGCCGGATTAAATTATTTAATTCAGTAATATTCATCAATACCACGAGAATGCTTATGTGTTTGTATTTAAGTATTAAATACAATAATTAGTTAATAATTATTATTTATTAATTGTATTATCACATGTGGTATAATGTGGATCTTCAATAGAGTTTACCTAAGTGTGAAATTTGATAGGACCTACTAGGGGATAAACTTTGTAACTATTCATAAAGGGTAAAATGGTCATTTCTTATTTTGATTATTTAATGATTAAATAATTAAAATATCTCTCTTATTATATTATATATATATATATATATATATATAAAGAGAGAGAGAAAGTGAAAAGTGTGTGAATGTGTGTGTTTGGGCATTATGCCGGAGAGAGAAATGGAGAAATGAAAGAAGAAAAAGAAGAAAAAAAAAAAAAGGGAGAGGAAAAGTAAAATTGTTTCATTTTCTCTATGCTTCCATTTGGAGCAATTGTGAATTATTTCAAATTTTTTATTTCTTATCATTTTAGAGAAAATGATAAAAACACACATAGCCTATTTTGGGGTTTAAGAGTTAAACCAGTGCTATGTATAGGGCTGCTGTTCTAGCTCACAAGCCCACCGAGTTGGTGACTAGAACTGTCCGCAAGTTGGTCTCTATGCGGACTCCTAAAAAATACATATATAACGTTACACGTTAAGTTGAGTTTTCAACCCCTATTTATATATTAATGCGACTAATATATTTATTTATTGTATTTATTGCATAATTTATGTTTTCGCCGCATTTAAATTCGTATATGATACGTATTTAGGCAATGGACACAATAATATATGCATACACCTACATGTATTAGATCTCCGCCAACAACCACCTGCTGCAATTTGAATCTAATTAAATTCAATTCATATTGCTTCTTTTGCTTTAGGCGATCGGAGACACAACACATTTGCATTACTTTATTTCACCCAAGAATACATGACAAATAGGAATACATTATGTTAAATGATTTAAATTCATTTAACATGTAAATGCCGAATAACAAATTGAAACAATAATTATTTCATTCACTTATCTACCAATATTTAATTTAGTATTTATATATATTATTGGCATAATTTAAGATATACACTAAGTAGATAAAAATGTTAAGTCTTATTTGGTATAATCTTAGGTTTAACATTTACACCTTAGTTACTCCTCGGGAGACCCTAAAATAAATAAATAGCTGATTGATTTAATTTAAATAAAAAAATAATTATTTCATTTAAATGGTAACTATATCTACTAATGCCTAATTAAGTACCCATATAAATTATTATCATAATTTAAGACATACACTAAGTAGAAAAAAATGTTAAATCTCACTTGACACAATTTAGGTTTAACACTTAAACCTTAGTTACTCCCTGAGAGACCCTAAATAAATTCATATTTTCTAAAATCTTCCCAAATCGAACAATTTAATCTGGCACGCTACCTTCATGTTCAATGAGTACACTCCATATAATGCAACTCTCTAAATTTACACTTATTTTGTCTCACGAAATATTTTTATAAATCCTAACTGATGCCACACACACGTTATGAATAATTCACAAATGACGAATTAAACCATATAAATTAAGATTAATTTATATTCATATAATCTCTTCGTTATATAAATTCTAAAAGAGCGAAAACATAAATCAATACCACAAAGTCTTCATATTTTGTGCATATATAATATATATTTCAGCAAACGAACAGCGTGGCAATGATGCAGACCAAAAGCCATTAGATCAAAATATGAATTTATGATTTCTAAAACAGAGTTAAAGTACAGTAAAAATTTTACCAAAAAAAAAAAATTGGACGAGGAAAAACACGAATTGTATTTTTTCAGCGTTCGAATAGAAACGACGAAAATCTTAGCTCTACCCTCAGTATTGAAGAAAGAGAAACCTCGATGGAGAGAAATATTACCATCATCACTTCACAACAACAACCCATCACACTAACAACCCATCGCACAACAACTCCCAATTTGCCTATATATATATTACGAAAAGCCGATTGAGAGAGAGACGAGCTGCTCTTTATGCCTTCCTTTAACTTTCGCAAATCGCACTTCAGATGAGAGAGACGAAAGCAAATCGCAAATTGCAGCAGTGTCGTGGTGAAGGAAAGAGACAGATTTGAAAGATGAGGGAGCGGCGTCGTGACTCATGAGAGACGAAATGGGAGGAATTAGGTCCGTTGGGAAACAGAAACAGTGAAACACGATTTAGAATTTAGAAATTTAAGGTTTCTTTTTTTTTTTTTTTTCATTTTTTAGTTTTAAATTTTTATAAATTTTTTTTATAAATAATCCTTATAATTTTTTATTATTCTTTTTTAATTAAATATAAATTAATTATATTTTATTAACTAAAATTTTTATTTATGGATATATTTACCTTAATATAAAAAATTTAAACTATTTTTACATTTTTCATCGAAAATTATTAAAAAATTTAAACTTTCACAAATTACATAAAAAAATTTGAAGTTATCATTGCGTAAATTAAAATTTATACAATATATTTTTTACTTTAAACAAAAAAAATAGACGATTTTTAATAAAATTTTTAAACTTTTAAAAATTTTTAAATACTTTTAAAAAATTGTTAAAAATTTATTAGAATCTGCATTTGAAGTTAGAAATAGATGAAATTATTAAATTATATGTGAAAAATGAGTTAAAATAGTGTAAGAAACTTTGAAAATAGGTAAAAAATGAGAGTTTTGAATGTAATATACTAATGTAGACGGCAATCGGTCTCCGTTGCATTAAAATTCAATCTCAGGCTCGAAATGACCCCGAGATGCATCATAGGGGCGCATCTTGAGCGCGCACTGTGGGCCCGCGTTGCACGCCTGAGATGCGCCCTTAAGGCGCATCATAGTGCAACATCGTGGACGTTGTCTGCAATGCTGTACTATCGCATCACGTGGCGCAAAATAATTTTTTATTTTTTAAAATTTTAATTTAATTTAAATAAAATAAAATAAATTTAATGTTATTTAAATTAAATATATTAAATTAAATTTTTTTAATTTAAAATTAAATATAATTTTATTTAAATTAAATAAAATCTAATTTTAGAAGGAATGAAACTATTAGGTAATTAATTAACATTAATTAATAAGTTTGTTAAATAACTCATTAATTTTACTTTGTAACATTATTTATTATTTAATGAGTACATTTTGTAATTATAATTTATATATAATTATTTTTATTTTAATATATAATTAATTATTATAATTTTTTGATTAATATGTTAGTAATTAATTTTTTTTTCTATTTTATGTCTGTTAAATTAATCGTTTGTAAATGTTTTTTAATAAATCATATTGTATATTATTTAAAATATATGTATGCTTGTTATTATTTTTCCTAATATTAATTTTTTAATTTTATTTATTTTTTTAATTATTACAGGATAACGTATCCAAAAAATATAGACTTCCAGAGCATATATTTTTTCGTGCATTAGTGACGGTTTATGCGAAAATATGTGGTTTAAATTATATAAAATAAAAATTGATAGAAAATTAGAAAATATTATTTAGGTAGAGGGGTATAGGGCATTTCTTAGATATGTCAGATTTGATATTCTCTGGTATTTTGGTGCACGAGTTATTGTTGCGTGAGGTGTATACCTCCGATTTAGAAGATGAGATGTGGTTTTACATAGGGAGAAAATGCATCCGATTTAGCTGGTAGGAGTTTGTATTAATCACCGGACTACAAATGCGAGATTACCCTCCCGCCCAGCAGCTAAATAGAAAATTGGGCACTCGATTATGAGATATATATTTTTCAGGAGTAAAAAAATTATCGTACATATTTCTTGATAAATGGTACGGACGTCTGAATTTGAAGGATATGGGCGATGAAGATGCAGTAAAGTTGAGTTTATTTTATTTTGTGCATCGTGTTTTGATTTTACGTGACGAGCATAGTGGGATTCAAAATTTCATACTATGTTTAGTGAACGACCTTGATGAGTTTAATAAGTATCCATGAGACAATATTGCATGGATCGTGTTTCATAACTCACTTAAAAATGCTGCATTCTAAAAACTTGAGAAAATAAATAGGAAATAGTTTGCACAGAGTAAGTTTGAGAGTTACAACGTATATGAATTTTCGCACGCATTTCTAGTACGTCATAATTTTCTTGTACATAACTTTTTTATCTTAATTATTTATTTATTTTTGTATACGTCAAAATTATATTTTAAAAATAATTATATTAGGTATGGATTTTCGAGGCAATTCCAGTGTGCGGAGAGGTTTTTGGTTTTCATTATAGTGATCACTTCCCTCGTATTTTGAATTGGATGACTCGAGGAACTCCACAGTTCGATGACGTTAAGAATACAATATTATGGAAGGATTTGGTATGTTTTGATATTAATGAAACATATATTGTTTATAACTTTTATTTTGTTTTAAGCGTAACTTAATTTTATATTTATAGATTCTTTCGGTACATCATAAATTAGTACCAAAAGATCATGAGAAGAAAGAGGCAATTGTGCAAATAGTTAGACATGTAGGCATTCCAAGTAGAAGCTATGCTGAGGACTTACCAAATATGTATGATTATAGCGAGAGCAAGCGCCCGATGGCCTATGCTCATTTCAGCGACCCTAACAATGATAATATGGATTGGGGGGGATGGATATGAATGGACAAACCCACAAATGTCAGCATCAGTGCCAGGAGCAATGGTATATTACTTATTTACGTGATTAACTAAAGAGAAATTTTCATATATTTTTAAATAAGTCATTAACTATGGTTATGTTTCTTGTAGTCTGAACACAGTGCATCTGCAGACCATGGCATAACACATCAGATTGAGCAATTGCGGAAAGAGATGATTAAGAGATTTGAGCGTACTGAAACTGCACTTCTGTAGAGAATGGACAAGGATAGAGATGAAATTTTTACAAGGGTTGATCAACTCCAGACCGATCTTACACAGCAGATGCAGCAGATGATGATGTACTTTAGGTAGTTATGCTTATTCCAATAGAACGAAAGCCATAATATGGCAAGAAAAATAAATTTAAAATCGCAATAATTTTTCCTTACCTTAATTACAATTTGATTTATTTTAATATATACATATATTTTAGTTTGGAGAGAACACACTGGCAGGCTGTCAATATGATTTTCAGACCCCAACTATTGGTCATGATATACTGCCCCAGCCACTGATTGACAGTCCTGCAAGTGTTGAGATCTTGCCTGCCCCGCATAAGGGAGTGAGTCAATTTGGGAGACCGTATAGGCCTGCATGGTATTTGTACACCCCATATACAAATCCATTTCCACAAAGGATACATGAGAAGAAGAAAATTGAAATTGAAGTACAACATCAAGTAGACATGAATCCATTGCAGTAGATAGACTCGGCCATCTTAGTTGAGTTTCAGGCTTGGATAGACAAGGATGAGGATATAATCATGTTACCCGGCCTTGATGCTAACCCAACATAGTTTTGGTAATTGCTACACAGCTGGCTGGATGACTTTGTAAGTAAAATATATTCAATAATTTTATCTCATCTTAATTTTATTTATTTAAATTTACACATTGACTTGACGGTAATCATATGTGTTGAAATATATTCAATAATTTTATCTCATTTTAATTTTTGTTAATGCAGCATATTAATGAGTATTTGAAGGTAATTCAACTTAGGCAAAACTATTACACTAATGCATTGCCACAATTGTCCACTTCTTTGTTTTTGAGACAAAAGGATAAGATACAGATGGATTGATGGGTAAGGGGTTTAGTTTTATCTGTGGAAGTTAATTCTTTGTAAAGGTTTGTGAGGGGAACAAAATACAAATAAGGAGAATAAAATATAAATAATACAATTCATCTCTTCTTCTCTCATAAAACAAAACTTGAAAAACAAAAGTGTTTAAGGGTTAAAAACTTGCTACTGAAAATAATTGATAGCTGCTATTCTAGCTTCACAATCCTACTAATTTGTTGTGAGTTAGAATTGTACAAGAATTTATTTTAAGGTGAGTTCGAAACTGAAATCTTCACCGAAGTTTATCAAATGTAAGTTTCTATAATCTTAAGCTGTTAATGATTCAATTTACATGTGTATAGGTTGATTATATGCTTAATTCCATTGTGAAATATGTATATGATACATGTATTTAGGTTGTTCAACTTGTACACAATCACATGCATACACCCCAAAGCATGTTAACAGGTATGTCTAGTCCACTTTATTAAGTTATGAGGTGAAATAGCTATGCATTACAATGCTTAGAGTTGAAGTGAGCTGAGCCATTCTAAGTGGCTGATTCTTCCTTACTTTAGTTGGTCAACAAATTGAATTGCACTTGGTCTCAATCCTAACTCAAGAAAGGGTTTGCCTATTTTAAATATGTCAGTTCTGGATAGCTAGGTTCGATAGCAGCCTACTCTAGGCTTATTATATGGTAGCACTTGCAAAGGGAAAGCTCTTATTGAATTAAAGGAAAAATTGACATTAAAAGCTTTAAGCCTTTCTTCTTTATTGAAATAAAAGCCAAATAGTGCCTTTTCCTCTTATGTTTTCCCGCGGCTTTGTTGAGTTTTGTACTAATAAATGTTTGTAATTATCAAATTCATTGAGTCTCGGTTGTTATTATTTTAAAGAAAAATTAGAGCAAAAGCAGAGTCGGGTAGTGCTAGGGCCTAAAGGGCCATGTACCCTAAAGTCCTATTTTATTTTTAAAATTTAGTAATTATTATTTTTATTTATAAATTTTACCTTTTAAAATATGTATTTTTTTTTATTTGACTCCCAATGTTTAAGTTTGATACTAAAACTCTAATAAAATTAAATTCTAATCTAATATAATTTTTAACTTTAATATTTAACCATTTTATTCTAAATTTTGATTCCATCTGTAAATTCAGATGAAAAATTCTAAACAAAATTATTAATCTATTCATTAAACAATATGAGTTTTATCTTGGGTTTGTTATTCATCTAATAAATATCTTCACATCCATCCAAACTTTGTCCTTTTAGTTTTATTTATAAAATAATTAGTAGACTTTAAAACAAAAAAAGGATTTATTATACACCAATCTGTTTGCTTTTGTTTAATGTTACGATTCAAATCAAATAAAAATTAATTGAACAAGTCTTAATTATTCACAAGTAAATAAGCAACGTTATTTAATAAATTAATTTTTTAAACCACTAACAAACGTCAAACTTGTGACATGGATGGTAATAATGTTCTATTTTCTCATCTCTTTCTTTGTAGGATTCTTTCTCTATTTTACTTAATAGAATCATTTATTTAGATATCCCTTAAAAGTTTAACTAATCATGACTTCAAATGAGCTTGCGGGTGATGTGATAAGTATGTTACTCTATTTATAGTCTTCTTTTTTTTTTTAGTCGAAATTCCTAAGTTTGGAGCTTTTATATTAATTTGCATCTTGTTTTTGCTGAACTTTAGAATTATGTTGCTTACTCTTTAAAATTACAAAGCGCATCATCCTCATATAAAAAAAACTTCGACATTAAAATCAATATTAATTCAAAAAAAATATTGTGCATGGAAAAGTATTCATTAAGATAAACAGAAAGTATGTCGTGTAATAACTTATGAGTGAATTCTATATTATAGAATCAAATTGAATATTTGATAATGTATCATGAACAAATAACTGATCTTATTTATAATGCATGAGTTATAATCTTTTTCAAAATATGCATGAGCATCTACACTTAATCAATCAAAGAAAAGAATTTAAGTAGGATTCACTTGTAAGAAATCCTTCTTTGTGCAAAATAACAATTAATCAATTAAAATTTGAATAATTAGAAGTTTAATTCGTTCTCGCCTCTTTATGACTCTCAAGACTCATTTGTGCAATTTATGGGTTCGATTACGTGGCATATTGGATCTGAAATCTGGGCTAAAATCTTTTGTTTCACGAAATTAGGCCTTCCTCTGTTGTGGGCTGTCACTTAAGAGAACTACAAAAGGCATGAGTTGGTTGAGCTGTTAGATAATGACCCAACAGATTTTTCCTCAAAAGTAAAGAAGAGACGTTTCAAATGAGAAGCTTTTTAGGTAGGCTTCTTTACTTACAACCAGTGTACACCACGTGCCCTTTTAAAAAACATTTCATTTTTCGATCATTACTATTTTCAGAGGTCAAGTCCTTTTGAATCTTGGTGATGTTTTTGATTTATTAGTGGTTTTATGTTTTCCTTATTTAATATTAGACCATTGTTATCTCCCCACATTTCCAAACTTGAAAAGAAAAAAAAAACCAACTTTTTCTTTTTTCTCTCTATCTTTAACTTCAGCATACACCTCTATAAAAATTCAATCTTCAAACAAAATCTTTTGAAATAACAACGGTGAAGGATTTAAACACATTTGTTCTTGATGAATGAAAATTGACATTCTAATTTCCATTAAGAGTAAATGCTTAAAACCTCATAACAGGTAAACCTCATGTTAATCTTATATTTGTAGGGGTTAGGGAACTGTTCCTATTCAGGGAGCATTTTTTTTGTTTATGGTTTTCCATCCATTCAATTATTCACAAGTTCTTACACACGATGGCCTTCTACAGATCCTTCCCAACATCTTCTATTTGTTATAGGATATGGCAATTCTTAGCTATACGATCCCTCTTTTATACAACTTGACCCTATATGATGTATTCCTCACATATAATCTACGACACTCAAAGTGAAAACTATTACTATACCCTAAAATAAAAGAGGAAGATATTTTTATTTTAAAGATAAAAAAGATGGCTACGAGAAACACATAGTTATGGTGAATGGCTACTATAAGAGGCTGGATTACTTAAATGAAGTGGCAATGTCTTTTGGGGACTTTAATTAGGAGACAGATTTGACCCTTACTTCCATCTCAAGAAGGGAGAGATTTTAAAGAAAATCTTTTAAAGGGATCCTATTTTGTACAAATATTTATATAGCACAAAGTTGATACAGAATTACACTTATTATTCTAAGGTACGTCATATGTCATGCATATTGAATTATGAGGAGGGGCTCCAAAATTTGGCTCCTCCTAATCTACAATTTATGGGAAAGGCTACTACTTTTAATACTTATGAGTTCTAAATGTAGGTGATGCTCTGTTGTTCCCTCTGATACTAGATGATGGCAGTGGGCAATAGTGATGCCATCTACTGCCTGTTCACTTATAATAAGTTCTTTCATGTCATATATAAGCAATCATTTCTATTTTGACTATTCTTTACTAATATCTTAGCTCTTCATGTTGTCTGAACTATGATTCCTTATTGTACTATAAATGTGGGAGCCATCCACATCTCTAAGGAAGGTAAGGTATTTAACTTTACACTTACCAATTCGTCTACTAATTTTGACGACCATCAATTTCTTGGCGTAGGTGCGAAACTTACTAATGAAGGTAGTTCCTTATATATTGCTCCTCTGAGTTGTACTGCTACTGCAAGTTCTTATGCGGATGATACATTCATGGTTAGACCCTCTACTACATTCTCTCTAGAATCTCTTTAATCAATTTCACTTGTTAAGGATCATCTGATTATCGATCCTGTTGCAACTGGTTTGTTTGTATCTATTTAAGAGGTTCTCATTCTTTGAGGAGTTACACCTAGGGAGGCATTGACCGCTTCTGGCATTTTCCTTGAGGAAGGTAGGTTAATTTTTTCTTTTCTATTTATTGAGTTATTTGTTTATTCCACTCTAATTCTTACTTCCTTCTATTGTAGATCTTCAAGCTTGTATAGAAGATCTTTTAGATGTGGTTTTGGGTTTTTTTTACTAAGGGTCCTAAATAATTAAGAATGCTAAGAAAAAGAAACAAGGTATCCAAAGATATACTTGAGGGTCTTAGATCAGAGGCTTCTCTTAATAAGAGATAGAAGATCTCTAAGCCTACAATAGTGGCACGGTTTCTGAGATTATAGTTGGGTCATTTGAGGAAGAACATTATATTCTTAAGATTCTAATAGATTCAGCCATTGTTCTTGAGGCTTTTTCGAAGCCTTCTCTAGGGGAGAAATTAGTTCTAGATGCTTCAAAGGAACCTGCTTTAGAGGGAGGTTCCATGCCCAAGTTTGTGGTAGATCCATCCCAAGCTATGACTACCCTGTCTTCAATACCAGACCCTTTTATAAAGGGATTTGTTCATCTTGGTGAGTGTTTATTTATTGTGTTTATGTTTTTATTTTTGTTCTCTTTGAGTTATGGTTCTAACTCTTCTTGGTTCTATTTTTATAGGGAAGCTAATAAATGTTGATAATGACTTAAGGTTCTGCTCCCCTTAAAAATGTAAGAAGGGAAAGAGTGTACAATGCCTTCACCCTGATCAATGGTAAGAGTAGGAAGAGGGAAAGGTTCTGTTGAGGGCGTCATTCTTTTTTAAGGGAGCCAATAAGAAAGGTGCCTTAGTTTACGAATAAGTTTAGTCCTCGAGTTTAGAAAGGCGATGATGACATTATGAGAGAGTCTATTATCCTTCCATCAATAGGGAAAGGGTTGCGGTTATTCTTGGGAGTTTACCATCGCCATTCTTCTAGATGAACCATCAAGGAGGGTGCCTTATTTTATGGATGAGTTCAGTCCCCGAGATTAAAAGGAGGATGGTAACATAGTGAGAGAGTTTACCATCCTCTATATAGATAAGAAGAGCACTGCAGCTATTCTTGGAAGTCTACCATTGTTGTTTTCCTTTGAAGGAGCCACTGATGAGGGTGCATCAATTTACAGATAAGTGTAGTCCTTGGGTTTGAAAGATGGACTATAACTTAGTAAAAGAGTTTACCATCTTCTTCATTGATGCGGAAAACACTACTGCTATTCTTAGGAGGCTTTTTACTTAGGTAACACAGAGCTACTTCCAAAGATGAATACGACTGATTGAGAGTGAAAACATTCATCGTCTATGGTTATAGTAAGTTTAACTATTAAGTATTCTTTGGCTTTGAAATTTTGGTTAATTGGTTTATGATTTAGAGTCTTTATACAGGCTTTATAAGGTAGTATATGCACTCCTAAGGATTACAAAGATGAGTTAAAAGCTTCCTAATGTGAGTTGAGGGAGTGTCTAAATTTGTGTCTGAGGATAATCTCCTACTGTAGAGGCAAACTCTAGTCCTCTAGAATGATTTTGCCACTATTGTTGAGTTAAGGCAAGTAGTGACTCAAATGACTATTGAGATCATAGAGCTGAAGAAGGTCTAATGCAGGAAAGAGTGGATCTGTAATATTCTCTATCATTATACGAGGACAAGGTATCCTCATTGGAATAAGAGAATGAGAATTTGAAGACTTGAAAGGATTCCTTATTATTCAATATCAATGACTTACAAGAAAAATTCTTCATGGCTAATGTTTAACTGAGGAAAAAGTACAACAAGTTAAGAGAAGTTGTTAATCGTGCTGTGTTAACTTATTGAAGGTGTTTAAAGCCCGAGCATTTGAGCTAGAGATGACTATTGGTGAACTCTAAACGACTTTAGATGATTTTAAGGCTACAACGAAGGCTACTAATGCTCAATGGAAGTGTAAGTTGGATGCTGCTAGAGAATACTATGAACATCAATAATTGGTGGCATCCGCTAAGAGCTTCTATAGGGGATTTAGATTTGGATGTAATCCTCTACTCATAAAGAATTGCTTAAGATTTTAATATGGTCTGCGGGTTGTACCGAGGTTGATCTATGAGGCATTATTATAATGAGCCTCAACAGACCAACCACAACTCTACTAGCGAGGGCATTTCAAAAGCGGATTCAGATGTCATGGATTTGTCGGATGATTCGATTGATAGGGATTAGTAGAGGTTCTTCTCTCATAACTTCTATTTTTATAACCTTTCAAAAAATAATACATTGTAAAGCCATGACCTATTATACTTATTTTTGAATTAATAAAGAAGATGAATTTTTTTTATTTATGAATTTATGAAAACTGTCTTCTCTGATTTCTAATTTTTCACAAATGATTTATATGGAAAAAGTTTCTAAGTATTGCTTCCATTTCATGTGAGAAAAGAATTTGTTCATTATCATTAAAAAAAATGCTAAGTCTTTCTTCCTGATTATATGATATGAGAATCATGCATTTATGTAAAAAATTCTAAGTCTTGCTTCCTTGTACGTGAAATAAGAGAATTTCATAAAGTGTGACTTTTCTGTTGTGGATGCGTTCTTAAGTAGGGTTGACTTGTGAATCCGTGCATCTTTTAAAGAAGTATATATGTCATTTTGTGCTTTTATAAAATGATGATGTAGAGATACACAACCTTTTGAGGAAGTCTTTTTTAACTTATGGAATTTAGTTAATGGATTTATGCCAATTTGAGCTTCCTAAGAAGGTGATCTAAAGGTCTACGAGCCTTTCAAGGAATAATTTCTACTATTCTATACTTTTGCAGAATGGTAATTCAAAGATATACGACCCTTGTAAGGAAGTTTGTCTTGGTTTTTTGAACTTGGTAAATGAATTTCTATCGATCTCTGCTTCTAAGGAAGGGGGATGTATGTGTCTATAATTCTTCTAAGGAGGATTCTCTGGCATTTTTTTGCTTTTGCAAAAGGGTCACTCGAAGATACATGACCTTATAAGGAATTTTTTTGGGATTCTAAAACTTGATAAATGTCTTTTTGTTGATATATGCTTCTAGAAAATGGTGACTTATGGGTTTACGTGCCTTCTAAAGAAGAGTTTTTGATGTTCTTGTACTTTCACGAAAAGGGTTATTTAAAGATACATGACCCTTTTAAAAAAGTCTTTCTGAGATTTTTGAGCTTTGGAGACATCTTTCTGTTGATTTATGCTTCTAAGAAAAGGTGATCCATAGGTCCACGTACCTTCTATGGAAGGGTTTCTAATGTTCTTGTGCTTACGTAGAAGGGTAATTTAGAGATATATAACTCTTCAGCATAAGTATTTTGATGTAGATGCTTTTTGGTAAAGGCTGTTTGGAAACATTCGACCATTCAATAGAAGTCTTTTGATTTGTTTGCTTCTTGGCTAGAGTTGTCTAAAGACATTTGATCATTTTAGATAAAACTTTTGATGTGTTTTCTACTTAGTAATGGTTGCCTAAAGATACTTGACCTTAAAAAAAAAGTATTTTGATATGTATGCTTCTTAGAGATGGTTACTTGAAGACTCTTGACCCTTTTAGAGATTTTATATATATATATATATATATGTATATGTGTGCTTATTAGAGATGGTTGCCTAAAGACACTTAACCCTCCCATAGAATTATTTTGGTATGTGTGCTTCTTGCAGAGGGTTTTTTAAAGACACTTGACCTTTCCATAGAAGTCTTTTGGTATGTTTGATTCTTGGAGAAGGCATCCAAAGACAATTGACTCTTCTAAAGTGGAAGAGTTATCAAAGAATACACGACCCTTCTAAGGATTTTAAAAAAAAACGGAATAATAGAGTAAGGAAAACTAAAACTATGTCATTCATTTTATTAATAGCAATAAATGAATGAGAAAGCAATGTTTACACATTGAACTTTCTTAGTTTATATATATATATATATATATATATATATATATATATATATATATATATTTCACGGTGTGGGGATGGGTTCCCCTTCCATGGTTTATAGCGAATATACTCCTCAGTTTAGCTTCTTAATAACCTTGTATAATCCCTTTAAAGTCTCAACTATCTTCTCGATGCTCTTCTCCTCGTTGATGTCAAGGGCCTCTCTTAGTATTAAGTCTCCTTCATCGATTTTTCATCTTTTGACTTTCTACTAAATTTGGTTCTTCTATATCTTTTTGTAAATGATAGCATGGATGGTTACAACGTCTCGTGCTTCATTAGCAAGATCCTTAACTAAAAAAGGGTGTCGTTATTTGCTTTATCCACAAGGTGGGAATGAATGCTCTTATAGGGAGCACTGCTTTCATACTATTGACCAGTGCATATAGCGAGCTTTCAATCAATTAATTCTTTTTGGTTTTATACACCCAAAGGACTCTTAGGAGTTCCTCTAAGTGTAAAGAGGTCTTGTTTATGATATCGACTTGTTCATTCATTTATGGATAGCTTTAGAAAGAGAATCTTTGTTCGTTCTTGAACGTATTACAAAATGCCATTACTATCGAGCTAACGAACTACTTTATGTTATTTGAGACTAGTACCTGCGACACGCCAAAACCTAGTTATAATGTTAATACATAAGAACATTTTTACCTTAGATCCAGTTATGTTGCTATAAGCTTTGGCCTTAACCTATTCCGTGAAGTAGTTTGTTATAAGAAGGACGAAATGTTTTCCTTTAGCCTCCAAAGGAAATAGTCCCACGTGTCTATCCCTTACTAGATGAAGGGTCATAGATTGAAGACTACATATAGGTTCCCTATTGAAAGATTGATATGAATTGATCTCATAGCGTTTTGATTCGCCTTTTTTCTTGTTTAAAAAATTTTTTAGGTAGCACATAACAAAGCTATGATTTTCTTAATCGTATACTTAAGATACAAACATTCGCATAGAAACAAATGATACAAAAAGTGCCATTAAACATGCATAAGAATATAAAAAGTGTTAACGTGTTGTGTTTTTGATACTTCTCACATCGTTTCACATAATCTAACGCTTCCAATTTAATGGTGGGATAATAATATCCTTTTCTCAAGATTTTATGAGCTAGGGCTCTTTTGTTGGAATGGTTTCCACAAGTTCTTTCGTGTACTTCTTCTAGGCTTTTTTTTTCTTACTCCTTGAGTACATACCATATATAAATGCCAGAGAATGCTCATCTATACAACATTTCTTCAAATAGTCGAATCTTTCAACTTTGCTCTTGAGCTTCCTAACTTTCTTTCGGTTGCAAGGAAGCTTCCCACCCTATAAAAAGTCAATATAAGAAGTTATCTAGTTAATAGAAGTCGTAATTTTCATGTGTTTTATTTTGACACTTTGTGATGTTGCCTCTTCTACTATCACGATCTTTTCTCAAGCAGGAAGTAATACCATAATGTGTAATAAATGATCTATAGTTGTTGCTTCCTTTTCTAACCTATCTGCTTTCACATTTTGACTTTTTGTATCTAAGTAATGGTAACTTTATAAATCTTATAGGTGGTTTCCTTTGCTTTGGAAAGATAGCCTTTCATTCATTCTTCATTTACTTTGTAGTCACTGTTCCATTGCGAAGTGACTAGTGGTCCACAATAAAATGTTTGCACTGCTTTCACCATCGACCAGCATACATCGTACAATGTTCTTTCCTATGTTCAACATTATCACTAATAGATTGAGGTACAAAATAATTATATAAGTCAAATCCTTCTAGGAGAAGGAAATTTCTCTCAATTCCTGTTCAATCATTATTATATTAAGAGTTGATGTTTCTCATACTCCTTATCTTTAGACTTTAGTAGCTCTCCTTTCTCTTTCTGGAGGTCTTCTGTGAAGTACTGTTGTATAGTATTGGTTGACTACCATCCTCATGGACAATGCTTTCATAAAATCTTGTGTTGGTTCACCTGTCATTTATGGTCATTCTATTATTGTTAGGTTCTGTTGATCGTTCTCCTCCTCTATGCTTTCCTTTTCTTCTTAGTACTAGAAATTACATAGCAATCTGTGAATCACGTCTAATATCTTAGTGCCAATCTCTTTTGAGGTATTGGCTTCTTCACCAGCTGGATTGAAGTTCTCTAGTTTTATTATTATGGTTTTTTAGGTTCTATCTTTCACGAAACTCAGCTAAGTATCTATTTCTCATGAAGGTGTCTATCTGCCCCCTTAGTGATTTACATATGTTTATATTGTGTCTCTTTTCATCATGGAAGGGATAATGTTTAATTTGATGTCAACGGTCTTTAAGTATCACGATCAGCTTCAACTTCTTAAAATTCTCAGAATCTTATAATTTTTCCAAATCTTCTCAACGAGTGTGTTAATGGGAATCAAAGGCTCAAATCACTTCTGTCACTTTTGTCCTTCGTCTCCTTCAATGGTAAAAGGTTACTTCTCAAATATTTTCTTTAGGAAGACAATTCCTTTCTTTTGTATTGTAATCATGAAAGATTCCTTCACTGTTACGGCTTTCTCTTTCTTCTCTCTAATCCATTACTCGGGCTTATAACTAATCAATTCAAAGGAAGCAAAGTTCTTTTAAACGAGGTACTAGTAGTAGGGTGTAAATATCCTTAAAGTCTTTTGGTATGCTTACGCTAGTATCTCTATGTCGTAGTTTCGTAATTCAATAAGTTCTTGGCTAAACTTGTTTAGGAAGCTTCTTATTGGCCCATTCTCCCTTACATCATAAAGAACAACTCTAAAGTCATCTTCTTTTTCTTCCTATTTTGCATGTACTGTGATGAATTGGGCAATCAATTCATCGAAGAAAAAGATGGAATTCTCCTTCAATCTTCGAAACTACGTCTAAGTTAGTCATTGTAGATTAAAAGAAAACATGATGCACTTTAGAGAGTCATTCTTCCCATGCATGGAGTCATTCATTCCATGCATAGTTATCTTTACATTAAAGTGAAAGATATGTTTCTTAGGATCCCTAGTTTTATTGTACATTTAGAAGTTTGGTACAACTAACTATCGGGGTCTTTCAGCCCATTTTATAGCTTCTATGAATGGTTCATAATTCACCTTCTGTGCTAAGGACATGGCATCCATAGTGGCACTAACCTTCCTAGCCTTCCCGTACAATTCTCTAACCTTCTTTATGATTGCCACCTTTATGTCTTGGTCGTAGTCCGTCTTCCTTATTGTCTCCATAGCTTCTTTCCTTTCTCTATTCTCTATGAATTTTCCAAGTTGAATTTACTTTTGTCTGTTCTTGTAGAGAAGGACTTCAAGATTGTCTTAAAATATTTGAATCCCTCCATAGTTATCAGTTTATCTCTCAACTTTTGGTTGCTGCTTTAAAATCTTAGTCAGTACCTCCGCAATGCTGGCAAAGACTTCGCTTCATAGAGTGATCAATTTTGTTGTTCTTGGACCCTCGTTTTCACTGTTTTTTTGAAAGTTTTGAGCTGCGAGGATTTATAGTTTTTCATGTTCAATTTTTGATAATCTTAGAGTTGAGTTAGTGTTAATTTAAAGAATAGGGTGTTGTGTGTGGGGGAGTGTTTGCAAAGATAAGCAAGATGTATACTATGTAATTGCTTATATTTCACAATCGAATTGAATGTTTGATAATGGATGATGAATAAATAAATCAACTCTATTTAAAATGCATGAGTTCTAATTTTTTTTTAAAAGTAAGATGAACATTCACACTTAATTAATCCTGAGTTTACTAAGATTTTAAATCCGTTAAGGAATCATAAATCAAATGAATTATTTAAGCATGATTTACTTGTGAAAAGTTTTTCTTCATACAAGCTAACAATTAATCAATCAAATTTGAATAGAATTAAAAGCTTAATCTGTTTTCACTTCCTTATGGATTTCAAGGTCTATTTGTACGATTAATGGGTCAGTAGATCTGGTTAGTTGGCATATTAGATCTAAAATTTGGGTTAAAATTCCTTATTTTATAAAATTGGGCTTTTCTACGATATTAGCTATTACTTTAAAAAATTACAGTGGATGCAGGCTAGTTAGACCGTTAGATAATGAATCTAACATTTATAATTTGTTTGGCATGTCTTATAGTTTAACAAAACATGATTCTGAGATGAGCTTACAATTAATGTAATAAGTGCTTTTTATAGAATATTCTCTTATAGTTTATATTTGAAAATGAGTTTAATAATTATAATTTCAAATTGAGTTTCATAGGGAAGGTGATTAGCCTGTTAAACTAAATAGTCTCTTTATATGTAACATTTTGAAGGGTATTTTTTTTTTGACAAATCGGAAATGTAATTGATGTACATATAATTTAATTACCTAAACGTTAATTTGTTTCACCCAAATCGTCTCAAATGCTAATAGGCCAAAACGGATAATGTGGGAAGCTGTTTCGTGGGTCAGGAAATAATGAGGCGATAAAATTTTGACTTTAGCTGTTTTATTTATTTATTTTTGTTTTTTTTGAAAGGAAATTTCATTCCTAAAAAGGTAGTTACAAAGGGAAACCATTAAGCCAGTTTTTGGCTTCAGGATAGTTTAAAGCAAGTTTGGCAAGCTTATTTGCCAACTCGTTTTTTGTTCTAAGGATAAAATACAAGGCTGATGGAACAAAGCTATTAAGGAGGTGCAAATCTCCTGGATCATCCACCTAATTTTAGTGTACAAACTTAGCTATCATTTTATTAGGCATACATCATTCCTAGCATTTGATTCTATAGATCAAAAGAATTGCTTCAGTTTTAGCCAGTTCTACATTGATCCAATATTTACTTTGTGCTATTGCCATTACTATGGGATTATCTTCATCATTACTTATATAGCTTCTAGCCTTGCCTTTTTATAATTTGGACTGACTGCAGCATTAACCTTAATTCTGAACCAACCTTGTAGAGTTGGTTCCATTTTGGGAGGGGGAAAGTTGCATGCTTGCATATATAAGAGGAGTACGCATTACAGAATGCTTCAGCTCTGGAGGTTACCAAGTTTGGAAGATCTTACTTGCATCACCAAACTGTTTCTGTCTTTCCAAATTACCTAAAGCAACATTAAGAATTCAAGGAATTCTTTAGGTGTTGTGGAAAAAATGAGCTACGTGCAATCCTTGTTATAAGCATATGCTTACCATGCTTTTCGATAGCTTGTTGAATTTTGAGCATTTCCATATCTTCTTAGTTGAAGAACATAATATAAAGGCATGTATTACTGTTTTAGTCATTTAGTTACATCTGGTATATTGGGGAGAAATATTAATTTTCTTAAAGGCCAAGGCTAAATTTGTTGGCAGCAAGTTCTTTAAGGCTCTCTAAAGGAAAATTTTGACTTTTATAAAGACTTGGCTGCTTCATATGATTTTTTCAGAACTTGGTTGGTCTATTTGATTTTTTTTGGGTTGATGGTAGATTTTTCTTTATGAGTAAAGAAATAGCTACTTTGACAATGTATTCTTCCGTTCTATTATAATGCGAATAGATGGAGTAGCAGTACCATTACTGGAGATGGGGATGCTTTGAATAAGATGAATGTCATCATCAACGAAATTATCATTTAGTAGGTTTAAATTCTAGTTCCTAGTTTCATCAATGAGGATATCGGCTTTGTAATCTTCAAGGAGCTTGACAGGGGAGACAGGCTTGAATATTGATTCCTTGGGACTCCAGTTGCTTCCATGCACATTAACCTAGTTACCATTTCCAATAAGCACCTTATACCTTTATTGAATAGCTTTTTTCCCCACAAGATGCTCACCCAAATAAAGGAATGGTTGTTTTCTACCTTGGTCTCTAAGAAGTATGTATGTTTGAAGTACCTAGCCTTTAGAAGTTTAGCAATTAAGGACTCAGGGTTTTGAATTGTCCTCCAACACTGCTTTACAAGTAATGCTTAATTAAAGCAGGTCAAATCTCTAAACCGATGCCTCTATTGGTCTTGTTTAGACTCAATCTATCCCAACTAGCCCAATGGATCTTCTTTGACTGAGAAACCAAGCTGCCCCACTAAAATTTAGCAAGCATCATTTGGATTTCTTTACATAAGCTAAATGAAAGTTTGAACACACTCATAGCATAAGATGAGATGCCTTGAGCAATAGCCTTGATTACATGTCTTTCCCTCAACAGGAAAATAATTTCTCATGCCAACCATTAATGTTCTTGAAAATTATTGATTCAATGTCATTAAAAAATTTTCTTTTATTCTTACCTGCCATAGATAGAAGTTCTAAGTATTTTTCATGAACTGAAGCCCCTTTTAAGTTAAAGATCTCTTGAAATACTTTGGATTGGCTTCTTGGAATTTTAGGGCTAATACAAATAAAGGATTTTTTAAAGTTGAATAATTGTCCAGCAGCATGAGCATAGTAGTCAAGGATTCCCTTTAAATTTCTACAGTTCTGAAGGTCTGTTATTGTGAAAATTAGGCTATCATTTGCAAAGATGAGGTAAGAGATAGAGAATGAATTGCTGAACCTGATTCCTCTAACCAATTTCGTTGTTTCAGCTTTAAGCAAAAAAAATGAAAAAGCTTCTACACAAATGAGAAACAAGTAAAGTGACAAAGGGTAATTTTGTCTAAACCCATTTGAAGCTTAAAAGCTACCCTTGATTTCTCTATTTACATTGACAAAAAAGGTGGTTGATGAGATACATCTCATGATAAGATCAATCCAAGTCTCACTAAAGCCTATTTTTTCCATCGTATTCTGTAGAAAGCATCATTCCACTCTATCAAAGGCTTTGCTAATGTTAAGTTTTAAAGCTATAAAGCCATCATTACCCTTTTTTTTTTCTTCTAATCTGAGTTATATTCATATCTATATATTCATATCCAGTTCTAATATTATCTGAGATTAGCTTTGAAGAAGGAAAGAAAAATAATTTTAGGAAATAATAGAGTTTAGGACCTACTGATAGGGCATGCATATACTAGTATATTTAATATTCTGACCTGGGTATTTTGCTCTAAATTATAAACACTTGGCTATTTTATTTGTGTTTCTAATAATAAATAGGTGCACAAGGGAAAATTTGACAAGTAGGAATAAATAAGAGGTGAATCGGATAAGAAACGAGTGAGATACGCTCAAAATATGCCACCAGGCAAGCTTAGGCCTGTGCGCTGTAGTTACAAGGCAAGATGGGCTCAAAATATGCCACTAGGTAAATCGCCCAGGTGAGATGTACTGCGATGCTCAAGGCTTAGCGCTATAGCACCTAAGGTAGAAAGTTGGGCACCACAGCACCTGGCCGTCGCTCCACCAAGATCAATTTTCATGTCTCGATGTTGCAGCGCTCAACCCCAGCGTCGTGGCGCTCATGCAATATATGAAATAGTCTCTTAAAACTCCTATTTTGACTTGGATTTAAAGCCCCTCAACCCTAAAGTTTCTCATACCTATAAAAGCACTCATTTATAAGCCAAAACAAAGACTTTAGAGAGGCAAAACCTAGAAGAATAATTCACAATACAAATTAAGAGATCAAAGCCAAGATTGAAGATTCAAGTTCAAGAATCAAGCTTTAAGTCAAAATTGAGAGATAACCAACCCAATGAGTCACATTGATTAGTTTTTCTTCTCTTTTCTTATCATTATGTTCTTATTCTTGCTATTATACATGGATTGGTTTGATATTCTTGGTTTGGTAATGAGCTAAACATTATTTATCTAGAGTTAGACTATTGAACCTAGTATGTAGTTAGATTTTATGGATTCTTAGTTATCAATTTTAATATATATAATTGATTCATTCTATCTTGAACTTAATGCTTTCACTATACCTAATCAATATTTTGAATGATTAAGAAACCATGATGAACTTGACAAAGGGATTCATGTGTTTAGCCTATGATAGTATGATGCATGATCATAGAGTAATAACTATGAGTTTCATGTAGGATAGACATATGCCTAGATGACATTGTTTATACTTAATCTTAAAAAATTACATTATATTCTAATTACCATAGATATATAGATAGTTGTTAGAATGCGTAATATAGTCACTTGACCATTGATAGAGGCTTGTGATGAGATTAGTGTCTAAGCCAACAATTGCACTAGCAAAGATCTGATCTCGAATTGATGAGAGCTCAGACCTAATAGAAGACAGGGTCAGAACCATAAAAAACTTGTTCATCTGTGAAAGGTCTTCGACAACAGTCTTACCAACTTGCATGAGTGAATTAAATTCAGTCTTTAAGGATGACATATGTCTAAGGAATTCTGACATGTCCATACCCTATTATTTCAGATTGACAAGATTCAAGATAATAGAATACAATCTTTGAATGTCATTAGTATATAACAACTTATCCTGATTCCAAATATCAAAACAAGTCTCATAGACTTTATAAATGGGATACAGTTAAGGATTAATGGTTTGACATATTTGGTTACACAGTAAGGCATCAAAGTTTTTCCACTCAGCTGTATCTTTATCTTGTAAATCTGTAACCCTGGTAGTTAAATAGTCTTTTAAGCCATATTATATACACCATAATTCAATAGACGCAGACTAAGAGGTATAATTAATGTTCCCTATTAGTTTTTCAATTGTAATACCATGAAATGAATTAAAGGATAATATAGAACATGTTTTAAAGCTCTCAATGGCCATATTTAATCACAAATAAGAGAAAATAATGATGGAAAAGCTACTGATAATCCAAGAATAATTTCTAGCGATTATGGTGATTTTTTAGTGACGAAGACAGTGGTCCGATGACAATGGTCTCGTGACAATGGTAAAAATAAACAGATCAGTGCTGTCTAAGTGTGATGGTACTTTGGGTGTGAGTACATACACTTTGGAGAGGCTAATCAGAGATCATGCACTGGTGATTGCTTTAGTGGTCTAGTGATGGAGGAAGATTCGCCGATTGAATGTGTAGATTATTATTGCTTGAAGCCGATGGTACTGGCAGTGAGCAAGCACGCACACCAGAGAAGACAAATGGTATTTAGGCACCTATAAAGAAAGGTGGCACGTGGGTATGTGGGGTCGCATGGGTTAACCGACATAAGATTGGCAGTTGTAGACCTGGTTGGCCTCTTCTAAGTATTCTGAAGGTACAATCGCTGAAGAAAGGTCGCCAAAAAAAGAAAGAGAGATTGAACACTAGTTGAAACTGTGGGCATAGCAGCAGCGTGTCCGGTGAGATTCTGATGACGATCTTTTTGGAGTCTTACCGATGAGTTACTGATGATTAATAACCTGTGATCATGACTACCAGAGGAGGAAAGGAATACACTGGCTAGAAAATTTAGGTAATACTTATTGAAAAAATAGAGGCGATCGTCAGAAAAATGATGGCTCTGATACCAAGTGAATAAATAGAGAGAAGAAGAATTCTTGTGTACATTTCATAGAATGATATTACATCTTTTTATAGGCTAAGAAATTAATTCTTAATTCTAAATGGTATATTCTACCTAGATTATTATATACAAATATATAATATACATTTCAACACTCGCTAACTTCAGATGTTTGAAAGTCTGGTAGTGAGCTTGTAATGGTTTTGTGTTTTTTTGCTTAGTGGGCTTTGGTTTTCCTCTACTTCAATAGGTCTCTTTCCTAGAATGGGCTTAAGCCCAGCCTTTCGTTCTTTGCTGCTTATTTAGCTAAAAGCTTCTAGCTCTTTTTGGACTTGATGGGTTGAGAGGAATGAGGCCCATTATGGAGCTTAAAAGGACCTTGACCTACCTCACTCGTATTATGGCCTAAGGTAAGCCTTTTCGACTCATCTTAAATTTTATTGCCAAAATTAGCAGCCTTGGTATCAGAGTTTCCTGCTACAAATTTTTTGGTTTCTCTTCCATCTTTAATGTCCTCTGGATTAGCAGTACTTTTTTTTTTCAAATAATCCTCTACATCAACTTCCATTTTGGTGCTGTGATTAGACAATATAGTAGTTTTTTGTGTGTCTATCATTTTCTTTCTTGACAACATTGTGGTTCTCGAGCTATTCTGGTTTAGATCCATAGTTTCTTTAACATCGAGTATGCCCATGGGTTTTTCTGGTTCAGCTCTTTAGAATAACAGCAACTGATTTTCTAGTTCCTATTGTGTTACTTAGGATTTGTTGCCTTGAAGGGTTTCCTTGTTATTTTTTTATGCTTGAGACCCTAGGTTCTTTCTTTCTGTCTTGTTTTTCCTTAGTTAGTCTTCATAAGTGCTTGCTCTCATCTAGGCTCCATAGCTCAATTCTTTATCATTTGTGAGATCATCTTCATTCTCATCTTTTGAGAGGCTTTCTTTCTTTTCTTCTATTAATACTCCACACACTCTCTATGAGAATGGCTGATACGGCCACAAAAGTAGCAAAAGTTTGGTAGTTTTTTGTATAAGATTGGCATCATAATTTTTTTCTTTTAGATCTCGATTTATAACTTTCACAAACCTCCTGAGGGGTTTGGTGATGTCAATTCTTACTTGAATTAAGGCAAATTTTCCAATACATCCTTCTTTTTTATCAACCTCAATTTCTTCAACTTCACCTATTTTGCTTCCAAACATTCGAATTGTTTCCTTTTACATACAGAGGATTGGCACATTATAAATATATGCCCAGAATGATGTGAAGTGAAAATTCATCTGGCTAGTATCTTCGAGTCCTTTTACTCTATTTAAAATAATAAGTGCCTTATTGAAGTGCTATGGTTCTTGTGACAAGACACTACAATAGTCCATGTCATTTTCAAAATTGTATAAGAATTGGTTCCTTCCCAAACTCCTTATCTGCACATTATTTATTGGTCTCCACACTTGCATCATTATTGATCTAAAAAGCTTCTTTATTGATTGATCTATTCATTAGCACTTTTGCTACCAGACTGTCTTGATTGACATTTTTTCCTTTTTCAATCATATTGCCTAAGATTCGGACAAATTCTTCTTTTTCACCAGAGATATTTAAGTAGCTGTAAAGTTTAACTAAGCTCTTTGTCTCCATATTCAACCTTGTACATTTGTTGTTGTCTCTATGTTTGCTTATTTATTGGTTTCCAAATAGTAAAGTATGCAGCATCACCTGTCACGCATCAGCGTTTAGGATTCAGCGCCATTTCCTAATTTTCCCCGCTTTGGGCACTGTATTATACACTGAAGATTCTCCCATTTTCTTTGTATGATCAATGTGCTCGGCCCATCTTTTCATAATGTTGGGTTGGCATATATTTACATTTATATCACTTAGCTAGATAGGATGTAAATATATGCCAACCCAACCACTTGAGTTTTGAAATTCAACATTTGGTATTAATGTGAAATGCTTGTACCGACCCAAACTTGGATATTAATATAATTTTTTTATACTTTTTATAATACAATATTAAAATATAATTAAATAATAAATAAACAAAACATGGTAAATTGGTAAACATGCTTACTTTTGCTCAAGTTCTGATTTTAGCATTTTATTAATTAAATTTTTTTAAATTAACAATATATATATTATTAGACATATAATATTATTTATGCCCTTAAAGTATGTGAAATAATATTTTATTTCATTAATAAAAGTTTATTCAAACATACAATTGAGCATACATTGATTAGCCGATATTTATAAAGTATGTAATTTATGTATTAGGCATATGAAGCAAATACAGAGAATATAGATTGCAAGTTCTTTATAAATTAAATTTAATTCACATCTATTAATTAAAAGGGAATTTCATTATGTAAGGTTGTAGTTTTTCTGCTTTTTATAATGGATGATTTACCTTGATCATCGAAGTAGAGACTTCAAGTAGAAAAACTAGTGTATATGTTACATTGAATGGGACTACTGTGAATTTTGATTTGGTTAACTAAATATCGTAAATCTTAATTTACAAAAGTTTTGATAAGCTTGATTGATCTTAATCTTGAGTAGGTAATGAACTTACATTTATACATTATATCTTTTGAGTTATTACGGAGTAAGATCCATATAAATGGTCAAAACCTCGATAGCTTGGAGATATAATTTCATGGGTTGTAGGAATATATATTTGCAAGATGGAATCTAATACTTAATGTCCGCCTAAACTATTTGTCGTACTTGATCATTAGAATCTGTGACCACATTTTATTCAATAAATTATTTATTGAATAATAATATTTATTTGTAAATTTATTTACAAATGTAGATATATTAAAAGTGATAATTAGATCATTCAGTGACTTAAGGGCAAATAAGTAATTAAAGAGGCAATACATTTTTTTTATGGCCTAATTTTAATTATGGACATCAATTAGAGAGTTAATTAAGTGGTTATTATTGGTTTAAAGATTAAGCCCAATTTAATTAAAAGAAGATCAAGCCCAATTTAATTAAAAGAAGTATAAATTAAATGGGCTTTTACTTAATAACATTGGTTACTAGAGTATAGTCATTGGCTTTTAGTGGAATAACTTAGGGTTAACTTAAAAAAATTAGTATATTATAAGATATTAAGAACTAGGCCTTTTAGATTAGAGTTAGGAAGTCCATGAGTCTTACAGTCCCTCTACTAACTCAAATCCTAATCAAACTTTAATTCTTACTCCTAATCTAATTCTAAATACCAAGGGAGATTCTTATATATACACACACACACATATATATATATATATATGGGAGGTATGGGTAGTAATGAGACAACAATAACAACAAATATACCCCAAAAAAAATCTTTTTACGTATTCTAATATGAAAAAAGAATTTGGTTATTACCCTTCTATCAGATTTAAGTATTAGTAGTTTTAGAGATTAATAAAGATCCACGTGCCCATAGGCGTTGAGTTTGAAGATTGAGAGTAGTATAGAAGATTGCAACCAGTCAATTCAAGATTTGTCATAGCGAGGAATTAAGGTAATCTTTTATCCCTATACATGTAATTATGAACAAGACGATCTGACTTCCGTTACGTTTATTTTATTAAACAGAACATTTTTATTTACTACCAACATATATATCCTAGTTTAATCAATTGCTCTTATAATATTAAATTTTGACCCTTTCAATATAAGAGATTTTTGCTTGTAAGTAAATAATATTAAAGTCATTTTCACAAAAATAGGGACTTATTTAACAAAATGGCAAAACTATATCCTTACTTATAAAAGTTAGAAAAACTAAGGATATGAATGCTATGAACCCTTTTTGAATTATATAGATTCACGTATAGAAGTGTATAATTCATCATGTATTTTTTTTTTCTTTTTTCAAAAGATTAAAATATTATTTGTTGTTCTAATAATATTTTTTTATTTAATAAAATTCGTTATTCATATAAATCACAAGTTATTTATAAATAAGAGAAAGTTATATATGTTATTGAAATGAGCATGTCATTATATAAGATTGTAGTTTTTTGCTTTTTATAGTAAATGGTTTATCTTAATCATTAAAGTAGAGACTTTGAATAGAAAATTAGTGCATATGATATATTAAACTGGACTATTATGATTTAGATCTAATTAATAAAATGACATTGATCGTAATTCCTATAAGCTTTAATAAACTGAACTTGTTCTGAGTAAGTGATAAACTTACATTTATGTATTATATCCTTTAAGTTATTATAGAGTAAGTGAGATCGATTTAATGGTCAAAATCTTGATCACCTGGAGATATACTTTTATGGGTTGTACAAACATATTCATATAAGATGGAATTTGTTTATAGTAATGTCCATCTAAGTTATTTGCAATACATTTGTTTTTAAAACTATGGTCGCAATATATTTGATAATTTATTTATTGAATAATAATATCATTTGTAAATTTATTTATAAATATAGACATCTTGAGAAATGATCTTAGAGTATTTAGTGACTTATATATATGTAAATAAGTAATTAAATAGGCAATACATATTTTTATAGTCTAATTTTAATTATGGACATCAAATAGAAGGTCAATTAAATAGATATTATTAGTTTAACATCAAACCTAATTTTATTAAAAGGGTTTAATTAAAATGTGCTTGATTTAATTTTATAAATCTCTAGAGTGCAATATTAAGTTTTTAGTGAAATATATTGAGATTAACTCAGAAAATATGGTAGGTCATAAGAAGACTATTAGTTGGGCTTTTATACTGGCTAAAAAAGTTTTTTTAATGTTAAAAGCTATTTAAAATTTTTTTTTAATGATATTTGATTACTATTAGAAAAGAGCTTTTGAAGATTAAGAAATCTATTTTGCCTATAGTTGCAAAAGCTCAAATTTTGAGTTTTTAAGAGTAGAGCTTTTTGAGCTTTTTTAATATTTGTATAATGTCATATATATCATAATAATATTTTTTTATTTTCATATTGTACCCTTAATAAAAATAAACCTTATTCAACTAATATATTTTCAATATTTTCTTAAAAGTCATCATATCTCCAATTCTTCACATATCTACAACCATCATATTTTTACAATAATTTATCAAAATCTTTTGTTAACTATTTTATTTTTTAAATAAAAGGAAATATTATTTTATTTTTAATTTTTGTGCTGAATATTATAATTTATATTGATTCGTTGATTATTATGTATTAATTTTACTTGATTCTTGTGTTTAAGAAATTGAATTTGAGAAAATACATAATAAATTTAAATTTATATATAAAAAAAATTAGATTGCTTAGAATTTGAATATAAGTTTTATTAAGTGTCATTTTAGATAATTTAATAACAGATAAACACTTTTAACAATGTATAACCAAATGATCTAGTACTTCAAAAAAATCGTTTTAATTTATAACCAAACGATCAATAGTTTTTTTTCTTAAAAACTATACTTTTTAAAGCTCTACTTTGAAAAGCTCTACTTTAAAAAGTTCTACTTTAAAAAGCTTTATATAAAAAGTTCAACTAAATGAGTCCTTAGATATTGATAATTTGATGTATGATTGTCGAGAAATTTACAAGTTCCAATATAGGATAGAGATTTACCTAATGGTATGTAAGGTCAATTAGACTTGTTCTTAATGAATCTTGATTTATTACAATTATCATAGAGATATAGGTATTTGATAAATTGAGATATACTTACTGACCTTGAGAGAGACTTGTAAATACATTTATGTCTTGACCAATAATAAGAATTGAAAGATATTAATATTAAAGGATTAATCTTTAGAAAACATATTGAAGAATAGTATTTAACCTTAGGCTTTCTCTATATCGCTATCTTCTTAAGTTATTTAAGTTGTGTTATTTAATTTTCTGCACTTTTGTTTATTTAATTTTAATTATATTCAATTTAAAGATTTGATTTTTTTGGATAATTACTAGAAAGATACAAATTTTGTACTTGGTTGAGAGTAATATTTATTGTTATAGATTTGATATTCGACTTTATAAGTTCCTTTATTAATTGTTTACAATAGTGTATACTTGTGCTTAATTTTGTGCTTATAAAATACATAAACACACACCTTAAGTACATTAAAGGAAAAAAAGTTAGAAAAAATCATAAAAGAGGGTCATCAAAAGGAGGAAGCATATAATGTATATGGTTTTGCTCCTGTATTTCTAATGAGTAATGCGGAAAAAGTGTTTGAATTACTATTTATTGATGTGAAATTGTTAATTTTAATCTCAAATTTGTATCTACAAGGCAATTCTAGTCTATGGATCGATGTTTGCACATGTCGATAGTAATTATTTTTCATGCATCCTGGATTAATATAACAGGGGCATTCCATTGCTCAAAAGATGTTGAACAAGTTCTAAAAAGAAAGAGGATTTGGTATGTTTTTGTACCATATGTTGAAGCAGAAAATAATCACTATTGATATGTGTAAACTTGCTTATAACATGGCGCAGCAACAAGCAATTAACAATTAATTTATAGGGCGAAAGGTAAAAGAAAACACAAGAAATTTACGTGGTTTGGCAACTTACTTACGTCCACGGTGAATTAAGATCTCACTTCTTTATTAATGACTCACAAGGCGCATAATCGAAGATGCAGAGATGAAAGATCTTGGAAGCTTCAAGGATGATTTTGAATCAAAGAAGGGTTTGTTAGAAATTGGTGATTCAAAATTAAGGATGAGTTTTGATTTTGAGTTAGAGACTAATGAAGAGTCAATAAGAAATCTAATACATGAAAGTCATGCTAGGAATGAGCAAAATAAAATGTTGGAAGGGTTAGACTATATAAACCTAGTATGTAATTGAATTTCATTGATTCTTAGTTTATGAAGTTAATATATATTTTTTGATTATTCTACGGTGAATACATGTGATATATGTGTTTATATAGCATATATACACATCAAATACATACATATTATTGGGATTTGTGCTTAGGTGCCATCCCATTATGTATGAATATTTGTTTAATATTTATACTAGTGTTGTTATTTCAATAAATCGCTAATTATATTTATATATGGTAAAATGCTTGTAACGTTTCAAACATTGTACGATCTGAAAGAGTTCAGATCTGGTCTAAATGAGTTTAGATTAGTGTTAAGAATTAGCAACGGTGAGAGTTATAAATGCTAAGAGTTGGCACTGATAAGAGTTACCAGGTTATAAGAGTCAGCGATATCTAAAGAGTTAGAGCCTTGTCTGAAATGGGACAAAGACCTAAGAATGTATTAGTAATGACATAATTGCAAAGAGTTACAAATAGTGCTAGGAAATGTCATTATGCAAATATGTTCTCAAATATTATGTTCCTGATCTATCTTCACTGATGCAAGTCTATCAGTGAATACCTTAACAAATATATAGATTGGTGTATGTCTATATCTGGATGGTCCAGATGGTTAGTCTTAGCAAACCATAAGTTTAGCGGAAGCTCGTATAGAGATGCAGGTATTCAGTAAGGACTGAATACTGAATAGACTCACAAAGATCTCCAATAGACATCCCATAAAGCCGTCAATAGAGGATCTTTCGAGTTGAGTAGTATTCGTGGTCCTTTGACCTGAGTGTCACGGTGGGCTTGTGAGTGATCCACCATATTTTGGTTCCACACATATCAGAAACCTTTCATGGTCTGACCGCTGGGTGTCGCTGGGTATGGTCCGATGCTCATGGAGTCCGATGTGCATAGATATGGGATCCATCAGCTCATTTGGGTGAGTATTATATCCTAATACTCTATAGATTGTATTTCAGAAAGTCTTATGGCCATAAGCAATAATTTTCGGGAAAAGAGTTTAACTATAGGGATAAATAATATTACAAAAGTGTTTGAGAATATTATTTATTGAAATACAATTCAAGAGATAAGCTTTCAGTCGGGCATATGGAGATTTGACGGTGTTGATCTATATCTCTGCTTTACTTGGATATAAATGATGGAGGGATTATATGAATATGTTATAACCTCAACTTGTATGGTCTAACGCGCCGCTTTGTAATATCCATAACGTGTATGTGGGGCATCGTTCACAGATGTATGGAGGAGTTCTATATGACAATTCGGGCGTGGACCTAGAGAGTCTCACAGTATGAAGTGTACTCGTTGTGCACTGGGGCAACATAATGGATTGAACAGTTCCATCCTAGAAATTCTAGCAAACCGAAAATATGTTTCAGGGTTCCTCGGGTTGTGTACTTGTTTAAACTTAAATGTTAAGTATATTATTTAATTAGTTGACAAGAGTTGTTAACTAATTAGATATTAACAAGTGGCACAATTTTATTGTATGAATTATTTTATCATGAATTCAACAATTTACCATGTTAGTAAAATCAAATAAGGTAAATATTAATTATTCAAATAGTTTTTGAATAATTAAATAAATGTTATTTAAATAAATAAAATATGATTTTATTTATTTATTATTTTATTCTTAAATGGAAGACATACCTAATTTGAGAAACATAAACTAAATTTAGTGGAGCATCATTTTGTAATTAATGGTTAATTTTATTAGACCATTAAAATGGCCACAAAAAATGGTTTTGGTAGTTGACCACTTAATTTAATTTTGGTGGAGTACTTGTAAAGTTGTTGTAATCACTAAAATAGTTGAGTTTTAATTGTGTTAATATGAGAGTAAATGAAAATTCGTGCAAGGGTTAAGAGGAAAAAGAAGAGTTGATTTTTGAGAGAGTTTTTCAAAGTACAAAGACTTGTGAGAAAAACCAAAGGAGAAAGAAAAATAAATCATTTATATTTTTCTTTCTAGAATCAAAACCTTGTTGCTGTTGATCATACTGCTGCTATTCTAACTTCACAATCCCACCGGATTGTTGTGAACTAGAATTGAACAAGAGTGCACTTCAAGGTGAGCTCAAACTTGGAGTAAGGATATCCGGAATTAGAAATCTTCATCGGAGGTCTTCAAAGGTATGTTTATGTATTTTTAAATTGTTAAGAATTGAACTACATGTGTATATATTGATTACTTGATAAATTTCGCTGTCAAATTCATGTATATGATGCATAATTTTATTTTTTCAATATGTACACAATCACATGCATACACCCTAAAATACGTCAACACATATACATATAAAATATGCAGCGGAAGTGTTAAAACAAATTATGAACACATTTAAATTATATTTTTAATCAAATTAAAATAGAAATGAGAAATTCACTTTTGAAGTCTTTGGACTATAAATTTTTGTAATCCACTCGAAGTGAAGCATGTTGACAGTTCTAGTGATCAACGAAGTGGGTTGGTCAACTAGACAGCAACTTAATCCAACTTAGTTTGACCCTTTAAACCTATAGCTATTTGTCCTATTCTTGATTAAAAAAAAAAACAAATTCTTAATTGCTTTAATGGCTAGGCTTAATTAGAGAAGATGAAGAGCAACAATTCAACACTCAAATTTTGACTTAAAGAAAATAATTTTTCTCTCACTAAGTTCTCTCTCTATGGCCGACCACCTTTGAGCAAAAATTAGCCCTAAAATTTGTTTCAATTGTATTAGATATTAAATGCATCATTTAGCTAACATTTAGACTTAATTTGCATTTGCATTTAATTTAGATATTTAAATCAAACTAAAGTTAACAATTAACATTAATTTGGTTTATTTTAACTTAACACTATAGTAAACAATATCTAACTAACCTAACTTTAATTAACCAACTTAACCTAGGTTAGGTTAACTTTAACTTAACCATTAAGTAAAGTTAGATATTTATCTTAACCAAACCATTTTTAACAATTAACTATAGTTTAATTAACTAAATAACTTAATTTAACTTAACTTTTTGGTTAACCATTTAGCTTAACTACTAACCCTAGTTAAGTTATTTAATGATTAAATAAATTGTATTTTAATTATTTAACAATTAAATAATTAATTAAGTAAAATTTCCCTTAATCCCTTATTAACCTAAAATGGGTCCCACTAATCCCAACACTTGAGTTAATTTAACCGATGACTCACTATGTGCTACGAATCAAAACTTATTTGGTCAACAACAATTGTTACCCAATTAATTATACTTAACACTTAAGTATTGACACACACGTATTTTGATAGTTCTTGAAACAAATATTTGGTTTTGTTAGATTTTACTAGATTGAACTATTCAATCCGGTATGCTGCCTTAGTGAATAATGAGTAAACTTTATATTGCGGGACTCCTTAGATCCACGCTCGATTCGTCAAATAGAACTATTCTATGAGTCCATGATCGATGCTTTACGCATACGTCATGGATATTATAAATCAGCGCCTTAAACCATACAAGTTGAAGTCATGACGTATAAGTATAATCCTTCCATCATTTATACTCTGGATGAGCGGGGATATAGATCAGCATTTTCAAATTCCCATATGCTCATCCAACATTTTATCTCCAGATTCATATCTTGATGAATAATATAAATAAACATTTTTATTATATTGTTCAACCCCATGAAAAACTCATTTTTCGGGTTTATTGCTCATGGCCATAAGACTTTCTGAGACACAATCTCAAAGCATCGAATGTACAACACATCTATGTGAGCTAACGAATCATATATTTATATACACTAGACTTCATAAGCATCATACCACACCCAACAATATGTAACAATCAGACCATGAAAAGTCCTTGATATCCGTGGAATCAAAGTATGGTGGATCACCTATAACTCCATCATAACGCTCAGGTCAAATGACCATATATACTACTCAACCTGAGAGGACCTATTATTGACGGTTTCATAGGATATCTATTAGGGTCCTCGTGAGTCTGTCCAGTAATCAGTCTTAACTAAGTACCCTCATGCCTATAGGAGCTCTAAGCTCATGGTTAACTAAGAACAACCATTTGTACCCTGCAGATATAGACATACACTGATCTATATAAAAGGGATTCACCAATAAACCTGAATTGGTGAAACTAGATCAGGAACACATTGTTTGAGAATACACTTGCATAATGACATTTCCTAGAATATATTGTAACTCTTTACAACTATGTCATTACTAGTATACTCCCAAGTATTTGTCCTATTTTAGACAAGGTTCTTGTTAAACGTACTTTTAGGGTGTATGTATGTGACTGTGTACATGTTGAAAATACAAAATACATGTCTCACATATATGATTTGCAGTGGAATTAAAAATATAATCAATATATACACAAATAAACTGAATCATTAATAACTTAAGATTGCAAAACATACGTTTGATGAACTTCGGTGAAGATTTCAACTTTTAAGCTCACCTTGAAGTCTATTCTTGAACAATTCTAGTCCACAACAATTCAGTGGGATTGTAGAGTTAGAATAATAGCTTTGATTAATTTCTAGCAGCATGTGTCAAACTCTTTCAACACATACATCTATGTTTTCATGAAAATGAATATAGTTTTGGCCATCCATGAAAGGAGATAAAGATGAAGATGTGTTTATTTTTTCAACACTTGAGAGAAACAAAACTACTCTCTCTTTCATAATCCCTTGGCCAAATCACTAAGTGTAAAGAATGAATAACATTTTTCATTCTTTTGTTGCTTTAGCACTTGTTACACTTCTCAAGTGATCCTTCCACCATAATAAAATTATTAAGCACTTGATTAACGACCACTTAAATTCATCTTTACCTAACAAATAAAATTACTTTAATTATTTTAGGTAATTAAATGGCCAACATCAAGGCCTTTTATTATATAAATAATACAATTTTTATAATTATGTTTTTTATTTTATAATAATAACAATAAAAAATAACTTTTGTATTAATTATTCAAAATTAATTTTTCAATAATTACTTTTACCTCACTTGTTTTTACTAGCAAGGTAAATAAGTCATTTTTAGGTAAAAATAAATTATGCACAATATTGTGTCACTTGTCAATGTTCCATTAGTTAACAACTCTTGTTAACTAATTAAATGATGTACTTAATAATTAAGTCTTGACAAATGTACATTCCGAGGGATCTCGAAACAATTATCCGATTTTACTAGAATTTACTAGATCTAATTATTTAATCCAGTCTGCTACCCTAGTACACAACGAGTACACTTCATATTATGAAATTCTCTAGGTCCACGCCTAGTTTGTCATATAAACTCCTCTATACGTCCCTGAACAATGGTGCACACATACGTTACGAACATTACAAAGCAATGCGTTAGACCATACAAGTTGAGGTTATAACATATACGTATAATCTCTCAGTCATTTATATCCTAGAAGAGCACAGATATAGATCATCACCATCAAATCTCTATTTGCTCAACTGTGAACTTATCTTTAGATTTACATTTCTATAAACAATATCTGCAAACACTTTTACAATATTGTTTTAACCCTACGGAAACTATTTTATGAGGTTTATACTTATGACCATAAGATTTCCTGAAATAAAATATCGGAGCATCAGGATATATAACTCACTTATATGAGCTGACGGATCTTATATATACGCACACTGAATTCCATGAGCATCGAAATATACCTAGCGACAGCCAACGGTCAGACCATGAAAGGTTTCTGACATGTGTGAAACCAAAGTATAGTGGATCACTCACAAGCCCATCGTGACACTCAGGTGAAAGGACCACAAATACTACTCAACTCGAGAAGACCTTCTATTGATGGATTTATGAGATGTCTATTGAAGGTCCTCATAAGTTTGTTCAGTACCCAGTCTTCATTGAATATCTGTATCTCTATACGAGCTTCTACTATGCTCCTAGTTTGCTAAGACTAACCATCTGGACCATCCATATATAGACATGCACTAATCTATATTAATGGATTTCACCGATAGACCCGTATTAATAAAATTAGATCATGAACTTAGTGTTTGAGAACATACTTAAATAATGACATTTTTTAGCATCATCTACAACTCTTTGCAGCTACGCCATTGCTAATATATTCTGAGGTTTTTGTCTTATTTCAGACAAAAACCTAACATCTTACATTTTGCTAACTCTTATAACTTGCTAATTCTTAACACTTATAACTTTTAGCACTGCTAACTCTTAGCACTGATCTAAATTTCTTTAGACTAGATTTGAACTCTTACGGATCATACAATGTCTGAAATGTTACATGCATCTTACTATTTAATAATTAATAATATTAATGATTTTATTAGAAATTATAATTTTACAAATATTATTATTAAATATTTATACATAATGGGATGATAAGTAAGCACAAATCCCAACAATTCTTACTCTTTAGATCTCGTTGACTCTTATAACCTGTTGACTTTTAGCAGTGTTAACTATTAGCATTTAGAACCCTAAGCTTTACTAACTCTTAGCATCGGTCTAAACTCTTTTAGACCGAATCTGAACCCTTTCAGATTATACAGTGTCTATAATCTGACAAACATTATTACCATTTAATAAAAAGTATTAGCAATTTAATAAAATATACATTCTATAAATATTATCAAATAAGTATTCATACCAATATGGATGACATGTAAACACATACCCTAACAAACTCTCACTTGCTCTAGTGCCATTCATAATGGTTTTTCATATACCTATAGACTCTACTTGTTTCTCAAACAATTGTGGAGTTAAAGCCTTAGTTAGTGGGTCTGCTACATTATTTATACAATCTACTCTACAAATTATAACATCTCCTCTAACCAAGATCTCTCTAATTATATGGTATTTTCTCTCCACATACTTAGATCTCTAGTATGCTCTTGGCCCTTTTACTTGTGCTTTGACTCTATTATTGTCCCAGAATAACGGGATAGGATCTATCAAACTTGAGACTATGTTGAGCTCGGCGATAAATTTTCGTATCCATACTGCTTCCTTCGCGGCCTCTGAGGTGGCGATGTATTTCGATTTTGTTGTAGAATTAGTTATGGATCCCTCCTTAGTGTTCTTCTAACTCATTGTGGCACTATTGAGAATAAACACATACCCAGATGTAGATATTCTATCATCCAGATTAGATTGGAAGTATGAGTCTGTGTATCTTCTAACCTGTAAGTCACTATCTCTATAAATGAGAAACTTGTCCTTTGTACCTTTAAGGTAATTCGAGACGTGTTTAACTGCTATCTAATGACTATCACCTGGATTAGATTGGTAATGGCTAGTAACACTTGCATACATTAAGCTTTCAACAATTAATGCATATGGTATATTAGTCATTTTAACTCTTTCATCTTTCATCTGATGAGACATTTTCCTCTAAAGATGGATACTATATCTGAAAGGTACACTAGCTCTCTTACAGTTAATGAAACTATACCTTTCTAAGACACTATCATTGTACATTGATTGAGAGAGTCCATCAACTTCCAAGCTTTATCTCTATAAAGCTTTATACCTAGTATTTAGGAAGCCTCTCTCAAATCCTTCATAAAGAAGTTCTTACTCAGATAGCTCTTCATTAATTGTAACATACCAATATAATTCCTAATGATAAGTATTTCATTTACATAGAGAACTAAGAAGACTATTATGCTCTCATTGACCTTTCTATAGACACAAGCTTTCTCTTCATTGTTTATGAAACCAAACCCTCTGATAACCTCATCAAAATAAAGATTTTATCTTTGAGAGGCTTGTTTAAGTTCATAAGTGGACTTCTTCAGTCTGTATACTAGACTAGCCATTTGGCTGGATGCAAAATCTTCAGCCTGTTCCATATATATCTCTTCCTCTAGATATTCATTCAAGAATGCCATCTTTACATCAATCTACCATATTTCAAAGTCATAATATGCAATAATAGCTAGTAAAATCCTAATTAACTTTAACATTGCTACTGATGCAAAGGTTTCCTTATAATCGATCTCAGATCACTAAGCATAACCTTTAGCAACCAGTCGGGATTTGAAAATTTTTATCTCCCCATCTTGCCCATGCTTTTTTTGTAAATTCATTTATAACTGAAAAGAACTATTCCTTCAGGAAGTTCAACTAAGTCCAAGACTTGATTGTGATATATTGAGTTAATTTCAGATTTTATGGTATCTTGCTATTTTCTTGAGTCGATATCCAACATTACCTCTCTATAGGTTAAAGGTGTTGGGATTTATGCTCATATGCCATCCTAAATTTTGTATAAATATTGTATTTTCATAATTTTGTAATAAATAAATATTTCATTAAATCGCTATTTATTTCTTATAAGGTAAGATACTTGTAATATTTCAAATATTGTCTTAATGTAAAGAAGTTCAGATCAGGTCTAAAGAGTTAGAACCTTGTCTGAAATAGGACAAAAAAATGGGAATATATTAACAATAACATAGTCGTAAAGAGTTGCAAGCGTTGCTAGAAAATGTCATTGTGTAAGTATGTTCTCGAATTATAAGTTTCTGATCTATATTCCACCGATGTAGGATCTGTCGAGTGAAACTATTTTATATAACTCAATGTATATCTATATCTGAATTTTTCAAATGATTAATCTTAGCAGATCATAGGCTTAGTAGAAGCTTGTATAGATATATAGGTATTCAGTGAGGACTGGATACCGAACAAGACTCAAAGAAGACATCTAATAGATATCTTATAAAATCGTCAATTGAAGGTCTTCTCTAGTGGAGCAGTGTTTGTGGTCATTTGACATGAGTACCATGGTAGGCTTGTAAGTGATCCACTATACTTGGGTTCTACACATGTCAGAGACCTTTCATGGTCTGACTGCTGCATGTCGCTAGGTATGATCCAATACTTATAGAGTCCGGTAAGTGTAGAAATGGGATCCATCAACTCATATGGGTGAGCCAAATATCTAGATGCTCTAAGGTTGTATTTTAGAAAGTCTTATAACCATAAGCATTATACCCAGGAAAAGAGTTTTTCGTGGTATAAATAATATTACAAAGGAGTTTATAGATATTGTTTATCGGAATACGAATCAAAGAAATAAGTTTATGGTTGAGCAATAAGGGACTTGACAGTATTGTTCTATGTCTCCACTCTTTCAAGATATATATGACGGAAGAATTGTACGAATATGGATTAACCTCAACTTGTATGGTTAAACTTGCCATTTTGTATTATCCATAATGTGTATGTGTGTGTGTGGGGGGGGCATCAGTTATGGACTTACGAAAATATTTCGTGAGACAAAATGGGTTTGAACCTAGGGAGTCTCACTATATTAAGTGTATTTGTTGAGCATGTGGGTAGCGCACCGAATCGAAGTTTTTAAAAAATATGAATTTATTTCAAGGTCTCTCGGGGAGTAGTTAAGATTTAAGTGTTAAACTTAAGATTGTGCCAAGTGAGACTTGACACTATTATCTACCTCGTGTATGCTTCAAATTGTGCCAATAATTTGTATATGTACTAAATTTTGTATTTGTGGATATAGTTATCATTTAAATGAAATAATTGTTGTTTTATTTAAATTAAATTATTCGACCATTTATTTATTTTAGGATCTCTCGAGGAGTAGCTAAGGTTTAAGTGTTAAATCTAAGATTGTGTTAAGTGAGATTTGACACTTTTATCTACCTAAAGTATGCCAATAAATTGTATGGGTACTAAATTTGGCATTAATGGATATAGCTATTATTTAAATAAAATAATAATTATTTTATTTAAATTAAACTATTCAGCCAAATATAAATAAAGTGGTGTTATTCTTTATTGGCCTAATTTTATATTAAATTTTAATATATTAGCCAATTTGAAGCTTTATCACATGGTGGGCCGAATGAATTTGTCACCATATGAAAATCAAATTTCGGCAGTATACAGTAAGCATGACATGTCTATTGTTATTCATCATGCTTTATCATGATGAAAGTATGAAATGGCTTTATTTATAAGCCTTGAAAAGGCATTTGGCCACTACTTCATCTTTATTTGGTCATTCCTTTGACAAATGATGAATTGGCATTAACTTTTGTATTTTTTGACCACACCATTGTTTATATGACTCATGTTTTTTTCCAAGCATGACAAAGCAAGATTTATGCTTTGTCATGGTTCCCTTTTTTTGGCCATAGCTTTGAACATCGTTGGATGGTTTTAAGGCAAAAGAGGCTATAAATAGCCTTGCTCGATTCATTTGTTAAAAAAAAAAGAACAAGCTAAGGGTAAAGAAAATAGGGAACAAAAAAAAGTAGAGAGAAAGAAATAAGAAACGAGAGTTGTTTCAAATATTTCAAAATAGAAAACTATGATTCTAGCTTGAGGAAGCCCACTACGTTCCTAATTAGAATTGTTTAAAGCATACTTTGAGGTGAGTCCCCTAATCTTATTAGTGTAATGAGATTATTTTAATGTGTATTAATTCTGCTATGTTGCATATGTGATATGTTATTATTAAATTATTTAATTATGCACATAAGTGCACACGTACACAACACTCAATAAAATGATCATTTTCTTCAAGCAAGAAAACTCAAAGAGCATCTTTAGGCATCTGACCATACCAGTAGGTGGCTTGGACATCATTTCTAACCTATGTATAGGGTGTGTCAAAGGTGTTCTACTCGATTGAGCCTGATATTCTATTATTGGTTCATTTTGGTTTTGATTGACTTCATTAAGTTCAACCTTTCTACAATTACCACGGTCCATGAGAAACGCTTTCTTTAGAAAAGTGGCATAACGAGAAATAAACACGTCTTGCTCTTTTGGATCATAGAATTGGTATCCTATGAAATTCTTGGGATACAAAATGAACCAATACTTATACCCTCTAGGTGCAAGTTTATCCTATTGCGCAACCCTTATATAAGCAGAATAGTCCTAAATCTTAAAGTACTTAAGACTTGGTTTCCTACCTTTTCACACTAATATGGAGTGGTTGGAATAACTATAGATGGAACTCTGTTCAATATGTGAGCAGTAGTTTCCAGAACATAACCCCACAGGTATTTTAAGAGATCGGTAAAACTCATCATCGATCAAACCATATCTTATAAAGTCCGATTCCTTTTCTCCAAAACACAATTATGTTGTGGAGTACCTAGAGGACTATATTGAGCAAGAATCCATTCTCCTTTAAATAATATGTGAATTCCTTACTCATGTACTCAACGCTTTAATTTGATTGACTGCACTTGATGTACATGTCAGTTTGTTTCTCTACTTTAAGTTGAAATTCTTTGAATTTTTCAAAAGTTTTTGACTTGTGTCTTATAAGAAATACGTACCCATGTTGGGACAAATCATCGATGACGAGTATAAAGTATTGAAAATCACTCATTGCAGTATGATTTATTGGACTGCATACATCACTATGTATGAGTTCCAATAAATTAGTCATTTTTCCTTGAATGTAGGATTCACAAATTGGATAAATTTTTATAGTCAGATCAAGTATCCGACCATCCTTTACTAGATAGGATAAGTATCTCACACCGATATGTCATAATCTCATATGCCATAATCTCATTTCATTTAAAAATTTTGAATTACTATTAGTACTAGCTTGTACATTCATTACATTTCCACTTGTATTCAATATATAATGTTCATTCACTAATAGACTTTCAGCTAATATTACATTATTCGCATCATATAAATATAGGGAACAATTCTGAATATACACATGGTACCCTTCACTATCAAGTACAGAAAAAGAAATAATCTATCTAATGATGTTAGGTACAAAATAACAATTATTTAATACAATAGTTCTATTACATAGAAGAAGTAAATAAAAAAATTCAACTGCCTCAACGTGCAGGAAATCTCCATTTTTGACTCGAAGCAATACTTCTCCTGGCTAAAGCAATCTAACTTCCCTCAGACCCTGCAACATATTGCAGATATGATAAGGAGATACGGTATCTAAAACCTAGCCTAATCTAGCATTTATGCCATAGAAATGTCAATGATAAAAGAATAAATTCCTGAGAGAGTCTTCTTCAAAGAGGCAAGGTATTTGGGGCAATTATGTTTTTAACGCCTATCCTCCCTACAAAAGAAACACTTTTCTTTTACCTTGTCTTTCTTTTCTTGAGGCTTGAATATCTGTCGCCTTTGAGGATCTATTCAAGGTGTTTGCTTCCTTTTCATTTTCTTCTTCCCTTTGGACTTCTTAGAAGTCTTCGGAGCAGAAGATGAAGCACTCTGAAGCAAAAGGGTCTAGCCCCTTTTTCTTATGTCTTCGTGTTGTCTTCAACATATTATAAAGATCAGCATAAGTAGGGGTCAATCTTTGCATAACTGTGTAATTGACCTAGACAACGACTGAAGAATCAAGGTATTCCCTAGGTTATTATTCAGAGAAATATCTATAGTCTTTAGTCTTTCGATGAAACTAATCATCTTGAGCATAGAGGGACTTACTAGACTGCCCTCGGAGAGCCTAGCCTGAAAAAGCGCTTTGGCGACCCTATAAATCTTGACATAGGGTTAGTCACCAAAGAGCTCATTCAGATGGAGTTAATGCTGCTAGAACTGTTCATATGGACATGTTCCCATTGCAAGTTAGTGGACATCGAGGCGAGGGTGTAAGATTTAATTTTTAAATCATCATCCAACCATTTTTAATACATCACCCTTTCTTCTGAGGTGGCAGTATCATAAACACCTTTGGGCATTTTTAATCAATAACGTGACCTAGATTCTCTGAATTTAGAATGATTCTTAAATTCATGAGCCAATCTGAATTACACCTTTGAGTTGGTGTGCATCTAGTATGCGCACCAAAAGGTTGGTGGATGTTATTATGTCTTCTTAAAATAAAACAAAATATGAGATGTCAGCAGATATAAAATATTACATCGCTTTTAAAAAAAGGTTTTAAATCATAGATATAACAATTATACGTTTTTTAATTTAAAACGCCCTCATACTACTTTATGTAATCTCTTTAATCTCTCGAACAGGATAACGACAGCTTAAACTCTTTTAAACTATACAGTGAGAAATAAACTCTATTGGCTTTTTACTTAGGTTGTATACTCTTAATTTTGTAAACCCAAAAAGTATACAACTCTTGTCAATTGCATCTCATGCAACTCTTAATTTTGATCCTAAATATACCTTATCTATATAGTGTAGTCATATAGGGTAAGTGTATTCTAGATTAACTTGTCAATTAACAAATAGATGTTATTGATACTACTCGTACACTGTACTGATCTAGGGTAATACTTTTGCATATATTTTCCTTACATTATGTTTAACCGGTATAAACCAAATCACTCACACTGTAGTGATCTTGGAAAAAGATAGATGTGATCGGTTTAACATCATATTGACAAGATGCACAATTTAAAACACTATTTTATAATGTAATAAAATTCAATTTGATTAAGAGAGATTTTTTATTCACTGGCTCCTATCTTATGGGAAGGCGATATCTTAATCAATCATTAATTTCTGTGCAAATACAACTAACCCCCACCAGTAGGTCTCCCATTGTGGTTACCAACACAGAAAAATAATACCAGTTTATAATATAGAGTAATAATCGTTATCACTGCATCTCATAAACCCTCACATACATATTTAATTTTTTTTAAACAATTTAAAAAAAATTATAATTGAATAGTATCAATGTCGCGGCGTTGGGCTCCTAGCGGTGTAGCGCTAAGGGTTATGCCCCTTTAGCGTTGAGGCCAAGAAACTCCAATGCTACAGTGTTCAACATTCAACGTTGCGATGTAGGGGCCTTCGTTGAACATGAATGCTGCGGCGTTCCAACAGCTTATTAGATCCAATCTTGCCTTTTAACACCTGAAATGCACCATTTGAGGCTCGGAATCAATCCAAACATATATTCAACACTCAACAATAGCGAAATCAATACAAGGTATGCTTTGATACCAATTGAAAGTACCAATTATACTACAATGTATACATGTGGTATATATGTTCATATAGCATCTATATGCATCAAATACATACATATACGCAACGGAAGTGTTAAAACATATTATGAATTTTTTTAAATTACATTTTTAATCAAATTAAAATCGAAATGAGACATTCACTTTTGAAGCCTTTGAACTATAAATTTCGAGAATCTACTCAAAGTGAAGCACGTTGGCATTTCTAGTGTTCAATGAGGTAGGTTTGATCAGCTACGCAATAGCTTAACCCAGCTTGGTTTAACCCTTTAAACCTATAGCTATTTGTCCTCTACATGATAAAAAAAAAACAAGTGCTTAATTGCTTTAATGGCTAGGTTTAATTAGAGAAGATGAAGAGCAACAATTCAACACTTGAATTTGACTCAAAGAAAACAATTTTTCTCTCACTAAATTCTCTCTATGGCCGGCCACCCTTGAGTAAAAATTAGCCCTAAATTTTGTTCCAATTGTATTATATATTAAATGCATCATTTAGATAACATTTAGACTTAATTTGCATTTGCTTTTAATTTAGATATTTTAATCTAACTAAAGTTAACAATTAACATTAGTTAGGTTAATTTTAACTCAACACTCAATTTAACAAATATCTAACTAACCTAACCCGAGTTAACTAACGTAACCTCAGTTTAGTTAACTTTAACTTAACCATTAAGTAAAGTTAGATATTTATCTTAACTAAACTATGGTTAACAATTAACTATAGTTTAGTTAACTAAATATCTTAATTTAACTTAACCCTTTGGTTAATAATTAACTAAAGTTAGGTTAACTATTAACCCTAGTTAAGTTAATAATTTATTTAACGATTAAATAAATTGTATTTTAATTATTTAACAATTAAATATTTAATTAAGTGAAACTTTCCTTAAGCCCTCATTAACCCAAAGTAGGTCCCACAAATCCTAACACTTAAGTTAATTTAACTAAGGAATCAATATCCTCCACGTGTCACCACTTAATTGGTCAACAATAATTATTATCCAATTAATTATACTTAACACTTAAGTATTAACATGCACGTATCTTGGGGGTTCCTGAAATAAATATTTTATTTTGTTGAATTTTATTGGATTGAACTATTCAATCCAGTATACTGCCCTAGTGCACAATGAGTACACTTCATATTGCAGGACTCATTGGGTCCACGTCTGATTCATCAAATGGAACTATTCCATGAGTCCATGATTAATGTCCTACGCACACATCATAGATATTACAAACCAGTGCATTAGACCATACAAGTTGAGGTCAGAATGCATACGTATAATCCTTTCATCACTTGAAACCCTGGATGAGCGGGGATATAGATCAGCACCGTCAAATTCTCATGTGCTCATCCATAATCTTATCTTCAGATTCGTATCTTGATGAACAATATAAACAAACACTTTTGTTATATTGTTCTTTGTTTATATTGTTCAATCCTGTAGGAAATTTCTTTCCCGCGTTTATTGTTTATGGCCATAAGACTTTCTGAGACACAATCTCAAAGCATCAGATATACAACCCACCTATGTGAGCTGACGGATCCTATATCTATGCACATTGAGCTCCATGAGCATCGGACCACACCCAGTGACATGTAGCAGTTAAACCATAAAAGGTATTTGACATTCGTGAAACCAAAGTATGGTAGATCACACATAAGTCCACCGTGGTACTCAGGTCAAAGGACCACATATACTACTTAACTCGAGAGGACCTATCATTGATGATTTCATAGGATATTTATTTGGGTCCTCGTGAGTCTGTCTGGTATTCAGTCCTAACTAAATACTCGTATGCCTATATGAGCTCTAAGCTCATGGTCAGCTAAAAATAACCATTTATACCTTAGAGATATAGATATAAACTGATATATATATAAAAGGGATTCACCAATAGATCTACATTGATAAAAATAGATCAGGAATACAACGTTTAAGAACACACTTGTACAATGACATTTTCTTGCTTCTATTACAACTCTTTGTAACCATGTCATTACTAGTGTACTATGAGGTCTTTATCCTATTATAGACAAGATTCTAACTAAGATCTCACTAACTCTTATAACATCCTATCTCTTAACAGTGCTAACTGTTAGCATTTATAACCCTCAGCTTTGCTAACTCTTGTTCTTCATGGATTGGTTTAATACTTTTGGTTTTGTGACGAGCTGCGCATTGTTATCTAAGATTAGACTATATAAACCTAGTATATAATTGGATTTCATTGATTTTTAGTTTATGAACTTAATACATATAATTTATTCATTCTATCTTGAGTTTAATGCTTTCATTATATCAGGCCAATATTTTGAATAATTGAAGAACCATGATGAACTTGACAGAGGGATTTATATGTTTAGCTTAGGATAGTTTGATGCATGATCATAGGGTAACAACTATAAGTTCTATGTAGGATAGACATATACCTAGATGACATGTATGGTATGATTTAGACATGGTCTTAATAAATTATATTCTAATTTGATTACTATAGACATATAGGTGATTGTTAGAATGTGTAATATAGTCACTCGACTATCGACAAAGGCTTGTGATAAGATTGTTGAAACTGGTACTTACGTGCCATTCCAAATTATATTAATATTAATTATTTAATATTTATACAATAAGTATTTCAAATAAAATTGTTAATATTAAATACATATGGTAAAGTGCTTGTAACATTTTAGACATTGTATAATCTGAATGAGTTCAGGTTTGGTTCAAAGAAGCTTGGACCAGTGCTAAGAGTTGGCATATTATAAGAGTCAGCCAGATCTAAAGAGTTAGATCATTGTCTGAAATGAGACAAAGACCTGAGGGTATACTAGTAATAACATAGTTGTAAAGGGTTGTAAATAGTGCTAAGAAATGTCATTGTGTAAATATATTCTCAAATGTTATAGACCTAATCTATTTCCACTGATGCGGGCCTATCAGTGAAAATCTTATTTAACATAGATCGGTGTAAGTCTATATCTGGATGGTCTAGATGGTTAGTCTTAACAAACATGAGCTTAGTGAAAGCTCATATAGATATGCAGGTATTCAGTAAGGACTAGATACTAAATAGACTCAATTAGGATCTTCAATAGATATCCCATAAAGCTGTCAATGGAGGATCCTTTCGAGTTGAGTAGTATTCGTGGTCTTTTAACTTGAGTACCACGGTGGGCTTGTGAGTAATTCATCATACTTAGGTTTCATACATGTTAGAGATATTTTATGGTTTGATCGCTGGGTATGGTCTAATGCATATGGAGTTCAGTGTGTGTGGATATGGAATCCGTCAATTCATATGGGTGAGTAGTAGTCCATATGCTCTAAGATTGTGTTCCTGAAATTTTTATAGTCATAAACAATACACCTGGAAAAAATGTTTCCTGTGTCAAAAATTATATCGCAAAAATATTTGTAGATATTGTTTATCGAAATACGAATCTGGAGATAAGTTTTAGGGTTGAGTATATGGAGACTTGACGGTGATGATCTATGTCTCTGCTCTTCTAGGATATAAATGATTAAGAGATTATACGAATATGTATTAACCTCAGCTTGTATGGTTCAACACGCTGTTTTGTTATTTTCATAATGTGTATGTGAGGCATCGTTTATGGACTTACGAAAGAGTTTCATTGGATGAAACGAGTGTGAACCTAGGGAATCTCACTAAATAAAGTGTACTCGTTGAGCACGTGGGTAGCGCACCGAATCGAATTATTCAATTCAGAAAGTTTTCAAAAAATATTTATTTATTTTAGGGTCTCTCGGTGAATAGCTAAAGTTTAAGTGTTGAACATAAGATTGTACCAAGTGAGACTTGACACTTTTATCTACCTAGTGTATCCTTTAAATTGTGGCAATAATTTGTATGGGTACTAAATTTGACATTAGTGGATGTAGCTATCATTTAAATGAAATAATAATTATTTTATTTAAATTAATTCATTTGGCCATTTATTTATTTTAAGGTCTCTCGGGAGTAGTTAAGGTTTAAGTGTTAAACTTATGATTGTACCAAGTAAGACTTGACACTTTTATCTACCTAGTATGACTCAAATTGTGCCAATAATATGTATAGGTACTAAATTAAAAATTAATAGATAAATAAATGAAATAATTGTTGTTTCATTAAATTGTTATTCGACTATTATACTTAGTCAAATGAATTGTTCATTTGATGAATTAAATAAATTGGCTAAAAGGGTTATTAATGATATTTTGTTTTTAAAGGCTTTGAAAGCCAAAAATCAATTTTCAAAAAAAAAATGAAGACAAATACAATTTCGCTAAATTGAAATTAAAACTAAGAGGCGGCTTTTTTACACTTTGAATTGACTTGTGCTGGCTATTATGATAAGCATGATTTGTCATGCCAATAGTTTAGCATAAAGTGGCAGCATTTAAAAGGCGTTATGCTACAATTTTGCCAGCACCTTTTTAAAGTGATTCATCAATTTTACTAAGCATAATAATGATAAAATTGATCCTTATTATGCTTATAAATGGCCAATAATTGTTGGCTTTTTATTGGCCAAGAATGAGGTGGGTTTGGCTATAAATTACCAACCCTGTTTCATTTCATAAGTGTGCTTTTTGAGAAGGCGAGTTAAAAGCAAAATTAAATGTTAGCATTACTACTTTAGAAATGTCTGAGAGATAATATTGAAGCAAAAGTTGCTTCAATAAAAAAAATATATATTCCATCGAGAATAGAAAGCTACCGTTCTAACTTGTAGGATCCCACCAAGTCCTAAATTAGAATTGCACAAAGCATGTTTGAAGGGTGAGTTCTCTAATATCTCATTAGCGTAATGAGATTTTTTATTTTTTGCTGCACTTATTTATGCATGTGATGTGTAAAGTAAATATTAAAAAGTACACACTCACCCTACGCATAACGTATTTTCAGAAATTAGCGTTTAAGCTAACAATTGGTATTAAGGGCTTAACTAATAAGTTAATGAGTTCAATAAAATATTAGGGAATGAGTCTATATCCTAGATTATTATTAATTTATGAGTTTAACCCTTTGTTTATTTTTTTATCTAGGTTAAGTTTTAGGTTAACTAGTTAAATTCTAGATTATAATTTTCTAGATAAAAGTAAAGTAGGTATAATTTTTGTAATTGGTTCATAGAAATAGATTGAATAGTCCATGTAGGAACGATATTTGGACTTAAAAATCCTACATTACTTGATACGATAGCGTGTGCTTGCGCTAGGCTAGTATTTCATAAATCAAGTTTTTAGTGTCATTGCCTTTCTTTCTATTCTTAAATTAATACTAATGCCAAACTACTTACTTTAATTCAGATTTTATTTTTATATTATTTTTGTTTTAGTTTATTTTTCCCCTTTTACTTCGATTTTCTTTTTCTTTTACTTTGACAGTTCATGCGATGGGCAAAAAGTGCTGACTTGACTTCTTTTGATCATAAGATTGAAAGAACATTGCATAGACTTTGACATAAACATTGCTAAAAATCTTTAAACATGGAGTAGAACAATAATCATATTAATAATCCTGTAATTGAGCCCATGATACTGCAAAGATCTTTAAAGGATTATGTTATTCCTATTGAACATGGTATTCAGTCAAGTATTCGGTGACTAACCATCAATACAAATAACTTTAAGATCAAGCTTAGCACTATTCAAATGCTAAAAGAGTTTGTACGATTCAATGGAGCTCCCAATAATGATCTTAATATGCATATTGTGAATTTACTTGAGATCTGCGATATATTTAAATACAATGGAGTCTCCGACAATGCCATCAGATTGAGACTATTTCTTTTCTCCTTAAGGGACAGAGCCAAAAGTTGGTTAATATCATTGCCGTCAGGATCTATATAAACGTGGGATGATTTAGCGCAAAAATTCTTAGCCAAGTTTTTTCCACTAGTAAAGACAGTAAAGATGAGGAATGACATCACCTCATTCAGTCAGATTGATGGAGAGTCATTGTATGAGGCATGGGAATACTTCAAGGACATATTGAGAAAATGTCCTCACCATGGAGTCCCTAAATGGCTATGAGTCTAACATTCTATAATGGATTAGTAGGCCATTTAAGGACAATTGTAGATACCGCTGCTGGAGGAGCTATAATGAATAAGTCCATAGATAAAGCTTATAATCTACTAGAAGAAATGATGTCAAATAGTTATCAATAGCCAGCAGAAATGGCTACACTAAGGAGAGTCGTTGGTGTATATAAGATTGACACATTTAATGCATTGACAGTATAAATCAATATGTTATCTAAGAATATTGATGCATTGAATGTCATCAAACCCCAGCAAGTGACATGTGACTTTGTGGTGATAATTATATGAATAGGCGATGCACGGAGTCAGCAAATTATGTGACCAATTTCAAAAGACAGCAACCTAACCTACAATCTAACTTTTATAGTCTGGGGTTGAGAAATCATCTAAACTTCTTTTGGCGTAAAAACCAAAATGAGTCATCTAGACTAATGAATCCCCCATGAGTTCAGCCACTGCAAGAAAAGAAGCCAGTATTGGAAGACATGCTCATGCACAACATAAAGTCTAATAGCACTATCCTATAGAACCATTTGGTAACCTTGAAGAACTTAGAGGTTCAAATAGGATAACTTGCTGCATCTCTCAATAAGCAACCTTAAGGCACTTTACCAAGCAATATCGAGAAAAATCCACAAGGGAATGTAGAGCAATGCCAAACCATCAACTTGTAAAGTGGTAAGATTTTACATGAAAGCACATTACCAACACTACTTCCAAAGATGAAGGAAAATGAGAAGGTTGAACAATAAGAAAATGTAGAGCCATATAAACCGTCTATTTCTTTTTCTCAAAGGTTATAAAGGTGTATTATAAGTGCTAAAACAAAAAATTAGTAGCATATCAGTCCAGAACCAAGTGCAGAAACTCATAATAGTGCAAAAAAGTCAATAAAGAATAGAGCAAAAAAGTTAGTAAAGAATAAGGCAAAAACTAGTATTGAAGTCAGTAGAAAGTACAAACTAGTATTCTAAGGTACCAAAAAGTGCAAACTCAGCAGAAAGTACCAGTTATAATATGCATAATCAATAATTCACACCACACCTCTTCTACGATTTTCATAGAGATTATAAAATAAGAGATTAGATAAGCAATTCTCTAAATTTCTCAATGTTTTTAAGAAATTGCATATTAATCTCTCTTTTGCAGATGCACTTGAACAAATGCCTAACTATGTCAAATTCATGAAGAGTATCTTTTTAAAGAAGATAAGATCAGAGGATTATGAGACCGTGGCATTGACAGAGGAGTGTAGCACTTTTCTTTAGAAAAAGCTACCTCATAAGCTCAAAGATCCAGGGAAATTTATCATACTATGCTCAATTGGCAATCATGACTTTGGTAAAGCTCTATGCGATCTAGGAGCTAGTATTAATCTCATGCCCTTCTCCGTTTACAAAAAGTTAAGTTTGAGAGAAGTGAAACTGATCAATATTACACTTCAACTTGCTGATTGCTCTCTTGTCTACCTGAAAGGAATCATAGAAGATGTACTAGTAAATGTGGACAAATTCATCTTCCCTCATTCTGATTTTATCATCCTATACATGGAAGAATACTAGAAAATCCACGTCATCCTTAGAAGACCTTTCCTAGCCATGCGACATACGGTTATTGATGTGCAAAAATAAGAGATGATCATGAGGGTACAAGATAACTCAGCAACATTCAAAGTCTTCAAGGAGATTAAGTTGCCATTTGAGAATGAAGATTGTTATAGCATTGATATGGTGCACCTAAAAGGCAAAGAGCTCAAAGACATGGAGATGTTAAATTGTTACATCAAGAAAAAGGCGTTAAGGCATAGATAGAGAAAGAAGAAGCAGCAGTAGGATGAGAAGATCAAAGAGAATGGCACAAAAGAGACACTTCACCGGTATAAAATTTAAGTCTTTCTAGAGAAGCATAAGGAGAATGAGGCGAAAGCTACTGCCCTTAGCTTAACAAAAAGATGTGAAAGCCAAAAAAGAGGAAAGCCTAGAAGATCACATACAAGGATGCTTCCACCATTAACTTTGATCCTCCATAAAAGTAGAAAGATCCTCGTCAACCCGATGGCGTTAAATCAAGTGCTCATTAGGAGGCAACCTAAGTAATATTTATTTTTATTTACTTTCAATTTTAGTTATGTTAGTTTTTTTTTACAAGAATAAAATATTAAGAGAAGCATTCAAAGAAGTAGCATGAGCAAATGCAAGCATTGAGAGCAAAGGAACCTTGCAGTCACATCAATAAAACACAACTCTACATTGCTTTAACTATAGTTACCAGGAGAGTGTTTCTTACTTCTAAGATTATTGTTCAACATTGAAGACAATGTCTAATTTAAGTTTGGGGTGATAAATACTTTATGCTTAAGTAGTACACCACAGTTTTAAGGGCACACCAAAAGTCTAAACATGTAAAGAGGAAATACCATATAATTAGAGAAATCTTGACTAGAGGAGATGTAATAGTTTCTATAGTAGATTCTAAAGATAATGTAGCAGACCAGCTCACTAAGGCCTTAACTCTTAGAGTGTTTGAGAAATATGAGGACACGATGGGTATTAGATATCATCGTGAATGACAATAGAGCAAGTGAGAGTTACTGAAAATGATGCTTACGTGCAATTCAAATTATTGTATGAATGTTTATTTATTTAATAATTATACAATAAACATTTCTTTTATTCGTCAATTATTATTATTTATATGATAAGAAGTTTGTAACTTTTCAGACATTATAGATCTAAAAGAGTTCAGGTCAATGCTAAGAGTTAGCAATTCTAAAGAGTTAGAACCTTGTCTAAAATAAGGACAGAGACCCGAGAATATTATAGTAATGACGTAGTTGCAAAGAGTTTTCAAATGGTGCTAAGAAATATCATTGTGCAATATGTTCTTGAAAATATCATTTTTGATCCATGGTTACTGACACGGGTTGATCGGTATTCCTTTCAAATCAGTGTACGTCTATATTTAGATTGTCAAAATGGTTAGTCTTATCAAACAATGGGCTTCGTAAAAGTCTGTATGGGCATGCAAGTATTCAGTAAGGACTTGATATTGAATAGACTCATAAGGACCTCAAATAGATATCCTATGAAGCCGTTAATAGAGGGTTTTTCGAGTTGAGTAGTATTTGTAATCTTTTGACCTGAGCGCCACAGTGGGCTTATGAGTGATCCACTATACTTTGGTTCTACGCATGTCAAAGACCTTTCATGGTCTAACAGCTGGGTGTCACTAAGTATAGTCTGATGCTTATGGAATTCGATATACGTAAATATAGGATATGTCAGCTCAAATGAGTGAGTTGTATATCCATATGCTCTGAGAACGTATTTCAGAAAGTCTTATGGCCATAACCGTTAACCCCAAAAAAAGAGTTTTCCGTTAGGGTTAAACAATAGTGCAAAGGCATTTGTGGATATTGTTTATGAAAATACATATTTGGAGATAAGTTCATGGATGAGCATATAGAGATTTGACGATCATAATCTATATCTCTGCTCTTTTAGGATATAGATGACGGAGGGATTATACGAATATAGTTGACCTCAACTTATATGGTTCAATGCATCATTTTGTAATATCCGTAATGTATGTGTGGGACATTGTTTATAAACTTGCGAAAAAATTTCGTAAGACAAACATAGGTGAATTTAGAGGGTCTCACAATATGAAGTGTACTCGTTAAGCACTGGGGTAGCGGTACAGATCGTATAGATCAATCCAAAAAGGTTTTAGAAAGTAGGATACGTTTTAAGACCTATTTGGAAAGTAGGAACCATAGTTTGCAAATAGGTCCCTATTGAGTGAAAAAGTATAAATGCACATACGAAATCCATGCATGGCCATTTGTATGACAAATAGCAGTATGCATGGACATGCATGTGGCAAATTTCATCCATACAAAGTGTTTGCATAGATAACATAAGTGACATTTATCACTCATTTAGGGCTTTACATGGCCAAACATGAATACATGTGTCCACAAAATATCTTAGGTCATTAAAAAAAAATGAAAACAATTTCATTTGAATTGAATTCATTTTGAGAATAGAAATTTCATGCAAAAGAGAAAAGAGAAAATATAAACTTTGAAAAAGTTGCATTTAGGTCCCAAACACCATTTTAAAGCATTTTATGCTTCAACTAGTTCAATGTTGAATTTGTATTGATTCCTGCACGAAATATACACTAAAGGCTACCATTCTAGCTACTATAATCCCATCAAATGTTGGATTCTAGAATTGTTCAAGAGAGGACTTCATGTGAGCTCAACAAGTTTCAAAGTTCAACAATCTTCACCAAATCATCTACAAAGGTATATATTCGATTTTTGTACTTTTTTTATTCAGTTAAAGTGTGTATATATTGATTATATTGTTTTATTCTGCTGTGTAATGTATGTTGGACATGCATTTAAAAATTTTCAACATGTGCACAATTATATGCATGCACCCTAAATCACATTAACAGGACCAACACTCTAGAACTCGCTTGAATACTACTTGAGGAAAAATCATAGGAAACACACAAATAGAGAAATAACATTAGGCTATCTTTAGACCGATTGAGCCTGTTCAAGCTTATCTTATATATATCTATATATATATATATATTTATCCCTAGTTACCATATTTTAGCGTAAATACCCAATTTTTTTTTTCTGTTTAACTATATTACAAGCTTAAAGACTTTTAGTTTATTTATACTAAAATCTACCGGTTACACCATAAATCTTGAGTTTACTTAGAAATATTCTTAAAAAGAAAATGTTGTATGTGTGAAAAAGGATACTGCAATAAAAAGCAATAAGTCTTGAAAGTATTTATCAGTCTAATTTTAGGGTACATATATATATATATATATATATATATATATATATATAAGAAGAAACACAAAGAGCTTTTAATGCATAAATACCCCTAACTTAAGAAGAAAAAAAATTCTTTGTACAAGAATTATTAAAAGAAAGATGGGGATATCATAAGTTTGAGGGAGTAGATAAATCAAGAAGAAATGACTAAAAGGTCTCTAAGTAAAATTAAGTGTTCATGATGTGAGTTGCGCTTCATATTTATATATCTTTATATCTTACATTGACTCTAACCTTATGTTACAAGCTAAGTAAAATTTTAAAATAGATCCCTAACATGTGTATTTCTACATTAGTGGAGAGTAGTATGAACAGTAAGCTTATAGTAGTATATTAAAAATTGAAATATGCCGAGACATCATTGTATGTGCTATCTTAAGTATATAGTAAATTGAGTTTCATTTGACTAATTATTTTCTTATTGCACACACGAACAAGTGGTTATTTATAAGGGAAAATAAAGTACTTGATAAATGATATGATAAGTTATTGAAAGTTATCTATTGCATTCTAAAATGACTTGTGTCATTTAATAACCTTTGAGATAATAAGGATGATCATCTAATCAACCAAGGCTTATTTAGTTTGTTTTTATTTAGAGTTAATAATGAGTTGTGATTGTTTGTCTTTATTTTTCTCGAGGACGAGAAAAGTCTTAAGTTTAGAGGTATTTGATAGGGACATACATGCATTAGTATATTTAGTCCCCAACTTTGGTATTTTTCTCTAATTCATGAATATTTAGCTATTTAAATTTTTTTAATCATAAATATGTGTGTGATAGAAAATGTGATGAATAAGAACAAATAGGAGGCAAAACAGACGCGAAACGAAGAAGATGCGCTGATTTTACGAGACTCGACTAATATAAGTTTGGGCGCCGTGGTACCAGGGCTGAACACCATAGTGTCCAAGATAGAATGTTGTTAGGTACAATCACAACTCGACTAATAATGAGTTGTGATTGTTTGTCTTGGTTTTGCTCGAGGACGAGTAAAGTCTTAAGTTTAAGGGTATTTGATAGGGATGTACATGCATTAGTATATTTAGTCCCCAACTTTGGTATTTTGCTATAATTCATGAATATTTGGTTATTTAATTTTTTAATCATAAATAGGTGTGCGATAGAAAATGTGATGAATAAGAATAAACAGGAGGCAAAATAGACGAGAAACAAAGAAGATACACTGATTTTACGAGACTCGACTAATACAAGTTTGGGCGTCGTGGTGCTCAGGACTGAACGCTGTAGTGTCCAAGATAGAATGTTGTTAGGGTTGGTGCTTACGTGCTATTCCTGAATGTACATATACTTATTATTTATACAAGTGTACATTCTCATTAAATCGCTAATGACTATTTAAATGGTATTATGCAATATAACATTAAAATGGAGTTCAGATCATACAATGTCTGTAATGTTAGATGCATAATACCATTTAAATAGGCATTAGAGATAAGGGCCCACAGTTAGCCATGCTGAGAGATATAATGCTAAATGTAAACACAGCTAATTGCTAGCTGGTTATAATACTTAGCGAAAATCCAAGAGTTAGAGTCTTGTCTGTAATGGGACATAGACCCGAAAATATACTAGTAACTACATAGTTACAAAAGTTGTAATCAGGTGCCAGGAAATGTCAATTGCGCAAGTATATTCTAGAATATTATCCTTGATCTATTTCTACCGATGTGAGTCTATCGGTGGATACCTTTACATAGATCAATATATGTCATACCTATAGGGTATAGATGGTTGTTCCTAGCCTACCATGAGCTTGGAGCTCGTATTGACATATGGGTATCCAGTTAGGACTGGATATGAGACAAACTCACGAGGGCCTCCGATAGACACCCTATGTAAGTCGTCAATGGAGGGTCCTCTCGAGTTGAGTAGTACACGTGGTCTTTTGACCTGAGTGCTACAATGGGCTTGTAAGTGATCCACCATACTTTGGTTCCACACATGTTACAGACCTTTCATAGTGTGACCGCTGGGTATGTTTTGATGCTTATGGAGTCTAATGTGTACAAATAATAGATTCGCCAGCTTGCATAGGGAGTTAGATATCCAGATGCTTCAAGACTGTATCTCAAAAAGTCTTTTGGCCACAAGCATTAATTTCGAGAAAGAGTTTTCGCCAGGGTGTAACAATATGGCAACAGAGTTTACACATATTGTTCAGTGAGATACAACTATGGGATATGATATGGATAAACACATGGGGATTTAACGGTGATAATCTATATCTCCACACATCCAGGATATCATGATGGAAGGACTATACGTATGCGTTATGACCTCAGCTTGGATGGTCGATGCGCTGATTTGTATTTCCATGACGTGTGTATAGGGCAATGTTCACGGACTCATGAAATAGTTTCATTTGACAAATCAGGAGTGGACCTAGGGAGTATTGCAATATGGAGTATACTTGTTGAGCACTGGGGCATCATACCAGATTAAATTGTTTAATGCAGAAATATCCAACACTACCATAGGAATATGTGCGTGTTGTATTTAAGTATTAAATACAATAATTAGTTAATAATTGTTATTTACTAATTGTATAATAACACGTGGCGCATTATGGATCATCGGTTGAGTTACCCAAGTGTGGGTATGGTAAGACTCACTAGGGGGGTAGACTTGATAACTATTCATGAGGGAAAAAATGATCATTTCACATAATGATTATTTAATTGTTAAATAATCATAAACATCTTATTTTTATATATTATAATATATTATTATATTATATAATATTATTCTGTTATATATTGGTGTTTAGTTGTCATCAATTTATTTTTATAATATTATTATTTTATATAATAATATTATTTATTCAAACTTGGTGGCCATGTTTAATATTTTATTATTATAATATTATTATTTTATATATTTGTGAGATATATATGTGTGATGATTGAAGGAAGAAAAAGAGATTTTTGCTTCATTTTTTCCATTTTTTCGGTTGTATTCTTTGAAGCCAAAAGGAAATATATTGGTTTCAAATGCAAAATAGGTAAAGAAGAGAATATTTGATCTCTTCTGAATTGATTTCAAGTGTTGAAATTAGTTTATAAATTATCTTCACTATTAACTACCAGTTACAACAATCAAGAATTTATTTTATTGATCAAAGAGTTGATCAAGGAAAAAATAAATTCAAAAGGGTTTAAGAGTTAAGTCCAGTGCTGGATTTGAAGTTGCTATTCTACCTTACCAAGCTCACTGAGTTGGTGACTAGAACTGCCAACGGGTTGGCCTCCAGGCGGACTCCCATGATACATGTGTAAAACGTTACATGTTTTGATAATTTCTCAACCTTTGAAATATATTAATATGATTAATACATTATTTATTATGTTTATTGTATTATTTTAATTATTTCGCTACTTTAAATATGTATGAGATACGTATTTTATACAATGAATACTATTGCACATGTATATACCCATGTATATTTGATCCCCAACAAATGTAGGGCGTCATGGCACCCAATGATGCTCACACCAAGGTCATGTTTTCAGACACGAACGCTGTGATGTTCAGCCCTCAATGCCGTGGCATTCGTACGACATATGAAGTGCTCTTTTTTACTCTTATTTTGATTTGGATTCAAAGACCCTCAACCCTAGGGTTTCTCATAGCTATAAAAGTACTCTTTTAAGAGCCAAAACACAAACTTTTTAGAGGAAAAAATGTAGAGAAATAATTCTCACACAAAATTGAGAGATCAAAGCCAAGAAATCAAAATTCAAGTTCAAGATTGAAGATTCAAGTTAAGAAAGAAAGAGAAGCACATCAAGACATCTTCTTGAATAGTTTTTCTTATCTTTCTTTATTATTATGTTCTTATTCTTGTTGTTCTGCATGGATTGATTTGATACTCTTGATTTTGTGATGAGCTAAACATTATTTATCTAGGGTTAGACTATATAAATCTAATATGTAATTGAATTTCATTGATTTTTAGTTTATGAACTTAATACATATAATTGATTCATTCTATCTTGAGTTTAATACTTTCATTATATCTGACCAATATTTTGAATAATTAAGGAATCATGATGAACTTAACAAAGGGATTTATATCTTTAGCATAAAATAATTTGATGCATGATCATAAGGTAACAACTATGAGTTCTATGTAGGATAGACATATACTTAGATAGCATATATGGTATGATTTGACATGGTTTTAATGAATTACATTCTAATTTGATTACCATAGACATATAAGTGATTGTTAGAATGTGTAATATAGTCACTCAATCATCGATAAAGGCTTGTGATGAGATTAGTGTCTAAGTCAACAATTGGTATTAAAGGATTAACTAAGAAGTTAATGAGTTCAATGAAATATTAAGGGATGAGTCTATACCCTAAATTATTATCAATTTGTGAGTAACCCTTTGTTTATTTGTTATCTAGGTTAAGTTTTAGGTTAATTAGTTAAATTTCAAATTATAGTTTTCTGGACAAAAGTAAAGTATGTATAATTTTAGTAATTGGTTGATAGAAATAGATTGAATAGTCTATGTGCGAATGATATCTGGACTTAAAATCTTATATTACTTGATACGATAGCATGTGCTTACACTAGGCTAGTATAGCATTAATCATCTGACGGATGGCTAACTAGAAGTATTGACTTACTATAAGCACAATTAAACACTTAGATGTGTAATAAGCTAAACTAAGACCCTCGTATTGTAATCTCATATGTTTGTATATTACAACAACATGGGGACAAGGTAGTTATTATAAGTCAAAATTTTGACAATTACATGTCTTCGTGGCGAGGTCCACTAATGATGGCATGACTAACAAATGGAATGCAAATTCTATTCAAGTTCCAATTGGTCTGGTTACAAGAGCTTAAGCTAAAAGGTTCAAGAAAACTCTCAATGGACTGATTCAAAACATTTAGGCTATGGTGTATTCGTAGAGGCTTAAGGAAGATGTTCCATGTGTTCCATAAGGTTGGATTTTCATGATTTAAGCTTTGAAATAATTTAGAAGAAATCTTCAGATCACAAAATAAGTGGATTTAGTAGAGTTTTCTAAATTGGTGATTACCCAATTTTGACTTATCAAGTTTAGGAATGATAAGGAACGGCAACACAACAGCCCGTGTGAGCAACCTAAGTGGGTAGAAGCTTCTAAGAGCCTGCAATAACATTTATGATAGTAGTTGCAATACTTGACAGTGTGTTTGAAATGAAGCCTTAGTTATAGGTGGTAGTTGGTAGTTAGTAGTTAGTAGTTTTAAGTTGTCATTAAATGTTGTAATAAATGCTGGCATCTTAAGTGTTCACTATAAATACATGAGGGATGAAAGGAAAGCATTCAGTTTTTTATTAAGAAATTCTTTTTGGTTCTTTTAGAACTTTTTGAACTTATTAGAATAATTTCTGTGGTATTTTCTTTTGGCTTATCAATCAATCCTTCAATAATTAATTGTGGCATCTTCATTATACCAAGGTTCTTACTTTAATATAAGCAACGGGTCACAGTTTGCATACGAATCTATTTCTAGATGGTCTTGGAATCTTTCTTGATCCATAACTTTATCAGTTTTTAAAATGGATTGCATCATCTACTATTTTATTTCTACTTTCATCCTTCATTAGAAATTGCGAATTCTTCATTAAGTGAACTATCATTTAACTAGCTTTATCATTGTGCTTCATCACTTTGTGATTTGCCTGAGTCATAAAAAAGGATGTCAACCTTTTATTGCTTATTGTCTATGATAAAACTATTGCTAAATTATCTCTCGTATCTATTCAACCAAAGTGATTACAAGTAGAGATCTTGCATCTTTTGTGTTCGCATTAATACTCTATGTGATATTAATGGTCATAATATTGTATCTTCTGAATGCACTTATTGATCGAGCCAATTTCATCGTACCAATACCACCTTTAAATTCTTGGTTGCATTAAGTCTTATATCCGGCGTCTTGCTAATTTTGTGTTGAAAGTAAAAAAGACAATATGTCTTTGTAGCAACAAATAAGCAGCAAAGAATCTTTAATTTTTTTTTTCGTTGGTATCTTGTATTTTCTCACTAACTTCCTCTTCAAGTGAAAGATGCAAAACCCATAACAAGTATTAGGAACACACTCCGAATAGTCCTCTAAATGCTAGTGTGTCGATAAAATACAAAAACTAGATCCTAAAAGTCATCAATTACTCCCATAGTTTAACCATAAATTATGCTTCAAAAGCATCATTTTTAGAGTTAGCAATCTACATGCTAATAAAATTTGTTATTGCTTGTATTTTTACATAAAGCTACGAACATTGTACCAAGATAATCACCTTTTAAAAATGTTCCATCAATTACAATCGCAGGTTAGATGGATGATTGAAAACCTCTGATACGCGGTCCTAACGCTATAAAGAAATACTTAAAGTGATTGTTGGCATTAATTCTTAAGTGAGTAATTGTACTTGGGTTCTATTGTTCTATTATATAGCAGTATGTAAGAAGTAATTTAAATGAATCAATTGGATTACCTTGTACAACCTGCATGCATGCTTTTTAGCTTGCCAGTAGTAGAATATGTTAACTCGACACTAAATTTTTTACATTTGTCTGCTTGAATTTTCTTTAGTCTATATATTCAGTTGACAGAGCAAACTTTTTTTTTTTATTTTACCAATAATATAACTCTTGACTTGCTGGTGACCATCATGCAATTGGTTCAAAACATATGTGTGCTTTACATTTACTCTCTTCATAATGAAGAACTTTTGTACTTTCCTTGACACTATATGTAGTCTCTATTTGCATATCTTAATATCACATTTTGCCTCAAAACGATCTTTGGTAGATCTATGAATGTTAAAGCTCTAATTATCTTTAAGTATTAGTATGCTTATAGCCTTATGAATTTTATCTTTGCTATCATACAATTTTCTTACAAATATATCTCCAATTTTAGTACACGATACCTTATTTAATATGTTCAAGTTCGATGATAGTATTGGAGGAATAAATTGAAATTTTTTTCTACTTGAATCATATCTTCTTTTACATGTAAATTATACACAATTATGCATTTCACGAAGAGAACGATTCAAAACATAACATGGTATGCCTCTCTATATGTCATTTAGTCCATTAGCTTCAGTTCTATAATCAACATTACCATTATCATCTCCATCATTATCTTTATTATTACCATAATTATTATCGTAGTGCATGTAAATTGGGTTTTCATTAAACATTGAAAGATAATAATGATAATCATTTATAGTGTTTGTCAGAAACATAATTATTGGTATTGTTTGAGCTGTGTTACTTATTTGGTTGCTACTGGTTGTGAACATGAAGTGATTACGACAACCTTGTTCGTTCTTGATAGACACCTCCACATTATTTTTACATACAGAAGCTCGAACATCAACTATTACACATAAAGGTATCTATTTTTTTTGGTGACTTAATTAAAATTGCACATCCTCATTATTTTCAATTGCAATTGGTCTCAACTTTACTCTATTTGCATAAAAAAAAATTCTTATAAACTTTATATTGTACCTGATCAACTCCTAACTTTTAACAAAAATTTTTCAATAATCCTTTATATTTTATACTCTTCGAAACTGAAATACCAATATTTTTAAATTCAATATCTATCTCATTACTATTATTGAACTTTTCCACCATTCATTGAAGTATATATTAGTTGAAAAATGCTTTATGATACTTATAACAAAAGAAATTTGTAAAAAATTTAAGCGCCTTTAAATTCAAAAAATTTACTAAGTATTTAATGTTAATTTGTCATCAACTTAATCAAATTCTTGAAAAAAGTGTGTTTTTTTTTGGGGCTTTGAGTTTTTTTTAGGGTAATTTTATTTTAATTTAGTCAAGATATAATTGACGGATAAAAATGTCTTAAAGTTTGTCTTTTAGCTATAAAGCTTAAAATTTGTTTGAGGGGTTAAAATTACCATCTATAAGAATGGAGGCCATTTTCAAAACAGTTCTTTTATTCAGTGACAAAATACCTTTTTTTATATATTTTTTTAGGATATTTCAGTAATTTAGACTTGTGCGCTTGTAGTGTAATTTTGAGGTTATCTTCATATCTTGGCATGTGTTTTGTAATTCGCGCGAGGCTTAAACCCAAAACCTCATACTTTTTCCTTTTCAGCGTCCTCATCTTCATGTTGTCGATGGCCGACAAGGAACTAGAAATCCTCCGTGGGTACGAGCTCCGTCTCCTCCGCTGCACCGTCTCTCCTTCTCCTCCTCAATCTCAACCGTTGAACGATGATCAAAGCCCATGTTCATGCTCTCTTCCTCTCCAATCTTGTATCGACAATCTCATCAATGCCATCGAGTCCGGTAACTATCTCCGGGCCCTCTCCTCCGACTCGGCTCGAAGACTCCTGCTTGACACGCTTGAGTTCGAGGAAGTCGCCGACACAGCCCAGTGTGCCGACCGGGTTTATTCTGAGTTGATCAGCCGTGTTGAATCCTTCATTGTGAACGATTCTGATAACGACGTCGACAAGGCTTGTAGAGTCATCCTGGTTATGTGTCTGGCAATTGCTGCCCTTTTTTGGTTCACTCAATTTAACATGACTGGGTGAGTTTTTCTTTTATTTATTTGATTGATAAGATAACTAATAATAGTTGCAATAATTTCATGATTAATATCTGAATATCAATTAAATAGGCCTTTGGTGGAGGATTTGCCAAAGTGTCATTTTCCATTAAGAGTTTCAGCGACTGAATTGGTAGAATGGGAGAATTGGGCACGTAATCAGCTCATGTCCGTTGGCTCTGATTTGCTTGGAAAGTTTTCTTATCTTCAGGTATTCCTTTCTTGCCCAATAATATTTATTCATCTTTTAAATTCAGTTTTAATATGATTTCTTGGATAGTAGAAACTAGGGACTTCTTAATCTTAGTGGCTGTTTATTATTTTCTCATTACATACTCTTTATATATCTTTTTGTAGCACATAGTTTTTGCTAAAATGTTGCTCACGAAGATCAAAGATTTGCTATTTGAAGCAAGTGTGTCATCCCTGCTAGTGATTAGAAGCATTTCCTGGTGGCTCACAAGAACCTTACTTATTCATCAGAGGATTTTGGATGAGCGGTCTTCTTCATTGTTTGATCAAGTGAAAGTTTATATGGCTGAAACTTTACAACATTTTGGCACTTTAGAGAATCTAAAAACATATTGGGGTAACCAGTTGCATGATATTGAACCTTCAGATATTATTTCGATGGTTCATTTGGAAGCAGGACTCTTAGAATATATTTATGCAAGGATTGATCCTTGCAGGTGAGTTATTATGGGAAATTCTTATATTTGGTTCTTGTGCATTGGTTTTTCACATGGAAGTTTCCCTTAGCACTCTTACATTTATTGGGTACACTTTTGTGCTTATCTGCAATTAGAGATGCAAGAATGAATTTTCATGCTTGAACTTCATATCTTCTATTACTTAATTTATGTGCTCTCAGTTATTGGACATTGTTTTGAGTTGGCAGCATATTCTATTCTCTGCGGATTATTATTTAAAATCAATTCTTACTATTGATATATAGTTTCTTGTCTTCTTTTCTTTCTTCTGTTTAATTTGAATTTTTGATGTTCCTGCTGTTTCTGAAGTGGTTTTATGCCATCAGGCAACATTTTGAATCAGCTGAAGTGGCAGCTGGTCTTCAGCTCTTGGTTACTGGGGCGCTTGGTTTTCGTACTGTTCATCAGGTAAAGATTGAATGCATATTATTTATGTATGTCTTTGGGATTTTCTTTCTTAGCTTTGGGATTGTTCTTGGATATAGGTAGAACCAAAGGCACAAATGGTACTTGTTGCTAACACAAGCTCATCAAACTCTCCTGATACACGACCTTCAATAAGCCAAGGCTTCCATGCACATGATTCTACTGCTGGTGACTCTGAGGTTTTTCTCACCCCAAAATTATTGGGGAATAGTAATGAATCTGAATCTGGAACCCAGTGCATTAGCAGCGGTGGCTCAGCTGCCGATTTAAAGGCAATCCAACAAGCAGTGATCCTGTCACAATGCCTTCTAATAGAAAAGAGCTCTCGACATGATGAAATGCAAAGTAAATTGCTTAAGTGTGTCTTCATGTTGGATTGGAAATTGTGGTTTTATGGCTTTTACTTCATTCTCATTCTGCATGTCTAATGCTACAAGGCATATAAGCATATTGCGTGCTTCAGTTCTGATATCATTATTAGTAATTTGCTTTTTCCTATAGTAAATTGAAATCATTGTCAAGTGATAGATGATATTAATTCATTTGCACAGCTGGCCATAAAGATATCCCATAGGCAATCATATCCCTTTGTTAATTAAGGCAAAACTTTGCTTTGCTAAATAGTTTTCTTTCTCTAATGGACTTCAAGAAGTAGTAAGAATAGTTGGTGTAGCAACTCTCTCTTTACTATAGCTTCTATCAGATTAGGCTTTCAAGAGAGCAATCATTCAGAATTAACATTGTGGTCAGCTTCCTTGGAACTTTGGGGAAAATTCCAGATATAGAGCAACACCATAGTGGTGCCGTTGGAAGTTTCACTGATCTGCTGAAGAGAAATATCAGTTTGTACATATAGGCTACTTAGGAATGCGAGTTTTTTTAATTCATTTGCCCATTCAACTAAATGGAAAACATATCTAACCATTTAATAGGGATTTAATTTTTGAACTGACTTTTGGTATTCCCATGGAGGCATGAACTTCTTTTCGACTTTGTGTAATTCTCGGGATCTGTTAATTTGTTTAACTGCTGATTTACAGTTTTGTTTATGATTCAGGGTGGGATATGGCTCCATACATAGAGGCCATTGATTCACAGCAGTCATCATATTTTATTGTAAGTACATATGTCCTACAGTATGAGTTTTTGTTAATTCCTTACAGTCAACATATTCTTTCTTGAATTTCTTAGCAGTTGGAGTTATCTAATATTCCTGATTTTGTTGCACCATAAGCATGACCTTTTTTTTTGGGTGTCTATACACCAAGTAATAGTGGTGCTTTTTATATTTTACTTGTATAATATTGGAAATAAGATGTTCCAAGATTTTATGGTTCGAATAGTGAAATTTTTATTCCACTGACATTTGATGTACAACAATTCTTGAATTTCTCTTCTTACATATTTTTTCCCTCTTTCAGCTGCAGTTTTTTTGTCATATCTTACGTATTAGATGGGAATCTACTCGTAGTCGCACAAAGGGCCGTGCATTAGAGATGATGGATAAATTGGTATGAGGTTTATCTTGTTTTTTGCCAGCATGTTCAGTAACTTCTTCAACAGGCTCCATTACAATTAACCTGACCAATGTGTTTTGATTTGTTTTAGGTTGAGAGTGTATATAGTTCTTCTCCTGGAGTGGCACAAAGGATTCCCTTCAGTTATGTAGTTTATGTTCCCACTATTCCTGCCTTGCGAAAGTATAACTATTTCTTCTCTATCTTTGAATTTACCATTCAGATTTAATTTCCATTTTTCATCTCGCCAGCCCTCAGTTTGCTATCATCTTTTTCTTTATGCGTCTTATTTTGCACTTATCTTCTTGGTTGGAGTTTTATTTTTTGTTTAATCTTCTTTATAATTGTTTATTTCTGTTGTCTTAATTTTAGGGAATATGCTGAACTTTTAGTAAGTTGTGGTTTGATTGGAGAGGCTATTAAAATTTTTGAGGACTTAGAGTTGTGGGATAATCTAATATATTGCAACTGGTATGATACTTGGCCATTATCTTAATCAAGACTTTTTGCTTGTTTACCAGTTTCACCTCTTCTTTTTTATCTGTTGTTGCTAATGGGATATATGATATTAAATCAGCCTATTGGGGAAGAAAGCAGCAGCTGTTGAACTCATAAAATCACGGCTCTCTGAACTGCCCAATGATCCTAGATTGTGGTACGTTAGTGAATATTGTCTATTGGTCCTTTTGTTTCTCTCTTCTGTTAAATTCATTGTTTATGTCAGATTTTGCAATCAAGGTATTAAAATGATCATCTGATGTGATATTGTCATGGTAAACATTCTGCTATTATTTTCCATTTACAATAGCCAATTTAAAAAGCTCACTGATGTGGTTTTGCTCATTGCTTTAGTCTTGCGGTTGAGTCCAAGGATGTTAGTCTTCTACTGACATTTATTTTTAGATTTCTTACAGTTCTGCACCATAGTCTTATAATATTTTGAGCAGTTTCAACTGAAAGATGAATTTTTTCGATGAAAAAATGTTCACTGCATCCTTCAGCTCAGTATTCTTTGACCTTCTGTTTAGTTTGATCACAATTGGTTTGATTTCTTATTCCTAAATCCTAAATATCTTTGGCGCATCTATTCCTAATTATCTATTTTATTCAATCACCTGTAAAGAAGATAAGGAATTCTGCTTTTTTTGTTCATATTGGACAATTAATAAAGAAAATGGAGAATTCTTCCATTCTAGGTTCCACTTTTCTTGTTGATGGAGCTATGGAAGTTGTGGGAAAAGTAATTTTGCATATTTTCTACTTGAGTATAATTTTGTTTATCAAGGATACGGATGACGAAATGATATGTCAACCCACTAGAACCTACCACTGTTAGGAAGGATTTGGTAAGGCTCGAAGCGGTATGGAATGAGTTTGGTGCACAAGGTTAAAATACGTAATGGGTTTGAGACAGATGTGGGTTGGGTGAAATATCCACAAATACCTCTTTGGGGTATCAGTAGATATTTACATATATATATATATATATATATATCTTTTGAGATTCTACACAAACACAAACGTTTTAGATAAACATAAATCTGCAAAACCAAATACCTTAACAAAAGAAGAGCCCATTTCCTATATCTAGAATCCAATAAACATCTAGCACAATAATATGCTTAGCTTGGTTTCTTAATTTTTCAAATGAGCTCAAGCATGTTCATGAACTTTATGGAACATGTTCAATAAATGTTCCATATAACTATCAATAGAAGTATTTATAATTCTCCATTTAGAATGTATATATAGGCTTAAAACGCGTAGTGATTCAATTGTATCTATTTAGTTGTTAGTTGTTTCTTGAAAATGATAACAAAACAAATCCTCTTTTAAAAACGTTTATGTAATCACACAAACTTTTGTTGGTCAAACTTGGTTCTTCAAGAAAAGTAAGCTTAAATTTGTGTTTGAGATAGTTCCATTTAGTTGGTGAATCTGCATCTCAACTATAAAAAAATGTGAGTTGTTCATGTACTTTTTTATTTTATTTTATTTATTTTTGAGACTATTTTAAATATCAACCAAACTAGTATAATTATGTCTTGTTGTAATTGAGAACTTTAACTTGTGATATGATGTTGATTGATATATTTTATGGATTTTATTTGAAATTATAATTATGATTTTATATCCTTGATTGTATTAATTTTACAACTTGCTAAAAATCCGTTAAATAACTCGTTGCAGATTTAATAAAGATTGTATATTTGTTAGAGCGGATTTGGTAATAAAACTTAAAACCTGCAATGGGTTTGTAAAGGATTTGGTTTTCATTTTTAAAACTGGTGCGGATACGGTTTTAGGGGTATCCATGTCAAACCTGATTTGCTGCCATCCCTAATTTAGGACTAATAATCATATGGCGATATGGATGAAACAAAGTAATCAAATGTTAGAGGCATAATGCACTTGAGGAGATTGATCTAAAAAGTGTTAATGATACAATTCATTTTCAGTCTCGGTTACTAAAATGTTTGGTGTAATTTTTCATTAGAGGTGGAACTCCTTTTTTTGATTATACATTTGTTTATTGCTAATCGTGCTTCTCAGTGAGTAAATTAATCTTTTCCTGAGTTTTCTCTTTGTGATTTCAGTTCTTTTGTCTCCCAAAATAAGTTAGTCATTTTGGGTTTAAGAAGACATTTCCTGGGTCACAGTGAAAGAAGAAACAAAAATAAATAAATAAATAAAAGTGCTTTTTAAGGATTTCAAGAGAATCTGAGGACATGTATATGTACAAATGTTTTTAATAAAATGAAAAGCAAAGCAAACTAAACTCCTAGTTTTTCTTCAAGCAGATTAGCATTTGGCTTGTTTGTATTCTGCTTAAAACTTGTGAATAACTGACATTTGCAGTATATGAAGGATTTTGTTGTGATATATAGTGTATTGCATCATCAATTAAGTGTAGGTCTATTGGCATTGTTAATTTCTTGAATATTTGTTAGTGCATTTATATATCAGCATATTGATTTTATGTTATTTAGACTGGTTTTCTAAACTTCTGCATGTCATTTGCACTTTGGTTTCAAAGGCTTGAAAGGAAAAGAAAACTAAAAGTTTCATAGTTATATCGATCTACTATTGTTTCAGTTCCCAAAAGATTATTGATGCCATTTACTTATTTGACAAAGTAGATGTTTACTTTAGTCAAAACAAAAGTCAAAAGAAAATAAGTACTCTAAAAGGATTTGTTTCTTCTGTTTCCTTGGTTTTCATAGCTACAAGAAGAGTCCAAAAGTTAGTCCTCTAGCTTTATCATCCTTTATTGCGTACCAATTTTTCCAACTGTTTCTCTGCGATTACCAAGAGATGTTGGTACTTATGAAGTACTTTTCTTACTGGTCAGTTTCTTTTCTAAAGAAGAGAAAAATATAAAAACAAAAAGCAGTTCGAGACTAAATTTACTTATCAAGCATCTTCATTGTGCATTCACTGCCTCCCATCTTTTATATGGTTCAGCTACACCAGGTGCTGGAATTGATTTGAGTGTTATTACTTGGTTGAAATGAATTCTGGAAACCATTTCTTTATGTGAAATTTTTTGTTGGACATGTGAACAGATGCTCAGAATTTGAACAACAAATATCATCCCCCTTAGATTCTATAATTGTTATATGCATGTAAGTGCAGGATCGATGTCTGTAATTGACATATTATCGTCCATTTCTTATCCAAAAGAAAAAAAGAATACACTGGTCGAGGGGAAAAGATATTTGTTCATCTTATCTATGCCTCTTCCATGCTATTTGTTTCTGATAAAATTCTGCCATCTCTGAGGAAACAGAAATCCACTAGTAGTTTTAGTAACTTCTGTAGCTGAAATTTTTTAGTTAAGTAGAACTAACTTGCAACTTTTTTGTCTTTTGTATTTAATCAAGCTCTGTTTCAGATGTTCCTCAGGAGGGTTTTGAGTCTCTATCGATCTATCCTCTCTATTTTTGTCTCCATGCATGGGTTTGGTGCATGGGAATAATAATTGCTCATATGTCTTTGGACTTCTTGTGTTAGTGTGAGACAGAAGTATAAGACTTGAATTGCAGGTTGCTGACTTGTGTGCATTTAATTTTTAGGTGTTCATTAGGGGATGTTACAAATAACGACACCTGCTATGAAAAAGCTTTGGAGGTTTCAAACGATAAATCAGCTCGAGCTAAGGTGATATTCATTGCTGAAACTAATTGTTATTCATTTTATCGTATCCTTGATCTGTTAATTATTAGTGTATCTTTTTTGCATTAGTGTTCTCTAGCTCGTAGTGCATATAATAGAGGGGACTATGAGACATCTAAAATACTTTGGTATGTTTGCTTTAATGCTTTTCTGTTTCTGTTATGTAGTATATTTGATAATCTGCATAGTTGATTATGATTATGGCTGAATGACAAATTACATCTCAGGGAGTCTGCTATGGCCTTGAATTCCTTGTATCCAGATGGTTGGTTTGCACTTGGTGCTGCCGCATTGAAGGTAACATGTTTGCGCAATGGTGATTCTCCATTTATCATATTGTTGTACCATTATATGTGCACTATGAAGACTTGTAATATTCCTCCTCATGTTTCTGAAACTTATGACTTAAATATAACAGGCTCAGGATGTTGAAAAGGCTCTGGATGGGTTTACTCGGGCTGTTCAACTTGATCCAGAAAATGGGGAAGCTTGGAACAACATTGCTTGCTTGTATGCTCCTTTCTTTTTGATTATGTCATACCATCTTTTCCTTCATTTATTTTATCACCGTTTCAATCACTTTCATGTTCTATCTGCATGCAAGGAAAATTTTATTTCTGAAAATTTGTTAATGGGAGCTTCCCATATTTGGTTTGTCTTGAGTTTGTTGCATGCATTTTTTATGATCTTGGGACAGTATCATACTCCGTTGATCAAATTTAATTTGGTTCAAATGCAAAGGTCTAGATATAATTATTATATTTGGAGTAAGGCAAGTGTTATCCACCTTCATTGAGGTTTGGCCAAATACAAAGACATTCACCTGCTTTTTAAAACTATCGAAGTTCTCCCTTTGACTTAAGAGACATTAAACAAACTTAACAATTTGAGGCTATAATTGTCATTTAAAAGCACAAAAGAAAAAAAAAAGTGATAAAATCTAACCTCACATATCTGTCTTACTTGATGTCTTTTTCTCTATAGTTTTTATGTTTGGCCAAATTTTAGGGACGGTGGATGACATTTGCCCTTTTATATATGTATGTGTGTGTGTATATATATATATATATATATTAAATATTTGATAAAAGTACAAACTAAAGAGACCATATTTGATTTTGTTTGGTAGAATTTCTTTCACCATAAAAGCAATGTTAATTGGCCAATGTTTAGTGAGGGGAGAAGTAACTTTTGAAATTAGTTTATGTTGAAAGCTCTAACAACAAGGAGAATCACAGTGATCAAAACCCTTTTTGTAGGAGTGGGCATTTTCGGTTTCGGTTCGGTTCGGTTTGGGTCGGAACCGAACCAAAACCAAACCGATCGGTTCTAATACCGAATCGAACCGGTTCGGTTTGGTTTATGGTTTTTTTGGAAATTTTAGTGTATTTTGTTTTTGTTTGAACCGAACCAAACAGAAACCGAATTGAAACTGAACCCATTGGTTCCAAAAAATCCAAACCGAACTCTAAACCGAACCTTAAACCGACCGAACCGAAAAATCCGGTTCGGTTGATGGTTAAACCGAACCATTGTCCACCCTTACTTTTTTGAGGCTGAAGAAAGTTAGAAATCTTTCTAGGAGTTAACTCCTAGATGGTTCTGAACATGACATTTTATTGAAACCATAGCCTACTGAATCTTGTTATGTAAGTTAATATTGCACCTGCTTATTGCATTCGAAAAATGTGAAGTGACTCCCTTTTATCCTTTTGTGTGGGAATTCCTGATTGCTTTCTAAGGGATCCTAATCGGGCTTTTTGTGGTGAGAAACAGCATGCAGGATCTGTTGTAAGGTCTGGCATTAATCCCCTGTTTGGAATTTGGTGACCATAGAAAAAGCTTCGGTTTCTGCACTTAAAGAAACAAAAAAAGAAAAAAAAAAAAAAGGAAAAGGAGACAATTTGTAGATCTTCTTTCCTTGATAAATGGCTTGAGTGACTATGAGCCTTTCGACTGACATTACACATCTGCATCTGGTTAGGTAACAATTGGAGCCTTAGTGCCTCCACTTTCCTTGGGAATTCTCTCCTGGAATCAACATACACAATATCACTTGAGGATTTTATTTTCTGATGCGTTTATAAAATATAAACTATTGATTTCCTAGTTCCAGGAACTTATTTTGGAATTTAGGAAATCTATGTTTGAGATGTCGATTGAGGCTTATGAGATAGGTTGGTGAACAATTCCCAAAATTTACAAAAAAGTTGAGAGGTAGGGACGACGGTGGGGAGTTGAGGAGTAACGTTCTGTTAAGAGAGAATGTCTGAGGTGGTATCATTCTTGGGCTTAGATACTGTTGCTTAAATTTCTTGTGTTTATCATTTATATCATTTTATATATCTTTCCTTCTCATTTTATACTGCAGTCAGAGTTTGTGAATATTCAGCTTCTTCCCATCTGTTAATTATTGTGCCATTCCCACTTTTAGCTTTTCAATGAGCAGCGTGATTGAATGTTAGTTAATGCCACTTTTAATAAGATTCCAGAGGCCATATATTTTGTCTTCTGGTATAATGAAATTTTGACTTATGATTTTGGGTCATGTAAAATTAATCTGTCATTGATAACTAGTGAAGCATTTTAAAATGTACCTAATCTTGCAGGCATATGATCAAGAAGAGGAGCAAAGAATCTTTCATTGCATTCAAGGAGGCCCTGAAGTTCAAGTTCTGTCTTTTTCCCTTGATTACTTCATTGTTATTTTCCATCATGCACAATAACTGCAAGCACTAACCAATCACAATAAACACTCACGCATCATTTATTGCTACTGTGGCAAATGTTATGATATTTAATAAACAAAAACATGATTGGTAACAGACGGAACAGTTGGCAGTTGTGGGAGAACTACAGCCATGTTGCTTTGGATGTAGGTAATGTTGGTCAGGTAATCTTGGATATACAGTTAATGTTGAACTGTTAAACAAAAATCTTTAACATGAAGGAGGCTTTTCTTAGGCTCCCTCTGATGGTTTTGATTGCTTCATGTGGAAAATCTAATGATGGCAGCAGACTTTGTCACATCTTCATTTGAAGGATCGTTAGGGCCATTTTTGCATCACATATTTAGTTGTTCTTTCTACCTTTTTTAAACCTCAGCTTCATCTCTTTATGTGAGCAGTTATTTTATGAAGAAATATCTAATGAAAAAGTTCTCCATGTGAACATTTGTAAGCACATCAAAGTAATGTGGCAGATCTTTTATGTTAAATTTACTCTCATTAATAAGTGTTTTCTTAGGGCACCATCCTTTAATAAACGTATATCAATGCGTTGCTTTTTAACTATTAATTCTTAGCCCTTGCCGTGGTTGGAAATAGTAAGTATTCTTAGTAGCATGAATTTTTCAATTTTCCAACATGTTAAAAAGAGATCTAGATGGACCATGAGGAAGAAAGGTGGGAGTATTGTGGGACTGTTGTTTGGTAGAAAAGATATAGGATGATTTTTGAAGTAGCTGGGGAGGAAGATGCCGGGGTAAAGTTTGCTTTCTTCCATCATTTTGGTTGTTGGTTTCTAATGAATTCAATGTTATTCCTAGTTTCTTGTTCAAGAAAATTGGGAAGTAGTTATATGTTATTGTTTATCTTTTATCTTCTTTTTTCTGTTTGTTACTTTGTTGAGTCATTTTGTAAATACTTTTAAATATAATGTTTGCATTACTGTTCTTGAATAATCTTTCATTCCAGTTTTTTACTCGTTTATTTACGATATTGATCTATTTTATTTTTGCAGGCTCTAGAAGCTGTGCAGATGGTGTTGAATATGACCAGTAATAAAAGAATTGATGCTGAATTATTAGAGAGAATAATGCTAGTTTTGGAGGGAAAGGCGTTAATTACACATTTTGAGTATTCTGCAACTACCAAAAATCATAATGACGCCAATGAAGCTCATTGTACAGATTCACCTGTAGAATCTGTACGTGACTCATCTGAAGAATCAATCGTGAGAAGATCACGGGAAACTGAAAACTTGATGGAGTTGTTTGGGAAAATTCTTCAGCAGGTTTGCCAATGTTGACATGATTTTTTATTCTGAAAAAAAGGGATATTCTCTATCACATACACTCGAAAACTCTTAGCACATGTACCCATATCTTTTGTTTATACAGATGTATATTATGTTTCTGATATATGTTGCACTTTGAATTTTATTGTGTTTGGGTACATGATACACATTTGCTGCCTAGTCCTTAGGCCAGCCACCAGTCACCAATTTGTTTAAAAATTTTAGGCTTGAATTGTGTTGAATTAATCAAAAGACATTAGGCAAGAACACTCTCTTTATGTAACTTATGTTAAGTGTTTCTCTTTTTGATACAGATAGTTCGGAGTGAAAGTAGAGCAGATATGTGGGGATTGTATGCGAGGTGGCTTAAAATTAAAGGAGATCTCACAATGTGCTGTGAAGCCCTCTTAAAGCAAGTTAGATCATATCAGGTTTCTCCATAGAACTCATCCTTCTATTAGATAGTTATTTATTGTTGGTGTTAGCAGAAATGATCTGCTTCATTTCTGTGCGCGCTTATGGAGATTGAGTAGTGCATGCAGTTTATTTGATGTATAGAAATGGAAAATTTGAGATTTGTTTTATATAACCATACATATTGTAACCGCTGTATTTGCAATTACTTGGAGTTTCACTTCATACTTAATATATTTTTACAAAGCAGATGCATCAATATAATTGTACTATGTTATGCCCTTAGTAAGAATAAATGAATTCAATGTGTGCCACTGATCTGGGGAGCTTAATGTTGTTTGAACATGACTAAGGGATGCATTTAACATGATATATCTTTACAGGTTGAGGGCCATTTCTGTTGTTGAAATAGTATACTGTGAAATAATAAATTCCTCTGTCATCAAAGTGGCAAGAAGCAAATCCAAAATAAATTGTAGTTACCTCCATACACTGCAGTTGTTGGAATCTTTCTAGTCTGCCATATAAGCCAAGACATGCTTAACCTGGCTCTGCATAGAAAGAAAATATTTTACCCTGAATTAGAAACACTTGACCAAACTAAAATATAAACTTAAAAGGCTCAATTATATCTGAAATATATTTTTATTTGATGTTGATGGGCATTTTGCTATAATGCAACTTGATTGTAGTTAATTTCTCTCTCTCTCTCTCTGTGTTTGTTAGGGATCTGATTTGTGGAAAGATAGAGATCGGTTCAAAAGATTTGCTAATGCATCCTTGGAACTATGCAAGGTTTACATGGAAATTTCTTCTGCTACTGGTAGCCGTCGAGAACTATTTGCCGCTGAAATGCACCTGAAGAACGTACTGAAACAGGCAAGACACCTTGTCTTTTGATGTTTATGCCGATTGAGTTTGTGTGAAGATTGTATTTTGCATCTTTATCTGGTTCAGTGTAAAATGTTTTAATGGGGTATTTACATGCATTTCTTTGTTCAATACTTGGTGCAAATGACAAAGATAACATTTTTGGAAATCTCAGGCAGAGGGATTTTCAGACATGGAAGAATTCAGGGATCTTGAAGCTTGCCTCAATGAAGTGAAGAAGCTCCAATCTGATTAAGTGCCTACATAGGTTTCAGGAATGTGCCAGTTTAACAAATTTGAAGATGAAGTTAAAACTGCAGGTCATACATTGGAAAAGGCAGCATCAGTTTCCTTGTTACACTTTTTTTCTGTAATGAAACAGTTTAGGCAATTCTTTTTCTCCATTTGCTGTAAATTGTTCTTGTAACTTCTAATTATTACGGCAATGTAAATATATGGATTTAGGTTTTTAATAACAGGAACTGTTGTTTCAGTGCTTTTAAGGTCGTTTTCGTCGAGTAAGCCGTTCAACGTCAGCATGGCATCTCTGCTGCAATGGCATTATTTTCTATCACTTTATCCTATATTGTCTATGCCCAATTTAACACAAATTTTCAAGCTTATTGGGAAAAACTCATTATATACCTATTGCACGAAGGCCATTGACTGGTAATTGAATACATACATGCGTACATATTAAGCATTTTTTAAAGAACATTTTGATGATGACGATTGTTATGATTATTATTATATCTCGTCTGAAGGCGTGTTTCAGAAAGAAATGTCAATGTTTTGGTTTTTTTTAAAAAAAAAATCTAAAACTGTTTTTTAATCTTAAAATCGGGTTTTTGTTTATTAGCAAATTTGCGTCCAATGAAATAGTAAACATCACAGCAAAAGAGAGGCAAGCCGATGAGAAACGAATATCATCGTTGTTAATTGCTAATACTTGAATATTGACAAACATCCAATTCCATAATCCATAAGCATCATAAGAACGATGCAACAAATCATGGATAGTTTCTGGCATTATGAAAATGAAAGCAATAAAATAGGGGAACACTTCAAGAACACAAGTACAAATATTGCCCTTATTCAACACATATATAACAAGAAAGCAGAAGAAGCACATGCATTCGCACTATTCAATCCCATGCATCTTCCTTAATATCATGACAAATAATTCATAAATCTTTTCAGGGTCTGGAAGAATTTTGGCGACAATTTCTCTTTGCAAGCACTTGTTCATCCAAGCTGAGAATTTGGGACACTCATCAGCAACCTTAAATCCCCCAAGTTTTTCAGAGGCATAGAACCAACAAGTTAAAGGGATAGTTATTATATCAACGTATCCAAAGGTATCACCACTAAAGAAATCCTTCTTCTCTAAAGCTCCCTCTAGTGTCTTCAATATCTCCATAACTTCCTTCTTTGCAGTCTCTGGTACCTGGCCCTTGTTTCTCCATATGTGGCCGACTGCATCAAAATAACTACCAGTAAACACCGGCGGCATAAATTTCAAAGTTTATAACTTTTATGTGTCGAAGTCTACATTATGGGGACTTAAATTATTAAATTTGAAAAATTGCAGAAGCCAAATATATATAAATGGGGGCTACCCAGTGTCACGCTCCAAATATTCTCAAGCAATTATTCGAGTATTTGGCGTGCGACAAGACCACCAAGAGGAGTTTTGGCCCATGATGTGTTACATGGGTTGAAGCTTCTAGAAGGCCCAATAGATTTGGGTTAATGTCACATGTGTGTGATAGGTGGGGGAGTTTTCTAGAAAAGACATATTCTTTGAGATATTCTTTTGGTAGTTGGCATCTTTGAAATATTCCTTAGCATATTCTCCTCTTTAGATGTGGACCATTGGATTAGATAAATCCTAACCGTCCATTGTATATAGCTTTAGCTATAAATAGGTGGTGTTCGCATTTGAGAAACCATCCTCCAAATTGTAGAAATACTCATAGCTTGTAATTGTATAGCTTTGTAATTCTCTCTTTAGTAATAAAATTCGAGAGCATTCTCTCAAACACTTGGTGTGCTTCTTCTTCATCTCTTTCTTTGGTTAATTGGGGTCTTGTAGGTTGCTTAGCACTAGCAAGTGTCTAAGGCCGTGCGGGTTCGAGAAATCGGGTTGTGACAAGTGGTATCAGAGCGGGTTCAAAGAAGATGGTGAAGGGAGTTGCTAGATCATCGAGGATTACTGAAGGGAAGGATAGAGACCCCAAAGCTAGGAGACATGGGAGTATTTCGCCAAAAACGTTCGTTGATCCGAACCATGATCTAGGGGACATGGTTATGAAGCTCGGTGGTGCTGTGAGCAAGGCAACGGACCGCCTTGGGGAGTTGAAGGAGCAAGTCCAGAATGTCGAGGTAGGCCTCGATACTCAAGGGGACGAGCTGCGCTCCCTCATCGAAAGCTCCATTGACGAGCATGCTGTCAAGCAACGGGACTGGATCAAGGCTTTTCAGGAGAAGGTCTACAACACCATGGACAAGGTTCAAGCCCAAGTAGAAGAGCTACGAAAGGGGTTTGAAGATGTCAAGGAGGATGTGGTGTTGTGCAAGCGAGCAGTCGCTAATGGCGTAGCTACTCAAAGTGCAGTGGCTGCACCAAGGGTCGAAGCCCCTAAACCGAAGGACTTTAGCGACAGACGGGATGCCAAGGAGCTTGACAACTTCTTTTGGCAAATGGAGAGGTATTTCGGTGCTATAGGCGTGCGGGACGAACACAAGGTAAGTACCGCAACTTTATACCTTTCCGATCATGCAATTCTGTGGTGGCATAGGAAAAGAGAGGAGATTTGCAAGGGTACCTGCACCATAGACACATGGGATGAATTGTAACGAGAGTTAAAGCGCCAATTCTATCCGGAGAATGTGGCGCATGACGCTCGCAAGTGGTTGAAGGAGTTGAAACAAATAAAGTCTATTAGGGAGTACGTAGAGGAGTACTCTTTGTTGATGCTGCAAATCCGCAACATGATCGAGGAGGACTTGTTGTTCAATTTCCTAGACAGGTTACAATCCTGGGCTGCCAATGAGTTGAAGCGGCGTGGAGTGCAGAATATATCCGACGCCCTTACAATGACGGAGACGCTCATGGATTACCGCAAGGGGGATTCGGAAAAGTCTAAGAATTCTAAACCCAATCACAGCAAGGGTGGCGAAGCCAAGGAGTTTCAACCTCCGGAGAGCAAGGAGGTGAAAGGCAAACCGCCCAAGTGGAAGGAACAGAAACTCAACGGCCATAGAGGTAATGGTCCAAAGTCTAACTGTTTCCTTTGTGACGGGGATCATTGGGTGAAGGACTGTCCGAAGAAGAAGGCTTTCAATGCAATGTATGAGGCACAAGAGGAGGGCGGACAGAGCCGTATGGGTTGTATGCAGCTGGTCAATTCCCTCAAAGCCAAGCGGTGTGCCGATGCGCCAACGGGGACGACGCTAATGTACATTGAAGCCTATGTTAATTGCATCAAGACTCAAGTGTTAGTTGATACGGGGGCTACGCACAACTTCATTAAGCGTGCGGAAGCGGAACGCTTGGGCCTTTATATAGAGAAATGAGAGGGATACCTCAAGTCCATGAATGCAAGAGCCAAGCCGCTGGATGGGGTGGTTCGTAGAGCTGAAATCCACATTGGAAAATGGCACGGTTAGGTAAATTTCTCGGTAGCACCTCTCGATGATTTTGATGTGGTGCTAGGTATGGAATTCTTACGGCAGTACAATGTGGTGTTCCTTTCTCAACACAACTATGTGTGTATTTTAGAAGGAGGGCCTCGAATGATATTGACGGTAGACATGCCCAAGGGTGGGCGATCCAAGCCAAACGCCAAAGTCCTTTCCGCAATGCAACTAAGGGTAGATGCTGGGAGCAAAGGAGGGTTACATTCAGCCTCAACAACGGGGGTGGATGATGCGGCAAATAGGGGCAAGGATGAAATACCGAAGGTTGTTGCAGAAGTGCTTGGGGAGCACAATGGGGTCAAGCCTACTGCCATACCGGAAGAACCACCTTCAAGAGATGTAATTGAGGGCAAGTTGGAGCTTGAGATTATGCTTTCAACTATGGGGTTGACGCCTCCATCGGAGATGGGAGAGTTGCAGGGGCAGCTCGAGGAGTTGTTGGATGCGGGTGTCATCCAAAAGTCCAAGGTGTCACATGATGTGCAGTTTCAGCACAAGAAGTGGGTCGAAGACATGCAGCGGCGTGTCAAGCACAGTGCGGGGGACTTGGCGATGGAGACGATACTTCCACCACAACGCAAGTCAGCACGCCCACTTCACAAGGGCCTTGATCATGGGGATGAAGGGCCAAGGTTTATTGCCAAGAGTGTTGACAATGTCTCACACAAGGTGGGGTTACCTTCGAGATAGCGACAGTAGCTACATCAAGTGCATTCCGTAAGTTGTTGGAAGCAGTACCGTGGAGGTACGGGAGATGCAGAATTTGAGCCACACAACCGGAAACCTTTAGGGATTTCCACATGCCATGAAAAATGTGAGCAGCTTAAGACGAGTCTTGAGTATTTTGTCGAGGGAAAGGGTTGCCGGATGAGAGAGCACGCTTGGGACATGAGAGCGCACAGTCAGAGTTTGCAGAACGGGGTGCGCAAGTTCCAGAGAAGACGCTACGAGGGCGTTACGTGAATTTGGTGGGGGAGAATGTCACGCCCCAAATATTCTCAAGCAATTACTCGAGTATTTGGCGTGCGACAAGACCACCAAGAGGGGTTTTGGCTCATGATGTGTTACATGGGTTAAAGCTTCTAGAAGGCCCAATGGATTTGGGTTAATGCCACATATGTGTGGTACGTGGGGGAGTTTTTTAAAAAAGGCATATTCCTTGAGATATTATTTTAGTAGTTGGCATCTTTGAAATATTCCTTAGCATATTCTCCTCTTTAGATGTGGACCATTGGATTAGATAAATCCTAGCCGTCCATTGTATATAGCTTTAGCTATAAATAGGTGGTGTTCTCATTTGAAAAACCATCCTCCAAATTGTAGAAATACTCATAGCTTGTAATTTTATAGCTTTGTAATTATCTCTTTAGTAATAAAATTCGAGAGTATTCTCTCAAACACTTGGTGTGCTTCTTCTTCATCTCTTTCTTTGGTTAATTGGGGTCTTGTAGGCTGCTTAGCACTAGCAAGTATTTAAGGCCGCGCGAGTTCAAAAAATCGGGTCGTGACACCAAACAGGGACCCTCTCCAGTCCAGGCTCTACTAAGAGAAAAAGTTATATCTTTCACGAAAAACAAGCTATCTAATTCCATTAATTAATAAGAAATCATCTCTTTATTTCAGATGTTCATATTTTCTAAATTACAGACTTAACTTCATGTTTAACTTGCTTCAAAATTTCATATCTTACTATATGTTAAATCGACAATTAATTTCTAAAAGCAAACGCTTTTACCAAATAAGAATTGGGAAATGGTTTTTATTTATTTATTTAATGGTTGATATATGTTGAGTTCGAAATATTCTATTAGACGTGTCATGTTATTTTATGCTGTTAAAATATGTAAAATAATATTTTATTTGATTAATAAAAATTTATTTATACATATAATTAAACATATATTAATAAGTTTATATTTATAAAATATATAATCTATGTATTAGGCATATGATGTTAATATAGAAAGTATAGATCACAAATTCTTTATTAATTAAATAATGTTCACAACCATTAATGAAAAGGGCATTTCATTATGTAAGGTTGTAATTTTTCTACTTTTTATAGTGGATGATTTACCTTGATCATCGAAGTAGAGACTTCGAGCAGAAAAACTAGTGTATGTGTGTTACATTAAACGAGACTACTGTGAATTTCAACTTGGTTAACTAAATACCATAAATCTTAATTCATAAAAGTTTTGATAAACTTGATTGATTTTAATTCAGAGCAAATAATGATCTTACATTCATATGTTATATCTTTTGAGTTATGAAAAAGTGAGATCTATATAAACGGTCAAAATTTTGATATCTTGAAGATAAAATTTTATGGGTCATGAGAACATATATTTACAAGATAAAATCTAATAAATATGTCTACCTAAACTGTTTGCAGTACTTCATCATTTGAATTTGTGACTGCAGTTTTTTCAATAAATGATTTATTGAATAATAATATTTATTTATAAATTTATTTACAAATATAAACATATTAAAAGTGATCATTAGAGTATTCAGTGATTTATGGGCGAATAAGTAATTAAAGAGGTAGGACATTTTTTTCATAATCTAACTTTCATTAAGCACATCAATTAGAGGGTCAATTAAGTGATTATTATTGGTCTAAAGACCAAACCCTATTTAATTAAAACTCCTTTTAATTAAATAAACTTTTATTTAATAATATGGGTTATTAGAATATAGCCATTAACTTTTAGTGGAATAGTCTGAAGTTAACTTAGAAGAATTAGTGTATCATTAAATGATTAGGACTGAACTTTTTAAGTTGGAGTTAGGAAGCCCATAGGTCTTACAATCCCTCTATTAACTCAAATCTTAATCAATCATTAATTTTTTAATTATAATCTAATTCTAATTATCTGAAGAAGATTCATATATATACAAGAGGTATAAGGTAGTAATAATATAACAATTATAACAACCATAACTAAAAAAATTTATTTTATGTATTCTTACGTGAAAAAAGAATTTAATTATTATTATTCTCTCAAATTTTAGAGTTTGAATATTAGTGATTTTAAAGATTAAAAAGAGATCCACATGCTTACACGCGTTAAATTTGAAGGTTGAGGATAATAGAAAAGATTACAATTAATCAATTCAAAATTTATCATAACGATGAATTAAAATAATCTTATATGCTTATATATGTAATTATAAATAAGACAATCTAATTTTTATTGTATTTATTTTATTAAACAAAAAATTATATATTTACTACAACTACTACATGTCAATAAAATCTGACCAGAATCGGGCTAGAGCCCTCTCAAATGCATGAGGTGGCAGAAGTGGCGGCGAAGGCCAGGTCTCTAGCGGATTCACACGTTGGTTTCCCATCGTGTAGCAAAACTGGGACTTTCTTGTAAATGGGGTTTGATTTGAGCAACAACTCACTCTTACCCCCGAACAAATCCTCAGCTCTAGCTTCATAATCAATTCCTTTCTCAGCCAGTGCAATCTTCGCTCTCATGCAATATGGGCTTGCCCAACAATCCAACAGAACAATCTCTCCCTCAGACATCTTTCTTTCTTCTTAGTTTTCTTATAAATATATTTTGTTATTGAAACACGAGTATCAATTAGCTAACTTGATTATTTTATGTAGGAGAAAAAGGGGGAACTCCCAAAGCTTTTGTGATTTCAATATCATTTAATTCTTTGTGTGCTCCTCCAACAAGAGAATAATAAGTCTGCCTTGTGCTTCTCGCTTCCAAGCTTTGTTGGTCATTTTCATGGATTAAAAATTTAAAATCAATCTACATTCAGTAATTTTTTTGTTCTTTTTTTTTTTACAAAGTAGTCGAATACCTTGTAAGTATATGCAATGGCCATTTTCATCCATTACTATTCTTGTCAATACATCTGTTCTTTTATTGTCATTAGAAACAAATGGATATTTCTTAAGTATTTAACTATATGCTGAAAAGGTTTAAAACAAAAAATTAAATTAAATGATATTTGTCCTTTTTCTAAATTGTAAATAGAGGGAAGTTATCTGAAGCTCTCATAATTTAATCTAATCTATCTAATATGTTTAATTTGATCTAAATCGATCTACTTTTTAAGGAATTTGATTGGTGGGTTGGAGTGGATTAAATTTTTTTTTTTTTGAAATCTGTCCCTGCCCCTGAAGAATTAGTTTGTGGATTTATTTCTACAAATTTTCCAAAATTTGATCCAATTTGAGAAAATAAAACTATTATATTTATAAATAAAACAATAAAAAAAAATCTCATTTGTTTCACTACCTCAAAAATAAAAAATAAAAAATAAAAAGGCATTAAACCACTCAATTTGCAAAAAGACAATTAGCAGTCGGCAACTAATTATCGTTGACAAATTTCATAAAACCTTATTATTATTTTAAATTATTTTAATTTTCTTGAATTTAAGTTGCTTTTGATTCCTGGAATTACTTTGTTATCAATTTAAGTTATTTATTTTAATATTTTAATGGTTTAGTGTGCCTAAAATTTAAAACCTAACTCACCCACTATATCTGACCTAATGGTCTATCAGGCCTTACTTTTAAAGGTTGATATAACCCATAATATAAATTGAATGAGTTAACCAAATGTAAAGGATGTTTTTAGAACCGTGAAATTTTAGACTTCTAACATTAAACAGTTTGCAAGTACAACATAAAGAGAGAAAATAAATAATTACACTAAATATTTAAGAAAATATTTTTTATTATGATTAAAGAAATATATTAACTAAATTAGTTTAATACAACTACTCTATTTATAGTACTCGCTCTATAAAATAGACAATTAAGATATTTTAATAATACACAATAAAAATAAATATGTGAAGAATATTTTAAGGTAATATTTGTTGGTAGTAAATAAAAATATTTTCTGTTTAATAAAATAAATATAGTGGAAGTCAGATCATCTTATTTATAATTATATGTATAAGGATAAAAGATTACTTTAATTTCTCGATATGATAAATTTTGAATTGATTGGCTGTAATATTCTCTATTATCATCTACCTTCAAACTCAATGCGTGTGGGCACGTAAATCTTTCTTTAATCTCTAGAATCACCAATACCCAAATATGAGAGAAGAGTAATAACCAAATTTTTTTTTCACGTAAAAATATGTAAAATTTTTTTTCTAGTTATGCTTGTTATAATTTTTTACTATTCCATACCTCCCATGTATATAGGAATTTCCCTTTGATATTTAAAATTAGATTAGGATTAAGAAATTAGAGTTTGATTAAAATTTGAATTAGTAGAGTGACTGTAAGACCTATGAGCTTCCTATCTCCAACTCAAAAGACCAAATCCTAATCATCTCATGATACACCAGTTCTTCTAAGTTAACCTCAACATATTCTACTAAAAATTAAGGGCTGTACTCTAATAATCCATGTTATTAAGTAAAAGTCTATTTGATTAAATTTTTTTTTTAATTAAATTGAACTTGGTCTTTAAACCAATAATAATCACTTAATTGACTCTCTAATTGATGGCCACAATTAAAGCCAAACTATAGAACAAATGTCTTACCTTTTCAATTACTTATTTGCCCATAACTCGCTAAATACTTTAATGATTACTTTTAATATGTTTATATTTGTAAATAAATTTACAAATAAATATTGCTATTCAATAAAGAATTTATTAAATAAATTATGGCCACAGATTTAAATGATCACATACTACAAATAGTTTAAGTGGATATTATTTATTAGATTATATCTTACAAATATATATTCTTACAACCCATAAAATTATATCTCCAAGACATTGAGGTATTGATCGTTTATATGGATCTCACTCCTAATAACTCAAAAGATATAACGCATGAATGTAAGTTCATTATTTGCTCAGAATTAAGATCGATCAATCAATTAAGCTTATTAAAATTTTTGTAAATTAAGATCTACAACATTTATTTAACCAGATCGAAATTAACAATAGTCCCGTTCAATGTAACATATATACTAGTTTTTTTTATTCAAAGTCTCTATTTTATGATTAAGGTAAATCATCTGCCATAAGAAGTAGAAAAACTACAACCTTACATAATGAAATGTCCTTTTCATTAATAGCTGTGAACTAAATTTAATTTATAAAGAACTTACAATCTATACCCTATGTATTAGTATTATATGCCTAATACATAAATCACATACTTTATAAATATGAGCTCATCAATGTATACTTAATTATATATATAAATAAACTTTTATAAATAAAATAAAATATTATTTCACATGCTTTAATGGCATAAATAATATTATATATCTAACAATCTCTCACTTGTCCTAAAGCATATTAAGTAGCTATTGAACCCCTGTGTTATTCATATGAGTTTCAAAAACACTTTGCTGATAATGACTTAGGTGAATGAATTCACTAGATTATTGCTTATGCAATTTTAGATACTATGATCTCATCATTTTGCACAAAACTCCCTTACTAAATATTATTTTCTCTCAATGTGTTTTTTTCTCTTATGATATTTGGTTCCTTAAACTATGCTACTACCCTGCTATTGTATTAAAAAATAACAATAGACATTTAAACACTATGTACCACCTCAAGCTCCATAAAGAACTTCTGGAGCTATATAACATATTTTGTAGCTTCAGATACAGCTACATATTCAGCTTGCATGTGGAGTCTGCAATATATGATTGTTTTACGCTCCTCCGACTTATAACTCTACCATTTAAAGTGAACACATACTCTAAGAAAGATTTGGGTATCCTTATGTTCTTGGAATTCTTAATCTATATACCAGGTCGGTATAAGATCCTTATACAAGCATATAATCTTTTGTTCTCCAAAGGTACTTGAATATATGCTTTACTGCAATCCAGTATTCTGGTTCTAGATTAGATTGATATTTGATGATCATTCAAACTGCATAACAAATATTTGGTATAGTACATAGCATTGTATACATGAGATTTTATATTGCTAATGTAAAAGGAATACCTCTCGTGCTTTCTATCTCTTTAGTTGTCTAAGGAAACTAATACTTAGATAAATCAATTCCATATCTAAAAGGAAATAATCCATTTTAGAATTATGCATGACAAATTTGATCAGAATTTTATTAATATACTCAGCTTGGAATAAGCCTAACATTATTCACTTAAGATCCCTTAATACTTTGATCTCAAGGATGTTATTGACTTCTCTTAGATCATTCATATCAAAATGATTACATAGTTATATTTTATCTGATGATAATGCTCATACGTCATAGTAGTATATCATCTAAAATATATGACTAGAAAAGCCACCAACCGCTCATCTATCCTTTTATAAACACAAGGTTTATCAACATTTTGATCAAAATCAAATGATTTAATTGCTTGATCAAATCTAATATTCCAAGATCTAAATGCTTATTTAAGCCCATAAATAAATATTTGCAGTTTACAAACCATATGCTCTTAGCATGTAACTATAAAACCATTTGATTGGATCATATAGATACTTTATTTGATATTGCCATTAAAAAAGGCAGCCTTGACATCCATTTTTCAAATCTCATAATCAAGATTTGCTGCAATGGATAAGAAAATTCAAATAGACTTAAGCATAGCTACCGGTGAAAATGTCTCCTTATAATTGATACCTTCTTTCTGACTGTACCATTTAGCAACAAGCCAGACTTTGAAAGTTTATACCTTTCCGTCTACCCTTTTCTTTCTCTTGTAGACCTATTTGTACCCTATGAGTTTTATCCCTTCAAGTTTCTCTACAAGTTCCTAGACTTTATTGGAGTACATAGAATCCATCTTTGATTTCATAACTTTATGCCAATAGTTTGCATCTTTATCAATTATTGCTTCATCATAACTAGTGGGTTCTAGTTCATGTTCATTAGAAACTACTTGTAACGAATCTCCAATTAACATGCACTTTGTTAAATTTTAAATAATCATCCCATTACGACAAAATACTAATGGTTGTCACTTAATTAGCTCTATAAACCAGTGCTTTATCATAGCAAGTGGGATTTAGTTCATGTTTATTAGAAATTGTCTATAAAGACACTTCAATTAACATGTACCTAACTGGACGTCTAATAATCCTCCCATTATAACAAAGTACTGATGGTTATTACTTTACAATTGGCTCTGGTTGGTTATTATGATCTGGATTGGAATTAACTCATTGACTCTATCAAGCACAATATTAAAACTCCCAGATAACTCAACAAGAATTATTTTACTCCTAGGCTTAAAGTTTTTTATATAGTCTTCTTTCAGAAAGATTGCATTAGTGCTAACTAATACTTTTTTTTATCTTGAAAACTATAGAAAAGACAACATTTTGTTCCTTTAGGATAGCCAATAAACAAACAAATTTCTGACTTAGATTCTAACTTGTCGGTCTTCTCTTTTAGCACATGAGCTAGACAACCCCATATATATGTGATGTAAATTTGGTTTACGACATATCTATATTTTTAGAGGTATTTTACAGACTACCTTAGATGTAATTAAGTTAAGAAGATATATGATTGTTTCTAAGGCATAACTTAGAACGAGATGGATAAAGTTGAATAACTCATCATTGACCTCACCATTTCAAGAAGAGTACTATTTCTCCTTTCTGCTACACTATTTTATTGGGGTGACCCTAGTGCAACTAGGATAATATCCCATTATCTGACAAATAGGTTCTGAACTCATTATAGAGGTATTCGCTGCCTCGATCAGATCAAAGTGCCTTATGTGTTTTTCTAATAGCCTTTCCACTTCTGCTTGAAACTCTTTGAATTTATTAAACGCCTCAGACTTATGGCGTATTAGATACATATAACCGAATCTAGAATAATCATCAATGAAAGTGATGAAATATTCATAACCCCCTCTAGCTTGTGTGTTCATGGGCCCATACGTATCAGAGTACTCTAATTCTAACGTTTCAATAGCTCTATTACCTTTAGCATTAAAGGGGCCTTCTAGTCATTTTGCATTCTTTACAGGATTTACAGACTCGTAATGGTTCAATATCTAATAAACTCAAAGGTCCATCTTTGACCAGTCTTTGAATCCTATCTAGACTAATATGACCAAGACATAGATGCCATAGATATGTTTGATTAGTAAGAGTCACTTTAATCCTCTTATGGTGATTAGATTCATTATTTAATTTTGTACCAAGCAGTGAGTTGATTTTAGGAAATATGCAGTATAAACTGTTAACTAGTGTACTCGAACATATAAATGACTTATTTCTTTTGATTACCACAATTTAGTTAAAATTAATAGAATATACAAAGTTATTCAAATAACTAACTAAAATCAAATTGCATTTAAGTTTCAGTACTAACAAACAGTCATCTAATACTAAAGTCCTAAAATTATCAAAATGGAGACAAACTCTCGTTACTTTGGTTGTAACAATTGCACCATTTCCTAGTCTAAGACTGATTTCTCTTTTATTAAGTGATTTGATTTCTTGGAACCCTTGTAACTAATTGCAAATAGGATTAGTGGCTCTAAAATCTGTAGAGTTAACCACTAAACATGTCTCAATGAAAAGAATATTACCAGAAGGTGAAGCTATCATTTTACTGTTGAAAACTTAATTAAAGGACAGTTTCTCTTTCAATTGCCTTTAATGCCATATTGAAAACACTTTCCTTTAGACCTTACTATCATTTCATGAATATGCACAAATCTTGAATTAGATGCTTTCTTTGGCTTCTTCTTCTTCCTCTTCTTACTACTCTTTCCCTTAGGATTGAAACCAAAAGATGAAGATGGGTCTTTTAGTCAAGTTACTATTATAAGCTTTTATTTCATCTCGGGGTGCATTTTCATTAGATTTTGGAGGGCATTTATCAATAAAGACATATCTCTACCTTTTAGCTGTGAGTTTAATATCTAAGATCCTTTCCTAATCCACATAATTATTCTTGGTTAACTTATTTTGGTTTAAGATGGATGCTAGTGGGATGGATAAAGATATAATTTTGAAAATTAAATTCATACATGAGTATACATTATCTGATAACATATGTAACTTTTACATGAATGCATGAAATGCATTTATATAGAACTCTTTAACTATATTATGCATCAGTAATCCAACTTCCATTCAGAATACGCCTCTATAGGTGATTGTATCCATAATGAATCAGACTAGTACCATACCAATTTATTATTATTATTTAAATATCTTATATCAAATAATAATAAACTACTGATTCTTTAGCCTTTAGATTTAATTGACAAGAACTCCTTAGGAAGGATATCAATCAACCTAAGTTGAGTGCATAACCATTATTTCAATCCTTTATATTTTTCAATTAAAAAATTCATCGTAAGGTAGTTAATTTCGCAAGAGTCTTATATTGGATCTTATTCTTTAGGAAAGTCTTATCTAGTAACCAGTTTTGATTAATACCATCCGTAGGGAGATCACAAGGTTTGAGTCAAAACATTAATCTACCTTGCTATAAGACTAATAATAGAGGCCACGCGCTTTATGCCTAAAGCCCTCTCTCACTCAATATTTTAATTTTTAGAGTTTTTAATTAATTTATAAAATAACATTTCGTTCATTAATATTTAATTTTATTTTTATAAAATAATTAATAAGATCACGTCAAATAATAAATTAATATAATATTAAAAAATATGACAATAATCTTATTCTAATCCCATTAGAATATTAATATCATACAAAATAATAGGAATGGGCAACTCGGGATCGGGACAGACCCGACTGGTCCTGGGTCTCGAGTCCCATTCGGGACAGATTTATTTATCCTGAACGGGATATGTTTTAGGTCCGGGCCATGTCCCAACCTGAACCGATTTTTTATTAACTTAACTTCCTATCATTAATATAATTATTGATTTTAATTCTAATATATTTTAACGTCTATTACGTTATAATTTCAATTTTAACGTCTATTATGTTAAATCACAAATATTGTAATTTTGATTTAGCAAATCTTAATGTGACAGTGACATCAATTGTTTAAGTGTTATAATTTTAAATTCAAATTTAAGTCTAATTTTAATTTTAATTATGTTCATTTTTATTATCCGAATAAATAATTTCGGCAAAACCTCCCCTAAAAATTGGACATTCTCATAAAAACATATACCTGCACAAAATTGGCACTTCAATATTTACTATATCAAATCAATTCATCCATAATGCCTTTCGCAATGGCCGATTGCCAACCAATAGGTCCAAAATAATTTCAGTGCCTAATATATATGAATAAACCAAGCCAAGTTACCATTTGCCAACATCTTCACAAAATAAAAATAAAGTGCAACATTTAGGTAATAAATACATTAAGTTTATAAGTATAACAAATATTAAATATTACAAATTACAATACAAAAATGTCATCAAAATTTGCATTCTTCATTAATCGGCAAAACAAAAATATAACAAACATTAAATATTACAAATTACAATATAAAACTTAATTACTCATATTTATTGATTTAATTGAACTATTAAATAATTACCTTACAATTGAATTACCCACAAGTAACGTAAGTAACCTCTTGGTAAATTTAATGATGTGGAGGTGGCGGTTACATAACATATGCAAATTCTACATGAAAGAAATAAAAAAATAATTTTTGCTTTATAAAAACATAAAACATTAAGAAATAATAGGAAAAAATCAAAAGGAGAAATAATAAAATAGTAGAATAATATTGTTTTTACCTGCTTCGACTTTATCATAAAATTCAATATCTTTCAAAAATTCTTCTTTCTTCGGTTTATTTAGCAAAAGTGCAGCTTTAATATAATTTTGTGTGCATATCAAACTCTCAACTATTTTTGGAGTCAATGAACTGCGGAATGAATCTAGAATACGTCCCTCGGTACTAAAAACTGACTCAAATGCTACACTAGATACAAGAATAGTAAGTATATCCCTAGCTATCTGTGCCAACACTGGATACCTCGAATAATTTACCTTCTACCAACTTAAAATATTAAAACGTTGGTTTTTGGGATAGTCAACTTTTTTCATCAGGTATCTATCCACTTCATTGGATTCAGTCAAATCCATTTCGTCATCTATACACCCTACGAATTTTTTCCAAGGGTCATCATCCCCCACATTAAACTATATTACGTCTGAATATAAATTTGATGGATCAGACTGCTGTGACTGTGACCCATACATGCTAGTTCTACTCCCAAACCCACCAACACTACCATCACTACTACTTGACCCACTAACCGCTCTACAATACGATGTATTATAGGCTTCATAAAGCCTATACAATAATTCTTTACTTATTCTCTTCATGTCTTCGACTCTGGCACTGTCATCACATATAAAAACTCAAAACAAAATCTAGCAAATTGCATCTTAGATCAAGCACTGTAACAAGTATCAAAAATTTATTTATTTTCTCCATAGATTCTCAATATTTATCATATTTTGCTTGCATCTTGCTAGCCATGACTCGTAAAGAGACATCTTCACTCTGACTTAATTTAGCTAAATTAAAATTAATGTTACAAATCTCATTGAAATAAATGTTAGATGTCATAGATAATAAAGCACTAAATTTTAACGTGACATCATAAAAACTTTTTAAAAACTTCACAAACCGTTCAACATTCTCCCAATCCGCAATAATTGGTAGCCCACATCTCTTCTTTCCATTTTCATCCTTCATAAAATAACTCTTATATGACTCATCCTCTTCCGCCATTCGATCAAACACCTTTACAAATTTTAATATAGTCGCCAACATCAAATAAGTGGAATTCCACCTCGTTGGCACATCTAATACCACACTCCCTTTATAATCAATTCTTTGTCTCTCTATAAAACTTTTAAAATTTTGAACTCTTACTGTTAAAGATCTCATATATTTCATAGCATTACGTATACAAATAATGCTATCATGCAAATCCTTTAACCCATCATTCACAATTAAATTTAAAATATGCGCATAATAACGCACATGCATAAATTCACCATTCAATATTAGTGTTTCACCTTTCCAACTCTTCAGTCTCTTCTTAAAATAATTGACAACAACGTCATTGGCACTTGCATTATCAACTGTAACGGTAAGCACTTTCTCTATACCCCAATCCAACAAGTAAGATTCAAGTTACTTGCCGATGTCATCCCATTTATGGGATGACATCGGAGAGAAACTCAAAATTATCCTATGCAACTTCCAATCCGAATCTATGAAGTGGGCAGTAACAACCATATAGCTTTGATTATAAACGAAAGTTCAAAGATCAGTTGTCAAGCTCACTCGTTGCCTAGTTACACTAAATAGACTCTTTAACGTGGCTTTCTCCTCAGCAAATAGTTATACTACATCTCTGGTTATAGTTCTATATGACGGAACATCAAATAGAGCACATGCTACATTGCAAAAATCTCAGTATCTATCATTCTCTACAAAACTGAATGGCAATTCATCTATAATCACCATTTTTACAGTTGCATTTTGATATGCTTCTTAACTCCATCCTCTAAGCATAACATTACTACTATTTCCCTCTCCTCCTCCTATGGGTTCTCTACCAAATATTATTTGTCTATCATCCAACAATGAACGTGGAACCTTCTTATATACCCGTAAGTATTTTCGCATACCATTTGTTTTATCTTTTGTTGAATTACACACATATAATTTTTTACAGTAATTGCACTGCAACTTATCTGTTATGTCCTTGCACAGGGTGAAGTGACTACACACCATTGATCTTGTTCTCTTTTTAGTATTAAGATGTGGAGGCAACAATGCATCTACGTCATCGATGTTGCATTGCATATCCTCATGAGATCCCCCAATATTCATAATATTTTTTGAAGTTGAATCATGACTCATCTGTAATATAGTAGTATAATAATACACAATGATCAACCAAGATCAATTTGAATCTTTCACGCAAAAATAAATTAATGTAACATAGCGATTAAACTATTACAAGCTTAATTGTTATAACAACATAATCATAGTGATTAAATCATTACAAGCTTACAAGTAAATTTCATTACCAAATTTGTCAACAAACTTTTATAAACAAAAGAAAAAGCACAGAAACATGGAGGTGATATTCAGCAAAAGCAAAAGCACAGAGTAATTTTCGAAAGTTGCTGCTTTATTTTTGATCAAGAATGCACATTATATGGTTATGTACTTTTATACATCATCTTATGATTCTTATCAAGACATTTTCGTTATCATAATTTGCACAGCGTGAAATAAGCTTGTTCAAATACACGGGTCCGACCGAGTACACTTGTAATTTAAATGTATATCAATATTCTCTCATAAATTGCTTACAGTAAATACTTACATTATGGTCAGCAGCGTGTGTGGAAGATGGCAAGCAGTAGCATAGAACAGCGGATGCGGAACAGCAGTGAAAGAACGACAACAGCAGAGCGGGTCATGGAACAGCTGGCCATAACGATGAACGCGGAACAGCATCGGCAAAACAACAGTAGGCGGTAGCGCAGGTCATGCAGCGACAGGCAGCAGCTCAGGTCACGCAGCAGAATGGCGGCAACGAAGATGAGAAGTGACAGACAGCAGTCACGGTCCTCAGTCCTCACAGTCATGATTGGCAACAACAACGGTGGAAGAATAGCGCCGAAAGTTTTAGCTTCGTTTAGGTTATTTTTAAACGAGTCTCTGTCTCTCATATGTTTTGGCAAAATAGTTTCGATTTTCGTTTAGGTTTTGAATTTTTTTTTTTTATGTTTTGCTTATTAAACGGCGCCGTTTAACTTTCAGAAACGGCACCATTTTGATCACTTTTAAAAATAAAAAAAAATTGGTTCGATTTGGGAATGACCCGAACTGAATCGGGTCTTGTCCCGACTGGACTGGGACAACTGGGACTAATATTTTTTGTCCCGGTTATGGGTCCCGTCCTGTCCTAACCCATCATTTTTTATTCAGACAGTCTGGGTCGAGCCGAGATTGGGACAAATGCCTACTCCTACAAAATAATATATTTTATACATGAAGATGTGAATGTGGCACTCTTAATCTATATGAGATGTTATTCATTCAATCAGTTAACTAGATAATTCATGACTTTTCTTAAGAAGAAAAACATTAAAATTAAGACAAAATTCTTCAAAGTCTTTATTAAAGTTAACTTTGGTTCTTCCATAATGTTATCTCCTCTTACTTGTCTCCTTTTATGAGTTTGAATTTTGGACATTTTAATTTTTTTTTGGTTCACTTATTTTTAAAAATAAATTGAGCATATTTTAGACTTAAAATTTCTATTAGGCCTTCTTAAAAAATTTAAATAAAAAATTTTTAGACCCAATAATTTTAATTAAATAGCTCAGATAAAATTTAATAAAAGTAGACCAAAATTAAAAGAAGTTTGGACTAACTTTAAATTTACAAATACCCAAAATTAGTCTAAAAATAAATTTGGGTCGAATTTAGGACCTATTTACAAATATCTAAAAGTTTCTTAGTCAAATTATGATTACCCAATTCTTGGAGGGGGTTGAGTGAAAATAAAATTTTTGTAGGGCTTATTTGCATAATTTAAAAACTTAACAGGGTCAATTTATAATATGTGCAAACTTAATTATACCCAAACAGAATTAATTAAACAAGGAAGAGCCCAAGAAATAATTTCATTAGAGCCTTAATTCCGCATATTCTTTTTCTCTGCCGGCCGCCGCCCTTTATTTGCCTTTTTTTTTTGTTTTACGTATTTCTTCTATTTTTTTTGTTTACATAAAAAAATAAAAAATGAAACTTATATATTCTTTAGATTACAAAAAAAAAAAACTAAAGCATTTATTTAGCTTACAAATAAAATCTAAAGAATTACTAAGAATTAACTTAATTAAGAGGGACAATTGTGATCTTATTTCATCACCTCCTTTTGTTACAATTTTTAAGAAAAAATAAAAACAAATATCTAATTATAAATTATTGAGTATAAAAATAAAACAATGTGGCTCTGATACCAGTTGTTGGTAATAAATAAATTTTTTTCTGTTTAATAAAATAAATGCAACGAAAGCTAGATCATCTTGTTCATAATTACATACATAAAGATAGATTATTACCTCAATTCCTCTATATGGTAAATCTTGAATTGATTGACTGCAATCTTTTTTATTATCCTCAATCTTCAAACTCAATGCGTGTAGGCACGCAGATCTTTCTTTAATCTCTAAAATCACTAATACCCAAATATGAGATAAGGGTAATAACCAAATTCTTTTTTCACGTAAGAATATGTAAAAAGAATTTTTCTGGTTATGCTTGTTATAATTTTTAATTACTCCATACCTCTCATATATATAAGAATCTCTATTGAGTATTTAGAATTAGATTAGGATTAGAAAATTAGAATTTGAGCTAGTAGATTGACTGTAAGACCCATGGACTTCCTGTCTCTAATTTAAGGGCTCAGTCCTATCATCTCATGATACATTAATTCTTCTAAATTAATCTCAACATATTCCATTAAAAGCTAATGGTTGTCCTCTAGTAACCCATGTTATTAAATAAAAGCCTATTTAATTTAAACTTCTTTTAATTAAATTGGGCTTGGTGTTTAGACTAATAATAACTACTTAATTGACCATCTAATTGATATCCATAATTAAAACTAGACCATGAAAAAAATGTCTTACCTCTTTAATTACTTATTTTTCCTTAAGTCACTGAATACTCTAATGATCACTTTTAATATGTCTATATTTATAAATAAATATTATTATTCAATAAATAATTTATTGAATAAATTGCGGCCACATATTCAAATGATCAAATACTGAAAATAGCTTAGGTGGATATTATTTATTAGATTTCATCTTACAAATATATATTCTTAAGACCCATGAATTATATCTCCAAGATATCGAGATATTGACCGTTTATATGGATCTCACTCCGTGATAACTCAAAAGATATAATGCATGAATGTAAGTTCATTATTTGCTCAAGATTAAGATCAATCAAGCTTATTAAAGATTTTGTAAATTAAGATCTATGACATTTTTTTAACTAGATTGAAATTCATATTAGTCTCATTCAATGTAACATATACACTAATTTTTCTACTCGGAGTCTCTACTTCATGATCAAGGTAAATCATCCACTATAAAAAGTAAAAAAAACTACAACCTTACATAATGAAACGTCATTTTCATTAATAGCTGTGAACTAAATTTAATTTATAAGAACTTGTGATCTATGCCATTTGTATTAGCATCATATGCGTAATATATAGATCACATATTTTATAAATATGAGTTCATCAATATGTGTTTAATTATATATATGAATAAATTTTTATTAATTAAATAAAATATTATTTCACATGCTTTAAAGGTATAAATAACATTATATGTCTAATGGTATTTTTTTGAGAGAAGAAGAAAGGAAAGATATGGATTGAGAAAAGGAATGAGAAATTGAAATAATTTCAATGTTTGATTAGAGCGTAGTATCCTTTAGATGGAAAATTTTTATTTGGATAAAAATATCGTTTAGGTTTATTTTTCATATCTTATTTTAATAAGAATTTTAAACTAAGGTATATTTATTTGTAAATATAAATTATTTTAGAGTCTATTTGGGAATGCTTCTAAAGTAATACTTTTACCTTATAGTACTTTGGTTATCAGTGATTTTTTTTTTTATATAAAAAATAAACTAGTGATTGGCAATAAATTATAATAGTATTTACATTTTATAGAGTATTTGATCATGTAATTAAAATGTACATTTTCTAGTATGAAAGTATTTAAAAAATATAATAAAAATATTTTTTATTGTAGCTATTAAATAATATAAATTTTTTTACTCAACATTCTTTTATTTCTACGTTTTAGGGGATTTTGTTTTGAGGATTGGGGGTTGAAAAGAGGAAGGGAGTGCAGGACCCTCATATTTTCGTGTCATATCCCAAGTTTAGAAAATTAAGTTCTGAGTTCCCAATGTCAAATTGAGATTCAAGAGGGTAAGCATAAGTTTCGGTGTTGTGGTCATAGATTCTAACATCAGGAAAAATATTTTAATTTTCATCTTTTTCTTAATTTTAATTTATAATATTTATATTAATTAAATAATCTTATTAAATTAATTATATTTGTACTTATCAACTATAATTAAATTATTTTTTAAAAAATAATTTACTTATTTGTTTGAGCTTGTAAAACATTCTTATGCATAAAATATCTTTCTCTAAACACATCTCTTTCGAAACTCTTCGTAGGCTATTCAAATTTTATTGGCTAGCCATCACTTACTTGGGAACTTTCTATAACATTATAGCTAGAACATATAAAGAGAACTCTGACTATAGTAAAATAGGAATATATAAAAGCAAGTTCGATCTATTAAATAGAAATAAGAGCACCAAAAGTGAAGTCTACTAAGCCTTAAAAGATTCTTTTAAAATATTACTTAAACAACTTTCTATAATAAAGAGGAAATTTTGAACATCATGGCCAAAACATATAAATGAAAATTTGGCTATAACAGATCTTAATATATAAACGAAGATTCGATCTACTAAATCAAAGTACCATATAGGCCTTAGAAATCCTTTAAATCTTTCATCTAAGCTTTCTTACTTCCAAGTACAAAACAAATGCAATTCATATTGAATATGAATGCGCATACGTGCGCAACCATTCTTAAAACATAATAAAATCATATGCTTATCTTCTTAAGCAAAGCATACAAACATCACAAACAAAGACTATATAAAAATTACTATATATATACACATATATACAAATGTCTATTGTAATTCCAATAAACAAATTGCTACTTAATTGCTACATATGTCAACATATTTATTTCTACTGTAATTGCTACATACATACTTCACACACAAACATAATGCATATGTCTACTGTAATTCCAAAAACAAAAGTTTGGTTTACTTACATATAAACATTAACATATGTATATATATAATTCTATGTTTATTGTGATTCTAAAAATCAGAAATCTAGTTCACTTATATACAAACATATCAAAATATATATATATATATATATATATATATGCATACAATTAATATGCTTATTATGATTTTAAAATCAAAACACCGACTCTTGTCAGGCTTGAAACATTCAAGGAAATTTGGGTTGTCTTTCATTTTGCACAATATAGACAAATAAATAATGTTTCATTATATTCCAGAGGGATACTTGTTTAACCCATATGCATCATTTGATTGATGGAACATTTATAACGTGCTTCGAAATATGCAAAACTTAACACAATTATTTTTCTTTGTATCTACATGTACACATTCTACTCTTTTTAATAAAGTTCCCACCAAAATTATTTTCTACTTTTTCCCTAACTGTGGCAACGTCTATATATCATGTTTCAGAAACTTTATTTTTTTCCTTTCTTAAAATTTTGCTATATGTCTTCTAAACAACTTGATTTAATTTTCTTTATTTATATTCCGATAAATCCCATTTCTTTTCTAATTTTAGAGTCCATAAATTAAATTATATTCTTTTGAAGAATTAAAATCTTAAAATGTATAATTGTCAAGTCCTGGTTACTTTGTCAGTACGATAATTATATCACTTTCAGTAATTATTTATGCTTGCTTATTCTAGGACTAGAACTACAGAGGTGGCGATTCGGGTTAGCGGGTCAAGTTAGATCAGATTATTTGTTGACCTATTTAATAAAAGGGTCACTTGAACAAGATCCATTTTTATTAAAAATGGGTCAAAATCACCCGAACACCATCCAATTAATATAGTGGTGATCCAACAGGACCCATTTATTAAATGGGTCATATTTACATTGGTAAGTCAGCATAGTTTATTGACTCGTTTATGATCCACCAAACCGTTCATGATTTGCTAACTTATTTATTAATTTTAAAAATATTAAAAAAATAAAGAATCATTCTTAATCACCCTTAATTTTTTTATAATATTGCAAATTTATCCCTACCATTATTAAACAGGTTGGTGGGTTGAATTCACTTGTGAACTTGATACATCTTGTTTAATAATCTTTTTATTAAATGTGTTAGTGGGTCAAAATAATTTGCTTTTGATTTCAATAAAGTTACTCAGAATTAATTGGTAAGGGGTTAATGATTATGCAAGTTGTTCAAACAATCTCAATCGGCCTCACTCACAGTTGAAGAACAGATAATGATTATTTATATCGGAACGAATGGTTATTTTGATTCATTAAAAATTGAACAAATAACTCACATCCGAACATGACTCAATTATTAATTAATTCAAAAAACTTCAATCGTAAACTATATTTTTCGTGTTGAGTTTCCGAATAGGGTGAAAAATTGCAAGCTTTAACTACAACTAACAGATTTATATTAGCAACTTACATATCAATCTCTATGTAGAATTTCTTTTAGCAAGAAATTTATGATTTTAGCAAAAATTTTAATTATATATCATATTAAATATTTTCAATCACCTTATTTATATTCTTTACTATATAACTTTAATTTTATATATAAGTCTTTGGGACTTATTCAAGTACATATAGAGGATTTGGGCATATGTGTATGACCAACTAAATTTATTGCTCAACTTGTACGATATAACGGTTCTAAGTATATGACAAGTTTATTTCCCCTTGCTTTGCCCTTGTGAAAATAAAGTGTTTAATCAGTTATTCCATTGAGTACTTATTTAGTGCATATTTTCAATTATTAGTCTATATTTTAAATTCATTAGCTTAGCAAATTTTGTTAACAAGTAGTTTTAGAATTTGTAATCTTTTCCGTTATAAGTTAGCTTTATTGTATATGCATTGTTGAATACGGTGTTCATTAAAATGGTGTTAATTTAAATACTAATTAAATTATAGCTATGATAGTAAGAATTAATATTTAGTAAACAAAATCTCTAGTCAGCGAGCTTAGTGTTCACTTTTTTTTTTATAAATAAAAGAAATTTCCTCCCTCCAAGTTGTTGTAGGATCAAATTAAACAATATTAACTTTTGTAAGGTTGGCTACACGAAGGTGCACGGCTTCTATTTTGTTTGAATTTATATATGATATATTTTGAAATTATTGAAGTTTTTGAAGTAAAATTTAACATAAATTTATGATAGTTAAGTATAATTACCATTTAGACTCTCGAGAGCATCTAGTTAGTGTTAAATATCTTGGTTAGACTATTTGCAACCTTAAAAATACTCTAAAACAATCTTTTATTTGAAACACCAGCATATTAAATTATAAACTTACAATTTTACCCTACAAATCTGTATGTCACGAATAAATATTATATATTATTTTTTAGACATATTATTAAATTAAGTAACATATAAAATTTAACTATACAAATAAAATAATAAACTAACTCAATTATGAACAAGAAAATAAAACCTGACATTTGAAATGGAGAGGCAGGTATGTAGCGTTATCTTAAAGTCAAAGAAACCTCCTCTTATACGGATAATTGTAATTCTTCTTAATTTTAAAATACAATTCAAATGCTCTTAGTTGCTTTTTTCAATGAGCATGACCATCGGAAGAAACTACCAAGTCTTATAATATCGAAGTTGCAGGAAAATAGTGTTTGTAAAATTTTAGAGAATAAACTTAAGATTATGCATATGCTTAGATTAGAGAATAACCCCTTTATATAGTAATAGTAAGGTTTAAAGTATTAATACCAATATTAATTTAGTATTATTATAAATTTAAAATATTTTATAACTCTAATATTAAAGTGCAATTTATATTTAAAATTTGTAACTCTTAAAATTAAATTTCATTAATAATAATTTAAATTTTAAAATTTGTAACTCTAAGAGTTTTATTATATGTATTAAGTTTTTATAATTCCTCAATTAACTAAATTTTAATATAAGGTTTTAAAATCTTTTAATTTCTAACAATCCCCCACAAAAGGTTTAAAAACCTTTTACATGTATTAAGTTATATATAACTAATTATACATTGCAACAATTTATTATGTAATTGGTATAGGTGCCCTTCGAGCTTGAACCTATACTTAGTGTAAATAGCATCTATTTGAGAAATATGAGTGAACTATATTTTGAACTTGATTCTTTTGACCAAATTTCAACTACTACATATATAATAGTGACTAAGACTTGGTTTTGTGGGTTAGCATTATTAATGGCCATGTGCTTGCATCTTACTTCTTATGAGAGTTTTAGAGAACAACCCAATTCCTACGATCGTGACATCACGATGACTCTCACATAAATGAGTCTTCTAAAAGCACATATGACCTATACCTTGTAAGAGTATGCTCGCCTTGGACTCATTAGGGTAAGTATTCTCCTAAACGTCACATTGTAGCACTTCTTTCCATAGGGATGAGAGGAAGCATACATTCTTTAAGATATGTCCGTAAATGCTATGCTATAAAAGTCGTGCAATATAAATTTTTCTACCTAGAACTTTCTTTATGAGGTCTCCAATCACAAATGTTGGGTTACTTCCTTGGGTGATTTCTTTGCGGGCTTAACCCCATCCCATTTGACAATTCTAAAACGAATTTTCTCGAAAGCCCTTTGATCAATTGATCAACTATATTCAACTTAAATTTGACATACTATAAAGTTATAACATCACTACTAAGAAGACTTTTAACAAACTCGTATCTCACTTTAATATGTTTGTTTATATTTTTATTTGTATGAGATTGCTTTACTAAATCTATAACAGCCTTACAATCATAAAACATTCGTATTGTAGATAAAATTTTACCTATAATAGGTATCTTCATTATAATACTTTTAATCCATTCAACTTCTTTGAAAGCTATATCAAGAGCTATAAGCTCAGACTCCATAGTGTTTCTTAAAATTATTGTTTGTTTCTTATTATAGTTGCTCCTCCTAAAAGAAATATATAATCACTTGTAGACTTAACATCTACGTTATTGGTTATCCGATTTGCATTACTATACTAGTTTAACACATAAAGAAAACTTTGATAACATAAAAAATAATCACTAGTACCTCTAAGATATTTAAAAATTATCTCTAGAGTATTCTAATATACATTGCTAGGATAACGAGTATATTTACTAAGTCTTCCCACGATATATGATATATTAGGCCTAGTATTATTGGCTATATATAATAAAGATCTTATCATTTAGGAATAATACCTCAATTGAGATGAAGTTCTCCTTGATTTTTCTTTAATTCTATACTAGGATTATAAGATGTAGAAACAAATCTATTATTAAAGTATCCAAATTTTCTTTATAGATTTTCATTGATCTAATATAACAACTTTTGAGGTCTTTTTATTCTCATGCCTAGAATCATATGAGCTTCTTCTAAATCTTTTATATTAAAATTCCTAGATAAGTAGGCTTTTACATCATTTAGTATCTCCAAGTTTAACCAAAATATCAAAATATTATGTATATATAAACTTAATATGATATGGGCTTCATTATTTTTTTTATAATATACACATTTCTCAAACTCATTTATCACAAAACCATAATTTATAATCATATTATCAAATTTCTCATGTCATAGCTTTGGAGCTTGCTTAAGACCATAAAGAGATTTTACTAACTTACAAACTTTATATTCTTGACCCTTCATTATAAAACCTTCAGGTTGCTTCATATATATTTTTTCCTCTAAATCTCCATTCAAAAAAATAGTCTTTACATCCATTTTATGAATGTTTAGATTATGAATTGATATTAAGACAATAAATATCCAAATTGTTGTAATACTAGTAATAAGATGTCAAAGTAATTTATTCATTCTTTTTGAATAAAACTTTTAGCTACTAACATTACTTTATACTTATTTACAGTACCATTAGATTTAAACTTTTTTTTTCTTCTAAATACTCACTTATAGTCTATTGCTTTGTTTCAAGAGAAAGATCCATTAAGTATTGTTTTGAATAATAGAATCAAAGTCATCACTAATGGCTTCTTTCCAAAAAGGTGAATCTATAGAAACTATAACTTCTTTGTAAGATATAAGATCTCCTTCTATTAGAAAAATATAAAAATCTTCTCCAAAATTCTTAGCTACTCTAGATTTTTTACTTCTCCTAAGTATAACATGTGATTCATCAACAGTCACACTAATAGATAGTTGATCACTAGTTAAAGTTTGATTATAACTTATAGGCTTATTGACTTTGATTTTAAAATGACAAATATCTTCAAAGAAAATTGCTTCTCTAGATTCTATTATTGAATTATTGAAAATTCCATTAACTTCAAAATTTATAAGTAAGAATCTATTAACACTATTATTTTGAGCATATCCTATGAATATCTATAATTTTGGGGTCAATCTTCTTTCTCTTGGGGTTGGGAATGCTAACTTTTACTAAGCATCCTCATACTTTAAGAATATTAAGATTAAAGGCTATACTCTTCTAAACTTCATAAGAAATCATTTCTCAATCCTTTATTGTTACCCTATTTAGTATAAAACTGTTGGAAAATTCTTAGAGTATGTTGATGGATGCTTCACAAATATAAATCACACACACAACGAATAGTAAGCCAAGGAGTGTAAAAGTACATTGTACTTAAGGTTATATTTCCACCATTTGAGGACATTATCCTGGCGCAATAAAGTTGTATAACGGTTAAACCCTAACATTCAATGACTTTGGTTCTGTATGGATGCACTCCCACGATACAAAACCCTAAAACAACTTTGTTGACATTCTATCCTTACTTTGTGCATTCTTATGCTTTATCTTGCACCATAGTACTCTCTAGTGTACTTGTTCACCATTGTGCTCTCTTGCACACTATGCATAATATTCTCATGTAAATATTTTCTGGTATCAACATATATTTATAAGCAACTAGTACCCTTTCATTTGAGACATAACCCTCCACATACACCTTTTAGTTTATGACCGTTAGATTAAATTTAAATTTGATCAATGGTTCTAAATGAATTATCACCATATTCAAACCAAATGGTGTCTTCAATGGTTGTATTCTTTCATACTAAATATGAAAGAATATGACCTTATGAAAGGTCACAACTCAATGGTTTTAAATAAACCATCACCACTTTTAAATCAAGAGGTGTCTCCAATGGTTGTATTATTTCATATTTAGTATAAAATGATACAACCTTATGGAAGGTCACAGCTTTTCATGTTTGTGTATTTTGAAATCCTTATGAAATATCCAACAATCCCCATCGATTTCAAAATACACAAACATATACTAGAATATATATATATATATGTATATGAATTGGTGCTTGTCATGCTATGAACCAACCATTGGACAACTAATCGTATCTCACAGAACCTTGGTAAAACCAAGTTTTTATGAACCAATGCCCCTTTGGCATGAGTCAGAGGACTAGTTACACGCATTGAATTATTTTCAAGTGAGTTGAGTTGTTCTGTGATTTTGGTACTTTACCGGCCATGTGCCTTATTGGATTCATAGTGCTCTAGAGATGCCTGCCTAAGCTTTCATAGAAACTAGTCCAGTTTCACACTTATATAGGTGAACTTTCATCAAGTGTGTTCTGCAGTTAAACACACCACCATACAATAACGAGTTATAAAGTTCATTAAGAATGTACCACTGCAGATACTACCTAGCCTTAGGGAGGGATTCACAAAATGTCATCGGTAATATAGTCAAGACATCAAGTGACTTGTTCTTACCTTTATGAATATATTTTATGGGATCTCCAATCACATAGGTAGGGTTATCATCACTCTTGCCTTATACTCTAGGTATAATCCCCCTCGACTTAGAATCACTACCTCATTTAGTGATTTATCATAAGATTTGCTAAATCTACTCTAACCTTATAAAATTCTAATTATTTTAGCCAAACACAAGCAATTGTTTACATTAAGTAACTTGTTCTTACCTTTATTAATTGAATATATTAGAGATAATAATACACATCTGAACAAAACTGTATTGTAGCCCTAAGTTTTCAAAAAAGGATAAATAAGACTGAATATATGCCTAGTGATGTGGCATTACTTCTCTGGCACCGCGGCGCTGGGCATTCTATAAGCAACGTTGCGGCGTCCATTCTCTAGTGCTGTGGCACTAGGCATTCTACATTCAATGCCATGACATCACTTCCCAACACCGCGGTGCTAGGCACCTCACTTGCACTAGTTTCCTTTGTTCAGTGTCAAATAATATTCATTCATTAAATATATAATAATAAAGACTTCAGAAGTCTAATTTATTGACATTAGACTACTTTTCTAATGTCAATTCTCATATGAATATATATCTCACTTTATGCATAATAAATTTAGTGATTCTCATTAAATCACTTACTCTTTCATATACATATAAGTGAATGCATTTAGAAGTGAAATCACAATATACCATGCAAAATAAAATACATGTCTAAAGCTATTGAATAGAAGAAATAAATAAGAACAAACACATTGTTACCGATGTAGATCTCTTCAACCATCAAGCATAAAATCCATCTTTAAGATTGTTGAAAAAATTCTTCGAGTATGTTGATGAATGCTTCAAAAATATAGATCACATACACAACGGATAGTAAGCCAAGACGTGTAAGAGTACATTATACTTAAGAATAGATTTCTGCCCTTTAATGTATTATCCTAATTTAATCAGGTTGTTTGGTGGATTAACCCCAACATTCAATGGCTTTGGTTCTATATGGATGCCCTCCATGATACAGAACCATAGAGCAACTTTGTTGACATTATATTCTCACTTTGTGAATCATTGTGCTTTCTCTTGCACCATAGTACTCTCTAGTGTTCTTATGTACCATTATGCTCTCTTGTATACTTTCTTGCACACTATTATGCATAATATTTTCATCTAAATATTTTATGATATCAACAAATGCTTATAAGCAACAAGTACCCTTTCATTTAGGACATAACCTTCCACATACACCTCATGGTTTATGACTGTCAGATCAAATTCAAATTTGATCAATGGTTCCAAATGAACCATTACCATTTTCAAACCAAATGGTGTCTCTAATGGTTTTATCCTTTCATACTAAATATGAAAGATACAACCTTATGAAAGTTCATAACTCAATAGTTCTAAATGAACTGTCACCACTTTTAAATCAAGAGGTGTCTCTAATGGTTGTATTATTTTATATTTAGTATGAAAGGATACAACCTTATGGAAGGTCATAGCTTTTCATGTTTATGTATTTTGAAGTCCTTATGAAATTTCCAACAAAAATATGCAGATAATATTGCTTTTGTTGGCGCAGCAGGATCTAGGCACATGAGTGTATGCATGTGCAATTGTGTCTATTGCCTAACGCAGCGAAAATATAAATTTTACAATAAACATAATAACTAAATATATTAATCACATTAATATATTAATAAGGTTACAGAACTCACTAAACGTGTAACGTTATACACGTATTTTTCCTGGAGTCCGCATGGAGACCAACTCGCTTGCAGTTCTAGTCACCAACTCGGTGGGCTTGGTGAGCTAGAACAGCAGCTCCATATTTAGCCTGGGATTAACTCTTAATCCCCAAAATGGTCGAGAGTGAATTTACATCCTTTTTTCCAAAAGGATAAGAAATGGAGAACTTGAAACAATTCATAATTACTCCAATTGGAAGCAGAGAGAAAAATGAAACAATTTCATTTTTCTTTTCCTTCCTTTTTTTTTTCTTTTCTTCTCCTTTCTTTCTTCTCTTTTTCCTTTCCTTTCTCTCCTTTTCTTTCTTTCTCTCTCGGCCGAATGGCCTTCCTCTTGTTTTTTTTTTCTTTTGCTTCTTTATATATATATAATATAATATAATATAATATAATAATATATATATATATAAGGGAGAGAGAGAGAAAATGATTATTTAACAATTAAATAATCAGAGTTGACCATTTTGCCCCTCATAAATAGTTACTAAGTTTACCCCCTAGTGGGTCTCACTAAATCCCACACTTGGATAAACTCAACTGAGGGTCCACAATACACTACGTGTCCTTATACAATTAGTAAATAACATTTATTAACTAATTGTTGTATTTAACACTTAAATACAAACATACACGCATTCCTATAGAATTCTTGAATATTGCTGGATTAAACAATTTAATCTAGCACGCTCCCCAGTGCACAACGAGTACACTCCATATTGTGGGACTCCCCAGGTTTCACGCCCGATTCGTCAAATGGAACTATTCTTTGAGTCCGTGAGCTATGCCCCATGCACACATCACGGATATACAAATCAACACGTTGAACCATACAAGCTGAGGTTACAACGCATACGTATAGTCCTTCTGTCATGATATCCAGGATGTGCGGGGATATAGATTATCACCGTTAAATTCCCATGTGCTCATCCATTTCCTATCTCCAGACTTGTATCTCAATGAACAATATGCACATACTCCTTTGCCATATTGTTCCACCTTGTCGGAACTCTTTCTCGGATCATTGCTTATGGCCACAAGACTTTCTGAGATATAGTCTCGAAGCATATGAATATCAAACTCTATATAGGAGCTAACGGATCCCATATCTGTACGCACCGGACTCCATAAGCATCAGACTATACCCAACGACACCCAGCGGTCACACCATGAAAGGTCTGTGACATATGTGGAACCAAAGTATGGTGGATCACTTACAAGCCCACCATGGCACTTAGGTCAAAGGACCACGTATACTACTCAACTCGAGAGAACCCTCCGTTGACGACTTACATTAAATGTCTATCGGAGGCCCTCGTGAGTCTGTCCCATATCTAGTCCTAACTGGACACCCATATGTCAATACGAGCTCCAAGCTCATGGTCGGTCAGGAACGACCATCTATACCCGACAGATACGACATATGCTGATCTATATATAAAGGTATCCATCGATAGACCAGCATCGGTAGAAATAGATCAGGGATATTATTCGAGAACATACTTGCGCAACATGCATTTCCTGGCACCCGATTGCAACTCTTGCAACTATACAGTTAATAGTATATTCCCAGGTCTATGTCCCATTACAGACAAGGCTCTAATTCTTGGATCTGCTGAGTATTATAACCAGCTAACACTTAGTTGTGCCAATATTTAGCAATTATATGTCTCAGCATGGCTAACTATGAGCCTTTATCTAAACCCTTTAGATATGATCCGAACTCCTTCAGATCTACAATGTCTGTAATGTTACATGCATAATACTATATAATTTGGTATTAGTGATTTAATGGGAATGTACACTTGTATAAATACACAAGTATATATACATTCAGGGATGGCACGTAAGCACCAACCCTAACAGCTTCCCTCTATAAGTTCTCAGGTAAACTGAAACTTAACAACATTGAATTCACCATATCCATTAAAGTTCTATTTTTTCTTTTAGTTACACCATTAGATTGTGGTGAATATGGAGGGGTTACCTCATGTATAATTCCATTCCCATCACAAAAAGTATTAAAATATGTATATTCTACTCTTCTATGAGATCTAAGTTTCTTAATCTTTTTTCTCTAAGTGATTTTCTACCTCATTCTTATATATTTCAAATTTATCAAAAATCTTATCTTTTAGTTTAATTAAATATACATAACAAAATTTTGAATAATCATCAATAAAAGTCACAAAATATTTATTACCACCTTTAGTGGGTATTTTATTGGAATCATAGATATCACTATGTATAAGTTCTAAAACTTGAGTATTCCTTTCTGTGGATTTAAAAGGCTTTATAGGTTGTTTGGCTTGCACAAAAATTTTATACTTATGTTTAAGATGAATTTGCGTCTTAGGTACTAAACCAAGATCCATCATTCTTTTAATCTTCTTTAAATTCCCATGACCATGTCTCTCATGCCATATATTAATAGTTTCAACACTAAGAACTTCTGAAATTTTATTGAAACTTGAAATAATATTCAACTTAAACAAACCATCACAAGCATATCCTTTTGAAAGTGTACTAATTTTTCAGGGTGCATGCTATGAGTGAATTTAAACCTATGGTGCATACATGTGGATTTGTGTCTATCATTACATATAACATACATATCACATACATACATGCGTAGCGGATGAGCGGAATACAAATTACTCAATGATAAATACAAATAAACTTTACATGTTATCTCATAAATGTAAAATACATCAAGATTGTGAAATAGTACCTTGTCAAGCCTTTGGTATTTGGTTGAACCGGAGTACTCGCCTTTAAAGTAACTCATTCACAATTTTAGTTCCTTAACACGGTGGGCTTGGGGATCTAGAATAGTAGCTTTTCTAGCAAAAGATTCAACTCTTGAATCCTTATTTCTACCTTGTAGTATGCGTGACCAAAAAATTGGAAGATGAAAAATAGAAGAGTTGTGTTTTTGTGCTCTTAACACTTGAGAGAATTTTTTTAACACTTAGCAAAATTCACTTCTCTCACTTCCCTTAACCCCTTGCACGAATTTTTGATAATTAGTTGCTCTTTTATTTGTTTATTATTTTCTATCATTTTCTCACCTAATGACATTCATTATGTTTGCCATTAGTATTTTGTTTATTATTATCTTTCATTTTCTCACCTAATGGCATTCATTATGTTTGCCATTAGTGTTTTGTTTAAATGAACTTGGCCTTAATCTAGGTCAAATAAGAAAAACACTTTCTCATTATTAAGAAACATCTTAAGGCCTACAGTAACAAATGCCACCCATTTATACTTATCTTATCATTTAATTAATATTAAATAAATAATTTAATCATATAAAATCATGATAGAAACACATGTCAATTTAAATAAAAAATTAATTGTTTGATTTCAATTTAAATAATAATATCATATATTATTATTATTTTATTTGTTCAACAAATAAGGTTATTTTGGTAATTTCCAAATCAAACGATAATTGGCCCACATGTGTCATGTGTCAATATCTCATTGATAAACAATTAATTGTTAACTAATTGATGTACTTAACTCTTAAGTCTTGACACGTGCATGACTGGAGGGAAACAGAAGTAAATGTCTGGTCTGCTGAAATTTTCTGGATCAAACTATTCAATCCGATACGCTGCCCCAGTACACAACGAGTAGATTTATATTGCGGGACTCTTTAGGTCCACTCCCAATTTATCAAACAGAACTATTCTGTGAGTCCGAGATCGATGCCCAACGCACACGTCACGGATATTACAAATTAGTGCAGTAGACTATACAAGTTGAGATCATAACGCATACGTATAATCCTTCCGCCGATTATATCCTGGAAGAGCAGGGATATAGATCACTACTGTTAAATTCCTATGTGCTCATCCATAAACTTATCTCCAGACACATATCTTAATAAGCAATATATGCAAACACTTTTATAATATTGTTTAACCCTGTAGGAAACCTTTTTCCTGAGTTTGTTGCTTATGGCTATAAGACTTTTTAAGATACAGTCTTTGAGTATCTGGATATATATAACTCATCTATGTGAGCTGACGGATTCCATATCTATACACACCGAACTCCATAAGCATAGGACCATACCCAGCGACACTCAGCGGTCACACCGTGAAATGTCTGTGACATGTGTGGAATCAAAGTATAATAGATCACTTACAAGTCCACAGTGGTACTCAGGTCAAAGGACCACGTATACTACTTAAATCAAGAGGACCTTCTATTGACGGCTTCATAAGATGTCTATTAGGGTCCTCGTTGAGTCTATTCAGTATTCAGTCCTCACTGAACACCTGTATGCTATACAAACTTCCAATAAGCCCATGGTCAGTTAAGAATAACTATCTAGACCATCTAGGTATAGTATACACTGGTCTATGTAAATGGATTCCACCGTCAGACCTGAATTAATGAATTAAGACCGAGAACATATAATTTGAGAGTAGACTTGCATAATAACATTTCTTAGCACCTATTGCAACTCTTGCAACTATGTTATTACTAATATAATCTCAAGTCCTTGTACCGTCACAGACAAGATTTTAACACTTAAACTTCACTTATTAATATAACATGTTAACCCTTTAGCATTTATAGTTTTCGGTGATGTTTTAACTCTTAGCATTGATTTAAACTTTTTTAGACCAAATTCGAACCCTTTCAGATCATATAATGTCTGTAGCGTCACAAGCATTGAACCATTTAATAATAGTAATTAGCGATTTAACAAATAATGAACTGGATAAATATTATAAAATAAAATATTCATACAACAATGGGATGGCACGTGAGCACAAATCCCAACAGATGTAAGAATGTGGTAGAGGCCATCAACCCTTTGGTCCACCAGTAGGACCCTAAAGCCGCTGACACACCACCAACAGCCCTCATAGGTTACCTACGCCCCCAACCAATGTCGAACCTAAGATCTCATCCCTTATAGGCCTTTAAGGTTCGATGGTTGTACCCATCGAGCTAGTGTTGGTGGGTTCCACACACTCTAACACATGCATGTGCAGCGTGTTCATTACAATGCAATATGCGTGTCATATATACATATTAGTGCAGCAGAACCGAAAATCTAATTTTTTAGTGCAACAAATATATTTAAAAATTAAGTTTCATTATATTAATGAAATTAAAGATTGAGAATTACCTTGTAAGCTTTTGAAATTTTTTGAATTGGAGTCCACTAAGACACACACTGGCTAGTAATTTTAGGACCTAACTATGATGGGTTTTGATCGCTAGAATAGTAGCTCTAATTTTTAGCAATGGTGTTTAACTCGTAAACACCAAACTTGGTTAACACTTAATTATTGCTTAAACCCTTTAAGCTTGGGATAATTAGTTAAACAATTTAACTAATTTTATTTGTTTCAAAGCAATAGAATTATTTTTGCTCTTATTCAACTCTTGAATAATAAAAATAAGTTTTTCTATTACTTTAATAGTGGCTAGCCTAATAGAAAAGATGATAAATAGTACTTTAACTTTTGAAGTTTAATAACAAAAAAAAAATTTCTCTCATTTTTTATTCTTTTTTTCATCCACCAATTTTTTCAACATTGAAACAATTTTTTTTTTGTCTTGTTCAAAATGAAATGGTCAGCTCTTGAAAAAGATGATAAATAGGAGACCATTTTCCAACACTTAAAAAAACACTCCCAATTCCCCTCTCTTTGCCGAATCCTTTATGCATCAAAAGACAATTGATTTGCCATTATATATACTTCAATTTCCCTCCAATAATGAAAACAAGAATGGCCCCCACAAGCATGGAATCCCATTCCTATTTGTTTTCTTTGCTTTTGTTTTTTGTTGACCAAAATAATACAAAGCAAAACAAATACAATTTTTGTTTTTATTTTTTACCCATGGTCGACCACACATGTGTGTGTAAAGATAAAAAAAATTCCCAAATTTTTAATTCCTTCTCCTATGTCAACAACATAGGGCCTACTACTTTTGTTGTATTTGTTTGCATTATTACACTTTAATATATTAGTAGTTAGACTTAGTAATAATTAATTAATTAATCGCATGAGTAATGTCATTTTGATCATTTCTAAGTCAAACATTCAAAGGTCCAAATTGTACCACTTATCATCATCTTATTGGTCAACAATTATTGTTAACTAATTGATGTACTAAACACTTAAGTCTTGATAAGTGCACATACTGAGGGAACTTGAAACAAATATTCAAATTTGTTGGAATTTACTGGATTGAACTATTCAATCTAGTATGCTACCATAGTGCACCACAAATACATTTTATATTATGAGACTCCCTAGGTCCACGCTCGATTTGTCAAATAGAACTCTTTCATAAGTCCGTGAATGATGCCCCACATACAAGTCACAGATATTACAATCAGCGTATTATATTATACAAGCTAAGGTCATAACATATTCGTATAATCCCTTTGTCACTTATATCCTGAAAGAGCGGAGACATAGATCACCATCATCAAATATCTATGTACTCATCCATAAACTTATCTCCATATTTGTATTTCGATGAACAATATATGCAAACACTTTTATGATATTGTTTAACCCTATGAAAAAATCTTTTTCTTTTTTGTTTATGTTGTGGCCACAAGACTTCCTGAAATACAATTTTGGAGTATTAGGATATATAACTTACCCATGTGAGCTGACAGATCCTATATCTACGTACATCAGACTCCATGAGTATTGGATCATATGCAGCGACACACAGCGGTCAGATCATGAAAGGTCTTTGACATCCGTAGAACTAAAGTATAGTGGATTACTCACAAGGCCACCATGGCACTCAGGTCAAAGGATAAAAAGTACTATTTAACTTGAGAAGACCTATCATTGACGGCTTCATATAATGTCTATTGGAGGTCATCGTAAGTCTATTCAGTATCTAATCCTAACTGAATACCCGTACGCTTATACGAGCTTCCATAAAGATCATGGTCAGCTAAGAACAACCATTTGTACCATATAAATATAGACATACACTAATCTATATAAAAGAGATTTACCGATAATCCATATTAGTGAAAATAGATTAGGAACATAGTGTTTGAGAATATACTTGTATAATGATATTTCCTAGCACCTATTGTAACAATTTACAACTATGTCATTACTAGTATATTCTTAGGTCTTTATCCTATTATAGACAAGGTTCTAACTGTTTAGATTTTGTTGATTATTATAACCTCCTAACTCTTTAGCATTTATAATTCTCAATAATGCTAACAGTGTTGATCTAAACTATTTTAGAATAGATATGAACTCTTTCAGATCATACAATGTCTGTATCGTTATAAGCATTATACTATTTATTATAAAATTAATGATTTTATTCAAAATATTTATTGTTTAAATATTAAACAATTAATATTCATACAATATTGGAATAGAATGTAAGCACTAACTTCAACACCATTACTTATAAATATATTGATTTTGGGAATCACTACTCTATTAGCCTCATACACAATTTTGTATACTTGTTGGACTAAAGAAGATCCACTAATAAGATTTCTCTCTACTTTAGGTACATGCCTGATTTACACAATAATAGTTAAGCGCAAGTGTTCGCTATCGTATCAAGTAATATAGGATTAAAGTCTAGATATCGTTCCAATATGGACTATTTAACTTAATTCTTTCAATTAAACACTAAAATTAATCATACTTTAACTTTAATCCAGAAAACTCAAAATATAAATTGAATCTAATTAACATAATTCTATCAAATTAAATCTAAATTAATCAAAAGCAAGCAAGGGTTGAATTCACTAATAAAAAAGAATCTAGGGTTTTGACTTATCCCCTAATATTTCATTAGATTTATTAATCTCTTAGTTAATCCTTTAATACAAATTGTTGGCTAGACTCTAACTTCATCACAAGCCTCTATCGATGGTTAAGTGAATATATTACACCCTAACAATTACCTATATATCTATGGTAATCTGAATAGAATGCAATTCATTAAGAACATGTCTAAATTATACCATACATACCATTTAGGTATATTTTTATCCTACATGAAACTCATAGTTACTACCCTATGATTATGCATCAAACTATTCTAGGCTCAACACATAAATTCTTTTGTCAAGTTCATTATGATTCCTTGATCATTTAAAAGTTATTATACAAACATAATATATATATATATATATAAAGAAAATCAAATTTATTCTTTTAAAACGAACTCTAAAATTTACGTTACATAAAATTAAAATAGAATTTCATCTTTCGATAAAGAATTCAAACTAACTACAAAAACTATTTCTAACATATTTTTAAAAATAAATAGTATTGGTCAAAATAATTTATAATCAGAGAAACATTTTTTTATCTATATAAAAAATAATCTATGTTTATAACTCTTAAAATTTGTAAGAGATATTTTAAAGAATATAATTATTTTAATATGCTATAAATTTGAGAAAATTAAATTTAATATGAGAAATTAACACTTAAAAAAAACTTTCTATGTTTTATTTTTTGTTGTATAATGGAAGGTAAATAAAATTAACGAAGTAAAGTAACTAACAAATTGCCAATAACAAAGATTTCAATTCAAGTAAAGTAATAAATTATCAATTTAAAAATCAACAAAAATAAAAATAAATCACAGTCTTAAAAATATTAAAACTCTCATTGTCTTTAGAATGTAAGTCATGTGTATATATTATATAATTATTTTTTAGGCATATTATCAAATTATGTAACATATAAAATTTAACTATTAAAATAAAATACTAAACTAACTCAACTATAAACAAGAAAATAGTATCTAGCCTGTGCAATGGAAGGGCATGCGTGTAATGCTATTCTAAAGCTAAAGAGACCCTCCCCCCCTCGTGCGTGAGAGGTTTCACTGACACTATTTCATAGTGTCAATATTGTTCGAGCTAAAACATTACTGACATCATTTATGATGTCAGTGAATCTTTAATACCATGGTATCAGTAAATATCTGATACTCCAGTATAAAACAATCGCTGACACCATAGTATCAGAGAATTCTTATTTCTATGGTATCAATAAATCTCTGACACCATAGTATCAGTAAATCGTTGACACCATAGTATCAGTGAATTTTTTACACTATAGTATTAATAAATCGCTAACATTATAGTATCAAAGAATTTTGATTTAATTTAAAATATGTTTTTTATGATTTGAAATTTGAATTATTGGGACAAAATGTTAAATTTATTTATAAACTACAAATCCATTTATAAATACCACATTTAAATAAATATCAAATTATTTATTTATTTAAATAAATAAAACTACAATTGTCAAAATATTTAAACTAAGTTTCATAAATAGTCAAAGTATTTCAAACTAAATCTTAAAAAATTACAATAGTTCTATAAGTACATTTGCTCAGATAATTAAGCTTGAATAAGTGGCTAACATTGTGCAAAAAAGTAGCAAGGACATGGTGTCTAAGTAGTAAAATGATCTTCTCTATCTCTCTTAGGTGACTTTCTTAAATTCCTTGCAATAGATGCAGCTGCATCACTGCATAGATGCCAAATATAATTAATCAACATATCAATTTCAACTTGACTACCATATTACTCATATTTAGCATAGATCTCATTTACTTTCTTGAAGTTTTTCAAGTTTACCAACCTGCAAGTTAAAAATATAAAAAAGGTCATCTTTGTGTAACTTTCAACTTTAGAGAATCAAACAATATAGAGGAAAGTGATAAAAAATTTAATATATAATTGTTGTCTTAACCACAGAAGAATAGTCAGCACCACTAGCTTTCAATATTTCCCCTATATTTTTTAGAACTTGCAAATATTCATAAGCCCAAATCTGTTAAAGATCTATCTACTTTAAAAATGAAAAGCTATCCGTGGCACAATCACAATTTGTAGAATCACGGAAAGAACAAAGTGAAAGATCAAATGGCAGGATAGGGTTTACAGATGAAAGCATCCAAGAAACTTTTATTCTCAAAATAAAAATCAATTGGTGAAAGCAATAGCATTTCCTTACAAGTTTACTTGCTCTGTTTGCTTCTCTACACCATCCGAGATGAATTTCTTAGTCTAGAATGGAGTGCCAAGTCATATAATAGTTAGTGTTGTATATGCAAAAATATCTATAAAAATCAGATAACATATATGTATACTCCATTTGAAAGCACATTTAATTCTTTGTTAAAAGGTAATCATAAAAGAATATTATAGGTGGAACTTACATTTGCAACAAACTTCAATGATAAATGAAAGAAACTCAAAAATAAGACCAAGAACACTAGAGACAAAAACAAGATTGCTGGCTTTGATGGCCTTAGAATAAGGTCCCAAGACTGCTGGAGCCTTATTAGTAGCAACAACCTTCTTCAAATCTAGAACCATGACATATAAAATTAAAGAAAGTTTTTCTTGGTGTATTTATCCACCTTGTGTCCCTTATTTTGTTTCTTTAGTAATGCTTTATCATTTCTCATCAAAGAAAGAATACATAATTTAATGCTTCATCATGAAATTGGATAAAGCAAGGAAGCATTTTAAGGTCATGAATAGAAGATATCAGTTCTAATAGATAGAGCAAAAGGCATAAAAATAAATTATATCTTGTGGAACACCTATGCTTCCAATATATATTTTGAACAAGGTTAAGAATTGAATCCAAGTTTAAGAAACAATCATCTTTGTTATCATCACTTTGAGGAGTATGTAGGATACATTCACAAGAAATGTATAGGGACAAGGATTTACAAACTATCTTGAATTTAGAAATACTCACAGCTTATTTAGGATACAAACTTGGTAATAGCAAACACCAACAATTAATCATTTTTAATCATTCAAAAAATTTTCAAAAGTCTTCTAAAACACCTTAATGGAAGCTACTAGGAACAATTTTAAATTTGAATTAACATAGCTGATTAGCTATAGGCAAACTGTAGAACATATTAAAAGAGGAAGACCAAAAATTTAAAAATATTAAGCAGAATCAACAACTTAAATGATATCGAAAAGTAGCTGACATAAACCTCATAACTAATGGAGAAATAAAGAAGTTTATCATGGAGGATTCTCTATCCAGACATGCAATTTTTGATAAAAGCACTCATTCAAAATGCAATTTGTGCCTATTCATTATATTAAAACAAAAATTTATACGTGTAGGAATTTCTACCACCAAAAGTCTACCTTGACTTTCGGTCAGTGATGGAAACTTCTTATCTAAGCTCTTCTTGGAGAAGAACCAAACTTATTAAGGTCATTCTAGTATGTAACAAATATTAAAGGTGTTGCCTCCAATTTTTTTCCTTTGCGGGCTCTTGATAGTTCTTCAGGAAGATGTCATACATTAACAAAAGGATGCATAAAGTCAAGATACAACAACCCATATAAAGAAAAGTTTAAAAAACCTTGAAGGAAAATACAAATTATTAGAAGGAAAAAGATAAACAAAAAGAAAAATGAGATCTATCAACATTAAAATTGTAAATTCAAAATATACCAATTTACTAGATTTCACATATTTATTGAAAAAATAAAATTCTCAACTACTAAATTTTATCAGCACAGAGCATCCCAAAAATAATGTACCCAAGGTAGGATACAGAACAGACCTTTGTCTGGTGTTTGCAGGATTTTAGACAACAATTTTGATGTATTAACTTCACACAAAGCACTGTAGTTTATATAGGCACATAATCTCAAACTAGATTTAAACCACGAAGCTACCAAAACAATGTTGTGAATTGCATTATTTGAAACCAAAATAGCATGATCAACACATAAATTTATTATTAGTCATCTACCATAGTCTCAATACTCTTTAAAAAGAAAGTTGCTCCATGTGAATTTAATTTATTTCTTTAAGATAAAGCCCAGAAACAATAAAACATGACAATAACTAAAGTTAATGTATACTATAATGAGATCAGAGTGGAACAAAAATGTTAATGATCTTCATGGGATCTAAGAGAGGGGTTCATGGACTTAAGGGTCTTGAGGACTTGGGATTGAATGATCTTTTTTTGCTTTAAAATTGACTCCATATGTTCTTGTCGTTCTAGGTTGTTGCTGATACTGCTGTTGTTCATTATGGCCATAAACACCTGGATAAAATTAAGACAATTTAAGGTATGGTTCATTTCTATACCTAGTTCATCGATAATCTTCTCCCGAAACACCTAAAAATTTACATATTAGCATTAAGATCAAAAGCACTCCACAAGTGAAATTGAGATTTATCATGGGTTTTTGGTATCTAATACGAATGAAAAATTACATTAAAAATTAAAATAAATTGAGAGCGATAAATAAAAAGTAGGAAAAAAAAGAATGTACTTTACTTCATATGAGCAAGAAGTACATTCAATGGTAATTGCTTTGTCACCAGCAGTATTAGTTCTAAACAAACACAAGCAATAGCAGTTATTATACCCAAAACAAAAAAGAGGGAAAAAGAAACTAAAAAGCAACAGTATCAACAACAAGCACTCAAAGTATTTGAAAAAAAGGCTAGTTGAAAAAATATTTTGAAAGCCTAGCTTGTCACTAGACCTAGAAGGAATGGTGGAGTGCAGCAAAGGGAGAAGATGAGATGTGATTGGAAAAGAGCATACGAACGAAGAGAGATTCATGGCTAGTAAATTAAAATACCAGTAAAATTTTGTAATAATTTAAAATAATTAAGTAAATTTGAAACGCTTACAAAAGTAAAATCAATTTTAATTTTACTTGTTGTCGTTGCCTTCAGATCTATTCTGATGGAGCAGAGTAGTGGTCTTCTCGACAATGACCCATCATGATATGAATCTAACTGGAATGACAATGAAACAACCCTAAATGATTGGCGCTTCCATTAATTAGATTTGCTGCAATCGAAGGTTTAAAAGAGACCATGTGTGTCGATGGTTTGAGAAAGAGCAAATAGGGATAAAATTAGGGTTAAAGAGAAAGCAAGAGGAATTAGGGGAACTGAAGATAAATAATTTGAATGACTTGTTCCAACTTTGAAATAAATAATAATTCAAAAAAGTGTTAGGGCTATTATCTTCTTTGGTTTAAGAAGAAGAATTGACATTCGTTGGGCTTCCCTCTTTAAGAGCCTGTGTCCCGGCATTTTTGTGCAAGATAGTTTGATAAGGTAACAATTTGGCTTTGGGAAGCAAATATACAAAGTGGTAAACAACAAATGAAGAGGTGTAATTACATGTTCAGTATAAAAATGATGCCGGTTTGAGGGGTTTTTTTTCTTAAACCCCCAAAATGAGCTAGTTTTTTGTGACTTTTTTTTCTTAATTTTTGTTCTTCAATACTTCATTTTTAAAAATATTTTCAATAATTAATTTATACTTTAAGACTTTTTTCTTTTCTTAATCAATCTTTTTTCTTAAATATTAATTTTTTAAATTTAAATTATTTTTAATAATTAAAATTTTCAATTAAAAAAATAACTTTTCTGATATCGTGATATCACTAATTCATGGACACTTCATAGTTTTGATACTATGGTATCAATAATTCACTAAGACTTCATGTTTCTGATACCATGGTATCAGTAATTTACTGACACTTCTCTTCACTGATACTATTTAGAAAAGTGTCAGTAGTATAGTGTCAGTGAATACCATTTTTTTAGTAGTGTAAACTAACTCAATTATAAACAAAAAAATAGAATCTAGCCTGTGCAATAGAGGGGCACATGTGTAACGCTGTTCTAAAGCTAAAAAGACCCCCTTTATACGGGTAATTGTAGGTCTCCTCAACTCCAAAATACAACCCAATGCTTTTATCACTTTTCTCAATAAGTACGACTATTGGAAGAAACTACCAAGTCTTATAATATCAAAGTTGTAGGAAAATAGTGTTTATAAAATTTTAGATAATAAACTTAGGATTATGCATATGCTTATAGTAGAGAATCACTCATTTATGTAGTACGCAAGACTTAAGGTATTAATACCAATATTAATTTAGCATTATTATAAATTTTAAATATTTTATAACTATATTATTAAAGTGTAATTTATATTTAAAATTTGTAGCTCTTAAAATTAATTTTCATTAACATGGATTTCAAATTTGAAATTTAGGGATATTATTATGAATACCCTTAAGATATCACCTAATTTCATTAATACCCACTAGTTTAAAAAATAGCCAGTAATGATTAACTGTTAAAGAATATTCCGTTAGAATTAACAGAATTGCGTGAAAAGTCTGAATTGCTATTTTGGATTTAAAAAAGGATATCGATCATCAATACCCTTAAGGTATGACCTAATTACAACAATACTCACAAGTTTGAATAATCGACGTTAGTACCCAATTTATTTTTTTGCAAAATATGTACGAATGCCCAATCATCAGTGTTTTTCCGTTAAAACTAACAAATCTAAGGGAAATCATGTCTTTTCACACTTTTAAGATTTAAAATTTACAAAATATAATAATATAATATAAAAAAAAAGTATAAAAAAAATACAGTCGGCCAAATGGCCGCCAGTCGAGGCGGCCACAATGGCCACCAGCTGAGGAGACCATTTTGGCCCTCTGGTTTGACGGCCATTTGGTCGCTTGCACCGACGACCAAATTGGCTGCCAGTCTAGGCGACCAAAATGGCTGCTTGAGCTAGTAGCAGCTGATTCAGCGGCCAAATGACCGCCTATTCCAATGGCCAAAATGGTTGTTGGTGCAACCAGTGACCGCTTGAACCGGATGGCCATTTAGCCTCTGAATTTTTTTATTACTTTTCTAATCTATTTTCAAAGAATTTTAAAAAATGTAATTTATTTTTTATTATTTTATAAATATTTTTTTATTATTTAAATTTATTTTATTTTATTTTTTAATTTTATTTAAAAGTCAAAATTTTAAAATTTGTGCAAGTGTCAAGTAATTTCAATCTCGTTTACCGTATAAAAGACAAAATGATCTTTTTATACTGATTGATGTGAAAAAGAATAATGTATTTCTATGTGTATTCCATTGAAAAGAATAGTGCAATATATATAAAAAAAAAAAAAGACAACCCTAGAAAGGAAATCATCTATACAAAAAAGGAACATCATCAATGCTTTCATATTTTACACCTACCATATACATTTCAACACTCTCCCTCAAGTTGGAGCATACAAATTATATGCGTCATGCTTGTTATAAAATAAAATCAATTCGAGAACCCTTTGAGAGATTTAGTAAGAATATCCGCTAGCTGGTTATTTGAACTAACATGATCAGCGAAGATACAATCAGACAAAATCTTCTCTCGAATAAAGTTACAATTAACCTCTATATTCTTAGTCCTTTTATGAAACACTGGGTTAGATGAAATATGAAGTGCAACTTGATTATCACAAAATAACTTCATTTGTGAAATATCTGCAAACTTTAATTCTTGGATCAATTGTTTCAACCATATAAGCTCACATGTTGCTAAAGTCATGACATGATATTCTGCTTGTGCACTTGACTTGGAAACAAGATCTTGTTTCTTACTTTTCTATGATACAAGATCACTCCTAACAAGAACACAATATCCAGTAATAAAGCGTCTATCTGATAGAGATCTTGTCCAATCTGCATCTAAGTATCCAACAACCTGTGTGTGACTCTTATTCTCATACAACAAACCTTTACCTAGCGCACCCTTGATATATCATAAAATTCAGATAACTACATCCCAATGACTATTACATGGAGACTGTAGAAACTGACTAATAACATTAATTGAAAAGGGCCGTGTGATAGTGAGATAATTAAATTTACCAACTAGTCTTTGATATCTCCCAGAATCTGTAAGTGACTTTCCTTATCTAGGAAGAAGTTTAGTATTAAAATCCATAGGAGAATCTATAGGTCTGCAGTCTAACATCCCTATTTCCTCTAAAATATTCGATGCATATTTTTGTTGAGAGATAACAATCCCAGACTTAGATTGAGCAAACTCTATACCAAGAAAACATCTGAGCAATCCTAAATCTTTAGTTTGAAAATGACAAAACAAGTGATAATTTAATTGCTTAATATTGTTTTGATAATCTCCTGTAATGATAATTCATTAACGTAGACTACCAAATATATGCATCGGCCCTATGGTATATGTTGATAAAAAAATAGAATGATCTGACTCACTTCGAACCATGCCAAACTCCTAGATAACAGAACTAAAGTGACATCAAGCACGAAGAGATTGTTTCATACCATACAAGAGCGACGAAGCTTACATACCAAACCAGAGTCCCCCTGAGCAAGAAATTCAGGTGGTTGCTCTATATGCATTTCTTTCTGAAGTTCACTATGAAAAAATGCATTTTTGATATCGAGTTGGTACAAAAGCCATTGATTAATAGTAGCCATAGATAAGAACAACCGAACATATGGCATTTTAGCCACAAGAGAGAAAGTTTCGTAATAATCTTGCCTATAAGTCTAAGTTTACCCTTTTGCAACCAACCAAGCTTTTAATCTGTCCACCTGACTATTAGGTCCAACCTTAACAGTGGACACCCATCAACAACTAACTGTGGAGTGTCTTGATGGCAACCAAACTAATTCTTATGTACCATTAGCATGTAAATTAGCCATTTTCTCAACCATTGCTTGATGTCAGCCACGATCTGGAAAAGCCTTACGAAGTATTTTAGGAATAGAAACAGAAGCAAAAGATAAAGTAGACACAAATATATAATATGGGAGAAGATAAGCGATGATAACTAAGAAAATTATATATAGGATGAGAATTGTGAATGGATCATATACGTATACAATAATAGGAAACTGATCATCAGAAGGTAAGATTACAGTCAAAGAGAAATTAGGAGTAGGCGGTAAGTTAACAAGAATATTATCAATGTCATCACCAGCAAGATCTACATTAGGAACAATATTAATGACATCACCTATAAAATGAACATGAATAAGACTATCACAAGCTATAGATGAAATGACAGACTCTGGCTTAGATACTGGCTTCGAGGATGACATAGACGATGGAGCAATTTAAGGAATTGGAAGAACCTCTATGATAACCTGTGTTTCGAAACAAGAAGAAGAAAAGAAAGAGGAAAACTCGAAAAATGTGACATCAGCAGACATAAAATACTGACGTGTGTCGGGAGAATGACACATATACCCTTTCTGAAGATGGAAGTACCCTATAAAGATACACTTAATGGACCGAGTAGATAACTTATCCTAACCAGGAGAGAAGATATGGACAAAGCATATGCAGCTAAAAACCTGAGCAGAGATAGGATATAATGGCTTATCAGAATAGACTGAGGGACTTTGTTCTGTAAAACTGATGAAGGCATACGGTTGATAAAAAAACACACAGTAAGGACGGCATCGGCCTAAAATAAAAAACAATGTAATTGTGGATAAGTAAGATACGAGCAGTTTCAATAAGATGTTTATTTTTACGCTGAAAAGCCCTATTTGTTGTGGAGTGTAGGCACAAGAGGACTAATATAAATTTCCTAAGAAGATATAAATTTAGTGAAGGGAGCAGAAAATATATTCATGTGCATTATCACTACGCAATGTATAAATAGTAGAGAATCATGTTTTAATTTCTGCACAAAAAGATTCAAAGATGGAGAATAGTTTAGATCGATCTTTCATTAAAAATAACAAAGTGCTATGCAAATAGTCATCAATAAATGTTACAAAATACTTAAACTCTAAAATAAAAAGAAGTCGGATAAGATCCCAAATATCATAATGAACTAATTCAAAGGGGGACGTAACCCATTTATTGACACATTTGGAAAATGACCCACAAGAGTGCTTTTAAGGTTAACATGACTCACAATTTAAAGACGACAACTGATATGGGCGTAAAAGCATTAGTATGATTTATACCCAACTTTCATATTTTACTCCAAATAATAAATAATTAGATATTTAATTATATTTTCTAATCATAAATAGATGCACGATGGAAAATGTGATGTATAGGAACAAACAGGAGGCAAATCGGACGTCAAACGAAGAAGTTACGCTCAAAATACGAAATGAGTACTAGGGCTGGGCGCCACAGTGCCCATGGCGGTAAATAGTATCGGATGAACAGTAATTTAAAGACAAAAACCCTAAGAAGAGAGGAGGAAAAAGAAAAGAAAATAGGCAAAATCTTAGAGAGAATTCACAATACAAAATCAAATATTAAAGCCAAAAATTGAAGAACCAATATCAAGATTCAAGTTTTAAGTTAAGATTGAGGGAGAAACACATCAATGAGTCACTTTGATTAATTTTTCTTCTCTTTATTTATCATTATATTCTTGTTCTTGTTGATCTTTATGAATTGGTTTGATACTTTTGGTTTTGTGATGGGCTAAATTGTTCATCTAGGATTAGACTATGTGAACCTAGTATGGATTTGGATTATGTTAAATTTTAGTTTATGAACTTGATACATTCAATTAATTCATTCTATCTTGTGTTTAATGCTTTCATTATACCTGATCAATATTTTGAATTGTTGAGGAACCATGATGAACTCGATAGAGGGATTCATGTGTTTAGCTTAGGTAGTTTGATGCATGATCATAAGGTAACAACTATAAGTTCTATCTAGGATAGACATATACCTAGGTAGCATGTATGGTATAATTTAAACTTGATCTTAATGAATTACATTTTGATTTGATTACCATAGACATATAGATGATTGTTAGAATGCGTAATATAGTCACTTGACCATCGATAGAGGCTTGTGATGAGATTAGTGTCTAAGCCAATCAATTAGTATTAAGAGATTAACTAAGTGGTTAATGAGTCCAATGAAATACTAGGGGATGAGTCAAAACCCTAAATTATCTTTATTTGTGAATTCTACTCTTTGCTTTTGTTTAAATTAATTGATAGAATTAGATTAGTTAAATAAATTTTAGATTGTGATTTTCTGAATAAAAGTTAAGTATGTATAATTTTAGTACTTGATTTATAAAATTAAATTACATAGTTCCTGTGGGATTGATATCTGGATTTAAAATCATATATTACTTGATACGATATCATGCACTTACGCTTAACTACTATAACACACATCAACAACCTAAACAGATATGGAATCATTATTTGCAGTTTTAACAGACTCGGATATCCCAGATTATTATGAATGAGTCCTAGAGATTTGATGAAGTGCATGCGACAGATAGTTGTGGAAGACCGAGATGATAGAGTCCTTGTGACTCACGTCCTATGCCAATCATTTAACTCGTACTGGGATCCTATATAACAACAGAGTCATCAATAAATGTGATAGTATAATTTAAAAAATGAATGAATTGATTGATAGATATAAGATTAAAAGGACAATGCAGTATATAAAGAACAGATTCTAAAGGTAAGGAAGAAAATTGATATGTTCAACCAACTACTTGAGCAGTAGTTATAGAACCATTAACTAAAGTGATAGATGGTAACAACCTAGATGTAGAAGTATGATAAAGTAATTGAAGCTTACTAGAAATGTGGTTAGAGGCATCAGAATCAAGGACCCAAGGTCTTAGAGAATAGGACTAAGTACGATAGGCGACCGAATTACCAGTATGTGTAATAGAGGCAATGGAAGATGTATACTACTTAGCCACTTGGTATTTAAGGTATTCCTCATAGTCAACACCAGTGAGAGTTATGGATGGAGGTTGCTTGTTTGTAGTCTCAGAGTGATCAGATTGAGCAAGGTTAGTAGCTCGAGGGGGTCGTCTATATAACTTGTAACATTTTTCTTGGGTATGCCCCACTGATGACAATAAATGCACTTGGGACGCCTTTTCCCATGATCACCTTGCTCTTCCTTAAAAAAAAGATTGTGACTAAGATGCCAAGGCAAAGGAATTTAAAATAGTGGTGGAGGATTCGAACTAATGACCCGGAGCAGATACACAAAGCAGTTGAGCATAGATATCATCCATGGAAGGAACAACAGTACTAGTAAGAATCTGATCACGGATTGATGAGAGCTCAGGGCTAATTAACCATAAAGAATTTGTCCCTCTAAGCAAGATCGTCAGTGACAATTTCATCACGCGACATGAGTAAATTAAATTCAGCTTTGAAGAAGGCCATCCTGCCAAGGAATTCTAATATCTTTATACCTTGTTATTTTAGATTAACCAGACTCGAGACCATAGAGTACAATATTTGAATATCATTAGTATATAAAAACTTAACTTAATTCTAAATATCAAAATATGTTCGATAGGCCTTATAAATGAAAATTAATTAAGGATCGATGGTTTACCATAATTGATTACATAATAAGATATCAACCCTTTTTCACTCAGTTGTATCTTTATCTTTAAAATTTGTAACCTTAGTAGTTAAATGGTCCCTTAAGCTATATCTTATCCACCATAATTCAATAGATGCGGCTCAAGAAGTATAATTACTACTCCCTACCAGTTTTTTAGCAAAAATAGTCAGAAATGAATTGAAGGAAAATATTGAACATATTTTAAAGCTCTCAGTAGTCATATTGGCTTACAAATCAGATAAAAGAAGGAAGGAGAAAATAACTGACAACTAGGAGTAATTTTTCAGTGACATAGTGGCGGTTTTTCAGCGATAGTGACGGCGGCCAGCTACAGCAAGTGACACTGTGGGTAGTTCTGTGATCACCGGCGTTGTCTAAAATGGTCGGTTCCAGTGGTAAGGACTCACGTATGTCGGAGACAGAGATTGGGCCAAATCTGAGATAGAAGACGAGCAGCTACAGACGATGTGTGGAGGGGCGTGTGGAGGCCAATAAGTGAACGGCTTCTACAAGGTTAACCGTCGGTGTCTTCTAAGTTGACCGGTGGTGCCAGAACTACAGCATGATCACAAGAGGGAGATCAACGTCAGAGCTCTCGAAGATAAAGATGGCACATGGAGACACGTGTAATGGGTTCCGACGATGGTCTTTTAGAGTTCTTGTTGAAAAGTCACCGAAGATTATGAAACTTGAGGTTACAACCACTGGAAAGAGAAAACAGCACAGTGGCTGGAAAAATGACAGGTGACTTTATTGGAAAAATTAAATAAATTTTAGGAGTTGGCTCTGATATCATATGAAAAAAGAGAATACATTTCTATGTGTATTCCATTGAAAAGAATAGTAAAATATTTAAAAAAAGAGACAACCCTAGAAAGGAAGTCATCTATATAAAAAAAGAACATTATCAATGCTTTCTTATTGTACGCATGCCATATATACACACCTACAATATGCATTTCAACAATTGACATGAAATTTGTTTAACTTAATAGAATATTTTTATCGTTTGGGCAATCATGTCTATTTTGACAAAAATTAGATACTAACATTGATTTTTTAAACCTGTAGATATTATTATAATTAAATTATACTTCAAGGGTATTTATAATAATATCCCTTTAAAAAAATAATGAAATTATCAATTTATCCTTCCGCAACAAATAAAAGTACACAATTTCTCTTAAAAAAATATGAATTCTTCGTAAAAAAATAATTTTTTTAATAAAAAAAAATACTTATTATTCTTTACATATTAAAATATGTTTACTTATTATTTTTTAAATTATTAATATTATTTCTAAAAAATAATTATAAATTAGCTAATAAAAAATTATTTACAAAATTATATTGAAAAAAACCATCAACCTAGAAAAACTAATTTCAATTTAAAATGGAGATTACCGAAGGTTGAATATTATTTTTTATTATTTTATTTGCTTCCATTAAAAATTCACTTTCTACCATCACAAGACAAAAACAAAATTAGATAAGAGAAAAAAAATTGGCACCTGGTTCTCCCTTCCCCCTCTGTAAGAACCATAAAAAAATAATTTTTTTTGTAAAATATTCATTAAGGACCAATCAATAGGTATTGTTATAAATTTTTTAACTTAAAGGCTCCCCTTAATTATAAAAAGGGGATTCAAAAGCATTAATGAAACATCAATTCATTCTCATAAAAATCTTTCTCTACAATTATTATTTTTTAATTTCTTTTTAAAATTCTCAATTTGAGCTTATAATTAAATGATTAATGGAGACCTCTAACCTCTATTTGGTGCCGTTTGTGAGAACTTAAGTCAAAATTTAGATAAATCTCTTAATTCCGAGCATCAAATTGGCACGGTTTCCCTAAAATTTGAATCTCTAAAGTAATTTTTAATAGCTTAATTATTTCTGTCCATTAATAAGCTCTGTTACCGAGTTGATTCTCAACTTGAAATGGCATCTCGACAATTATTAAAACTATTTTATGATTTTATGGGCATGATTGTAATGCTTTGATGACCAAATTAGCTCTCATTGGAAAAAAGCGTGTTGTCATAACCATCTTTTTTGGATACTGTTGTCGAAATGAAGTGGCAAAAATTAATTAGTAATTTAAATTTATCCATTTGGTGATACCGAGAACTGTTTTTGAAAAGAGTGAAAGCATTGAACAATTGTTATTTTAATCTTTGTTTTGCTATTTGCATGAGTTAAAATGTAGGAAAATCAATAATAGTTTGTTATCTTTCATTTGGTAATATCGAGATCACTTGGGAGATGAGAAAGCATTGAGTCTTTGACTATTTTAATCTTTATTTTATATTCATGAATTGAAATGATGAGAAAGTCAATTGATGGCTTCCCTTTCATTTGAGAATAATGAGACAGTTAAAGGAAACAAGAAAGGCATTTGAGTTTTTGATTATTTTGATGCTTTCATAATTTGTTGTTTTATTATTTCTTCATCTCGATCTGAGTAATAAAAAAAGCATTGTTCTATGTTAAGGATTATTTTAATCATACTTATCATTTGCTTTGATCTCACTTTGATTTAATTTATTTTGAATTCGATTTGATCATATAGCTCATAATCTAACCATAAATCATCATTTGATCGTAAAATCAAACTGATCTTAACTCATGATCATAATTTGGTTAGTTTGATCGTCAAATCATTGTTCATTTAAATCGTGATCTTTTATAAATAGTTTAATTTTATTACTCGCAGGCCACACGATCATAATTATGTGATTGTGATTTTGTATGGTTGATCATGATAATTATGAATAATTCTTAGGATAATTGCATAATCATATAATCGTATGGTCACAATTTAATTCCTACAAAATCATACGATCACAAATGGCTGGAAGATGATCTTGATTTGATTTTGCTACAATTTTTTGTCTATTCATTTTGGATTATTTATTTATTTGGTGAGATTATTTTAATGACCATAATTTATTTAAAATGTATAAAATAGGGACGTGGCATTAGTATTTAATTTTTATTTTAAAAAATAAGAATAAAGAATGTGAGAAGATGCTTTACGTAATTGAGAAGCATCATTCTTTTTATATTATTTTATTTAAAAAAATGAAAGAAACAAATGAAGTGTGGGCCTTAAAAAGGTAGAACTACTTTTAACCACTTTTGTTTAATTATTTTTACAACATTTTTACTATTATTTTGTTATTTAATTTTACAAAAATAACAATAATTAAATAATATATATATTTAAAAAACATGGGGCCTGTGGCTTTATAAGAGTGAAACCACAAAAAGCCAATGAGTTTCACTATTATTTTGATTTTAATTACTTATTTTATTATTTTTTAATTCTTTAATATTTTAAATCTTTAACATTTACAATGACTTACTATTATCTCTTATTGATATATGTGTTACCCTATTAAGAACATTGCATCATAAAAGTATTTTATTTTAAATAATAAAAAATTACTTATTAAAGTAAGTTGTTGGCTAAAAATAAATAGGTCATTATTCTATTATTTCTCTACTCATCATTTATTTCATACCATTGGTCATAATATTTATTATTCAAAAAATTAGCAAGCATTTCATTCATTTTATTTTACTTATTATTTTATTTAAGCATTAATGTTTGTCATACCATTCAATATTTATTTCATTTCATAAATAAATATTGACAAATTACATTAAGGATTATAAGTATGAATTGTTTATTTCATGACTCAACTTTATCCCTACTAGGCCAACACATGATCATCATCCAATAATCATGGCATTATCTCCATAAGTTTATCACACTATTTTTTCAATATAGATGATTATTTTATAGCAATAAGTAATGATTATTTACGAATAACATTTGTATTTAGTCATGCTTATGTTATGCTTATATATCATTATCATATTTTCATATCTCATATTCCATAATAAATTAATCATATTATATGTTGAGATTAAGCTTTTATAGCAAATAATCTTTCTTGGAAGTAAAGACATCAACTCATAGTGCACGATAACTCATAATGTATAATGATCTGCAATAAGACCTTTGCAAGGATTAGGATAACTCGTTAAACAATACTCATGGGTTTAATTATGAAATAAGATCTTTTATCCAAATTCTTTTTTATCCTACAAATTTTAAATATTTATTCTTAGCGCATTTGAATAATACAAAAACCATTCATAGCATAAATATTTAATTTTAAATTCATAATTAATATGTTGTTTATAAGTGTAAAGTTATGAAAAACTGACTCGAGTATTGTTGTCTCTACCAAAAGAAATTAGCATTTTAGATTATTTTTCACTCCTTCCCAAACCAACAATTTAAAAGATAATTGTAGAGATACAAAGATGGATAAATGTTAAACTCGTGCATCCTTTAAAGCAAACAAAGTATCATTCCAGTAGCATGAGTAAAACTTTGAGGAGCAAGATGAAATCCATAGTTAGCAAGTCGCAGCCCAGCAAGTCGTGGCTCCCCTAAATACACTACCACCAGCAGTTCCACAATAAGTCACTGAATGGATATCAACTATGCAACAAAAGCTTGACGCATAGGCTGCCCAAATGGAACAATTCTCCAAGACCTTTGCATAGCAACAGAACTACTTGCAAAAAGTATTGAAGCTAAATGAAGAACTGCGAGTTCAATTGGCACAACAGCGCAAGTCCCTAGAGAGTGTCAATATTTTGCACAATAATGATCAAACCTTGCAATAGAACATACCACCTCTAATAATGTCAACACAAATAGCAGCAAGGCATACAAGTCCAATTACAGAGGCAGCCCAACAACCCTAACTATGTTTCAAAACAAAGTTGTTGTGTGCAACACATCACAGTGAATCCTTCCAGCTGTGACTACACTAGTTATTCATACTATAGTAGCTGCTAAACCATCACCTGCAACTTACCTGCTTGAGGAAGAATTAAAAACTTATGTGCAAGAGTTACTTGACAAATACTTGCAAAGCCACCAAATTCTTACCCCAAACGCTTCTCATTTTCCAGCAGCTTAAAAGCTACAAGAATATCCATTTGTGAAAGAAATTGAGAATATAAAAAAAAAGCCACCTAATTTCCACATTTCTCAATTCGGAACATATGAAGGCAATACTAATCAAGCCAGTCATGTGTATTCATTCAAGTAGATCATGTCTTTAAAAGATTATAGTAAAAGAATTGAAGTGCAAGTTGTTCCCCTTAACACTAATTGACAATGCCATAACTTGGTTCCAGAACTTGCCTCAAAGGTCAATCAAGCAAGTCCTTTAAAAACTTTCTGCAAGCTGTTTGTCAACCACTTCCAAACAACTCACCAACAGCAAGTTAATGTATTTAACTTAGCTACTGTACAGCAAGGACTCACAGAAGCATTAAAAAAAACTATGCAAAGCATTTCAGAGAAAAGTATATGAAGATTAAGAATCCCGATGATGCTTCGCCTATAACCTTCTTCAAAGGATCGTTGTCAGATACTTATGTCTATGAAGATCTTTTGCAACAACCAGCAAGAAGCATAGAAGAATTATTCTGGCATACAGAGTTCTTTATTCACATAGAAGAAGATTGCTAGAAGCAGAAGTGGCAGAATGACAATAAAAATCGTAACTCAGCCTGAAGTTCAAAAGCAACCTAATGCTAAGCCAGATTATAGATGAAGGTAAGATCTCTTCTATCAATAAGAAATTAAAAAAAGAAGATCAAGCTTTAACAAAAGATTATCCTATGATTCACTACCAATAAAGACCCAGTAAATTGACGAGATAAAAATAAAAGTGCTTATACCATAACGATTATATGCACAACACAAATGACTGCAGATCATTGAGGATGCAAATTGACAGCCTAGCGTAAATAAGTGTCTAGCCAAAAACTAGTACTGAAAAGATAGAGCATCTTCCACTTCAAAAGGTCGAGACGATGAGCAGTAAAACATCTCCACTCCTAACATTACAACCAAAAATCACAACACCTCTACTAATAAACTCATTATACATACATAGCAAACTTCATAATAACAATGATCCTCATTCAAGTGATAATTATGGAGGTGACAATGATGAAAACAATGACAACTCTACTACAAAAAAAATATTTAAAGCTTTAAAGAAGTGGTGAAGAAAAATATACAAGCATCTCCTGAAGGCCAATATACAAAGCATCTCCTGAAAGCCAATGTACAAGCATATCCTCAAAGCAGCTTCAAAGAAGTCACAAAAATGAAATTTTCTAACAAGTTGAAGATTCTCATTGTCAGTATTGAGCCTAATGACGAAAGTCTCACCAAGACTAAAAAAGAAATATGAAAGAAAGTTTGATTCGCGAAAAGAAACACAAAATATAGCTTGGGAAACACTACCATCAAAGGAGATTAGTAAGTAGCAAAAAGATGTTATCAGATCAACCTGAAAGAAGAAACAAAATACAAATACATCAGCATTACCATGGCCATAAAAGAAGATGCATATATTCCACCAAATGGAAACTATAGAAATTTTAGAAGGGATCTATAAAAAGAAAAAAGAGGAACAAATGGGTGAAAGAAAGCAAATAGACATAAAATGAATATCAATGAAGTCGCGGCACCGCAAGTCAAGAAATTTGCTCCCCAAAAAAGATCTCTAGACTTAAGAAAACCAAAAATCAATAAAGTCACGAGAAACGCAAGATGTCCCAAAGTACCCTTCTTTTTATAAAAGAAATTTATGTTTTTATTCATAAAAATTTACGCACAAAAAATAAGATGCTAAAGAGTATACTTGCGCAAAATATGAGTAATACGTTAAAGAGTTTATAACTCGTGCTTCAAATGAGTAAGACACTAAAGAATTCATACTCACGTAAAATATATAAAAGGTTTATATTTTTATTCATAAAACTATTTGTGCATAAATAAGATGCTAGAGAGTTTATACTCGCACAAAATGTGTAAGTTTATATTTTTATTCATAAAAATATTTATGCAGGAATAAGATACTAAATAGTTCATAACTCATGCTTCATATGAGTAAGACACTAAAGAGTCAATACTCGTGCAAAAAAATATAAAAACTTTATATTTTTATTCTTAAAAAATATTTGTACATATGGGTAAGACGCTAAAACAAAGAAAAAAGTCGCTTGAGTACATACTCACGTACAAAATAAAAACAAAAAAGGCACTTGAGTACATACTTGAATACACAAAAAAGAAGAAAGAAAGAAAAAAAAATAAAGAGTACTCATGCCAAAAAATAAATAAGTACTAGAGAATACTCCAGCCCAAAAATAAATAAATAAATAATTAAGCGCTAGAGAATATACTCGCACCAAAAATAAAAAAGTGTTTGAGAACATACTCACGTTAAAAATAAATAAGTGCTCGAGAACATACTCGCGCCAAAAATAAATAAGCGCAAGAAAAATATTTACAGAATATTAAATAAGCCAACAGTCAACATGTCAAACCTAAGACGAATATTTTAGTAGCCAAAATTAAAAGCTAACTGTCAATGTGTCACACCTAAGACAACTAATTTAGTCGCAAAAATCAATATATATATATATGGCAAAACTGCCAGCAAGAAAATTATACTCATAAAAACTAATATATATATATATATATATATATATATATATATGGCTAAGTTGCCTACGAAAAATCAAAATTCGTTATAGTTAAACATATACATTTGTGGCAAAGTTGCTTGCGAGAGACCAATAATCGCAATAATTGAATATATATACATATGTGGTAAAATGCCAGCGAGAAACTTAAAACTCGCAATAATTAAAAAATGTTGGCCAAAGTGTTGCACCTAAAAATACATGTGTAGCAAACATATGTTGCACAATAAAAACTATTTAATTATGTTGCGCATTCAAAAGAAAAGAGACGACTAAATAAGTTGCACAAATTAAAAAATTAATAAAAAATAAAATGATGATGACGGTCACAGGTCGCATCAATTAAAAAAGATGTTAATCACACATCACATTATTCATATTATAAAAATTGAATAAATAAGTCACACAAGTCAAAATGATGACAAATACAAGTGTTTACGCTCAAAATATAATGCAATTATCGCTGTATAGATTGAGGTATCGATCCCAAGAGGAATTTTTTGGCAAAATAAGTTAGTGAAATAAAAATATTAAAATTGTTACAAAGGAGAAAATTAACTAATTGGTTTATATAGATGCGATAGAATTGTATATGAATTAAAAGAGAAGTTTTATGATGATGTAAGTAAGACTTCAAGAATCACAATTATATTTTATAAATCTGTTCTATACTTTAATTTAATATTTATAACTCAGTTGAAAGTTTCACATCCCAAACAATCAATTGAAAGATATGTAAAATATGGCACATTTGATAATACATGTATTTGTATGACTACACTCTTTGCAAATATTAACACAAATCATGTTCATTTATATAAGTTATCTAAGATCGACAATATATCATTTTAAAAATATTATAGTAAAGGATTAACTTGAATATCAAATAATTATTGTCTTTACATGTTATCCAAGATCGACAATATATCGATTGACAATATTGCAGTAAAAGATTAACATGTAAAACAATATAACCAATAACAATTATAATTCAACAAGAATCACATAAAGAAAACATGATTGAGAATGTATGAAACGTGAGAATTATAACCTCTGAATTATAGAAAAACAATAGATAAGAGTTTAGACATAAGCAAACTTACAAACATTTGTAACTCTTAACAAAGAATCAAAATATAGAAGTAAATTTATTACACATAAAAGTTCATCTCTACCTTTACCATGAACTCTAACCTAACTTACAATGCATGATAAAGAAAATTATATGAGTAAATTGTAAAGTATTCAAAAAAAGGTCCCTTAGCCTCCTAACAATGTCCTTATATAGGCAATGATTGGAAACATGTTTAGTGTGACTTAAATCTTCAATAATTTAGGCCAACCACTTGTTTATCTAATTGCAACATCTTTTTTAATAATGGAAATGATCAATGTAGCTTTTTTGACTAACATAAAAGTTGTATAATTTTGTCTGTTCTTTCTATAGCCATAAGGTTCATTCAATTTGGATGAGTATCCAATGAGATATGGATAAAATACTAAAGATAGGTCATATTTCAGCCAACAACCTTTTTACCAATTTGTAATACAATATATGAAAACTCATTTGCCATGGTTCGGCAAAGGAGTTTGCACATATTGTTTAGTGAGATACAAGTCTGGAGATAAGACATAGATGAGCATATGGGGATTTGATGGTGATAATCTATATTCTCGCACATCCAGGATATCATGACGGAAGAACTATACGCATGCGTTGTAACCTCAACTTGCATGGTTCAACGTATTGATTTGTATATCCATGACGTGTGCGTGGGGCATTGCTCATGAACTTATGAAATAGTTCTATTTGTCAAATCGGACGTGGACCTAGGGAGTTCCGTAATATGGAGTGTACTCATTGTGCACTGTGGCAGCGTGTCAGATTAAATTATTTAATCCAGTAATATCTAACACTATCACGGGAATGCGTACGTGTCTGTATTTAAGTGTCAAATACAACAATTAGTTAATAATTATTATTTATTAATTGTATAATGACACGTGGTGTATTGTGGATCCTCAGTTGAATTTACTTATTTGGTAGGATCCACTAGGAGTAGACTTGATAACTATTTATGAGGGGTAAAATGGTCGTTTTACATTTTAATTATTTAATTGTTAAATAATTAAAATATCTTAATATAATATATTATTATATTATATATAATATTATGTTATTTGGGTGCCAAATAATTATCACTCATTATTATTATTATATTATTATTTATATTATATAATATTGTATATTATTATTTTATTATATATATATATATAAGAGGTGTGTGAAATTTGAAGTGAATGTGTGTGTATTGTTGGTGACAGGTGAAATGGAAATGAAAATGCTCATTTCCTTTAGAGCAAAGAAAAAGAAGGAGAAAGGGAAAAGAAGAAGAGAAAAAAGAGAAAAGAAGAAAAATAAAATTGTTAATACTTATATGGTATATATGGTATTAATAGACTTATTTTTAATAAATTTCATTCTATTCTAATTATTATAAACATATAGATAATTGTTAATATGAGATATATTTATTTGATCATCGACAATAGTAATAAAGATCTAGCTAATAATTCATTATTGGAGGATTAAATAAGAGAATAATAGATTCAATAAAGTATTGGGGATAAGTTGTAACCCTAAGTTTTTTTAACTTTGTGAATTCATATCCTTGTTTACTTATTGATTAAATTTAGGTTAATTATAGTATAACTAGTTAAATTAAGTTACTCAATTTTAAGTTCGTCTGAATAAAAGTTAAGTATGATTAATTTTAATAATTGATAAAAAAATTAGATTATAAGTCTTTGTGAGAACGATATTTAATTTATATCATTATACTACTTAATATGATACGTACACTTGAGTATATTAAGCTAGGATTTGCACCGCATCACGACCTAACAACTTCTTGAAGTCCACCTAAAATGCGAACTTTGATCAATTGTAGCAATCAATAAGTGTGAGATTAATTATCTAGAATAACAATATGTTAATCCAGCAATCGGTTTTACTCTTAAACTTAATTCAAAGTTAAACTCTTTAACTTAGTTAAATTTATTATTTATTTATTCAACTCTTGAACAAAAGTAAATTTAATTCATGTTTTAATAGCTAACTTTAATTAGAGAAAATTATGAATAAAACATGTTTTGAAAACATCACAAATTTTCATTCTCAATTTTTTTCTCAAATTAGCCAGCCATTCTAAAACAACTAACTAATCAAATTGATTCATTTTACTAATATAAACTAAATACATCTAATTAACACTTAATTTAACATGTATTTGATTTTAATTTCACTTAAATTTGAATTTACATTTAACTTAATCTAATTATAGTTAAATTTAACCCTAGTTAGATTAGTTTAACTTAACCCTTAAGTTAAATAAATATTTAAATAATCTAACTAACTTAACCATGATTAGGTTAACCTTTACTTAACCATTAAGTAAGGTTAATTTTAACTTAATTATATGATTAACTTTTAACCATAGTTAAGTTAAATTATTTATTTAACTATTAAATAAATAAATATTTATTTTAATTATTTAATAATTAAATAATCATTAAGTGAAATTATTTTTATGTCCTTACTAGATTACCGAGTTAACCTAAAATAGGTCCCACTATTTAACAATATATTTTAGTTAATTTAACCTTAGTAAATTGCTGAATTTTACTGTATTGAACCATTCAATACGGTACGCTGTCCAAGTGCACAAATAATGCATTTCATATTACGAGACTCCCTAGGTCCATATTCGATTCGTCAAATAAAACTATTGCATGAGTTTATAATTGATGCCTCATGCACATGTTATGGATATTACAAATCAGTGCATTAGACCTTTCAAGTTGAGATTACTACGCATACGTATAATCCTTCCATCATTTATACCCTGGATATGTAGAGATATAAATCAGCACTGTTAAATCCCCGTAAGCGCATCTATGAACTTATCTCCAGATTCGTATCTCGATACACAATATACGCAAACACTTTTGCGATATTGTTTAACCCTGTGGAATAATCTTTTCTCAGGTTTATACTTGTGGCCACAAGACTTTATGAAATACAATCACGGAACATCGGATATACAACTTACCTAGGTAAGTTGACGAATTTCGTATCTATGCACACCGAACTCCATGGGCATCAAACCATACCCAGCGACACATAGCGATCAGACCATGAAAAGTCTCTTACATATATGGAACCAAAGTATGGTAGATTAATCACAAGCCCACTATGACGTTTAGGTCAAAGGACCACGAATACTACTCAACTCGAGAGGACCTTCTTTTGACGGCTTCATAAAAATATCTATTGGGGTTCTCGTGAGTTTGTTCAGTATCCAGTCCTGACTAGATACATGCCTATACAAGTTCTAAGCTCATAGTTAACTAAGAACAGCCATCTGTAACATGCAGATATAGATATACACTAATCTATGTGATAATGATTCACTGATAGATCCGGATTTGTGAAAATAAATCAGGAACATGATGTTTGAGACATACTTACACAAGAACATTTCCTAGCACCTATTGCCAACTCTTAGCAACTATGTCATTACTAGTATACTCTCAGGTCTGTTCCATTGTAAACAAGGTTTTAACTCTTTAGATCTCGCTGACTCGTATAGCTTGCTAATTCTTAACAGTGTTAACTCTTAGTGTTTATAACTTTCAGCATTGCTAACTCTTAACTCTAGTCTAAACTTCTTTATACTAAATCTGATCTCTTTCAAATCATACAATGTTTGTAATACTACAAGCATTAAATGGTATAATTATAAAATTAACAATTTATATTCTAAATATTTATTATATAAATATTAAACAATTAATATTCAGACAATATTAAAATGACACATAAACACCAACTTCAACACCTAAACCATTTTTATGAAACTTGTGAAACCTTTAAATCCTTCGAAAATTAGAATTGGTAATTTCTTACGTTATTTAATAACTAAATCACTTAATAATCTTTTATTCAAAGTAAAATCGATATCTTATTTTTTTTATTTAATAAATTCATTTTTTCCTCCTTTAATGGGATTTCGATATATTAAATAAATAAGATTTATGAGAATAAATTGTCAAATAAAATATTTTATCCTAATACAAACCTTAACCCTATAAAAAGAGCTCCTCATATCACCCTTAAAAGGCATCAACCACCGTTCATTCACAACCATAACGTATCTTTGATCATCTTTTCATCATTCACGATTCTCTAGCATCCTTGTTATGATACACATATTAACAATTCATTAGCCATTTTCGTTATAATGTGTGAGCATTATTTGCAATGGAATAGTAGGCTGACTTCTTTTTAAGTTTAAATTATATAGTGACCTTTGAGAGAAGTTAATCTCTCAGAGTGCTAATAATTGGAAGGTTTCAATTCCCTCAAAAGTGCAATTCTATCTTTTTCTCTACTAAACAAGTTTCCATATAAAAGTATTTTTGCAACAATAACACGGTTTCTTAATGTCTCGACCATTGTCTAATGTCACCAAACTTTCAGATGTATAACGAATTATCCCCATTTTACATAGATTAGTCATAAAAGATTGATTCTCCAGAAGCTATAATGCCAACAAAGCAAAATGAATACTGCTAAGTTGCAACACGGTTGCTGTCCACCCAAGTACAAAGATATTAACACAGATGAATCTTTCAAAAAAAGAAAAGGCGAATAGCAGATTTGTATGAGGCGAAAAAGATAAGTTCCTATAACGAACTTATTACTCGAGCTACAAGCAAACATTAAATGCTATTCAAAATTAATATAACTCTACCCTTTTTTTTTTTTAAGAAAGAAGAATATGGAAAAATTGAACACTCATAGCGCTATAATACACCTGGCATAACTTGTGCTTGCAAATTGATTACACGGCAAGAAAGAAAAAGAATTATTCTACAAGCACCAACTAGAGATACACGGGATTATACGATTAGGATTGAGATTGGCGCCTCTCCCTCCATCACCCATTACAAAATGGATGAAAAAGAGATTTTCTCTTTATATCGATGATGTGCCGAGGCATAACCCGGAGCTTTTCTCCAAGAATAAATTATTTAATAAAGCGATCATGTTACATTAGCTTCAGAAACCAAAAGGTGATTTTCTCCTGCTTCCACCTTCTCCATACTGTTCATTCCATTTTCTCAACTCATTCATGCTTGATGCATCGTAAGCAACGGATGGACCAACCTATATCATACAATGTCAATACTAAAAGACTGTCTACAAGCTACAATATGAATGTACTTAAAAAGAGCAAAACAACATAAATGAGATTCTTCCAAGGATATCAATGTCAATGCACTCATCCAAGAAGTTAATACATGTCATAAGCATCAAGACATAAAATTGCCAAATAACATATATATATATATATATATACAATAGAATCTCAATAAATTAATAACTTCAATTAAATAATATTTTTTATCAGTTTCAGACCTAGGGCCAATGTATTAAACCAATAATTCGATAAATTTATAAAATAATACATGATAAAAAAATCCTTATAGTTTCATATAGAACTCACTCACTACATAAATTAATATGCAATTAAATCTATATGACATCTATGAAGCATTCGTAAAATATGTATCTAGTATTATTATTATTTTTTAAATTGATGTCGGCTTGAATCTTATCTTTAACTTTTTGTAATACAAAAAGAACTTTTAATGTAGCATTTTCTAATTGCAACAAGAAATTGTTCAATGTTACTATTGCCTTAACTTCTTTACTCTATATTGAACAAGTAAAATTTATGAATTTACTTTATATATATATATATAATTAAGAAAATTAGATTTTAATAAAAGAATATTAGATACAATATTTTGGCAAAATAAAAAATATCTTCATAAATTGATAATTTATTAATTAACCAATTAATTAATATGGCTTAATTAAAATATTTTTCTTAGTTCTAAGAGTATTAATTTATCGAGATTCTACTGTACATATATTTATATACCAAAGGATCTCAGTAAGAAGTATTTAAAACATAAAACAAAGGTGCCGCATGCAGGATGGTATTTTTACCCCGTGCAGAAATAGTTAATAGACATTACATTAATCAGCAAAATTGACTACCTTGGATTTTGACTGAATAAAGTCCTCCAACTTAAGTGGCCTCAACAGTGGAGCTGGATCATTTTTTCCCTTCTGTATTCAATAGCAAGCCACAATTGAAAAGCATAAAAGACTAGAATGTATGCAAAAAATAAATTATTTAAGTCGACATAAAATAACATCCATTCCAAAGCTGTAGCTACTCTCTGGAACAGCCTGATTAAGAGCACATCAAGGTTGGGAATTTTCTAATGGACATTGCAAGTGATTTCAATGCTAAAATTATAGAAGTTCAGTTACTTATCATATTTACTTTACAACTGATCCCTAAAAATAATTTAACTATTATAACTATTGTTCTCATTTCTTCTTAAAAAGAATCTATCGTTCCTATAAAGGAGCACGCTAAATAGCGTAAAAGAGAACATACAAAAGCACTTGATCTAAGCCATAGCTTTTTACGGAAAAGTAAATGCAGACTGTATCTTTTGCCACAACAATCATTATAACTCGATTTTAGAAATTATAAACAAAGATTTGTATTAGAAATTATAAATAAAGATATGTATTTGCAACAACAATCATTATAACAAGTTCTTAGCATAAATTGGGGAAAACAAATTAGTTCGAGGTCAGTGTTTAATTTCTCAGTTTTAACAGTTTGCAAAAATCACCACTTACCGAACTTTGACATATAATGTTTATTGTCAGTAAATATAGGAGGCATGCTATAGATTTTAGGTCCTTTTACTCTCACCTAAGTGACAGGAAAATTACTACCTAGCCCTTGTGTTTGAATGAAAAATTGCACAACAGATAATGTTCCTCCCTATATCAGGGCAAAAGAATCTTCTTTTAGTTTCTTAAGTAAATGAGGACAGGAAAAACATTTCCATTACGTTGGTCCCACATTAGCTGCGACTAACAATAGTTTCTAAACTGGGGTTCAGTACCTATTTTTGCTAACTGTTTATTTTGAATAAAATGAGCTGACATTACCATTATGGGTCCCACATTAACTAAGACTAACAATATTTCTAAATGGGGTGCTGAGTAATTACTTTGGATATCTGTTTAATCCAAAATGAAATAAGCTGACATTTATGACCCCTATTTTCTGCATTTATATTTTTATCACTTCTATACATTTTCCTACTTCACTAATTGCAATAGAGTTGAGCAAAAGTAGCATGATTTGAAATTTCACTTTTCCCATAATTCAATACATGTGATCAAATATAACAGCTATAAAACCTTGTTTTCTTCTTCTAGAAGTTCTTGGACAGGTCTATATGCTGCAGCAATGCACAGGTTCTGCAGAAAAGCACAAGATAGTCAGATATAAGTACACATCTTAAATTGACGGTAAATGTCAGAGTACTACCTTCAAATCACTGCCAGAATATCCCTCAGTTACATTTGCAAGTTCGTGAAGTTGAAAATCAGGTTCTAAATTTTCATGCGAAAGGAAGATTCTTAGAATCTTCATACGATTTTCAGCATCTGGTAAGTCAACATATATCCTAAATTGTAACCAACAAAACTACATAAGAAACATGATACTAAAACATATATCACCAGACAGCATGTGAAACCCATAAGCAACATGATGAATTCTACAAAATCAGAAGACAAAACATGTGAACTTGCATATAGAACCTTATGAAAAGTGACGGAACTATTCTGCCAGATATATTGTTTAACATGTGAAGTATTCTAAATGTAATCTTACCTTCTTGGCAAGCGACGAATGACAGCATCATCAAGATCAAATGGTCGATTTGTGGCACCAAGGATGAGAATCCTTTGGCTCTCTTTTGATCTCAATCCATCCCATGCTGCCATGAACTCATTTCTCATTCTTCTAGTTGCCTCGTGTTCAAAAGCACCACCACGAGCACCAAGCAAACTGTCAACCTATACAATTTAGAAACCAAAATTTATGACAGGGAGTTGGCAAAGAAAACTGAAGAAGGATGATACCATATTAAGCAAGGAATCCATTCTCGGCTATTGTGAAATTGAATATCAGCAAAAGAAAGGGAGCCCTTTGTTATGTTCTAAGACTAAAATGAACAAACTGTAAAAAAAAAAACAAATGTTTTCAAAGATCATTCATCAACTTATCATCTCATCAATATAAATCTACGGATAGAGATAAATAGAAGAGCAAGTACATGAATTTCACTTCATCCTTGTATCTAGTGACCATTATCTCTCCATAAGAGCTCTTCGATATTTCTATAAACATACCATAATAACATCTAATCATGAAAATATTACATGGATTTGCGCAGCAATTTTTTTAGACATCCTGATTGGGTTACCAAGTGAGAGATAAGATAAAGAATAATCTGTCCAAGATGATGTGCCAGCAGATCATGCTTATACCATAGACCAAGGCTTAAAAATTACAAAGAAAAGAATAGGTCCTTGAAAATTATTGATGCCTCAAAATTCATAAACCTCTAGATCTGTCCCCCTTTTATATTTCTTATACTTTTTCTCCATAGATTTTCATATCTTACGTGCACTTAACCTCATTTGACAAATATAGAAAGAAAAAATACTAGCAAAATTAAAATATCATATCAAAGAAACACCACATTTATTGTTTCACAAGTACATGTGACTTTCTCAACATTGTTTGCTTTCTGACCATCAAGATATGCTTGAGCAGCAGAGGTCAGGTATACATAGATATGATTGCTAAAAGACAGCTTATTGTGCAAACATGTTGGAAAGCAAATTGTACCTCGTCAACAAATATTATTACAGGAGCCAGCTTGCTTGCAAAAGAGAAGAGAGCCTTGGTAAGTTTTTCGGCATCACCAAACCACTGTATCACAAAGAAAAAGAGCTTTTACATATCTTCTTTCCAAGGTGGAGATAACAGTTCTTCAACAAAATAAACACAACAGTTTGCAAACTGTGGTTGTATAATACAAGTCAACTAACAGCCCAATTTCATTTTCCCTCGCCAGAACTAAACAATGCATCTATCAAGGACAAAGAAGTGTGGACTCCTATAGCTACAAAAGAACAAGCATGCAAAATACAAGTGCAAGTTCAGATATTTCAAGATAAGGTTGCTCCTATAGACAGCACTCTTCAGGAAAGCATTTACAGAAGAATTTTTTGATCTTAAGTTCTAGAAAGTGAAAGTGAAAGTGAAGGACTGGGAACCAAAATATAAGCTTCAAGACAAATATGCCGTCTAGAATTAGTTATAATTAAAAACTTAGCAATATATTTTGTGATTACAAGAAAAGTTAACATTATGGTAAATTAAATTTTATTTGCTTTTTTTTTTTTCGAGAAAAAATGTAAATAAAAATTTTAAGAAATATAAAAGTTTATATTCACTTTGATGAATTACTGAAGTTGTCATTTCTTGTTAGCTCATATTCTCATCAATGCATCAACAAGTCCTTACATCCTAACTCGAACTATGTTCATAGCATCACAACTGATTCTGACAAAAGCATCTTTCCAGATACATAGTTCATAATTTCAGGCAAGGAAAGTACGGGGACCCACAATTTCAGGATTCTAAAGGTGCCTAGTATTTATCACAAGACATCAAGAGTTGAAACTTCCATGTAATTTTGTAAAATCAATTGTCAAAAAACTAATTACAACAGATAAAGATACAAAAAATTTTATATTTAGAAAAACCTAAGAAAAGGATCTTTAGTTACCATCAACTACAAGAATTAAAAAAAAATCTGTCCAGTACTGTCTATATGTGTATTTGTCTGTGCACATATAAATTATAAGAGAACTATTAAATCAAAATCGTATTTCGCCATCTAACATATCTTATACAGAAATATAATCACATCATGCTAGTTCAAGAGCTTACTTTTATCCAAGTATCTGACTTTATAATGTCCATAACACTTCACCATGACAGGTTTAGATGTTATATAAGTTATTATATAGTTGAAAGTATTGTACAAACCATACAATAAGAGATTTGCACAGACATTCTCTTTTTGCACTTTTGTGTCTGCATGTGTATGCATGTTCTAGAAGTCATACTATTGTAGAAGCTAATTAGATACTAAAAGAAATAAGAAACTCAATAATAAATATAACAATTAATATAACATCTTCAACCCCAATTACCATTATCAAAAGGGTCAACTACGTTGGTCTTTGATTATAACACTGAGTAAGGCAACAAGGTGACGCCTGTTCGGTCCACAGGTAAAAACATAATTTAAACGCAAGGAGAGCATAATAATTAGTGACTATTCAAAATGAGAACGAATGGCAAGATTTTTGAAAGTTTGCTTTTCAAAGATTTGACCTTCTTTCTCCATTCCTAGATAATCTCAGTTCCTTGAGCTTAAGATGATAATATTTTCAAATTTTGGTTCTCTATTATACTAAAATGCATGTGGGTTCAACACCTAGGCTTTGTGGAATAAATCTCAATCTTTCAAGGAAATATTGTTCTAGATACCTATTCTAGCATCGCCATGGAAGTTTAAAAACAAGAAATTAAACTTGGATCGTGAAGGACAGGTCAAAGAATGATTAAGTTAAGATGAGTGGCAAGATAATTTGATGCTGGAAATTTAAATCTCAATAGTGAATATAGCAGCATACCTTTGAGGTAAGAACTGAACCGGTTATGCTGATAAAGTTAGCACCTGCTTCTGTTGCGAGTGCCTTGGCAAGAAGGGTCTTCCCAGTTCCAGGAGGCCCAAAAAGTAATATTCCTTTGCATGGCTGAAAAAAAAAACTCCACAGGATTATCAAAATGTAAAGGTGTGGCACAAATTTTTTTCCAGTTTCCATCAAAGTGATTTATACAGGAATATTTTAAGTACCCTCAACAAATTTCCACGAGAAAAGAGCTCTGGTCTCCTCATTGGAAGAATAACAAGTTCATTTAAGGCCTTCTTCACATCTTCAAGAGCACCTATATCATCAAATCTCACACCAATTTCACCGGGAGGTACCACAGCTGAGACAAAATTGCTCTCATACTCATCCTTTGCAAGGTTCTGTGAAAAAGTTATATTTGTTAGAGATGTAGGGCAAACAAGAAGAGAGGGGAAAGAAAAGATCATCATTTGAACAACATTTGAAAAGAACACAGTACAAAAAATACATGCCTTCAAATTCTGGGTGGGCTTTTGAGTTGCAGTTTCTTGCTCCTTCAATCTCAAAATTGCAATTTCAAGGCTTAACATGACAAACAACAATCACCTTCAGGCTAAAGAACCATGACTATAAGGATAAAAACGTTTTAAGAAAAAAATACCTTTCGCGAGGCAGGTACAACCGCTCCCCTTTTATGGAAGGAAGCAGGCAAGATGACAAGTAATGATTCTTTGCCCAACCAACAACTTTCTCAGCTTCTGCACATAATCGAGAAGGTGATAACAATTGTGCACAATTGCATGAAGAATGCATTGATAATCACCATTGAAATTATGCAACCAGTTCGAATTTTCTGAGGCTCCTAAGAATACCTTTTTCCCAAACTTAAATTAGGATTCTACAGGTCCAAATTAAGCCTCCAATTAGCCATGAGAACCAAAAATACTAGGTATATGTATGATGAGTATTACATATTCCTTCAAGTACAAATAATAGAATTATTTATCTTATTAATATCAACAATGCCAATGTGAAATCAATAGAAAACAAATTCACTGGATAAATTCAACCAAATATTCAGCTTACGTAGCATTTGCACAGAGAATAGCATGGATGACATTGTGACCTCATAAGAGCAGATTAGCCAAATATTCTTCTTGTAAATGCCTCTCAGTAAATTATAGGTATTTCAAGATCACAGTGCACACGAACATATCACTTTATTCCACTAAGCATGTGTCAAGCCCTTATCTTTCTCACCAACCTCAGTTCACAACAAAGGGCATTATAGGCAGATTGATCACCAGATGTGGCATCAAACTTTATGATTAGAAAAACTGAAAAATGGGGTAGGCTGTCTTCCTTGCTGTCATAATCTCCTTGCCCAAGCTAACCATAAGGTTTTAAGTATGCATCAAATAATTTAACATCATAATATCTAAACATCTTAATAAATCCCCATTTACAGATAACCTATAACAGCCAAATACATATTCTTTTCTAATCAGAATTCAACTTTTGTCCATTCCAAACTGTTTCACCATTCATGCAGCCCAACAACCCTGCCTCATAAGCTACTAGTAAATTTTGAACTAAGAAATTCAAAATTTTGATCAAAATATCATACCAAGAAAACTTATGGACCAAAACCACTATTTGACATCAACATCAGAGTATTAGGGTGTTCAAAATATGCTCTTTAATTATTAAATGAAATTGGCTAAACTATGTTAGCTTCAGTTTCTTACTCTGCTTTGTCAATATCACACCATCAGTGTTTACATGCAGCAGGTCCATGCACGACAGCTCGTGTTCCTCAAGAACCTGCAAATTAACTACTTTAGCTGTAGTTTCAAAGATTTGAAGAAGTGCAAATTTATAAGCAGCTAACATAACCAATAATGGACTTTGCACTATATATATTACTTAACAAACATATTTACAATTAAAATTTCCATGACATTAACTTTTCAAAATAAAAATAAAATATAATGAAACTAATTCTGACCTTATGCAATTCATTCAAATTGCTCCTATATATAACAATTCTTCTGTCCTCCTCAACTTGTTTATTAAACGTTCTAAGGAGGTCTTCTTCCTGCACAATAGGAACATTGAAGAATATATGATCAAGGATAGGAGTGGGTGTGAGTTGACATAAATGAACCCATCAGTTCAACTATTGGTTCATGGACAATTCTTGCTTTTAAAAACCGATCATTCAGTTTCGATTCAGCTCAGTTCAAAACCAAAAAAATAAACCTAAATTTTTTTAAAAAAATTGGACAAAAACCGAGAACCAAACTGCTTCAATTTGGTTCGGTTCTTCCCCTTGGACCCAATCAGCTCCACTTCTTGTGGACTGGCTGGTTTGGTTCTTGGTCCAAAATCATCCACCCCTAATCAAGGAAATCTTCACATTTAGAAAAACTTAATGCAAGTTTAAAAGAGGCCTTTACCTTGGGTGGATATATAGAGAAAATGTTATTGAAGAGCTTATAGATTTCATTATCATCAGATCTCTTTGTCGCTTTCAGTCCTTCCGTAAGACGCCTCAGAGGGAGTGGCTGAAAAATTAAAGTAATCTAAATTAGAAGGACATCTTTAGACGGTAAAAGGAATGAGAATAATCCTGACCCCTAACCAACTTTACAAACAAGAACAACTACCAAGAAAAATGAAAACTAAAGTTAATAATATATCCTTTGTCTACTAATGTGCCAATATACTGTGACAAAGTAGAGTAGAATCATGGCCAGTACTTTAAAACAAATTACAGCATATCATTGCCCAAAAGTTTGAAAGAAGGAATCATGAGAGATACCAAATCTTAAATGCTTTTCAAGATCATATCTACACCACTCCATGATGCTTTGAAGCATGCCTTTCAAATTTGGCATTAATTATCGATTGATCATATCTGGTATCTAGCCCTTCACATTCTACATCAATCAGAGAGCGGACCTCTTGACCAGACACATTTTTTCTTCTCAGGTGGGTGAAACACACATCACAAATTACAACACTGTGCCCCAACTGATTGCAGCATGCATCACAAAGTAACAAAGGCATTGTAACTACAAAATTATCAATCAGCTATCCATCTTCAGTAATAAGCCCTCTACACTTATCAGTCCTCTTAAATAATAATCCCCTTAAAACTCCCATTCTCTGTCTTAGCTAAGCAGCCCCTCGACCAGTTAAAAGTCCTAATACAAAAATTCCTTTAAATTCCAATTATTCCCCTTCTGAGCCAAAAGATCAGTAACACTACATAAGATAAGAGTTGGTGAATTGAACATGAAATGGAGTGGATAGGTAACATCAGATAGTACTTGATAATGAACACCAAAGACATGTTTCCCAACAGAAACATTATTAAAAATAAAAAATAAAAACTGTCCTCATAGAGAAGCCTTTTTGAGTCAACTACACATGCCAGAGATGCAAACTATTTCTTGATTGGTTATCAGAGCTGAAGTCAATAATGCTACACCTCAATGAACAATGATGAATGTACTTTGAGTAGCTAAAAAAATCAAATGTTGGCACATCATATTATTTTCTATCAAGACGCTTGCCAAACAAAATATATAGGGACACATTTCGCTTAATCTAGCTAAATTGTGATCAATTTTATTGTTAAAATGAAAAAGGGTACAAAGTAATTATATGGCAGCACAAATTTTAAAAGCTATATACAGCTAAAACCCATACTATTGAGGTATTGTAATAAGGCTGAGTGCAAATGCAAATTCCTTGCAACATTGAAAGTCAGATTTTAGAAGCTATTACAAAACTATAAAATATAAAAACTATTTAATCAGAACAATACAACAGAAATAAAACTAAAAATAACACTAGCACAGGAAAGAAGTGAAGAGTTGACAAAGTTATTTATTTGACAAGAAGACCTCATGTCAAATGCATAAAGTTTCTAAATTCAAAGCATTACCAGCTTCGCAAGGCGACCAAAATTCGGGAGTATCATCGTCTGTGGAGCATCATACAGAAGAAAAAGAAAAGAAATATTACATAATAGGTAAAGTAACCCATTCAACATAAATATTTTTCTGCATGAATTTATAACTTGATATAGACTGTAAAGCTTACAAATTTCTCTTTTTCCTTCGATCCAGTTTCAACTTTGTTCTGCCCACAAATCAAAACAACTGGACCTGATAATTGATCAAACATTTCCTGAACCTTACAGACAAAGTCCTTACGGTCAGACCTGCGAACAGCTCTGGACAACCACTGAGAAGAGTCTGCAAAGTAGACAATAAGAGGTTGTGCAGAATGTAAAACCTGCAAAGAAAGTGAAAAGAAATATCAAGTCAGCAGGGAGACATGATATGATGCTATAGATGAAAAAAGAAAGCAGAGTTGCAGAAGCTAGGGCTCAACATACAAAATAAGTTTCATAGAAGAAAAAAAATGCATTCTCATGATACCTCACACAGTGCCTCCATTGCAATATAGCATTCCTCTGCCAGCGTATCAAGGTCATGCTCGATGTCTTTTACTGTACCAGAAAGGAAATTTCAGGTTGTTGACATCTAAATGATCAAAAACCAAAAACCAATAATCAATCATAAGCGAGATTTTCAACGCTCAGCAGCATATGCATTAGAGGAAACAGTTTTTTCCTACTGCTAAAAAAGATTCACAGTAAATAACAGTACAATAATATATTCATATCCAATCTAACATTGCAGTGAAGATATGTGATTGGATGGCTGTCAACCAGCTTAGTAGATAGCGTCACTTGTCAGAACCAAACCCACTAACAATAGTGAAGGGAGAACTTATGGAATGTGAACAGGCTTCTGCTTTGTAGCTCATAGGCCAATAAAAAGAAATTAAAAAGAAAAGGAGAGAGAGAGCAAGAAGATGGAACAGGATAAAAAGAAAATATTAATGGCATTAACTAAAAATTGTAAATATGACATCCACACTGAAATTATAACAGAATCCTCGATGATTTCAGAATATTACCATCTATCCAGTAAACTGGTGGTTTTGCAGGCTGCTCTGACACTTTATCATCCTTTGTTCCTTCATTAACTTTACTGTCACTGCTGATATCTAAAATGACAGCAACGCGATCTCCATTCACCTCATATACCTCCCCACGTTGCCCACTGGATAAAGGCCTGCAAATATGGATGCTTTGATCAACAACTCCAAAATATATTCTGGATGCACTTAAAATCTAAGGATCAAAGCACCAGAGAGCATTCTTTAAGGATTTAATCCATCCCCAAACATTCTGCTACATTTAGTTCAGAGCCACACAGCAGTCATCTATACCATCAAACCAATAAATCTGACGAGATCTGAAAGTTCTTCAATCATCTTATGACAAAAGAATGGGAAGCAAGAATTCTACTTTATCATAGTACTATATAACTAACCAACATAAAGTGAAACAGCCAAGCGTAGATGGTGTTCTACTCAAGCCACACTTAGTCTATCATGCAAAATCACTAATACCCAATCAATTATTTAGTAACATGCACATATATTTTTCTACAAGATCATAAACAACTTGCATATAAATGCATGCCTTTCAGTAGCTCACTGTGGGGCTTCTATCTTCTACCAACCATGGATTCTAGAAATCTTACTACATTGTAGCTACAAACTAGAAAATATGCAGCATGCTATTTTTCAATTGAACTAAGGATATTCCCTTCGAATTCTTTCAAAAAGCAGTAAAACAACATTTTTCATATGCTTGTACAAAACAGATAAAAAGGTTCCTAGACTGCAAACGAACACCATGAACCCACTCCGAATAAAAGTAAGTAAAAGAAAAAAATAGTGATTATTGTTAATTATGCATCTCACAGAGTTTGGGACACTAAAGAAGACTAGTGCTGAAAACCTGAACAAGTATGCATATTTCAAGCCAAGAATGTTGACATAAAGAATGAGACTCAAATTTTGAAGAACCAAAGCAGAGGTACATTCTTAGTTCGAATATCATATTAACCAAATGGTGAGTTAGATAATACTGATAACTCGTTAAGACTGACGAAACAAGCAACAGAGTTTGATTCTAACAAGAAAACCGAAGCAACAACATATGCAGTTTAAAGAAGATGCAAACTAAAGAGGATCTTTAAGATTCCGTCTTCTCTATACTGGGACAACTTACCAACCCACCTGCCAGGAATAATGGTATAAGCATTTTTTGGACCATCAGATGTCAGTATCTTCCCCAAAACAATCCTGTGATGAATTATATAAGTCAATGTCACATGACTATGAACCCAAAGTTCACGGGTGATGAGTTTATGCTAAAAAGATTCACAAAATCAAACAAAATGATGACCCTCTGTGCAACATGCTTGTCAGTCTTCACAATTTTGTAGATCCAAAAATGACAGCTAAACATCTAGAAGCTGAATTCCTAAGCCCCCATGAAACCAATCATATATTCTCATGCAAACTAAATTCAAGACCAATAGATACAACTACAGTATAATTATGAATTTAAATGAAACAATATACAAAATGCAGACACATGTAAGAAAAACACAATAATAAAAAATAAAGTTGCATCAAAGGACATTTAACTTATATGGAATTGAGAGCCTAAACACTTATTACTTCCTAAGAAAAATGCAAGAACACCAGCTTACAGTGGTGAAGGTATGACTCGGAAGAGGGCAAATTTTTCACCATTTTATATTGTTAATGCATATAAAGCCAACTATACAGCGGCAAAGCAAACTCCAAGAAAATAATAAATCCATTTGAAAACCCATAAATGCTCCAAAAATCGATTGATCCTAGGTGACGGTAAATGAAACAGGTTATTACTCAAATATTCATCAACAATAATACGCAGCAACTCCTTTATTATTCACACTCTAGCTTATGTAATTAGTAAAATTTGTCAGAATATGCTACAAACTTTTGACTTAAGTAGAGAAGCTGACTAAGTTATTAGGGAATTGTCATTCAATTTAGAATAGGCATTCAGCTTTCTATAATAGGGCTTAGGGATGGCAAAATAACCCGGACCTGAAAAAACTATGACTCAAAAAATCCAGGTTTCTTTTCCAGATCCGGATTTTATTTTTTTATTTTTCCAGGTCCGGGTTTTCTGACCCAGAAAACCCAGAACCTGGGTTTTTCCTAAATGGCTAAATCTGAAATTTAAGTTTGGTGAATAAGAAGAAGAAGAAAACAGGTTAAAAATGGAGTTCAAGTTTGGGTCACCTGGACCCAGCTACACCTGGAAAACCTGAGTGCAACCAGGTTCCAGGACGGTCAAAAAAACCTAGGTCCGGGTCCGGGTTGAGCGAAACCCGGACCCGGTTTGTGCAACCCTAATAGAGCTCCAATCTCTTGATAAATGCCACTAATTTATTTTTTTATGACCAAAGGTTTATTTTGTCTTACCATTACATAATCACAATGGTCCAGCAGACTAGATGAGACAGTTTCGTAAAAAGGGCAGCACACAGCCCACCAAGGGCTCCAGGGAAGAAACCATGCACTACAGGTATAATCAAAATTAATAGATTATACATTTGATTTGCATCTAAGCAAATTTAAAGCCTTGGATGAGAAACTAGCATAAACCTAGTCGTTTACTGATAATCAATTTTTCTTTCTGCTCCAACAGATAGGTTAGTCATGCGTGAGAAACTTCCATAAACCTACTTGATTACTAATCATCAACTTTTTTCTCTCTCCTCATGGTTATCCCCCCATGGATATCCCCGTTCCAGCTATGGAAATATTGTAGAATTCATTGCGCCTGACCAATTTTTCTTCCTGCTTCCATTTTATATCATGAAGCTTCATCAAGTATCCCTTGTAATAAATCAACCACAACATGCATAATATTGATTTGCTGAGTATCATGTAACATGTAAAACACTTGCATAAATTTGCATCATCCAAAGATTATTAGTAATTGCTTTTCTTCATGAAAATATCACCAATATTTCAACTACCTTTATATAATATAAACTGCATTTCTTTTTTGTTTCAGTGAACTAATTCTTTCAAGCCCATTCACCAATGACCTCTTGCTCTAATGGTATGCAAGAGGCTCTTAGTGGTTTTGAGAAGAGGTTGAGGTACACATAAATTCTGAAAATAAACTTTACTATTCAAACTTTGTGCAAAATCATTATATCTTAAATACGCAAAGATCATATAAAAGAATCAATTTATTACCTGTTGTCAGCTTTAATGTGTATAGAAGGTCCAATGTACTTCACTCGATCCCCTTAGAAAAGATGGAAATTAAATAAATAATTAGATAGATGTAAAGAATAGAAACAGAAAACATTCAAAGATAAATGTTAGGTTACAGCAAAGGCAGAAAGGTGCATATGAAGATATTAAAATCAATACCATCAAGAGCATCTGATCACAAAACATCATCTTAAACACACTGCTTCAAACACATAACCAACTTTAGGCACTACGAAGACATTATCACTTTCATAATGAACTCAATTCCATGATTGACACTGCCTAGAGATGTGCAAGAGAGCCGACCAAATCATTAGACCAAACTAACCCTATACTCGCCATCTGGTTTGGTTTAGTTGTTTTAAGTCCTTACTTCAATTTCATTCTATGAAAATCTTAAAAACAATTAATTGGGTTCAGTTTTGATTTCGGAAATTTGAACATTCAAACCAAAACAAAAGATTGAACTAAGAATTATTGTCAGCCAGCAAGCTACTCATAATCCTATATACCTGCCACCCTTGATCATAAAAGCCATAGCACCTAATACTCAGCAACTCACAGACTCCTTTACACTCAGCCACTTCTGATCAGCTGCAAACACAGTCCCTCTCGCTCTCCCTTCCTCCCTCCCACTGGCCCATTGTTCACATTTATGTTTTTTGCTACATTATTTTTTTCAGTTTCTTGTCTGTGCATGTATGCACAGAAGAGAGGAGGGGGGGAAAATTGCACTCTATATTACTCTTTTTTCTATAAGTAATTACAGCAGCTCAGTTTACATTACCTTTCTTTAGCAGCTGTTTGGCTCTGTCTGATGGCTCACCAGCCTCAGAAGTCGATGACTCTGAAGAGCTCTCAAGTTCCCCAGAGAGCTTCTGCTACAGAAGCCAGTTCAGGATCAGAAAATAAATTACAGTTCTTCAATTAAATTACTATATATTGAAAAACTTCCATAGATATGTAAGAAGTTTATACAACAGAAAACAAGGTATCAACAATAGTAAATATGAATCAATGATTTTTTTAACTTTTATAATATGTCATACTACATAATATATAACTACATACCAATACAAGTTTTACAAGCCAGTTCATTTGAAAATAAAAAAGTTAAGTTGAGACAAAAGATACAAAGAAGTAGCTGAGAGTTTAAACTAACGTATATACAGCATATGTTCTAAAAATATTTGGAAGAAATGCAAGACAAAAATTGTATACAGATTTCCTAGCTCATTAGTCTCGTTGAATTTGTTGCAGTAATCAAACAGGAAATAATTGGAGAAAATCCAGCAAGCCTAGTTCAATCTTAGGTCTGAGATTCCAGAAACTGCAAAAAATGGTACACACAAAATGGTAAACTCGAAATCCTCTCCTCACAAAATATCCTGCATCTAGCGCACCAACATAGCTTCTAGATACATTTGCTTCATAAAAGAGCCCTCCAACATCAAAACATTCTGACAATAAATTCTCACAGAATCCAAGTCCACTATAAAAGTCAAAACATATAAGATTCATACATGACGACACATACACATGAAATATAAGTAGAAGAAATTTTTTCGTTTTGCGATCCTGTTTGGAAAAACCATAAAACAACTCAAAACTTTGACAGCATATTGGAAAAAACAATATGTAGAAAATGAACTCTGCTTTCCAGCTCATGTTTTCCACAGATAGTACAGAACCCAGTTTTTATACGTTTGGGCTCAAAAGATAGAAAATAGTTTTTAAAAAATGACAACAAGCAGCACCAAGGAGTCTTTGTCATGTTAGGGTTGGGGAAAAAGAAAAGATTGAAATGGGAGGGAGAAGCAAAGGATGTAAAGCAATCTTTAGTGAATGAGTATACAATTTAAATTGTAGCAATAATTAAATCAATATTCATCTGTGGGCATGAGACTAAGAAACAAAATCCTTCACCAGAAATCAATCCATCAACATCACTCCCATGATCCTAGATAATAGAGGCTATCACTTCAGGATTCTCAAATCAACAAGCACAAGTTGTGACATGCAATTAACAGCTGCACTAAGAATCAAAAGCATAATAAATGATAGGGCATTAAGCAACAATCTGGTAAAAGAAAAAATCAGAACTGAATTAACTGCCAACAATATATCCACGATTATTGTAAATGTGTTTGACAATTTCCAAAGGAGTTATGTTTGTTCCATCTCACAAGCTTTATTATATATGGTTTAGTCTTTCCAAACAATTAGTACAAAATTGAACAAAAGCCACATCAGATGATAACGTAACAACCACATCAGATGATAAGGTAACAAGAAAGCCTGCTTTTCGGAAACTAATATGTTCTTTTATTCTTGAAAAGTAGACAGTTAAACAGAAGTAATTCTAAATAAACAAAAATAAACCATCCAAAGAATATTACCATTTGAAATTGTAACATAATACTCCCCACAAGGATCTTAAAGTGAACTTTATATTGGGTAAGATCACAACAGAAAAAAAACCTCCAATATCTTGTTCAAATTCATGCACATGAGCATGCTTGTGCTACATATCTGTGTGAAAGCGAGTGTATATGCATGTCTGCCTGCGGTATCCAGAAGTTTAAATTCTATTACAAACTATCAGGAACCCGTGGAAAATTGTGAACCCTAGGCCATTAATCTAAAAAGAACCAAAAGGCACAATATCATAAAGGAACCCATAGGAAACAAACACCATACTGCAATGAAGCTGAATGTTGCTGACTTTAACAGTGACTGGCTACCTGTTAATTATATCACTAGATAATATAGAGGACTTTCACCATCCCTAACCCTGCAGAGTATCAGTCACCTCAACCTTTCTGAAAGGAAAAAAATAAAAACAAAACTACTATTCCCTGTTCCGCTACAACATCATACCCCATTCAATGATACACATCAGCAAACTCTTCTCCAAGCTGCCCAAGATCAACCCCGGACTTAAACACCTGCCTAATCTAATCCTACCAGTTTATAACTCCTAATTTGACGAAAAGGTTTAAAAGAGCTAAAAAACAATAGACAATTCTGCTAATTAGGCATCTCCTAGGTGTCTAGTAAACCCGACTTGCTTAATTAAGAAAGCGTAGTTTGAATAATGTCCTGCCACTATGACGACTCATACTGACAGAAAATCTCATACTTCTATGAAGTCATACAAACACTTGAGACAGACTTTGTAGCAAAATTTTGGAAGCTTCAAACATCTCACTTCAGGTGAGTTAGAAATGATTGAGTATAAGACAATCTTGTGATACCTGAAAACTGTATGGGCATTCATCAAGTAATATTCTCAGCTAGGATATAAGAACTCTGACAGATTACATATGTATTCAAGATAAATAATGACCACTGTTTAATTATTAGATTACCTACACTTTGGCAAAATCATACCTTTTCTAAGTCTTCAAGGCTGTAGGGAATAAGCTTCTTGAGAGCCGCCTCAGCAGTAGCCTGCACATCAACTTCATCATCACTACAATCCGTTCTTGCCTCATTACTGCTTGTCCATTCTTCATTACTCACATCATTCTCGTCTTCAACCTCTGATTCTGAAGTACAGTCCTCAGAAGAGTCCACATTATCTTCATCTGATGAGCAGTCATCACCAAAATCCTACACCAAAATTAACAGAATTAATGAACAAAGTTTACCCAGAACACCATATTTTGAAGGGGCACAGTTACTCTTTTAACATATCTGCTGAACACAATTCTTACATAAGGAGCAAGAATGCTACTGTCAACCACCAACAGCGGAACTCGTAAATCTCGTGCAAGTGCTCTAACTAATCTCTCTCGATAAAGCTCAGTACCTACATATGGCATCATCATTAGCTCCAGTCAAGTATAAACATTATTTTCCATTTGATAAGGAATGCAATCTAAAAGAAGATAACATGAACAAATAAGAACATATTTTCACTTGGATTGGGCAGTGAACAACCTGGAACACTGCGAAGCAGTATTCTCCCACTCGAAGATGACAAACGAGCACCATATGAAGCAGTGAACTTCTTGTGTTTCAAATGGGACGCAACACATTCCACCAAAAGATTTTTGGTGTGATCGCTGTAAATAATTAAATAAAATAACTTAATTACAACCAAGTTAACATCATAAAGAAGAAAAAGGACGATGAGAATGACAGTGATGAGCAATTACTGGATGTAGTAAGGAAATGTCTCCCAAGAAATGTTTATTTTCTCCCATGGAACAACTCTCCTTAAGAACTCATTTTTGAACCTTTCACGTCTAGTAAAAAAAGGCGACTCTCTTTTTTTATTCTCAAAGGAGAGCTTCTCGTTATGTAGCCATTCTATTTGTTCTTGCTCTCCAAGTCGAGCATGCGCATCGTGGTGCCTCACATCTTCCTTAACCTTTTCCCTCCTAGTCCTTCCCTTATCTCCCTTATCAAGGTTATGACCATCACTAATGGGTTTATGATTATTCTCACCTGCATTCCTTCCATCACCTTCAGAGCTAAAGGCACAGAACTGAGTACTTTTCAACCATAAACTAGACCTCCCATAGAAACCCGTATAACTATTTCCAGGGGCAACACCCCAAGACAAGATTGAATCTAACAAGTATCTTCTTATCGAACTACCATTTGAAGAGTGGTTTCTCAATGAAGAAGTATGGCTAAAACATCGAGAACAAGCATGATCTGAGCTGTTGGACCCAAACAAATATTTGGTTGGCTGCAACATGGAACCCCATCTCTGGTGCTTAACCTTTATTCTCCTTGCATACATTGCAACTTCTTAGTCCTAACTTCAAGGTACACTGCAGAGTTTTATTGACAAGTTAAAAATTTCACAACATTGAGGAAGAACATAACAGGCTCTTTCAATTAGAGAAATTCATATAAACATAAAATTGATATTTTTTTTAATTATGTCCATTTCGATATGATATGCCGATAATTACATCCAAACCTAAATTTTTATTTTATGGTAAAATATTTCCAAACAGCAACGGTTTTTCAAGAATAGAAGCGAGTGCACAGAAAATTGAACGAATAACAAACAAGACATGATATAGAATAACTTTGCATTGAAGCAAATTCAGGTACTTTATTATTTGCTAGCTGTTGAGACATCTGCTAACAAAACGTTAACAACAAGGATTTTAGCCTATACTGAAAATCTCAAACCTCACAAATAAGCTCGAGCATAACTCCTCCTCCATTGCTTTTGTTATTTCACTTTAAGTCCTCAAACTCAAAGCAAAAGCCAAAAACAACTCATTCTTGTAAACAATTCATTCTTGCAAAATCTAAAAGAAATTGCAAAAGCATCAAGTTAACGTGAATACGGACCTTTTGTTTTGTTTTCTTTTGTTTTATAGATTGATTAGCCAAGTCAAGCACCGGTTGACTGCATATGCAAGATATATATGAGAATATTCAAAAGAAAAAAGATATTTGAAGACGGCGAAATAGGACGACTAAAGAAAGTGCGAGAAAAGCGTCAAGTGGGAGAGAGAAAGTATCTGAGAAAACAAAGGGCCAACAGCAGAGTTCGGAGATTATTAGAAGATGTGAGAGTGGCTTCGCCTTCGTGTGTTTTGTGTTTTTGCAATTGCAGCTGCGAGATTTGTGTTTCGTATACCAAGTGTAGGTTTGTACATACTCTTCCATTCTTCTTTTTTTTTATGTTTTTTTTTTGGGGTATTACTAAGAGTAATGCTAGGATGTTCCAATCCAAAATGGGTGACGCATGTGAAACTTTACCCTTCGAGATTTGGGCTTATTGGGCTGGGCTAATCCAATAACAATAAACCCCTTTCTAATTATAATTTAAATTTCAGTCAAAAATGAGAACTGTAATTTAAATAGTACTAATATCTTCTTTTTCTTTTTTTTTTTCCAAAAACAACGTTACTCACCTTTATCCTTACACAAATTAGGGGTTGGTGAACTCAAATTTGGTCCGGGTTCAGGTCATTTTATTAAACTCAAGTTCTAATTGAGATAAGAATTTTGGTCCGAAAAGACTTTATTCGAGTCCTTATTTTTGATCGGTTCAGTTTAGAAATTGGGATAAATTTAGAAATTTCCAAGGGATTTGGGCTGGATTGGATTTGGGTTTAAAATCTTGGGTGGGTTTAAAACTGGATCTTTTTTATGGGTTTGCTTTAATTTTTCTTGTATGTAGTTTTAGGCAAGTTTGAGGACAAATTTTAGATTATTTTATTGAATTTTAATTGGGCTTTGTGTGCTATTTTTTTTTTTTTTGGATTTTGACTTTTTTAGGACATTTTTTAAAATACTAATTGAATTTTATTTTAAGAAATCATATTAACTTCTTTTATTGAGTTTATTGGATTAATAGAATAATTGATTATGTGAAATTAATAATAACTAATTTGAGCAATAAAAACATTTTATTGAGTTAATTGGGTATAATAACTCGATATAGATTCATAATAAGATTAATAAACATTCATTCTAAAATATTAAAGCACATCACAAATTAATTATATGCACATCTTAATAATATATTATAATTTATAAAAATATTTGATAAAATTTCCCTTAAATTTTGAACATTCTAAAATTATAACACTCTAATATAATGTTCAAATCTTGTCCTATATCTTCTAACGTCAAATTAACTTTAACAAACACCAATATTTGCAAACACAAGTCCATAATAAATTAACCATAACAATATAACATTCATAAATAATATGTTAAATAATATACATCCAACGTTATATAAATTATAAACATATTAACTATTAAGTCCAAAAGTTTAAAATAACATTAAGTAAATCAATGACGAACGAGTGTGAGTGATCTTTATGTTCTCAAAAGGCAAAATAACTTTTATTCTGGCAATCTACAAGACTGCATTTAAAATAATTTAATATATTATTCTAAAAAAATTATAATTGAATAAGAAAAAGTTATTATACTTGAATAATTGAAAATTAAAAATTTACTTAAAAAGTAAAATTAAATAACAAAATTTACTCTTATTGTGATAGAGGCTCTTACATTGACAGTCACGCAAACTCTTAATGAGAGATATAAAAATATTCGCATAAATTTAAAATTAAATTAGCAAATATTATTTTAAAAAATAATTATAGAAATAACTAAAGAATGTTATAGTAATTCTTTTTACCTACGTCAACTTTGACATAAAAATCAACATCAAGCAATAATTCTTATTTCTTCATTTTATCCACTAAAAGCGAAACTCATATCCAGTTTTATGCATATTGCATTGTTGCATTGTTGATCAAGTAATGTGGCGATGATCAACAATTTATTGATCCTCTTTACAGATTTCTAATACTTATCATACTTACAAAAAAAAATTCACTCTGTCTTAATGACACCAAGTTGAAATAGATTTTTCAAATCTTATTATAACAGATATTGGATGTCACACTCAATAAAATACTAAATTTTAATGTGACATAATAGAAAGTTTGCAAAACTTCGCAAAATGCTCAACCTTCTCCTAATCCTCGTTGACTAGTGGCCTTTCTCTTCTCTTTCCATTTTTCTCCTCTAAAAAAATCCTATATAGTTCATCCTCTTTTGCAATCCATATCAAAAAGGCTTCAGAAATTTTAATACAATTGTCAATATCAAATAGGTGAAATTCCACATAGTTGGCACATACAACATCATACTTCCTTTTAACTTAATTTTCTCTCTTTATGCATAACTCTTAAAAACTTACAATCTTGCCATGAAATATCTAATATATTTTACTGTATTATGTGTATAAAAAAAATATTTCCATTCAATTCCTTCAACCTATTTGTCACAATCAAATTCAAGTGAGAAAAAATGCATACACTTATATTCATCATTCAACACAATTGAATCATTTTTCCAATTCTTCAATTTATTCCTCAAATAACTTATAGCATCATTATTGGTAGTGGCATTATCAACTGTTATGGTAAGCACTTTCTCTTCGCCTTAATCCAACAGACAAGTTTTCAACTACTTTCTAATTGTTTCTCCTTTATGGTTTGAAATAGGAAAAGAAACTTAAAATCCTCCTATATAACTACCATACATTGTCTGTAAAGTGAGCAATTACAACCATGTAGCTATAATTATGAATAGAAGTTTAAATATCTATTATCAAGTTCACTCATTGCCCATTCTCAATAATCAAACTATTTAACATAGCTTGCTCCTCAACAAACAACTAAAGCATCCTTAGTTATGGTTTTATATGATGGGACATCAAATCTAAGAATTGTCACACTGTAAAAATATCAAAGTTTATCATTCTTCACAAAATTAAATAACAATGCATTCATCACCACTATTTTCACAATTACATGTCAACATGCTACTTGACTCTATTCCGTAGGCACAACATTACTGCCTTTTCCCTCTTTGTTATGTTCGTTACTAAAAATCTTTTATTGATCATCAATCAATGTATTTTTGTAAGCTTTACATCTCCGTAAGTGCTTTCTCATACCACTAATTATTCGGGATCAAATATACGTGGGTGCATGCATGTGCAATAGTGTTCATTGTATAAAATATGATCTCATACATATGTGGCGTAACGGAATAATAAAATCATACAATAAACACATGAAACATATATTAATCAAATTAATATACTAAATATAAAATTTGAGAAATCACCAAAATATATAACACTTTACACGTGTATTTTAGGAGTCCGCCAGGAATCTTACTCATAGGCAACTCTAGTCACCAACTTGGTGGGCTTGACAAGTTAGAACAACAGCTCCTCTAATCCAGCACGAGATTTAAGACTCAAACCTTAATGGCTGAGAGCCTTTTTTTGCTTTTTCTCTTATAATCAAAATGAAAAAGAAGCAACAATTGCCTTTCATCTCATCGCACATGTTTCACACACACACACACACATAATATATATATATATATATATCTCACTTGATTAAAATAATAATATTATATATTAAAATAATAAAAGTTAGCCACCAAAGGTAATTTAAATAATAAAATAATATTATATATATAAATGCATGACCATTGTCATGCATGAATATATAATATTATTAAATAATATAATATTATAAAATAATATATTTAAATAAGATATTATGATTATTTAATAATTAAATAATCGTTGTGTAAAATAATTATTTTGCCCCTTATGAATAGTTATCAAGTAAACCTTTAACGGGTTCCACCAAATTTCACACTTGGATAAACTCAATCGATGGTCCACAATGCACCACGTGTCATTATACAATTAGTGAACAATAATTATTGACTAATTATTATATTTAACACTTAAATACAGACACATGCGCATTTTCGTACTAGTGCTGGATATTACTGGATTAAACAATTCAATTCAGTACTCTGCCCCAATACACAACAAGTACACTCTATATCGTAGAATTTCCTAGGTTCACGCCCAATTCGTCAAATAGAACTATTTAATGAGTCCGTGAACAATGCCCTACGCACACATCACGAATATAACAAATCACCGCGTTAAACCATACAAGCTAAGGTCACAACACATATGTATAGTCATTCTATCATGTATATCCTGGATGTACGAAAACATAGATCAATACTGTCAAATTCTCATGTGCTCATCAATAAACCTATCTCCAGACTGGTATTTCACTGAACAATATAAACAATCTTTTTGCCATGTTGTTTAACCCTATGGAAACTCTTTTTTCGGATTTATTGCTTATGGCCATAAGACTTTCCTGATATACTATCTCGGAGCATCTGGATATATAACTCCTTATGTGAGCTGACGGATCCCATATTTGCACACATCGGACTCTATAAGCATCAAACCATACCCCAGCGACACCCAACGGTCAAACCATGAAAGGTCTCTGACATTCGTGGAACCAAAGTAGGGTGGATCACTCACAAGCCCACCATGACGCTCAGGTCAGAGGACCACGTATACTACTCAACTCAAGAAGACCTTTTATTGACCGCAACATAGGATATCTATTAGGGTCCTCATGAGTCTGTTCAGTATTCAGTCCTAACTGAATCCTCATATGCCTATGCAATCTCCAAGATCATGGTCTGCTAGGAACGACCATTTGTACCCTACAGATATAGATATACACTAATCTATGTATTAATGGTATCTACCTACAAACCTGCGTAGGCAGAAATAGACCAGGAACAATGCATTTCAGAACAAGCTTGCATAATGACTTCTATTAGCATCATATTGCAACTCTTATAACTATGCCATTATAAGCATATTCTGAGGCCTTCGTCCCGTTACAGACAATGTTCCAACTCTTGAAATATTTGCTAACTCTAAGCACTAGTCTAAACTCCTTTAGACTTGATCTGAACTCCTTTAGATGATACAGAGTCTTTATCGTAACAAGCATTAAACCATATAATTAAGCAGTAATTACGATATAACAAAATATACACCGTATAGATATCAAATATTTATACAAAACTGGGATGACACGTAGGCACAACCCTAACAATCTCCTACTTGCCCTAGTACTAATCACAGTGGTATCTAATACTCATAGACTTCACGTGTTTCTTAAACATCTTTAGAGTTAAGGCCTTGGTAAGTGAGTCCACTACATTATTTATAGAATGTATTCTACAAATAATTACATCTTCCTGGTTAAGATATCTCTAATGATGTGGTATTTTTGCTCTACATGCTTAAACTTTTTGTGCGCTCTTAGCTCTTTTACTTGTGTTATAGCCCAATTATTGTTGCAAAATAACGGAATATGATCTGATGAACTTGGAACTATTCGAAGCTCGACGATAAACTTTCAAATCCATACAGCTTCTTTTGTAACTTCTGAAGCTGCAATGTACTCTGCCTCTATGGTAGAGTCAGCTGTGAACCCTTACTTGATGCTCTTTCAGCTCACTATGCCTCTGTTGAGAGTAAACACATATCTAGATATAGACTTTCTATCATCTAGATCAGACTAAAAGTCTGAATTCGTGTATCCTTTCACTTGAATATCATTATCTCCATAAATGAGAAACTTATCCTTCGTACCTATAAGGTATTTCAGAATATGTTTGACTGCCATTCAATTGCTGTCACTTGGATCAGATTGGTACCAGCTTGTAACATTTACAACAATACTGATGTCAGATCTCGTGTACATTATAACATATATTAAGCTTTCAATAGCTGATACATATGGTATGTTAGATATTCTAACTCTTTCATCTTCCGTCTGAGGAGACATTTTCCTATAAAGATGAACACCATGTCTAAAAGGTACATTAACTGTCTTACAGTTAGTGAAACTGTATCTTTCTAAAATGCTATCAATGTACGATAACGAGGGGAGTCTTATTAGCTTCTAGCTCTATCTCTATGAAGCTTTATACTCAGTATATAGGAAACCTCTCCTAAATCCTTCATGGAGAAATTCTTACTCGGATAGCTTATTCGTAGATTGCAACATACCAATATCATTCTCAATGATCAGTATATCATCCACATAGAGAACTAAGAAGACCAGCATGCTCCTACTAACCCTTTTGTACACATAAGATTCCTCCTCATTTTTGATGAAATCAGACTTTTTGATTACCTCATCAAAATGATGATTTCAGCTCAGAGAGGCTTGTTTAAGTCCATAAATGGACTTCTTCAACCTGCACACTAGACTAGAAGTCTGGCTGGATGTAAAACCTTCAGGTTGTTCCATGAATATCTCTTCCTCGAGGTATCTATTCAGGAACACCGTCTTTACATCCATTTGCCAAATTTTAAAGTCATAGTATGCCGCAAGTGCCAACAAAATCCTAATCGACTTGACATCACAATCGGTGCAAAGGTCTCCTCATAATTGATCCCAGATCGCTGAGCATAACTTTTTGCCATCAGTCAAGCCTTAAATGTCTCTACCTTCCCATCGGGTCCACGCTTCCATTTGTAAATCCATTTACAACTGATAGGAACAATTTCTTTAAAAAGCTGAATCAAGTCCCAAACTTGATTCTGATGCATAAAGTCAATTTCAGACTTCATAGCTTCTTGCCACTTTCTCGAGTCGATGTTTAACATCATATCCTTGTAAGTTAAAGGATCATTTCTTTCTATTAAGAAAACTGTAAGTGCACCTTCAAGTATACCTAATAGGTGGCTTGGACATCCCTTTAGACCTATGTAGAAGGTGCGTTAAAAGTCCACTACTCATTTGAACTCGAGTATTAATCTATGGTTCATCAGATTCCTGATTGACTTTATAAAGTATAATCTTCCTACAATCCCCACGATCCTTAAGAAATTGTTTCTCAAGGAAAGTGGCATTCCGAGCAACAAACACACTTCGTTCTTCTAGATCATAGAACTAGTATTCCATTGAATTCTTGGGATACCCAATGAACTTGTACTTATACACCCTGGGTACAAGTTTATCCTGTTGCACAACTCTTACGTAAGTAGGACAACCCAAATATTATGATACTTAAGACTCGGTTTCCTACCCTTTAACATGTCATGTGAAGTAGTAGGAACAACTTTAAATGGAACTTTGTTTAAAATATGAGCAGTTGTTTCTAGAGCATGACCTCATAGGTATTTTAGAAGATCGGTAAAGTTCATCATCGATCGAACCATATCCAATAAAGTTCGATTCCTCATTTCTAAAATACCATTGTGTTGCGAAGCACCTGGAGGACTATATTGAGCGAGAATCCCATTCTCCTTTAAATAATCTAAAAAGTCATTGCCCATGTACTCAAAGCCTTGATATGATCGAAGGCGCTTGATGTACATGCCGATTTGTTTCTCTACTTAAAGTCAGAATTCTTTGAAATTTTCAAAGGTTTCTGACTTGTGTTTTATAAGAAACACGTAACCATATCATGACCAATCATCAATGAATGTTACAAAGTATCGAAATTCACCAATTACAGCATGATTCATTGGACCGCATATATCACTATGTACTGATTTCAATAAACCAGAGGCATTGTGTCCAACATCAGTAAATTGAGATTTGGTCATTTTCTCTTGAATACATGATTCACAAACTGGATAAGCTCCATAGTCATATCAGGTATCTATTCATCCTTAACCAGACGGGTTAAGCGTCTTACACCTATATGACATAATCTCATGTGCCACATTTTGGTTTCATTAAAAGTTTTCGATCTTGCACGTTTGTTGCTAGAACTAACATGTATATTCATGACATTTCTCATTGTATCCAATACATAATACCCATTAACTAACTGACACTCAGCTAATAAAACATCATGCATATCATATAAATATAAAGAAAGATTTCGTATATTTATACGATAACCTTCACTGTCAAGTACATAAAGGAATACAATTTATCTAATGATATTGGAAACATAATAAAAATTATACAATATAACTATCCTACTACATGAGAGAAGTAAATCAAAATGTCCAACAACTTGGACCTGTAGGAACTCTCAATTTCCCACTTTAAGCATCACTTCTCTAGGCTATAACATCTTAACTTCTCTCATTCCCTGCAACACATTGCAAATGTAAGAAGAGCATAGGGTATCTAATACCCAGCCTGACAAGCATCAAATGCCAACAAATGTCAATAATGGTCAAGCACATATCTGAGGGAGTCTTTTTTATAGTCGCAAGGTACCTCGGGTAGTTACGCTTCCAGTGCCCATCATCATCGCAAAAGAAACATTTTCCTTTTGCTTTATTCTCCTGAGGCTTGGATATTTGTTGCCTCTGAGGACCCATCTGGGGTGGCTTCTTCTGTTTCTTCTTTTTCCCCTTGGACTTCCCAGAAGCCCTTAGAGCAGAAGATGAAGCACCCTAGACTAAGAGGGTCGAGCCTCCTTTGTACATATCCTCATTCGCTGTCTTCAACAAATTATGAAGCTCAATATAAGTAAGGGTTAATCTCTATATATTAAAGTTCATAATGAACTGTGCATATGACCTTGGCAGCGATTGGAGAATTAAACTATTCTCTAAGTTATTATTCAGAGAAATGTCCATAGCCTCCAACCTCTCGATGTAACCAATCATCTTGAGTACATGGGGACTAACCGGACTACCCTCACTCAGTCTAGCCTGAAAGAGCGCCTTGGCGACTCTGTAAAACTTGACCTAAGGTCGATCACCAAAAAGCTCCTTTAAATGGAGCATGATGCTACTTGCGTTATCTATACGGACATGTTCCCATTACAACTCTATAGGCATAGAGGTGAGGATGTACAATTTAACTTTTAAATCGTCATCCAACCATTTGTGATATGTCTCATTCTCCTCAAGGGTGGCATTATCAGAAACAACTCTGGGCAATTTCTGATCAATAACATATCCTAGCCTATCAGAATCTAGAATAATTCTGAGATTCAAAAGCCAATCTGAATAATTCTCGGCACTTTTAAGCTGGTGTGCATCTAGTATACGTACCAAATAGTTCATAAAGGCCATCAAATCAAATCTTGCACAAAACAAAATAAATAGGAGATGTCAGCGGAATTTATTAAATCGTTAATAATACGTTTTAAATCATGAGTGTAACAATTATACATTTTTCAATTTAAAATGCCCTCCTACTACTTTACATAATCCCTAGAATATCTCGAATGGGAAAATGATATTTTAAACTCTTTTAAACTACACAGCGGGAAGTAGGCCCTATTGGAATTTACTCCAACCTCACGCTGTAGCAATACCTTTGTAAACCTAATAGGTAGACAACATTTATCAATTGCATCTCATGCAATCTTTACCACTTGATCCTGAATATACCTTATCATTACGTTGTAGCAATATTGGGTAAGTGTATTCCATATTCACTTGTCAATAATAAAATATATCTTAATGATACTACCCTCACGCTACAGCAATATTAGGCAATACATTCATATATATTTACCCCATCTCATGTTCAACCGATATTGTCCAAGCCCAACCAACTAAGTCCTTCACGCTATAGTAATATTGAGAAAAGGCCAACATGACTCGTCTAACACCGTATTGATAAGATGGATCAAAATAAAATATTATCTTATAATGTAATATCTTTTAATCTGATCAAGAGAGATTTTTCTATTTATTCTAGATCCTCATCTCATGAGGAGGTGATTCTCAATTAATCAATTTTCCTATGCCAACACAACTAACCCCCACCAGTAGAGTTTCCATTGTAGTTCTTAATACAGAAAAATTGATCTTAATTTATATTGCAGACTGATAACTCTTATCACTGCATCTCATAAACCCTGATTTATAATGTAGACTAATAACTTTTATCACTATATCTCACTATATCGCTAATTACTGCTTAATTATTAGACCATATCCAGCAACACTCAATAATTAGATCATGAAAGGTCTTTGACATGCGTGGAACTAAAATATGGTGGATCACTCACAAGCCCATTATGGTGCTCGGGTTAGAGGACCACGTATACTACTCAACTCGAGAAGACATTCCATTAACGGCAATATAAGATGTCTATTGGGGTCATCATGAGTCTGTTCAGTATTCAGTCCTAACTAAATACTCATATACCTATGTAATCTCTAAGATTATGGTTTGCTAAGAACGACCATCTGTACCCTATATATATAGACATACATTAATCTATATATTAATGGGATCTACCTATAGACCTATGTGAGCAAAAATAGTCCAGGAACAATACATTTAAGAGCATGCTTACATAATGACATCTTCTAGCATCCTATTGCAACTCTTACAACTATGTCATTATAAGCGTATTCTGAGGTCTTTGTCCCCTTACAAAAAATGTTTCAACTCTTGAAATATTTGCTAACTCTTAGCACTAGTCTAAACTATTTTAGACTTGATCTGAACTCCTTCAAATGATACAGAGTCTGTATCGTAACAAGCATTAAACTATATAATTAAGCAGTAATTAACGATATAACAAAATATACACTGTATAGATATCAAATATTTATATAAAACTGGGATAGCACATAGGCACAACCCTAACGCTAGTTTCGAGACTTACTAAATTGCAAGCAAGCATTGTACTATAATAATTACGCTTGGCTTCATCTTTCATGGTTTTACATTGCGTGAGGTTCAACCATACCTTCAATCTTGATGTAGATTCTTATAGCATAAACTCTTTTTTTTTTTTAAGGATTTGAGAGTGGTGGAAGGGAACTTTTCCTTGGATTTTACCCTTATTCTTGTAATTTGATAAAGAATAAGTTACAAATTTATATTATTTTGCGAGCTTGAGTTTAAACTTATTTACAAACAATTAAATTAGTTTTTAGTTTCATCATCAAGATTCAATTTAAGGCCACAATAAACACAATATATAGATAGAAGAAGTACTTGTATATAAAGATAAATTCTCTACCAGAAAGCATTATTAAGATTATTATAAATTAATAAGAAAATCTTAGCATTCAAAAGAAAAAAGAAAATGGCATATGGTAGAGGCAGAGGCAAAGGTATCCTCTAAATTAAGCACCCACTAGTTAGTCAAATGCTTAAATTTTTTAGATGGTAGCAAACGTTTTAATTATTACTAGTATGAGCCTTTTGTGTTTATCTACTAACAATTAACAATTCAATTTACATCAATATTGTAATGCAATAGACACAATAAAAATATCAAGATAATTGATTACCATTTCAAGTCAGATACAACTAGTGCTTGCATTGCAGGCAAATAAATTACCATTTCAACAAGATACTTTAATTTTAGTTGAATTAAAATTAAACAAGCAAATAAGGCAAGGCAAGGCTTATAAGTTAGAACCCTCCCATCAAGTTATCAACAGATATTTTAATTCTAGTTGAATTAAAATTAAAAAATTTAATAAAAATAATTCATAAAATATTAAAATTCATAAAAACATAAAATTAGTTAAATTAAAATTAATTACATCGTATAGAAACAGTGTTGCTAAAAGGTAGCTAAGGGAAGGAGAAGAAGTTGTGCCTACTGGTGGCTGGTGAGTGGTGGGTTACTGGCTGCTAGTGGCTGAAAGATAGAAGAAACAATACAGTGCTACTGTCAATGACCAAAGAGACGATGAAGAAATAGTGGCCAAGCGATGGCTGCTAAGTAGTGAGACGGAGTGAGGAGCTAAGCCCACTGAGCTCTAGCCTAAGACGAAGTAAGTTAGTGAGATGGATTGTGTGAAGTTAAGACAGAGTGAATCGAGAATGAGGTTAGGGGATGAGTTGAGATTTTTTTTTGTTTCTTTTTTTCCTTATTACAGGTGCAAACAACACTTTCTTTTCCTCTAAAACGGTATCATTTTGCACCTCTTTAAAAAAAAAAAAACTAAAAGATGTGCAAAATAGCTTTGTTATGACTTTGTAAAATGGTGTGATTTTGTACATCTTATTATTTGAAAAAAAAATACAAAATGACACTATTTTGGCACAACAAAAAATGATGTCATTTTGCACTTTTTATATATTTCTTTTGGCTTTTCAGTAATGAGTCGGTACGATAATGTCCCAAAATTATAGGACCTAATCGAGTCCTTCATGATGGGATCCAACTAGTCCTGAATCAAAATCTAAACCTAGATTGACCTGAAAATTTTGAGTTGGGTTTCTTAGGTCGGTTAAAGCACAGGTAAATTGCAAGTCTTAATACAAACCCATTTAACAAATAAAGGATATTGCTTTCAACTATGAAATTGGAGTTTTTTTCCTTATCACATTGAATTCTTATAACCTATAATCACCATAATCAAGTCCTAGCTTACCCTTGTTCCATAAATTATAATTTTACATCATTTTTTTATTATTTATCTTCTTTTTCATCTCATATTTCTCTCCAAAATAATTTTCAAACAACAAAAATAATGCATATTCTATTTCTATGGGTACTACCAAAAATTAAGGGCAATGTGATCAAAATAAACCAAGTGCAATTTGCATGGATGCTAAAAATTAAATTCAAGTTATAGTAAATTAAAGTTTATAAGTAAATGAAAGGTTTACATTAGGTATATTTATTTGTATATTAAAAAATACTTTAAACACCATTTTACTCACACGCCCACTTATGAATTTTGAAAATTAAATATTTACCCAATAAACTCGTAAAATTTCAAAATTATCCCCCAATGATTCTCTTTCATCTTAATTTTCTGTTATATACATGAGAGTATTTCTAAATACACAATCTCATATATTATAAATGTAATAGGCTCAATCTGTTTATATATAGAAACATTTCTTGAAGGTTGTAATAAGTTAAGCTTAAAGAGCCTCACACACACAAAAGTAAGCTAACCTAAGCCCATTTTAGAAATGTGATTTGAAAACTAGTTTATTGAGTGTGTGCACTCACGTATCATGTGCAAGGCCTTGCATGTACGTATATGTTAGCCATTTACCTAAGGGTGGGCGAATTTTCCATTTCTGACCTGACTCGACCTGTCAAGAAATTTTGAATCAAGGCAAGAACAGGAATAGTTTCAAGATCATTTCGGGAGAAAAAATTCTATCCTAAACAGGACAGGTCTCGTCGGGTTGGGTTCGAGAAATTTATGAATCTAAAATCTTCCTTTAAATTTGATAAATGACTCAAAATGACATTGTTTCAAACGGAAATTTTTGACCCAACCCATCCCGAAACAAACTACACCATTTTGATATATAAAAAAATTCAAGAATTTTCAACTCGACCTATCCTGATCCAAATGAGACACTTTTATCCATCCCAATCGGGTCCAGGAAAGGTTAGGGAATTCTCAAACTTGACCCGAACCTCAAGTTATCCACCCCTAGTTTTGCCTTTTTATTAATGTTTGATAATGACATTATTGTAATAGTATATTTAGTACCTCAACTTGGGTATTTTACTCTAAACTATGAATATTTGGCTATTTATTCGTGTTTTTAATCTTAAATAGGTGCACAAGAAAAAATAAAACACATAAGATCAAACGGGAGGTGATTCGGATGAGAAATGAGCAAGATACACTCAAAAGTCGAAAGTAACTCAACACAGGCGCCCATCGGGCAATATCTGCGCTCACGTTCCAGGTCTTAGCATTACGGCGCCAAGCCCTGATAAGGGCAAATTGTCATATATTTTCACATGTTTTTATTATTGATATTTTATTGTTTTATGAGAATAGATGGCTATTTATGTGCTTTATTGCTATTTACAGAGACTAAAATGCAAAGTTTTCAAAGTATGTGTCCATCACCCTAGCGCCATGAGGATTACCGCTCCAGCTCTGGAACAGTGATTGAAATTAGGAAAACAACCTGGTTAAGTCGCATCTGGCGCTCCAGCTCCAGACCTTTACTGCGCCAGCGATAGGCCAGCATCATCATCCCATTGCTATAGCGGTGAAGCCTTTTTCAAGTGTCGCCCCAGCAACAACTGCATAGCGCCCTAGCGGTAGCGCGATTCTTAGTCCGATGAGAATTGAGATTTTCAAGTTCATATCAATCCTTATAAAAAGCCACTCGTTCCCAGCCTTTAAGAATCATCCAAGAGCAACCTAGAGCAATTCAAGAACACCAAGAATACAGCGCACCAGTCTTGGAGAGCAATAGGAGTTTAATTAAAGCAACCTTAGAGAGAGATTCAAGGCATTCTTGGGCATCAAGAGTATCTTAGACAGAGCAATTAAGAGCAATTTGAAGTCTATATCGGTTTGCTATTGATTGTATCATGGTTTATTATTATTTTTACTACTATTCTCTTGTAGCCATGAGCTAAATTTATTTTCTAGGGTTAATACTTGAACTCAATATGTGTGCTTAATTGCCATATCTTTTGAATATTTAATAAACTTAGTTCTTTGATATTTAAATTACTTGATCTTAATGCTTCAATATATGATAAGGGCAAATTTGTCATATATTTTCTCATGTTTTTATTATTGATATTTTATGGTTTTATGAGAATAGATGGCTATTTATGTGCATTATTGTTATTTATAGGGACTTGAACGAAATTTAAAGAAAGAACGTAAAAGGAGCGAAAATAGGGACTAAAATGTAAAGATTTCAAAGTATGTGTCCATAGCCCCAGCGCCACAAGGATTTTTGCCCCAGCGCTGAAATAGTGATCGAAATAGAAAAACGACTTGCTTAAGTCGCGTATAGCGCCCCAGCGCCGAAGAGTCACCGCGCCAGCGGTGAAGCCGTTTTCATGCAGCGCCCCAGCGCCAAGATCCCACCGCTCCAGCGGTGATAGCTTTTTCACGTGTCGCCCCAGCGACAGATGCATAGCGCGCCAGCGGTAGTGCGAGTCCTAGTCCGACGAGAATTGAGATTTTCAAGCTCATATCAATCCCTATATAAAGCCACTCGTTCCCAGCCTTCAAGAAAAAATCCAAGACGACCCAAGAGCACCAAGAATACAGAGCACGAGTCTTGAAGAGCAATAGGAGCTTAATTGAAGCAACTTTAAAGAGAGATACAAGACGTTCTTCGGCATCAAGAGTTCCTAGGCAGCGCAATTAAGAGCAATTCGACGTCTATATCGGTTTGCTAATAATTGTATCATGATTTATAATTATTTTTACTGCTGTTCTCTTGTAGCCATGAGCTAAACTTGTTTTCTAGGGTTAATATTTGAACTCAATATGTGTGCTTAATTGCCATATTTTTTAGTATTTAATAAACTTAGTCATTTATTATTTAAATTACTTGTGTTTAATGCTTCAATATATCTGGCCAATATATGGTGAATGAGTTGGTAATATTATTGATAAACTCGGAAGAGAAATCATAATATTTAGACCTAGGTAATTTGATGCATGATTGTAGAGTAACATTCAATGTTGCATATGCAAGTTTCAACTTAGGATAGGAATATACCTAATTGGCATGTATGATCAATAAGACCTAATCTTAATGAATTTTAATTTATTACAAGTACCATAGGAATATAGGTATTTGGTAAATTAGGGTATACTTGCATGACCTTGGAAGAGGCTTGTGAATACATTAGCGTCTTGATCAATAATAAAGACTAAGTGAGTTAAATATTAGAGGATTAATCATTAGAAACATATTGAGGGATAATATTAATCCTAGGTTTCCTCTACATTGCTATCTTTAAATCTCATTGCATTGTGTTTTTGCTTTTATATTTCTTACATTTATTCTTAGATTTTTATTTTTCTGAATAATTATTAGGAAGATATAATTTTAGTAATTGGTTAAAAAGAAAAAATTATCCCTGTGGGTTCGACATCCGACTTATTTAGTCTCTTTATTACTTGCATACGATAGTGTATACTTGCACTTAATTTATGATATAGAAATATCGCATCAATATATCTGGCCAATATATGGTGAATGAGTTGGTAATATTGTTGATAAACTCAGAAGAGGAATCATAATATTTAGACCTAGGTAATTTGATGCATGATTGTAGAGTAACATTCAATGTTGCATATGCAAGTTTCAATTTAGGATAGGAATATACCTAATTGGCATGTATGATCAATAAGTCTTAATCTTAATGAATCTTAATTTATTACAAGTACTATAGGAATATAGATATTTGGTAAATTAAAGTATACTTGCATGACCTTAGAAGAGGCTTGTGAATACATTAGTGTCTTGATCAATAACAAAACTAAGGTAGTTAAATATTAGAAGATTAATCATTAGAAAGCATATTAAGGGATAGTATTAATCCTAGGTTTTCTCTATATTGCTATCACCTAAATCTCTTTGTATTGTGTTTTTATTTTTATATTTTCTACATTCATTCTTAGATTTTTATTTTTCTGAATAATTATTAGAAAAATATAATTTTAGTAATTGGTTAAAAAGAAGACATTATCCCTGTGGGTTCGACATCCAACTTATTTAGTCCATTTATTACTTGTATACGATAGTGTATGCTTGCACTTAATTTTAAGATATAGAAATATCGCATCAAGCCCTCAGTACCATAGTGCCCATGTGACAAGTAAGAGGTCCTCTCAAAACTCCTATTTGAACTCGAATTCGATGGCCTTCGACCTTAGAGTTTCGAAATACATATAAAAGCATATTTTTTAGAAGAGAAGATGAGGAAGAAGGAGAAAAAACATAGGCAACGGATTCACATTCAATTCAAGAGTTCAAGCAAATTTATTGAAGAATGAAGAATTAACAAGTTCTTGAGAATTTAAGTCAAAAGGAAGAAGAACAACTTAATAGCGTCACTGGTATTATTTTCTTTCTTTACTTTAAAAGATGATCTTGTTCATGATGTTTTTGTATTCTTGCGTTGATACTTTTATTTTAATTATGAGCTAAACTCGTTTAATATAGAGTTAAACATTCTTGAACCTAGTATGTAGTTGAATCTTATAAACTCTTAGTTATGATCTTAATACATCATAATTGATTCATTTCATCTGTTCTTAATGCTATCATTATACTTGATCACTATTTTGAATGTTTAAGGAACCATGAAGATTTTGAAAAAAGGAATTCATGTGCTTAACCTAAGGTAAATTGATACATGATCATAGGGTAACATCTTTGAGTTCCATCTAGGATAGACATATACCTAGGTGGCATGTATGGTTTGATTTAGACTTATTCTTAATGTGTTACATTTTATTTGGATTACCATAGTTATATAGATAATTTTAGGGTGTGATATTATCATTCGACCATCAGCAAAGGTTTGTGATGAAATCAGTATCTAGCAAATCAATTGGTAGTAAGGGAGTAACTATGGGGTTAAGGAATTCAATGAAATAGTAGGGGATATGTTGAAACCCTAGATTACTTCTCAATTAGTGAATTCAATCTTTGAGTGCTTTTGATATTTAATTAGGTTTACTTTGATAACAGTAGTATAGTTAATTAAAATCTATCTTTAAAATTTTCTAAATAAAGGTAAAATAGAGTAAATTTAGTAATTGATTCAAGAAATAGATATAATTGTCTCTGAGGGATCTATAATCTAGACTTAACTCTTATACTACTTAATACTATAGCTGGCACTTGAGCTAGGCTGTTATAGCACACATCAAGTTTTTGGCACTGTTGCTTGAGAAGGTTTTGTCTATTCTTAAATCGATACTAATATCATACTATCTTACTTTTACTTCAAATTTTATTTTATTTTAATTTTCAGTTTTAGTTACTTTCTATAATTTTAATTTTGACAGTTCATGCGAAGAACCAAGAGCAAAGATTTAACTTCTTTTGATCCTAAGATTGAAAGAACATTCCGAAGACGTCGATGTGAACAACATCAAAACAAAAATATGGCAGAGAATCACGACAATATCAATAATCCAGTGTTTAAGCTTATGATTTCGCAGAGATCGTTAAGGGATTATGTTGTTCCTACAACAGAAGGTATTCAGTCTAGTATTTGATGCCTGAATATTAATGCAAACAACTTTGAGATCAAGCCAAGTACTATTCAGATGCTTAAAGAATCTATGCAATTCAGTAGAGCTCCTAATGACGATCCCAACATACACATCGTGAATTTCTTGGAGATTTGTGATACATTTAATTTCAACGGAGTCTCAGATGATGCCATCAGGCTGCAACTATTTCTTTTCTCATTGAAGGACAAGGCCAATAGTTGGTTGATGTCATTCTCGTCAAGATCCATATCAACGTGAGATGGTCTAGCACATAAGTTCTTAGCCAAGTTTTTTCTACTAGCAAAGACAGCAAATATGAGGAGTGACATCACTTCATTTGTCAATATTGATGATGAGTCATTATATAAGGCATGTGAGCGCTTCAAGGACATGTTAAAGAAGTGTTCTTACCATAGAGTTCCTAAAATAGTTATTAGTCCAGACGTTCTACAATGGGCTAGTAGACCATTTATAGATAATTGTCGATGCCTGATGAACACATAAAAATGCATGTTGTTAAGAGATTCAATCACCATTTAATGTCACTAATTTTAGTGTTTTCTGTATTTTTAGCTTGAAATAAAGTGTTCTCCTTAAATTATGATTAATGAATGTTATTTGGACAGGTTTAGGTAAACTGGACATAACTCTCAATGTAGAAATCGAAATGAAGAAATTCTTGAACCTGGTGCAACATGACTCAATCTTACACAAATTTGAAGAATAGTGGAAAAGCCAAATCCAACATGTTATGGGCCAAAAATTGAGATACAACAGAATCGGACTACAACTCTTACCCAGCTTGACCCAATTCACGTATTTGGACCGTATCTCACAAAATACGTACTCAATTGGTATAATTCTTGAAGCTGTGAATTGATGACTTTACTATCAACAACTCGTATGTTTATGGTAAAGTCCAAATCAGCCGTTATCATGGACCAAATCGCATTGCAAGTGGGTAAAATGGTTGTTGGCCGAATTCTGATGTATCTTTGGAATTTTGCTCATATCTCATTGGATACTCATCCAATTTGTATGAAATCAGTGCCTATGGAAAGAAGAGTCAAAATTCTACAACTTTTATGTCGGCTACAGAAGCTGAATTGATCATTTACATTATCAAAAATGTGCTGCAAGTGGATACACGAGTTATTGGCTTAAAATTATTGAAGATTGATGTCATCCATGACATATGTCCATTCATTGCCTATATAAGGAGACCCTCAGGACGTTTTTAATAGATAATTTCTCTCTTCTTTTATTCTCATTAATATGTATTGTAATTTAGGCTAGAGTTCCTAGCAAGGCTAAGGGATGAACTTTTATGTGTAGTAAATCTACTTCCATGCTTTGATTCGGTGTCAAGAGCTATAAATGTTGTAAGTTTGGTTTTGATTAAACTCTTATCTATTTTATTTTCTATAATCCAGAGGTTATAATTCTCATGTCTCATATATGTTCAGTCATGCTTTTCTTATGTGATTCATGTTGATTTATAATTGTTACTGGTTATATTGTTTTATATGTTAATCTTTTACTGCAGTATTGTCAATTTGATATATTGTCGATCTTGGATAACATGTAAGGGCAATAAATGTTTGATATTCAAGTTAATCTTTTACTGCAATATTGTCAAAATGATATATTGTCGATCTTAGATAACTTGTATAAATAACATGATGTGTGTTAATGCTTGCAAAGAGTTTAACTAAATCAAATACATGTGTTATCAAATGTGTTATATATTACATACCTTCCGATTGATTGTTTGGGATGTGAAACTTTCAGTTGAGTTATAAATATCGAATCAAAGTATAGAGTAGATTTATAAAGCATAATTGTGATTCTCAAAGCCTTGCTTAAATCATCATAAGACATTTTCCTCAATTCATAGACAATGCTATCTCATCCGTTTAAATCAATTAACCTTTTGCTACTGCTTTAATATTTTACTTCACCAACCTATTTTGCCAAGAGCTTCTTCGTGGGATCGACACCTCAATCTATACTGCGATAGCCGCGTTATATTTTGAGCGTAAACAATGCCATTCCTGGAAGAGCTCTGATGAACAAGTCCACAGATGAAGCATATGAGTTATTGGAAGAGATTACATCAAATAGTTATTAATGGCTCGCTGAAAGAGTTACACCAAGGAAGGTTGCCAGAGTTCATGATATTAATGCATTCAATGCATTGGCTGTGCAGATCAACATATTAACCAAGAGATTCATTCCATGAATGCTATCAAGACCCAAAATGTGACTTGTGATTTTTATGGTAACAATTACATAAATGGGCAATGCATGGAGTCAGCAAACTATATGGGGAAGTATAATAGACAGCAGAATAATGCACATTCGAACTATTATAATCTAGGGTGGAGGAATCATCCTAAGTTTTCTTAGGGTAACAACCAAGGGTAGCAACTTAAACTTAACCCAGTTGGATTTCATCCCCCACAAAAGAAGAAACCAAACTTGGAAGAAATGTTTATGCAATATATAAAGTTTAATGATGCTATCTTACAAAACTATTCCGCATCTTTAAAAACTCTAGAGACTCAAATGAGGCAACTTGATGTAGCCCTTAATAACTGACCTCAAGGGACTTTAATGAGCAACACTGAAGCTAATCCAAGAGGGGATAAAGAGCATTACACAGTTGTCTCTTTGAGAAGTGACAAAGAGTTGCAATCAAATAGTATAGAAAGGAGAAAAATGCAGTAAGTGATGCAGAAAACAATGCAGAAGTGTAGAAAAATTCAAAAATTATTGTAGAACATAATGTGCAGTAGTTGAAAAATACAAAAAACAGTACAAAAATACAAAAAACAGTACAAAAATACATAACAATTTAGGTGCAGCAGCACAAACCAATAAAACTCAATAAAAACTTGCAGTTTAGCCTCCCTATCTACCTCCACCATTTCCTCAAAGGCTACAGAAACAAAAGTTGGACAAGCAGTTTTCAAAATTTTTAGATATCTTCAAGAAACTTAACATTAACTTACCTTTTGTGGATGCTTTGGAATAAATGCCAAGTTATATAAAGTTTATGAAGGATATCCTATCAAAGAAAAGGAGATTAGCGAGTATGAAATAGTGGCACTCATCAAAGAATGTAGCACAATCTTGCAAAAGAAATTGCTGCCAAAATTAAAAGATCAAAGCAGTTTCACTATCCCATGCACTATTGGGGGAGAAATTCTTTGGCTGAGCATGATGTGATTTAGGCGTCAGCATCAACCTAATGTCATTATCCATCTACAAGAAGTTAAGTTTGGAGGAGGCTAAACCTATTAATGTCACATTGCAATTGGCTGACCGTTCACTCACATATCCAAGGGGCTTTATTGAAGATATTTTGGTAAAGGTTTATAAGTTCATCTTTTAAATAGACTTTACAGTGTTAGATATGAATGAGGATCATGAAGTACCTATCATACTAGGAAGACCATTCTTAGCCACAGGAAAAACCCGTATTGATGTTTAAAAAAGGGAAATAACTATAAGGATATAGGATGAGAAAGTAACATTCAATATTTTCAAAGCCATAAGAGGGCCAAGTAAGGAAGATGAATGTATGAGTATTGATATTATTGACAGAAAAGTACAAGATGTTTTCAACAAAAATAGCATTGAAGATTCTCTAGAAGATGTTGTGGTAAATAGAGTTGAGGTAGAGAAAAGTTAAGCTCAAGAGTACTTACAAGTTTCAAGCCTTTCTCTAAGATTTGACAAATTCAAGATGAGAGTTGAACCTCTAGATAGACCAGAAGGCTTGTAACTCACATTAAGCCTTCTATTGAAGAACCTCATAAGCTAGAGTTAAAACCCTACAGAGTCACTTAAGGTATGCATTTCTTAGAGAATCTTCTACTTTGCCAATTATAATTTCTACACAACTTGATGAATCAAAAGTAGAAAAATTATTGAGGGTCTTAAGAGATCATAAGAGAGCTATAGGATGGACAATTATTGACATCAAGGAAATCAGTCCCTCATTTTATATGCATAAAATTATGTTAGAGGAAGGACACAAGGCTACAATAAAGCATCAACGGCATTTAAATTCAGTAATAAAATATGTAGTAAAGAATGAGATCATTAAGTGACTAGATGTAAGGATTATCTACCCCATTTCTGATAGTTCACGGGTAAATCTAGTGCAATGTGTACCAAACAAGGGAGGCGTCACTGTGGTAGCAAATGAGAATAATAATTTAATCCATTTTAGGATTGTCATTAGTTGGAGGATATGTATGGACTACCGGAGCTAAATAAAGCCACCCACAAAGATCATTTTTCCTTACCCTTCATCGATCAAATGATGGATAGATTAGTCGAACATGATTATTATTGCTTCTTGGATGGATATTCTGGCTATAATTAGATTGCAATTGCTCAAGAAGATTAAAAAAAGACCACATTCACTTGCTCATATGGTACATTTGCTTTTCGGAGGATGCCTTTCAAAATATGCAATGCTCTAACCACTTTTCGGTGTTGTATGATGGCCATATTTTCAGATACTATAGAGCACTTCATAGAGGTATTTATGGACGACTTTTCTATTTTCGATAATTCATTTAATCAATGCCTTGATAATCTAGCAATTGTGCTTAAACGGTGTAAAGATGCCAATTTAGTGCTCAACTGGGAAAAATGCAATTTTATGGTAAAAAAAGGCATAGTCTTAGGCCATAAAATTTTTACCATAGTATTGAAGCTGATAGAGCAAAGATAGAAACCGTCAAGAAGTTTTCATTAATGACTAATGTGAAACAAGTGTGGAGCTTTCTTGGTCATGTTGAGTTTATAGATGATGCAATATTTCTATATCTTAAAATTAAATGCAAGTATACATTATCGTATGTAAGTAATAAATGGACTAAATAAGTCGGATGTCTAACCCACGGGAATAATTTCTCCTTTTTAACCAATTACTAAAATTATATTTTCCTAATAATTATTCAGAATAATAAAAATCTAAGAATGAATATAGAAAATATAAAAACAAAAATACAATGGAAAGAGATTTAGGTGATAGCAATATAGAGAAAACCTAGGATTAATACTATCTCTCAATATGCTTTCTAATGATTAATCTTCTAATATTTAACTCCCTTAGTCTTTGTTATTGATCAAGACACTAATGTATTCACAAGCCTCTTCCAAGGTCATGCAAGTATACCTTAATTTACCAAATACCTATATTCCTATGGTACTTGTAATAAATTAAGATTCATTAACATTAAGTCTTATTGATCATACATGCCAATTAGGTATATTTCTATCCTAAATTAAAACTTGCATATGCAACATTGAATGTTACTCTACAATCATGCATCAAATTACCTAGGTCTAAATATTATGATTCCTCTTCCGAGTTTATCAATAATATTATCAACTCATTCACCATATATTGGCTAGATATATTAAAGCATTATCAAGTAATTTGAATATAAAAAAAACTAACTTTATTAAATATTCAAAGGATATGGCAATTAAGCACATATATTGAGTTTAAGTATTAACCCTAAAAAATAAATTTAGCTCATGACTACAAGAGAACAGCAGTAAAAATAATAATAAACCATGATACAATCAATACAAACCGATATAGACATTGAATTTGTCTTGATTGCGCTGCTTAAGATACTCTTGATACCGAAGAACGCCTTGAATCTCTCTCTAAAGATGCTTCAATTAAACTCCTACTGCGCTCCAAGACTCGTGCTCTGCATTCTTGGTGTTCTCAAATGTGTCTTGGATTCTCTAGGTTGATTCTTAAAGGCTGGGAACGAGTAGCTTTTTATAGGGATTGATATGAGCTTGAAAATCTCAATTCTCAACAGACTAGGTCTCGCGCTACTGTTGGAGCACTTGCAGTTGTCGCTGGGGTGACAAGTGAAAAAGGCTTCACTGCTGGAGTGGTGAGATGTTAATGTTGGGGCGCTGGCCTATCGCTTGCGCAATGACTATTTGGCACTGGGGCACCAAATGCGACTTAAACAGGTCGTTTTTCTTATTTCGATCATTGTTTCAGCACTGGGGCGATAATCCTCGTGGCGCTGGACACATACTTTGAAACATTTATATTTTAGTCCCTATTTTTGCTCCTTTTGCGTTCTTTCTTTAAATTTTGTTCAAGTCCCTATAAATAACAATTACGCACATAAATAGCCATCTATTCTCATAAATCAATAAAATATCAAAATAAAAACATGAAAAAATATATGACAATTTTGCCCTTATCAATAGACGATTTATAAAAGATTTTTTTAAGATCTGCAAACCCTATGCAACATACTAGAGAAGGAGGTGTAATTTTATTTCGATGATGTTTGTTTTGAAGCTTCTGAACTGTTGAAGAAGAAGCTTATCACCGCACTGATCATTATAGCACCAGATTGGAACTTACCCTTTAAATTAATATATGATGCAAGTGATTTAGTTATGGGTGCTATACTAGGGCAACACCGAGAAAAAGTGTTTTACACGATATACTAGTATGCAAGCAACACTCTCAATGACGCACAGTCCAATTACACTATCACATAAAAAGAGCTCTTTGTGGTAGTCTTTGCCATTAATAAGTTCTGTGCTTACCTCATTAGAGTCAAGGTCACAATCTTTACTGATCATTCAATAATCAAGTATCTGATCAACAAGAAAAATGTTAAACCCAGGCTTATTGATAGATTCTACTATTGCAAGAATTTGCTTTTGAGATCAAAGATAGAAAAAGAGTTAGAAACGAAGTTGCGGATCATCTCTCTCATTTGAAAGTGTTGAATCAACACTAAGAGAAGATCCAAATTAATGAAACCTTTCTGGATGAACAACTCATTGCAATATAACATTATGAGATCCCTTTGGTATATTGATATCGTCAATTATTTAGTTTCCAGCCTAACACCTCATAATTTGACTTTTCAGCAAAAGAAAAAGTTCTTCTACGACATAAGATTCTATTTCTGAGATGAGCCATTCTTTTATAGATCATGTGTAGACCAAATCCTTCGAAGATGTGTCTATAAGGAAGAGACTCAAAATATTTTACACCATTGTCATGCATCTAGTTATGGGGGACATTTTGTAGATGACAAAACAGTAACTAAGGTACTTCAATTTAGTTTTTATTGACCCATATTATTTAAAGATGCATATTCTTTTATTGCAGGGTGTAATCGATGTCAATGGATGAGGAACATCTCCACAAGACATGAAATGCCATAATAGAATATTCTGGAGGTTGAAATCTTTAACATATAAGGAATAAACTTTATGGGACCTTTTCTACCTTCTCACAACAACAAATATATACTTGTTAATGTGGATTACATTTTAAAATAGGTAGAGGCAGTAGCGTTACCAACAAATAAGGCAAGGACAGTGATTAAGTTCCTTCAAAAGAATATATTCATGAGATATGGAACCCCGAGAGCAATTATAAGTGATGAGGGCTCACATTTATGCAATAAATATTTTTTAGCCCTTTTGCTAAAATATAGAGTCAATCATAAGACGGTCACTGTATATCAAGGTTGAAGTCTCCAATCAGGATATAAAGTGTATCCTAAAAAAGACGGTTAAACCAAATCGAAAAGATTGGGCATTGCATTTGGATGATGCTTTATGGGCATATCGTACTGCTTACAAAACCTTCATTGGTATGCCCATGTTTCGTTTGATCTTTGGAAAAGCTTGTCACCTATCTTTGGAGCTAGAACACAAAACTTATTGGGCCATTAAAGACCTTAATTTCGATCTTCAATCCATAGGTGAGAAGCGCCTACTTCAACTAAATGCCATGGATGAGTTTCATCTTCAAGCATATAAAAATGCTAAGCTTTACAAAGAAAAGATGAAGCGATGGCATGATAAGAAATACTTTAGTGCTCATTTGAAAAAGGACAACTAGTGCTACTCTACAATTCACGTCTGAAGTTATTTCTTGGAAAACTCAAGTTTCGATGGTCTGGACCATTCCAAATTATCACGGTATATCTAAATGGAGCGGTTGAAATTAAAGATCCAAATAATCAAGCTTCATTTACAGTAAATGGCCAACGCCTAAAGAATTATCATGGAGGACATATAGATTGACAAAAAGTCAGTGTTGATTTGATTGACCACAAGTAACTGCAGGATCACCACGTTGAGCTGAAAACGTTAAACCAAGCGCTTCTTAGGAGGTAACCCAAGCTTAGTATCCTATGATTTTAGTTTTTAAGTGATTATTTTTTCTCTTTATTTAGTTCATTTTTCATCATGCTAATTTTTTTAGAACTTAGAAGTTTAATTAAAAAAAAAAGTGCAAAGAGTAGCTTTCGGGCACCGCAGCACCCAATTCTAGTTGCCATGGCGCCTAAAATAGAGAGCCAACGCCGCGACGCTGGCTAACCAGTGTTACAGTGCTGGCATCTAGGCACAAACGTGCCTAGGAACTATGGGCGCTGCAGCACCCAATTCTAGGAGCCGCAATGCCCATACAGGAGAAACTCTTTAAATGCTTCTTTCTTCCCTTTTTTTTTTTTTATCTACATCTCCTTCCTCTCTCAAATACCACACATAAACCATAACTCTCATTCTCTCAATCTTATATCTTCAATCATTCATCCTATACTCAAATTAACAACACTTACACACTCTATTTAGACTACAATTTATTACCCACTTAGATTAACACCATATTAGCACACATAATTCATCAAAGCATTTATATTCATCACAATTCCAAATCATTCTTTGCACTAGCATTCACTATTCCAAGGTACGAATTTCTCTCATTCATAATATTTTTCTTTACTATAAAGATGCAATTGCATTATTAGTGTGTTTAATTATTTCTATTATGATTATTATGCATTGATTAATGATTGTGAAAAAATAAATAAATAAATCTATACATGCATGCTTGTGAAGAAATAGACTATATGTATGCTTAAATTGGTTAGTTACTTGATGTGTAATTGTTCAAACTTGAAGTCCTCAACTATCAATCATAGATACATAGTGTTACCTTGAGTATATAACACGTAATATCATTATTAGGAGTTAATATGGTGTTGGAAAATTTTAGTAATATGGTTAGATGATGCAAGTATTGCTATATTATTGTTGTACAAACATGTGTGATGATGCCAAATTAATAATCACAAGTGGGGAATGGTATTTTGTAAAGGGTGTTAGTAATGTATGATAAGAGAATGGAGATGTGAACATGATTAAGAAAGCAATTTTGGGCTAAAAAAAATTAAAAGGTGGTACACATATATAAGTTGATATTGCAATAGGTAAGAGGCATTTATTGTCCAAATTAGGAGTGCTCATTATTGTTGTTACATGTATTTAATGGCACCCAAGAAATCAAAGAAGTCAACTGCATCATCTTCTGTAGGCCATGATAACAACAAGTTTGTCTCCAAAGAAGCCTTAGACTTATATCATTCTTTTATAGTAAAATGAACAATAATTCCAAAAAGAGGTTTCGAAATTATTAGAGGGGCTTATCCAAGAATCTCAAGAATTATTATAAACAGGGGTTTGGGACGATTGTGCACACAATCAGATGTAGCAATAATTCTAATAGTAAGAGAATTCTATGCTAATGGCACAGAACACAACTATGGGAAAAGACAAGTCAATGGCAGAACTGTTCACATCCATAATGAGGTTATCAATAAGTACTATGGCCTAACAAACATACAGAGAGATGACTATATCGAGCTCTAACATAATTCAGATTATAAAGTCGTCATCCGCTACTTGGCCACCCCAGATGCTCAATGAACCATGTCTAAAAGCACATCGGTCACATTCCATATATACTACATGTGCAGAGAATTCAAAGTATAGCACTATTTCATAGCTACCAAGTTAATGCCAGTAAGTTACATGAGCATGGTAATAGAAAGAGAGCTCTATTTCTTTATGTCATTCTTACAAGGAGGACAATCGATATTGGAAAAGAGATTAGAGACACAATTCTCTATGGCCTCGATCATCTAAAGTAAAGCATCTATTTCCCCTCGCTAATTACAGCACTCTACGTTAAGGCTAGAGTCGAGTGGACATCATTAGAAGAAGTGCTTCCCTCAGTACATGTCTTAGACAACAGCAAATTGCCACAATAGTTGATGGTCTAGACCAAGACCCTGCTCCACGACCACCTCCGCAATGAAGACCAGTAATACAACTGACCATGCATCAAAGGATGGCAAGGTTAGAGAATGCCTTCACCACACACCAACAGTGGACTTCATTTTATGTAGCATATCAAGACTAGGTTTTGCACATTGCCCTAACCCATTTTGGCATGGATACACATCACCTGCTGAATGTTCTGGCTTATCCAAAGCCTTTAGCTACAGATGATATAGGAGACAACGAAGAAGACGAAGACGAAACAGAGATTGAAGATGATGATGAAGGGGACAACTAAAGCTTCACAAAAATATAGAAGTGTTCCAATTTTGTTATTTTACTGCCACCATAGGGACATGGCTGATTTTAAGTGTGGGGTCAGAGGAAACACTTTTTAGTTTTTAGTTTTCTTATATGCTTTGATAGTTTATTCTCTGTTTAATTTTTTTTAAGCTGTTACTTTATTTTCTTTTAGTATCTTTTGTTTGAGTTGAAAAGAATTTATAGTCGATGATGAAAAGTTGAGTTAAAGAAAATCTATAAACTCTATAGACTTATCTATTATTGTGTTAATTTTATATTGTAATCGAATTAACTATATTCAGCTTATAATTGTTCACTTTAAACACTTGCACACTAGAGCTATTAAATGTTCATTGGTTGTTAAGGTAGAATATGTTTATTCATATAAAAGAGGTAATTAAGGTCGCCTAGTATCTAGAACCTGTTTGATTAGCTTTCGAGGTGAAATCCTAGGACATATATAGTAAAACAATATGATTATAGGTCATGTTTGGATTAATTGAACTTTTTTAGCCAACCTTGAATTATTTTTAATCCTTAGTCACCCTTTTTGAGCTTGATTGAATATATTTTCTTTTCATTTCAAAAACCACTTTATAAAATTATAGCTAATTAATTCTTTTATCCGTCATAAATATCTTTTGCACTATAATGCATAATATCTTGTTATAAGGGTCATGAAGTAATTCAAATTTATAGGTAAAAAAAATAGGCATCTCTAAAATTTTTCTTAGTCTATTACAAGAATTGAATGAGCCAACAAAAAAAGAAAAAAATGCAATATAACCTCCAAGAAATACAATAGAGAATAACAGAGCTGCTAAAATAATGAGTTTAAAGAAAATAAGTTTGGGGGAGTGGATAAAGGAAAGAAAGAACAAATTGACTCGCAGATAAAAAACTTATGATGATAATGCGATTTGAACTTAAATTTTTTTCAATTTTTCGCATCCTAACCTAAGCCTCTCATTACAAGCTAATTAAATCCCTATTTGATCTCTTATTATATAATTGTTCTACATTTGTGGAGATTGCTATAAAAAATAAGCTTATGGGGACAATTGTTTCGGTCTTGATCTTTCTTTGTAGAATAAGATATTCAAAAATACAATTAATGTGCAAATAAATAAATTCGCACACACTCATAAGTGAATGATTATAGGATAAATATAAGCATGATGATTAGAGTATAGAATGATTATAAGTAATTTTTGAGTCTAAAGATTTTATAAGTATAATTCAACATTTAAGAAAACTGTACAAAATTTTGATTGACCCATGCAATTCATTGTTTCAAGGAACATAAGAGTTAGCATATATATATATATATATTTATATTTGTTTTTGTTAGTTTGTCTTTTTTTTTGCTCGAGGACAAGCAAAATCTTAAATTTGAGGTATTTGATAATGACATTATTGTAATAGTATATTTAGTACCTCAACTTGTGTATTTTACTCTAAACTATGAATATTTAACTATTTATTCGTGTTTTTAATCTTAAATAGGTGCATGAGAGAAAATACAACACATAGGATCAAACGGGAGGCAATTTGGATGAGAAGCGAGCAAGATGCGCTCAAAAGTCAAAAGTAACTTAACCCAGGCTTGAGCACTGTGGCGCCCATGGCTGGGAGCCACAGCGCTCAGATTAGTAACTGGGCGCCATGATGCCTAATAGCCAACGCTATAGTGCCTGTTAGGCGATATCTGCGCTTACATTCCAGGTCCTAACACTGCAGTGCTGAGCCTCCAGTACCGTAGCGCTCGTGCGACAAGTAAAAGGTCCTCTCAAAACTTCTATTTGGACTCGAATTCGAAGTCCCTCAACTTTAGGGTTTCAAAATACATATAAAAGCATATTTTTTAAAGGAGAAGATGAGAAAAAAGGAGAAAAAAACATAGGCAACGGATTCACATTCAATTCAAGAGTTCAAGCAAATTTATTAAAGATTGAAGAATTAACAAGTTCTTGAGAATTCAAGTCAAGAGAAAGAAGAATAACTCAAGAGCGTCACTGGTATTATTTTCTTTCTTTACTTTAAAAGATGATCTTGTTCATGATGTTTTTGTATTCTTGCTTTGATACTTTTATTTTAATCATGAGCTAAACTCTTTTAATATAGAGTTAGACGTTCTTGAACCTAGTATGTAGTTGAATCTTATAAACTTTTAGTTTGGAACTTAATACAACATAATTGATTCATTCTATCTGTTCTTAATGCTTTCATTATATCTGATCACTATTTTGAATGTTTAAAGAAATATGATGACTTTGACAAAAGGCATTATATGTTTAGCCTGGGGTACAATATACATGATCATAGGGTAACATCTATGAGTTCCATCTATGATAGACATATATCTAGGTAACATGTATGGTTTGATTTAGACTTGTTCTTAATAAGTTACATCTTATTTGGATTACCATAGACATATAAGTAATTGTTAGGGTGTGATATTATCATTTGACCATCGACAGAGGCTTATGATGAAATCAGTGTCTAGCCAATCAATTGGTAGTAAGGGACTATCTAAGAGGTTAAGGAATTCAATAAAATAGTAGGAGATACATCGAAACCTTAGATTACTTCTCAATTAGTGAATTCAAATTTTGAGTGCTTTTGATATTTAATTAGATTTAATTTAATAGCTTTAGTATAGTTAATTAAAATCCATCTTTAAAATTTTCTGAATAAAAGTAAATTAGAGTAAATTTAGTAATTAATTCTAGAAATAGATACAATAGTCTCTGAGGGATCGATAATCTAAACTTAACTCCTATACTACTTAATACGATAGCGTACACTTGTGTTAGGTTATTATAGCACACATCAATTTTGTTTAAAATGGGTCAGTGTGTTTGTAGTAAGATTATCACTTTAGTCCTTAAAAAATATTTGAAATACTCAGTCAACCTCTATATTTTTCTTTTAATACCACAGTAAGTCCTTATCATCAAATTTATTTCATTAAGTGATCAGTAGTTAAAGGAATTAATGTAAAATAATGTCTTATTTTTTATTATGAAAATTAAAAAAAAACATATGTTTTTATGGATGTTACAACTTAAACAAATTACTCAATAAAGCTACTTGTGGTCTCAGATTGAAGCTAAGAACAACAAAATAGTGATTACAGGTTTTTTATTATGTTCAACATATTAATTTTGTTGGTGAAAATAAATGGTTCCATATTTGAATGACAGTTCAGTGAAAATTATATTTTTCTTTTTGTAGGATATATTGTTGCAAAGAATTTTTTTTTTATAAACAAAAGTTAGAATGTTCACTATTAAATTAGATTGTAGTGAAAAAAATTATTATTTTATGAAACGAGTGTCATTAATAAAAAATGGATTTGAATCTTTGTCATTGAAAATGGTGTCAAACAACGTGTGAAAGAGGTTAGAATACAAGTTGAAAAAATGGTTTAAACTAAGGCAAAATGGGTATAAATCATTTTAAAAAAGACTTAAAGATGGTTTGCCACAAGGAAAATACAAGTTAAACTTAAATTGTGCTTCATTTCATCTTTTAACTTTAACACTGTTAATAAGGGGATGTCAATTTCAAATGCAAAATTAAATGGTTATTGGTCATGAACTTTAGGAAAGCAATGTGTAATGTAAATGCGTATTGTGTGTTGGATGCAATAATAGTGTGTTTAAATGTTATTTATTAAAGGTGATAATGCAATTTATGTTTGATATTTTTAAATTTTATGTTACTTGTTCACATAGATAGGAGAGTGCAAGCTTAAGGTATTATTCTATGGGATGAAAGTGCCTCTTGAAGAGGTTCACTTATATTATAGATTTGATCAATGATGTCATGAGGAAAGTATTATATGGTCTACTGAAATGGTTATGGCTTCAAACATAAGGTTAATCAACTTTATAATTAGGTTAAAAGACAATAAATGGAAAGTCTTAAATTTTCATATCAAGTTATGCCATTAGACCCACAACTTCCTATCTTAGATAAATTAGGGCACAAACAAAAAGGGATGGCTTGTTCTATAAACCTAATAAAGTTGGAACCTCTCAAGCACCACCTTAAACACCTCGTGATCCAAACTCATTATATATGGCTTCATCACTAGTAGAACCAGCCCCTAAAAAATAAACGCTCATTATAAAACCTGATAGTCACTTAAACGTAAATATTTTTTCCTAATTAAACTAAAAAATATCCCCTATCTAAATGAAAACAATTCCCCCACACCCTACCATCTTAAAGTTCTTAAAAGTGAGTTGATGAGTATGATAGTGAAATATTAAAAGCTATTTATAGGATGTATACACATTACTAACCATAAAAACATAACTTATCAGCCAATGTGACTCATATAACCCCACATGAAGAAACCAACTCAAAACCTAATATGATATAAAAAAAAAACCTTTATAATGTAGAAGCTATTATAAATTAAAACATGTTAGATGAATCTAATTATGCTTTTAGTGAAGACTTCATCAACTAGACCAATGAAGATATTAAAGATAGGTAAGAGAGTGACAATGTAGTTGATGCAAATAATGTGATCAATTTTAATAAGGACTCGGATAGTATGAATGGTGATAAGTTATTTAATTGCAAAAGTGATGATGATGCAACAATCCTTAACAATGAATAAGAAGAGGATAATGTGGTTGATATGATGGAAAGAGAGGGCAACTCTAGAATTTACAGAAGAATTGGTGATGAAGAAGTGCAATTTTAAATTAGTCAAGTATTTATGAGTATTAGGGAGTTCAAAAGTGCATTTAAAGATCATGTCATTCACAAAGATGCAGTTTTATATGATGATCAATAATGATAAGATGAAAATAACTGGTAGGTGCATATTACCTCATTACAAATAGAGAATCATGCTTTTATCCTTATAGATAAATTAAGTTTCATAATGAAACATTGACAAATCAAGAACACACTTATTTAAAAGTGAACAAGAATCCTAAAAGTCACCAGAACATGGGTGGCACAAAAATTACTCAATAACATTAAGAACAATCCTAAAAATTAGATCACCATGATGGATGTTAAGTAAAATAAGAGATTTGGCACACGTACAACTAGATGGAGGTTGTATAGAGCTAAAACAAAAGCATTGGAGTTGACAAATATTTTTTTTTTTCAAATCCTATGCCATTCTCCCTAATTATGTCAATATGTTTGCCATGACAAACAATAGAGCTATAATGAAGATTATGAAGGAGTTAAGAGGAGATTGAAGCTCTTATTTTAAGAGAATATTCCTCAATTTTAGACCTTAAAAAAAATTTCAAAGAAGTTTTCGGAGAGTAATTGATCTTGATGATTTCCACTTAAAGGGATCATTCAAAGGCATTTGTCTATTGTTTCCATGGATGCCACAAATGGTATTTTTCTTTTAGTTTTGTGTATTTATAAGCAAGAAAGAGAAGATAGTTAGACTTGATTTCTAGAACTCTTTTAACAATACATGGACATTTAGAATAACATGGTCATCACCTTTATGTTAGATAGGCAAAAGGGAGTCATAGATGTAATGGAGAAAAACTTTACTGGAGCTAAAGTTAAGTACTGTTGTAAACATGTTTATACCAATTTTAGAAAACAAAATACTTTTATTGAAAGAGTATTTTTAGAAGGCAGCTAGAGCAATAAATGAATATGACTTTCAACTTGCCATAAAGGCTATACATAAGCAAGGCAATCAATAACTAGTAGATACTAACCCTAGTTTATGGGTTTACCATTACTTTGACCCATTCTGCAACTTGTGTTTGAGTTTCTTAAGTTCATTAAGATTCAAATCATTAAAAGAATTATTAAAAGAAAATGGAAGGCTAAGGTATGGGATTCAATACTGCTTACAATAGTTTAAAAAAAACTTAGAAAAATAAGAAGTATAATAGGGCATGTGATGGTCATTAAACCAAGCAAAATAGAGTCTAAGGTTGTTGAATATGTGTTTAATATTGAAAGGCTTTTTTATGGATTTGAATTGAAAAGAATGTCATTGTTTTAATTTACAAATTATTGGGTCACCTTGCAAGCATGCTTTAGTCTAGATAATCCACTTATTTTACAATCCCATAAATTATGTAAATAAAAGTTTAATCTATTTGAGAGACTTCATCCTATTCTAGATAGAACAACTTGGCCCAAGGTGAATAAGCCTAAGTTATTAGCCCTAATCAAGCTTATTTAGCATAGTGGACCCAAGGTCAATAGAAGTAAAGAGCCTAATAAAGCACCCGGTGGCACTGCATGTGCAAGAACGAATTATATAATACAGATTTGGCCTTTGCAAAGACATGGAGCATAACATAAAATCATACCCTAGAAAATAGGTTATGACATATATCCTAGCCATTTTTCTAACATGACTTTATTTTAACTTTTTTTTTCTTTTAGTGTTTGATGCATTAATTTTGATTTATGCAAACAATAGATAGAGAATCTAGCTTGGATTATGCAATATTAGAAGATTAATTCTCATTTTCATATGAATATATATATTCTCTAAGCTCTTAATATTTGTAGGTTCAAGTTCTCCTGCTGGTGCTAGTTGAAGTTATATAGACATATACCTTTTTTTTTTTGCAAAAGTTTTTTGTCCTCCATTCTTTTGTAGTATGACTGACTCTGGATCTAGTCATGTATGAATGGTATTAGTCTTTAAATCAAATTAGGATTTTTTTTTCCTTTATAGGCCATTGTACACATTTTAAACACAATGCATGCGCATAACACCCTAGTGTTATGATATGTTAATGTTAGTTGGAAACAATTAGGTAGATTACTAACAATTATGTTTATGTTTTATTTCATTTATTTCAAGAATTGCAATTATGTATCATTTTTTTCCTATAACGACTGCACATAAACATAATAGTATCAATACAATTCTCAACAAGTTCTTGTTAGATGTAACATTATATATATATATATATTTCTTAGCATGTCCAATTATCACAACATTGTAATTCATGCATTATTAACTCTCTCCTGCTTAAAACACTTGATACATTACTTGATTTGCTACTAGATGTAGAATTGGTAAAATAAATTATCAGGCCTATGTTTGAACTTTTTTGAGAAGGTTTGTAAAGCCTGAAATACATGCATCTTCTAGTAGTTGCAGTAAAAATAGAGTTTATGTGGGTTCAATTTGGATTTTGATATCCCCACTCCAGTTGTTTCACCATAATTACAACTTTGTTCTTAAACTTAATTAAACCCCATTCAACATTTGAGTTCTTACATTGTTATTATCCAACATCTATGATTTCCTTTACATGTCACTTTTTCCTTAGATGGGCTCTATAAGGCATAATATCCAAAACTCGGTACCTACTTGCCAAAAGAAATATATAGTTTGTTAGTATTTGAATTAGTTTAAGAAATACTTATTCTTGCCTTTTCTCAACATTTACATTTTTTGTTCTAGCACCTAACCATTCCCCTATTTACTTGTTTAGCATACCTCAAACTTGATTGTACAATTTCCATTTTTCTTCTTTAATATGTAACATTGTGGAATTTGATTGCATATGGTTTTCAGTTAGGGTAAAAGAGAGATTCCGACTCTATTGATTTCTTTACAATAAACAAATTGGTTAGTTCTATATTTGCTTTGTGATTATACTGATATAAAGAAAACTGTGTGCTTCATTGGCTTTTGAAAATAAATGAGAGATATACTGAAATGAGTGAATTTGAGAACCTGATTCTGCTTTATTATATAGAGCATTATTTTATTGTTGTGCTTCCAGTGGTCAAATAATGGTCATTTTTAATGAACGTATCAAATTGTAGAATACATTTGTTATTTTAATTTGTTAATAAGGAAATTTTTGTAATTTAATACCTAACACTTCTTCATGTGGTGACAAACATTAATCACCTGTCACATCAAGGGCGATTTGGTAAAAGAACCTAAATAGTGACATTTAATAGAATCATTCTATCGAAAGGGACTAACCAAAATATTAAAAGAAGTATAAGGATTGGTTGGGTATTTTAACTTTTTTTTGGGATGAAAGTGAATATTTTCCATGTTTATAACATTATGCATATTAAATTTTTAATTGTTATGTAATTTGAAATGAATTTTTGAATTTTAATTTTTGGTTGTTGTAAAACTGAATTTTCAGTTCAATTAATTGTTATATTTGATTAGTGTTATTGTTATTTTGAATATAAACAATAATAACACTCATATTTATTTTTTAGAATAAAATTTTGTAATAACATATTTATTTTTTCATGAGACTCTTAACTTTTCATAATACTTTAAACTCCTTTAGGTATATATATTCTGTATGATCTCAAGTCTTTTACATTTTGCTTATTCTCACTAAAAATTCACCAAAAACACCTTTTGTTTTGTTAGTATGGTCTATTGTATTTGAAGTGCACCTTTGTTAAAAAAAAAATTGTAATCTAAAGATCATATCGCAATTTTTACATTGTTTTCATCAGGATAACATCTTAGATAGGAAGATTTGGTTTTTAGGATAGTGTAACTTTTGCATGCCTCGTCTATCTTTGTTCTTGTTGTTTTATCACCACTACTCCAATCATTGTTCAGTTCTTGTTCTTACTACTGCTGTTTTCTTTTGATTGTTCCAGATATGTTGTTGTTGCGATGTTGTTGTTCTAGCTAATTTTTTCTTGTTCTAGTTTTGTTGCAACTATTAAATTTTGTTGCTTCTTGTTACTATATTAAAAACTTTAATTTTTTTAACACTTCCTTACCTATTTTTTTTATCTAAGTTTTGATGATTAAACTCTTTTTACGTACTAAGATCTCTAAAAGCTTAAGGAGATTTATTCCTAGTAATAATAATGTTCTTCTTTCAAACAATCTATAGATTCTCTCTTTCCTTATTAATAATTAATTTTCATTTCACCAACAATGACATAGTTTCTATCAAACTAATATAGCTTCCATTTTCTATATTTTGCAAATATTGTTAAACATTTTATGTTATTTGTGACTTTAAAGCATGTGTAACAATAATTTTTTTATATATATTTTTAAGTATATATTAGTAAACCCTTATTTATAAAGTATGTGATTTATGTATTAGACATATATTGCTAATACATAAGATATAACTCATAAGTTCCTTATAAATTAAACAAGTTAACAGCCAATGGAATATGCATTCATTATGTAAGATTATAGTTTTTTTTTATTTCTTATAGTGGGTAATTTATCTTAATCATTGAAGTAGAAACTTTAAGTACAAAAACTAGTATATATGATAAATTGAACTAGATTAATGTGGATTATGATCTAGTTAACTAAATATCATTAATCTTAATTCATAAAACTTTCAATAAGCTTGATTGACCTTAATCCTAAACAGGTAACGAGCTTGCATTTATGTATTGTATCTTTTGATTTATCATAGAGTGAGATTTATATAAATAGTTAAACCTCAATGACTTAAAGATGTAATTTTATAGGTCATAGAAACATATACTTACAAGATAAAATCTATACTTAGATTATGTTCACTTAAGCTGCTTGCAGTACTTATTTATTTAAATTGTGGCCTCAGTTTATTGAATAAATTATTTATTAAATAATGATATTTATTTGTAAAGTTATTTATAAATACAAACATATCAAAAGATGATCATTAGAGCATGCAGTTACTTTGGGGCAAATAAGTAATTAAAGAGGTAAGGTATTTTTTTATGGCTTATTTTTTAATTATGAACATCATATAAATGATTAATTAAGTAGTTATTATTGGTTAAGATTTTTAGTGGAGTAGTATGAGGTTAACTTAGAAAACTTTGTTGGCTATTAGATGACTAAAACTAGACCCTCTAAGTTAGAGATAGAAGGCTTATGAGGTCTTTAATTCATTTACTAGCTCAGTGCCTCCCAAAGCCTAAACCCTAAGACGATGTCTATATAAAGAAAAGTATGAGAGTAGTAGACACACTCTTACAACATTTACAACACACTTTTTCCATAAAAGGTGAGAGAGAATAAGGCTACTACAAGTTCTTTACTTAATTTCTCACTAGGAGATTCAAGTATCCACACACTTAAGGATTTGATGGTTGAAGATAGTAGAGAAGATTAGAGTCTACAAGTTCAAATCTAATACTCTTTAAGCAAACAGATTTGAGGTAAGTCTCTAATATTTTTTACATGCAAATATGTTCAAGGGATCCTTTTATTCTAATAAATATCCCTAGTCCTTACAATATATTTCAATGTAAATAGTTTATAACATAAATAAATTGCATAATGAATGATGTGCATATGTAGAGATGGTAACAAAAAATAAATTGTATTCAGTTTAAATAAAAGCTTGAAAGATAACTGCCTACTTTGGGGTAAGTTATCTTTATCCTAAGTGAATGGATAACACGGGAATTAAGATCCATGCAAAGATAACAACATAAGATGAACTTTCTCTTTCTCTCCCCTTTATCGATCTTTAATCTTTTTGATGATATATGTGAGTTATTGTGTATGTGACTCTATCATTCAAATGTTTGTGTAAGATACGATTTTTATAAAGAAGAAAAACATGAGAAATCTATAGAATAATTTAGAGAGTTGAAGCATGCAAAATCAAAATAGATTCTTGCATTGAGGGATTTTTTTGTTCTTGTGATTATTCCACAAACCTAGAGAAGTAGTGAGACAACCTAAATTGATCCAAGCTTCCACAAATTAAATGGTACGAAACAATTATTATATTGTTTTCTTAATGAACAAAGGTCATATGTACCATAATATTATGGGCTAATAGACACTTTATTCCTAAAGTAATTTTAAATATCCAATATTTCCCTAGTCCGTCACTTTTTACAGTTTATTTGGATGAAAAATTTATTCTTAATAGTAATTTATTATTTTACCCTCATTATTAATAGACTTTAAAAAAATGTGAGAATGGACACGTGTTATCATATAATTCGAACATGTATCACTATAATATTGGTTAATTATTAATAAATTAATTAAAAAAATTTACCATTGTCATTGAAAACGGCGACCGATCGGTTGCCATTTTCTGGTAATATTGAGGTAGTAAAAATAATTTAAAATTTACATTATTAGACTCTATTTTTCTTGATCTACATAATAGTGTGATTATTTTTTGTAAAATAAAATACCAAAAAACAGCAAAAGTGGGTGGAGAGGGGCTGTCGCTATAGCCGTCGTCAAAAGAGCAGGGCGGTGCAAGACAGATTGGATGACCACACCATTATGTAGATCAAGAAAAATAAAGTATAACAATGTAAATTTGATCATTTTTTATCGACCGCCAACTGCGTTTTTCAGCGATACTCCAGCTCTGTTTTTAATTTTTATTTAATTTAAAAATTATTTAATAAAATATAAACCAATTGCATGCCTATTACTTGTCAAACAAGCAACCTCATTATTTGAAACAAAAATCAAACAATCAAGGGCCCTAATCTGACTACTTTTCATAATTCCATTGGTTTAACAACTTTCGTTAACTAATTAAATAATGTACTTAACACTTAATCTTTGACAAGTGCGTATCCCAAGGTATCCTGAAACAAATTCCCAGCTTACTAAAAACTTTTAAGTTCGTTACCCTAGTGCTTAAAGAGTACACTTCATATTGTAAGACTCTTTAGGTTCATGTCCAGTTTGTCATATGGAACTCCTCCATAAGTCTATAAATAATACCCCACATACACGTTACAAATATTACAAAACAATGCATTGAACCATACAAGTTGAGGTTAACCATAAACGTTGAATCCTTTTGTCACCTATATTTTAGAAGAGTAGAGATATAGATCATCACCATCAAATCTCTATTTGCTTGATTGTGAACTAATCTTCAGATTTGTATTTTATAAATAATATTTATAAATACTTTTGCGATATCATTTATTCCTATGGAAAACTCTTTTCTGGGTTTACTTTTTATAGCCATAAGACTTTAAAAATATAATCTTGAAGCATTAGGATATACAACTGGCCCATATGAGCTGATGGATCTTATATCTATGCATATCGAACTCCATGAGCATCAAACCATTCCAATGACACCTAGAGGTTAGATTATGAAAGGTTTCTGATGTGTGTGGAATCAAAGTATAGTGGATCCTTAGAAGCCCATCGTGGCACTTAAGTCAAAGGACTATAAATACTACTCGACTCAAGAAATCTTTTATTGACGGCTTTATAAAATGTTTATTGGAGGTTCCCATAAGTTTGTTCAGTACCCAGTCCTTATTGAATACATGCATACCTATATGAGCTTTCACTAAGCTCACGATTTACTAAGACTAGCAATCTGGATAATTTAGATATAAATATACACTAATCTAGAAGGGTTCACCGATTAACTCGCATCAGTGAAAATAGATTAGAAACGAGATTTTCAAGAATATACTGCATTATGACATTTCTTAGCACCATTTGCAGCTTCTTGAAACTATGTCATTGCTAATACATTTTTAGACCATTGTCCTATTTTTGATAAGGTTCTAACTCTTAAAATTTGTTAACTCTTATAACTACTAAGTTTTAGTATTGCTAACTTTCAGCACTTATAACTTTTAGCACTAACCTAAACGTTTTTAGATCAGATCTAAACTCCTTTGTATCTACAATGTCTCAAATGTAATAAACTTCTTACCATATAATAAATAATATTAACGATTTAATGAAATATTCATTGTATAAATATTAAATAATAAATATTCATACAAAATATAATAACATGTAAGCACAATTCCTAATATGATTATATCACTAATAATTTTCCAGAGTCTTGGAATAGCTGGTTGAATGGTTATAGAGACAAGCCTATTATGAACATATTTGAGTTCATGAGAAAAAAAATAATAAGAAGATTGTAGAAAAGGCTTAAAACAACTAGAACTTGAACTGCCAAGCTCCCTCCAAATGTTATGAGAAAATTAGATACATCCAAAAGGTTATGAGGCATATGAAGGTCTTAAGAGTCAATGATAATGAATTTAAAGTTGTTGATATGGACCGGACAATATATATGGTGGAATTAGCCTAAAACAACATATGATTGTGGTGAATTTCAAATTACTTGGATTTCTTACAAGTATGTAATGCCATGCATTGCCGTTAAAAAAGAGGACCCCATTGAAAATATTCATCCAAAATGGACAATGAAAGCATATATTGCAACATATAAAGATTGTATCCACCATTTGCTAGATGAGTCAACATGACCAATAGTTTATGGGCGGAAAATAGTTCCATCTTAGAAGAGGGATATAATGGGTAGTGATGAATACTTAAAATTACAGATTTAATGAAGGTTTAATATCATTATTTTGTATTACTAGTGTCTTTAACCCCCCCAACTTAAGTATGTTTACAATATTATACCTAATTAGCTTTTAACTATTTTAAGGTAGGTATGTAAAATGGACATAACTTTCTACCTAATAATTCAATTAAAGTGATTCTTGATCTTGTGAAGAGCTGACTCAATGGGCTAATATATTGTATTTCATAAGATATTTGAAATTTGAGCGTTTAGAAGGTAAAAATGGCCTAAAATAGAACTGATCTGTAATACAAGCGCAATCCAAATAGTCATCAGTATTTGGCTCATAACTATAGAAATACGAATCTAATACGTATGAGATAACCTAATTTAGAAAGATAAGAGACTTATCTACAACTTTGATGTTTTGAGTGATAGCTAATTCGGACCACATCAATTCCAAATTGGATAAGCAAGTGGGTGAATTAATGATAATCAATGTAAATTATTTGCCACCATTCTTGACTTTTATCAACCATGTGGTTTCCTTTTCATTTGTCTTGATTTATCCATATTTTTCTATAAATAGGTAGTATGTTTATGCCCAAAACATGTAATTAGAGAGCTAGATTTTAGTTCAAAACACTTGTCTTTTGTATTATCTTTTTGTAATATTATTTATCTTGTTTACTATTGTAAAGTCATGTTATATCTTCTTTCATTTCTTTTCTTTTTCTTTAGTTTTATTATGTCCAAGTAATTTTATTTATGCTAAGGTGAAAGGGTGAAACTCTTGGCAAGGTAATACTTAACTCTTATTCATGAATTTAATATTTTATTCTTAAGTTATGCAAATTTATATATGATGTATTTATTTTATTATTACCTTTTCTTCTAAGTGATGTATCTTGATTTATTATTGACAAACTTTATACTTGGCACAATAAATTCTTGAAACCATTTACAAGACTTAGCGTATATACCCTTTCTTATAAAGTGGGAGTCTTGATTTATTATAGACAAATATAAATATTGGCGTAATAAATACTTAAACCCATTTATAAGATTTGATATATAATAATAGAAAAAAATAAATACTAATTAATATATAAATGATGATGAACTTTAATTGTTATATTTTTCGGTTGGAACCTCATTTGTGTGAGGATTCCAATTGAGTTATAAAAAGAGTTAAATATATTCTTACTTCTTATGCCAAGAGTGGATCCCCCTAACCTTAGCTTTTATTTGAATTGGTTAATTGAATTAATATTTGCAAACATCTTATATTACATTAATTGTCTTTAAATTTATTATAGTTTGTAATTTTAATTCTACTTTCCTATGGATTGACCCATTTCTCATCGGGTTATTTATTACTTCGACAATCTTGCACTTGGGAATAAACTCTTATATTCTGGACGTGTCAAGTTTTTAACGCCATTGCCGGAGAAGTGAAATTAACATTTTTTTTTTGTTGTTTGTTTGTTTATTTTATTTTCATGGAAGGCTAAGCCTCCTAACGTGATTTACTTTATATATTATTCAATTTTTATTTTCATAGAAGGTTAAGCCTTATATTCTTTATTTATTAACTTTTTATTATATAATCTAACATTACTAATCTAACTTCTAATTATTTATCTTTATTTAATTTTAATTTTAGTTTTGCCTATTTTATTTACCTTTGTTTAATATTTTTTTTTCTTATTTGTATTATTTATTGTTATTGTATTTTATTTTATTTCTTTGTATCAGTGGTTGGTTTCGAGATCCTAATTCTCATCGTTTGGTTGAAAGGTAATTTCGAAACTTCTTTTGATAATTTGTTAGATTCTTCTTCATCTTCTCATTCTTCACCAATTAACACCATGAGCCAAAATCAAATTGAGAGACTCATAGACCCAGAGGACAATCAGTCCCAACATAATGACCATAACCGACCTAGGACACTTAGAGATTATATAAACCCTACACGAACCAGTGCACCATCTTGCTTAAATTTTCCTTTGGATGCAACATATTTTAATTTTAAGCAAGGCATTATCCAACTTTTACCCACTTTTTATGGCTTAGATGTAAAGAACCCTTATCTACATCTAGGAGAATTTGAAGAAGTGTGTAACACGTATAATGACCAAAATTGTAGCATGAACACAATTCGACTTAAGCTTTTCCATTTTTCTTTAAAAGATAAAGCTAAAACATGGCTACAAAACCTTAGACTAGGATCCATTTCTTTATGGGATGAGATGCAACAACAATTCCTAAAAAAACATTTTCCTTCCCATAGAACAAATTCTTTCAAAAGACAAATTACCACTTTTGCCCAAAAATCAGGAGAGACCCTTTACCAATGTTGGGAAAGTTATAAGGAATTACTTAATACCTGTCCCCACCATGGCTTTGAAACATAGAGACTAGTCTCAAATTTCTATGAGGGCTTAACACCCCAAGTTAGACAAATGGTAGAAATGATGTGTAATGGAACATTTGAAGCCAAAGACCTAGAAGAGGTAATGAACTATTTAGACTTACTAGTAGAAAATGCTTAAAATTGAGACACTACTGGTACTTGTGAGGCACCTAGCAAAAATCAAACCACTACATATAGTGTGAGTATTTATCATCTTAGGGAAGACCATGACCTTCAAGTCAAATTAGTATCTTTAGCAAGAAAAGTCGAAACATTAGAAATGAAAAAGAGTGGTCAAATAAAATATGTTCAAGAAATTATGTGTCACATTTGTGAAACTTATGATCACTCTACCAATGATTGCCCAACTTTGCCTGCATTTAGAGAATGTCTCCATGAACAAGCCAATGTTCTAAACACATTCATATGGTTATCACTATTCAAAATGGTAAAATTGTTGAAAAAGACATTCCTAAATCATATAAGAATGATGAATCAATCTCTAAAGGTAAGGAAAGCATTGAACCTACACCTAATGAAGAAAACACCAAACCGTCACCTCCACCCCTATTTTCTCATGCATTACGTAATACTAAGAAGATGGATCACAATCTTAAAATTTTTAAAATCTTCAAACAGGTAAAAGTTAATATTTTTTTACTGGATGCTATTAAACAGGTTCCCTCTTATACAAATTTTTTGAAGGATTTATGCATAGTAAAAAGAAAACTGAATGTAAAAAAGAAAACATTTTTATCTGAACAAGTAAGTGCTATTCTTCAAAACAATAATGCTTTAAAATATAAAGGCCATGGTTGTCCTACAATTTCATGTATTATTGGAAGTTATAAAATTGAACAAGCCTTACTTGATTTTAGTGCTAGTGTGAATTTACTGCCATATTTAGTTTATCAACAACTCAATCTCGGTGAGTTAAAATCAACTTCTGTAACTCTTTTGCTTGCCGATAGATCAATAAAAGTACCAAGATGGACAGTAGAAGATGTTTTAGTTCAAGTTGATAAATTTATATATCTTGTAGATTTTATTGTCTTGGACACAGAACTTGTTAAATGATGTAATCTGATACCTGTTATTTTGGGTCGTCCATTTTTAGCAACTTCTAATGCTTTAATTAATTGCAGAAATGAAGTAATGAAGCTTTCATTTGGAAACATGACACTTAAGCTCAATGTTTTCAATATGTGTAAGCAACCACATGAAGGGGAGGATGAAAGTGAAGAAGCTGATATAATTAAAACGATTATGAAGGATCATATTCAAAAATTGAGTTCTACTGATCCCTTAGAAATGTGTTTAATAAATTCATTTGAGTCAAATATACAATTAGATCCTGAAATCTAACAATGTTCTTTACTTAACTGTGCACAGATGATTGAAAATAAAGGATGAAAATCAAAATTTGAAGAATTAGGAGAAAATAATGATAAATAGAAGAAAATTTCAAAGTTGGAGTTAAAACTCTACCTGAATGACTGAAATATGCATTTCTTGGAGAGAAACAAACTTATCCAGTAGTAATCTTTTCTACATTCATAAGCGAACAAGAAGGTAAGTTGATTGAATTATTGAAAATGTATAAAAATGCAATTGGGTGGACTTTAAAAGACATAAATGGCATTAATCCTTTGATTTGCACACATAGAATACACCTAGAGGATAATGCCAAAACTTTCCAACAACCTCAAAGGAGATTAAATCCACATATGAAAGAGGTAGTGAGAGCTGAAGTTCTCAAATTACTTAAAGTAGGAATCATCTATCCTATCTCAGATAGTAAGTGGGTAAGTCATACTCAGATAATACCAAAATAATCTGGAATCACAGTCATTGAAAATGACAAAGGTGAGTTAATACCAACTCGAGTCTCATCTAATTGGAGGATGTGCATAGATTATAGGAAGTTAAACTCAACCACTAGAAAAAACTATTTTTCTTTACCATTCCTTGATCAAATTGTAGAAAAAGTGGCAAGATATCCCTACTATTACTTTCTAGATGGTTATTCTGGCTATTATCAAATTTCTATAGCACTAGAGGATCAAGAAAAGACTACATTCATATGCCTTTTTAGGACATTTACTTTTAAAAGAATGCCCTTTGGACTTTGTAATGCCCCAGCAAAATTTTAGAAGATGTATGTTAATCATTTTTAGTGACATGGTTGAACATTATTTAGAAATTTTTATAGATGATTCAACTGTGTTTAAAAATTCTTTTGATAATTGTCTTGAAAACTTAGAAAATGTCATAAAAAGATGTGAAGAAAAGAGTTTTGTGTTGAATTGGGAAAAATGTCATTACATGGTTACTTCTGGAATTATTTTGAGACATGTAGCGTCTTCTAAAGGAATTGAAGTGGATAAGGAAAAAGTCGAACTCATTACACATTTTCCTCCACCAAAAATAGTCAGAGAAGTTCGGTCATTTTTAGAACATATTGGATTCTATAGAAGGTTCATAAAAATTTTTAGTGTTATATCTAAACCTCTTTGTAACCTCTTAAAAAAAGATGTATCATTTGAGTGGACTCAAAGGGGTCAAAATTCATTTGAAAAATTAATTGGCCTCTTAACATCTACTCCTATCATACAATCTTATGACTGGTCTTTATCTTTTGAGCTCATGTGTGATACTAGTAACTATGCTGTTGGTGCTGTATTGGGATAAAGAAATAAAGGTAAATCCCATATAATTTATTATGCAAGTAGAACTTTAAACAATGCACAAATGAATTACACAACAACTAAAAAAGAACTATTTGCTGTAATATTTACATTAGACAAATTTTGTTTTTACTTAATTGGTTCTTCAACTGTTGTGTTTACTGACCATGCTGATATAAGGTACTTAATTTCAAAACATGATGTAAAACAAAGACTGATTCAATGGATTCTATTGCTTCAAAAATTATCACTATCAAGGATAAGAAAGGAGCTGAGAATGTTGTTGCAGATCACTTATCAAGACTCGTACCAGATTCATCAACAGAAATAACACATATTAATGATTATTTTTTTGATAAATTTTTTATTTTCTACTATTACAATGCCTTGATATGCTAATATTGTTAATTTTCTTGTAACATGAGAAATGCCACCTCAGTGGAATGCTCAAGACAAAAAAAAATTTTAATTGAGGTAAGAAAGTTTTATTGGGATGATCATTATCTCTTTAAATATTGTCGTGACCAAATATTTCGAAGATGCATACCCGACAATGAGGTAAGTAAAGTTATTGAATTTTGTCATTCTAAAGTATATGAGGGACATTTCTCATTAAAGAAAACAGCTGCAAAAATCTTGCAGTGTGAATTTTATTGGCCTACTTTATTTATACACATGCATTTTGTATAACGTGTAAAAATTGTCAAAAGTTGGGATCAATTTCAAAATGAAACATGATGCCTTTGAACCCCATTCTTATTATTGAAATCTTTGATTGTTAGGGGATAGATTTCATGGGACCATTTTCGTTATCATTTGGATTTACGTATATCGTAGTTGCAGTAGATTATGTCTCAAAATGGACTGAGGCTATTTTATGTCGAAATAATGACCATAAAACAGTCATGCAATTTTTGAAAGAAAATATCTTAAGTCAATTTGGAATCCCTCGAGCCATTATAAGTGATAGGGGTAAGCATTTTTGTAATAGGCCATTTGAAACATTAATGAAAAAATATAGTATTACACATAAAGTTGCCACCCATTATCATCCTCAAACAAGTGGATAAGTTGAATTAGCAAATAGGGAGATAAAATAAATTTTAGAAAAAACTATAAACCTAGATCGCAAAGATTGATCTTTAAGACTTAATGATGCACTGTGGGCTTATAAAACTGCTTTTAAAACTTAATTGAGTATGTCTCCTTATAGGATAGTTTATGAAAACCCTTGTCACTTACCTGTGGAACTTGAGCATAAAGCCTATTGGGCTATTAAAACTTTCAATGCAAATATTGATTCTGCTGGACACATGCGTAAATTACAAATAAATAAACTTGAAGAATTGAGAAATGATGCATATGAGAATTCAAAAATTCATAAAGATAAAATCAAAGCTTTTCATGATAAAAAAATTCAAAGAAAAACATTTGATACTGGTCATAAGGTTTTGCTTTATAATTCTCGACTTCATATATTCCCTGAAAAATTAAGATAAAGATGGAGTGGCCCTTTTATTGTGAAACATGTATACCCTTATGGAACATTTGACATTGAAAATCCTTGAAATGGGAATGTGTTTAAGGTAAATGGGCAAAGACTCAAACCATTTTTAGAAAACCAAGCTTTTAATGAAGAATTTGTGTCCCTGTCTAACTCTTGTTACGAGACCAATTAATCTTTATTTTACATATTTACATATTTATATATTTATTCTTCTTCTAACTTTTTTTTGTTTTTACTTGCAGGTTAATTTAGTAGTTTTGTTAAAGTTTTGTTTTACACTCCGGTTAAGTGGCGGATAACAGTACTTCGTGACATTTCAAGTTGGTTTTGTCAATTTCCCATAATTACAAATACCTTCTCGTTTTCTCCCTTTCTAAAAAAAATGGATGACATTCTAAAGAATTTGAAAAAGTGTTTTCCCTCATTGCCTCAAAATTCCTTAAAGAAAATTTACCAAGTAAGATGTGAAAAATTAAGGTTATTAATGATTATGAATATACCTGTTGATTTACATTGGTTAATTGAAGCCAAAGTTAGATTAACAAGTGTGCACGCATGACTTGTAACACACATTGCTGCACTTTAGGAATGGTGTCTACAAATCACAAAGATAAAATTAGGCTCATTAAGGATGGCCTGAGTAAGGAGTCTTTAGATGATATCTTATCGATTCTTGAGATGCATCCTAGTGGATATGTGCATATTGCAATTCCTGAATTATGAGACATATTTCTAAAAGAGCATGAGCGGTACAATCTTGGGAATCTGACTTTAAAAGACCCTATTTGCCAATTTATAAAAAAAAATTGGATGAGAAGCCTATCCCCGACCCATAGAGGGCGTTTAAGCTGTTACTGGACGTAAAACTAGAGGAAGATGTGAGCCACAATCACAACTACTTGTACATATTTACTGTAACTATTATTTTTAAATGTTTCATTTCAAACTCAAACGTCTTTTCCAATAACCAACCACCCATGTGACTTTTCCAGCTAACAATATGAAAATTGGTAAAAAAAGGTGTTGAAAATTTCACATTTTAAACCAACAGCCCATATGACTTAACTTTACATCACATTTTGGCTCTATAAATACATTGCATTATTTTTGCATCTTTATACAAACTCAAAATCATTCAAGAGAGAGGGTGAGTGTAATAATGGAAGGAACATCAGCTCGTAAATTCACAAAAATTTGTGTCTTTTATGGATCCGGCCTTGGAAAAACTAAAGAGTTTGTAGAAGCAGCAGAAACCCTTGGTAAGGTGTTAGCTGAGCGAAATATTCATTTAGTATATAGGGAGGTGGTCTTGGATTAATGGGACATGTGTCAACCGCTGTACAAAATAAAGGCAGTCGAGTTTTGGGTATCATACCAAAAGCTCTAACTATTGGAAACATTGTGAAAAAAATCATTGGAGATGAGTTACCGATATCATCAATGCATGAATGAATGTCTCTCAAGCTTCGAAATGCTGATGCCTTTATAGCTCTACCTGGAGGTTTCAGAACTTTGGAGGAAATTTTTCAAATTGTCTCATAGGCACAATTGCAAATCCATAAGAAACCCATTGGTTTGTTAAATGTTGATGGTTTTTATAAGGAGTTGTTATCTTTTCTTGACTATACAGTGGAAAAATAATTCATCACATCTGCAGCACGACAAATCCTCATTTCTGCTTCAACTGTTGATCAGTTACTCAATGAACTATAAGATTTTACACCTCTATCTGATCCAACAATGAGTCAGATAGTTTGGTATACTGATGACAGTGAAAAGAAACGCAAGATAGATTTGACGCTTCACTTGTAGCCTATCTACTTTTATGTATTTTTAAGCATTTTGTGTGGCTTGTTTTATTTTGTTGCAGGTTTTATTTTCAATAAAAGATGTTTCAGGTGATATCTTCTATATTCTACTCTTTCTATATTTTGACATTGAGGACAATGTCTTAATCTAGTTGGGGGGGATAGTTGATATATAATGTTAGTGTTAATTATTTTTTTTTTGTTTTTTGTTATCACTTTGTTCTCTAATAAATTTTTTTTTATCATGAATGACGTGAGTAAAAAGTTCATTTATACATTCTTGAGACGCATTCTAATTCTAGACTGGCAGAGTAAAGAGTACATTACTAAACTTTTGAAACACATTCTAATTGGTTTATTTTTAATGCATTTTATGTATAATTGTTTGTTGCTTAAGATTTTGGTAACTCTTGCATAAATAAATTTGCTTTACTACCGATGTATGATTCCAAAATTATTTAGTTTAAATCATTTTTTCTATCTAGGTTACTAAAGAATAACTTCCAAAATTATTTCTTGAGCATAATACTAAGCCTTGTGGTAAGATGAATGATTTAATATATATAGGCAAGAAAATTTTCATGCTTAAGTATACATATTCTTTTCAAAACTTGCATATCTTTTGTGAGTAAGTGGAGAGGTTTGAGATAACAGCTTACGAACTTTCATTAATCTTTTGAAATGGTTAATGTTTGTTTGGAATAACATTATTTGGAATGAGGAATGATTTGGTGACTTAGCTGAAGAAAAAAAAAAGTATTATGGTGAGAAATTGTTCTTATTTTGTAATGATTCTTTATGTCTTAAACAAACGCACAAAAAAAGCAAAAAAAAAAAAAGAAGTATATATATTAAAAAAAAAAGTCAATTCAATTCAATAAAGTATTCGTTCAATTCTAGAAGATAAAAGTTATTAGAAAGCAATTTTATCACCAGACTCTTTATTCGTAAGATTCGCATAAAATAATTAAAGTCCTAAAGCGAACATGTGGAAAGAATGATTTGACTTTAAATAATTAATTTTTCTATCTTTGGATCAATGTTAGTTTGTCTGTCTGTCTGTCCTTAAATGTAACCTTTTCTTGAGCGATTATCTATTTTTCAACTCCATGAGTGAAATCCTAACCTATTAAACAGCTATTCACATGTGAGGATATGGAGTTGAGGCTTTACTTGGAGAAAACTTTCAAGGCTATATATGTTGTGGTTTGTGGTAAGAAGGCTTCGGCTTAATTCACACATACACACACAAAATTTTGGAAGTTATGATTGAAATAACCTTTATAGCGATTGTGATATTGAACTGACATTTTGTTTGAAATACTTAGATAGTGTTCAAATTTTATTTATACTTGAATTATTAGAGACTAGCACTAAGATGGTTGAGGGGTGTGATGAATACTTAAAATTACATATTTAATAAGGGTTTTATATCATTATTTTGTATTACTAGTGTCTTTAACCCCCCCTAATTTAAGTATGTTTACAATATTGTACCTAAATATTTTTTAACTGTTTTGTTGTAGGTACGGTAAAATGGGCATAACTTTCTACCTAGTAATTCAATTGGCGTGATTCTTAATCTTGTGCAGAGCTGACTCAATGAGCTAATATATTTTATTTCATAAGACATTCAAAATTCGAGCGTTTAGAAGGTGAAAATGGCCTAAAACAAAACTAATCTGCAATACATGTCCAATCCGAATAGTCATCAGTATTTGGCTCATAACTATAAAAATACGTATCTAATACATATAAGACAATCAATTTGGAAAGATAAGAGACTTATCTAAAATTTTGATGTTTTGAGTGACAGTTAATTCGGACCACATCAATTCCTAATTGAATAAGCAAGTGGGTGAATTAATGATAATCAATGTAAATTATTTGCCACCATTCTTGACTTTTATCAACCATGTGGTTTCCTTTTCATTTGTCTTGATTTATCCATATTTTTCTATAAATAGGTAGTATGTTTATGCCCAAAACATGTAATTAGAGAGCTAGATTTTAGTTCAAAACACTTATCTTTTGTATTATCTTTTTGTAATATTATTTCTCTTGTTTACTATTGTAAAGTCATGTTATCTCTTCTTTCATTTTTATTTTCTTTTTCTTTAGTTTTATTATGTCCAATTAATTTTATTTATGTTAAGATGAAAAGGTGAAACTCTTGGCAAGGTAATACTTAACTCTTATTCATGAATTTAATATTTTATTCTTAAGTTATGCAAATTTATATATGATATATTTATTTTATTAATACCTTTTCTTCTAAGTGGTGTATCTTGATTTATTATTGACAAATTTTATACTTGGCACAATAAATTCTTGAAACCATTTACAAGACTTAGCGTATATACCCTTTCTTGTAAAGTGGGAGTCTTGATTTATTATAGACAAATATAAAGATTGGCATAATAAATACTTAAACCCATTTATAAGATTTGATTTATAATAATTGAAAAAAATAAATATTAATTAATATATAAATGATGATGAACTTTAATTGTTATATTTTTCGGTTGGAACCTCATTTGTGTGAGGATTCCAATTGAGTTATAAAAAGAGTTAAATATATTCTTACTTCTTATGCCAAGAGTGGATCCCTCTAACCTTAACTTTTATTTGAATTGGTTAATTAAATTAATATTTGTAAACATCTTATACTACATTAATTGTCTTTAAAGTTATTATAGTTTGTAATTTTAATTTTACTTCCCTGTGGATCGACCCTATTCTCATCGGGTTATTTATTACTTCGACAATCTTGTACTTGGGAATAAACTCCTATATTCTAGACGTGTCAGGTAGATCTAAAGTTGTTAGGAGGAGAGAAATTGGTGAGAAATGTAATGCTTCTGTTATATGTAGACAGTGTGACAAATTTGGCCTCAATAATAGGGCATGCAAAGTTGCACCAACAACCAATCACGTCAGTTTTCTATTAACCCATACCTTCTTTATTTACATTTACTCAATAAAGAAAATTACCTCTGAATTATCTTTGTATAGGGGGAATCATCTACTGTTCAACAACCACAGTGATCTACAGCCAACAACAAGTCACCTACATTGCCAATTTTTGGTGAACTTCATTAGTAATATTACTTTGTTTTTTGTTAGAATAGGAACTATTTATTTTGTTGGGATGTCTACAAATGAAATGATGAATTTTTTGTGTTGGAATGTGATTTTTTTTTTTTTTTTGCTAAGACAAGTATAATACAATGACAATATTTATTCAAAATATATTTCTAACACAACAATTATATTGCCCTCTCAAGGCAATCCTTATACAAATGCCTACAATGAGGCTTATGAGTATGGTAGCACAAATACTGCCATGTATTTTTTTGGCTCTGTTTGAACTCTCTGAAATCTTGTACCACTGGCTTGTATGACTTCATATGCAATTTTATATCTTATAGATTGCTCACTATACTGCCCACTATAGCTGTTTGATAATGTAGTTGTATTGTACTCATAATAGTTAGGTTTTTATAATTTAAAATAGTCCCACCTTCTCTTTATGCATCTAAAGTACAACTTGTTAGGATTAACAACATATTGTGATATGCCAACAAATGTAACCAATTTGCATTCACAATGCCTATTTTGGAATTTCAATAGCCCTTTATTCACTTTATTAAATGAAAAGCTCCTTGCAATGCTTTTATAGAGTTTATTAGGTTTAGGTTACCAATATTTGTAGTAGTTAATACCACTTGTTAAGCAGCAAAATAGAAGCTTGTTGTGTGACTCTTAAATTTTCAGATTTGCTCGCACATTACAAAAGCAATTTCTATTCTTGAGTTTTATTAGCCCTCCATTTACATTGTTAGCATTCTCAAATAAACTTATGCTTGAATTATCTCTATACCTCCTTGCCATAATTGTTAAAGTAAAATCAAAATCAGTTGATATAGAAAATATTATAAGAAACATAAATACAACAAAAACCAGTAAGTAATGAGGCAGAGTTTGGGATTAAACATACCTTAAATTATGACTAAATCGGCCTAAAATTTTGCTTTTAAAGTCCCCCAGCAATGGTAAAAAAGCAACAGTCATATTCTAATATTTTAATTAAGAGAAAATTTGTAATTTCACATTTATTCTAGGGCAAGCAAGCCAGACTATTTTACCTTCAAAATTCAAAATCCAAAGTAAACCGTTGCTTTTTGACATGTCAACAAAAGTATAACATCCAAGATTCATGTGCTCTATCTTTTAGAGGTAAAGTGATAAATGTACACTCCAAATGGCATATTCTGTGAAGTCGAACATTAGTTGCTAACAAAGGGGGTGTAAATAGATAATTTTAAAACATAAGCAAGTAAAGTATTCCTTTCACCAAATCATAGGGTCAAAATGTCTTTTTCTAATCATAAATGGATGATGCAGTAAACTTTTATCCTCTTTATTAATTAATTAATTAATTTTTATGAATGAGACTACTACTTCCGTGTTGTCTTTCTATTCCCTTTCTTTATTTTCAGTGATTGATGACGTAAGCCTTTTTTTTTTCCAATTTGTAATCGTTGAACCCTTATTTTTGGTGGGTGGAGTGAGTAGAAAATGAATGATAACTTGTTTGAAAGTTGTAAATCTTCCTATGGGTAAACTTTTTAGCCATGATAACTTTATAGAGTTATTTTTTCTAGTTTTTATTTTATTAAAGTTTCTCCTTCCCCTTCCAATGCAAAAAGATCATATTTTATACTATCTTTATAAGTTAATTTCATGGCTTTTGCATTTCTTGTTCCTATTATAACAAGCAAAGTTGTAGGCTCAAGTTAAGAAAGTGCTTGGATGTCAGCAACATTATTTTTTTTTTATTTTTAAATAAGCTCTATGTTTACTTCATTCTTAAAGGATGTTTACGAGTTATTTTGTAGATAATAATGATAATCTATACAAGGACTTAATTAGTACATGAATAAAATACTATGTCATATAAACCATAATTCACGCGAGAAGAAAAGTAGCATTTGATTGCATAAACTTTGCAATCTTTTTCTTCTTTTAAATTGAAGTTTGTTAAGGAAGCAAACAAAAGTCTCACATTGGCAAGAAATGGGGGGTGAGGGATCATGGGTATATAAGGAGTAAACTACATCTTTATTGTTATAAAGTCTTTTGGGTAAAGCCCAACAACAAAACTATGAGGGCTTAGGCCCAAAGTGGATAATATCATACAAATGTAGAGATATGTGTGGTTCGTTGGGCTCCTTAAAAGTGGTATCAGAGTTATGCCTCAAATTTAGTCAAGTGGAAGAATCTTTAGTGTTGAACAAGAATATAGAGAAGCCTGGTATACCCCGATTTAGTTGCAAAGGGATCAGCAGTTGTGCTCCATAGACAGGCGGTAGTGTGTTTTAAGCTTTACATAAGGCATGTGCTACAACGCAGTAATAAGGAGTTGACCTGATAGAGCGGACTCTCGAGATAGATAGTACTTTGGTACTTAACATAAGGCGTGCACCTTCAACACCGTGAAGATAAGTAGAAGATGAGTATTAGAAAGGGAGCAAGATCTTTCTGGCAAGATCTTTCTGTATGGAAGATAGACGGATGGGATATCATTTGAGGAGAGACTCAGTGGTCATTTGTTCGAGGGGAGGATTATTAAGAAAGCGAACAAAAGACCCACATTGGTAAGAAATGGGGAGGATCATGGGTATATAAAGAGTGAACTATATCTCCATTGGTATAAAACCTTTTAGGTAAAGCTCAAGAGAAAAATCATGTGGGCTTACCCCTAAAATGGATAATATCATACCAATATAGAGATATGTATAGTTCGTTGGGCTCTTTACAAAGTTAATAATGTGTTTACTGCTTTGTTGAAGGTGTGGCCGGCCAACTGCTCAAAGTGTTTTCTCCAATATCTCCATTCTACTAACTAAACAACCCATTGAGAAAGCAAACATTATTGATATAGGTATGATGTTTGTGGAGGATAAATTGAAGTCATCTACTGGAAATAGCTTGGAATAGGAATATAATGATGATGCTTCAATAAATTGGGATGATCAATAATATTTTCCTCCAAAAGAAAAAGAGATTGATATTTTAAAGAATATAAAAGACATTGTGCATTTGGAAATTACCATAAATGTGATATGCCATCTAAGGTGCATAAGGATGTGTTTCAAATGTGGTACTAATTTAAATACTAGTAAATGTAACCGTAACAACGAGGAAATCAAAGAGAAAACTTATGGCCCTCATGGAAACTTGAGAAAGCAAATGAAAAAAAAATGAGATTTAGGGTAAATTAAGTGCTCAATTCAATAAAAGTGACGTCTGCCACTTATGTTTTTATCAATGTTTTTTATGGGGTAATTATGGACATAATTAGTGAAGTCTCAACTTTATATAGTTAGTTCTTTGAGTTTCTATTTTTTTGGGCATATTTCTCAATTCAAGTTTGCTTGAAGGTCGAAGCTGAGGCAACGTATTGCTTAACTCTATGGTTTGTCTAGGCTCTCACCTAAAACTAAGATCATATAAAAAATTATATAAGGTGCCTTTTTTATTATCTTAAAAATTGGAGTTAGGATTTTTTTATTCTTATTTTTTTTAATTTTGATATTATGCCATATGGCAACTATCAAGATGAATGGTCAAGATTTTATTTATTTTTTCAATAAAAAATATTGCACTCTGATACACTTTTTTTTAATCAATACACTTGTTCTTGCGTCCTATTTATTAGACTTTTTTTTTAATTGAAGAAGAGGTTATCGTTCTCCATATATATATATTTTTTGGATTTTGTTCTTCTATATAATTATTAGACAAAGCGTTGATTGGAAAAGAAAAACAACAAAAACAAAAGAAAACATGTGGATGAATATTAGTAGAGAAGCAATTTACACTTTTCCTTTTTTCTTTTAACTTGACTTGTACACCAATATACTTGAAAAATTCTATTAACTATTTCAAAAAAAAAATTAAAGATTTAATAGAAAAATCAAAATCAAGACAAAAGTGACAATTGTTTTAACCAATGAATAGTTATGTATGATAAATCTAGTCTTTAGTTTTATTAAAGGATAATATTTTATTCAATAACTTTAGTTTTGTAATAAACAAGCAAGAAATTGTTCAAGTAAGGTTTTGACTCATCCATCATAATGTGATTATAATTGAACAAATTGATAGTAGAAAAGAAACAGATAAATATATAAATATAATCATGAACTCATCCAAAAGTCTATAAATAAGAAACAAAGCTATAATTCTTGCTAAGTTTGTTTATTTGATCTATTATAAAAAAAAATCTATTTTCTTAGAAAATATGGTCAAACAGTAGGAAACTAAAAAGAAGAGAGAAAATAATAAAATCAACTTTTTATTCAATAAATGAAACAAAATACAAAATGCCTTTATTTATAGGCATAAAACAATCTAGAAATAAAGAAAATTACAAAGAGAATTAATTCATCAATTTGGCAGGAAAACATAACAAACAAACAAACATAACTAACAAATGCATAACAAAATTTGCTAAGCTGGCATAGACTTTTCTTATTGAGTTGGCAATGATGCTACAACAACACTTATTCTTTCATCCTCTCTCAAGCTCGATGGTCTAGAAAGAACATTGAGCTTGTGTCTTAGAAACTGAAACTGAAACTGAGTTATAAGCAATGCTTTAGTGAATATATCAGCAACCTGAAAAATAGAGGGTACATATGTGATGTTGAGTTCTTTACTTAGAACTTTGTCTCTGACAAAGCCAATATCTACTTTAATATGTTTGGTGTGATTATAAAATACTAGATTGGCAACAAGTGAGGCTACCTCTTGATTGTCAAACCAAACTATTGGAGTTACTAATGATGATATATGCAATTTTAGAACAAAGATTGAAGCCAAACAATTTCTATTGCTACTTATGCCAGAGCTCTATACTCTGACTTTGTGCTTGATCTAGAGACAACTCTTTGATTCTTAAAACTCCATGAAACTAGGTTCCCAACAAAGTAAACATAGTAACCTCTTGTCATCACTGTCACAAGCTCAACCAGCATCATTAAATGCTATTAAACTTAATGATAGGTTTGAAAACTGAGCCCTGATCTCTTAATAGCCTTTTATAGCATTGCCAATAAAGGTATGCTGGTAAGGACAAGTATTGACTTAACTGGTTAATAGTAAATAAGATTTCAGACCTTGCGAAAGTCACATATTATAAAGCCCCTATTACATTTTTGTACAAAAAACCATCAGAAAAATCTTTATCAACATCTTTAGTGAGTTTAAAGCCTAAACTCATGGATGTTGGATAGCTCTCGGTTGTTGACATATTAGTCTTCTTCAGTAAGTCAGCAATATAATTAGTCTATGATAAATGTAAAGCTGTTTCAACTCTTGTAATTTCAATCCCCAAAAAATAATTCAGATTCCCTAGTTCTTTCAAAGGAAAACCCTTGTTGAGTTGTTTGATAACATCTTGTATTGCTTCAATGTTATTTCCAATCACTATTATATCAATAATATATACTAAGAAAATCACAAGCACTTCTTCAACCTTTTTTACAAACATTAAAGTGTTAGATTTTATCTTATAAAACCCCTACTTAATTAGAGCTATTCTTAGCTTATCATACTAGGCCCTTGGGGCTTGTTTAAGTCCATATAAGGTCTTTAGCAATTTATACACATAATTAGCCTTTGCTAGTCCTACAAAACTCTCTGGTTGTGACATATATACTGTTTCAGTAAGCTTACCATTTAGGAAAGTATTATTTACATCAATCTGCTTCAAACTCTAACTTTTAGTAATTACTAAACTCAAAACTACTCAACTTATACTTGTTTTTACTACAGGACGAAAGGCTTTTGAGAAATTCACATTTGGCGTGTAATGGTATCCTTTGGCAGTTATCTAGTCTTGTATCTAGCTATTGAATCATTTGGATTTTTCTTAATCTTGAACACCTATTTTTTGGCCACCACCTTGTATTATGGTTTACAAGGAACCAAATACTAGGTCTTGTTATTTATAAGAGCCTTATACTCTTTATTCATTGCTTCTTTCTAGTTGTTGAATGGTAAAGCCTTGGTAGTAGTATTAAGAGTATAATGGTTATCAACTTGTTGTTTAGTGAGTATTATTTTGGGTTTATATATACCATTCTTTGATCTTGTAATCATTGGATATAAAATAATTGTTAACTTTTCTTTTGCACTTAATACTGCATCTAAAAGGGATATGATTTATGTTTATATGTTTACTGAGGTTCTGTGTTTAGTCTCATATCAAATAGTGTGTAGGAATGTACGCATGTGTTTTGATTTGATGTGCTTGTATTGTGAGTTAAGGCACTCTCAATAGAAGTCTAAACTAAAGTAGGACTTCGTATTAGGTCTTGAAAATTGAATTTGAGAATTTGCAATTGGATAAGTAACATTATGTAAAGAGCATGAACAACTACCTTTTGTGATTGATTTTGACTCAAACATGTGATTTTTCAGCAAAAAAGGAATTAGAAAAGAATGGAAACTCATTGTCATAAAAAATTACATGTCTAGTAATGCACAACTAAAGATTCCCATAAACCTATAATCTAGTATTTTGCCAAATAGTAATTGGAAATGTGATTTATAGCTTAATACTGTTAAAGACATCCTATTAATAAAAAAGACACTAGTTGAAAATGCTTCCTATAGTACTTACTGTAAGGGCATTTTGCTTTGAGTAAGCAAGGCTAGACCAAATTCTACAAGGTGTTTATATTTTCCTTTTATTCTTCCATTTTGGTGATGAGTGTAGAGGCAAGACAATCTGTGAGTAATTCCTTTCTGACTTAAAAATTGGTAAAGAATCTGTATTCACTACCATAATCTAATTGTATGACTTTAATCTTTTTATCTAACAATCTCTCAACATGGTTCATAAAAGTGTTCAAATATCTTTAACACTCACGATTTTTGTTGCAAATGATAAAGCCAAGTGAACCTGGTATAATCATCAATATAACTTACATAATACTTAAAACTATCCTTTAAAAGCATATGAGCAAGTCCCCACACATCTGTATGAACAATTTCTAATGGTTAAGTGGTTCTAGATTGCGAGATTCCAAAGTGTAGTTTATGATTCTTTCCCATTTGATAAACTTAGCAAAATGAGAGGCGTTTGTTACTACAGATTGATGTGTACATATTGCAGTTTGATATAATATGATTGAGTACATCAGTACTAAGGTGTCCAAACCTTCTATGTAACACATCTATTTGATTATATTGAGTACATGACTAGAAAGACGGCTAAAATCCTCAAATTTAGCAATAAGTAATGAGTTATTTATCTTACATTTAGCAAACAAGGAAATCAAAGGCAGTTGACTCAAATTTGTAACTAGACTTATGGTATGGGTAAAAGGATTAAAAATAGAATGAGTGATGAGTTGATACAATCCATCTTTAGTTTGTCCTCTAAGAAGAAGTCTTCCTTTCACATCATTTACAAGACACTTAGAATTGGTAAATTCATCTGTTAAGTTACTATCAAGAGTAAGTTCGAAAATGCTAATGAGGTTTTTTGTCATACTAGCCATAAAAAGAACATTTTCAAGTTTTAAATTTCAAATGTTTGGTATTTTTTTATAGCAATCACCAACATGCAAAATTGTTAACTATTACCATTACCAACCATTATATTCTCCTTACCTCTATACTCACTACTTGAAGCTAAGTTGCTAAAAATGTTGGTGACATAGTTTATGGCTCTATTGTCTATATACTAGTTTAATCACCATCTACCTCTTGTGCAGGTTTTGCAACAAAAGCTGGTGGTTAGTTTTGAGCATTCACTTGTGGCATAATTTGCTTCTAAAATGGAGGCACAAAGTTTTCATTGAATCTATTCTAGCATTTTAAAGCTACATGACTTGATTTAAGACAAATCTGATAGATCACTTTAGAGTTATTCTTCCCTTGTCCTCTAAAGTTCTACTTTCTCTATCTTTTCCTTTAAAATCTTGCACGCACACACACATACATGGTGATTATCTGTAAGGAAGAATGAATGACTAAATAAATATTATTAGAATTATTAATAGTTATTTATCTACCTTAGGATTTGTGCCATTTAAACAACTTTTGAGATAATAATTTGATCATCTAACTAACCTAGCATGTTTTTTTTTTTTTTGAGTCTATATTTGTTATTGAGTCAAGTAAACCTTTAATTTTTTTTCTCTCTAAATATATTTTATTACTTGAGGACAATCAAGAATAATTTGATAAAGGCATATTTGTTATTAATTTTCTCATATTTTATTTTGATATTTTATGATAATAAATAACTATTTATGTGCATTAGTGTTTATTTGTAGGGTTTGGACTGAAAAATATGAAAAACTAGAGTAAGGACGCAAAACAGTAAAAACTAGGGACTAAAATACAAAATATTCAAAACTGGTGAATTTTCACTTCCGCAGTACAATGAATTTCGCTTCAGTGGCAAGACCAGAGACAAAAATAAAAAGACCAAAATAAGACCTATTCAAGTCACAAAATTTCACCCCAGTAAAAATAGGCTACCGCCTCAGCGAAAGCCCGTCGCCTCAAAGTCCCAGTGTTCCAACGATTTCAACATTTAGGCATATTGTTTCAGCGATCACGCAATTTCTAACTTGACAAGATTTGAAGATTTTAAGCTTAAATCGACTCCTTTAAAAGGCTATTCATTTCCAGCCTTTAGAGAATATATAAGACACTCAAGAGACACACAACACAAGTCTTAAAAAGCAATTGAAGCAGCTATATAGAGAAATTTAAGGCGTTCTACGACAGCAAGAGTTTCTAGGCTATTCAATCAAGAGCTTCGACGTCTATATCAGTTTGCTATTGATTATATCATGTTTTCTTTATATTTTTGCTGCAATTCCCTTATAACCATAAATAAATTTTCTTTCTAGGGTTAATACTTGAACTTAATATGTATGCTTAATTTTCATATCTTTCTAATATTTAATAAACTTAGTTCTTTGTTATTCAAATTATTTGTTCTTAATACTTTATTATATCTGACCAATATTGTGATTGTTTTAGTAATACTTTGATAAACTTGGGAGAGGCATCATTGTATTTAGACCTAGATAATTTAATGAATGATTGTAGAGTAACGAAAGTTACATATACAAGTTTTAAATTAAGATATGAATATACCTAATTAGCATGTATGATCAATAAGACTTGTTCTTAACAAATTTTAATTTATTAAATACCATAGGAATATAGGTATTTGGTAAATTAAGAAATACTTGCATGACCTTGAGAGAGACTTATAAATACATTCGTGCCTTGATCAATAACAAGAACTAAGAGATTTAAATATTGGGAGATTAATTATTAGAAAGCATATTAAGGGATGGTGTTAATCCTAGGTTTTCTCTGTATTGTTAGATTTTGATTTTTCTGAATAATTATTAAAAAGATATAATTTTAATGCTTGGTAAAAAAATATATTATCATTATGGGTTCGACATTTGAATCTTTTATCCCTTTATTAATTGCTACGATAGTATATACTTGCATTTAATTTTAAGATATAAAAATATTGCATCAGTCATTAGCAAATAAATTGCAAGAGTTATAATTTGTTAAGCATTTATTCGGCTAAAGAGAGAAATAAAGAGCTCAAGTGTTGAGTAAGAAATCCAGTTGCTGAAATTGAAGGCTGCCATTTTAGATTCTGCAATCCCATCGACATTATGAACTAGAATTGTTCACGAATCTACTTTTTTAGACTCTATACTGTAAAAAAAAAACTTAAATTTAGTGTGTAATTATTGAATAGGAAATTAGATTTCAATTTCTCTATGTAATGTATGTATGACATGCATTTTCAAATTAATCAACATGTACACAATCACATGCATGCACCCATTAATCAATCCAATATAAACACATCGAGAAACTTAGAAAACTATTTATCTTATTTAATTTTTTGCAGCCTTTGTGGAAATGGTGGTGGGATGTAAGTTTGCACTTGAAGTTGCATTGTTTTCCCTTTATTTGCCTTGCTCAATTGTTGGAGTTTCCTCTTTGTTGTCTTCTTCAATAGGGTTACTCATATTTGCTATTTGTGTATCTTGTTACTTTAGAGGTTGCATTGCACTTGATTGCACCTCCTTGCCACTTCTCAAAGTGACTACCTTGCATTGTTCCTTGTTACCTCTAGGATTAACTTTAGTATTGCTTGGTAGAGCACTAAGTAGACGGTTGTTTAAGGCTGACGTTAACTCACCCACTTGTGTTTTTAAGGTTTTGAGAGAAGCTGCTAGATTTTGTAATAACTAATTTGTTTTGCTCATATATTACACTAGTAAGTCTTATAATATAGGTTTCCTTTCTTGTTGCTACTAAACTGGTGGGGCATAAAATCCAGGTGGATAGTTAGGCCTTGATGACTAGCCTTGATTGTTCCAAGAAAAGTTTAGGTGATTCTGCCAACTTGGGTTGTAGAAGTTTCTGTTAGGGTTGTTCTGATTTCTGTTGTACCCTACAAACTGTGTTGTTTATATCTAATTGTTGGCGAAGGATCTAAGACACGTGGGTGTATGCATATGCAATTATGTCTATTGCCTAAATATATATCAAATACATATTTAAGTCTGACGGAAGCATGAAACTTGTAATAAATACAATAAGTAAAATATATTAATACAATTAAAATATTTATAAGATAAAGAACTCACAAAAACGTGTAACGTTATACACGTATTTCCTCGGAGTCCGCATGGAGACCAACTCGCGGGCAGTTTTAGTCACCAACACGGTGGGTTTGGTGAGCTAGAATAGCAGCCCTATGTTCAGCCCGAGATTAACTCTTAATCCCAAAAATAACCGGTGTGTGTTTTTCATTATTTTCTCCAAAAAGATAAGAAATAGAGAATTTGAAGTAATTTACCATTGCTTCAATTGGAAGCATAGAGAAAAATAAAACAATTTCATTTTTTCCTTTTTTTTTCTTTCTTCTTCTTTTTTCTCTTCTTCCTCTTCATTTCTTTCTTCTCTTTCTCTCGGCCAAATGGCCAAAATTCACACACCAATTAATATTTTTTCTCTCTTTCTCTTTATATATATATATATATATAATATCAATAAAATAATAATATTATATAATAATAATAATAATAATAAAATAATACTAATGGGTGCCAACTATTTAACACCCCAAATATTATATTATTATATATATAATATCTTATAATAAAATATTACTAATATAATATAATATAATAAGAGAGATATTTTGATTATTTAACCATTAAATAATCAAAATATAAAATGACTATTTTGCCCCTTATAAATAGTTACCAAGTTTACCCTTTAGTGGATCCCACCAAACCCGCACTTGGGTAAACTCAATCGAGGGTCCACAATGCGCTACGTGTCATTATACAATTAGTAAATAATAATTATTTACTAATTATTGTATTTAGCACTTAAATACAGACACCTATTTATTCCCGTGGTAGTGCTGAATATTGCTGGATTAAACACTTTAATCCGGCACGCTGCCCCAGTGCACAACAAGTACACTCTATATCGCGGGACTCCCTAGGTCCTACGCTCGATTTGTCAAATGGAACTATTTCATGAGTTCATGAGCAATGCCCCACGCATACGTCACGGATATACAAATCAGCGCGTTGAACCATGCAAGTTGAGGCTACAATGCAAACATATAGTCCTTCTGTCATGATATCCTGGATGTGCGGGGATATAGATTATCACCGTCAAATCCCCTAGTACTCATCCATGTCTTATCTCCAGACTTATATCTCACTGAACAATATGCACAAACTCTTTTGTCATATTGTTCCACTCAGGCGGAACTCTTTCCCAAGATGATTGCTTGTGGCCACAAGACTTTTCGAGATACAGTCTCGAAGCATTTGGATATCTAACTCCATATGCGAGTTGACGGATCCCATATATGTACACACCGGATTCTATAAACATCGGACCATACCCAGCGACACCTATCGGTCACACCATGAAAGGTTTGTGACATACGTGGAACCAAAGTATGGTGGATCACTTACAAGCCCACCGTGGCACTCAAGTCAAAGGACCACGTATACTACTCAACTGGAGAGGACCCTCCGTTGATGGCTTACATTAGGTGTCTATCGGAGGCCCTTGTGAGTCTGTCCTATATCCATCTTAACTGGATACCCATATGTCAATATGAGTTCTAAACTCACAGTTGGCTAGGAATGACCATTTATACCATATAGGTATAACATATGCTGATCTATATATAAAGGTATCCACCGATATACCCGCATCGGCAGAAATAGATTAGGGACAATTATTCGAGAACATACTTGCGTAACTTGCATTTTCTAGCACCCGATTGCAACTCTTGCAACTATGCAGTTATTGGTATATTCCCAAGTCTATGTCTTATTACAGACAAGGCTCCAACTCTTGGATCTGCTGAGTATTATAACCAGCTAACACTTAGCTGTACTAATATTTAGCAATTATATGTCTCAGCATGGCTAACTATGAACCTTTATCTAAACTTTTTTAGATCTGATTCGAACTCCTTCAGATCTACAATGTCTGTAATGTTACATGCATAATACCATATATATGGGTATTAGCGATTTAATGAGAATGTACACTTGTATAAATACATAAGTATATGTACATTCAGGGATGGCACGTAAGCACCGACCCTAACAATAATGACCATTATGATGGTCATCCTTATAAAAATCACAAGAAGTCGGCTGGCTTTTTACTGAGTTCATTCCCAATGTATCAACCTTCTTAGTAAGAAAGTTAACTTGAACTATTAAAGATGTTAAAGCATCAACTTCATGTACCTCAACTATCTTCTTTGGGTTCACCCTTTCTGTTGGCCACTGATAATTGTTGGCTGTCATTTCCTCTAACAAATTATAACCTTTATCTTCAAATTTATTCATTAACTCCTTTAGCTACTACAACAACAATGGTTCTCAATTAACTCACAACCCGTTGTAAAAAGTTTGCACCAACAACCATTTAGGGACTCCATGATGTAGGCAATTCCTCAACATATTCTTAAACCTCTTTCATACTTCATACAATTATTCTTGGTTATATTGAACAAATGTGGTAATGTCATTTCATATCCTAGCTTCTTTTGTCTGTTAGAAAGAATTTGGCTAAGAACTTTCGTACCAAATCATCTAAAGTCACAATTGATCTAGATGGCAATGACATTAATCAACTCTTGACCTTGTCCCTCAATGAAAAGTGAAACAATCACATTCTAATTACATCATCTGACACCCTATTGAATATAAGTATGTCACATATCTCAAGAAAATTTATTATGTGTTCATTTGGGTCATCATTGGGAAGGCCACTAAATTGTACAGAGTCCTTAATCATTTGGATGGTACTCCACTTTATCTTAAAGATGTTGACATTGATTGTAGGCCACCAAATGCTAGAATTAATTCCATCAACCAATAGCACTGCATATTCTCTCAAAGTCCTTAGATCTACATTGGGTGGATTAGGATATTGATTAGCTGTAATGTTTCTTTAAGCTCACTCTCGATAGATTCTTCTTAAAGTTCTTTCTATTTCATGGTCAAAAGGGTTTAAATCACTACTTCACGATCTACGCATGCACTACTGTAGCTACTTATTAAAAAACAACAATAAACCAAATCTAAACAAAGCAAAATAAAAAAATAAAATCTAAATTAAAAACAAGATAGACTAGCATTAGTATTGGTAAAGAATAAATAAAGTCCATGGCAACGGTGCCAAAAATTGATCATAACACAAGCGAATATATACTATGTGTGTATTTTTTAAGTGCAAGTCCACGCTATCGTCAGCAAGTAATATAATGATAATAGGTATCAATCCCTCAAAGACTTTATATATTCTCCTAAACCAAGTATTAAATTTGATCCTCTTATTATTAAAAAAGAAGTCGCAATCGTATGTTAACCTAGAACTTGACCTGGTTATGCTGGTACGGGACGTCATTAATTTGATTTTAAAGGCAATGAATAATGCTAATGAGAAACAATAGCTGTTTGGGTTCGGATCCTAGGTTAGCGTTCTTGTCAAATTAATATTATATTATATTATTTAATTAATTACCAAAATAGTTTGTTTTATTAAAATAGTTCAATTGGTTAGAGTGTGTGGACCTTAAACAAAAAGTTAGGGGTTTAAGCTTTTTTTTTTAGCGTTTAATTGAATTTAAATTTTTTTTAATTAAAATGAGGATATAACCATACTTTCACTGTTTTTATTCATTTTACAGTTAAAATATATAAAAACTATTAATTGACAAAGATGTCGATAAGATTTTTAAAAATATTAAGGTTTGTATGTCCCTTTCCTAAAACTTTAAAGGTTTATATATTTTTTTCTCATATTATTATTATTATTGTTGTTGTTGTTATTAATAATGTTATTTTTATCATTCTTTTTATTATTATTCTATTCTATTAAATATTGGTCTTCTTATATTTCTTGTGATTATTCTTATTTTTATTTTCATATTATTATTATTACTATTATAATTCTTTTTTTGTTATTATCATTGTTATTATTATTACTACTACTACTACTATTATTATTTTTGTTGTTGTTGTTATTATCATCATCATCATCATCATTCTTATTCTTATTATAATAATAACTATTATTGTAATTATTATTATTATTTAAAATCATTATTATTATTAATATAAAAATTAATAATATTGTCAAACAACGAAATAATAGTGATTATAATAATTAGTAATAATAATAATAATGATATAAAAATAATATAAAAATAATAACAATAATAATATAAAATAATAATAGTAGTAATAATAATATTGGAATGAAAGTTTTAAAAAAATAATAACCACATTTTGCATTACAAATTTTTCGTCACAAAAAATATTTTTTTTCAAAACTTGCTTAAAACATAAGAAAAGAACCACCATTGTTTGTAATAAAAATGTAGGTTTACATATAAGAATAATGATCACATTTAATTTCACAAACTTTTTATTATAGAATTCTTTTGGAATTTGATTAAAACTCATAAAACAACCACCATGGTGTGTTGAAGAATAATGTAGGTTTTTCATTAAAAAAAATTAATGACTATATTTTAAATCACATATTTTTTAATGTGAAAAACTTTTTTTTTCCCAAAATTTGTTTAAAACCCACCAAATCAACGACTATGGTGTGTTAAATAAAAATGTAAATTTTTATAGAAAAATAATTACCACATTTTGCATGATAAACTTTTCATCCTAAAAATATTTTTCTAAAACTTAAAACTTATTCAAACAATCACCATCGCATATTAAACAAGAATATATATTTTCATAAAAAAATAACCATTTCTTTTGCATCATAAACTCTTTATCATGAAAAACGTTTTTCTTAAACTTGCATAAAAATACCAGAACAACCACAATTTTATGTTGAGCAAGAATGCAAGTTTTATTAAAAAATAGTAATCTTATTGCACGCCCGTAAACTTGTATAAACTTTTCATGGAGTAAAAAAACGAATGTTTTACTTTCCAAGATAATGATCACCATTTTGGTTGAGTTCCGTCGATTTAAAGACGTTAACGGGAAATGTCCCAAATAACCTATTTTGAAAATAATTTTTTTTTTAAATCATTAACTTAAAATTTAAACTTTACTAATAATTTTTTTTTATAAAATTATATTATCTTTAAACTCTCTTAAACACTCTCTCAAATCACCATATTTTTCTTCAAAACTACTCAAACTACGTTACCAACGCGCTACTGCCCAATATCATTTAAGTCGAGTTTCGCTTCGATCGACAAAGTCGAAAATTTTATTAAAACTACAAAAATATCCATGGGCTGGGCCATCCCAGCTTACCAAGTTAAGTCTAAAAGAAAAAAATTAATTAACATGATGAAAAGCAGCTCCCTCTCATTTCATTTCATTAGTAGCATAGCATTCATCTCCCAGCGGAGCAAAGGGGAACAATCCAGAGTTAATTTCCGCTCAGTAGGCAACGAATAAAAAAACAAACAAACAACTAAATCCTGCAAAAACCCAAGGAATTATCCAAAACCCCAGATTTTGACTTTGGAGAGAAGAAACCCTAAAAAGAAAAAGAAAAAGAAAAAGAAAAAGACTATCAGAATGATTAATGGTTGTGATGATGCAGCAGCAGAACTCATCTGCACAACCATGCACAAACAATTCCTCCAGCCTTAGATTCCCTACCCCTACGCCTACGCCTACGCCCCGCCAAGCAATAGCACTAATAGCCGGCGAAGATCATGTCATGCTGCCGAGGGTACGCTTGTCGGACATGGCTCCCTACGATGGGGCCCCTGCTGGGCCTTATTTGAGGGCGGTGGAGGCGCTTTCCGGTTCGCTGATGAGGCATAATGCGGCTGTTATCGAATTGGGAAGCGACGACGCTGCCGTTTTGCGGTGCGGGCTTGAAGGGACCCGCTTGTACTTTAGGGCTAAATCACAGACTTTTGTTGGTAAGGGAAACCACGGGGTTTATATGTACAGAGCAGGAAGGTAAAATATTTTCATGCTAATTTTAGTTTATTCTACTCTTTCTTTTGTTCAACTTTTTTTTTTTTATGAATTAAATTTCATGAAATGCTTTTCTATGTATTTGTTATATCAATCAATAAAATTAGAGAAATTATGTATGTATATGTCTGCAATAATTATCTCAATATCTTATTAATGTAAATAAATTAATAATAATAATGTCAATTTTAGGGCATCAAACCTAGCAGTTTGGTCTTAGAAAGAGGAGATAATGAATACAAGGGCAACATGAGGGGTATTGAATGCAAAAGTCAAGGCCTTAACGGTTTTTGATTTTTTTCACAGTGATGCAAATGTGTTAGCAAAGTAATGTTATTGCAAGATGTAGTAGAACTCACTGGCGAGGATATAATGATTGGCATAGTTTAATTTTGCAAATATTTCTACAGAGAGCTGGATAGTTGGATACCTTGTCTGAATAGGATGCAATATTCTTTTAGATGCCTAGACGATAGGGTTTCTTTAAAAGGAAAACGGGTCATGCGAGGAAGGCGAAATTGTAGCAAAAGCACAACAATTACAGGCATTGATATTAGAGTTAGTTGAAGAGTCAAAGAGGTCATTAAGGCAGGTGGAGCTGTAGCAATGTTATAGGAAATAAATTATGCAGAAAGCACTTTGGTAAACAGATGTTGTATAATTTATCTAAGGTATTTTCGCAAGATCTGAAATTTTACATAATCAATCTACTTTAAGAGGTCCATGAAATTTATAGATATGGAATCTTAATGTTTCTTTCTATTACTTTAACTTCGGAGAAGGTTGAAGCTATAAATGTAAGGGATTTTGAGCCCCTATTATTTGATGGATATGATTATAACTTGTCCTCGTATTAATTGAACCACTTGGAAGAGTTATAATTTAGGTGTTGCTGGCTTGCTATTTGATGTGGAATCATGATTTGAAATTGGAACTAGTCTGGAGCGATTGATTCCGTTACAACCTCTGATAGCTTTTAACATAGTTCTTCCATAACTCGAGATTTCCATACTACTTTAGCTAGCCTGTTTCAATGCAGGCTACTGAAAGCCCCCATCCTTTTAAGAGTGTGCGTATTGGCTGCAAATCATGCTTATCAGCCAAAAGCTCCTAGATCTTTGTTCAATGGGTTTATGTCTGATAGTGCATAAATTGGGTTCTCTTCTCAGTTGACTCAAGTTTTTTTGTTGTATTAGTTTCATTCCTCAGTAGCATGGACTGCAAGCTGTCTGATTGTTTAAGTGTTTGTCCCTGAAGCTTAACTTTCGTCCCTTTATATAACCAAAATTTAACATTATGCAAACTCACGACAGGGCTTTGGAAGATTGGGACTCCTCTCCCCCTTGCATGGCTGATGTCTTCAGGTGCATGGGGAAGGCAGCTCGTGCAGCTTTGTTTGCGATAGCAAGACATCTTCGTTTGCAAAGCGAGTATGGTCATGATGGATCTTTATTCTGAATTGACATTGCTTGAACTTTTCTTTTCCTCCCCCTTTCTCTTTTTAATAGCTAATTTCTGCTTATAATTTATGTAATGCAGTGTTTTCAATCATTTACTTGATGATACACCATTGCCTGCTAATGAAGTTTCCTCATCAGTGCTTGTTGCAACCTACTCTCCCACATCTTTGCAAAATGGAAAAGGGACTATTGGGGGAGGGAAACCAGGGATAAATGGTGAAGTTGAGAAGGGATTATTAACACTGATTTCTTCGAATGGCCCTGGTTTGCAGGTGTCTAAAACTTGAAGATAAATCTGATGTTAATAAATGTGGTTTTGTCAGATGTTAGGATAATTGGCTGCTAATATCATGTGCCTGGCATGATTTTATTTATTTATTTTTTAATTTGAAAATCTGAATTTTTGCATTTATGTGAAGTCCTCATCAAAGTCATTCATTTGGGATATTTTGATTTTCCATCCCTTTACTTCTGTAGAATTTTTCTTCCACAGGTTTGTGACCCCAATGGCCGCTGGTACTTGGCAGATGGCGGGTCATCTCCCGGGGATCTATTACTGATTACTGGCAAGGCGCTAAGCCATGCTACTGCTGGCCTTCGTCCTGCTGCCTTGTATAGAGCTGCTCCTGATTGTATGTCATGCATTAATAGTGGGGGCAGGTACAATTAGTACCGTTTAAGCCAGCTTTCTTGATGCATATTTCAAGATAGTTGTTGTGATTGAATTTCTGCTTCACTTTAAATTATTCCTTAGAATTTTGTGATTGCAGGACATCACTGGCATTTAGGCTCATGCCACAGGGTAATGCTGTATTAGACTGTTCACCAATTGCGGCAGCTGGTCATATCATTCCTCAGAGTTATGTGCCCATATCTGTCAGCCAGTTTATGGATGACTTTTCTGCTGAGGAAGATGGATTGTGTAATCACTCTGATAATACTTATGTAAGTTTTATGTTTCAGCAACTTCCAGCAAATCATGAGTGAAAGGTTTAAATAAACATGAAGAAAACCCATTAAATTATCTACTTCATATATTCTAATTCTCCAAATTATTATTTTTTGGTTTCTGGTTTCTTTTAAAGTGTTCTTTTTGTTAACAAATTTTTTCTATAAGAAACAAAGAAGAAATTCATTCAAGAGAAAGAAAGAAGATACAAAAGTGGACTATATGTCCATAAAGAGAACCAAAAGCAAGAGATTGGAACCCGAAATAGTTAAAAGAGCAAGTGTTTCCAACCTTGAATGCAACCTAAGCTGTAGAAAATTATCTTGAAACCCCTCTCATTTTAAATATATAAAGAAAAAAGAGGAATCTTGAAAATCTTTTGAAACCGAAGCCCATAATGATGTGTAGAGATGAACTCTCTCACAAAGGCCGCCTAAACTTTCTTCTTTATCTTAACCAAAAATACATATATTTCTTTCCAATCATGGTTTCTTTTAAAGTGTTAAAATTGGGGGCGTGATGATTTGTGGAAATTTAATCTATTGAGGACAAAGATTTTTTTTAAAATTTTTTTTATCTATTGATAATTAAGAGAGGGAATGGGCCTATTGGTGTCCATGCTAAACTTTCAGGATTAAAAGTTGGACTTGTGTCTTACTAGGTAAATTTCACCACTTGTTTTGATGTTTATTATAAGTGAAAATATTTCTTAGAGGAACATTGTTTGGATGCATATGAATGCTGTAACTTACTTCCTACACTTTGAATTGCTATCCTCGTGTTATGCAATTTTCTTGTTGAAGATTATTTTTGTCAATCTTTGATTTTCAGTAAATTTAGTTTTTTACACTTTTAAACTGTAATTCAAAAATTTGGATCTGAGCATGTTTATGTGATCACAGGTAGTCCAAAACAATTTGAATAAGGAACCTTCATTAAGAAGCATTCTCTCAGATCCCTTATCGTGAGTTCAGTTTTTCTCTGTGCTCCTCTTCTTTCCTTATTGTTGAGCTGTTATGAGATCCTCTCACTGACTTACTGTTTTAACTTTTAATCATGTTATGTGCACTTGTTCACATAGCGAAATTTAAATATGAAAAACTAAAGAATTTGGACGAGAACAATTGTTGGATCACATGATTCAGAATCAGCTCAAATATTTTCAAATTCACTCTGTAATTGCAAGATTAAACATAAATACTGAGATTTGGCTGTCTTTCTAGCAGCAATAGTATTTCAGGAATTTTTAGTAACAATAAATAAAAGATCATATTAGAGACCTAATGACTCGTCTTAGACTCAAATAAGTTGAAATGGACTGGAAATTAAAGTCAATTTCAGGAAAACATTAAATTACCTACATATCCAATAAGTAATACTTTAAAAAGCTAATAATTTACATAATTTTTAATAAAAATTTATGTGGATTCCTTATCCACTGCTTCTGTATTTCTTTTTTTTTTTTAAGTAAAAGTTCCTTGTCTTCTATAATAAATAATTTAATAAATAAATAAAACTATTAAATTTAGAGTCTTACAACTAAACAAAATAATTGTTCCTGGATCCTATACCAAAAAGATGTCTTTCTTGTAGTCCAAGCCATAGATCTGGGTCATGGCTTCCAAAGAGGATACATGTTCCCTACCTAGTGATTGGTCCTGGCCTGATACTCTTGATTACAAGAATCATTATATTTGATGATTATAATATATTCTTTTGTTACTTTATTTCAACTCTTCTAGAATCTTGAGAAGCCTTTACTTATGTAATTAAGATGCTAGGAAATTAGGTAGAATAAATATATCTTTTATATGAGATTAAAAATCACATTGGAGACTTTCCTTTGGACTCATATATATTAGCTATTATCTAGACCAAGTCTTTGGACCATTGGATAAATCTAGCAGTCCATGAGTCAATTATCTCACTGAAGGATAGAGTTAGGGGGCAATAGGGGCAGAACCAGACTTATATTATTATAGGGGGTCCAAATTGTCATAGTTGATAAATTATGTAGATCAAAGTATATACTTTAGGTGGCTACAGTGTTAACATTTCAAATCTTTAACGGCTAAAGTGTGAAAACATAAATGTTTTAAGGACTAAAATGAGGAAAATCCCTTATGTAATTTTGAATTTTTTGTGGCCTGCAGGGGCTGCCATAGCATAGGTCCACCATTGGGTCAACACCTTGTGATAAAAGTTGCCTACATGTCATCTTAAATGATTTGCTTGGAGCATTAATTGCTCCCTTGCATCTTTCATTTTGAATTATATTCTATTAGAACTTTGTAATTGTATTGTTTTGTAGAAGTATGTATTTAGTTAAAACTTTGATGACTCATTTTCTTCTTTTGTTCTTTATATTATAATGTAATCTTCTTCTTTTGTTATTGGCTTTTTTTTTTCTCACACTAAAACTCTTTCCCTAAGCTCCAATGTTCAATTTTTTATTTTCCGTTGCTGTCACAGAACAAAACTAAATCTCAAATAAATCACCTTCAAACTACTCACTTTTCTTCTCCCCTCTTCTCACGTTAAAATTCATCCTCCCGAACATTCTATATTGTTTGACATATGCAATAAAATATGTCTTTCATAACTTATAGTCTGGTTTTTTGCATAACTATTCAATTTTTTTAGTGTACACAGTCACACAAAAGAACATAAAGTTCAGTCCTTTTTTTTGATTAATCAGTAACAATGTCTATTTTTAAGATTTTCAATTTACACATAGGTGTTGAAAATATGCAAGTTCAATTTCCATTCTTTTGAATTATTTTATTTATGTTGATGAGTTTTTCTTTTTCTTTTTATTTTTTTCTCAACTCATGTTTGTTTCTAAAATTAAATATAATAAAGTAACCAAGTTAACAAAAAGAAAGCTTTGATAATCTTTTGAGCTTGCCCTGAAAAGTAGTTCTCAATCGATATTATGTTAATAGCTTGAACATTGTCAACAACAAAGGTATTAAAATTTTTGAGTAAAAGTGGAGTTATTTTGGTATAGACAAATTGTTAAAGTAATGATATTTTATTTATTTGTGATATTATGTATTTGTACGAGAGAATAATCAAGGTTGTAAAATGTGAACACACGTTTTGAACTGGATTGGTAAAAAGATTATGGATATTGTTTGATGATATATAATTTGAACAAACTATGTTGTAAACTTCAACAAAGGTAAAATCAAATATTACAATTGATAGATTGATATAATTTCATTATAAAGAAGTTATAATATTTCAGAAGTTAATTTTTCCTAATATTTTATTATTATCAATGCTAATGTAAATAAATCTAAAAGTTAAAAGACACAGCCTACCTTTAATTGCCACTCCGAGCCAAAAATGAGTGGCTTGTAGTGGTTTTTCAATCGGGAAAGTAGTTTCTCTCTAAACCTAGAACTAGATGATGAATCAAAGTTCTTTTCTTGCTTTTTTCAGTCAAAATCATCTGTTGGAATTTATTTAGGAAAATGCCTTCATGATCAGAGCGTGGAGTATTTCAATACAGCCAATTTTGATCGAACTAGGTGCCTGGGGTCCCGGGTGGAGTTGGATTGGAAGGCATTTTCAATCCAACTTTCAATTAACGTAATTGAATTTTTAATTGAAAGAAATAGGTTTTGCTGCAAGATTGAAAGTACAAATGAATTGTTTTTTTTTGTTTAAATAAAAAATGGTCTTAATATGAGAAGAAAAGGCTTCTAAGAAAATAAGAGGTTTAGCATGATAAGGAAAAGAATAAAGAAACATACGGGTTGGCAAAATTTTAACCAAATATTGATTTTTTTATAAACCAATGTAATTAAAATGTTTTAATAAAGCACATTTTAAAATGAAAGATGTGCTGGGAGCAATTAATGCTCATAACAAATCATTTAAGATGCCGTGTGGGCAGTTTCATCACAATTTCTTGTCTGCCAACCTTAGCCTTTCAGTAAGATGACTCATAGATTGTTGGATTTATCCAACGGTCCAAAGTCTTGGTACGAATGATAGCTAATGTACATGAGCGTGTGTGTATGTGTGTGGGTAATCTCTTCTGCTTGTAAATAGGCTTGACTCTTCATTTTCCTTAAGCACAACGTGCTGATAGTGTAATTGTAAATGTAACTTATTTCTTGAATTTTGCTGATGTTTAGTGGGGCATTTCTTGAAGATGCCATGCTTGTTTCATGTGGACATTCATTTGGTGGTCTCATGCTGAGAAGAGTCATTGAAACAGTAAGTAGGACAATCTCTTATTACTCGTGATTATAGCAGTATTTAAGTGATTGAAATGAAGATGCCTCCTGCATATGTGAAACGACAGTTCTAGCTCTTGTACTGGGTGCAAAGGCATGAATCATTATGTAGAGTGTAGCATATGCCGAGTAAAAGACCTTTGGAGTTCTGTTGAAAATACATTTTTCCTGTTTCTGATGCTTTCTACCATTAAAGGGAGCAGGATGTTATAGAAGTAGAATGAAGGTTCCAATTTTGTATTTTCTTTTTCTTATTGGATAAGACCTCAGTACTAGGGTGTTATGGTAGAAGTAGATGAAGGATCCAATCTTTTTTTTTCTTTAAGGATACAGCCTCAGTATTAGGGTGTTATATTATCAAATAAGAATGAAAAAAATAATAAAGATAAAGAACCACAAAGGCTATATAACCAGGACTCATTCCCTCTGAAAAGATTAATCAAAGCTATAGTAAATGTAACCCTGGGGCATTAATTAATAAGGAAGACTATTAAACCTAATAAGGAAGGATTCAGAGGTATATTTACCTGCATCCATAAGATAAATTAATCTGAGAACTATAGAAGGCATTGTCTTGAAGTTAAATATTACGAGAAAAAATAATTTGGATGGCTATTCTGGTCCTCTTGTAGAAAAGGTCCTTTAAAACAGGTTTGTTATTTGGCTAGAGAACACTTCAGCTGTGTAGGGCATATGCGTAATACTTATATTTGATAATATTGTTGTTTCGGGACAGAACTGGTTTATTCTGGCTAAATTTATCTTATTTGTTAAAGATTGATTTTGAAAGACAATAATGCGATCAGCAACATAAATGAGGCGATTCAGTTCTCTTGTTTATTCACTTATCCATATGGCACCACCAACTTTTGCAAACTGAAGTAGTTTCCCTATAAGTCTGTATTAAATCATATCTTAATTCCCCTTGAATCATACTCTTGCATTAAACTTAAAAGGCATTTCAAGCAGAAGGTTGATAAGCTCACAAATAATAAACCATGTTGCTATCTTGTGTAAGTCGAAGTAGAATAGATTATTATTATTTTCATCTCTAATTTTGTAGAAATAAGCAAGAGGGTGTAAATTGATTGGTAAAGATGATGCTTTTAAAATATAACCTCACATGAACTTTCACTACTTGTTTCTTTGTGATCTATGTCCCTGAAGCCAACCTGAACAATGTGTTTGAATTTAGAAATCAATGTCATCTTTAAAATTTAGAAACAACAATATGTTTGATTTGAGATGTAGATGGCAGAACCACCAAAGATATTTGTATCTGAAATAATCAAATATTCTGGCCTATCTTATGAGGGTGAAGGAGTGTTAGTTGAGATCTGCCTATACTTACTGAGAGAAGCAGAGATTGTACTCTTCGACTTTTTGCAATTTCTAGTAGTTGGATTTGAGGTTGCTGATTTAAGCTTTAAATTTTTATTAAATTTATCTATTCTGATGAAATAACTGGTCCTTTGGATTTTTTAATGATATATTACCATGCCCTCTAGATGAGAAGCTACAAGACTTATAACTACAATTATTGTCTGTATCACAGTCAAGATGTACCCTCTGCACTGCAGAAATTGAGACTGGGTCTTTGGTCCCTAATCTTGGTACATCCTGTTCACTTGAATTTATTATTTGGCTTTTGATACCAGTCTAGATTCCAATATACTTCTCTTAATTATTTGATTTTCCCTCTGTTTCTTTTCACAGCTCTTAGAGCTGTTGCTGCAGCTATCAAGCTAGAGGATGACAGAAGGCTATTTCATAATGCAGCTCTACGTAAGCGTCGGAAAGAAATGGGTGACCAAATGGATCCAATTAGAAGATCAAATAGGGTATGCTTTGGAGAAGTGCCAGATATTTCAATGCTCGGTGTTTTGAGATTTTGGGTTGTGCATTATCGTCTCATGAACACATTTAACATATAAAGAAATAGATGCTTTTCCCAAAGTACAAGCAACGAAACAAAAATATATAACTTTTAGGTGAAATATTGAGAAAAATTTGGAAACAGGGTGAAAAGCATTAAGGAAACATTTTTGATTGTGATGATAAAGTGGTTTGACTGCTGCTCAAGTTTTTTTCACTTTATGTTCATAGTCATTGGAAGAGTAATAATATTTGGTGCAACTTTTTCAATCTAGTTGTTGGGTGTTAGATGGCAGCTGCATTTTTGGTTTATTCTCTTGATCTTAAGCTTGATGCGTATGCATTAGTGCATGCCTGCATGGCCTTAATTTTCTTTTCATACAAGGTGGCATCTTCAAGTTTTGTTTCAAGTAATTTCTGATTGCGTAGGCCTGTTTCATCATTTATTACTTGATGTTGGATTTCTACTATGACCATATTATCAACTTGGCTAGTACTAGAAGCATTCTGGGAAAACATCTACAAGCTAAATTCCTTAATACATTGGTAATATTTTGGACAATAATACAGAGCTTTGGGAAATATATTGAGCTCCTATGCTTGTCTCATTCTTCTGCATCTGTTCCCAAGTTTGATGTTTAATGGGAAACTGTTGCCATTTATATCTTCTGATTATACTGACTAGATAAATTAACTTAAATTTTTACTCATTTGTGCCCAGGGAAATGGAGATGCTGCTGCTGACAATGGGTTGCATAGGGGGGTACAATATCCGTTTTCTGTTAATGAGAAGGTGCTGATTAAGGTGAGTGGTTTCCTATTTTTAACAACACTCTAATCTGTGGATTATGAGTGCTCCTACTTATTTAGATAAGAATTTGTAAGAGCATACTGAACTGTATAGGGAAATAGGAGGACACCAGAAAAGTTTGTTGGGAAGGAAGCTATCATCACATCCCAATGTCTCAATGGTTGGTAAGTGGGTTGGACTTAACTTTTTACTTGCATTCAGTGCCATTTAGCCTTAAATTACAGATGAAAGTGTCATTTGGCATCTCCTGTAATCATGGGAAAATTCTTCATTTGTGGGGATAGCACTCACCTGAATATGCTATTCTAGGAGGATTTTATTTGGAACTTGCTAATAGGTGGTGTTAGTGCTTATTTTGTAAAAAGCATGCAAATGTTTTCTCATTTCATTGTAGGTATTTGCTCAAGATTGTTGGAAGTGATGAAACTGTTCGCCTGCAATATCGTTCTCTTCGAAAGATCTTGAACTCTCAGGCCTTTGAAGACATTTGTGCCTCACGTCCAATTCAGAACAATAACTCCTGAGTTTAAATTCATTCAAGTAACATCAAATCTTCAATATCCATAGGACATTATCAGAGATATATCACCTTGTCACTCTCCTGTCAAGAAAAATGAGATGGAGGTTTTCTCTTGTAAGTCACTGTATTTGAATGTTGTTTATTAAGTCAGATTAAAGGGGGAGGTTATTTGGGCCCCTGGGTCTATCAGAGGCTTGTAAAGAAAAATGCATGGTTGCAATATTAGGATGACCATAAGATGATTATTATCATGTATAATTTTGTGCTTCTCATACCAATCAGTTGCAGACTCCTTTTCTTTTTGTAGGTTACGTTTATAATGCAGGGACTTTTCCCTGCATCATGCAGGAATTGTTACGAGCCGTTGGATTGTATTAATTTGCAATGGTTAGTTTATCAGTTAATGATATAAGTTACCACTATTATTTTCTATTAACTACTGAAAAATAAAAAAGCACAGAAAACGTTGTTCGTCACCGTCATTGCTATTGTTGGAATTCTTGTTACTTGATCTACACAACCATCAATTCACCTCTTGAAGTTCCGTTTCTTGCCAAATGACAGATTAAAGGTTTAGCCTAGTCCTTTGAAGTTCTGTTTCTTGCCAAACGATGATTAAAGGTTTGGCCTACTTATAAAGTGGCCATCTAACAGTGATGAGTGGTGGTGCATCATCACCACCAGAACGTACGATCTATATTTTGCTGGTGGTGGTGGTGCACTACACCACTATTATTGAACTGGGTTTGATCTACTTATGACCGCCAAAAAGCAAAGATTAATAGTGGTGTATCGTCACCATAAGAAACGTATGGTCGTGGCCGATCAATTGGCAGTGGTGGTGCACCATTATTCTTTGTTAATAAATAAGTAGAACTTTGACTATCATCTGGTGGTAAATAGGACTTCAATGGCGGTGATTAAGATTCTAATGTGGACAATTATGATCCATAAGTTTAGTTGATGACGGCAACTCGAGGGCTAGCAAAAAACCCGCGGTTGGAAATTGTTTTGGTTTTCCATTTTTTAGAAAATGGTAATTTTTTTAAAATAAAATAATTAGTATTTTATCAAAGCATAGTGTTTGTATTTGTTGAAAATAATAATTAATATTACATTTTTAAAATGATATCTCAAATTTTTTATCTTAAATTAATGTATTAAACAATCGTTGGATAGTGAAATGATATAAATTTTAAAATTAACAATTACACTATTTCACTATCCAATGATTATTTGACATTATTTGCGATAAAAAAAATATAAAATACTATTTAAAAAATGTAGCATTATTAAAAAATATTTATGTGATTTTATTGCTTTTTTTAATAAAATGTTATTATAATATTACAAGTATTTTTCTTTTGAAACAATAATAAAAATATACAATTATATATTAGATATTAAATATACATGATCCCCTTAGATTTCAGCTTAAGCCCAATCTTTTAAAAGAAGGTTTTGCATGACCTATTACCATTCAAAGTTTAAGCATTATACAAGGAAACATCTTTAAAGTTCAAACATTATACAAGAAACATCCTCTGAATATACTTATGGCCTCGACTTTAAACGTTCTCGATATAAGCAAACACTCCACGATGCAAATAGGCACTCTTGGGCAATTAGTATTAGTCGAGCTGACCACTCGTATCCTCTAGGAAGCTGACCACCTATTTCTTTTAGGTGGGCGAGAAGATGCTTATTCACTGCTCACCAAGGATTAAGGACTCAAAATGAATTGAGGACACAAAGCTGCCCTCATTCTCGAGGATCTCAAAATCCCTAGATTTTTAGCACAATTATACTCTAATAACTTCAGGACGAGTCTTAAAGTATAAAAGTAACAACTTGCCCTAATCCTACAAGGATTCTACAACCAAAGACAATAATGCCTATAAAATGAGGGTAAAGATACAAAGGAAATGAACTTTCTACAAGGGGGATGAGGGCTCTTTCTTCTCTTTTAAATTCTCTCCAAGCAGACTATAACCTTCAAGGCATATCAGCCCCTAAAGGCGTTCTTGGGGCTCCAAGACATAATATTTATTCTACAGAGGCATTGTCTTCTTCTACTTATATTGTTAAAAAAACATCTTTAATAATGCACTTGAGTGAGCTAAAGGCCAATAAAGTGGGTGTAGGCTTGCATGAAATTGAACCACTATAATTCTATGTTTTAAGTATGCTTATGATTATTTTTTTATTTGATCTTGTCTAAATTAAAGGCTTCTGAAAAGCCCAAATATGAATCAAGTCAAATTAAGCACTAATAAATAGTTATCTTAACCCAATCATTATTTTGAGAGAGATATAAATTCAACTCATTGATCTAAGATAGCCCAAAATTCGAGGCCAACAGTTTGGCACCAACTATGAGAAACAAGCCAAAAGCCATGAAAGGTCGTCAATCAAAGGAGATAAGATGGCTGCCTAGACCATGACCATCAGTGACAATCGAAAAATTCTATTACGGCTTATCTAGTCGCCATCAACAGGCACTTAAATGCATAAAAATAGAGAAGGAAGCAAGGATAAAGGCAACATATTCTCAAAGAAGTCCTCGGTCTTGGTAAAAAGGCCATTACGAAGTGCTCTTAAGAGTATGACCGCAGACATATAAGGCTAAGCATGAAGAAACAAAAAATCAAATAATTATAAAGATGTTAGAAGCATCATAAATAATACCTATAAATCTGTGATTTATTGATTTTCTTTTATAATTTCGTATTACTTTTATTCTATAGTAATGATAAAGTACTCATAAGTGCTCGAGTGCTTTAATACAATGTGTTTGCTAATTATTATTCTTTCTCAAAACTTCAAATATTCCAAAATAGATCTATGCCAAAGAAAAGAAATATGGAAGAATTGGAAGGATAGGGCGCTATAACCACTTGAGACCTTCTCGGTAAATTATTTGAGTATGCTCAAATGAATTCTTGAAGAACTAAGAGGATAAGGGACTATGACCACCTATATCCCTCTTGGTCAATTTCTCAAGTATGCTTGTCTTATTTTTTGAAGAACTGAGACAATAGAGGCAATGGCCACTTGAAACCCTCTCAATCAATTTTTTGAGTACGCTCGAATGAATTTTTGAAGAACTAGGAGGATAAGAAACACAACCACCTAAAACCCTCTTAATTGATTTCTTGAGTACCTTTAGATGAATTCTTGAAGAACCAGAAGGATAGGGGCCACGACCATTTGAGACCCTTTTGATCAATTTCTCGAATATGCTCGAATGAATTCTTGAAGAATTGGGAGGATGGGGGCTACAGTCACTTGAGACTGTCTTAGTTAATGTCTCAAGTATGCTCGGATGAATTCTTGAAGAATTAGAAGGATAGAGGCCATGGCCTCCTGAGACCCTATTGATAAATTTCTTGAGTACAATTGGATGAATTCTTGAATAACTAAGAGGATAGAGCCATGGCCTCATGAGACCTTTTCGATCAATTTCTTCATTTCACTTGGATGAATTCTTGAAAAACTAGGGAGATAGGGGCCACGGCCACCTGATACCCTTTAGGTCAATTTCCAAAGTATGCTTGGATGAATTCTTGAAGAACTAGGAGGATAAAGGCCACAACCACTTGAGACCCTCTCAATCAATTTAACGAGTATGCTTACATGAATTCTTATAGAGCTAGAAGGCCATAGCCACCTGAGACCTTCTAGTTTAATTTCCCAAGTATGCTTGGATGAATTCTTGAAGAATTGGTAAGATCTGGCTACAACTACCTAAACCCTCTTGATCAATTTCTTGAGAACGCTTGAATGAATTCTTGAAAAACTAGGAGGATAAAGGCCATGGTCACCAGAGACCCTCTTGGTCAATTTTTCAAGTATTCTCGAATGAATTCTTGACAAATTTAAGAGGGTAGGACCACAACCACTTGAGACCTTATAGGTAAAATTTCCAAGTACGATTGAATGAATTCTTAAAGAACACTTTTTATCCTTCATGTTAACGTTACGGAGTCTAAATTCCCATAAATGTTAGGGCGTTTAGTGCTCAATGCCGCAACATTCATCAAGTATGGATGAACGTTGGCACATTTTCTTCTCAAACGTAGCCGCATTAAGTCATTTCTGCACTTCCATCTCTGAATTTATGCTCTTTGGCCTCATTTTTGTTGCTTTTCTCTCCCTTAAGTCAATTCAAGTACTTGTCGTAAAATTTCAATATAAATATGCATAAATAGACCGTAATTACTTAAAAAGGGCAATAATCCAAGCTAAAATATGGGAAATAGTATATATCCATTTTATGCTTATCAAACTCCCTCAAACTTAAACAATTACACGTCTTTAGGCAATGAAAAGGAAGGAAACATACTTAATCGGCTAACTGACTCAACACAAAGAAAACAACCTTAAAATTAAAATATAAATACCAAAAGCACGCATTGAGAAGTTAAATGCAAAATAACTAAATTATGGTCAAGTTGTCATAATAATCACTTAATCTCCTCACAGATTGCTCCACTCAACTTTTACTCCTTTAAAAACAATAAAAGTTATTCAACAATCCACAAATACCATAATTAATCATTTTCCTTTTCTATACTAGTGATCAACCGTGTGTGTGTGTGTAAAGTGAGAATTACTCAAGTCTAACTTAAATTAGCTCAACAAAGAGTTGTATAGTAAAATATTGTCTCGGTACATTTTGAATCTAAGACACAACCATAGGCTAGTTTTTCATACCACTCTCCACTAATATAGGAATATGCATGAATAAGGGTTAATTAGGACTTTTATAGGCTTGTAATGTAAGGCTATGGTCAAGGTGGGATGCTTAGATAAACTGTTTAGCTTATTACACCGTGAACGTAAAACCCAATTGGCTCTCCACTTGAACTTTCCACCCTTACCATTAAAATTCCTGCAAACTTAGACCTTTTTGCCTAAAATTATTCTTATTTGTTACTTCAAGATATATACAAATAATTTATTCCTTGTTCATATTTTTTTACATATATTTATATAAATAATGATAAATTATTTTGTTTTTAATAAAAACCATCATTAGTCCCCCAAACTTAGAGCACTACTCTTTCTCAATATGGCTTCTGATTGCCATTCTTTTTGCACTTTTCTTTTCTTCATCCACTTACCTCCATATAAATTCTACATTTTTCAATAAGCTCCATATTCATGGTGCTAAGGGTGTTTAGAAGAATTAATTCATGGCTTAGGCTCGTAATGTGGTTATTCAACAAAAATGATATTTTGGGCTTAAAATAGAATAACTAGGGTTCAATATAATAAGGTAGGCTAGAAAGGGTCAAACGGTCCAAACATGGCCTAATTTCCTTTCTTTATTCACACACTTTCTAGGATTTTCCTTCGAGTTGCAATCAAAGTAGTTTTAGTGTATCTAATCACCGAGATTGAAGCATACTACTTAAGTATAAGCATTTTTAGGTACACTCAACTAATTCAAGCCTACTATGTGCTCAAAATTTGGTGATCACTATTAATAAGGTTGAATTTTATCTCGTAATTTATGCATAGATTATTTCAAGTCTAAATTATTTCCTATGAAGTTATAAGTTAAGTCTTTCAATACTTTACTCATCATAGACAAGTCAACACAAAAAGATGAAGCAATACACAAGATAGAACTATATTACTTATGCTTTTTTTTTTAACTACAAAATATAAAGACTCACACACACACAATAGTAAAGCAATACCTAAATAACAAGAATAAAAACACAACTAACTATAAAAAAACATAATGAAAACAAAAGAATAATAATAAGGCAATAAACTTTTTGCTTCTTCCTCCCCTTAAATCTAAACTAAGGCATGGTCCTCATTATAGAGATATAAGAGTAACTAAGACTCCCCTGATGACTATGAGTCACGAACCATGTCCTCTAAGTTTAATGCTGTGATGCCCAGATCATCACCCAGTAGGGTCGTATCATCCTCTTGGGGTGGTGGCTGCTGTACTATTGCTGGAACTAGTGCTGGTGAAGCAGTTTGAATGATATAGGAGATATCGAATCCCCACTATGCTATACACAACTGCATCCATTAGGTTTGGCAAGCTCTAAAATCTTTTAGCTTCTGCTGTATTACTCCAAAATTCCTCTGTTGGGCTTTAGACTGGGCCTTCAGACATGCTAGTTTAGTTAAAGTTGACATACTCCGAGATAGGCTGGCTCTTTACTGAGTTGCTATAGAAGGCTCAGGCATATTAGTGGTAGCTGGTAGTGGTGGCTGCTGAGCACTCTGCTACTGTAGCTGTCTCTAACTTTCAGTGGTCTGTAGCTACTAAAGCATGCTGAGATCAATGGGCTTGGCCGGATGGATGATGTCTTTATATGCCTTCTAACAAACTCTAGCTCGGCTTCAGTTTACTGTGATCAATGAGGGAAGTCATATGTTGTTCTTGGCCAGTATGGAGCAGGTGAAAATCTCCTCCTGAAGTATGCGACCTATGTCAATGGGCTTACCTGTTATGATTGCAAATAAAAGCACTGTTCATAGCTTTGCGATGTCATTGGTGTGTCTAACTGGCATGAGGCGTAAGCATATGGAGATGTACCACACCTTAGTGTGTGCTAAAGCAAAAATGGATGGGCAGGTCATATGAGATGGTTCACTCTGTATCTGGCTTGCATAGCATCTGAATAATCTGGTTGTTGTCCATCTGATGCCAAATTGCTGGATACTTATCTAGCGTATTTATTAGCAGCACAAAAAACTAATTGATGGTGTCGTGATCAAATGGCACCATCCTTCCCCGAACCTTAACTCTGTAACCAATGTGTCTTGACTGTTCACATAGAACTCCTTCACAATAAGCGCAACCCCCAATGTCAAAGTCTCACAAAATGTATCCAAATGATGATCAATTATCATCTAATGAATGCTAGAGAAATCCATTACCTCGAGGTTGAACCCCCTCTTTTGAATATTGGACTTGTAGAGGATCGTGTTGTGGAAATGATCTATTGTATTCTGTGACATGAAATGTGCGGCATCAAACGATGAAGTCCTTAATGTGCTTGCTTTGCTCCTTTTGTTAGCGCTATGTCTTAAAATCAGTTTAAATGATGAAATGGTTTTTTAGGTTGGAATTGAGGGTGGATGTTTGGAATTGAGGCATCCATTTTTGTGTTTGGTGGATTTTCGTGAAACTAACACACATAAATTATAACTGCAAGTGTATAGGTCGTGAAAAAGTAATAAATGGACGAGTGAGTATCATTTCCACGAGGATTGGTATTCTAAATTAATGCTAAGTACTATGTGTTGGGGATCTAGTATACGTGGGTGTATACATGTGCAATAGTATTCATTGTATAAAATATGTATCTCATACATATTTAAAGCAGCAAAATAATTAAAATAATATAATAAAAATAATAAATAATATATTAATCATATTAATATATTTAAAGGGTTGAGAAATTACTGAAATGTGTAATATTTTACACGTGTATCCTGGGAGTCCGCCTAGAGACCAACTCGGTGGGTTTGGTAAGTTAGAACAATAGCTCCATATCCAGCACTGGATTTAACTCTTAAACCCTTTGAATTTATTTTTCTCTTGATCAACTATTTGATCAATAAAATAAATTCTTGTTTTGTTATAACTGGTAGCCAATAAATACAAACAACAGAATTAATTTCAACACTTTGAATTTATTTTTGAATAAATACAAACAACTGGTAGCACTAGGTTTAACTCTTAAACCATTAGGATTTATTCTTCTCTTGATCAATTATTTGATCAATAAAATAAATTCCTGTGCTGTTATAACTGGTAGCCAATAAATATAAACAACAGAATTAATTTCAACACTTGAAATTAATCCTTAAATGGATCCATATCCCTTTGTTTTGCATAACCTTTGGCCGACCATTCTTTGAAGCCAACAATTTTCTTTTGTTTCAAAAAACAACAAAAATAAAATGAAGCAAAATCAATTGCTTCCAATGGGTATCACACACATATATCTCACAATAATAAAATAATAATATAATATATTAAAATATTACAATTAGCTATTATTTTAAATAAATAATAATATAATATAAAATAATAGATGACAACTAAATGTCATTATACAATATAATAATATTATATAATAAAATAATATATTATAATATATAATAATGAGATATTTATGATTATTTAACAATTAAATAATCATTGTATAAAATGACTATTTTATCCCTCATGAATAATTACCAAGTCTACTCCCTAGTGGGTCCCATTATACCCACACTTAGGTAAACTCAATTGAGGGTCCACAATATGTCATGTGTTATTATACAATTAGTAAATAACAATTATTGACTAATTGTTATATTTAATGCTTAAATATAGATATGCACGCATTTCCGTTGAAGTGTTAGATATTACTGGATTAAATAATTTAATCTGGTACGCTGCCCCAGTGCTCAACGAATACACTCTATATTGTAGGACTCCCTAGGTCTATGTCCGATTTGTCAAATAGAACTATTCCATAAGTCCGTGAACATTGCCCCATGCACACGTCACAGAAATATAAATCAACACGTTGACCATCCAAGCTGAGGTCACAACGCATACGTACAATCTTTCCACATGATATCCTGGATGTGCGGAGATATAGATTATCATCGTCAAATTCCCATGTGCTCATCCATATCATATCCCCAGACTTGTATCTCATTGAACAATATGTGCAAACTCATTTGTCATATTGTTACACTCTAACGGAAAATCTTTCCTAAGATTAATGTTACATTGCATAATGTCATTTAAATAGACATTAGCGATTTAATGGGAATGTACACTTGTATAAATAATAAGTATATCTACATTCAGGGATGGCACGTAAGTACCAACCCTAACATTATGATGCTAACAACCTAACTTTATCTAGGCTAATTTAAAGACTAAGTTAAATTATGAAATGAGAGATGCTTAAACTAATATTAAAAAAAATTATGGAGATGAGACTTCTTGGTAAAAGAATCCTAGGGTCTTGATCACTATACTTTTCCTAGGTTCTTAATTTCACACTACATTTCTTATGTGCTTTATGGTTAGTGATTAATAACTAATCTTATGAATTCATTAATCAAGAGCTTAGAAATAATATCATTATCTCTCTCGAGTGTTAAATGAGATCCTATGCATAGATAATCAAGTTGATATTCCTATCTAACTTGTTATCTATATATGCATTAAGCTACCTTTAAGTGATTATCTTAATTCTATTAGTCTCCTAACTCAACAAAATTAAGGGTATGCTTTTTAATCCCAACTCATGGGTTAAAATTTCCCAAGCACATAACCCACGAGTCTAAATCATCTAATCAATTTTTTAAACTAATTAAAAGCATTAAACTCATAAAAAATATAAATAAAAAACCCAAGATATATTCATTAATCAACCAAATGCATCAAAACATAGTACTTAGTAAAGTTACATCAAGTCTTGGAACATGAAATTTAGCTATGCATACTGAAATGCTCAATTATATTAATCCAAAAGTTCACAAGAGTAATAATGTTCAAACAACACAAATTACAAATATAAACGTCAAATAAAAGTAAACGAGACAAAGAGAGAGGAGAAAACTAGTTGGAGAAGCTCTTGGGGCGTTCAATCTTTAAGAGTCTATGAGATTTTAAGCTTCTAAAGACTTTCTCTCACTAGAAACTCTTTGTTTTTCTTTCCAATTTCGTGCTTCCTCCTTGATGATAAATAAGGCTTTTAATATTCCGTTTATAGGCTTTAAAAATGAGCTTCAAAATTAGGGTATAAAGTAAAAAAAACAAAATTGAAGTGTTGGCGGCGTTCACGTCAGAATTTGGCACCTAGGCACCAAGAACTCCTAATTTGGCACTTGAGCACCACTTTTCGGTGCCTAGGCACCAAAACCTGGGTTGTTTTGGTATTATTGACATTGTAGCAGGCTACTGTTCACTAACACTATAGCATATATATATATATATATATATATATATATTATCTTGTTGTGTTTGAATTTTCATTCCAAATAGCTCTATTAACTTGAAACCTAGAAAATAATGTTAATATACATAAAAAGCCACAGATTTACATTGAAAATGAGCAATTATCAAATTAAGAGGGATATAACATCATATATAAAATGCATTTATCAAACTCCCCCAAACTTAAATACTTGTTCGTCCTTGAGTGAGGAAGCACACTCACAATTAAAAGCTAAAATTAAAAAATATATATAAAAAGACACAAAACACTAGGTAGGCGAATGATTAGCAAATTGTCTAAAAACTTTCTTATGACTACCTATCTTAAGGAAAGTCTAATCATCGTAATAGTTCAATACTTTAATCCAATAATTGTTCTACCCCATAAGTGATCTACTTGGTGCGTGTGTGTATAGCTAGAATAATTAGTTACATGCATTCGGATTAGTTTATGCACACAAAACAACGAAATGGTCTATATGAGTTTTTACTTAATTAACACTCCATAAGCATGTTTTTTTGCATCATTTTTCACTAATGTAGGCACACACATAATTAAGGATCAAATAGAACTTTAACTCGCTTGTAATGTATGGCTATGGTGAGCGTAGGATAAAATGAATCAATTTTGACTTGACTCACACCATAAACACACATTCCTTAAGAGATTACTTAAACTGAACCATTTATTTTCCACTCAATTTTCCATCAAATGTATTTCTTCCATTCCTTTACAATTTTGTTGTTCATCTATTTGTTTTTAAGATAAGGGTATAGCAAATTCAAACTTACATAAAAGATTTTTTTTTAATTTTTAATTATTTCTTTTTGATATTTTATTTTTGATATTTTTATTAAATAAAAATAAGCCACTATACCTCTAAACTTAGTCTCATACAATATTAGAACAACTAAAATTCATAACCAAACCCATAATTCCTTTTATGATTTACTTTTTCACTTTCAATAATCACATAGCTCACACAACTCTCTAAAATGTGTGTTATGCTCATGGTGTGACAAGTATTAAGAAAGATGATTAAAATAGAGGCTCAAGTATTGATGTGGTTAGGAAAAAAAATGGTTACTAGGCTTAACAGAGGTAATTAGGAGTAAACATATACAATGGTTGGCTTGAAAGGCTCAATTGATCCAAAGATAGCCTAAAATCATTTATTAGATTATGTATGCCCAGGGATTTCACCTTGAGTAATGCTCAAATAAGTTCGTATTATGTTTTTGAGACCCTAAGTATCTTGTTATGCATAAACGTATTTTAAGTAAGCATAAAGGCTAAATGGTCTTAACTAAGTGTTCAAAAGATCAAGTGGTCGCAAAATGAAGCCAAACTTGTCTTAGATTACTAAGCAAACAATCACAACATTTATTATTTCCAAAAGAAAGTAGCATTTGAAATCATGTTTCTATTTCATATCATTGACTACTAATTATTCAACTAACCCACAACTAATGACAAAAATTAAAAAAAAATTGCATGTAAAATAAAGTAACTAAAAACAATAGTCATAAAGACTAAGTATAATCGAACACGATAAATGAATATCGAATAGTGTTTTCTTTTCCCAAAATTAAAGTTGGCGTTGTCCACAACGGCAAAAGTAAGAGTGAGTAAAAGAGACTTCCTTTGTAGATGATGGTTTAGTGCGGCGGTGCTCGAATCATGAGGTTGAAGTTATTGCTTGCGTTAGTACTTCAAACCATCATTTACTTCACTTTTGTTTTGAGCTCTGTTGGGTTGCACCTTGTTGGCTTTATTTCAACTCCCTTTTCTTCTTCTTTTTTTTACTTTATGAGGTGCCGCCTTTATGTGTTAACACATTACAAGAAAGAAAAAAATATTAAAAACTAAGATTAAAATTAAAAATTAAAATTAACTTGGATTGCCTCCCAAGAAGCGTTTGATTTAACGTTTTCGACTTAAAGTCTTTCGGATTCATAGAGCATCAAATCGCACTTTGGAAGTATTTTTTCCATGGAACACTCCTTGGATATAATGTTTTAGTGTGTACTCAATAGCCTTGTCCTCGATTTACAATGCTCCATAAGATGATCATCAAGGAATGACCTTAACTTTCTTGTTTTGAGCTTTTTCAGAAAGAGTTTTAACCTTGGTTAGAAGAAGAAACCTCGATGGCCAGTATTTGATTACTTTTTTATGATGATTTTTCCATGACTTATCTTCTTTTTTGTTCAATGCAACATTGCCTTGTTATGACATGGTATTGGATTGCATCTATCTCATTCCAAGATGAGGGATGTTGTTTTCTATCTGGATCCATGTTAACAATCCTCAAGCATTCTTTGGAGTCATTCAAAAAATTCAATTCCTTGAAGACCTTAAATGTTACCTTTTCATCTTGCACTCTTATTTTTAGCTCTACATTTTCCATATCAACAAGAACTCTCTTGGTAGCTAAGAATGGCCGCCCAAGAATAATAGAAATATTCATATCTTCCTTCATGTCTAGAACCATAAAGTCCACTAGTAGGATGAATTTGCCTACTTTGATTAATATATATTCAATAACCCTCCATGGATAAATTATAGATCTATCCGCCATTTGCAAGGAAATTGTAGTGGGCTTCACCTTACCAAGACTTAACTTTCAGAAGATGAATAAAGGCATTAGGTTTATACTTGCTCCAAGGTCATATAAGGCTTTTTTAAAAGTAGTCCCTAATAATGTAAGGGATGGTGAAACTTCCCAAATCCTTCAACAGAAGTTACCTTATGCACTTCACATAATTTGGCATTTGAGGCAACTTCAACCTTTAAGGAAACTTCCATTGAAGGATTGCACTACACTCCTTTATTAGTTTCACAATCTTATAATCCTCTAAACTCCTCTTCATTGACATTACATCTTTCATGAACTTTACATAATTTGGCATTTGCTCTAAAGCTTCCGCAAAAGTGATGTTTATATGAATCTTCTTAAAGAATTCAACGAATTTAGAAAATTAGGCATCTAATTTCGTTTTGTAAAAGCATTAAGGATATGGCAATAATAGGGTAATAATAAGAGGGTTGTCTGAAAAATAAATTAAGTTGTGTTTTGAATTCACCTTAAATGCCTCCCTAACTACTTATTCCTCTATATCTTCAACCACTTTTTACTCCCTAACTTCTACTTCCTTACCACTCTTAAGAGTGATGACTTTACATTACTCCCTCAAGGTAGCCTCTTAGATTGCTTTGGCAAGTTGGCCAACTTGCACCTCTAGTGACTTCAATGTTGCATTCATATTGGTGCAATGTGTCTCCAAGTTGTCAATCCGGGCCTCATCTTTATTGAATCTTTCTCTTGTCTAAAAATAAAAATACACAAGAGGTCTTTCAATGAGGCTTTTTTATTATTAATTATTGGTTGATTAAACCTTAGTGAAGGTTGTAGAGCATTACTTGTGTTACTGTAAAAGAAATTCTCATGTTTAAGAAGTCCTGGATGGTAATGAGTAGGTAAGTTGTTATTCTGGTAGTTGAAGTTTCGATTATCGACATATTACTTTTGTTTCGAATCATTCCCTTGATTAATGTAGGACACATTTGCTACCATTGTTGAATCTTTACTTATTGAGGCTCCTCTAGTATTGAGCGTAGAAATTTGATTAGCCAATATGGAGACTTGGGCTAAAAGTACAATAATGGGATTAACTTCATGTAATTCGGAGGCCTTCCTCACATTGGGCGTCTCATTAGGCCATTGATAATTGTTACAAGCCATTTCCTCTAACAAAACTTAGGCTTTTTCTGCAGTTTTTGACAACAAAATACCACTCCCCACTGCATCAATAATAGTCCTTATTTGACCCTTTAGTCCATTGTAAAAAAGTTGAATTTAGAAACAATATTGGTATCCATATTGAGGGAACTTCCAAATGAGATCCTTGAATTGCTGCCAACCTTTATAGAGTGGCTCAAAGTCCATTTGCCAAAATTGAGCTATCTTCTATTAAAGTTACAAAGTCTTATATGGTGGAAAGAAGTTGATGAGAAATTTTTGTGTAAGCTCTTTCCATGTTGTAATGCTTTTTGGTTGCAAAGATTAGAGCCATCCCATTGCCTTATCCTTAAGAGAGAATAGGAATAAACGTAGGCGAATAGCATCCTCCGTAACTCCGTTAATTTTAATAGGATCACAAACCTCTAAAAATATAGCAAGATATATTTGGATCCTTACTTGACAATCCCTCATATTGATTTTGTTGCACCATATTAATAGGGGCCAGCTTCAATTCAAAATTGATGGCTTGAACCCCTTGACGCCAAATCCCCAAATAATTCGCATTAACCATGGCCAAAAATGGTCCTACAATGCTCGTGTTTGTTAGTTTTTGTTGACTACATCGGCCATAGCTTGAGTTTGATCTCCCTTTTTCTATCCCTGAGCCTCCGCAAAGTGTAGTCAACTTTCCGATCAAATGACAAAATCTCCAAGCTATAGGTTCTTCTTATAAACCTTTAAATAACTACAATACAATTATAACTCAAAAAGAACAAAATAAAAATAAAATGCCTAAATTAAAATCAAATTGCTTCACTACAATATTATCAATAATTTAAAATTCACAATCCTCGACAATAGCGATAAAAACTTGGGTTCTTTTGGTGCCTAGGCAGGGAGCACTTAAGCAAAACACTATTTATTTGCACTGTAATAGGTTACTGTTTACTAGCACAGTAGCATATTTTGTTTTTTTTGCCTTGTTTTGTTTGAATTTAAAGAATAAAGAAAGAGTTCTTATTCGAAATGCCTCGTGATCTTTAACCAATTCTGCACTTCAATATAATTACAAGGAGTAAGCGCAATAGCTTGTTTCCAATACTCGGCAACTTGATTGAACCAAGCCTCCGTAATTTCTGAATCCCCCTATCGAATGGCCTGTTCTCCCTGGTCGGAATAGGTAGGTCAATTCCCTTCCTTAGAACCATACTTGAGAGTTTCCCACCTTATACGGCTTGGCAATCATATTCTAAATAGCTTCATTAACTTGAAACCTATAAAATGACATTAATACACATAAAAAGCCACATATTCACATTCAAAATGAGAAATTATCAAATTAAGATAGGTATAACATCATATATAAAATGCGCTTATCAGTGAATGAATTAAAGTTTTGATTCAATGAAAATGATGTATGAGTGGTAGGTGAAGTGTTTCTAAGCTTGATGCGGGCTAGCTTTAGCTTTGAATGAATTACAATGGAGAGAGTATAATAGGTTTTGAGGTTGTGCGATTTTTTTAATGAAATAGAGAAATTGTGGTTTTAAAATTGATTTTTGAGTAAACACAGTTGCATTTAAGTGCAGAACACATGGGCATTCTTCTTTGATTCCAGAATTCTATAGTGTCTTCAATTTGTCTCTTCGAATACTAAATTCTATTGCGTCATAAATGTAAAATACGGGGGCATCTTTAATTAAATAGTTAACAACTTTTTTTTAATTTTGCCAAACACTGGGGCATTGAGGTTCCACAATGTAGCTGCGTTGGAGCAATAAAAGTTAGTATTGAACTGAATATTAGATGTTAGGGCATTCTCTCTTAATACGAAGGGCGTTGGAGGCCCTTCAGTTCCCCTAGAACACGCTGGAATTCACGTTGGGGCACTGCAAAATTGGCACCCCAGCATTGAGCTATGGCGTAGTGATGTTAAGATTTAGTAATGCGGCTGCGTTAGAGCACTAACTATTAACCTTCAAGTTTAAATTAGATGCTAGGGCATTGAAAAATTAATGCCCCAGCATTAAGCTAGGATGCAATGACGTTAAAAACTGGGGATGCCACAGGCTTGGGCACCATGTATGAATGCGGATGCATTGAAAATGAAATGCTCTAATGTTCATTATTTTTGAAAGAATGCAACAACGTTTTCAATATTAATGCTTGGGCATTTATGGAAAATTTTCACTTTCTAAGTCCTAAACACATAAGAAAAACAACATAAACACTAGCACAATTTAACTAAAAAACATAAATTATACGTTGGGTTACCTCCTAAACAGTGCTTAATTTAACGTTATTGGCTTAACGTCTTGCTTTGCTTCCTAAGGCTTAGTAAGTTCAAGAGATGACTTTTGGCAATCAATATCATTTCCCCAATAATTCTTCGACCTCTATCCATTAACTTTGAACAACCTTTTACTCTCTCCATCAGCAATCTCAACAGATCTATACCAGAATACCTTGGTAACTCTAAATGGCCGAGACCATCTTGACTTAAGCTTTCCCGGGAACACTTTAAACTGAGAATTAAACAACAACACTCACTGTCCAAGATGGAAATTCCTTATTGCTATCTTTCTCCTTGTACAATTTAGGATTTTCATAGGGTTGAAGCCTAAACTCATCTAGCTTATATAGTTGCAATAAACACTTCCCCCCTAATTGCTTGAACATCAAAATTCAATGCTTTGATAACTTAATGTGTCTTGTCCTTTAACGCAACTGAAAGATGGCAAGATTTTCCATTAACTAACTGATATAGAAACATTCCAATAGGTGTTTTTAACGTCGTGCATTATGCCCAAAGTACATCATCAAGTCTCATGGCCCAATCTTTCTTTTGGCTAGGCTTCACTGTTTTTTTTCCAAAATGCACTGTATCTCCCAGTTTGAGATCTTTGCTTGGCCATTTATTTACAGATGATAGGTTGTCACTACCTTATGTCTTACCCCATATTTTTTAAGAAGGGCCGAGAAATACTTATTGCAAAAGTGTGACCCCTCATTAATTATAATTGCCTCTGGAGTGTCATGCCTTATGAAAATATTTTTCTTCAAAAACTTCAACACTACCTTAGCATCATATGTAAGGAGTACAACTGCTTCCACCCACTGAGACACGTAGTCAACAGCCACCAAGATGTATCCATTCCTAATGGATGAAATGAAAGGACCCATAAAGTCAATATCCCATACACCAAACATTTCCACTTCCAAAATGCTTTGTAGAGGTATTTCTTGCTTTCTTGAAATGTTTCCAATCCTTTGATACCTATCACACTTTAGGACATACATGTTAGCATCCTTGAATAATAAATCCACATTGTAGCACCCTCACTACTGTCCTATTACCACTAAAATGTCCTCCAAAATCTGAATTATGACAATGACAGAATACTCTTTACTTCCTCCTAAGGCACACATCTCCTCAATAGCTGATCTGTGCATTGCCTAAATAAAAATAACTTATACTAATAATCTCTTTACATCATGTAGGAACATTTTCCTTTGCTAAAAAGTTAAGTCTTGAGGCACTATGCCATATACAAGGAAGTTCACATAATCTACATATTATGGCAATTGAAGGTTTTGGGCTGCCCAAAGCTGCTTATCATGAATGGTTTTATTAATCCAAGTTTTATCTTTCTCTCCACCTTCTAACCTAGATAAGTGGTCGGCTACTTGATTTTCGATTCCATTTTTATCCTGGATTTTTAAATCAAACTCTTGCAACAACAACAACACTCATCTAATCAAGCAAGGTTTTGCTTCCTTCTTGGCAATCAAATACTTGATGACTACATGATCCGTGTTCACCACCACTTTAACTCTAATCAAATGAGACTTGAATTTATCAAAAGCAAATACTATGGTTAGAAGCTCATTCTTTGTAGTAGTGTAGTTCACTTGTGCTTCATTCAAGGTTTTGTTGACATAGTAATGCTAGTTTCTTCTCTTATGAGTGTTGCACTGGTAGAGTATGGAATCTAGATAGATTGTTTAATCTGGAAGACTGGCCTTGATTATTCCAAGAGATTTTTGGGTGGTTCCTCTATCTTGGTTTATAGTAGTTGGAGTTAGGGATGTTTTGATTTCTATTGAACCCCACATACTGAGTTATCTCTATGCAATAACCATTAGGATGATTTTCCCTATAAAAGTCACGAGTAACTAGTGGGCTTCTTGCTGAATTCACTTCTAAAGCATCTACCTTCTTGGTAAAAAGGTTGACCTGAGCTATCAAAGTTGTTAGAGCATCTATCTCATGTACCCCATTATCTTCTTTGGGTTTTTCCTCTCAACTGGCCACTGCTAATTGTTAGTTATCATTTCTTCCAATATATTATAGCCCTCATCAGTAGACTTATTCATCAAATCACTTTTAGCTACTGCATCCACAATTGTCCTCTATTAACCTATAAGCCTATTATAAAAAGTTTGCATCAATAACCACTTAGAAACTTTGTGATGTGGACACTTCCTCAATATGTCCTTAAACCTTTCATAAGCCTCATACAATGATTCTTGATCATGTGAACAAAAGAGGTGATGTCATTCCTTATCTTAGCAATCTTAAAAGGTGGAAACAATTTAGTTAAAAACTTATGTACCAAATCATTCCACGTAATAATCGATCTAGAAGGCAACGACATTAACCAACTTTTGGCCTTATCCTTCAAGAAAATTGGAAACAACCTTAATATGATAGCATCGTCTAAAACTCTATTTAATCTGAAGGTGTCCCAAATTTCTAAGAAATTCATTATGTGCTCGTTCGAATCATCATTTAAAAGCCCCCCAAACTAAACTGAATTCTGAAGCATTTGAATGGTACTAAGCTTGATCTAAAAGTTGTTTACATTGATGGTAGGTCTCATAATGCTTGAGTTGATTCCATCCATTAATTGTACTGCATATTTTCTCAAAGTTCTTTCATTATTCTCTAATGGTGCGGGTACATCGCCTTGATCTTCTATATTAGCCCTTTGTGATTTCTCTCGACGGATCCTTCGAAGTGTTCTTTTAATTTCAAGATCTAGAGCAATCAAATCAAGACTATGAACTCTCTGCATACATAAAAGTTTCAGCCTAAAAACAACACAATGTAAAATAAACAAGTAAATCAAGAAAAATAAAAGTCTAAATTAAAAACAAGATGAATTATTGTTGGTATTAAAATCAAACAAAGAAACAATAGTCCCCGGCAATGGCTCTAAAAACTTCTTGGTGATTCTCTCGTGATCTGAGTGTTTATCCTATTGCTAATAAGTAATAGAGAGTGAGAGGTGTCAAAATCACAAGGACTAGTACTTTACTTTATTCTAAATTCAAGTACTAAAATTGATTTTCCTATTTTTATCCGAACAAATTTATTCAATTGAAAATAAAACTAATTACTAAATTAACAACTAAACATGTAAGTCATAAATTCCAACACTCTTAGTGTTAGGTAAAGTCTAGGATGTGTAGCTATCTCTTAACTTGTGTTTGTTATGGATATGCTTTGAATGACAATCCCTTGGTTAATTATTTGTCACAACATAGGGTCTTCGCAAGCTTCTTTTGACGATCAAACAATTATACCCCATTCAATCCAATATATATATTCTTATAATACTGAGATTAAATGAAATTCATTAAGTTCAAGTTATCTTAACCATGTATACCAACTAGGTATATTCATATCTTAATTGAAACTTGTAGATACTACTCTACAATCATATATCACTTTGTCTTAGGTTATTTAATGAGATGCCTTTTCCAAGTTTATCTCAATGAATTCAAAGTTGATATATAAGATTAACTAGATTAAATGTAAGCATTAAGCACAAAAAAAAAAAAAAATTGAATAAAAACAAAGTTCATGCATTCAAAGTTGAAATATTTACAAACATATAGTTAAGTTCAAAACTACAATCCTAGACAAAGTAATTTAGTTCAATATAATGAAGTTCAGAAAATAAATTATAAGATATAGCATAATGGAACCTAAGTTGGATTAATAAATAAAGAAATAAAGTTCAGATGATCTTCCCAAGCTTTGGCTCCAATGCTTCTCTTGCAAGTATTAACTTCCTATGATGATGTTGATTATTCTCTCAATAGAGTCTAAGTGTTGAAATGTGTTTCTTTGTAGTTAAAAAAGTGTTATTTTTGTGAGTGATTTTAAACCTAGGGATGAGCGGAATACAAATTTCATAATGATAAATACAAATAAACTTTACATGTTATCTCATAAATGTAAAATACTTTAATATTAAGAAATAGTACATTGTCAAGCCTTTGATATATAGTCGAACTGGAGTACCCGCCTTGAAGCAACCCATTCATAATTCTAGTTCCTCAACACAATGGGCTTGAGGAGGCTAGAATAGCAGCTTTTTCAGCAAAGGATTCAACTCATGAATCATTGTTTCTACCTTACTGTATAGGTGACCAAAAATTGAAGGCAAAATGGAAGAGGTGTTTTTGCTCTCAACACTTGAGAGAATTTTCTAACACTTACCCTTTCAAAATTCTCTCTACCATTCCCACTAATCCCTTTACCTAATTTTCACTTAATTAATTGAGCAACATATTACTCTTTCATTTGTTTATTATTATATTTTATTTTCTCACTCAATGGCATTCATTATGTTTGCCATTAGCGTTTTGTTTATTATTATCTACAATAAACTAAATGAAAACAAAACAATATAGAAAATTATTTAAATGAACTTGGCCTTAATCTAGGTCAAATGAGAAAACACTTTCTCATTATTAAGAAACATCTTAAGGTTTACCATTAACAAATGCCACCCATTTATACTTATCTTATCATTTAATTAATATAAAAAAATAATTTAATCATATTAAATCATAGTAGAAACACATGCAATTTAAATAAAAAAATTAATTGTTTGATTTCAATTTAAATAATAATATCATATATTATTATTATTATTTTATTCAATAAACATTTTAATGAATGAAATAATGATATTATTTGTCCAAAAAATAAGGTCATTTTGGTAATTTTCAAATTAAACAATAATTGGCCCACATGTGCCATGGGTCAACAACTAATTGTTAACTAATTGATATACTTAACTCTTAAGTCTTGACACGTGCACAACCAGAGGGAAACCGAAGGAAATGTTCGGTCTGGTGGAATTTTTGGATCGAACTATTCAATCAGGTACGCTGCTCCAGTGCACAACAAGTACACTTCATACTATGGGACTTTCTAGGTCTACTCTTGATTTGTCAAACAGAATTAGTTTGTGAGTCTGAGATCAATGCGCCATGCATACGTCACGGATATTACAAATCAGTGCAGTAGACCATACAAGTTGAGGTTATAGCGCATACGTATAATCCTTCTGCCAATCAATCTTGGAAGAGTAAGGATATAGATCATTCCCGTCAAATCCCTATGTGCTCATCCGTGAACTTTTGTAATATTATTTAACCCCTTGGGAAACGTTTTCTTGGGTTTGTTGTTATGGCCATGAGACTTTCTAAGATACAGTCTTTGAGCATCTGAATGTATATAACTCATCCATATGAGCTGACGAATTCCATATCTGTACACACTAGACTCTACAAGCATCGGACCATACCCAACGATCACACCATGAAATGCCTGTGACATACATGGAACCAAAGTATGTTGGATCACTTACAAGCCCACCATGGTACTTAGGTCAAAGGACCACGTATATTACTCAACTCAAGATGACCTTCCATTGACGGCTTCATGCGATGTCTATTGGAGTCTTCGTTGAGTCTATTCAGTATTCAGTCCTTATTGAACACCTGTATGTTATACGAACTTTCAGTAAGCACATGGTCATCAAAGAACAACCATCTAGACCATATAGGTATAGTATACACTAGTCTACGTAAAATGATTCCACCGTCAGACATGCATAGGTGAATTAAGACCAGGAACATATAATTTGAGAATAGACTTGCATAATAACATTTCTTAGCACCTATTGCAACTCTTGTAATTATATTATTACTAATGTATTCTCAGGTCTTTGTACATCACAGAAAAGGTTCTAACATTTAGACTTCATTGATTAATATAACATGCTAACCCTTTAGCATTTATAGTTTTCAGTGATGTTAACTCTTAGCATTGATCTAAACTTCTTTAGACCAAATCTGAACCCTTTTAGATCATATAATGTCTATAGCGTCACAAACATTGAATCATTTAATAATAGTAATTAGTAATTTAACAAATAATAAACTAGATAAATATTATAAAATAAAATATTCATACAACAATGGGATGGCACGTAAGCACAAATCCCAACAATTGTTTACCTTGAATGTGCTCTGTAAATGCTAAGATGAAGGTGAAATATTCCTCTCATAAAAATCTAAAAGAGTTGCTTTATATAGTGCAAAAAATAATTGGAACGCTATAACGTTTCTTTATAACATAAGGGTATTGCAAGTTGTAATATATAAATAATACGGTGTTGAGGTTTAACAATGATGGAGCATTCAGGCGCTACTTGATAGAGGTTAATTAAGTCTTATATTTTCATCTTTCAAACTTAATATTTATTCGTAGAAATTAAGATTATTTGACTTTTGATGTATTTTATTATTCTTTTTGTAAGTTTGGAGTCAATGGAGTAAATAAAGTCGAAACTTTAATGAAAATAAGTCAAAAACATTAAATTGCTACAGTGCTGCTACAGTGATTCACTATAATGATATGCTATAGTACCTAGCACCACAGCGCTAAAAAATAAGCGTCGTGGCTCTCAAAATATTATCTCAATGCTGCAGCACCTAGGATCCAGTGCCGTGGCGATTAACAGTACTACGCAAACAATATTTTGCTACAGTATTTCGTGAACAGTGATTATAACCTGACTTGTATTTGATGTTTAACTATAGTTTAAAGACAAAAACCTACAAATAGAAGACCATATACCCTAAATAAAAAGAGAGGAGAGGAAAAAAAAATGAAAAGAAGCAAAAACTTAGAGAAAGAATTCACAACACAAAATCAAAGATCAAAGCCAAAGATTGAAGAACCAAAATCAAGATTCAAACTTCAAGTCAAGAAGAGCGAGAAGCACAACAAAAAGTCACTTTAATTAGTTTTTCTTCTCTTTATTTATCTTTATGTTCTTGTTCTCGTTGATTTTTATAAATTGGTTAGATACTTTTGGTTTTGTGATGGGCTAAATTGTTCATCTAGAGTTAGACTGTGTGAATTTAGTATGAATTTGGATTGTGTTAATTTTTAGTTTATGAACTTGATACATTCAATTGATTCATTCTATCTTATGTTTAATGCTTTCATTATACATGATCAATATTTTGAATGATTGAGAAGCCATGACGAACTTGACAAAGGGATTTATGTGCTTAACTTAGGATAGTTTGATGCATGATCATAGGGTAACAACTATGAGTTCCATCTATGATAGACATATACCTAGGCGGCATATATGATATAATTTAAACTTGATCTTAATGAATTACATTCTGATTTGATTACCATAGATATATAGGTGATTGTTAGAATGGGTAATATAGTCACTTGACTATCGACAGAGGCTTGTGATGAGATTAGTGTCAAAGCCAATCAAGAGGTTAATAAATCCAATGAAATACTAGGGAATGAGTCAAAACCCTAGATTATCTTTGTTTGTAAAATCTACCATGTGTTTTTATTTAGTTAGATTAATAGAATTAGATTAGTTAATTAAATTTCAAATTGTGATTTTTTGAATAAAAGTTAAGTAGGTACAATTTTAGTAGTTGATTTATAGAAGTAGATCTCATAGTCCATATGGGATCAATACCCGGGCTTAAAATTCTATATTACTTGATACGATAGAATATGCTTGCGCTTAGCTAGGATAACATCAATTACTACTGTATTGCATAATTGGTGCCATGGAGTTGACAAAGTTAGCGCTGCTGTGTTGCATTCTAATGTTGGGGCGTTGAAGATCTTGAAAACTTTATGGGAACTATAATGCTCATCCTCCTTGTCAACGTTGCAGTGTCTAAATGATGGTGTTGTGTGTGTGTCCACCATGCTACGGGTAAATATATGTATTTTAAACAATTTAAAAATAGTAGCATAACATATGTGCATCGCAGTGAAAATATAGTACACAATAAAATAATTTCATTACACTAATGAGATTAGGGACTCATCCTGGAAGCGTGCTTTGAATAATTCTAGTTAAGGACGTGGTAGGCTTCCTCAAGTTAGAATAGTAGCTTCCCTTTTTGGAAATATTTAAAGCAACTTTCTTTTTTTTTGAAATATTAACATTTAATAATTAAATCAATAAAATTTATGCCACGTGTCATGTCCTGACAAATTATTGGCATAATAAATGGTATCTAATAAAAAGGATAAAATGGCAAGTCTCACTTGCCTAGATCTCGGGTTTAACACTTAAATCCTATGATCTCTCCGAGAGATCCTGAAATAAATAAATGGCTAATTAATTTAATTTAAACAAAACAACAATTGTTTCATTTAAATGGTAGCTATATCTACCAATGCCAAATTTAGTACCTATACAAATTATTGGCACAATTTGAAATATACATTTGGTAGATAAAAGTGTCAAGTCTCACTTGGCATAATTTTAGGTTTAATATTTAAACCTTAGCTACTCCCCAAGAGACCCTGAAATAAATTTATATTTTTTGAAAACTTCACAAATCGAACAATGTGATCCGGTGCGTTACCCACGTGCTCAACGCGTACACTTCATATAGTGAGACTCTATAGGTTCACACCTATTTTGTCTCACGAAACATTTTCGTAAGCCCATAACCGATGCCCTACACACACATGTTATGGATAATACAAAATGGCGAGTTAAACCATACAAGTTGAGGTTAATCCATATTCATACAATCTCTTCATTATTAATATCCTGGAAGAGCAAAGATATAGATCAACACCGCCAAGTCCCTTAATGCTCAACCATAAACGTATCTCCTCCATTAGTATTCCAATAAACAATATTCACAAATTCCTTTGCAATATTGTTTATACCATAAGAAACTCTTTCCTGAATTAATGCTTATGGCCATAAGACTTCCTGGAATATAATCTTAGAGTATATGGATATTTAACTCACCCATATAAGCTGACGGATCCCATATATACACTCACCAGACTCCATGAGCATCGGACTATACCCAGCGACACGCAGCGGTTAGACCATGAAAGGTCTCTAACATGTGTGTAATCTAAATATAGTGAATCACTCGCAAGCCCACCATAGTGCTTAAGTCAAGGAACCACGAATACTACTCAACTCGAGAAAACCCTCCACTGACGAATTTATGGGATATCTATTGAAGGTCTTTATTGAGTCTAGTTCAGTATCCAGTCCTTACTAAATACATGTATATCTATACGAGCTTCCACTAAATTCATAATTTGCTAAGATTAACCATATGGACTATCCAAATATAGATAAACACTGATCTATATTAATCGGTTCCATTCGATACACCATGCATCGGTGGAAATAGATCAAGAACATTTAATTTGAGAACATATTTACACAATGATATTTCTTAGCAACGCTTGTAACTATTTGTAACTATATTATTGCAAGTATATTCCTAAGTCTTTATCTCATTTTAGACAGGGTTCTAACTCTTTAGACCTGATCTGAACTCCTTCAGATCAATACAATGTCCAAAATGTTACAAGCATCTTACCTTAATAAAAATAATTAGTGATTTAATGAAATATTTATTTATTGCATAAGTATGAAAATACAATTTCATACAAAATTGAGATGGCACATGAGCACAAATCTCAACACTAAATTCCCAGAAATGATGGGGCGTTTAGTGCTCAACACCATGGTGTTCATCAAGTATGGATGAATGCTAGCACGTTCTCGTCTAGAACGCAGTCGTGTCAAGTCCTTTTCTACACTTCCATCTCTGAATTTCTGCTCTTTTGGCTTGCTTTTGCTACCTTTCTTCCCCTTTAGTCTATTCAAGTGCTTGTCCTATAATTTCAACACAAATATGCATAAATAAACTTAAATTACTCAAAAATAAGAATAATCCAAGCTAAAATTGGGGAATAGTATATATCCATTTTATGCTTATCATATACTTGCCTAAAAAGTAAGCCTGAAAAGGTCAAAGTAATATAGACACTCATACAAATTCATTGAAATGCATCAAACACCGAATAAGTGTGATCAACAGAACAAAGAGCATTCACATAAGAGAAAACATAAGTATTAAAAAGAAGTATTTATTAATGATGAAAAATTTATACACGAAGAGGGACATTCATCTTGAATTTCAAAATATAAAAAGAAAACAATCCTAAGTCTAAAGGGCAGGGGGTTGTTCATTAACAGGAGGGGCAGAAAGATCTTCATCTTAAAAGTTCTCATTGATTACAAGTAAAGGAATGCTCTGATTAGCTTGATGAAAGACCACCTCATCTACTTGTGAAGGGTTCTCAGTTTCCTCTTCTCTAGTCCCTACGTGATTAGTCGCCTCTTCTAGTCAAGTGAGTTCCAGATTAGGGTAATGTGCCTTAAACACTTTAATACACCTATCAAAATCCAGATTCACCCCTTTAGTAAATTAGTCTTCAAAGCCTACCGCATGCCAGCACTAAAAGTTTCTAGCTCTTCAATCAGCTCATCGTTTTATTTACTAGCTTCTCATCCCTCTTCACAAGAGCAAAATTTTCCTCTCAAAGAGTCCCCATTAAAGCTTGAGATTCACCAACTGCCACGGTGAGCTAGTGAACATCTAAATAAAGAAAAGAAACCTCGCTATTGGCAGTAGCTACCATGGCCTCAGTCTATTCCACTTTGGTAGCCAAACTTTTAAGATTTTAGCTCCCCTCCTCAACCTTCTGCCTTTAGTAAGGCCTCTTTGAGTTTGGCCATCTCGGCCTCAATCTCTTTCAAATTTTACTTATCTTTGATAGCATCAAAGAGTACATCTCAATGTTGAAAGAGAACAAAGGTCGCTTAGTAAAAAACATGGCAAGCAGTTAGAAGCCAAATGAATCATCAAAATATAAGCAATAGTTTATAAGGGCATTTCCTCAAGCACACATCTCTTACTGTGCACTAAGGACTTTGAGGCATCATACCTCAATATATCATTAACACAGGAACCATATGCCTGAATCGATCTTATTTTGTGAATATAATGTCTGCCAACTTGAAGGATGCAAGACCCAATCTCACCAGTGGCATGCTCTAGCTAAAAATAGATTGACTTAGAGTTAAATAGTTCGAGATCGACCCCTCTGCTACTAGACTACCCCGGCTCTATTACTGTGAATGAGGTGGAAGTAGTAAACTCATAGTTGGATAAGGTAGTGGCTAACTTGCTAAATTTACCAAGACCTTAAAAGGCATCTTCCCCTTGTCAACTAGTTTTAAACTAGCTCCTTTCGTGGCTCTACTACTAGAGCCTCTTCTTTGCAAGTCGAGAAATGTTAGAATCCCTCAAGAATCATTGTCTGATCCCCTCTCAGCTCAGTGATCTCAGACAGGCGAGCACGTTTAATACTATTGTCATTTTGCTTTATTTCTACAAGAAATTGAAGAGTGATCAGAATAAAGCTCAAAATAAACAAAACTTTGCAAGATGACCCGGCATCATAGAGATTTTAAGGACACCTTTTCCTCATTTCTTCTTCTTTGGTAACTCAACGAGCTCATCAACCAGGCTCGTGCTCTTTAAATTTTATTGGGTGTAAATTTCTTTAGTAGAAGCCTCTAGTCTCCGAGACTGGGCAACGTAGTTCATCTTTTCCCAAGTAAGATCAGGTTTTAATGTCCAAAATGTTGTTAAAATAATTACAAATTAGCAAGAATGTCTACATGTGTAAAAGGATGAAATGATTATAATATGAGAAATAATATAGACATACTCTAAAGAAAACCCAAGGACATGAAAAAGCCAAAGCAACCCCACATGCTCCTAGCCCTGTTCCTATTTGGCGAAGAATCACAAGTAATTTGACTAGTGATTAATAAGGGTAGATCTCATATGAGATTAAACCTCTTCTCCTTATCATAAATAGAGAATCAAAGATACCCCTTCTGCTAATTTGCATTCACCCTAACTAATATATCTATTGAGACTTCCATTTTAACCTTACTTTAAACATATGTTTTCCCACCAAAATCTAGCACCGTGCTAGTTAAGTCTAAACTCATATAAGGTGATGTGAATGCTAATATCATCACAAGCCTTTATTAATGGTTGAGTGACTATATCTTACCCTAACAATTACCTATATATCTATTATTGGTGCTTCTACCTTGTTATCTTTAATCGTTTCTATCTTATTAATTTTCTGTTATTTAGTTTAGATTACTATCTTTTTTATATTTCTTTCATTTAAATAAAAGAAAGGAGACAAAATTTTAGTACTTAGCATAAACAATAACAACAATTCTTCGTAGGAATGATACTTTACTCATCTTATATTACTTGTTTAGGATCTTAGATTTTCTATCTGTTTGATAAGGGCATATTTGTCATTTATTTTTTCATGTTTTTATCTTGATATTTTATTATTTTATGATAATAAAAGGCTATTTATGTACATTATTGTTTATTTATAGGGACTTGATTGAACATATATTTTTGTCGCCCTAACGCCACAAGAGTTTTCACCCTAGCACTAAAATAGTGATCAAAATAAGAAAATCAAAAGAAAAAAAAAGACTTGTTTAAGTCGCTCATTTTTGCCCCACCGTACCAGCGATAACCCCATACCCCAATGATAGGATGTCATCACTCCAGTGATATTGGCTTTTCAACGTAGCGCCTCAGCAACAATACGATTCCTGACTCGACAAGAATTGGAGATTTCAAACTCAAATCAATCCTTATAAAAGGTCACTCGTCCCTAGCCTTTAGAGATCATCGAAGAAGACAGGCACAAGTCTTAGAGAGTAATTGATCCATAATTAAAGCATCCATAAAAATAAATTCAAGGTGTTCTTCAGCATCAAGAGTTTTTTAGGCAGCGCAATTAAGAGCAATTCAATGTTTATATCGATTTGCTATTGATTCTATTATATTTTTTTTTATTATTTTGCCGCTGTTCTCTTGTAACCATAAACCAAATTTTCTTTTTAGGGTTAATAGTTGAACTTAATATGTGTGCTTAATTATCATTTCTTTCTAATATTTAATAAACTTAGATCTTTGTTTATTTAAATTACTCATTCTTACTACTTCAATATATTTGGCCAATATATGGTGAATGAATTGGTAATATTTTGATAAACTTTTCCTTATATTTATACCTAGGTAATTTGATGCATGATTGTAGAGTAACATTAAATGTTATATATGTAAGTTTCGAATTAGAATAAGAATATACCTAATTGGTATCTATGATCAATAAGACTTGTTCTTAATGAACCTTAATTTATTACAAGTACCATAGAAATATAAGTATTTGGTAAATCAAGGTATACTTGCATAACCTTGGAAGAGGTTGTGAATGCATTAGTGTCTTGATTAATAACAAAGACTAAGGAAATTAAATATTAGAGAATTAATCATTGGAAAAACATATTGAGGAATAGTATTAGCCCTAAGTTTTCTCTATATTACTATCGTCCAAATCTTTTTACATTATGTCATTGCTTTTATATTTTCTAAATTCATTCTTAGATTTTTAGTTTTCTGAATAATTACTAGAAAGATACAATTTTAGTACTTGGTTAAAAAGAAAAAATTATCCCTGTGGATTCGACATCCGACTCTTTTGTCCTTTCATTACTTGTATACGATAGTGTATACTTGCACTCAATTTTAAGATATAGAAATATCGCATCAATGTTCAACACAAATCCTACTTTGATAATTTTGAGACAAGTCTTAATTAGAAAGTAACAACTTTCCTAATTCTACAAGGATTCTACAACCAAAGATAGCAACACCTATAAAAAGAGGGCCAAGATACAGAGAAAAGAGATCTTGTAAATAGGGGTCCATGCTTGGCCTTTCTTTTTAGCTCTTTCTTCTTCTTTTAGTTTCTCTTTGAGTAGACTATAATCTTCAAGGCTTCATATCAGCCCTTGAAGGCTCTCTTGGGCTTGAAGATAACATATTTGTGATTTTGTTTATTTTGTGAAAGCACAGTCTCCTTGTACTTACATTATAAAAAAAAAACCATCTTTAAGAATGTATTTGAGTAACCTAAAGGCTCAATAAAGTGGATGTAAGTTGGCATAGAGCTGAACTACTATAATTTTATGTCTTGATTGTGCTTATGATTATTTTATCTTGAGAATTTTTTAGAAATAGCCCATTGTTTTAAGCAATTAATATTTAAGCCATAGATTAGTAGGCTAATCTTTATTAGCCAAATCAATGCAATATGGACATAATTTCCCTTGTTGATAAAATATTTGAAAACAAAAACACAAAATTAACTTAAGTTCTTGTAAATCTATCTAAAAATTTACACTCCAAAATTTATAATAATTACATTTCAAGTTTTAAATTGTAAAAAAGTTGAGTCCTTATTTTATTAACTCATAATGTCTCCTTATCATATATATAAGTCCACATACCTATGAATGTTTTTTGAAGGGGTAAAGGACATTTTTATCTCATGAGTTTGACCTAAATTTTAATTTTATCCAACGAGTTTCAAAAAATCTAATTTTGTCCTAGTTCGTTAGTGAAATTCTGTTAGATTTAACTGAAAAACAATTTTGGTAGTACATTGACAATTTTGCCCATAATTATTATATTAGTTGAAAATAGTGACATAAGTAGATGTATACAAATTGACATATATCATATAATGTCCATATGTCAATCATTAATAGTGATAAGCGTAAATTATATCTATTATGTTTACGCCCTTAACTTGATTAATTACTCATTTTAATAAGAATATTATGTATTATATATATTTTATTGTTATTTTTTAGGTTTGGAGTCAATGGAGCAATTGGGAATGTAAATCTAAGAAAATAAGGCAAAACATAAAGTGCTACAGTAATCGCTACAGTAGTCACTGAACAGTAATTGTGCTACATTACATTATTGAAGCGGTGAACAGTATTTTGCCCCAGCAAAAATTTTAGCGCTCAAGAAGTGTCGCTGTAATGCCAAGTGAACAGTATTTCATCCAAGCGATGAACAATGTTCACTACAGCAGTGAACAATGCGATTTTTTCTAAACCTAAAAAGAATACAACTTCAATACTCCAATCAATCCCTATATAAAGGCCACTCGTTTCAGACCTCAAAGGTATATAACTTAGGGCTCTTAGAGCCACAACACATTGAAGAAGAGTAATTTTTAGAGAGAGAAGTAAAGGGAATTCATAGAAGCAAGAGAATATTGGCGTATCAACCAACTGAGAATTGACGTCTATATTGGTTTACTTTTGGTTGTATCATGTTTATTTTATTTTTTAGGCATAATTCTCTTGTTACCATGAGCTAAAATTATTTTTTAGGGTTATTACTTGAACTCAATATGTGAACTTACTTGTTGGATCATTTTTAATATTTATTTGATTTCAATTCTTCATTATTTAAATTATTTGTTCTTAATGCTTCATAATATTTGATCAATATTATGATTAATTTGGTAATACTTTGATAAACTTGAAAGAGACACCATTGTATTTAGACCTAAAAATTTGATGCATGATTGTAGAGTAACATTCAATGTTGCATATACAAGTTTCGAATTAGGATAGGAATATACCTAATTGGCATGTATGGTAAATAAGACTTGTTATTAATGAATCCTAATTTATTACAAGTACCATAGGAATATATGTATTTAGTAAATTAGGATATACTTGCATGACCTTGGAAGAGGCTTGCGAATACATTAGTGTCTTGACTAATAATAAGAATTGAGGGATATAAATATTAAAAGGATTAATCTTTAGAAAACATATTGAAGGATAGTAATTAACCCTAGGCTTTCTCTATATTGCTATCTTCTTATTCTATTTGAGTTGTGTTATTTATTTTTTGCACTTTTAGTTCACTTAAATTAATTACAAAATTAAGATTTGATTTTTTTGAATAATTACAAGAAAGATATAATTTTAGTACTTGGTAGAAAATAAAAATTATCCCTGTGGGTTCGACATCCGACTTTATAAGTCCCTTTATTACTTGTTACAATAATGTATACTTGCACTTAATTTTAAGATATAGAAATATCGCATCAAATAGGCCATAAAAGAAATAAAAAAATAAAAAAGACATGTGGCATGTTTTAATAGTTTCAATTTTTAGTATTTCTTAAAAATTTATTTTATAATTAAAAAAATAAAGATTGTTGGGACCTTCAGTAAGTGGTGGCGGGCTGCCATCAATTGTTGGACTTTGGTGACAAAAATAATAAAAATTTATATCATTGGACTTCATAGTTTATGATTTATATAATGCAAGGTCATTTTTGCTAAAAAAATGCAAGTTTTAAAAGATATGCCAAAAATGGGGGGAGAGGGGGCGGCTATTATGCGCTGCCATCAAACGGTGGGCAGTGACATGCACTGCCTTTAGCACTTGACAAATCAGCTACCAATCTGTCAATTAGCAGGGGCGATGACGTTAAATAATGGAGCAGTGATGTGCACCGCCTCTGCCACTTTACAAATTGACGGCTGATCTATCAAGTGGCAGGGGCTATTTAACAGTAGTGTGCACAGATTAAAATAAAAGAGTGCAATGATATAAATTTTGATAGTTTTTGTCACTAGAGTCTGCGCAACCGACAATAGCCAATCGTCGCTTGCTAGCAGTTCCAATAGTCTTTTTTATTTTTAATTATAATTAAATATTAAAATTTTAACCTATCAAAATATGCCATATGTGTTCATGTTTTAATTTTTTCTCTTAGTGTCCAATTAGTGAATGAAATGTGGACATTAAAGGTGGTTGTTAGTTGTATCAGCTCATTTTGAAGTTTTATGTTGAGTAGCGATTTGGCCCTCCAGTATTAAAAGTAATGGAATCTCACTAACGGACTAAAAAAAATTGGGTTTTTTTAAAACTTGTAGGACAAAATTGAGAATTAGGTCACACTTGTGGGACAAAAATTTTCTTTACCCTTTTTTAAGTTGTGCTTATTTTAAAAATGTATTAGCATCAAAATATAGTCCTAGTGTAATGTGATAAAGTTTTCGAGAGAAATAAGGTGAATAGGATAGAAAATTTAGAGTTTTGAAAATTTTGGTTTCGATCTGCAAAATTTAGATAGATTTAAAAAGATTCGCATTAGCCTTTCCCGCATATGCAAACAGTTGAGTGAATTAATTTATGTGGCCATGAATCAATTCACGTAGCATTTCCTATGCACGAGAGGCATGTATGAATGCATCACGTTTTCTCATTTACGCATGCAGAAAGGCATACACGACGCACTTGCGCGTCTCTTTTGATTTGTTTCTTGGGGATTTTCGCCCATTTTTCCTTAATTATTATTTTTTTTCAATTTAAATGGTTTTTAATAAAACATTTTCTTGTTTCAAGAGCCATAGAGTATAAGTCACTAATTGTATATTTCGAAAGAAGATAAGAAAGCTCTAGTAACACTGATGATATTTGAGTACAAAAACTATCTTCTAATTCTGAAGGATGTTAATTATGAGAATTTTTTTATATATTACGTGTCAGACAATTGGAGTTGATAATGTGGAGTATAAAGTGACTTTAAATTTTTTTATTGATGCAACGATGTTTAAGTTGAGATCAAAATTGAGATTGAAAACAATAATGATGTTCAGTTCTTCTTAAAGATGAATAGAAGATCTTTATGTCCTCTATATGTAACGATGGATCCTAGAGCTCCCAAGTGTAAAGAAGATGTACAGGTGCCTATTCAAAACCAACCACTTTGTCATAATCACTTTATTTCAATAAGCGATGGCAACCAAGTGAGCTATACAACCCCAACAACACAAACTGTTATAACTTCAACACATAGAATAAATTACTATCATTATTCTCTTATAATATTCAACAAAGACCCAATTTATATGCTCTATGATAGTAGGGTAGATAAGGATGTTGTTGGTATTGTAAATGTTAATAATATGGAAGAATGTGGTAGTTTTGATGATTTTCTAGAAGACAAACATTGTTATGTTTGAAAAAGCTCTCTTAAGGTGGTGCATGTTAATGTTGAAGATAAAAGAGAAAATGATGTAGAATGTGAAAACTCTTTGTGTTTCTTCCTCTAATACCGCCTTTAAACTTGGCTATATCTGATAAGTTTTGTGTTTTGGAATTAGGGTTATATTTGTGAGAAAGTTGTATGATAACAAAGATAAACTTCATCAAGCAATTAATGTGCTAGCACTTAAGGATAATTGAAGCTTCAAAATTTCAAGGAATACAAAAGACTATTTTAAGGTAAAATGTGATTATAAAATATACAAATGGCGATTACTTACGATGTCAAATATGTAAGGAAGCATTTTTTTATGTGCATAATTGATGCATATCACACATGTCAGTTGGACCGTTTGCACGATAGTCACCAGAGAGTCAAGAGTTAGATTATTGAAAAATTCATAAATAATAAGTTTGAATCAATTAATTAACTTTACAGACTGAATGAGATCCCAGTAGACAGACTTAATGAGATCTCAGTAGACAAACTTGAAGAGTTTGATGTAGAGACAATGTATTCCACCAACTTGGTGAATTAAGAAGCATACATGTAAGTTAATATAAGGTATTTGAGAGGATTCGTTTAAATTACTTCATGCATACTATTATATGCTAGAACAACAGAACCTTAGTACAGTTACTCATTTATAAATTGACAATTACAATCACTTTAAGTATTTCTTTGTGGTACTTAGACTATGCATTAAAGGTTTTCAATCATTAATCTGATTAATTATTGTTGTTGATGGAATATTTTTGAAAGGTACGTATTAAGTAGTTTGTAAAAATAAAAACAATCAAAAACTTTTACTAGCATAGGGGATTGTTCATTCTAAAATTGATGCTTCTTAGGCATGGTTTATGGCCAAATTCCAAGAAGTCCTTGGTGATCATGAAGATCTTATATTTATATTTGATCAACATTCTACTATTTTAAAGGCAGTTCGAGAGGTGTTTACTAATGCCCATCACAGGGTATGCATCTATCATTTGAAAGAAAATTTGGTCATAATATATAAGATACCATTAGAGAAAAAGAAGAAAAGGGGATACTTAGCTTCTTATTTTGTTGTTGTGAATGCATATCACCTTTTTGACTTTTAAAAAAAAAAGATGTGGATGAAATCAAAGACAACAAGATACTTTGAAAAAGAGATTGGTTTTCCCAAACAGGCTAGATCAGAAAGAGCATTCAGAAAATATGACATCATGACCTCTGATATTGCAAAGAGCATTAATACTATTGCAAACGATGCATGATCCCTTCCTGTAATGACCTTAGTTGAGTTGATATAAGAGTTAATACAAAATTGGCTTTTCTAGATATAGAAGGCTATAAAAGGTATGACATTGTTTCTAACAAGTTGAGGCCTATTGCAAAGTTTGGAAACACAATGATTAGTCCACCCATATAAAAACTCACCCAATTGATCATTCTCATTTTATTGTGAATGATGGAATAGAAATGGAATACTAGATATCTCAACAAAGTCATACAGTTACTAGAAGTTTAACTTTTGATAATTAACTTGTGCTAATGTTATTACAGTATACAAACAGACAAATTTATGGTATCAGGGTCTTTATTTGCCATATTACACATGTGAGTGCTTATTTTATGCATATAACGAGCTAATAAATCTAGTTTTTCATCCGTCAATTTGGATAGTTCCAGACGAGTTGAGAGATGTTGATTTCAACCTTCTATTGCACTCTATCAATTAAGAAAGCGACGAAAGAAGCGGATTCCATCGCAAGGTGAGGAATAGATGAAGAATGTGTACAACCGCTATAAGCAGCATGACATAATTGTCAGACATGTCAAAACCCTATTGCTTTGCATAGTAATTTATAGAGCATGTTATTATGTATTTTTAACTATTTGATGTTACTTGCATTTGTATAATTTAAATTTAAATTTGATGTGACTTATTATTAAGTTTGTCATTTTGTTACTCTATTATTATATTTTCTTACTATTGGATATTATATGTATTCATATAACTTAATATTTATGAAATTCACTTTATTTCATTTACCACTTTATAATGCCACGTGTGGTTGCAAGAAAATAATGAGTTACAATAATAAATATATTAATATATGAAAATATTATCTTTTACATTTCAGGCTAAGAGATAACCCAGCAAAATATCTAAATCATCCATAACTCTATAGTTATCTTTTGTAAAGTGACATTGGTCTACTTTGACTAGCGCATCTTCAATCACCCCTCTCGGATATATAGGTGAACAGTCTAAGAGTGTAGAGTGACATTGGTCGGCTTAACTTCCCCCAATCCTAGCTTTTTGTAGATGGATAATGACATCAAGTGTATGCTAGCTCCTAGGTCACATAAAACTTTACCAAAATAATGGTTTCCAATTATGAATAGGATGGTAAAACTTCCTAGATCCTTAAGCTTTGGAGGCAACATATTTTTTGTAAAATTACACTACACACCTCTGTTAATGCCACTATTTCATATTCTTTCACATTGTTTTTTCTTGATAAGATATCTTTATGAATTTAACATAACTTGGCATCAACTCTAGTGCTCCTATGAATAGGATGTTAATGTGCAATTTCTTAAAGATCTCCAAAAACTTTAAAAATTACTTCTCTTGTTTCTGCTTCTACAGTCTTTGAGGAAATGGTTGAGGATGTTGTAAGACTACCTTTGTTTTTCCCTACTATCTTCTCTTTTTTTGCACTATCTTCATTTTTTGCACTTTCTATTTTGTCTGTAGTTTCTGTATTATCTGTGCTGCACTAGATAGATGGCTATTGTGGTTGGGACTTCTATGCACCATCCTGTAATTCTTTAGCATTCCTCAATGTCATTTGCTTGCATTCTTTCTGTAATCTTTTGGATTCACTTTTGTGTTACTAGGTAGAGAGGCTTGTATGAGGTTATTCATTGTCGAAGCCAACTGTCTATTTGGGTTTCTAAGGTACATAAGAAACTACGTAGCTTTGCAAGAGTTAGTCAGTCAGCTTTATGTATTGCATCAATAACAGTTCTAAAATTGGTTTTCTCTCTTGGTGATGTTAAGGTTATGCTGGAAATCCTGGTGGATTCATGGGTTTTGAGGGTTGTCCTTGGTTATTTCTCCAAGAGAAGGTGGGGTGATTTCTCCACTCAGGATTGTAAAAATTGGATTTGGGATTGTATTGTTAATGGTTAAAATTCCCAATATATTGTGTTGTCTCTATAAAATGGGCATTCTGATGGTTGTCGCTGTAAAAGTCATAAGTTATTGGTTGGCTCTTTATTGCATTCACTCCAATGGCATCAACTTTCCTGGACAATAAGATGACTTGGGCTGTCAATGTAGTAAGTATGTCAATGTCATGGACACTTGTAACTTTTCTTGAAGTAACCTTTTTTGCCAGCCATTAATAACTGTTGGATGTCATCTCTTCTAGCATGTCATATGCCTTATCTGTTGACTTATTTATTAAAGCTATTACTGTTGGTGCATCCACTATGGTCCGCAAATATCCCACTAGTCCATTGTAGAATGTCTGCGCTAATTGTTAGAGTATGTAGAACCCACCAATACCTTGGTCCACCAGCTGGATGACACCTTAGAGCCATTGGTGTCCCAACACATAATTCATATAGGCTTCCATAGAGATGGGGGCAGAGGTTCGAATCTTTGGGGGTGCAAGTAACCTGAGAATTGTGTGTTGGACGCCAGTGGCTCTGAGGTGTCATTCAGCTGGTAGACCAAGGTGTTGGTAGGTCTCACACACTCTTACACTAATAACCACTTAGGGACTCCATGGCATAGGCAATTTCTTAACATATGCTTAAATCACTCTAATGCGATGACTCGAAATCAAACTGCATAAAGGACATGATGTTCATCTTTGCTGTCTTAACTGGTGGGAAGAACTTAGCCAAGAACTTTAGTACTAGATCATCTCACATTGTTATCGATCTAGATGATAGTGACATCAACCAACTCTTCACCTTATCCCTAAGTGAGAAAGGGAACAACCATAATTTTATAGCATTATCAAAACTACATTATATTTGAAAGTATCACAAATCTTAGAAAATTTATAATGTGCTCATTAGGGTCTTCATTTAGCAGTCCACTAAATTGTACTAAGTCTTCAAGCATTTGAATTATAGTCGATTTGATCTCAAAATTGTTAGTATTAACGATCAATCTGCGTATGCTTGAGTGAATTCCATTTACCAAGGGAACTATATAATCCCTCAAATATCTTTGTTCTTTAGCCACATTCTAGATTTGATCAACCATGTTATCTGCTTGATTTTGCTCTTGACATAATCTTCAAAGTGTTCTTTCGATTTCAGGATCAAAAGCAGTCAAGTCAACACTCTTTGAACATCACATAAATAGCTGAAACTCTTGTAAAAATGTAAATAATCAAGAAAATAAATAATCAATTCCCGACAACGGCGCCAAAAACGTTTTATGATTTTACTGAGTGAAAATGCACATTATTGTGAAAAAATAATAAAATGATGAATCGGATGTCAATCCAACTGGGAATGGTATTTTTTTTTTGCTTAGTACTAAAATATTTTCTTCTTACTTATGTAAATGTAATTAAAACCTAAAGTTCTATAGAATACTAATCTAAGGTTGCAATTATGAATTACCAATTTGATAAAGCCTATGGTTACAATCTACCCTTCATTATCTTACTTAAACCAATTAAATTCTTCCTAAATTAATCCTTTAGTCTGAACGATTGATCAAAACACTAAAACCTTTACTAACCTCTTTTGATGATCAAACAAATATATTTTACCCTAACAATTACCAATATTCTTATGATAATCAGAAAGAAATAATATCCATTAAGAACAAGTTTTATAAACCATGCATACCATATAAGTATATTTCTATCTTAGATGAAACTCATAATTGCTACACTATGATTATACATCAATTTACTTTAAGCTAAGCAAATAAATTCCTTTACCAAGCAAATCAATCTAACTACTGGCCAGATAAAAAAAAGAAGTAATAAATATAAGCAAATCAAATAGTTCAAAATTGAGTTCATAATATAAAAAGAAAAACTAAATTTAATCCCATAATGAGTTCAAGTTGTAATCCTAGATAATAAAAAATAGCTCATGGCAAGAAATAGAGTTTTAGAATAAGAGTTGATGATCATTATGAAAAAAAATATATAAGCAAGGAAAAAGAAAGATAAAAGAATAGTGCCTTGATTTCACATTTTCTTACTCTAGCTTGCTATAGAATATTCATCTTGATCTTCAAATTAAATTCTAAACTTTCTAAAACTTATACTCTTCAGTTCTCTCTCAAGTTAATTCTCTTTTTAGCTTCCTAAGACCTCTATTTATAGGTTTGTGGCTTTAAAATATGGCATACGTCTCATCTAAGTAAAGTAATATTTATTTTTATGTGCTTTATTGTTATTTTATAAGTTTGGTGTCGATAGAGCAAATAGGGATGAAAATATAAGGGAAACAAGATAAAAATATCAAAATTGCTATATTAGATTGTGAACAGTGCTCATTACAATGATGAACAATGACGCTGCAGTGGTGAATAGTATTCACCCCAGCGGTGCGACTTTCTTAAGATAAAGAAAAATATAACTCTAAAACTCCAATCAATCCTTATAAAGGCCACTCATTTTAAACATAAAAGACACATAATTTAGGACTCTTTAGAGCCAACAGAGCAATTTAAACATAATTAGAACAATTTACAGAGAGAATATCAAGAGAAACAAAAGATTATTGGCAAATCTTTAGTGTATCAACCAACAACAAATTGACGTCTATGTTGGTTTGCTTTTAGTTGTATCATGATTATTTTATTTTTTAGCCATAATTCTCTTGTTATTATGAACTAATTTCTTTTTTGGAGTTGTTACTTGAACTCAATATATGTGACTTAATTGTTGGATTTTTTCTAATATTTATTCAAATTATTTGTTCTTAATGGTTCATTATATCTGATCAATATTGATTGAATTGGGAATACTTTGATAAACTCGAGAGAGGCATCGTTGTATTTAGACCTTGATATTTTGATACATGATTGTCGAGAAATTTACAAGTTCTAATTTAGGATAAATATATACCTAATTAGCATGTATGGTCAATAAGACTTGTTCTTAATGAATCTTGATTTATTACAATTACCATAGAGATATAAGTATTTGGTAAATTGAGATATACTTACTTGACCTTAAGAGAGGCTTGTGAATATATTTGTGTCTTAATCAATAATAAGAATTGAAGGATATTAATTAAAGGATTAATCTTAGTAATTAACCCTAGGCTTTCTCTATCTCGCTACTTTCTCGATTTATTGAAGTTGTGTCATTTATTTTCTATATTTTTATTTAGTTTATTTAATTATTTACAAATTAAAGATTTGATTTTTGTATAATTACTTAAAGGACACAATTTTAGTACTTGGTTGAAAATAATAATTATTCTTGTAGGTTTGACATCCGATTTTATAGTCTATTTTTTAGTTATAATAATAGCGTATACTTGCACTTAATTTTGTACTTAGAAACAACACAACAAGTTTTTGATGTCGATGCTAGGAATAATATTTTATTTCGTTGACATTAATACGAATCATTCTTGTTTATACTTCAGAATTATTTTTTTTTTTATAAATAGTCCTTTTTCTTTTATTTTTATTTTTATTTTTATTTTTGTATATTCTATTTGTTTTTGTTTTTTTTTGTTTTTTTAGGTTACCATTCAAACCTGCATCATAGCCTATCGAATTCAGCAACAAGTGGCAAAACATAGATCTTTAAGAGATTATTCAATCCCAATGATTAGTAGCATTCAATCTAATATACACCGACCAACAATAAATACCAACTACTTTAAAATTCAGTCATGAATAATCTAGCTGTTGAAAAACTCAGTTCAATTTAGTGGACTTCCAAGTGATGATCCAAATGAACATATCATACATTTTTTAGAGATTTATCATTTGCTAAAATATGATGGAGTCTCAAATGATGCAGTAAGATTGCAGTTATTTTCTTTTACACTTTAGATAATGCGAAGAGTCAGTTGATGTCATTACCATTATGATCAATTTCAACATGGGATGACTTGGCCTAGAAATTCTTATCCAAATTCTTTTCACCAGCCAAGACAGTAAGGATGAGGAATGACATTACTTCTTTCATGCAGTGTGACTCAAAAATACTTTACGAAGCATGGAAGCAATACAAAGATATATTGAGGAGATGTTCGTATCATGGGATTCTAAAGCGTTTACTTGTACAGACGTTCTATAATAGCTTGATAGGTCAGTTGAGAACCATAATAGATGCTGTAAAAAGGGAGCACTAATGACAAGTCAACTAATGAAGCATATAACCTGCTTGAAGAGATGGCATCCAATAATTATCAATGGCCAACAAATAGAACAATCCCAAGAAAGATCACATGCATACATAATGAGGGGATGCTCATTTCATTAGCTGAACAAATCAATCTATTGACCAAGAAAATTAATGCCATTAAAGATAATGCTATGAAGAGACAACCTGTTACTTGTGATTTCTGTGGTGATAACCATCCAAATGGCCAATGCATGAAGGCTACAGACTATATGGAGAACTATTAAGAACAATAACATAAACCTTACACCAACTTCTATAATTCGGATTGGATGGACTCTCTTAGCATACCAGAACAACCTCAACAATAATATAAAGAGAAACTAGGCCTAGAGGAGATGTTTATGCAGTACATGAAGTAGATAGATGTTATCCTTCAAAGCCAAACAAATCTTATCCAAAGCCAAGCGGCATCTTTAAGGATGTTAAAGATTCAAATGGACCAATTAGCCACATCATTAACAATCATCCACAAGGCCTATTGACTAGCAACATAGAGGTAGTTAATAAAAACTGGCAGCAGCAGCAGCTGAAACATCTCAACCTAATGAGAGCTATGATAAAGCAACGAAAATGACAAAAAAGGAGTCAACTACAAAAGAAAAGGAATTAATGGCACTTCAAAGCAAAGACAATCTATACATTCCACCACCACCTTTCCCTTAAAGCTCCAAGAGAATAACCTTGAACATCAATAATTTTCCAACAATATCTCTCAATGTTTCAAGGTTGACATTGTAATTCCTGAAGACCCACCACCACCTCCTAAATTAAAAGTGATAGAAGCCCTTCAACTACAAGGTCATACAATATGCAAGTTAAAGAAAAAGGAGTATGGCAAGATAATGGAGAGGTTAATTGATAATGGCTAACGAGGTGCAGTATTCCGATCTAAGATTAAAATCTTTTTGATAAGGTAATCAAGGTAGTTGAGATTACATCTATAAGATTTTTTCATGGAGCTATAAAAGTTAAAGAAGAACAATATTAATGCTCTTAGGCATAGATTGAAGTTCCATAAGCATGACACTGCTGACATACAGTTTGATTCTCCATGAGTCAATAAGGAAGACGTCAAACCAATTACATTAAATCAAGTGCTTCTTGGGAGGCAACCTAAGTAAATTTTTATTTTTATGTTGTTTATTTTATTGCACTTTATTTTCTTTTCTTTTCTTTTAGTGTTAAAACAGTAAGACAAGCATTTAAGGAGTAGCACAAGCAATTATAGCATTAAGAGATAGAAAAATTCAAACACTATCACATCAAGGTAAAACACTACAATGCTAAGCCTTCATTTACCAGGAAAGGTTATTACTCTTATTTTTATTTTTACCATTGGGGACAATATCAAATTTAAGTTTAGGGAAGGGAAATAATTATCATGTGTTTATTTTTTGTTGCATGAATTTTTTACTTATTGTTTTGCATGTTAATTTTTCTTTATTATGTTTAGGTTATGATGGTGATCATTAGTCCATGATAAGAAATAGAATATTGGCTAAATTTATTTTTACAAGTCCCTAAAAAAGATAGACAATTGAGATAATTCTTATACCAAAAATTATGAATTGATTTCGACCTTATTTTTAATCACTTAATTTTAGCACATTGAAATAAAGTGTGTATTAGTTGAATTGTTACTTAGAAATGTTCATGCTTAAGTAGTACACCACAGTCTCGAGGAAAACACTCTAGAACTTACTTGATTACTGCTTGAGATGAAATCCTAAGAAATACATGAATAGAAAAATGACATTATACCATCTTTGGACGACCGATTGAACCTTTCTAACCTACCTTAAATATATATTTATCCCTAGTTACCCCTTTTAAGCGTAAATACTAATTGTTTCTATTTAACCATATTACAAGCCTAATACTTAAAGCTTAATTATCCAAAAATTACCCGTAACACCATAAACCTTAAGTTTACTTAGAAATACTCTTAAAAGGAAAAACATTATAGTTGTATGATAAAAATGTACTAAAGTAGAAAGTAATTAAGTCTGGGTGGTATTTATCAATTTAAGTTTAAGGCTATTAAAAAAAGAAAACTTTTTAACTTCTTTGTACACCCAACTGAAGAAAAGAAAAAGAAATTCTTTGAAAAATAGTGGTTAAAAAGAAGAATGGAAAACGCAATAAATTTGGGGGGGGGGGGGGGGGGGGGTAGGAAATCAAAGGAAGATCAAGATATTTTTAGATAAAGTCTAAATGTTCAAGGTATGACCTTCATATATTTATCCTTCTATCTCACATTGACTATAGTCTTTCATTACAAGCTAAATTAAAGTCCTAATCTTAAGTAATTGAGTAAATCTATGTATCATTTAAATTTACTTGCTTATTGCACACATATAAAAATTGATCAATTATAGAGAAAATGAAGAACTTGATGAGTGGTATTTCGAATTATTAAGAGTTGTTTATTAAATTTCAAAAGGACTTGTGCCATTTCAACAATTTTTTGAGACAATGATTATGATCATCTAATCAACCTAGCATGTTAAATTTTATTTTTAAATTTTCATTTTATTTTGAGTTAAATATAATATCTTTCAATTCTCTCTTTGATTTTATTTTTCATTGCTTGAGGACGAGCAATTCTCTAAGTTTGAGTGTATTTGATAAGAATTAATTAAGTATAACATTTCTATCTTACAAACTTAAAATTTGTTCATTAAAATTAAGATTATTTGATTTTTATGTGCTTTATTGTTATTTTGTAGGTTTGAAGTCAATGGAGTAAATAAGAACAAAACTAAGGGAAACAACACAAAATATCAAAATTGCTATAGTAGATCATTACAGTAAATTGCTACCGTATCATTAATAGTAACCATGAACAGTTATTATGATACAATGCCATAACAATATTATGCTACAGTAAATTTTGCCCCAACAGTAAACAGTGCTCGCTGCATTAGTGAACAATATTTTTCATTGCAGTGCAACTATCTTGAAATAAAGAGAAATACAACTCCAAGACTCTAATCAATCCTTATACAAAGGTCACTCATTTCAAACTTATAGGACACATAACTTAGGGCTTTTTAGAGTCAAGAGAACAATTTGAACATTTTTAGAACAATTTAGAGAGAGAATATCAAGAGAAGCAAGAGATTATTGGTGAAACTTTGGCATATCAACCAATTGCAAATTGACGTCTATATGGGTTTGCTTTTAGTTGTATCGTGTTTATTTTAATTTTTTCACCATAATTCACTTATTATCATAAACTAATTTTTTTTAGGGTTATTACTTGAACTCAATATGTATATTTAATTGTTGGATCTTTTTTTAATATTTATTTGAATTCAATTCTTTATTATTAAAATTATTTGTTCTTAATACTTCATTATATCTGATCAATATTGTGATTGAATTGAGAATACTTTGATAAACTCGAGAAAGGCATTATTGTATTTAGACCTTGATAATTTAATACATGATTGTCGAGAAATTTACAAGTTCTAATTTAGGATAGAGATATACGTAATTAGTATATATAGTCAATAAGACTTATTCTTAATGAATTTTGATTTATTGCAACTACCATAGAGATATAGGTATTTAGTAAATTGAGATATATTTACTTGATCTTAGGAGAGGCTTATGAATACATTAGTGTCTTGACTAATAAAAAGAATTGAAGAATATTAATATTAAAGGATTAATTTTTAGAAAGCACATTAAAAACCATAGGCTTTCTCTATCTTGCTATCTTCTTTATTTATTTAAGTTATGTCATTTATTTTCTGATTTTTTATTTAGTTTATTTAATTAATTACAAATTAAAGATTTAATTTTTTGGATAATTACTTGAATGACATAATTTTAGTACTTGACTTGTTACGAGCGCGTATACTTGTGCTTAGAATTAACACATCATTGCCCTATAAATGTGGCACCGACATGCTGGCATCATAGTGCTCAACTTCTATTTTGACTCCTGATTTCTTCTTCTAACATCACGGCCTTGATGTGTTGGCACCATGATGCTCTTTTGAATTATCTTCTTTTTGCTTTGTTTTTGCCATTTTTTTTTTTCCCACATGTTTTCCTTTAACCTATAAATAAACCAAAATATTCATAACAAGTCACATAATTAAATTAAACAAGCAAATATTAGCTTTTAAGGAGATAAAAGTAATAGTATAATTTAGACATATCAACTATATCCTTGTGTTGCAAGTGAAAGTACTCGATCAGCCTTAATAATGACTAAATGAAATGAAGGAAAGAATGCTAGTAAGTAGGTATTTAATTAGCAGGGCTCTCCCACTCCTTGGGGAAAGTGGAAGCAAACAATTATTAACTTTCTCCAAGGGCTTGAGGGTAATCTTCCTCACCAACTTTACCCACAATCTTTGAAGAAATAGTTCCTCAAATCCCAGTATACCTATCATATTTTCAATAAAGTTTTCAAACAATTTACCTATATTTCACCAATTTTACACATATTTACTCACTTCCACCCATTTTCAATACAAACTATTAATTTCATCTAACATTTTAAAAAATTTACTAAGTATCGACCAATTTTTGTATTTGAAGTGAGCAATAGGACAAGCAAAGTCCCTCTATATAATATTTCATTTGAAATTATCGATTTATACAATGTCGATTTGAGAGAGTTTTGTAGAGAGTGTGTGTATTTTTAAAATAGTTTTTAGGTGGAGAAGGAAAATAAGACTCAAGAGGTATAATTGTCCCATTTTGATTTTTTTAGCTGCAAAAGATTAACTTTACATGTTGGTCTAAAAAAAAAGTCAAAAAAATTGGCCATTTATGAAAAATTCCCTTTTCTCTTTGATATTGTTTGAATCAAAAGCTCCCAAAAGCCCAAATACATGTCAAATCCAATTGCACACTATTAAATGGTCATCACAACCAAATCATTAATTTTAGAGAGATATAAATTCAACTTGTACACAAATGTAATTACATATATAGTTAAAAAGTGTACAATAGTATTTAAATTAACATAATATGAAGCTAAATATAATATATTGCTATTGTTCTCAATTCAATATAATTTTAATTTCATTAAAGATACTAGGTGTATTTAAAAATTAGTACTAAATACTGAAACATTAGATACAATAGAATTTTAGTTTATAATATTCATGTTAATATTTCTTTAAAAAATCATTTTAACATTGTTCTATTAATTGAAGGTAATTATTATATAAATTATCTCAATGTTTCCTTGATATGATATTACACTGAATATACTTATGCACTTGTAGATAAAAATCAACTTTATATTATTGAATTATGTTGACCCGAAGAAATAGTTTTATAGGTTAACAAGTTTTAAATTTCTTTGTTGCTGAAATGTAACTGGGCTTTTTTTGGCCAAATAGCACTAGGATAAGCTATGTTAGGTTGCTATTAGCACTCCTGCAATAAAAAATTGGCAAAGTTAGATCTTGTTTATGGACGTTCTGGCAAGGACCTTTAATGCTTAAATCAGTAAGTGTAGGTATGGTTGAAAGAGTGAAAGGTCTTAAAAGTATTTTTTGTGGGAAAAAAATGTCATTATCTTTGGCTATTGTGACTTTACCTTTTTATAAATGGTCTTTGTCATTTCATCCTAAGAAATATGGGCGAGAAATCTGGGCTTTATTTTTATTATAATTTGCAGCGAGCTTAGGGTTAATGAGATTAATTATTATCTCAAGATTTTTAAGAATCCCTTGTTAAATGATGATTGATCAAGATTCTTTAAGTCACAAGATTTGGTATTAATGCAAGCCTTTATGCGCCTCGGGTCTAACGAATTCTAGAAGCTATAAGTGCCCCCCTAGAGATTTTATATCTTGATACTGAGTATGTTCTCACTTGGGAACACATAGATGGGCTTTCAGCTCGGCCTTGGCCTCCCTCTGTGCCAAAGCTTTAAACTTTGAGATGTGGGTTAGTGTGCCTTTGAGCTTTGGTCCATTTTAGCCCTATGCCAAGCCTCAAGGGGGAACAAGAGTCTCTCAGTTTGAAGTTTTGACTTGTCAAAATTGAAAACTTAGTTGTCATAGAGTTTGCCTGTGTTGACTCATTTGGTTGAGCCATTATGGTTCGTTCAGGTGTTTTGGCACGGATACTGAGATCTCAAGGTATGAATAGCCCTAGGATAGGCTCTAGTCTTACTGTCATAATTTAAGCCCCTTTGATATTTGAGCTACCAATTTCCCAAAGAGGGAATAAGGGTCCATCAATTTTTAGTTCTGACTTGTCATAATTGAAAATTTTCCATGGTGTTCTACTAGGATGTGGATTGATCTAGTCGAGGCCTTTTAGGTTTTATTTATATCTCAAGAAGGACTGATGTAATGAAATCTTTTGCTTTAAATATAGGCAGCTCTACAAAGGTCATATGACCTTTATATAGCTTATTCGCTGCCCTGAGACATTTAATATGATGAGCATACAATGCCATGTCTCAATCCTGACCATGTAACTTGAATTGAATAGTTTCTGATCACTTGACTATCATACTGACCAATTGAAAAAAAGCTTCTGAGTGCACATCAATTTGGTCCGCCATTCTTATGAACGATAGAGATTCACTATAGGTTGCTCTTTATACCTCCTAATTATTCACATAACACTTTTGTTTTATCTAAGTCCTCTGCTGGCAAAAAAGAGAGAGAGACCTTGTGCTTCCATCAGCATTTTATCATCACCTTGATATTTGCTCCATACTACTACTATTTTCTCCTGCGGTTCCAATATTTTATAACTAATGTAATGGAATGTTTGTTGTTGTGGTCTTGTTGTTTTTTATTATTCTTCTTATTTAAAGACCTACAACAAGACTTCCTTTGTGTTTGCAGGAAAATCATAGATGATAGGTTAGAATGCTTTGAGATGTATCTTGTATTTGATGAATTTTCTTGTGCTTTTGTTCATTTAATTTGTGTTCAATTCTGTGTGTTTAATTTTGGGTTTTGCTTGTGGATTGGACTATGCTAATTTGCTCTTTGGCCCATAGGATATTTTTAGCAAAAACACTATTATAACTTTAAGAAACGAGGGTAATTTAGACATTAGGTAGCAAGATGATGTTAAAGAGGAAGCTGATGAGGTTTCCCTTATTGAGAGTGAAGCTAGGAAGGTCTAGGATCCGAGTGGGGCTTCCACATTGGAGGGTCTGAAAGTTTCTGAGAACTCTCTTGCTATTATAGTCCTTAAGAAGACAGGCAATATTATTGCCTTAAGGGATGAGGTGGGTTTAAACCTTGAGGAGGTAGGAGATGAAGGGAAAGAAGTACCGAATGACCCATTTTCGAAGCCTAAGGAGATAAAAAAATAAGTTAGACCTTAGGTACCTAAAGTTTTATGTAACCGAGGAGACTGAGGAGTATTTGAGGCTTTGCTATAATATCACAACCTTAATAACCTTCTGCGTCCTTAACATTGATGATTTCTCGAGCCAGTTTGATCAGGGTGAGGTAATCCTATATACTAAATTTTTTAAGCTTAGCTTTAGGCTTTCTATAAAACATTACTTTATAAAGATGTTAGCTCTTCTAGGAGTTACCGCATCCTAACTAAATCCTAACTGTTGCAAAGTGCTATCGGGGCTATTTTTCTTAGGAGGAGGGCAGGACATTTTGAACCCACTGTTTTAGGAGTTGTAACACTTATCTCAAATTTAGACATAGTGTAGAATAAAGGCTTTTACTACTTCTCAAGCCAATGGGCTATTATTCCAATTCGGAATATGCCTTCCACCAACAAGAGATAGAAATCATGCTAATTCTTTACTAGAGGGGAATGGGGTTAGAAAATTCCCAAACCTCAATGAGGGATCTTGGTTCATCCTAACTCAATTTTTCTTAGAAGCGGGTCATTTTCCCTTTTATTATTTCCTAAGCTATTTTGATTTCTTCAATTGTCCGCATTATAACTTTCTTTCTTTTTTGTAGCCACATAGGCCACAAGGCTAGACCTATCTAACTATCATAAAGCTTAGGTTAAAGTTACCCTAGCCCATACAAATAGCTACCGATATTTATTGATAGAGAGAAGTTAGAGAGACTCAAACCTCATAGCTGAACTATCACGTCTTATCCCCCAAAAGAGAAAAAGTATATTTTTCCAACTTTGGTACTTAGTTTTATCCTTTATGTTATTCTTAACTTAACTTCCTTATTATTCTTAGGGATGCAAGGTTGCGCGGGTGATCCTAGTCGTAAGCAGGCTCGTCATGGTGAAACTAGCTCGAGATCAGCAATTGGGGCTAAATATGTGGACTCGAAGATCTTTTTCATTCGTTATTTGACTCGAATACTCAAGGAGAGTCAGAAGCTCCTCCTACCTTAAGCTTTCTACTTGACATAGTTGTTCGAGGTAAGGGCCATAAGACAAGAGGGGTGTAGTTCCTTAAGGGATACTTCAAGAGCATAGAGGTCAAGGCCACACCCAACCCCCCCCCCTCCCCCTCCCCCCAATCTAAGGCAGGAGAGGGGCGCTGATAGGGGCGTAAAATTACTATTATTATTTGTACCCAATATTTGTATTTTGCTCCAAATCATAAATATTTGGCTATTTAATTCTGGTTTTTGATCATAAATAGATGCATGATGGAAAATGTGATGCATAGGAATAAACGAGAGGCGAATCGAAAGTCAAACGAAGAAGTTACACTCAAATTATGAAAGAGGCACCAAGACTGAACGTCGCAGCGCCCAGCGATCGAGTACCGAGGCACTCGAGGTGGTGAACAGTGTCAAAAAATAGTATTTGTTACAGTACTCCATGAACAGTATTTTTACTACAGTAACTCGTTAAACAGTATTTGGAAGACAAAAACCTACAAATAGAAAGCCAAAAACCCTATGAGAGAAAAAAAGAGAGAAAAGAGGCAAAAACTTAGAGAGAGAATTCACAACATAAAATCAAAGATCAAAGCTAAAGATTGAAGAATCAAGATCAAGATTCAAGCTTCAAGTCAAGACTGAGGGAGAAGCACATCAAGAAGTCACTTTAATTAGTTTTTCTTCTCTTTCTTTATCATTATGTTCTTTTTCTTGTTGATCTTTATGAATTGGTTTGATATTTTTGGTTTTGTGATGGGTTAATTTGTTCATCTAGGATTAGACTATGTAAACCTAGTATGGATTTGGATTGTATTAAATTTTAGTTTATGAACTTGATAAATTCAATTGATTCATTCTATCTTGTGTTTAATGCTTTCATTATACCTGATCAATATTTTGAATAATTGAGGAACCATGATGAACTCGACGGAGGAATTCATGTGTTTAGCCTAGGGTAGTTTGATGCATGATCATAGGGTAACAACTATGAGTTCCATCTATGATAGACATATACCTAGGTGACATGTATGGTATAATTTAGACTTGATCTTAATGAATTACATTCTGATTTGATTACCATAGACATATAGGTGATTGTTAGAATGCGTAATATAGTCACTTGACCATCGACAGAGGCTTGTGATGAGATTAGTGTCTAAACCAATCAATTGGGATTAAGGGATTGACTAAGTGGTTAATGAATCCAATGAAATACTAGGGGACAAGTCAAAACCCTAGATTATCTTTATTTGTGAATTCTACTCTTTATTTTTTGTCTAGTTAATTGATAGAATTAGATTAGTTAAATAAATTTTAGATTGTGATTTTCTTAATAAAAGTTAAGTAGGTATAATTTTAGTACTTGATTTATAGAATTAGATTGCATAGTCCCTGTGGGATCGATATCTGGACTTTCAATCCTATATTACTTGATACAATAGCGTGCACTTGCGCTTAGCTACTATAGTATAGCATCACAATCAAGTTTTTGGCATCGTTGCCGGGGACTAGTTTTATCTATTCTTTAGATCAATACTAATACTAAACTACTTACTTTTAATTCAGATTTTTATTTTATTTTATCTTCTTCTTTTTACTTTGATTTTCTTTTTATTTTGCTTTGACAGTTCATACCATGGAGGGAAACAATGATCATATCAATAATCCTGTGTTTGAGCCTATGATACCACAGAAAGCTTTGAAAGAGTATGTTATCCTAACTACAAATGGTGTTCAATCTAGTATTCGACGACCAACCATCAACGCTAATAACTTTTAGATCAAGCCGAATATTGTTCAAATGCTAAAAGAAATTGTACAGTTCAGCGGAGCTCCCAATGACGATCCTAACATGCATATCATAAACTTCTTGGAAATTTGTGATACCTTCAAATACAACGGAGTCTCCGATGATGCCATTAGATTGAGATTATTCCCTTTCTCCTTAATAGACAGAGCTAAGAGTTGGTTGATGTCATTGTCGTCAGAATCCATATCGACGTGGGAAGATTTAGCACAGAAGTTCTTAGCCAAGTTCTTTCCACTAGCAAAGATGAGGAATGACATCACCTCATTCAGTCAGATTGATGAAGAGTTATTGTATGAGGCATGAGAGCGCTTCAAGGACATGTTGAGGAAGTGTCCTCATCATGGAGTTCCTAAATGGCTATTAGTCCAAACGTTCTATAATGGATTAGTAGACCACTTGAGGACTATTGTAGATGCCGCTGCTGGATGAGCTTTAATGAATAAGTCTATAGATGAGGCTTATGATCTATTAGAAGATATGGCGTCAAACAGTTACCAATGGCCAGCAGAAAGAGTTACACCCAAGAGAGTTGCCGGTATATATGAAATTGACGCATTCAATGCATTGATAACTCAAATCAATATTTTATCTAAGAAGTTTGATGCATTGAATAACCTCAAAACTCGACAAGTGATATGCGACTTTTGTGGTGATAACCACATGAATGGGTGGTGCATAGAAGTAGCAAATTATGTGGGCAATTTCAATCGTCAACAACCTATCTCATAATTAAATTTCTACAATCCGAAGTGGAGAGATCATCCTAACTTCTTTTGGCCTTACAACCAAAAGAATCCATTTAGACCACTGAATCCCCTAGGATTTCCACCACCACCATAAGAAAAGAAGCCAACATTGGAAGACATGTTTATGCAATATATGAAGTCCAATGATGCCATCCTATAGAATCATTCAGCATCTTTGAAGAATTTAGAGGTTCAAATGGGACAACTTGCTATTGCAATTAATAGGAAACCTCAGGGCACTTTACCAATCGATACTGAGACAAATCCAAAAGAGAATGTAGAGCTATACCAAGCCATCAACTTGAGGTGCGGTGAGATCTTACAAGAAAACACATCCATACCACCACAACCAAGTATAGAGGAGAAGGAAGTACAAAAAAATAAAGTATAACCATATAGACTGCCTATTCCTTTTCTTCAAAGGCTACAGATGTGTCAAACAAGTGTTGAAACAAACAATCAGCAGCATACCAATCCAGAAAATAGTGCATAATCTCATAAAAGTGCAGAATTCTCAATAATGGAACGTGCAAAAACTGGTATTAAAGTGCAACAACATTCTAAGGTGAAGAAAAGTGGCAATACAGTAAAAAATACCAGCAACAAAGAGCAGAATCAGCCCATGCGCACTATGTTACTTGACTGTTACAGTATTAATGTAGTGCCATCAAGCACCAAAGAGCTCAAAGATATGGAGATGTTGAATCCTTACATAAAAAAGAAGGCATTAAGGCATAAAAGAGAAGAAAGAAGAAGAAGAAGAAAAAGCAGTACAATGATAGGATTAAAGAGATGGGCATAAAAGAGACACTTCACCGGTCTAAGATTCAAGTCTTTCCAGAGAAACACGATGAGAAAGAGGAACAAGTTGGTGCCCAAGATCTAATAAAGAAGATGTGGAAGCTAAAAGAAAGAAAGAATAACAAGCACACCTATAAAGATGCTTCCACCATTGACTTTGATCCTCCATAAGAGTAGAAAAAGCCCCCTTAAGCCGATGATGCTAAATCAAGCACTTATTGGGAGGCAACCTAATTTAAATTTTACTTTTATTAGCTTATTTTTAGTTTTAGTTATGTTAGTTTCTTTTTTTTTTTTTTTGGTAGGAATAAATTAGTAATTCAAGCATTCATTGTTGCAACATGAGTAAGTGCAAGCGTTGAAAGCAAAGAAAACCGCAGTCACATTCATCAGAACACAACGTTGCATTGCTTCAACTTCAACTACCAAAGGAGTTTTTCTTACTTTTAAATTTATTTTTAGACATTGAGGACAATGTCTAATTTAAGTTTGGGGGTGGGAATCACACTTTTTGTGTTTATTTTGCTGCATGCTTTGATTAATTGTCTTGTGGGATAATTTGTTTTTTAGGTTGTTAAGTTTTGGTTGAGATGATTATCATTAGTCCATGATAAGAAATAAAATATTTGCTGAATTTATTTTCACAAGTTTTTAAGAAATAATAGATGCTTGAGATAACTCTTATATCATGATTCTTGGATTGAGTTCAAACTTATTATTGATCACTTATTATTGAGCACATTGAAAGAAGCATGTATTAGTTGAATTTTTTGCATAGAGTTATTCATGCTTAAATAGTACACCACAGTCTCGAAGACCAATACTCTAGTACTTGCTTGATTACTACTTGAGGTGAAATCCTAGAATTCATATGCTTAGGGAAATAACATTAGGCCATCTTTGGACCGTTTGAGCCTTTTTGAGCTTACCTTATATATATGTTTATCCCTAGTCACTCCGTTTGATCTTAATTACCCATTTTTCTATTTAACCACATTACAAGTCTAAAGACTTTGAGTTTACTTATCCTAAAATCTACCGGTAGCACCATAAACCTTGAGTTTACTTAGAAATATTCTTAAAATGAAGAAGGTTGTGGATGTATGAAAGAAGGGTACTGCAATGAAAAGTAATAAGTCTTGAATGTACGTATCATTTTAAGTTTAGGGGTACATAACCACACAAAAAAAAAAAATGTTTAAATGCATAATACCCCCAACTTAAGAAAAAGAAGAAATTCTTTGTAAAAGGGATTAAAAGAAAAATGGGAATATCATAAGTTTTGGAGAAGAGATGAATAATAAAAAAAGAGAAGGAATCAAGAGGTTTATGAGTAAAGTCTAAGTGTTAATGGTGTGATTTGCACTTTATATATATCTTTATAACCCACCTTTACCTTAACCATACATTACAAGCTAATAATTCCTAAATAGATCCCTAGACATGTGTATTTCTACATTAGTGGAGAGTAGTATAAAAAGCAAGCTTATGGTAGTGTTATAATTAAATATGCCGAGACATCATATTTATGTACTTTCTTAAGTATTGAGTAAATCTATGTTCTATTTAGCTAATTACTTGCTTATTAGACACACGCACAAGTGATCATTTATAAGGGAGAATGAAGTACTTAATCAATGGTATGAGGATTGTTGAAAGTTGTTTATTGATTTCTGAAGAGCCTTGTGCTATTTTTAATAGCTTTAATTTGAGACTATGATGATGATTGTTTAATCAACTAAAACTTATTTTTAGTTTTTAATTTTTGTTTTTGAGTCATGAATAAGTTGTGAATATTTTTCTTTGTTTTGCTCGAGGACGAGCAAAGTCTTAAGTTTGGGGGTATTTGATAGGGGCATAAAAGTACTATTATTATTTGTACCCAACATTTGTATTTTACTCCAAATCATAAATATTTGGCTATTTAATTCTGAGTTTTGATCATAAATAGATGCACGATGGAAAATGTGACGTATTGGAATAAACGGGAGGCAAATCAGACGTCAAACGAAGAAGTTACGCTCAAAATACGAAAGGGGGACTAGGACTGAACGCCGCAGCACCCAGCGATCGAACGCCGCGGCGCCCACATCCCAGCGCCAAGGTGCTAGAGGTGGTGAACAGTGTCAGAAAACAGTATTTGTTACAGTACTCCATAAATAGTATTTTTACTACAATAACTCGTTAAACAGTATTTGGAAGACAAAAACCTACAAATAGAAAGCCAAAAACCCTATGAGAGAAAAAAAGAGAGAAAAAAGGCAAAAACTTAGAGAGAGAATTCATAACACAAAATCAAAGATCAAAGTTAAAGATTGAAGAATCAAGATCAAGATTCAAGCTTCAAGTCAAGACTGAGGGAGAAGCACATCAAGGAGTCACTTTAATTAGTTTTTCTTCTCTTTCTTTATCATTATGTTCTTTTTCTTGTTGATCTTTATGAATTGGTTTGATATTTTTGGTTTTGTGATGGGTTAATTTGTTCATCTAGGATTAGACTATGTAAACCTAGTATGGATTTGGATTGTATTAAATTTTAGTTTATGAACTTGATAAATTCAATTGATTCATTCTATCTTGTGTTTAATGCTTTCATTATACCTGATCAATATTTTGAATAATTGAGGAACTATGATGAACTCGACGGAGGAATTCATGTGTTTAGCCTAGGGTAGTTTGATGCATGATCATAGGGTAACAACTATGAGTTCCATCTATGATAGACATATACCTAGGTGACATGTATGGTATAATTTAGACTTGATCTTAATGAATTACATTCTGATTTGATTACCATAGACATATAGGTGATTGTTAGAATGCGTAATATAGTCACTTGACCATCGACAGAGGCTTGTGATGAGATTAGTGTCTAAACCAATCAATTGGGATTAAGGGATTAACTAAGTGGTTAATGAATCCAATAAAATATTATGGACAAGTCAAAACCCTAGATTATCTTTATTTGTGAATTCTACTCTTTGTTTTTTGTCTAGTTAATTGATAGAATTAGATTAGTTAAATAAATTTTAGATTGTGATTTTCTTAATAAAAGTTAAGTAGGTATAATTTTAGTACTTGATTTATAGAATTAGATTGCATAGTCCCTGTGGGATCGATATCTGGACTTAAAATCCTATATTACTTGATACGATAACGTGCACTTGTGCTTAGCTACTATAGTATAGCATCACAATCAGGCGCAACTACCCTTACTAAGCAGACTATTACTCTGACAATCCGAGGCCTTTCCCCAAGTGCTCTTTAGGACATGAGGGCTTCGAGCTCCCAGTTTCTTTTTAGGGAGCAAATGCAGCAATTGGTTTTTAGACCCTAAGCTATGCTCACGCTTGTAAACCTGATTCTCAATAAGTATAATGAGTTTGAGTACCTAATTCTATTGCTACACCAAAGGGACTAGTACGTGGATGTTGATCAGGCAAAGAAGATAGCTGATTAAGATCTAGTTACTATAATGCACCTTACGTAGTGAGCTTGTTTGACGTAAGTCCCATCACTTTAGTTTTTGTTGTTTGGATTTTTTTATTCAGAATATTAATGTTTCTTCATCTTATAAGCTTCTTATACCTTTGCCATGTGTTACATAAATGTCATCCGACAGCTACTAAGTGCTTAGTAACTTGAAAAAGATCTAGCCCAAGCAAGACGGGAGGTTCGACAACTTCAAAAAGAGTCTAAAGAACTTGGGTCTTGAGTTAAGGTAGCTCAGATGAAAATTGTTAAAACTAAGAATAAGGTATCAAAAGTATAGAGGCAGAAGGCCATATTGAAGCAGGAATCGGCTATTGTCGCAAGTCAGGTATCGAGTTGACTCGATAGGATGGCTTGGTAGAGGCCAAGTTTTTTTAAACGCAAAGTGATCTATTCACCTTAGAGCAAGTCAGGAATGATTTAGCCATAAGGATTAATGAGCTAACCCATGAGGCAGATGGAGCCTATACTGGGGGGCCGTGGCAAAGGTTGCTCCAAGGTGTTACTAGGATTCTCGAGGTGTGTAAAAAATTTTTATGTTCATTATCACCCTATGGTTAAGGAACATGGTAAGCTGTCACCCCGTAGCGATGGAAAGTTAGACTCTAGAGGCCGCTATTGACCCTATTAGCTCCTTTAATAACCTATCTCTATACCCTGCCTCTTTTTAAAGTACCACATTTCTTAAAGAGGTCCCTATTGTGGCTGCTCCAACCATTGTCCCTCCTCCTACCCCCGAATGCCTGCTCCTATTATTGATGTTGCCTCTATTACTAAGGTTCCTCTTACTGATGTACTACCACCTAGAGACATGGTCATTGTGGATAATAAAGGCCATATTGTCTGTACTGCTTGATTTATCCATTTCTTTGTTTGCCTTTATAGGTGGGGACACCTTTTGAATGATATTGGTGTTTTGAGCAGTTATGCCCTTTTGAACCATCTATATTTTGGATAATATGCAAATTTACATTTTTGAATGATAACTAGATGGTTTTTATTTTACTTGAGCTACTTTTGTTTAACTATTTTGCTTAAACTATTGTATTTGCTTAGAATGTTTTGTTATTTTGACTTGGGGTCTTTTACTGCTTTAGAATTTATAGCTGCTTGTATATATTAGTCCTATATTAATTTATAACTTGCGTTATTTGACTTAAGTTGTGTTTTAGGCTATCTATGCTCTAGGTGTGCTTGGAATAATGCTGATTTTTTTAGTAGCTTCTACCTTTACACAAGTAGGTTTAGAACTTGTGTTGATTTATAGAAAGTTATCTTTACCCTGGGATGGGTTTGGACTTTTCGATCTTCCATTATAGCCCTAAGCAGTCTCGGGACTTATGTTGATTAATAGAATGCAATCCTTACCTTAGGCAGGCTCAAAACTTTTCAATTATCTGTCTCTGCCTTAGGTGGGCTTGGGACTTATGTCAATAATAGAAAGCTGTCTTTGCCCCACACGAGCTCAAGACTTTATCGATCCCCCTTCCTTACCCTGGGTGGGCTTAAGACTCATATCAATTGTGGAAAGTTATCCTTGCCTTGGACGAGCTCATGACTTGTCAATCCTCCGTCCCTACCCTTAGTAAGCTCTAAACTCATATCGATTTTAAAAAGTTATCCTTGCCTTAGGCAGGCTCAAGACTCATTGATCCCCTGTCCACTCATGTTGATTTGTAGAAAGTTGTCTTTGCCTTAGGTAGGCTCACGACTTGTTGATCCTTCATCCCTATCCTGGGCGGGCTTGAGACTCATGTCAATTTGTAGAAAGTTACCCTTGTCTTAGTCAGGCTCAAGACTCTTCTACTAAAACAATCAAATCATCAATTATGCCTGGACTTTATTAACATTCATAATGACATCCTTTATAATAAGGAAGAAAACTAAAGAAAACATATTATTTGTAAATAGATAAAGAGTCGTTAAGAAGTTTGGCATTCCATGATTTTTTTACCTTTCTATCGTTGGTGTGTTGAAGTTCGTATGCTTCCATTCAAACTCTCTTGACAACCTTATAAGGCCTTTTTTAAGTTCGACCAAAGACCCCATTCATTATGTTTTTAGTATTAGGGAGCACTTTCCTAAACACTAGATCTTCCTCTATGAATTCTAGTGCCTAAACCTTCATGATATAATACCAAGCCAATTTTTATTTATAGCTGTGACTCTAACTCGTGCTATCTCTCTCTTTTATTCAGTCAAGTCTAGGATCCCTCTGATCATTCCCTCATTTACACCTTCTTCAAAATAGAGTACTTGGTAGTTTAGAACATTAATCCTAGCTGGAATTATAGCTTCACATTTGAAGGCTAAAAAAAATGGAGTTTCCCCTATAGTGGTCATCCTCGTGGTCCTGAAAGCCCAAAGAACCTCAATAGCTCTTCAATATACCCTCTTTTTTTTTTCCATCAACTTTTTTGTGAGAAATTTCTTGATGATATTATTAGAAGACTCGCCATGCCCATTTGTATTTAGATAAGTTAAGGAAGAAAATCATTGTTATACTCTTAACTACTCACAAAAGTTCTTGAAATTGCTATTATCAAATTGCTTCCCATAGTCAGTTATGATTGCCCACAATACCCTAAATTTGAAGATCAAGTTTGTCCATAAAAACTTCAACTTCAACCCTTCTTCTTAGTTATGCTAGATAGTACCTCAACTTCAACCTGCTTTGTAAAATTATCTATAATAACAACAGCGTACTTGGAAGATCTCTTTCCACAGGGTAATGGTTTAATCAAATTAAGCCTCTATTGTGCAAATGGTCATGATCCCAACATAGTATTCACCTTCTCAAAAGGTGCTTGGATATTATCGATAAATCTCTGGCGTGCATCACACTGCCTAACTAATTCCTTGGTTTCTCAAAGCATAGTGGGCTAGTAGTAACCCATCTTGAAAACTTTATGAGCTAGGGCATCAACTTCTAAGTGGTTCCTACATACACCTATGTGAATTTCTCTAAGCATACGATCTACCTCTTCGAGCCCTAAACACCTCATATATGGCTGAGAGAACCCTCGTCAATACAATACCCTATCTATTAGTTTATAATAGACAACTCTGTAGTATAGCTACTCGTCTCTCACTTATCCTTTGGAAGTGATCCAATTGTTATATACTTCTTAATTGCGTCCATCTAACTAGGTTGGGGGTCGATCTGCATTACTTGTTTAGTTTCTTGTATATTTGGTGCCTAGATAAGCTCAAGGGGCACCGATATAGGTATTTAAGCTTCATTAGTAAAGTTCAATCATGCTAGGATATTTGCTCGGTGATGTTCAATTCTTGGGATCAACTGGACCTTCATTTCTTTAAATTGTCCAACTCGCTCTTGAACGTTTTTTAGATAAATAGCCATGTTTTCTCCTCTTGCTTCAAAGTCCTAATTCACTTGGTTCACTACTAACTAAGAATCACTCTTTATTAGGATTTTCTTGGCTAGGAGAGCTCATACAACTCTCAATCCAGTTAATAGAGCTTCATACTTCGCTTCATTGTTTGAATTTGGGAACTTGAATTGAACAATATAATAAACCCTGTCACCCTCTAGATTAATAAGTACCACTTCTACTCCATATTCTTGTAAGGTGCATACCCATTAATGAAACGGCCCAAAATGAGGTTTCTATAGTCTACTTTGAAAGTTCTTTTAAAGGCACTTCAGGCATTTTATTCTCCCAAAGTGTATTCGTCCATGAAGTCCATAAGTGTCTAGCCCTTGATAGCCACCCTTGGCTTATACTATATGTTAAATTCACTAAGCTCAATTGCCCATCTAGCAAATCAGCCTGACAGACTAGGCTAATTTAAGATCTACCTCAAACGTTGGTTAATGAGTACGACTATAGTATGAGTTTAAAAGTAAAGTTGTAACTTTCTTCTCGACATGACTAGTATCAGAGATATTTTTCTACAATCGGGTACCGGCCCTCAGGATCTAGAAAGGATTTACTGATAAAGTATACCAATCTTTGTACTCCTGTCACTCTTTTAATCAGGATTAAACTTACTGCCCAAGCTGAAATCCTAAGGTATATGATTAGCTAATCCCCGATTATTAGAACAACAAAGGATAAGTTATGCAAGGTAAGTTTTTAGTTGCTAGAATACTTTCTCATACTACAAGGTCTACCTATTCTTTTCGTATTAACTTCAACATCGCTACTAGTGCAAAGGTCTCCTCATAATCGATCCCAGATCGTTGAGAATAACCTTTTGCAACCAATTGGGCTTTGAAGGTCTCTACCTTCTCATCAGGCCCACGTTTCTGCTTGTCAATCCATTTACAACCGATAAGAACTATTCCTTCAGGAAGCTCAGTCCCAGACTTGATTGTGATAAATTGACTCAATTTCAAATTTCATGGCTTCTTGCCACTTTTTCGAGTCGATATCCAACATCGCATCCTTATAAGTTAAAGAATCGTTCTCTTCCACTAAGAAAACTTTAAATGCACCTTCAGGTATCTGACCATATATAGTAGGTGGCCTAGATATTCTTTCAGACCTACGTAGAGGGTATGTTAAAGGTATTCCGCTTAATTGATTTTGAGGTTCCATCTCGGTTTTATGTTTGTTATGATTTGCTTCATCAAGCATAATCTTTCTACAACCTCCACGATCCATAAGAAACTATTTCTCAAAGAAAATGGCATATCGAGAAACAAATACATTTCACTCCTCGAGATCATAGAATTGGTATCCCATTGAATTCTTGGGATATCCAATGAATCGATACTTGTACCCCCTTGGTGTAAGTTTATCCTGTTGCGTAACTTTTACGTAAGCAGGACAGCCCTAAATCTTAAAGTATTTAAGACTTAATTTCTTTCCATTCAACATCTCATGTAGAGTGATTGGAACAGTTTTAGATGAAAGTTTGTTCAATATATGAGCAGCAGTTTTCAGGGCATAACCCTAAAGATATTCAGGTAAATCGGTTAAGCTCATCATCAATCGGACCATATCCAATAATGTCCGATTCTTCCTCTCGACATACCATTGTGTTGTGGAGTACCTAGAGGACTATATTGAGCCAAAATCTTATTCTCATTTAAATAATCAGAGAATTCACTGCTCATGTACTCACTTCCTCGATCTAATCGAAGGCATTTAACATATATTTCGATTTATTTCTCTACTTCAAGTTTGAACTCTTTGAACTTTTCAAAGGTTTCTGACTTGTGTTTCATAAGAAACACATACCCGTATCATGACAAATCATTGATAAAGGTAACAAAGTATCAAAATTCACGTATAGCAGTGTGATTCATTGGACCGCATACATCACTATGTATTAATTCCAATAAATCAGTGGTATGATATCCAATACCAATGAATGAAGATTTAATTATTTTCCCTTAAATACAAGATTCATAAACTGGGTAAGGTTTTATGGTCAGATCAGGTATCCGACCATCTTTAACTAGACAAGTTAGACATCTCATACCTATATGACCCAATCTCATGTGCCATAATTTTGTATCATTTAAAGCTTCTGCATTACTATTAGTGCTACCTTGTACATTCATGACATTTCTCGTTGTATCCAAAATATAATACTCATTAATTAACTGACACTCAACTAATAAAATATCAAACATATCACATAAATATAAATAGTGGTTCTTAATATACATATAATACCCTTCACTGTCAAATACAGGAAGAGAGATAATCTGTCTGATAATTGCATGCACAAAATAACAGTTATGAAGTACAATAGTTTTATTACAAGAGAGAATCAAACCATAATGTCCTACAACCTCGACCCATAGAAGATCACCATTTCCTACTCGAAGCTGTACCTCTCTCGGCTATAGTAATCTAACTTTCTTCAGACCTTGCAACATATTACAGATGTGAAAAGGACTTGCGGTATCTAATACTAAGCCAATAATAGCATCAAATGCTAAAGAAATGTCAATAATGAAAAAGATAATACCTGAAGGATTCTTTTTCACAATGGCAAAGTATTTTGGGTAATTGCATTTCCAGTGCCCATCCTTACCGCAATAAAAGCATTTGCCTGTCGCTTTTGGTTTCTCTAGTAGCTTAGATATTTGTTGCCGCCAAAGACCCATCTTAGGTATCTGCCTCACCTTTCTTTTCTTCTTCCTTTTAGACTTGCCAAAAGTGCTCGGGGTCGAAGATGAAGCACCATAAATAAGGAGGGTCGTTCCTCCTTTATGCATATCCTCATCCGCTGTCTTCAGCATATTGTAAAGATTAGCATAAGTAAGGGCCATTCTTTGCATGTTGAAGTTCATAATGAACTATGCATATGACCTAGGTAGCGACTGAAGAATTAAATTGTTCCCCAGGTTATTGCTTAAAGAGATGTCCATGGACTCAAGCCCTTCGATTAACCCTATAATTCTCAACTTGCGATCGGTCACCAAAGAGCTCTCTGAGATGGAGCATAATACTGATGGCACTGTCCTTGCGAACATGCTCCCTCTGCAGCTCAATGGACATTAAGGCGAGGATGTACAATTTAACTTTTAAATTGTCATTCAACTATTTTTGATATGTCACCTTTTCTTCCTTGGTGGCATCCTCAGAAACACCTTTAGGCATCTTTTGGTTAATAACATATCCCAGTCTTTCTGAATCCAGAACAATTCTGAGATTCATATACCAGTCAGAGAAATTCTCGATACCTTTGAGTTGGTGTGCATCTAGTATATACACCAAGGGATTTGAAGATGTCATCCTAGCTTACACAAGTTAAATAAAATAATATTAGAAGACGTAAGCTAAAAATATCATTAAATCGCTAATAATACATTTTAAATCATAGGTATAACATTTATACATTTTTTAATTTAAAATGTTCCCCCACTGTTTTATATAATCCCTCTAATCTCTCAAAACGGGATAATGAGGGTTTAAACTATTTTAAATTATATAGCAGGAAGCGGATCCCATTGGCATTTTACTTAGGCCGTACACTGTAGCGATCTAGGCCTTTGTAAACCTAATAGATAGACAACTCTTGTCAATTGCATCTCATGCAACTTCTACTCTTGATCCTAAATACACCTTATTCGCATATTGTAGCGATCTAGGGTAAATATATTCCAGATTAACTTGTCAATTATTAAATATATGCTACCAGTATTACCCACACACTGTAGCGATCTAAAGCAATACTTTCGTATATATTTGCCTCATCTCATGTTTAACCGGTATAGTCTAAATCATACTAACAAATCCTTCACACTGTAGCGATCTTGGGAAAGACTGATATAATACAATTAACACCGTATTAACAAGATGGATCAATAATAAAATACTATCTCATAATATAATATAATATTGTTCAATCTAATTAAGAGAGATTTTTACTCTTTTCTTTTAGTATCACAAAAACTTAATCCCCATCTCATGGGGAGGTAATTCTGAATCAAACATTAATTTCTGTGTAAACACAACTAACCCCCACCAGTAGGGCTCCTATTGTGTTTACCAGCACAGAAAAAAAAATGATCCTGATTTATAATAAAACCTAATAACTCTTATCATTGTATCTTATAAATCTCCACATGATTAAAATAATATTTTAAACAATTTAAATCATAATTAGAGTGAGTCTCACCGGGGCCACGGTGCTGGGTTTACTGTATAGCAGTACCGGGGGGGCATAGTCCTTGGCGCTGTAGCGTCAGAGCTCAACAGCCAGTGCTGCGGCGTTGGAGGTCACACCTCTAGCGCTACAACGCCCTGTGCCTGGCACTAGGGCCTAAAAACCTCTCGGCGATGCAGCACTCAGTGCTTGACGCTGTGGCACGAATTCTAAAATCTATGCTTAAACGCTCATCTTCTTAGCACTAGGACACCTAGCACCTGGAGCTGCAACGTTAGGGCTTGAAAGCCCTAGCGCTAGCTACCCAGCATTGAGGCATTGGAATGAAAATTTCCAACACCTCGGTGCTAAACATTTATGACTGCGTCACTCCGGTGCTCCCCACCTTCGATATACCCATTTCAACAACTTGAAATGCACTTTTTGAGCACTGAAACATCACCAACAATAATTTTGCACTCAAAACACCCAACATCAACTTAAATATGCTCTGATACCATTTTCTGAGTGATTTTAAACTTAGGGTGCATGCATGTGAATTTATGTCTATCATTCAAATATATCATATGTATCACATACATACATACGTAACGGATGAGTGAAATATAAATTACTCAATGATAAACACAAATGAACTTTTACATATTATCTCATAAATGTAAAATGTTGGGTGTTTATTATCCTAGGGTGCTAGCATGTGGGATGTGTTCATCATACAAAAAATATACATATCTCATACATATGCATAGCGGAAGATTAAAATTAATACAATGAACACATGTAATACATATTAATCAAATGAAAAACGAAATTGAGAAATTTAACCCATAAGACCTTTGAATTAATTTGCTTGAAGTCCACCATGAAATGAAACTTTGATCAATCCTAGCAATCAACAAGGGTGGGTTTGATTATCTCGAATGGCAGTATGTTAATCCAGCATTTAGTTTAACTCTTAAACTTGATTCAAAGTTAAACTCTTTAACTTAGTTAAATTTATTTTTTCTTTTATTCAACTCTTGAATAAAAACAAAATTAATTTATGTCTTAATGGCTAAATTCATTTGAGAAGATGATGAATAGAAAGTGTTTCAATGTTTTCAACTCTTGAAACACTTCAATTTTCGTTCTTCATTTCTCTCTTAATTTTCTAGCCTACCAAAAATACTTAATATTTGTTTTAATCAAATTAAATTAATTTGTTTTATCTTTTGTTTAACTTTTAAACAATTAAAACAAATCTATTTTAGTTATTACATTTACTAACCATTTATATATTTGTTTTGTTATTCTAACACTTAAAATATAAAACAAAGAATTTTAATTTCTCAAATTAAAATGGCTATCAAAATTGAAAAATCTAAAAACTTAAAAATTTCTTAATTTTGAATTTCATTTCCTTTTATATACTAATGCATAAATTTTAAATTAATTTGAATTTCATTTGCATTTAAATTTAACATAACCTAACCATAATTAACATTTAACCTTAATTAGGTTAGTTTAACTTAACCCTTAAGTTAAATAAACATTTAAATATTTTAACCATGGTTAACTAACTTAACCATGGTTAGGTTAACCTTTACTTAATTATTAAGCAAGGTTAACTTAACTTAAACATATGGTTAACCTTTAACCATAGTTAAGTTAAATCATTTATTTAACAATTAAATAAATAAATATTTATTTTAATTATTCAACAATTAAATAATCATAAAGTGTAATTATATTTATATCCTTACTAGGTTACCAAGTTAACCTAAAATGAGTCCCACCATTTAACCATATATTTTAGTTAACTTAACCTTAGTAATTTGCTGAATTATACAGTATTAAACAATTCAATACAGTAAACTGCCCAAGTGCTCAAAGAGTATATTTCATTTTGGGACTCTCTAGGTCTACACCCGATTTGTCAAATGGAACTATTCCCTGAATCCATAATCGATGCCCCACACATACGTTACGAATATTACAAATCAGTTTGTTAGACCATGCAAGTTAAGATCATAACGTATACGTATAATCCTTCAATCATTTATACCCTGGATGTGCGGGGATATAGATCAGCACCGTTATATTCCCATAAGCACATCTTTAATCTTATCTCCAGATTCATATCACAATAAACAATATACGCAAACACTTTTACTATATTGTTTAACCCTGTGGAAAACGTTTTTCCCGGGTTTATGCTTGTGGCCACAAGACTTCATGAAATACAATCTCAGAGCATCGGATATACACCTTACCTATGTAAGCTGACGGATCCCGTATCTACGCACACCGAACTCTATGAGCATTGGACCATACCCAGCGACACATAGCTGTCACGCCCCAGACCCAAAAGATCGACATCACTTATATTCATTCAATAATATTTAAACATTCATTTCAATTTCTTTCAGAATTATAACAATTGAATTATGACTGGGACAATTAGTAAACCGGAGATACGCAGAGTTTTCTCAGAGATTAACACTCTACTACGTCACCAGTAGCAACTTTGTTACCGGAAGTCTAGAATATATTCATTGCAAATGCATACTTAAAATCAACCAATAACCACACTTGGTGAAACTTAAACCAAATCCAACCACACACAATAAAATAATACATAAGTATTTATTCAATAGAGACAAATCAAATATCTTATCCCACGTATTTCCAAATAAAACACTCAGCAACCTAGCAACTTAGGGAACCCAAGAAATAGTAGAAGCCTTGCCAAATCCGCTAAGCACACATGTACCTTATTTACCTGAAATCACCATAAACTATAATGAGTATAAAACTCAGTAAGCATACTAGTTTTTCATATATCAAATACAAAAACATATATGTACATAATTCATATGTATGATATGCTGTGATCAATCAAAATCATAATCTTATCAAATCACATGTCATGTAAGCGCTTACACATTCTTTCAAAACATATAATAGGAATACCATCACTCAACTACTACTTAGTAGGACTTACATATCACATATCACATAATGAGCCAAATGTCACTCATAGGTGATATACCGTATAAGAGGAATAGTACAAGTAAGGTTTTTAAATCACACATATATAATGCTTATGCCCGAAGGTAAAAGCCAAACCCTCACCTTAATCATCAGTGAGTCCTCTCACATGCACCAATACGCCACTACACGAATGTGATGACTCACTCTTCTTTTAAGTAACAATAGGATCCTCCCTACATACGAAACACATAACATATACCAATCCCGAAGGAAAGGCCACACATATTCAATCTAATAGTATGTCCTTAACCTAAAATGCCTACTAAGTTAACAGTGAGTTCAAGTGCCCTCAAAACACAAAATATTTCTTATGGACATATTACACTTCAAAAGCTTTCTTTGTTAAACACATCTTATTTTGAAAGCTCACTTTCAAACACACATGTATGTCTATGCTCAATGTCAATGCTCACATTCATAAACACATTTCATATCAAATATACTTTGACACATTCATAATATAAACATATTTATAAGCACATTTAGAATATCATACATAGACAATTACTATGTTTATTATGATTTCAGTAAAAGTCCAGCATACTTACCTTTTAGCACTTTCGCGTACAAGGCTTAATTCTCCTTAACCTATCAATGGAGATTAATCCTTTTATAAGCCTCACAATTCACACAAAACAATTTAAATAGCTTACAAAATTATACTTATTGCACTTATCACATCAAATTGGTCTAATTACTTGGTTTCTCAAAACCTATCATTCTGGCCACTTACACTTAACAAACTTTTCTTATATATCAAATGATGTCCAATTACTCAAAAATCAGAATATATCATTCTTAACTTATATATCCTTCTTATGTATGAATATTATATCATAATTACTACACAATCTATTCCATAAACACCATCAAATATAAACTATTATCCTGACAGGATCAATATATTTACTAAACAGTATTCAATCTCCTAATTTTATAAAATCATATACTAACTCAAAAATTATAAAACTACTACCAAAATACTCTTGACACATATTTAAATCCATGATAAATATTTTACTTCAAAATCACTGTCAAAAGTATTGTAAAACTATTTTATTTTATAGCTTTGAAAATCTGTTAATCAAATACTGCAATGAGCTGATACAATTTAGAAAATCATAACAATTTAACCACATTGATCTAAATTCTCAATTTTGAGTATATCATATTAGACATATAAAATTATCATATTCCATAAATTTGTAATTTTTGAAGATCATTAAGCAGATCAGAAATTATTTGTCACTCTATCATACTGTTCACACAGGAAATTTTTAGAATTTTAGGGTCATTTTGGTAAATTTACTAAAAATTCAATTTCTGAAATTTTCAATCAATTCAAAGTCTCAGATAATTCTAAGCATGTCTAATTTAATATACTCAAAATTTAAAATCAGAATCGAATCACAACAATTTATAAAATTCATGGATCATGACACTATCAAGTAGAAATTCTGCAATTCATCAAGATTTATCAAACTATCTACATAGATCATCATCAATTCTCACAATATCTTATGAAATACACATCAAATCCTCAATTATACATATTTCCAGATAAAAATTAAAAGAATTAACTTAATTAACACCAATAAATTGAGAAATAGTTGTGATATACCTCTTAAAATCTAAAATTCTAATTTCTTCTTCTTTTTCTCTTTCTCTCACCTCTATTTCTCTCTTTTCTCTCTCTAAAGGGGTAGCTCAACCCAAAAATGAGTAAATTAGTGTTTCAAAAGTGTATTTTTATACTAAGAGGCTAATGTTTGGTATTTATGAATTTGCCCCTAAAACTTTTAAAGTATTACAATTTGATCCCTAAAATAAATCTAAAGTCTTACAAATAAACCCAATACTAATAGTATGTCCTTAACCTATACAAACACTACTAATAACAATACATAAATCAAGTATCACCCACATACAAATAAAATATGTATATAAATACTTATTCTTACCGATTATGGATATTGGTTACTACAATAGCGGTCAGACCATGAAAGGTCTCTGACATATATGGAACCAAAGCATGATGGTCATTTCCTTGTTGTATAGGAAGCAATAGCAAAACAAAATATCCACAGGGCATAGGAGCTGTGGGATCAAATCATATATAGCCCTTCTCCACCAAACCACCACAAGGTTTTATATTTTTCGACCCAAAATTAGAAAAGGAACAAAACAGGCTCGCATTTCCCTCAAAATCAAAAAGAATCTAACACCAAATAAATAACACCACTAGATCAACTTTTTTTTTTCAGAATCATAAAATGTAATTTGCATATATAACCATCGTAAAATTCATAACTGAGATTAACAAATAATACCTTGTCAAGCCTTTGGTATATGGTCGAACTAGAGTACCTACCTTGAAGCAACTCGTTCACAATTCCAGTTCCTCACCACAGTGGGCTTAAGAAAGCTAGAATAGCAGCTTTTTCAGCAAAGGATTCAACTCTTGAATCCTTATTTCTACCTTGTAGTATGGGTGACCAAAATGGAAGAAAACATTGGAGAGAATGTGTTTTTACTCTCAACACTTGAGAGAGTTTTCTAACACTTAGCCTTTCAAATTCTCTCTACAATTTACACTAATCCCTTTACCTAATTGTCACTTAATCAATTGAGCAACATATTGCTCTTTCATTTGTTTATTATTTTCTTTCATTTTCTCACCTAATGGCATCCATTATCTAGGTCAATTTTTGCCATTAGTGTTTTATTTATTATTGTTTATAATAAACCCAATAAAAACAAAACAAAATAAAAAATTATTTAAATGAACTTGGCCTAAATTTAGGCCAAATGAAAAAATATTTTCTCATTATTAAGAAACATTTTAAGGCTTACCATTAACAAATGCCACCCATTTATTCTTATTATATCATTTAATTAATTTTAGACAAATGATTTAATCATATTAAATCATGGTAGAAACACATGCCAATTTAAATTAAAAAATGAATTGTTTGATTTCAATTTAAATAATAATATCGTATATTATTATTTTTATTTTATTCAATAAACATTTTAATGAATAAAATAATAATTTTATTTGTCTAACAAATAAGGTCATTTTGGTAATTTTTAAATTAAACAATAATTGGCCCACAATGTGCCATGTGTCAATATCCCATTAATTAATAACTAATTATTAACTAATTAATGTACTTAACTCTTAAGTCTTGACACGTGGACGACCGGAGGGAAACTGAAGTAAATGTCCGGTCTGCTGAAATTTTTTGGATCGAACTATTCAATCCGATACGCTGCCTATCATAGTGCTCAGGTCAAAGGACCATGAATACTATTTAACTCGACAAAACCCTCTATTAACGGGTCTATAGGATGTCTATTGGAGGTCTTTATAAGTCTGTTCAATACCTAGTCCTCACTAGATACCTCTATACCTATACGAGCTTTCCACTAAGTCCATGGTTTACTAAGACTAACCGTTCGGACAATTCAGATATAAACATACACTAATCTAGAAGGAATATCAATCAACCTATGTCGGTAATTACATATTAGAAATGATATATTTGAGAACATTACTGCACAATGACATTTCTTAGCACCATTTGCAACTCATTGCAACTATGTCATTATTATAATATTCTCAAGTCTTTGTCCTAGTTTAGACAAGGTTCTAACTCTAAGAACTGCTAACTCTTAATGCTGCTAAACTCCTTTAGATCTATAATGTCCGAAAAGTAACAAGTTTAATACCATATAATTAATTATTAGTAATTTATTTAAAATATTAATTGCAAAAATATTAAATAAAAAATATTTATACAATAATTTGAATGTCACATAAGTACCAACTATAATAACTCTCACTTGCTCTAGTGTCATTCACATATTCATTGACTCTATGTGTTTCTCAAACACCCTAAAGGTTTTAATGAGTGGGTCCGTTATATTATCTATAGAATCTACTCTAGAAATTATTATATCTCTCATTTGGCCAAGATTTCTCTAATTATATGATACTTTCTTTCCACATGCTTAGACTTCTGGTATGCCCTTAGCTCTCTAACTTGAGCAATTGCCCCGTTATTGTTATAAAATAGTGAGATTATATCCACTAGACTTGGGATATTTTGAGCTTTACAACAAACTTGCATATCTATACTACTTCTTTTGCAGCTTCTAAAGTTGCAATGTATTCTACCTCCATGGTAGAATCATTTGGGGACTTCTACTTGACACTTTTCTAACTAATTACGGCACCATTAAAAAGAAACACATATCCAGATGTAGACTTTCTATCATTCAGATTAGGTTGGAAGTCTGAGTCAGTGTATCCTCTTACTTGTAAGTCAATCTCTCCATAAATCAGAAACTTATCCTTTGTACCCTTAAGGTATTTTAGGATATGTTTCATGACAATTTAATGGTCACTACCTAGATCAGACTGATACTGACTCGTAACACTTACAGTTATATTGATGTCAAGTCTAATATATAATAAGGTATATATCAAGCTGCCTACAGCTGATACACATGGTATGTTAGACATTCTAACTCTTTCATCTTCCTTCTGAGGACATATCCTTCTAGAAAGATAAATATCATGTTTGAAAGATACATTAACTATCTTATAGTCAGCAAAGTTATACTTTTCAAGAACACTTTCAATGTATGAAGATTGAGAGAAACCTATTAGCCTCATAGCTCTATCTCTATAAACCTTTATACCTAGTATACAAGAGGCCTCTCTGAAATCCTTCATGAAGAAGTTCTTACTCAAATAATTTTGACTGACTGTGACATACTAACTGTGACATACTAATATTATTTCTAATAATAATTATGTCATCTACATAAAGAACAAGAAAGACAATCATGCTCCTACTCATCTTTTTGTACACATATGCTTCCTTTTTGCTTTTTTATAAAACCAAACCTTCTAATTACTTTATAAAACAAACATTTTAGCTTCGAGAAGCCTGCTTAAGTTTATAAGTGGACTTCTTCAGTCTACATACTAGATTAGAAGTCAGGCTGGATGTAAAACCTTTAGGTTGCTCTATAAATATCTCTTCCTCGAGATATCCATTCAGAAAAAGCCAACTTTAAATCCATCTGCTAAATCTCAAATTTTTATAGTATGCGTCAATAGCCAATAGTATTCGAATTAACTTTAGCATGGCTGTCGATGAAAAAGTTTCCTCATAGTCAATCCTAGATCACTAAATATAACATTTTGTAACTAGTCGGGCTTTAAAGATCTTTACATTCCTATCGGGCGTACGCTTCTACTTGTAAACTCATTTACAACTAGTAGGAACAATTCTTTTGGAAAGATCAATTTAGTTCTAGCCTTCATTGTCATGTATAGAGTTAATTTTAGATTTCATGGCTTCTTGCCATTTTCCAGAATTGATATCCAACATCGCCTCTATATAAGTCAAATGATCATTTTCTTCAACTAAGAAAACCTCAAAGGCATATTCAGGTACCATTCCATACCTTATAAGTGGCTTGACATCCTTTCTAACCTACATGAAGGGTGTGTCAAAGATATTTCACTAAATTGAGCCTAAGATTCTATCATTGGTTCATAAATTTTTGGATTGACTTCATTAAGTTTAATCCTTTTACAATCCTCACAAATCATGAGAAACTATTTCTCTAAAAAATGGCATTACAAGCAACAAACACGTTTCGTTCTTTTGGATCATAGAATTGATATCTCGTAGAATGTTTAGGATATCTAATAATCTGATACTTGTATCTCTTGGGTGCAAGTTTATCATATTATGTAACTTTTATGTAAATAAGATAGCCCTAAATCTTAACATAATTAAGACTCAGTTTCCTCTCAGTCCATATCTCATTTGGAGTAGTAAGAAAAACTTTTGATGAAACTCAGTTCAACGAGTGAGCAACAGTTTCTAGAGTATAACCCTATAGATATTCTAGAAGATCAGTAAAACTCATCATCAATTAGACCATATCTAATAAAGTCTGATTTCATCTCTCTGAAACATCATTGTGTTAAAGAGTACCATAAGAACTATACTGAGCGAGGATCCTATTCTCCTTCAAATAATCTGTGAATTTACTACTCATGTATTCACTGCCTCGATCTGATTGAAGATATTTAATATACATACCAATTTGTTTCTCTACTTTTTATCGAAATTCCTTGAACATTTAAAAGGTTTTCAACTTATGTCTCATCAAAAACACATGTTCATATCGTGACAAATCATTGATAAAGACGACAAAGTATTAAAATCTATCTATAATAGTGTAATTCATTGAACCACATACATCATTATGTACTAGTTCTAATAAATCAGTAACTCGGTATCCAACGCCTATAAATGGAGATTTGGTCATTTTCTCTTGAATATAAGATTCACAACCTAGATAGGGTTCTATGGTAAGATCAAGTATTTGACCATCCCTAACCAAATGGGCTAAGCGTCTCACACCAGTATGACCTAATCATATATGCCATAATTCTGTATTATTTTAAAGTTCCTGAACTATTATCTGTATTTACCTGTGCATTCAAGACATTTTTCGTTGTATCTAAAATGTAATGGTCATTCACCAACTAACATTCAGCTAATAAAACATTATTTACATCACATAAGTACAAGGAATGATTTTGAATAATACACGATAACCTTCAGTATCAATACAATAAGGGATATAATTTGTCTGATAATGTTTGGCAAAAAATAATAATTTACAACATAATAGATCTACTAAAAGGGAGAAATAACTCAAAATGTCCAACAACTTTGATCTGTAAGAAATCTCCATTTCTAACACGAAGTAGTATTTCTTCATGTTGTAGCTGTCTAATTTCCTCCAGACTATGCAACATATTACAGATGTGGGAAGGACAAGGGATATCTAATACCCAGCCAATACAAGCATTAAATACTAGTGAAATGTCAATGATAGGTAAACATATACTTGATGGGTCTTTTATTGTGGCAAGGTACCTTAGACAGTTATGCTTCCAATGTCTAGCAGCAATGAAAATATTTCCTTTGCCTTATTATTTTCCTATGACTTGGATATTAACTGTCTCTGAGGACTAGCATATGGTGTGTGTTTCTCTTTCTTCTTACCTTCATACTTCCAAGAAGCCTTTGGAGTAGCAGAAGAAGCATCGCTCGGAATGTAGAAGGTTACACCCCATTTGCTAATATCCTCATGAGATGTCTTCAATATATTATCCAACTCAGCATATGTGAGAGTCAGCCTTTACATATTAAAGTTCATTATAAACTGTGGAAAAGAACCCTACAGAGATTGGAGAATCAAACCATTTCTTAAGTTATTGTTCAGAGATATATCCATAGTCTCTAACTTCTCAATATAAGAGATCATCTAAGTCATGGGGACTAACTAGATTTCCCTCAGCTAACTTGAACTGAAAGAGTGTCTTAAAGATAATGTATAGATGAACTTATAGTCTATCTCCAAACAGCTCATTCAGATAGAACATAATACTACGTGTACTATTTAAGTGCGGATACACCCTTCGAAGTTTAGTCGACATCGAGGCAAGAATATATAATTTGACTTCAAATCATCATCAACCCATTTCAGATAAGTCTGCAACTCTTTTAGAGAGGCAGCATCAGAAACAACTCTGAGCATCTTTTGATCAATCACATATCCAAACTTCTTTGAATCTAGAACAATTTGAGATTCACCAACCACTCAAAGTAATTCTCGACACCCTTCAGTTGGTGTGCATCAAGTATGCAAACCAACAGATTGTACAAAGACATCTTATCTTGATAAGACAAAAATAGGAGATGTTAGTGAAATATTTCAAAATCATTATTTGATAATTTTAGATCATGGATTTTAACTAGTATACATTTTTAATCTAAAGACGTCCTCCCACTACTTTATATATTCTCTTTAATCTCTCAAATAGGAAAACAAAAGTTTAAACGCTTTAACTCTACAGTGAGAATTAAAATCAATTGGCATCCTACTCTAGCCTTACGCTTTAGTAATATTGGTCTTTGTAAAACCTAAAAGGTAGATAACTCTTATTAATTACATCTCATGCAACTCTTATCACTGATCCTAAACACACTTTATCCTTATACTTTAGCAATATTGGGTAAATGTATTCTAGACTAACTTGTCAATCATCAAATATAAGTTACTAATAATACCCTCACGCTTTAGTAATAATGGATAATACTTTCGCTTATATTTACCTCATCTAATGTTTAACTAGCATAGTTCAAATTACATCGACCAATCCTTCACACTTTAGCAATATTAAGAAAGACCAAGGTGAACTGTCTAACACCAGGTTGACAAGATTGACCATGCATAACATTATCTCATAATGAAATATATTTCAATCTGATTAAGAGAGATTTAATATTTTATTCGTATCTCTTGTGGATTTGATTCATTATTAAATATTTATTTTAAATAAGCAAAACTAACCCTCCACTAGTAGGGCTTTCATTATGGTTAACAACTCAAACAAATGATTTATAGTTTATATTGTAATAATATAACATTTATAATTACATATATTAAACATCACATGCAATAGAATGCAAAATGGAGTAAACTGTTTTTAATGCTGCAATGTTATAACTAAGAACTCCCTAATGTTAAATTGCTTTAATGCCCTTACGTCCAAAGTTCTAATGCCTTAGTGTTCAACTGCTTGAATGCTCCAGTGTGACAACTTGCCAATGCCCGACATTTGCATAAAAAAATGCCTTGCATAGCACACTTCACCATTATGGCATATCAAATAACACCCCCATTATGACAAGTCAATGCCACAATGGTCTTGCCTGTAAATAGCAACACGAACGCCCCAATGTTACATGTCTAATGCTCTAACTTTTATTCAATTTACTATAAACTCGCTAGTGTTAAGCATGCAACGCCCCAACGTTCGTTCAACAATGACCTATTTCTGCACTTTCCACACTTGAAAATGTAGAACCCACTATTCTTTGGCATCCCTAACCACTCAAACACACTTCATAAACCTAGAAAAGCACACAAACATACTCCGATACCATTGTTCGAGTGCATCTAAATGCATGCCTATGATAGTGTGTTTATTGATTAATTTGTTAATGTATATCTAACAAGCATTTGTATAGTAAAATAGTTATACAATTAATCATCAAACACATTTACAATCAAATCAAAATAGTATGAGAATCCAAAATATACCATTGAATAACTTTGGTGAAGAATCAAAACCATAGCTCACACCGAAATGATCTCGTGAATAATTCTAGTCTTTCAATGACCGGTGAGATTGAAGAATCTAAAATGCTTATGAATTTTCAGCAATGATTCAAACTTGTTCAACCTTTGAACAATGTTGTTCTCTCCTTTTGCAAAATATAAGTTTTTGGACTAAAATGAAACTTTTTCAAACTTTAACTTATTATATATATGGCTCAAATGTAGACCTTTTCGTAACATTTAAAAAAGTTTATATTCTCTCATTCTTTGCATGCTTACCACTTTTCATATATGCATCTTATGTATGGGCCAAGTGTCATTTATGCATTAACATGCATATGTCAAATGTCATACATTAAAAGGCGATGCATGCCATTTGTCAAAATTTTATTTTAATGCAAAACAGACCTATTTGCAACATTTGCAAACTTTATTCTCTATTTTCTTAAGAGATTCTAAAACAAATCCTACTTTAAGAAATTCTTTCGGATTGAACCGTTCGACTCAGACCGCTACTCTAGTGCTCAATGAGTATACTTTATATTGTGAGACTCTCTAGGTTCACACTCGTTTATGTTACGGAACTCTTCTATAAGTTCATAAATGATGCCTCATACACACGCTATAGATATTACATAACGACATGTTAAACCATATAGGCTGAGGTCAACCATATCCATATAATCCTTCTGTCACCTATATCTTGAAAAACCAGAGATATATAAATCATCACCGTTAAATATCTATACGCTCAATCGAAAACTTTTCTCTAGATTCGTATTTTCGTAAATAATATCTGCAAATTCCTTTGCGATATTGTTTAACCCTACAAAAAAATCTTTTCTAAGATTTTTACTTATAGCTTTAAGACTTCCTGAAATACGATCTTGGAGCACTAGGATGTACATCTCACCCATATAAGCTGATGGATCCTATATCTACACACATTGAATTCCATGAGCATCGAACCATACCCAATGACACCGAGAGGTCAGACTATGAAAGGTTTATAACATGCGTGGAATCAAATCATAGTGGATCACAAGCCTACTGTGGCGCTCAAGTAAAAGGACTATGAATACTACTTAACTAGAGAAGATCCTCCATTAATAGCTCTATGGGATGTCTTTGTGAGGTCCTTGTGAATTTGTTTAGTACCAGTCCTCACTAAATACCTGCATGCCTATACAAGCTTCTGCTAAACTTACGGTCTACTAAGACTAACAGTTTAGATAATTTAGATATAGATATACATTGATTCGAAAGGAATACCGATCAACCTATGTCTTAATCAAATTTTAAAACTCTAAAAAGTGATGCCTATATAAAAGGGAAGGAAAGGTATAGTAGAAATATTTTTTTCTTAATATAATTTTACGTTAAAAAAGAAGAAGAGAGGATTAGGTTCCTCTGTGTTCTTTGTATCTATAACATTGCTTTAGTAGTTTAGAGATGTTTTTGCTAGTATTGACTTAGATTTGGATGCTCAAGTAAAATATGAAGCATTCCAAAAACTTGGAGACCCAACTCTAAAAAGACAAGTAGTCTGATGCAACATTACTTTGCTGTTTTTCACTTCTATTTTAATTTGTGATTTTAAAATTTTTAAATAAAGTATTGGAGAAATCTATATTACTCTGGATCAGAATTATAGGGAATATTGCCTGATCATTTCTACTAACTTAAAGCCTCAATTAGTATTTTTTATATATTATTATTATGTGGAATGATCCTTTTAGAGAATTTTCATAATTTTTATTACTAATCTGTTGCGTGTATTTTGGTGTTTCTTATTATCCACCCACCTTTTTTATTTCTAATCTCCCACTTTGTTTTATAATATAAGATATACTCAATGTGTTTAAGCATGCCCCACAAATGTATTAGAAATGATACATTGGAACAGATGTAAAGCAAAGCAAATTGCTTCTGCTCTGAGAACAAAAGATTATGTTGGTTGTAAGAAATGTGAATTCGCTTGTCCAACAGATTTTTTGAGTATTCGAAAAAAATTTCATATCAAATTCAAAGTAACATGCTATTATTACTTAATAGTAATAATTCATGTGTGGGTTTGAAGATTAAAGATGATAAACATTTATATATACACATGTGTGAGTTTGAAGATTGAAGATAATAGAAAATTTTTTAATCAATCAATTCAAATTTAACCAACAAAGAATTGAGGTAAAGTTTTAATTATATGCCTGTAATTATGAACTATAGACATCTATTGTCTCTTATATAAAAAAGAAAAAATAGTTTAAACCAATTTATTTTTTCTACCAAAGTTATCTAAATAAGAATGTTTTACCCAATCAAATCTAATCCCTTGAATAATCGGGGTGGATTGAATGTTGTTGATCGGGTTAGAGTACTACTATTAATAATTAAGGATGGGTATGGTCCGATTTGATTTTTTAAAGGAAAAAAATTGAGCCAATTTTTTTTAGAGTTGAAAATCGAATCGGACCGAACTGGTTTTTTCCAATTTGGTTTTTTCAATTTTAAAAATTAAGGATTTTTTTATTTTTTAAATTTAGAAAAGATTATGTGTGGTTAAGTGTATGTTAATATTTTCAATTATTCAATACATAAAGGCCACGTGGCAAATAAATATAATTTTATTAAAAATTAATTTTTTTGGTTCGATTTTTATTTAAGAAAAACTGAATCGGACCGGCCAGTTTTTCTTAAATAAAAATCGAACGGTTTTTTCTATGAAAAAAATTGAACCGAATCGGCCGGTTCGATTCGATTCGATTTTTCGGTTTCTAATTTTATTTGCCCACCTTTACTAATAATAATAAAATTTAAAATTTGGATTGATTTTAATTTTATATATTTAAACCTTAAAAAAAACGATGCAAACTTATTATGTCCTAATATTTTAGTATCAATAGCATATATATTAATTATAAAAAAAAAATGCTCCAAAGAAACAAAAACAAAAAATTAGAACAATATTTTATGCTAAATATTTTAATGATAAGAAACACAAATGAAATAGTAATAATAAGCTTACTATCAATTTAATGAAGTCATTCTTATCAAACCTAACATTTGCATCTATACTCTCGTTATGGGATAAAAAAAATAAAAGAAACAACAAAACAAATTTCACTAACATCAAATATGAACAAATTTCACTAACATCAAATATGAAAAAAAACTGTAGCATGCACACCTATTTAAAAAAATTGCTTGATTATTTTATACTTTTTATAGATGGATAGGCCACAACTCACAATAACAAGTTAATAAATTATTTGATAAGTGCGGAGAAAATTTACATAATTTTTTAAGCAAAATAGTGCTTTTGAATTGTAAATTTAGATTAAAGGCTCGTTTGATTATTGAATTTTTCAAATGGAATTTTTAAAAATAAAATTTTTTCAAATAGAACTTTAAAAAAAAAATTATTAATCGTTTAGTTGTCAATTATAAAAGCTCTTTTGAAATATAAATCGTTTATTTATACATTGTTAAAAATATTTATTTGTTATTAAATTATTAAAAATAACACTTAATAAAATTTATATTCAATTTTTAAACAATTCAATACTTTTTATATATAAATTTAAATTTATCATGTATTTTCTCAAATTTATTTTCTTAAAACACAATAATAAAATAAAATTAATACATAGTAATCAACGAATTAATATAAATTATTATATTTGGTACAAAAATTGATAATAAAATAATACTTTTTTGTTTAAAAAATAAAATAATCAATAAAAAAATTTAATAGATTCTTATAAAATTGATGGTTGTAGAGATATAGAGAATTAAAGATATGATGAATTTTAAGAAAATATTTAAAATATGTTAATTGAGTAGGATTTATTTTTATTAAGGGTATATAATTAAAAAAGTTGAAAAATCTCTACTTTCAAAAACTTAAAATTTGAGTTTTTATAACTAAAGATAAAATAATTTTTTTAATCTTTAAAAGCTATTATCTAATTGTAACCAAATACTATTAAAAGATTTAAAAAATACTTCTAATATTAAAAAAACTCTTTTGACCAATAAAAAAGCTCAATTAAACAGATTATCTATAACTTTAAAAGGAAGAAGAAACTAAATAGTGGTTATTAAACTTATTTTTTCTCTTTTAAATTTTATTACATTCAGACTCAACTTAATTTGAGTTTATATAGATTGATACTGAGGTAAATTCGACTTAATCATTGATTGGATTAAGTAATACTAACCTGTTTAAAATTCTAAAAGAACTAAACTCAATACAATTCAATTTAAATTAGACTGATTTGTATCAAATTAATCGGATCAATTAAATTTTTGCCCACCAAAACAATAAGTAAGTTGTACTTGGAGGCATTTTTTGCAAAAAAAAAAAAAATTCAAATCAATTTTGGACCATTGGAACTGGATCTGACCTAAGTTAGTCAGTTTCAAATAATTTATTAGAGTATGTTTGGTGACCCGTACTAAATTGTATTATTTTAGTAGTATGTACTAAAAAAATTTATTCTATATTTAGACTGTATTGTAAAATTGTACGGTCCATGGTCGAAAATATTAAACTTAAGGAAGTGTATTTGAATAACTTTATTTTATATAATAATTTATTAAAATAAAATAAAATAATTTTATTTTATATTAGCATCCAACTTAGACCTAGCAAGATATTGTTCGTTTTGAGATCAAATTCGCATGATTTTATTCTTAAACTTCATGCAAGCGTCCTTCACCCAAAACATATATTACCAATTAAAGTGTGGGTCACCTTATAAGTTCAACATCTCTCCTATGTCAAGACGATGTAAGATTTATATAGGGTGTTACATGTTAAATAATTGTTATAAAATAGAACAACATTATTTTAAAACATACAATAATATTAGTTTACATATTAAATAAGAATAATATTATTATTTATTAAAATATAATTATTATAAAAATAATACGACAATATTAAATACCATGACAACAACAACAATAATAGCGGTTATAACAATATTAATAATCATAATATTCTTAAATAATAAAATAAAATAATTTTTAAAATAAAATAAAATAATTAAAAAAATATTATTTAATATTTTAAATAATATTAAATTGAATAAAAACAATGACAATATTATTAAATAACAATAACAACAACAACATATAATAATAATATTCATAACAATATTATCTAGTTGTAATATTATTATTAAACACTAAAATTATTTGTAAAATAATATTAAATAATTATTTTCTTTTTTTACTAGTAATAAGCGTAGTAAATAAAAAATATATTTTATAAAATAATATTAAGTAATTATATTTTATTATTAGTAAAAATAAAAAATAATGATAAAATAAGAAAACTAATAAAAATATATATGATGTACATTATAATTCAATAATCTCATAACAACACTAATATCTTACTAAATTTAATACATTTTAATCCATTCCATTCATCTTTTATTATCCAATTAATGCATCTTAATTAATTGGTAAATTACACACTGTTCTTATAACTATTATTATTTCTTTAATAACAAAGCGGCACCAATTGCTATTGGCTTTAGCCTTTATCCTTGGGTCCTTCTCTTTTCTGGTCGGAGACCTCTGGCTTTTGTTGCCGGATTAATTCTCTCTTTTGAATATACCAAAATGGACCATTTTTAGGGTTTGTTGAATACGAGCCAATTCTCATGTTAACAAAACCAGAAAGGAAAAGATGTCTCGCCAGATGACGTCATCTGCTTTCCACAAATCCAAGACTCTCGACAACAAATACGTAAGCCCATTTCCACCTCCATTTTCAGTAAAATCTATCCTCGTTCTTCTATTTATTAGCAATTCTGAAGAAAAAATTGTCGTTAGGTTTGTTTTTTTTTGTTGCTCTGTTCAATTTATATTAACGAAATTGTAGCTTTTCTTTATAAATCAATTTGGAATTTTTTTTTTCTGGGATTTATAGTTAAGTGAATTATATACTCGAGTAAATGAGCTTCTAATTTCAGTTTTCTAATAACTTATTTGATTTGAAATGCATTCTCCCTTTGATATCTGTTCTAAATTCTGTCTCTTTATTTAGTTCTGTTTCTTTATTAAGTTTGGGGAGAAGCTAGAGTCAAAAAGAAATTTGAAAGATTAAAGACAAATGTCATTCCTTGTAGCCATTCAGTTCTATTAGACATTGATTATTGAAAATCCTAAAGTTTATTGTAGTCTCCGCAACCGAAGTAGGGACTTACGAGTTTTTTTTGGTTTTGCATTGTGATGTACTTGGAATCAAATGGAGTATTTGAAATTTGATTGTGGCTGTTTCCTTTGTTTGTCATTGTTCTGTTTAGATGCTTGGAGATGAGATTGGGAAAGGAGCATATGGTCGAGTGTATAAGGGCTTGGATTTGGAGAATGGAGACTTTGTTGCTATTAAACAAGTTTCATTGGAGAGTATTGCTCAAGAAGATCTCAATATTATAATGGTTTGGTTTCTAATTTCTCTTTATTTAATTGTGTTTCATTTCATCTTTTTTATTTTCTGAATTGATGCTATTTGAAAATAATGGAACTCTAAGCACCATTCTTCTTTAGTTATGGCTATTATCTAAGTTATGCTATTAGATGAAGGTAGAACCTTAAGAGTGAAAACTTTAGAATATCCAATTTTGAAGCTTAGCTGTCTACTTAAGAAAAAATGGGTTCCAAAACCTATAAAAATCATTGTGAATAATTATATATATATATATATATATATAATATTTTTTCCTAGTTTGCTCGACTCACAAGAGTAAAATATCGATTCTGCATATCAGATATGGGGTCAATTAAGAGCAATTTTTTGTGCAAATGCATTAAGCATCTCAAGAATAATGGTGGGCATTAAAATCTGGGGCTGGTTAATCCAAATTTAGTTTTGAACTAATAAATAAAAAAAAGAAAAGAAAAAGAACCAGAAGTCAGTCCAAGACAAATCCTTACAGTTTCTGCTTATTTCTATCATGTGACAGTGGTTTTATTATTGATTTGTCTGTATCAACATTCTTTTTGGCTTTGGGTAATGTTACTGTCATAATTCTTCTTTGGTTCCTTTTTTTTTTAAAAGTAAAAGTAATGAGGTTGTCAATAATTGTTTCTTGGGTTGGAAGTCAATTGATAAATTGTGAGCTTACTAATGAAGGCCACTGAAAGTCACTGTTGTTTATAGGATTATCATGACCCCTTAGAAAGACCTGCCTTGGAGATTCCAGTTCATAATCTTATGGACCAAGGGTGTTGAAACTTAAGAATTTATTGAAGTTGTTGAGTATATGACTTACTAATTTTGTGAGTGCTTATTTGTTTTGAGAAAATGTAGAACTAATTTTGCAGTGCCGCTTAAAAATTATGTTCCTTCATATCAGTTCTTATTTTCATTTGGTTTTCCTTATGCTAAGTCATTTTCTTTATTTTCTTTAATCATGTGAGGTAGTACCAATATATATTGAGGTCAAGATTTTCTCTTCTTTTTTCAGTACTTGAGCTATCTTATTGGATATATACTGTTTCTAGTTGTCCTTGTGTAAGCTTTGCTGACTAGTTGATTCTTGTGTGTGCTGCCTTTTCATGGGATTCATTGACATTTCAGCAAGAGATTGATTTATTAAAGGTAGCTTTACACCTTTGTTTTTATTTTTTGGTCCAGAGCTTTTGTATTCTCCCCTTCTTTCTTCTCTCTCTTGTTTAATTTTCTTGCTATAAAAGATATGCTTTGCTCGTGCTGTAATGCACACACCACATGTTCTGCACCCGTAGGATTTGTATTATTCTCTTAGGATGTCTCAAGATACGCTGAAATTGTTACAAGCTATTTTACCAGTAGATGCAACCAAATCTATCATCTTTTAAGATGGAGCACTGACTATCTTATCTGTAATTGGGTCTCCTATCATTTTGTAAACCTTGGGACTGTTGTATTCTTGTTGGGGGTTTGGATATTTTGATTTTGTTTTGTATAGTCCATAGATAGCTTTTCTTGGCTGTTTTGGTTGCCATTGTGGACCTCTGGTTCACTTTCTATCTTTTACTCTCTTTCTAGTAAACTTCTTTTGTTTCCTGTGAAAACCATTTCGACCTGGTGCATTTGCTAATCCACTGACAACCCTTTGGTTTTGTCTTAGGAAATGCTAGACCAAAATTTTTAACTTGCCATTTGGAAGAATGTTTATCCTCAACATTTATGTTCATACTATTTAAAATATAATTTTTCTTACAGAATCTGAACCACAAGAATATTGTGAAATATCTGGGATCATTGAAGACAAAGACTCACCTTCACATAATTCTCGAGTAAGCTAGCTATTGTGATGAAAAAATTTTAAGCATTACATTGCTTGAAATGGAGCTGGAAAAGCTTATGTTGCAGCTTTTGTATGCTGTAGGTATGTGGAGAATGGCTCACTTGCAAATATTATTAAGCCAAATAAATTTGGGCCATTTCCAGAATTTTTGGTGGCTTTTTACATTGCTCAGGTTTGGTCCTGGAGTTGTAGTTTATTGCTAGTAAGTATGGTTTAGGTTTCATTATTTTGTAATAATCAATTGTGACATAGGTGTTGGAGGGCTTGGTTTATCTTCACGAACAAGGTGTTATCCATAGGGATATCAAAGGTGCGAACATATTGACAACCAAAGAGGTAATTCACTTATCTTCCTTTCTTTCCGTTTCTTTTTGTTGTGTAAGAATATTTTATACACGCATAGGTTTTTCTCAGTTCACTATACTCTGCGAAATAGTGACCTATGACAAAAGTCATTTAATCTTTTATTGCTATCTTATTAAACTTTCGCCCCTTTTACTTCTGTGGCCAAAGCAAACTATTCATAGAAGGCCCTGTCATTTTTTTTTATTTGAGCATTAACCTTTTGCATGAATGTGTAGGCTATCGCAAAAATTTATGGGTTCTCCCGAAAAATTGATTGATAACCTGACATTGCTCTGGTAGTAGATTGATTAGGGGTGAGAAAATGCTCTCAATTTCATATGGACTAGCCTAGACAATTGATGGCTGACTGGGATGGTTGTTAGATTTCTGAAATGGAAACTGTATGCCTATGTATATGCATTTTCGCATGTTTGGTCTTATGTTATCTGTATTGATTGCTTGGTTTTGTCATATAAGCTTGAGTCAAAGGTGGCCTTTGGTTAAATGATATGCTGCTACTTTTCTTCATGGGAGGGGCCATGACATGTTTCGTCTTTCTTCTTGTATTTTTAGGCCATTACTTCATCCACTTAATGGAAGATGACATTTCTAAACTTGGTGGTGGTCTCCTGTCTTTACTCTTGTTTATGTGCAGTGGCCTTGATAGGACAAATTACTGCACATATGAACATTTTTTTAGGAATTTCATTATCTGAGTTTTGGAGATTGGAAAGCTGTGATTTTATAGTTGTACTTTTATTAGGTTTCTGATCTCCTTTTCTTGGCACTTGTTAATTGTTATTTTGGAGTTTGCTTTCCTTTCTTCTGCCTTCATGTGGATTCCTTCTCCACTTGCTTTTGTAGTTTCTTCTTTTACTTAATAAAATTTCTTATTTTTACTTCATTGTTACTTTATGTAATAAATTTGAGGGAGTTTGGATATCCAGAAAAAAAAAAAAAAGAATTATGTAATGAATATTATTGACCTATAATTGATAAATATTTCATTAATGTATCACATTATATATTTTTATAAATCTTCATGTATAAGTATATAAATTTTTTGCTATAAAAATTGTTATCATTTTTATGTGCTAACGGATAAAAATAATACTTTTAAGATATTTAAGTTTATAGAAAAAGGCAACTTGAAAGATTGAGAAAACCAAATAAATGAATAAATAAATAATAAAATACAGCCAAAAAAACCCAAGGATTTCTCTATGAACTCGTGTATTCAGGTTTGTTAAGACTTAAGAGTCAAATTTTGGTTGTTGAGAGTTAAGACAAAAAACCCAAGTCAACCTAACCAGGCAACCTAAGTTTGTCCCACAATTTGACACTGGCTAACATAAATTCTTTGAATCTAATGCATTATCGGGGTGTGATGTAATCTGCTTTTGTCCTTTGTGGGTTCCATTCTATGGTACATATCTTTTGTTAAAACCAAATTAGTAAAAAATTAGGATATAATTAGTTTTATTCCTACATAGAGTCATTAGTTTTTCTAGTCTTATTAAGTATCATTTTAATTTATGTTTTGGTTTCTCCTATTGAACATAAGTTTGAAAGAATATATATGTCTCTGCATATTCTCACTAAATTTTTATTTTTACAAGTATGTATAAATTATAAATATAACTTATAAAAGAAAAGAAAATAAACCTTAAACAAATAGGAAGTCGCAGATTTAAAATAAAAGCAACTCTTATTAGTTCGATATCCTAAATTAGAATACTAAATCTATGTAGTATTAAAACCTATTTTTGCAATTTCTCTCAAGTTGGTTCAAAAATACGTGACATTCCCAATTTGTTTGTTATGGACTTTAAAATTTGCTTTTGAAGATCTTTATTGAGAATATGGGCTAGTTGCTCCCTGTTACAAAAAGCATATATATTAATCCTACTTCCAACGAAGTAACAATCTATCTTAACATGTTTAGTTCTATCATGTTGTACTTGATTATGAACTACGTTGATAACTTCCTTATTATTGCAATAGGATATTCACTTGAAATATTTATTTCTTCAAGTTAGTATCTAATCATAATAGTTCACAAACATCTTGTGTTGCAGCTTGAAACTCACCTCTGCACTACTCCTAGCAACCATAGACTGTTTTTTACTTCTCCAAGTTACTAAATTTCCTCCCATATTGTACAGTAACCAAAGTTGATCTTCTATTAGTTTCACAACCTACCCAATTAGCACCAGTATATGCTTCAACTTGCATATTACCTCCTTTTTTAAATGTTAATCCCTTTCCTAAGTTTTTTCAAGGTGTATTAATTTCTTAACAACTTTTAAATTTCCTTCATTTAGAGGATGCATAAATTGACTAATTACCTTTACTGTAAAAACTATTATAGATTGAGTATATGATTGATAGATCAATTTACCTGCTAACCTTTCATAACGTCCTTTGTCCACAATGGTATTGGTCTTTATTATGATCATTGTGTGATTTGGATCAATAGGGGTATTAACAAGTTTACACCTAAGATATCTATTTTCTTTAGCAAATATGAAGTGTACTTTCTCTGTGACACAAAGATCCCTCTTTTGGACTTTGCAATCTCCATATCTAAAAATACCTCAAAGAACCGAGGTCCTTCATATCGAATTCCTTAGTTAACAAAGCTTTTAGTTTTTTTAGTTTAGCAACATCACCTCCTGAGAATATCATCAATATATAGTATAAGAATTACAATCTTCCCATCAATAGAAAATGTTTGTAAAGCATAGTGTGATCTACCTAACTCTTAAGCATATCTAGAGTTTTAGATAGACTTGGTAAATTGATCAAACCCTAGTGGTAAAGGTTATAAATAATGGGATAACCTATCATATGACACATGTTTATAAATGGGATGCATATTACAAGATCTACTTCCTTTTCTAAATACAATAGGGACATCAAGATTATTTGACTTTGGATGAGGAGAAAAATTAGGAATACCTGTAACTTTTGATTATCAATGTTTAGTGCTGACTTTTGGCTAAGTATAGATGGTTGTTGTTTTACATTTTGATAGTTTTGCCTTCTTATATAGACACGTAGCTCAAATTGAGGTTCAACAAATGCTGTATCTCTCCTTGTCGATGATTTGTATTGTATGGCACCATAGATGGAGGTGAAGAACTAGAATGTTATGAATCAACAGGATTTGGATTGGTGGGACTAGGACTAGCAATGGGTAATGATGATGGTAATGGAACTTCCAAAAAACAATCTTTCTCTTCCATATTGTTCCCCCCCACCCCAAAGAGTTTTTTTGTTAAGTATGGTTGATTTTTAAAGAAAGTAACATCCATACTAACAAAGAATTTTCTAGTAATAGGATTATAGCACTTATATCCTTTCTGAGTAGGTGACTAACCCAGAAATACACACTTCAATACTTTAGGATAAAGTTTAGACCTATCTTGCTTATGAATATAGATGAAAGCTAGACATCTAAAGACTTCAAGAGGACGAGATGTGAAAATCTTGGTGTGAGGATAAACATTGGAAAGAATGTTTAGAGGTGTTTGGAACTACAAAATTTTAAGTTGGCATACGGTTAATCAAATAAAATGCTGTAAGGACAGCTTCACCCTAGAAAATTTTAGGAACCTTAAATGTAATCATCTGGCAACTTCTAACAAGTCATTATTTTTTCTTTTAGCGACTATTCTGTTGAAGAATATCAACACAAGAGAACTGATGAATAATTCCTTGTTTTGTTCTAATAACTTGTATTCAAGTATGGAATTGAGTTTTGACCATGGTACGAGAAAAATTAAAAGGCTTTCAGTTTCAGACTTTTCTTTTAGTATGTACACCCAACGGGCTCTTGTATTTGTCACAAACCACTTTGTTCCTACAATATTTGTCACATGGGAAGGCACACAAATATCACCATGGATGAGGGATAAAGACTTGGATTAATTATTTAATTGTGAAGGAAAATAAACACGATGATGTTTAGACAACCGACAAGTTTCACATTGTAAATGAAGGGTTTTTATTCTTGAACAATAAAGGAAATAGATTTCTTAAGTAAGTAAAACTAGGATGCCCTACGGTGCCATAACATTATATCATCTTTGACAGTAAGGGAAGTTCTACTATTTGCTGCTTGAACTTGTCAACTTTTGGTTGTATTTTGTGATGGTATTACCTTCCATGGTGATGAATCCTCAATTGTTTCTATTTCTTCTTTTTTCCCCCTTTGTCACTCCATAATTTAAGAGCAAGAGTTGACCTTGGAAAATAAAGAAGAGATATCCCAGTTTTACTAAATTGCAAAATTACCCCTAAAATTTGGAGATTTTGACAGATGGTGCCCTAAATAAAATTCACTCAGAAACATTTAAAGCTTGTTCGGAGCAAGCTGATTTCCAAATAACAACTTAGGGCAGTTGATTGTGAGTGAGGGTTTGCATAAAATTGGGGGTCTGACGAAGATGTTCTTTTTGTCGGTCAATAGATTAGTGAACTCTCTTCCTTTTAGGGTCGGCGACGAAAAAAGGGAACCATAAGCGGTGGCACGTAAGATTCATGCGCGGTTGTTGGTGGTGGTTGTGTGGCACACCCGTTGTGACGACACCAAAAAAAAGAGACCGCAACTTTGGCTTTGATACCATGAACACAAGTTTGAAAGAATATTTCTCTCTATATATTCTCACTTGGATTTTACAAGTATTTATAGGCTACAAATATAATTTATAAAGAAAATAAACATTAAACAAATAGGAAATCCTAAATTTACAAGACAAGCAACTCTTATTAGTTTGATGTCTTAAATTAGACAGCCAATTTTATGTAGGATTAAAAAATCTATTTTCCATACCTGTACTGTAAAGTCCATTGAAAGTAATACAGCTCTCCTTTTTCTCAATCTCACTATGTTAACATCTTCCAATAGCTGGTGTATTGGTTTTGGATATTGAGAGTGCCTCCAAGTTAGCCAACCATTTATTTGACGTTGCATATTCCAGTTTGTTGTAGACAAAATGGAGATGGTACTGTTGATGAATTTGAATGCCTTGTGATATTCAACAAAGTTAGGATTTGATACTGATTCCCATTTCCATGATATCGGATTTGGCTTTGTTGGTGCTGCATAACGGCGAGTCTTTGCTAGGATATTCTTGTGGACTTATTGAAGAAGTGATTGTGATTCAATATGGTGAGGCTTGAGTAGAATTAAGCAGTGCAGGATCTTCATTGACATAACTGATGCCATCAAACTAATCTGATTGATCTGATTACGGATTTTCTTATTTGTTGTTGATTAATGCAGTGGATAGTCTGTTTTAATTAACTCAGATCACTGCAACATATCTTTTGAACTTGAAGTCAGTCAAAATGTTGTCTTATGTTAATTGATTTAATGATACTCTGCACCTAATATATCTTTTACAGTATGCTGTATTCACTTCATATGCATGCTCTTAGTGTTGTGTAATTATTACTTCTTCAGCACGTCTAGATTCTGTGAAATACTTACTTTACCTACTTGATGCATTTAGAGTCTCGTGAAACTTGCTGATTTTGGTGTTGCCACAAAACTCACTGAGGCTGATGTTAATACGCATTCAGTTGTCGGAACACCATACTGGATGGCCCCTGAGGTACTTCCTTCATACTTTTTTCCCCCTAATAACATTTCATTATATTAGCTAGGTTTTGCCCTGATGGACTATTGGTTTGCTCTCAATCTCTAATTTTTGTAGTAAAAAATTGATGATCATTGTTGATGTCTAATTATTGCATCAAATTCAAGGTGTATATGGCTCTGGATTCAGAATTATCTAAAAACTATATGTTTTAAGGTAGAGGATTTCTGCTTCCTATTTATGGATTCATTTAAGAACTATTAGATCTGCATAGAAGAGTAGTTGAAACAAAATAAAAAGAGAGATAGAAGAGAAAACAGAGGAAGAAAGGGGATAAACTGTAGAAGAAATTAGGGAAAAAGTCACTCATTATCTCAATAATTATCAAATCAAGCCTGCTTAAAACCTTAGACATAATGCCCTATTTATAGAGGGCAAAACCTTAATGAAATAGGTAAAAATGCCCTATAATGAACTGATATAAATAAAACAATTGACAAAATAACTAAAATACATGTCCAAGTAGAACATAAAACCCTAGTCCAGCCAAAAGCAAAAATAACACAAAAATAGCCTAGCTTGTCCTACATCAGTAGCTGAGAATCATCAGTGTTTGAGATGGTAAGAACATGGGTACATCTTACTTGTTTCTGCTGTGAAGTAGTAATAAATTCATTGGGAGGATCTTGATGCTGTTTGTTAGTGGTTTCTAATTTTATTTATTCATTTTTTCCCCCTTCTTATGTTTAAGAAACTCAGACAATATTATTAATAAAGAAAGGAAAGATGCAAAGCAGGTGGATCCTAGCTCACCATAAAGCTCAAAGAACAGAAAAAACAAAGCGGAAACATATAACCAATCTCAAGCCAATACAACATTCCCATTATAATTTTACTTTTTTTTTTTTACAAGATCGAGTTTCTTGGGTTAACCCAGTGGCTGGGTTCCATTGTTGGCGGATTCATTGTACTTTTGCAGGAGGGGAAAAAGGGGTGGTTGTGCTGAGATGTATAATTTTCCTGATCTTTTGAGTAATTTGGCATGAAATGAGTAGAAGAACTTTCAACTGATGCTTGTACTGGGGGTGTGAACTTTTTATGGGATAAAAGCTTGGTCTTAGCATCTTCCTAGGCTTCACTTGTATTGGGATTTGAAGACATCTCTATCTTCTTTAGGCACACACGAGTGTGCTGTTATCTTTTAGCTTATCGTCGTGCTATGTTGGCCTAATAATGTTTTATTTTGTTATGGTGTACTGCTGGTTTATCTATTTATCTTGGAATTTTTATATGTTTTTCTGTAAAGAAACAGATAGATACTTCTTGTTTGGATGTAAGACATTGGAATTTTCATGTAAGGCTTCGTAGTTAAGGCCCGTTATAAGTGAGAGAAAATCCTAATTCTGTTTTTTATTGCTGGGCATTCTTTTCCTCTATCCTCTTTCTGTAGAAATTGCAAACTGGGACTTTAGCTAGGTTAAGGATGTATATTTATTTGCATGAATGTCCTCCATGTGTTGGTGCTCTTGGTTTGAGACTCTGGCCTTTTACTCGCTCTAATTTTGTGGCATGTGGTGTTCTATTGTGCAACTGGTGATCCCCATCCTGATATTGTTCTGAGAAATCTCAGTTCCTAAAAGGGGTTTAAGTGATGAAAATCATAATTAAACATAGACTTGAAAATGCATTCTAATTGTTTCACCATTAACAAAGTTTAAAAAAAAAATTATCTTCATCTGAACATTCTAAATATTAAGTTATTTCGTTGTAGAAAATTTGATTATTTAAATTTTCTGGATTGCATAGTTTTGGTTTCAGTAGAAATTTTCTAAATTGATTTAATTATTTATGTTATGTAGACCTGCTTTAGGTGATATGATCAAGTACCCATCTGTCAAATGTGAAGTGGTCTATATTTGTTGCATTTAGTTGGCTTAAATTGTCTTCGGTTTGATTGCGAAAGTAAGTGCTTTTGATATATGATGCTGTTCTTTAGTTGTCTGTGGGATCATATGAAACTGGAAATATGTTGCAGGTGATTGAGATGTCTGGGGTTTGTGCTGCTTCCGACATTTGGAGTGTTGGCTGTACCGTGATTGAACTCCTTACGTGTGTGCCTCCTTACTATGATTTGCAGCCTATGCCAGCTCTATTTCGTATTGTTCAGGTTTGATCTGTAGTTTCTTCACAGTTATCATCAGTTTATTAGGATGAGGAAGCATTGCTTCCTATACATCTTGTGAGTTACCTTTTCCATTTTTGTTTGATTCCTTCAGTCTCTTTTACTTGAAATCTTTATTTTCTCTCTCATACTGTTTCTCCTGGTGGATCTTTATGATCCAGAATGCTATGAGAATGACCCCACTTTATCTTTTGTTGTTATTATAGCTAAGTTATATTGCAGCAACAATAACAAAAATTTGTTTTATTTGCACCCTCCTTTCCTTCCAATTATTTCAGGATGAGCATCCTCCAATACCTGATAGCATATCTCCTGATATTACTGATTTTCTGCGTCAGTGCTTTAAGAAGGTACAGTGCTAGATAAATCAAGCCTTAAATTTGTCCTTTTCAATTATTGCTGAAGGTCGTTCCTCATCTGGTCATAGACAAGTATAAATGTTTATTTGAAAGAATTGTGTAAGCTCAATGTGTTTAATACAATGTTCAGTTTCTTATAAAATGAAAAATCTCTTTTCTTAATACAGTTCAGTTTCTTAATAAGAAAAAGGGTCAAAGCTTTTTTTGTCTGTCTTTAAAAAGTAGTTTTGCAGACATATTTGCCATGCAGCATTCTGGAGCTCACAAGGTTCCATTATTTCCAAGAATAGTAGCATAGAATTTATACAAAACCAGCTCCAAATTTATTTTCATTTATGACAGCTGTAGGGGTGGGCAACATAGCTCATAATACATCCATTTAAGGGCAAAAGGTATTCTTGAATACTCCAAATTAAAGTTACATTCTCTAATGGCCCACTGCTGTTAAAAGCCAACTACAAAGTTTAGATAAAAAAGTATCTATTTTGCATATGGGACATGTAAACATACAGAGAGAGAATCAGCATGTCTCACTCATATTCTATTATGTTATTGGGCATAACTTTGGTCATGAATCATGGATCTAGTACTTAGAAGTGTCAAATGTTGAATATATTATCAAGACAAGAATTTTGTACGTGCTGGAGACACAAACTGTCTGTGTATTCAAAAAACTTTCTTCTCGTGAACAATAATTAAGGGATGTGATAATTCTGTTTGGCTAGGAAAAATACCATTTATAGAAATAGCCCTTAGGTATGAGCTAGTAACATCTCTAAGTTTCTGAAAATAGCAACTTCTCCACTGTCCTTCTCTATCTTTGCTTCCCCAGGTTGTCATTCTTATTTTTGTTATTAACGTGGTCTAATTTGAACAAATATGTTGAAAGACTCGTTTAGCACTTGGAATATCTCTGATGTAATTGGTTTTGAGTCTAGAAAGAGTTTCTTAAGTGGTAATATCAGCAAGTTGGACCACCAACTGTTCATATCCTATCTTGGCAGAATTTGATATCCATGGGATAAAAGAGAATGACTAGATGCGTTGTATGGTCTGGACTGAGAACAAGTTGATATTTTGCTAGATGTGCAGGCCAAAGAATACTCTAACTGGGTGTTTAGAATAGAACTGCCTTTTGGACATGTTTAAGGATGAATAATTAAAGTATTTTAACTGGCAAATGTGACTGTGGTTAAGATTTGTGATGATCATTTCTTTAGAGTTTGTCTTGTTTCTTTCATTTAAAGTTATTATATAGTTATATAACTACCTTGTGATGTTATTTATAGTTATCTCTATCATCCTTTATATGACATATTGTTGCATTGTCCAGGATGCTAGACAGAGGCCTGATGCAAAGACATTGCTTTCTCACCCTTGGATACAGAACTGTAGGCGTGCACTGCAGTCTTCTCTTCGTCATAGTGGAACAATAAGGTTGATATATTTATCTTTTTCTATATTTTATTTGGATACCTCTTGTGGAAGGGTTCCAAGTTCTTGCTGCATTTATTAGCTTTGCGGTCCTTTATACTTGCACTCACTTGTACTGACATGTTTCGATGGATTTCAATCCTCGTGCTAATTCGTAAATTTTTTTTATTTTAAGAGCTTTGATATCAATTTACTTCATTGTATTTTGCTACAATGAACTGATACAGAATATAAATTTGCACTTTCACACGTACATGATTATATGGATGATGCTCTTCCATTTCTTTAGATTTGGAGAGAGTATTGGACTTTTATCACTTTTTCCATCCTTATATTTCCCACAATTTTATGCAATTTACTATGTTCTTCCCAGAAGACTTTTCCCACAACTTCTGATCCTTTTGACATTATTTTTATGCTTCTTCATTGTTATTCATGTGTTTCTCTCTGCAGCATCAATGGAATTTATTCTTCTTTTTTGATATTTAATTTCTTGGGTGCTTCTAAACTTAGCGACATGATTTTGAACTTAATAGTATATTTGCATATTGGGTATTGCTTTTACGTAAAAGTTTTGTATGCGTGCTGTGTTGGTTTTTATCTTTTGGTCTTGCCAAGAGTTAAGTTCTTAAATAGCTGAAGATAGATATTCTTTTGCTCTTGCACTTGACTTCATAATGGTGAATATGATTAGCATGTTCATTATGCCCTTTGTTTTATGAACATTAATAAAATTTAGTTTAAGAATACTGATAAAATTGCACAGTTTATTGTGTTTATTTTCTGACAAGACGTACATTGAATTAATAGGAGGTTTGGTCTTGGTTTAATCTTTTCTGGCAGCAGCCACACTTTTTTCAGTTTTTGTTTATTCTTCAATTGGTACACTGCTTGGAGTAAGATAAGTTGTGTTTTACACTGTATAGCTGGTAGTTAGCTCTTCAATGGTTGTATGTGTGTGTGCTTGTGTCCGTTAAAATTTTCACCTAGTGATAACTTTTCAAAATTATTCCTCTTTAAAATGATTTTAATTTATCACCCATATTCTAAAGTTGGGAATCGTTGTCTGAATTCAAAATTGATCACATTTGTTGGCATCCAACATTATCACACTTGTTTTTTCTCTCTCTTTGTCTTTTTTCTTCCAGATCTCTCTTTGGGGATCCTGTGTGAAGCATTAGGTATTGGCTTTTAAGTTTTGTGTTGGATAGCTATGAATTGTTTTTGTACTATGGACTCTTGTAGGAGTTTCTGAATTTGCTTCGTGTTGAGTTTGGTGAAAATAGCGGCATTCTCCTGGTTTCATTACGTTCTTTTTGGTTAGCTTATCAGATTTTAATTATTTAGCTCTTTTGAGTCTTTTGTTTTGTGGACTTCTTGGTCACTTCTTTGTATGTCTTTCTTTATAATATAAGTGTCTTGTTTCCTATAAAAAAAATACAATAAAATAAAATTATTAAATTCATGGGAATCTAGAAGCCTAAGAAGCTGTTACTGCTAGGCCTTTCCTTAAAGGTCCAACTTTTTACTGGAGAGAATGTAGCCACTTTTTAATGATTTATTTATCTTTTCACTACATCAAGAAATTTTTGTACCTTCTGTGCATTTGTCCATTTAGATGTCCTGTCGAAGTGCATTTTACTCCTGTTTTTGATTTGTTATTCTATCTCATTAAAATGTCTCTTTGAGCAGAAATATACAGGATAATGGTTCAACAGATGCAGAAATTTCTAACGAAGATAAACAACTGGCCGGTGAAAGCCTTTCAGCAGAGAAAGCAGAAGCAATTGAAACAGTAGGAATAATTTCAACTTGTTCTTTATATGAAGCAACGGACTACCCATTTGTCAAACAATAGAATTGAAATGATTTCCTTAACAAAAGAAATCAAATATATAAAAAGTAAGAAAATACAAAATGAGCAGTGCTGCAATGACTGATTCTCTGTTCATTATTTTTTGATAAGAAACTGTGCGTGGCTTTACTGATATATTGTTAAGGATCACAAGTGTTTAAATGGACCATGTCTCCCCAATAGAGGTGGCAAAGCCCGGCATGGCCCATGAAATATCGGCCCAAGTGGGCTGTCATGCCTGGGCCAGCACGGCACGACAGGCCAAGGGTCGGCCTGTGGGCGTGCCGTGCCGGCACGATTTTTATTTATTTTTGAAAAAATAAAATTTAAAAAATTATATAATATGAAAAAAAAATTTATTAATCAGCATGGCACGGTGGCCAAGCTATACAAAAACAGCCAACATCAGCCAAAATTCTGTTTTGACCCTCAAAAAACCATTCACCCATGTACGCAACTGAGCAAATTGGAATGATTAAATTCCTTGAACTCCCTCCCAATTGAGATGAATGCAGGCAAAGGAGGTATATTGGAACTCGTTCAAAACTAAAGCCCAAAAAAAACCAAAAAGGCGAACTTTGTCCCATGAGCTTTCATTGTTGTCCTTCATTGATTCCTTAATCTAAGATGTCATGCATATTGTCCTCCCTATCCCACAAACCATGAATGTTGTCCCCACTTGATTCTAGTCTTTAATTTAAGATGAAGCAATAGGTTTTGTCTTTTTGTTTCATTAGTGATTTTAATCTTTTAACTTTCAGGGCTCTAGGCAAGAGTTATTATCACCTGAGGCTACTCATTTGAGCAAATCTGAGAAGGGACATTCTTCTAATGGTAATCTTGTTGAGGAAAGAGAAGAAAATGTAGAAGATGGTCTTCCATCAGATCAAGTTCCTACCTTAGCAATTCACGAGAAGTCATCTGTACAAACTGGATCTGGCAGATTATCTTCTAATAAAATAGTGGCTACAAATGATCCATCTGAACTTCGGGAGATATCAAATATAAATGGTCAGGATGAGGTGTTGATCAATGGTGAGGGTGGATCTCCTGAATCACGATGGAAAACTTTATCTAATAAACATGGAAGGAAAGGAACTTTTAGCAGTATTGAGAATAAATCATTTGGTTTTGGTCCAAGAAGTCAAAATAATAGTCTTCAAAAGGTAATTTTATGCTACTTTCCTTTTGGTAATTGCTGATTATTATTCTGTTTCAGTTATTTGACCTAAATTCTCTTTTCAGTACTAGAAAGCACTTCCATATTATATTTACCATTAATCTCTTTATTTCATGAGTTTCATATATGTATGCATGTATTGAACAGTTTTTCTCACATTAAATCATTGCTAAGTTGGAAAAAGTAAAGGCAGAGGCTTGTCACCCTACTGACCTCCTCACCCTTCTGCTCTTTCTTTCTCTTTTCATTTTTGACAACCTATTATAGTCTGGTAGTGTTTTATCCAAGGCCTGGACTTAAGTCTACCTCAGGGTTTTGATCACTGGTTCAGTAGGAGAACTAACGAGTCTGTTTACTTTCACTTTGAAGGCTGTAAAGACATCAGCAACTGTAGGTGGGAATGAGTTGAGTAGATTCAGTGACACTCCTGGAGATGCTTCATTGGATGATTTATTTCATCCTTTGGAGAAAAGATTGGAGGATCGAGCAGCTGAAGCTTCAACATCTTCATCTACATCACGTGTGAACCAAAGCCATGCATCAGTGGCTGATGCTGGGAAGAATGACCTGGCTACGAAATTGAGAGCTACAATTGCACAAAAACAGATGGAGAATGAAATTGGGCAGACAAAAGGTGGTGGAGACCTGTTTCGCCTAATGATGGGTGTTCTGAAGGATGACGTTATTGACATTGATGGTTTGGTATGTTTGAAATATTGAGTTCATGTGGTTGATGTTTTCTGTAATGATTCTAACTTATTTGTTTTATTATTTTGTCTTTTCTTTTCAGGTTTTTGATGAAAAACTGCCTGCGGAAAACCTTTTTCCTCTACAGGTACTCAGCATTTCCTTATCATAAACACCCCTGAGAGAGATTTGGCGTGTCTTCCTTATTACCAACTCTGAGTGTTTTGCTACCTCTTTCCAAGGCTTCCAGTCGATGTTTGGAGCATGCTCCAGCCATATGATTGGCACTTTTTGAGCTGTATATTCAATCCTTCAAATATCTTGCTTTTTAACATCTTCTACACTGATCAACATATTTTGAAGGCTTAGTCTTATCAAAAAACCGCTAAAAGGAAAGGGAACACTGTGAAAGTTTATCCTATTTCCTATTTCTAGTATAGACAGGCTTTTTTTGAAGCTTACTATGTTTTTGCTTGGTAGGCTGTTGAATTTAGCAGATTGGTTGGTTCTTTAAGACCGGAGGAAACCGAAGACACAATCGTGTCTGCTTGTCAGAAACTTATTGCAATCTTTCATCAGCGTCCTGAGCAGAAAATTGTTTTTGTTACCCAGCATGGTTTGCTTCCACTAATGGAGTTGCTTGAAGTTCCTATAACCTGTGTAAGTCTGAGATTTGAAGTTTAATGGATATTTTAAAACAATTTATTGATATTGTTTTCGCAGAAATTAGCATTATGGCAGCAAGTTATTAGTGCGATAATATTTCTTGTAATTGCAGGTTATATGTTCTGTTCTCCAACTAATAAACCAGATTATAAAAGATAACTCTGATTTCCAGGAAAATGCGTGCCTTGTTGGTTTGGTAAGTAGTGTGTTCATTAAGTCCTTTTATTCTAAAGCTATACAACTATAGAACCCGTTTCTTGTGATGGTTTCCTATGAGGCTCTTTTTGTTTTTGTAAGGGTGGATCTGTGGTTCACTTCCTCCTGTAAAGTTTCATAATAATTTTTTCTTATCAGAAGAAGAATGATTACCTGGCATTGTATGGTTGGGTGGTTCCTCAAAGTGAGGGTGGCTTATATAAAAGATTCCCAGTTGAATATTCTCTTATCTTTGGACTTTCCTTTTTGTTAGAGTTATTCTAGCATGAATCATGATTGTGTTAGTTGCTTCTTTTAAACCAATCACGTCCCTCTGTTTAGTCTTTTATATCTACCACAATTCTATTAGCACAATACAAGCAAATAAAAAGAAAGACCTGATTGGTTTAAAATTAACGACTGACATAATCACAATTGATGCCAGCACTCTTCTTTTATTTATTCTGGCAAAACTCCTTGGTAACGGAAGCCCAAAGGGATGCAAAAAATTTTATTTTGTCTCACAAGCAATTCACTGGCCCTTTCTTTAGTTTCTATAAATGCAGTTATTCGTTTTTTGTGTAGTTACCCTGAAAATAGCTAGGACAAAGCAAGTTCCCATAGAATCTTGTGTTTCTTTTCTCAAGAGCAAGAATATCCTTCATAACAAGTGAACCAGTTGAGCTCGATATAGCCCACATGATTTTGGTTTCCTTGCAACTTTTGTCCAAATTGCAAGCAGTTGAACCATAGAGTTTCTTATCATAATAAAAGTATATCACATTTGTTTGTAACGTAAATGCGCAGAACATATAGTTCTTTGGGGATGCTAGCCTACTTTCTTTTACCACTCTAGAGTCTGCAGTAATATTTAGCATGGTGGTTCACATTATATCTATAATGTTTCTATCTTATTCTCCTTGTCAAGGATCTATTGGCTGGACTTTTGTTTAAACTAGATTCTTTCATACTAACTTTTTTATCTGTACATTAGATCCCTGTTGTGATGAGCTTTGCAGTACCTGATCATCCCCGGGAAGTTCGCATGGAGGCAGCTTATTTTTTGCAGCAGCTTTGCCAGTCAAGGTTTGGAGTTCTCTCCTTTCTCTGGCTTTTATTGTCTTCTCTTTTATTAGAAGAAAGGATTAGGACATTAGTCTTATTCTATGCAGCTCGTTGACATTGCAAATGTTCATAGCTTGTCGTGGAATACCTGTTTTGGTGGGTTTTCTAGAGGCTGACTATGCAAAGTACAGGTTTGTCATTTTTTCTGTCTCAAATTGACGGTTGTTTTGAGCATATACCCACTGAATTCAAATGAATTTAAAGTTTACTGTATTCTTTGGAAGTATGATATCATGTATAAACTTAGCATCCATTAGAATAAAGTTTATTTCTGGAGTGCATAGATGAATTCTCATAACATTTTAAAATACAAAGTTCTAATAAGGGTGATGTAAACATCCAGGAATGATTTGAGGGGTGATGTTCTGACATGTACATTATCTGCATAATTTTTATCTAGCCATCTAAAAGAATGATTTGAGCAGAAGTTCCTTTTTCCATGCGATATTCAAGATATCCTTTTGGTTTTAAATTTTGACAAGAATTATCTTCTATGAAAAGCAGTTCTACTGGAAATGCATTGTCTTATCGGACCAAAAAAATTAAAAAAAAAAGAAATGTATTGCAATTTTTTCCTCTGAAATAAAGTTCTGGTAGAACTGTGCCAAAATGGATCCTCTTTCAAAAAATTGAATCTTGAAGTTCCCAGGTTATTTTGCATCAGATCCAGTTGAAACTGAAAGGTTTTATATTGTCATTAGTGGAAACTGGTCATTGTTGTTATAAATGGTTCTGCTTATTACGTGGCCATTCTATTTGCCTCATTTCGATCAGCATGTTCTTTCACTCCGGCACCTAATCCACAGGCTTGGATTTGATGCCTGTATTTAAGTACACAACACCTACCTCCCCAACCAACAAACCAGAAAAAAAGGAAAAAGAAACGAGTCTAGTGCGTTTATAACATTGTTATGTGCTTTAATGTACCTCCTCTCCCTCTCTTGAGTGCCATTTGCATTTAGATGTTATAAAGCTCTTGCTTGATTTATATTTAAAATTTATACATTTCCTTTTATGATAGAAAAGCTGATTACACTCTTCATATCCAGGGAAATGGTTCACCTAGCTATTGATGGAATGTGGCAGGTCTTTAAGCTTCAAAGATCAACCCCCAGAAATGATTTTTGTCGTATAGCTGCAAAGAATGGCATACTACTTAGGCTTATCAATACTCTTTACAGCTTGAATGAGGCAACTCGACTAGCTTCTATATCTGTTGGGGTTGGATTTCCGGTAGATAGCTCAGCTCAACGACCGCATTCTGGTCCATTGGACTCTAGCCATCCTATATTCACTGAAAGTGAAGTACCACTTACTTTAACTGATCAACTTGATGTTCTCAAACTTAGGCATGGAATGATTGATAATCCCTTGTCAACCGGGACAGTAGAACCTTCACAAGCTTCTACTTCTCATTCTCAGAGGTCAGATGTCAATCAGTTGGATCCTCGGTTTCTTGCTGTGGATAATGACAAATCTCAATCTAGCAATGGAGTCTTGGATGCTACAGTTGCTTCCAAATTGCCAGATCCAACTTCTTTGGAGAAAATTGCAAATGTAGCAACCACGGAACCTTCCGCAGCCATGTCTAAAGAGCGAGACATGGATCGATGGAAAGTTGATCCTTCTCGAGCAGAAATTGAACTCAGACAGCAACGAGTCACAAATTCCACTAATAGAACATCTACAGATCGACCTCCAAAATCGCCAGAAGGTGCTTCAAATGGGTTTCCTACTACAATTGCCACACAGTCAGATCAAGTTCGACCTCTGCTTAGCTTGTTAGAGAAGGAACCCCCCGCTAGACATTTCTCTGGTCAACTGGACTATGTCTGCCAACTGCCAGGGCTGGAAAGACATGAAAGTATACTGCCCCTACTACATGCATCTAATGAAAAGAAAACCAATGGTGAACTAGATTTTCTGATGGCAGAATTTGCAGGTGATTGCTACTATTTATATACTTTCTTTGAGGACTTTGTCACCATTTTGACATTCCATCCGGTCTAGTGGTCACAACTACCAAAGAAATGTTGTATCATTATTATTTTCCTTTTGTTGTCTATTTCCTTTATGTTTACTCTTTATCTTTACCTCTTGTAGTGTCAGGAGTTGCCTTTTTGTTTTAGGCACAATTATTTGGTTCTACTTGGGTTAAATCATTCCTTTATGGTTTCACAGAGGTTTCTGGGTGTCGAGGAGAGAATGGGAATCTCGACTCTACACCTAAACTTTCCCATAAGTCAGCAACTAAGAAGGTGGGGTCAATGTCATCTAATGAAGGAGTTACTTCCATATCTGGGATTGGATCACACACAGCATCTGGTGTACTCTCTGGTTCTGGTGTTCTCAATGCAATGCCAGGTAGTGCGACATCATCCGGGTTGCTATCCCATATGGTAGCAACATTGAATGCAGATGTAGCCCGAGAATACCTGGAAAAGGTGGCAGATTTGCTGCTCGAGTTTGCTCAAGCAGACACAACTGTAAAATCCTACATGTGTAGCCAAAGCCTGCTTAGCCGTCTTTTCCAGATATCCAATCGAGTAGAACCCCCTATTCTTTTGAAGGTATTAAAGAAATTCTGTTTGATCTTTCCTTTTCATATCTTCTTGATTTATCCTATGCCTTGTAATCACAGTTCTTGTTTTTCTTTTCAGATATTGAAGTGTATCAATCATTTGTCAACAGATCCAAACTGCTTAGAGAATCTTCAACGGGCAGATGCAATCAAATATTTAATCCCAAATCTTGATGTCAAAGATGGGCCTCTTGTATCTCTGATTCATAGTGAGGTTGGCAATCCTAACATAAATCTGAGTGATTCTATACCTATATCGTTTGATGTTGCAAATTTGATTTATGTATACTGTATATGTAGGTTCCTTTATGAAATTCTTGTTTGGTTACACATATGAATGGCTGAGCAGCCTTATGAAACAAAGGCAAAGAAATAATAATGCTATTAAAATAAAAGTAGGAGAAGAGGAGCATAGTTAGCCCACAAAATTTCATGTTGGTTGGGCAAAGTAATTTTCAAAAGAGTGTTTTTGAAAATGAAAAGTGACGTTTTGGCAGCGGGGCCTTCAAGATCAAACAACGTGTTTGGTTTGTTAAAAGCAGTTTTCTAGAACTGAAAACATGGAGAACGTGTTTCGTATTGTTTTGAAAATGAGTAAAAATTGTTTTGAGAAAAAAGTTGCTGCCTGTTTTGAGAACACATCTTCTAAAATGCTCTAAAACAAGAAAATTCTTGTTTCCAACATCCTAGATGGAATTTTGAAGACAATGTTTTTTATTTTGATAAGAAGTTTTTAGAAGCACTTGACAACCAAATATTTTTCAGCTTTTCCTGTTCAAAAACAGAACCATTTTCAGAAAGGCCACCAAACAGCCACTAAACCTCCTAGTTATGGATAGAGGATAGCAGCTGCACTGCAATATAACTCAAGCATAACAGTTGTATTTTCATTCTCTATACAATAGCATATTATAAGTAGTTTCACAACGAACTCACCTTCTTTCCTGTATATTTCTCATTTTTCTCTTTCTATGTATTTGCCAGCAATTAAGTTATTGCTTGATGTGAATATAATGTTATCCTTTTCATTGACTTTTTAACTATTCCTGCTGACCCAGTTCTGATGTTCTCCATAATTTTTTGAAGGTCCTCCATGCACTATTCAATTTGTGCAAGATTAATAAGAGGAGACAAGAACAAGCCGCTGAAAATGGAATCATTCCACACTTAATGCACTTCATCATGTCAGATTCCCCCTTGAAACAATATGCATTGCCTCTACTATGTGATATGGCTCATGCATCCCGCAACTCAAGGGAACAATTAAGGGTCCATGGTGGGTTGGATGTGTACCTGAACCTTCTTGAGGATGAGGTTTGGTCTGTGACAGCATTGGATTCAATTGCTGTTTGCTTGGCTCATGACAATGACAACCACAAAGTACAAGCATTGCTGAAGAAAGATGCAATTCAAAAGTTGGTGAAGTTTTTCCAATGCTGTCCAGAACCGCATTTTGTGCACATATTGGAGCCATTCTTAAAAATTATAACGTATGTGATAAGAAACCTGTTCTTTTTAATTGGTTTCCAAAGAGGTATTTTCAATTGCAGATGTTGATATATTTATTTATTAGTCTGCAAAGATGGCAGTGCAGGAGATGCCATCTCTGAAAAATCGAAATCGTTTGCCATTCCTTTCAATTGTGCCTTCTCACTTCCTCTGTGTTAAAAACAGCATAAATTATGTTCTGATAGGATCAGATGACTACATATCGGTTGGTTAGTAGTGTTAATAGTTGATACTTTGATCTACATATCTCCTTATCAGATGTCTTGATATGTATGTGATCTGTAGCGTAATAATGTTGGGAAACCATGGATGTGCTTTAATTTAAAGTCATGGTAGCTTATCAAATCATCTGATGAATCTCCCTTCCCCACCCCCCACCCACCCACACCCCCAATAAAGCTTATCAAGTTGCATGATGCAGGACAGCACTCACTTCTGGTTCTAACTTGTTAGATTCTTAACAATGTGCTTCTTCTGGCATGCAGAAAATCATCCCGAATAAATACAACATTAGCAGTCAATGGTTTGACACCATTGCTTATTGCGAGGCTGGATCACCAAGATGCTATAGCTCGTCTTAATCTGCTCAAACTAATTAAGGTAAGCAATGTTTTTGTACCTTTTTCTTTCCCTTTTCCCCATTTGATTTAATAGTTCACATAAGATGGTTGCAATTTAGTCTATAAATGAGATTAAGTGTGAGTGAACTTATGTTTGAAAAAATTGCTTTGGTTCAATTGATAAGATCATGAATTGATCCTGCCATTGCCACAATAAGGAAGCTTCTTTCAATCATTTAAGTTGTCGATCCTGTCCTCACCACTGAAATGAAGCTTCTTTCAATCATTGAAGTCTGATCAAGTAACAAGGGAAATACTGGTATTTATAAAGTTTGGGTGGAAAAGGCTGCATCTAAACAATCTAAAGGTTTTTAACCCCAACATCTAGCAGGCTTTAGGTGTCATATCTTTGATGCCAAGTTGTTTGCCTTTTGATGTAGGGTTAATCTCCAGGAAATGTTCTGAGAAAATATAAATTTCTGCTCATTTTATGTTTTCCAACATATAGGAATGGTAATGTACATACCTGTTTCTTCCAGGTAAAAGTTGTCTGCATATTGAGACAGGCTTTGTTAAACCTCCATTCTGATGGTTAAATTAGTTTTTATTTTATTTTTTTACTTTATCCAATTTACCCCTTCAACCCTAGTCAAACCCTACATCTTTTCTGCTCTCCTGCTCCTCTAGTCTAAGATTGTCACTTTTGAGCACCTTCTTAAAGCTGAGTTGTTTCAGTTGAAAAGGACTTCTATAGCTGAGTGCCTATTTTGAATTAGTGAAAAGTTTTGAGGAGTTGGGTATTAATCTTGAATGGAATTTCATTTATATGTTTATGATGAAATAAAAGTTGTCTTCACCACTATAGTGCTAAGAAGTCCTTGCTTGCCTTCCATAAATAATTGCTTACAATATAATTGATTCTGATAGGCTGTATATGAACATCACCCTCGGCCAAAGCAATTGATTGTGGAGAATGATCTGCCCCAAAAACTTCAGAATTTAATTGAGGAACGCAGAGATGGGCAGCGATCTGGAGGCCAAGTTTTGGTGAAACAAATGGCTACATCATTGCTTAAAGCACTTCATATCAACACTGTCCTGTAAATTCATGTCTACATCTGTTTTGCCCTTGTGTATATTTGATTCAATGGGAATGAATTTCTTTATTTTTTTTTGTCAGTTTGGTTTTCTGTTGATGTCATTTCCCTTGGCTTTGATCCTCACTCACCTGCTGAATGGTGTGAAAGCAGCATGGTTCAGGAATTTTTTTTTCTTATTTAGATTTTTTAGGTTTTCAGGGTGGTGGCTGTATATGTCTCACTCTCTTTTTTCTTTGTTTTTGGATTCAGCGAGCTGGCTGCACCTGCACCTGCAGTCAAGATTCGTTTTACTTGGGCTTATAATTGTTTTATGTGGTTTTTGTTTGTGGGGTAAGTATGGCAAGTTCCTGCATAGTTTGTAAAGGTAACATCAAATAGAGTGTGATTCATGTCAAAAGCCACTGCGATTTTGATATATGGCAAATTATTATTTTTGTAAAAGAAAAATTACCCATGGCTATTAGACCGCGATTTCTGAAGCTTGTGGAACCCTTTACTTGACTAGCGCGTGGAGTGGATCCACCAGCCCCAGGGCATTACATGGAGTATATTAATATTTTCCAATGCTTAATGTTTAACTGTAAATCCAATAGAAATAAGTGTGGTCGGGTGGATTTTATGCGACGCTAGGCGCGTAAATGTTAAAATATCCTTTTTGTTGATATAACTCAAAAAGCAAAATAATACCTTCTGCTCTCCAGTCTCTAGATTATGAAGAAAACTCTTAAAGGACCAAATAGATACGGGCCATAGAGATTTTAGACACAAGACTTGTACTAGTTCATTTACTAAACTAAGAAAAACAACTAATAATTGTTTTGAGTGTTTTTCAAAGGTGGATATCCTTTCAAAGAGCTTTCTTCAAAATGAATGATACGCTCTTTCGTGCATTATCATTATAGTTGAAATATTAAAAGTAGAATATTGGAGTATTGTAATGGTAATTGGATAGTAGACTCTTCATATTAATATTAAAAATAATTTTAAAATATGTAAATTATATTAGTTTAATTAAATATTTTAATATTATATTAATTGAATATTTATCTAGTTATATTATTGATGAAATTAACTATATATAATTTTTCTCATCTTAGATAAGTAGCAATATATGACCAAAATCATTTTTCAAATGTTTTAATCAAATTCATATTCATTTTCTTTTACAACTAAATACCAAATACGTTAAACTATTTTTATTTTTAAAATACAAAAATAAAAAATGAGACGATATGCATTCTCGAATTCACAAAATAACATTTGAAAATATTATTTTTTATTGGGTTAATTTTATGAATGCCATTGAGGTAAGACTTAATGTCAATGCTGCCCTTTATATTTTAAATTAGCCTCCAACACTTTTATTATTTGCAAAATTCTATTTAAGTGAATAGAATATACCATAATCATTGTAAAATATTTAATATACCCTTAACCATACACTTTTTAAATTTTTTGTTTTTCAATTTTGGTACCATCTTCCTTTTCATTTCTTTTTTTTTTTTTACTTGAGTACTAAAACAAAAAACAATTTATAAGCTATTTATTATTTTCAATTTTTAATACTTATAGAAAATTTTGTTTTTATTATAAACTTCTGCTAAACTTTCTAAAATAAAAATTTCAATGGTTATTAGAAAATAGAGATAATAAATATTTTGTTAAAAAAATATTTATTTATTTTAGTACTAAAAGTAAAAAAGAAAAAAAGAGAGTACCAAAATTTAAAATAAAAATTTAGAAAAGTATGAATAAGGGTATATTAGTTACTTTGAAATAATTTTGGTATGTTCTATGTACTTAAATGGCATTTACAAACAGGGATATTAGAAACTAATTTTGAAATATAGGAGGTAGCACTAACATTAAGTCTTACCTTAAGGGTACCCATAAAAATAACCCTATTTTATTTTTAATTTTATTTTTAGAAAACACTAAAAGAATAGAAAATGAAAGGGAATTTTTATTTAAATATGCTTCAAACAAAACTAAGTTGCAATTGTATGCTCATAATAAAATAAAATAAAATAAATAGAAAAAAATGCCATTTTAGTATGATTTTATTGATAAATATCAACTTAGTTTCCCATTTTTAAATATATACTATGTTAGTCCCTGTTGCTAGAAAAGTTTTATTAAATGGTTACTATTCAAGGGTAAAAGAATACTTTTAGTCTTTATCAATAAAATTGTCAAAATGTTAGTTTAAAATAAAATAAAATTTTAAATAATATATATAAATATATTTTTCTCAGCTTTCTTTTTCTTTTTCTTCTTCTTTTTCTTCTCATATCTCTTTATTGTATTGTGTTATGAGTAATTATTTACCTTAAGGCCTTGAGGAGATATGATATATAATGTTACTCTTGTGTATGTTTAATTGAATAAGAATTAAAAGTTGTAGGGTTGACTTTTAAAAAATGAAATGGGTTTATTAAGGCTAAAGAAGAAAGCTGATTTTGGAAAGGAAATGATTTTATTTTGTAAAAATTTTGCAATGACTGTGATGGAGGAGATACAAGTGAGTGTGAAAATGGTGGGGTTTTAGAATTAGTTGAATTTTAGAGCATGGAAGTGAAAAGTGATTCTATATTTTTTTACTACTTAATTTTATGTTTATGCTTCATGCTAAGGAGAAGAGAGATGCTAAGATGTTAGAGAAGAGAGATGAGAGGTTTTGGGGGAAAGAGGTGGATTGCTGGTTTTGGGTCTTTAAAGGGGAGGGGGAGAATATTTTAACCTTCCTATTCATAGGGTTGAGATCAATGCTGAATTATTAATAGGTGAGGTTGACCTATGCATAACCAAAATTGAATCTACTTTTGACAAATTCATGAGTAAATATAGGGAACAATTGGCTACCCCTTCTAGAATAGAACATATCACATTTTTTCTTTATTGGTTATGCAAATACAGTCTGTGTAACCCTTTTAAAAAAATAACTAAGGAGTACCTTAAGGTAGCAGTCACCTTAGCAGACTGCTTAAACTTGGCTTTAGGTCTTTTTTTTATTTCCCACTTATATGCCATAAGTTTAAAGTCGCTAACACTGTTGTTGTTGTGCAAGTTGTCCAGAAGAAGACAAGAGGTAAGTTCATCTGAGAAATCTTAAATTTTGAGAAATTTTCAGCTTTAAATATAATTGTTATAATCTGAAAGAAATGAGAAAACGATGGCATCAGAGAAAAAGGAGCTCCTTTTGGAACATAGATGGTCACCTATAGAACGCCAAACCAAATAGGTTCGGACTTGTAGCCCTTGGTTGGAAGAGGTTTTCTTTGAACGACCATTTGTAGGTTCAAGGCCTCTAATTCTAACGGCCAAGTTCAGTGTAGCAGGTGACATTTCTTGCAAAAGGAAAAATTGACCTACATTGATAGGTTTTATTTAAATGACTATAATAAACATATTTTTGATCTTGAGTCGGTCAAGATTGTTGGTGATATGTCCCGACAAGATATAATAACTTTTTAAATTGACTTGATAATGTTCTAATTTTAAACTTTTGCCGATTTGTTTTTGTAGAAGCCATTCCCTTTCCTATGGATGCTTCTTCTATAGAGAGGGTGAAGATGAGCCGGCTCCATCAAAGAAGAGGCTTAAGGTATTATATATCGGCTTAAATTTTTATCACTTTAGTTTCGAGAATCGGTTATTATATCATTTCTCCTTTTTTTCAAAAAATGGTAAAGAAACTTCCGAGAATAAAGATAGTGCACTTGAAGTTGGTTTTAAAAGAATCGAGTACATTTATGCACTCAAAGATGCCCATGGCAACGGTGGCTCTTACCAGCAAGTCTCCCTTGCCAACTGTAAATATAAAGGATGGGACAGATTAGAAGATAGTTCTTTGGGAATGTGTTAAAGAGTTGGTCAAGGTCTCTTATCTTGCTCGACTGGCCAAAATTAAAAAACTGGCCATCAAGCCTCCTTTACTGCTTGAAGGTGCCACTTTAGTACCTGATGTTTTTTCCTTGCTCATTCAAGAGTCTTTGACGAAAGTGAAGACTCAGATGAAGGCTTGCCTAAAGCAGAGTCTTTCCTACTTTTGTGGTTCAATCTCGAGTGGTGGAAGTGACTAAACCAGTTAAAGAACCTCAAGTCGCAAATGGCTGACATGTTACTAGATGATCGCTCTATATTGGACGTGAATAAGAAACTTTAATTTCTTTTTGATAATGCCATGGGCGACACCATGTCAATTCACCTTAAAAATATGATTGATGAGTTTGCTACTGCTTAATGAGTCTAGCTAAGAGGAAGCAGTCGACTGTGAACATAATTCAAGAGGCTGAGAAAAAGGCCGAGAAGAAGGAGAAGTTAGATCATCTTGAGACACAGTGGATGTTTGAAGTCTATGGGTTAAGCATTCAGAGCATAAATGCTAAAGAAAGGATTGAGGCATTGAAGGTTGAGTTGGTAAAGCTAAAGGCAATAGAGGCTAAAATGACCCAAAAATCTCAAGTCTTAAGCCTTCAAATATTGAGAATCACCTAAAGAAGACGGCTTTAAAGAAAAGCCTTAAGCTAAAGAATGAAATGGTCCTCAAGGTCGAGTAGGAAATGAAATCTGTGGATTTGACTATAGCCGATTTCTTTTTTAATCTTGAACAATTATGAATATAATAGAAATAAGCTTTTGGTAGCCTTGTACTTGATTTTTTTTAACGAATTCAAAGTTTGTTGATGTTCTCTTTTATAGGTTTTTAGAGATCTGACCAACTAAATCATTTATTTTAGGAGGAATTTAACCAAAATAATTGGCTTTTCATTAATGATAAAAATAAACGTTATTACAATAGCTTATAATAAATATTTCAACCAATTTAACTAGCTGGATCTTTCAAGATTGGAAATGTCTTGTCGATTCTTTTTCAAATAGTCTGTTGATAAGCCTTCAGATATTTTCCATTGATAAGCCTTGGATGTTTAATCCCTTCTAAATCGATTAATAAATATGTCCCCTTGCCAATAATTTAAGAAATCTTAAATGTGCCTTCTTAATTTGGACTAAATTTTCACAAAATTTATTCTTTTGAGATAAAAGGGTAAAACGGCTTTCCATACTAAGTCATTGACTTTAAAAGATTTAGACTTTACCTTCTTGTTATAGGAGCTTTCTATCACCTCTTTCTTCACATCTAGTCAGTTTAATGCTTCAACTCGATCTTGGTCAATTTTGTCCATTATAGCATCTTGATTTTGTTTAGTGCTTAAGTCGCCTTGGTATCATCTTCTAATTGAGCCAGCTATGAGCTCCATTGAGACCATGGCTTCATGGCCGTAGACTAGATGGTAAGGGGATGTTTCAGTAGCTGCCTTTAGGTTAACTTTATTAGCCCAAAGTATCTCTTGTAACTTTTTGTGCCAGGCTCTAGGATTATCTTTGATTACTTTTTTCAACCTAAGTATAATTGATTTGTTGATTGATTTGGCTTGTCCATTAGATTAAGCATAGTAAGAAGGTACTATAAATCACTTTGATGCCAAATTCTCTTACAAAGTTGACTATTTCTTCTCTTGTAAAGAATGTTCCCTGATATGTTGTGATGGACTCTGGGAGGCCATGTCGGTATGTAATATTTTATTTGATGAATTTTTTGACCGATTATTGAGTAACTGACTTTAATGGGATCACATCCACCCATTTGGTAAAATAGTCGGTTGTGACCAAAGTGAAGGCATGTTGCTTCGAGGATGATGGGTAAATTTTCCTAATTAAGTCCATTACTCATCCTCTAAATGGCCAAGGTTTTATAACTACGTCCATTTCTTCAGCTGGGACAATCTAAATTGGGTCGTGTCTCTGGCATTCTTCACATCCTTTAGCATAATTATAACAGTCTTGCTCCAGGGTCAGCCATTAGAACCCATTCTTTAATATTAATTTCTTCATTGTCCTACTACTTAGTTGTGCTCATGCTAAACCCTTATGTGATTCTGCCATGACTAACATGTATTATTTTTGGCCAATACAACTCAGTAGTTCTCTTAAAGTCCTATTTTAAATAATTCTCCTACAAAGAAAGCAAATTTTTGTGCCATGATCTTTATTCAGCGATCAACATGAGTATTTAGATACCTTGTATATTTGATTACCTCATCCCTCTAATCCATACTTAGGTTAATTTGAAGAATCGACTGCTGTTTTTGTTTTAAAACTTCATTACTAAAAAGGTATGGATGAGGCCGATGGGTCAGTGGAATTTCTTCAATCGCTTTTTTGAAGCCTGATGCCTCCTAAGCCAAGTTATTAGCTTCTGAATTAGTTACCCTTGTTGAAAATTTGATGAGAGTATAACTTTATCCTTAAAGAAAATGTCGAGCTTTATTATAATGTGGTATTAATAAGTCAGCTTCACAACTGTATTCACTAGTTATTTGTTTGATAACCAACAATGAGTCACCCCTAACTTTAATATCTTCTACCCTCATCTATGCATGTACTTCTAGGCCGATAATGAGGGCTTTATATTTGGCGTGATTGTTGGTGCAAAAGAAATCTATCATAAAGGATATTTTTATTTTCAAGCTATATAGAAATATTAATACGATACCGGCTCCTACTACATAGGTTATTTTTTATCCATTAAACCAAAGTTGCCAAATTAATTATCAATATAACCTATCTTTATATCGATATTTACTAAATAAGATGATGGATGCTCTATTAAAAAGTCGGCTAACGTTTGACCTTTGACTATTTTTTGAGGTACTTTAAATTGAATTCTGATAAGGTGATTACTCACTTTCTGAACTGGCTCCTCAAAAATGGTATTGATAAAAGATACTTAATAGTTCAGCTTACCACCTATACAATAGTAGATAAGAGATAGTAGTTGAGTTTTGTACACAAAATGTAGAGAGCTAAATACAACTTTTCGATTGCGGTGCATCTTGTCTTGAGGTCGTTCAAGACTCAGCTAAGATAATAGACCACCTTTTTCACCCTTTAGTGTTTCTATGCTAACATACTACCGATTAATTCCTTGACTGCTGAAATAGAGTATCAGGGGTAGGCCAGGTTTGGGTGGAATCATAACAAGTGAACTTGTTAGATATTTCTTGATTTCATCAAAGGTCTGTTGGTGGTGTACCGTTTATTTGAATTCCTCACCATCTTTCAATTTCAACAAAGGTGACTAAGAGTAAAGTCGACTAGTTGAGTTTAAAAAAAAGCTCTTTAAAAAAATTATTTTATCGATTAGTAATTGGAGTTCTTTCTTGGTTCTTGGTACAAGTACCTCTATTATAGCTTTAGCTTTGTTTTATTCTACTTCCACCCCCCATTGGTGTACTAAGAATCTAAGAAAATATTCGGCTAATACTTCAAACTTGCATTTTATAGGGTTCATTTTCAAATGATGGAATCTCATTCTTTGGAATGCGGTCATTAGATTGGCTAAATGTGTTTCATCAGAGTTCTTTTTAAAAACCACGTCATCAATATAAACCTCCATAAATCGTTCAATCAAGTTATGGAAGATGGCATTCATTGCTCTATGGTATGTCACTTCGATATTTTTTAGATCTAATGAAATTACTATCCATTCATATGTTCCAATAGCCTCGAGGCATCTAAATATCATTTTGCTAACATTTGTCTTTTTAATAAAAATTTGATTGTATCTTGAGTGTCCATCAAGGTAGCTCATAATTTCATGGTAGGCAGCCAAATTGACTAGCAATCAGCTATGATCATAAGATATTCATCTTTGGGGGTCTCTATGTTTAAATTCTTGAAGTCGATGTAGAGGCAAAGTTTTCTATTTTTCTTGATAATAAGAACTATATTTAATAGTCACTTCATGTAGTTTGCTGGCCTAATAAAACCGGTTTAAAGTATCTTTTTTATTTCTTTTGCTACTGATAAGATCATATTTGTCATATATTTTTTCATTTTTTTATTTTAATATTTTATTATTTTATGAGAATAAATGGCTATGTATGTGCATTATTGTTATTTACAGGTCAAAATATGAACTTATCGTCCTAACGCCATAAGGATTTTCTCCCCAGTGCTGGAACAGTGATTAAAATAAGAAAATAAAAAAATGACTTGTTTAAGTCGTAGTATAGCGCTCTAGCCCCAGCTCGCCATCACGCCAGCGATCACCCAGTGCCTCAGTACCGGCACCTTATAGCTCCCTAGCAACAATGCGATTCTTGACCTGACAAGAATTGAGGTTTTCAAGCTCAAATCAATCATTATAAAAGGTTACTCATCCTCAGCTTTTAAAAAAGCATCCAAGAACATCAATAACATATAACATAAGTCTTAGAGAGTAATTGGAGTTTAATTGAAGCAGCTATAGGGAGAGATTCAAGGCGTTCTTTGGCATCAAGAGTTTCTTATGCAGCACAATTAAGAGCAATTCGACATCTATATCGGTTTGCTATTGATTGTATCATATTTTCTTATTATGTTTTGCCGTTGTTCTTTTGTAGCCATGAATTAAATTTGCTTTCTATGGTTAATACTTGAACTCAATATGTGTGCTTAATTGCCATATCTTTTTAATATTTAATAAACTTAGTTTTTTGTTATTCAAATTACTTGTTCTTAATGCTTTAATATATCTGGCCAATATATAGTGAATGAATTGATAAATTTTTTGATAATCTCAGAAGATGAATCATTATATTTAGACCTAGGTAATTTGATGTATAATTGTAATGTAACATTCAATGTTGCATATGCAAGTTTCAAATTAGGATAGGAATATACCTAATTGGCATGTATGATTAGTAAGACTTGATATTAATGAATCTTAAATTATTACAAGTACCATAGGAATATAGATATTTGATAAATTAAGGTATACTTGCATGACCTTGGAAGAGGCTTGTGAATACAATAGTGTCTTGATCAATAACAAGAACTAAGAGAGTTAAATATTAGAGGATTAATCATTAGAAAGCATATTGAACATAATATTAACCCTAGGTTTTATCTATATTGCTATTGTCCAAATCTCTTTACATTGTGTCATTACTTTTATTTATTTTTACATTCATTCTTAGATTTTTATTTTTTTGAATAATTACTAGAAAGACATAGTTTTAGTACTTGGTTAAAAAGAAGATATTATCCATATGGGTTCGACATCCGACTTTTTTGTCCCTTTATTACTTGCATATGATAGTGTATATTTGCACTTAATTTATGATATAGAAATATCGCACTAGCTACCCACATGGGCTGCCGTGCTGCTGTTCCCCATCATTCTCCTCCACTTGAAAAAAAGTCATCCTTAAGTGAACATATATGTTGCCTTCAGGATGATAGATGTAGATATTTGCTACATTGAAAGTTTTTGATATACCATGTCATCGGGTAGGTCTATCACATATGCATTGTCATTGATCTTCTTCAAAACTTTAAAAGGACCATAACATTTCTGCCTTAGTTTGCCATAAACTACTATAGGCAGCCTCTCCTTACGTAAGTGAACCATCACATTATCGCCTGCCTCAAACATTTGATGTTTTCGATGCTTGTCTATAGCTACCTTATATTTGAGGTTATTCTCCTCCAAGGATTGATGCACCTCTTCGAATATCTTTGAATAGACTAAAGCAAACACAGTTGCACTAGAACCTATAGTAGAACCTTCAGGATGATAGATGGAGATATTTGGTACGTTAAAAGTTTTTGATATGCCATGTCATCGGGTAAGTCTATCACATATGCATTGTCATTGATCTTCTTTAAAACTTTAAAATGACCATAACATTTTTGCCTTAGTTTGCCATGAACTCCTATAGGCAGCCTCTCCTTACGTAAGTGAACCATCACATTATCGCCCGCCTCAAACATTTGATGTTTTCGATGCTTGTCTATAGCTACCTTATATTTGAGGTTATTCTCCTCTAAGGATTGATGCACCTCTTCGAATATCTTTGAATAAGTATCCACTAAAGCAAACACAGTTGTACTAGAACCTGCAGTAGAAGGAAGTTTGACTAGTTCCACAACATGCCTTGGAATGTTAGTATAAACAATAGAGAAATGACTCATTCCGGTGGAACAATTGACTGAGTTATTGTAAGCAAACTCAGTTTGTGCCAAAGCAAAGTCCCATTGTCCCTTATTATTTCCACATGTGCATCTAATCGGATTTCCCAAAGAACGGTTTACCACTTTTTTTTTACCATCGGTTTAGGGATGTGTTATGCTAGAAAACTTCAATGTAGTCTCAAATCTTTTTTATAAAGTTAGCCAAAAGGCTGTCAAGAATTTGTTGTCCTTATTTGAAGTGATGAAAAGTAGTACACCATGAACAACTTCTTTAAAGAACAGTTTGGCTACATGATGTGGATCTGTTATCTTACGACATGGAATAAAGTGTGACATTTTAAAAAATCAATCAACCACAAAAAATACAGCATCATTACCCCTCTAGGTCCTTGGTAAACCAGGTACAAAGTTCATAGAGATATCATCCTAAGGTGCATTAGGAATAGGCAAAGACATGTATTAACCTGTGTTTTGTGACTGCCCCTTGCTCATTTGACAAGTTGGACACCTTTGCACAAATGTTATAGCATCTCTTTTAAGTTGAGGCCAGTAGTAATGTTCCTCTAAACCAGCTATGGTCTTGTCTCTACCCATGTGGCCGCTTAAGTCGCTAGAATGCATTTCCTTTAGCAACTTATCACGTAACTCTTTGGAATGCATAATCTGCTCTCTTTGAACAAATACCCATCTTAGACCAAATATTCACCTAAGGGCTATTTCATTAGGTACTTAGTCCATACATTACCAAAATCTTCATCATTCTCATATAGCTTCTTGAGTTGTTCAAAACCTGAAACTTTAGTAGAAATGGTAACAAGTAGAATAACGCGACAACTTAGAGCGTCTGCTACTTGGTTAGTAATTCTAGATTTATGAACAATGACATAATTGAATCTTTCAAGATAAGTTGTCAACCTAGACAACATACGATCAACATGCTTTTGCCCTCAAAAGTGCTTGAGAGATTAGTGATCGGAGTAGACAATAAATTCTTTAGGAAAAAGATATGCTTCTTACGTCTTTAAAGCACAAAACACAACATAGAGTTCCTGTTGATATGTTGACCACTTCTGTCTTGCTTTACTTAACTTCTCACTAAAGAATGCAACAGGCCTCCTTTCTTATGAAAGAACAGCTCTTATGTTAATCCCTCTTGCATCACATTCAATCTTAAAAGTTTTGGCAAAGTCAAGTAGAGATATAATAGGTGTTATAGTCAATTTCTCCTTGATCAATTCAAAGCTACAATCAGTAGCTTCTTCCCATTGAAATCATCCTTTCTTTAAGCAATCGATAATAGGTGCCACAATGGTACTAAATTTTTTAATGAACATATGATAGAAAGTTGCTAGGCCATGAAAACTCCTTACATCTGTTATAGTCTTCGATTTTGGCAATATCTAATAGTTGTCACATTTTCTTCATCCACATGAATTCCCTCACTAATTATAACAAATCCTAGGAACACTAGTTTGTTTATTAAATATACACATTTCTTTAAGTTTACAAACAACTCATTCTTTCTCAATACAACTAGAACTTGCCTAATATGATCAAGGTGCTCTTTTACATTTTTACTATAAATCAAAATATCATCAAAATAGACAACAATAAAGTGGGATAAAAAAGGTTTAAGTACTTGAGTCATGAGGTGCATGAATATACTTGGCATATTAGACAACCTAAATGGCATGACTAGCCACTCATATAGCCCATATTTTGTTTTAAAAGTTGTCTTCCATTCGTCTCCCACACGAATTCTGATTTGGTGATATCCACTCCTCAGATCTATCATAGTGAATACTTTAGCACCACTCAACTGATCAAGCAAGTCTTCAAGTCTAGGGATGGAAAACCGGTACCTTATGATTAGTTTGTTGATAGCACGACTATCCACACACATCCTCCAACTTCTATCTTGTTGAAATTTGTACTTATGTGCCATCCCTTTATATATGAATATTTGTTTAATATTTATACTAGTATTATTATTTTATTCAATTGCTAATTATATTTATATATGGTAAGATGCTTGTAACGTTTTAGATATTGTATGATCTGAAAAAGTTCAGATCTGGTCTAAATGAGTTTAGATCAGTGCTAAGAATTAGCAACGCTGAGAGTTATAAATGCTAAGAGTTAGCACTGATAAGAGTTATCAGGTTATAAGAGTCAGCGATATCTAAAGAGTTAGAGCCTTATTTGAAATGGGACAAAGACTTAAGAATATATTAGTAATGACATAGTTGCAAAGAGTTACAAATAGTGCTAGGAAATGTCATTATACAAATATGTTCTCAAATATTATATTCCTAATCTATCTTTACTGATGCTGGTCTATCAGTGAATACTTTAATAAATATATAGATTGGTGTATGTCTATATCTGAATGGTCTAGATGGTTAGTTTTAGCAAACTATAAGTTTAGTGAAAGTTTGTATAGAGATACAAGTATTCAGTAAGGACTGAATATTGAACAGACTCACAAAGATCTCCAATAGACATCCTATAAAGCCGTCAATAGAGGGTCTTTTGAGTTGAGTAGTATTCATAGTCCTTTGACCCGAGTGCCACGGTGGGCTTTTGAGTAATCCACCATACTTTGATTCCACACATGTCAGAAACCTTTCATAGTCTGATCGCTGGGTGTTGTTGGGTATGGTCCGATGCTCATGGAATTCGGTATGCAAAGATATAGGATCCATCAGTTCATTTGAGTGAGTATTATATCTTAATACTCTATAGATTGTATTTCAGAAAGTCTTATGGGTCATAAACAATAATTCTCGGGAAAAGATTTTAACCCTAGGGATAAATAATATTATCAAAGTGTTTGAGAATATTATTTATTGAAATACAATTCTAGAGATAAGTTACGGTCGGGCATATGGAGATTTGATGGTGTTGATCTATATCTTTGCTCTACTCGGATATAAATGATGGAGAGATTATATGAATATGTTATAACCTCAACTTGTATAGTCTAACGTGTCGCTTTGTAATATCCGTAACGTGTGTGTGGGGCATCGTTCACGGACGTATGGAGGAGTTCCATATGACAATTTGGGCGTGGACTTAGAGAGTCTCACAACATGAAGTGTACTCATTGTGCACTGGGGCAGCATAATGGATTGAACAGCTCCATCCTAGAAATTCCAGCAAACCAAAAATATGTTTCGGGGTTCCTCGGGTCGTGCACTTATTTAGACTTAAATATTAAGTATATTATTTAATTAGTTGACAAGAGTTATTAACTAATTAGATATTAACAAGTGGCACAATTTTATTCTATGAATTATTTTACTATGAATTCACCCATTAACCAGGTTAGTAAAATCAAATAAGGTAAATATTAATTATTCAAATACTTTTTGAATAATTAAATAAATATTATTTAAATAAATAAAATATAATTTTATTTATTTTTTATTTTATTCTTAAATGGAAGACATACCTAATTTGAGAAACATAAACTAAATTAAGTAGAGCACTATTTTGTGATTAATGGTTAATTTTATTAGACCATTAAAATGGCCACCAAAAATTATTTTGGTAGTTGGACACTTAATCTAATTTTGGTGGAGCACTTGTGAAGTGTTAAGAGCACTAAAAATGGTTGAGTTTTATGTGTGTTAACTAGTGTGTGAATAAAAAAATTCGTACAAATATTGAGAGAAAAATGAAGAGTTGGCTTTAAGAGAGTTTATCTTTGAAAGAAGACTTATGAGAAAAACCAAAGGAGAAAGAAAAATAAATCATTCTTATTTTTCTTTCAAGCAATACAAAACCTTGTTGCTGGAGATTATACTGCTGCTATTCTAGCTTCACAATCCCACTGGATTGTTATGAACTAGAATTGAACAAAAGTGCACTTCAAGGTAAGCTCAAAGTTGGAGCAAAGAAATTCGAAATTTGAAATCTTCATTTGAGGTCTTCAAAGGTATGTTTTCTGTATTCTTAAGTTGTTAAGAATTGAAGTACACGTGTATATATTGATTACATGATAAAATCCGCTGCCAAATTCGTGTATATGATACATGTGTTTAGTTTTTCAATATGTACACAATCACATGCATTCACCATAAAATACGTCAATACATCTTTCTTTGGAGTAAGTAAGGCAAGTACAGTACAAGGGCTAATACTTTCTCGTATATGTCCTTTTTGTAGTAACTCCTCTAAGTTCTCTTTCAATATTTCATGTTACTTTGGACTTATATGACAATGGGGTAGATTTGGTAAGCTAGCTTCAGGAACAAAATCAATGCGATGTTGAATATATCATATTAGAGGCAACTGTGTCGGTTCTGCCATTACATCAACAAATTCTTCCAATAAGCCTTGAACCTCCTTTGGTGTTGGTTGCATGGGTTCCTTAATTCCCTTTACTATTAGAAAAGCACAGGTTTTGGCACTTTTTTATGTCATCCATAAACTTATTCTCTCTAAGAGCCATGGACAATAATGCTTTCTCCTCCACTTTTGACAAAGTATTTTTTTGTTGGTTTGGAACCACAACTATCCACTTGTGATTCCAAGTGAAGGTATAAGTGTTGTCCCTCCCTTTATGAGTTACATCAATATCAAACTACCACAGCCTACCTAGTAACACATAACATACATAAATCTCTACAACATTAAAAAGAACTTCATATTTATAAGTCTTCCCCAAAGATAATGATAAATAACATTATTGTGTAATTTTTATACTAGGCCTCTTCTTTATCCAACCAATGTTGTATAGGGCTGGATATAGTTGTGTTTTAAGTTTAAGATGCTCAACAAGGCTTTGTGAAACAAGGTTCTCACAACTACAACTATCAATCATAAGATTACACACTTTGTTAGCTACAATGCATTTACCTTCAAAGATGCATTTGTGTTGCGTCTCATCAAGTTGTTTTGAAGTGTATAACATCCTCTTTACAATATATATGACTTCCTCACCATCTTCTTCAGCCACTTTGAAGTCACCATCTTCTTCTGCTGTTTCTTGTTCATTATAGTCCTCCTCAAGCTCGCGTTGGGTGACATTGGCAAATTTACTTCTAGGACAATCACAAGTTCTGTGCCTTATCTCATTACACTAAAAACATCTAATACCCTTTGAACTATCCATTATTTCCTTCCCCTTTGTCTCATGTTTCCTTTTGCTTACCTCTTTACCCTTAGACAATATAGGCTTGCTTTCAAATGTAGTATGGGTAAGTTTAGTGTTTGGTTCAATTCTGGAATAAGATGTTGCCCTTAGTGTTGGAATTTGTGCTCATGTGCCATCCAAATTTTATATGAATATTATAATTTCATATTTATGTAATAAATAAATATTTTATTAAATCGCTATTTATTTTATTAAGGTAAATTGCTTGTAATATTTTGAACATTATATGGATCTGAAAGAGTTCAGATCAGGTCTAAATAGTTAGAATCTTGTCTGAAATAGGATAAAGACCTGAGAATATACTTACAATGACATAGTTACAAATAGTTGCAAGAGTTGTTAGGAAATGTTATTGTGCAATTATGGTCTCGAATTATATATTCCTAATCTATTTCTACTGACGTATGGTCTATCAAGTGGAACCGACTAATATAGATTAAAGTATGTCTATATATAAATAGTACAGATGATTGATGTTAGCAAACCATGAGCTTAGTGAAAGCTTGTATAGATATACATGTATTTAGTAAGGACTAGATACTGAACAGACTCAATGGAGACCTTCCTATAGATATCCCATAAATCTGTCAGTGGAGGGTCTTCTCGAGTTGAGTAGTATTCGTGCTCCCTAGACATGAGCACTGATTGGTGGTATACTAGCTAAGCACAAGTGCACACTATCGTATCAAGTAACATAGGATTTAAGTTCAAGTATCGATCTCACAGGGACTACGTGATCTAATTCTTCAATCAATTACTAAAATTATATATACTTAACTTTTATTCAGAAAAATCAAAATCTGAAACTGAATTTATTAACCTAATTCTATCAAATTAAACTAAACTTAAATAGTAAACAAATAAGAGATATAAATTCACCAAAGGATAATAATCTAGGGTATAGACTCATCCTCTAGTATTTCATTGGATTCATTAACCACTTAGTTCATCCCTTAATATAAATTGTTGGCTTAGACACTAATTTCATCACAAGCCTCTGTCGATGGTCAAATGACTATATTACATGTTCTAACAACCACCTATATGTCTATGATAAACAAATCAGAATGTAATTCATTAAGATTAAGTCTAAATTATACCATACATGCCACCTAGGTATATGTCTATCCTAGATGGAACTCATAGTTGTTACCCTATGATCATGCATCAAACTACCATAGGCTAAACACATGAATTCCTTTGCTAAGTTCATCATGGTTCCTCAATCATTCATAATATTGGCCAGATATAATGAAAGCAATAAACATAAGATAGAATGAATCAATTATAATAATTAAGTTCATAAACTAAGAATCAATGAAATCCAATTACATACTAGGTTCACATAGTCTAACCCTAGAACAACAAGTTTAGCTCATCACAAAACCAAAAGTATCCAACCAATCCATGAAGAACAACAAGAACAAGAACATAATAATAAGAAAAGAGAAGAAAAACTAATCAAGAAGACATATTGGGTTGTTTCTTTCTCAATATTGACTTGAAGCTTGAATCTTGATTTTTTTGGTTTTGATCTTGGATTTTGTGTTATGAATTATTTTTTTTACAATTTTGCCTCTCTAAAGTCTGTGTATTTGACCTTAAAAGAGTGTTTTTATTGGCATGAGAAACTCTAAAGGTGAGAGGATTTGAATCCAAGTTGAAATATGAGAGTTGAGAAGGGCTCTTTTATGTTGCATGGGCGCCACGGCGTTGGGGGCTTGGCACCACAGTGCAAAAACCTGAAAAAATGACTTTGGAAAGCCTTGCCGGGCACCGTGGCACTAGGTTATGGGTACCCCGGTGCTCAGCTATTGACCTGGGCACCGCGGCGCTCAATCTCTGGATACTGCAGCACCGAGCCCTGATACTCCTTTTGTATTTTGAGTATAACTCTTCGTTTGACGTCCAATTCACTTCCTGTTTGTTCCTATGCATCAAATTTTTCATCGTGCATCTATTTATGATCAATAAACAAAATTAAGTAGACAAATATTTATAATTTGGATCAAAATACAAAAGTTGGGTACAAATCATACTAGTACTTCTATGCCTCTATCAAATACCCCCAAACTTAAAACTTTGCTCATCCTCGAGCAAAATAAAGAAAAACATTAACAACTTATTCATGACTCAAAAATAAAAAAATAAAAAAAATCTTCAGTTGATTAAACAATCATCTTCATAGTCTCAAATTAAGGCTGTTAAAAATAGCACAAGGCTCTTTAGAAATCAATAAACAACTTTCAACAATTCTCTTACCATTGATCCAATACTTCATTTTCCCTTGTAAATGATCACTTATGCGTGTGTGCAATAAGCAAGTAATTAACTAAATAGAACATAGATTTACTTAATACTTAAGAAATACATGAATATGATATCTCGGCATATTTTTAATTATAACACTATCATAAGCTTGTTTTTCGTACTACTCTCTACTAATGTAGAAATACACATGTCTAGGGATCTATTTATGATTTTAATTAGTTTATAATGTAAGGCTAAGGTAAAGGTGGGTATAAAGATATATATAAATCGTAAATCACACCATTAACACTTAGATTTTACTTAGAAACCTCTTGATTCCTTCTCCTCCTTGATTATTCATCTCTTCCCCCAAACTTATATTATTCCTATTTTTCTGTTAATCACACTTTTACAAAGAAAATTTTCTTTTTCTCAAGTTAGGGGTATTATGCATTGAAACATTTTTTTTTTAATGTACCCCCAACCTTAGATTGATATGCACATTCAAGACATATTGCTTTTCATTACAGTATCCTTATTTCATACATCCATAACCTTTTTTATTTTAAGAATATTTCTAAGTAAACTCAAGATTTATAGTGCTACTGGTAGATTTTAGGATACGTAAACTCAAAGTCTTTAGACTTGTAATGTGGTTAAACAGAAAAAAAAAAAAGATAATTAGGCTCAAACGGGGTGATTAGGGATAAATATACATATAAGGTAGGCTTGAAAAAGCTCAAACTATCCAAAGATAGCCTAATGTCATTTCTTTAAGTATGTGAATTCTAAGATTTCACCTCAAGTAGTGATCAAGCAAGTTCTAGAGTGTTGGTCTTTTAGACTGTGGTGTACTACTTAAGCATGAATAAGTCTAAGCAAAAAATTCAACTAATACATGCTTCTTTCAATGTGCTCAAGAAGAAGTGATCAAAAATAAGCTTGAACTTTGTTCAAGATTCATGATATAAGAATTATCTCAAGCAACTATTGTTTCTTAGAGACTTGTGAAAATAAACTCAGCCAATATTTTATTTCATATCACGGACTAATGATCATCATCTCAACCAAAACTTAATAACTTAAAAATAATTTTACTCCACAAGACAACCACTCAAATCATACAGCAAAACTAAATACAAGAAAATGTGTTTCCCACCCCCAAATTTAAATTATACATTGTCCTTAATGTCTAAAAAATAAATTTAAAAGTAAGAGAAACTCCCCTGGTAACTGAAGTTGAAGCAGTGTAGCATTGTGTTATAATGAATGTAACTGTAGTTTTCTTTACTTCCAATGCTTGCAATTGCTCATGCTGCTTCATTGAATGCTTGAATTGTTGATTCATTCCTACAACGAAAAGAAACTAACATAATTGATATTGAAAATAATCTAATAAAAATAAAAATTACTTGGGTTGCCTCCCAAGAAGCACTTGATTTAACGTCGTCGGCTTGACAGAGTTAATAGTAGAAGCATATTTGTATATGAGCTTATTGGGCTTTCGCTCCTTTGGCTTCCACATTCTTGTAATTAGACCTTAGGCAACAACCTGTTCTTCTTTCTTGTGCTTTTCCGAAAAGACTTGAATTTTAGACCGGTGAAGTGTTTCTCTTGTGGCCTTTTTTTCTATCTTTTCATCAAACTACTGCTTCTTCTTATTCTTTCTTCTATTTCTATACCTTAACGCCTTCTTTTTTATATGAGGTTTTAATATCTCTATGTCTTTGAGTTTTTTAGTGTTTAGGTGCACCACATTAATGTTACAACAGTCTTCACCTTCAGATGGCAACTTAATTTCCTTGAAGACTTTAAATGTCACAGTGTCATCTTGTATCCTCATTGTCATCTCCTCTTTTTGAACATCAATGATCGTATGTCCCGTGGATAAGAAAGGTCTTCCAAGGATGATAGGAATCTCTTTGTCTTCTTCCATGTTTAGAACAATAAAATCGGTGGGGAAGATGAATTTGTCCACCTTTACTAGTACGTCCTCAATAATTCCCTTTGGGTAGGCGAGAGAGAAATCAGCAAGTTGAAGTGTGATATTGATAAGCTTTGCTTCTGTTAAACCTAGTTTGTTGTAGACGGAAAGGGGCATAAGATTAATGCTTGCTCCTAGATCGTATAAGGATTTACCAAGATCATGATTACCAATAGAGCACGGTATGGTAAATCTCCCGGGATCTTTGAGCTTAGGAGGTAGCTTTTTCTGAAGAATAGTGCTATACTCATCTGTCAATGTTACGGTCTCATAATCCTCTAGTCTTATCTTTTTTAAAAGGATGCTCTTCATAAACTTGACGTAACTAGGCATTTGTTCAAGTGCATCTGCAAAAGGGAGATTAATATATAATTTCTTAAAAACATCAAGAATTTTAGAGAATTGCTTATCTAATCTCTTATTTTACAACTTTTGTAGAAATGGTGGAGGAGGTGTGAATGACTGCAAGGGCTGTTTTTGTACATTTTTTGTACTTGTATGCTACCCATCTTTCTTTTCTACACTTTTAGAATTTTCTTGTAGTAATTTTTTAGTTTCAGCACTTGTATTGTACCTCTGTAGCCTTTGAGGGAAAGGAATAAGTGGTCCATATGGTTGCACATTTTCTTGTTGATCAACCCTCTCATTTTCCTTCATTTTTGAAAGTGGTGTTGGTAGTGTGTCATTATGTAAGATCTTACCACTTTATAAGTTGATGGCTTGGTATTACTCTACACTTTCTCTATGATTTATCTTGGTATCACTTAGTAGAGTTCCTTGAGGTCTCCTATTAATTACAACAGCAAGTTGTCCCATTGGTACCTCCAAATTTTTCAATAATGTTAAATGATTTTGTAAGATGGCATCGTTGGACTTTATATATTGCATAAACATGTCTTCCAAAGCTGACTTCCTTTCTTGTGGTGACAGTAATCCTGGGGGATTCATTGGTCTAGATGACTCCCCTTGGTTGTTGCACTAAAAGAAGTTAGGATGATCTTTCCACCTTGGATTGTAGGAATTTGATTGTAGGTTAGGTTGTTATCAATTAAAATTGCCCACATAATTCACTACTTCTATACACTGTCCATTTATGTGGTTATCACTACAAAAGTCGCATGTCACTTGTCAAATTTTGGCGGCATTCAATGCATCAAACGTCTTGGATAAAGTATTGATTTAAGTTCTCAATACATTGAATGCGTTAATTTTATATATACCGACCACTCTCTTGGGTATAACTCTCTCTGCTGACCATTGGTAACTATTTGATACCGTCTCTTCTAATAGATCATAAGCTTCATCTATAGATTTATTCATTAAGGCTCCTCCAGCAACGGCATCTACAATAGTCCTCAAATGGTCTACTAAATCTATTATAGAAAATTTGAACTAATAGACATTTAGGGACTCCATGATAAGGACATTTCCTCAACATATCCTTGAAGCTCTCTCATGCCTCATACAACGACTCTCCATCAATCTGAATGAATGAAGAGATGTCATTCTTCATCTTTGCTATCTTTGCTGGTGGAAAAAACTTGGCTAAAAACTTTTGTGCTAGATCTTCCCACGTTGATATAGATTCTAACAGCAATGACATCAACCAACTTTTGGCTCTGTCCCTTAAGGAGAAAGGGAATAGTTTTAATCCGATCGAATTGTCAGAGACTGTTATATTTGAAGATATCACAAATTTTCAAAAAATTTAAGATATGTATGTTAGGATCGTTATTGGAAGCTCCGCTAAACTGTACAATTTCTTTATGATAGAGTGTATGAGTACAACCATTGAACCTTAAAGGCCTATAAGGGATGAGATCCCAGGTTCAACACGGTTGGGGGTCATGCATGACATTTAATTGTGTGTTGGGACTCCAGTGGCTCTGAGGTATCATCCAGTTGGTGGACCAAGGTGTTGGTAGGTGTAATATCCAATCCCTATTAGTAGTCTTGGCGCCTAGATTTCGGTATAGAGCAACAAAGACCCCGTAGGATTACTCGATTTTAACCCTATTAGAAATATTTTCTTTATGGTGCGCGTGAGAGATATTAGACCTAATTTAGTAATTTCATACTCGGTCGGAGCATCGGACGACCCTAGAATATTTTTAGAATTTTTCTCTATTGGCTTGAAAAAGGAAATTCTAATTTACTATATGAATTTCCATTTAAGGGTTATGTATGGAACAAGCCTTTGTTGAGAAATACAATCCATATATTAAAGAATGGACCAATTAGAGGCAATCTCGTGGATTGCCAAGTTGGGAATTTTAGTTAGTTCCTTTTACTATTCTAACTAGATAGTTACAAAGGAACCAATTAAATCATTCCATTTGAACTAATGGAAAATTAGGAATTTTGAGTAAGTTGAAGGGCAATATGGTCAATTGAGGGAGCATTATATATATGTTGGAAGTGTGTAGAGTTTTCAAGAGATCAAAAGCAAACATTTAGAGCAAAAGAGAGCAAAATTCGTGCAAGTGTTGAAGGTGCTGCTATAGTGAAATTTCAGTTTCTTTTTCATGATTTTTCATACTTAATCAAGCTAAAGTAAGGTTACATACCAATCTCTAAGCTCAATTGAAGCCTCCATTAGTGAAAATTCAAGAAAAAGAGGTAAGAAAAGTATTGTTTTGTGAAATTTATAAGTGAGCTTTTAAGATTACTTCAATTGATGTTCTTGTGTGTATTCTTGGTTTAGATTGAGTTGAATTCTAGTGTGGAGCTTAGAGGAGTCATCAATTTAAAGAAATTGACAAGGTAAGAATTAGAGTTTTGGGTGATTTGAATGTACAGACTTCAATTAGTTGTAATTAGGACATTAGAATGAAATTAGCTTGATTTTGATATAATTGGAACAAGAAATTGAGAAAAGAAATGTGTTGGAACATAGGATGAAATTCTGCCACTTTAGGAAAGTTAGGGATTGAGTGGTGTTTTGATTGAGTTATTGTGTGTAAATGATGCATCATGTATGTTGAATATATATGGTTGATGGAAAAACCAAAAATGAAGAAAATGGGATATAATTGTCCATTTTGGAAAGATGAAGGGCAATTATGTCCAATCAAGTTTTAAGGCGTTTAATAATTTTCAGGGCGCCGGGTGGTGAGTTAGATTAGATTAAATGACTTCGTAAATGAAAATCGAGAAGTAGTATGTATCCGAGCTTTGAAGGCCGATTAGGGCGTTTAGTAGTTAAATGAGATTCTAGCATTCGATATGGTTCTAAATGTCATTTATGGTGCGTAGGTGAAGAAAACCGAGAGCGGTAACGGGAGCAAAAATCTGGAGCGAAATTGAGTGCGGAGCGGTTGTGAGTGAAAATCTGTCATTTCATTTATCTTTCGTTTATTATGTTTCCGCATAATAAAAAAATATATTTTATGAGCTTTCAATGCATAAACGTGATTATGATCTTGATATGTATCCATAGATATGCATTTACATATTCGGTTTAAGAAACAGTTTTAAAATTTGCATCGGCATATGATATTAAAAACCGTTTTACAGTTTTACATCAGTTTTAGAAGCATGATTTATGCATGTACTTTAGAATTTACTATCTATGCATAATGTTATTTTATTTGAAATCTTAATTGCAATCACTGAGCTTCTTTAGCTCACTCGTTTTGTGTATTATATTTTCTAAACCCTTCCCAAGTGCAGGTCTCGGTACGCAAGCTACTGATTCTCCTATTGTTGAGTAGTGGGCCAAATTTGAAGATCATTTTTGTATATGTAAATGTGTTAAATAGCACCCTTTACTTTATGCATAATAGTTGTAGGCATGTATATTTGTATGTATATTTTGAACCAACAAGAAGAGATTTCGATATTACGATGATCGTTTTTACTTTTTATGAGTATGCTCATTTTGTGATTCAAATGAAACTATTGAGTTGTGTTGGATTTGATTTGGAAAGAACCGGAGGTCCGAATTAGTAGTATTAAGAAGTGTTTAAAATAGAAGTGAAATTTTTTTGCAGGTTTTATATGAATTTTTTAAAAAATAGGGGAAACTCTGCCCGTTTATTTTTAAAATTAAGATGTCATTTTCATGTATATTACAAGATTTCTTTTCAATAGTTGCAAGAACTAAAAAGGGGTTTGTCTCGTGAAAATTTCTCAACTTATCTAGTTATATTTTGAGGAACTTCAGTCGAGGTGCCCGGCAAGGCCGTTGGGACCTACAGTAGAGGGTCTCGGGGCGGGTCCTATCAACTTGGTATCAGAGCACGGATTTTGGTGTTTTTAGTTAAAAAGTTCTTTTTAGAATGAGATTCTTGAAATTGCATGCATATTTTTTTAATTGTAGTTAGTTAGTTGAATTCTTTACATTTGATAATCATTTGCATCACTAAATTTACAGAAAATATGCATCGTCGTGGAGGCCCACGTACTAGGAGAGCAGCTGCGGAGGCTCTTGCATTTGAAGAGGAGCAGGGAAATGAGTCGATAAATGTTCCTACGCCTCAGCCCCTCCTGAATCATCTCTTTAAAATTATATATATCTATACACATCACACATCAAAACACAACACTTTCATCATCTGAATAATATTCAGCTTGATCTCAAAGTTATTAGCGTTGACGATTGGTCGCTGAATGCTAGACTGAACACCATTTGTAATTAGGATAGCATACTATTTTAAAGCTCTCTGTGGTATCATAGGCTCAAACACAAGATTATTGATATGATTATTGTTTCCCTTCATAGTATGAACTGTCAAAGCAAAATAAAAAAAGAATCAAAGTAAAAAGAAGAAGATAAAACAAAAATAAAAATTTGAATTAAATGTAAGTAGCTTGGTATTAGTATTGATCTAAAGAATACATAAAACTAGTCATCGGCAATGGCACCAAAAATTTGATTGGTGTTATACTAGATAAATGCAAGTGCACGCTGTTGTAGCAAGTAATATAATATTTAAGTCCAAGTATCGATCCCACAGGGACTACGTGATATAATTCTTCAGTCAATTACTAAAATTATATCTACTTAACTTTAATTCAAAAAAATCAAAATCTGAAACTGAATTTATTAACCTAATTCTATCAAATTAAACTAAACCTAAATAGCAAACAAACGAGAGATATAAATTCACCAAAGGATAATAATCTAGGGTATAGACTCATCCTCTAGTATTTTATTGGATTCATTAACCACTTAGTTCATCCCTTAATATAAATTGTTGGCTTAGACACTAATCTCATCACAAGCCTCTGTCGATGGTCAAGTGACTATATTACACATTCTAACAATCTCCTATATGTCTATGGTAATCAAATCAGAATGTAATTCATTAAGGTCAAGTCTAAATTATATCATACATACCACCTAAGTATATGTCTATCCTAGAAGGAACTCATAGTTGTTACCCTATGATCATGCATCAAATTACCATAGGCTAAACACATAAATCCCTTTGTCAAGTTCATCATGATTCCTCAATCATACATAATATTGTCCAGATATAATGAAAGCAATAAACATAAGATAGAATGAATCAATTATAATAATAAAGTTCATAAACTAAGAATCAATAAAATCCAACTACTTACTAGGTTCACATAGTCTAACCCTAGAATAACAAGTTTAGCTCATTATAAAACTAAAAGTATCCAACCAATCCATGAAGAACAACAAGAACAAGAATATAATAATAAGAAAAGAGAAGAAAAACTAATCAAGAAGACGTCTTGGGTTGTTTCTCTCTCAATCTTGACTTAAAGCTTGAATCGTGATCTTGAATCTTGATTTTTTGGTTTTGATATTTGATTTTGTGTTGTGAATTCTTTCTTTACGTTTTTGCCTCTCTAAAGTTTGTGTATTTGATCTCAAAAGAGTGTTTTTATTAGTATGAGAAATGAAAAGCATAAATTATATCTATTATTTTTATTCTCATAACTTGATTAATTGCTCATTTTAATAAGAACATTAAATTTTTTATATGTTTTATTGTTATTTTAAATGTTTATAGTCAATAGAGTAATTGGGGATAAAAATCAAAGAAAAATAAGACAAAACATAAAATACTACAATAATTGCTACAGTATTCGAGAACATTAATTTGCTACAGTACATCGCTGAAGCGATGAACAGTATTTCGCCCCAGTGCTTAAGACATCTCGCTGTGAACAGTATTGCGCCAAAGTGAACAGTACGGTGAACAGTGTTGTATGAATATTATTCTGTGAAAAGTACCCCGTTCTACAGAACTGTCACCCCAGTGATGAATAGTATTCGCTGCAGTGGTGAACCATGCAATTTTTTTCTAAACCTAAAAGAAATACATCCTTAAGGCTACAATCAATCCCTATATAAAGGCCACTCGTTTCAGACTTTAAGAACACACAACGTAGAGCTCTGACAGCCATAACACATAGAAAAAAAGTAATTTTTAGAGAGAGAAGTAAGGGCAATTCAAGAAAGTAAGAGATCATTGGCGAATTGTTGACATATCAACCAACTAAGAATTGACATCTATATTGATTTACTTTTGGTTGTATCATGTTTATTTTATTTTTCAATCATAATTTTCTTGTTATCTGAGCTAAAATTATTTTCTAGAGTTATTACTTGAACTCAATATGAGAGCTTAATTGTTAAATCTTTCTTTATTATTCAAATTATTTGTTCTTAATGCTTCAATTATATATGATCAATATTGTGAATGCTTTGGTAATACTTTGATAAACTTGGAAGAGGCATTATTGTATTTAGATCAAGATAATTTGATGCATGATTATAGAGTAACATTCAATGTTGCATATGCAAGTTTCGAATTAGGATAAGAATATACCTAATTGGTATGTTGATCAATAAGACTTGTTCTTAATGAATCTTAATTTATTACAAGTACCATAAGAATATAAGTATTTGGTAAATTAAGATATACTTGCATGATCTTGGAAGAGACTTGTAAATACATTAGTGTCTTGACCAATAATAAGAATTGAGGAATATAAATATTAAAATGATTAATCTTTAGAAAATATATTGAAGGATAGTAATTAACCCTAGGCTTTCTCTATGTTGCTATTTTCTTATTTCATTTGAGTTGTATCATTTATTTTCTGCACTTTTATTTTACTAAAATTGATTGCAAAATTAAGATTTGATTTTTCTGAATAATTATAAGAAAAATATAATTTTAGTACTCGGTAGAAAATAAAATTATCCTTGTGGGTTCGACATCCGACTTTATGAGTCCATTTATTACTTGTTACGATAGTGTATACTTGCACTTAATTTTAAGATATAGAAATATTGTATCAAGAAACCCTAAAGGCGAGGGGATTTGAATCCAAGTTGAAATAAAAGAGTTGAGAGGGGCTTTTATATGTCGCACGGGCGCCACGGCACCAAGACCTAAAAACACGACTTTGGAAAGCCTCATCGGGCGCCGTGGCGTTGAGTTTATGTGCCTCGGTATTCAGCTACTGACCTGGGCACCGCGACGCTCAGTCTTTGGGTGCTGCGGTGCTCGACCCTGGTACTCCTTTCGTATTTTGAGCGAAACTTATTCGTTTGACGTTCAATTAGCCTCTTATTTGTTCCTATGCACCACATTTTTCATCGTGTATTTATTTATGATAAAAAAACTTAAAAAGATAAATATTTATGATTTGGAGCAAAATACAAAAGTTGGGTACAAATCATACTAGTGCTTCTATGCCTCTATCAAGCACCACAGTGGGCTTGTGAAAAATTTACTATACTTAGGTTTCATACATGTCAGAGACCTTTCATAGTCTGATCGCTGGGTGTTGCTAGGTATGGTCCGATACTCATGGAGTTTGGTGTATGTAGATATGAGATCTGTCAGCTCATATGGGTGAGTTAAATATCCAGATGCGCTAAGGTTATATTCTAGAAAGTCTTATGGCCATAAGCATTTAACCTAGAAAAGGGTTTTCTGTGGTATAAATAATATCGTAAAGGAATTTTTGTAGATTATTTATTTAAATATGAATCAAAATAGATAAGTTTATAGTTGAGTAATAGGGGACTTGACGGTGTTGAACTATGTCTCCACTCTTCCAGGATATTAATGATGGAGGGATTGTACGAATATGGATTAACCTCAATTTGTATGGTTTAACTCACCATTTTGTATTATTTATAACGTGTGTGTGTGGGGCATCAATTATGGACTTACGAAAATATTTTGTGAGACAAAATGGGTGTGAACTTAGGGAGTCTCACTATATGAAGTGTACTCATTTAGCACGTGGGTAGCGCAATGGATTAAATTGTTCAATCTGGAATTTGTTTTGGAAAATACTTATTTATTTCAAGGTCTCTTGGGGAGTAGCTAAGGTTTAAGTGTTAAACCTAAAACTATGCCAAGTGAGACACTTTTAATTATCTAGTGTATGCCTTAAATTGTGCTAATAATTTGTATGGGTACTAAATTGAGCATTGATAGAGATATAGCTACTATTTAAATAAAATAATTGTTATTTTGTTTAAATTAAATTAATTAGCCACTTATTTATTTTAAGATCTCTTGGGGAGTAGTTAATGTTTAGGTGTTAAATCAAAGATTGTGCCAAGTAAGACTTGACATTTCTATCTATCTAGTGTATACCTTAATTTGTGCCAATAATTTATGTGGGTACTAAATTGAGCATTGATAGATATAGCTACCATTTAAATAAAACAATTGTTGTTTTGTTTAAATTAAATTAATTAGCGACTTAGTTATTTCAGGGTCTCTCGGGAAGTAGCTAATGTTTAAGTGTTAAACCTAAGATTGTGCCAAGTAAGACTTGACACTTCTATCTATCTAGTATATGCCTTAAATTATGCCAATAATTTATGTAGGTACTAAATTGGGTATTAGTAAATATTACTATTATTTAAATAAAATAATAATTATTTTATTTTAATTATATTAATTTACTAAAGGGTGTAATTAAAATTATGCTTATAAAGCAATATTTATTTAAATTCATTTCCTCAATATCGCAGTAACTTAAATGTGGTAGTTACTTAAAATGGCGACGAAGACTCCTTTTATTTGGCCAATTTTTGGGCCAAATTTTTAGTTTCACGTGCCATTTATATATACATGCTTAAATGTTACCAATTCTTCTTTTAAACTGCCAGCATCTCTTTTGATTGAATCACCATTTGTAAAGTATGATAAGGATTTTGTTTTCTTGTCATGCTTCACATTAGCCAACATTTGTTGGTGCATAATTGGTTCCTAAGGTGGTAACAACTACTATATATATGGATGCTTATTTCATTTGATTAATTAGAATTCTTAAGGAAAAGAAAGTAGAAAAACAAAAATAGCTTAAGAGAAAGAAATAAGAAACAAGAGTTGTTTCAAATATTTTGAAATAGGAAGCTATTATTTTAGTTTGAGGAAGCCTACCACATCCTCAATTAGAATTATTCAAATCACGCTTTGAGAGCGAGTCCTCTAATCTCATTAGTGTAATGAGATTATTTCATGTATATATTTTCGTTGCGTTGTATGTGAGACAAGTAATATTTAAATGATTTAAAATGCCTATATTCACCTGTAGCATGGTGCACACGCATACAACACCAACACTTAGATACCTTCTAGTTTTTTATTAGTCTCTCAACCCTCAATGCTAAGTTTTGTACTTGATCTATTGACCATATTTGTTGCATGGCCAACCTATCTTGGATCCCATCACTTAACCTATTGACATACCTAACCACTTGTTGATCCTCTATTTTTGTCAAGTTGCACCTAACTTGCAACCTTAGAAACTCTTTGTATAAGCTGAAACAGAACGGGTTCCTTGGATACAATTTTGGAACTATTAGAGAGAGTTTGTTCATAATCTAACGGTAAAAAACGCCTCCTTAAAATTATTTTTATTTGGTGCCAATGACGGACAGGTGGCAGTCCTTTTGATCTTTGACCTTCTTGATGGCGTTGCCACCAAGCACTTGCACCTTCACGTAGTTTTAGGCCACTAAAGCTACTTTACGTTATGGAGTTATATCATAATTTCAAAGAAATTCTCTACCTCATACTCCCAATCTAGAAACTGTTCTATATCAGTATGACCATTAAAAGTAGGCAAATCAGCTTTTACCTTGTAAGAGTCATCATGTTGACGTTGTTGTCTCCCTCTTGAAAAAAACGCACCATCAAAATCTCCTTGATTTCTCCTTCTTCGAAATCACCAACTAGAGGGGTAAAAATAGTTAGACCTTCTTCGTGCACCCATGGTTGCTCCTCTTGTTCGTGGTCTGACCTCATGCTCATCTTCATCTTCTTTCATCAAATTGACATTAATCAATACAGATTTGTGGCTGTCTATATGGTATTTTCCTTGTAGCCATTGATTCTTGTTGTATTGGATCATTAACTATTAAACTCATAACCAGTTCGGTTAATGCTGCCATGCATTCCTGTAATTCTGTCATACATGCTTCCTTTATTTGCTCAAACGCACTTAAACGATCTTCGTTTAAGTCACTAGGGCCTGCCATCTCAAGATAAGGCTCTGATACCACTGACGCAGAACAAGTGCTGATGGGTCATGATTTCGTTCACGAAGATGAAAGTTGTTGATATCATTCAACAAAAATGCAAATTAAAAATGGTAGAGTACCAATTCAAAAGTAAAGTTTCTTAATACTTGATTTCTAAAATTATAAAGTCTGCATGCTTTCCCTCTCATCTCTCATGTATTTATAGAGACTTATTGAGATTTTTAGCATTTATTACAGTTATTAATGACAATTTACAACTATTAACTACCAACAACTAAGGCATTTAGAATGCCAGCACTTATTACAACATAATTAATAAAAGCTACCAACAACTACCAATACTGAAGTTTTACTTCAAAACTAATTATCAAACTGTTAACCACACCAATAAATATAGTTGTAGGCTGTTGGAAGATTCTCATCACATAGGCTACCCATATGGGCTGTTGTGCTACTGTTGCCCATCACATAGTATCCCACAAATGGATGAATAATAACCACAATGCTCTTTAATAATATCCCAAATAAATATTTTTGAAAAGACTATAGTAGCTTCTTGTTATATTTTTTTTGTTTTATTCCTCTATATCTTTATTTGGTCTTCTTTTAAACTAAATGCATTCTCTATCTTTTTCTCGGCACAAATAATGGGAGCTTTTTCGTATAAAATCCCTAATCAAAAATTATAATAAGATTGAAGAAAGACTCACAAAGTTGAAGAGAGATTAAGCATTTGTGATAAAATTGAAGAGATTCAAGAAGAGGTAAGAACCGACTTCTTTATGGTATTTTAAGACGTTAATAAAGGAACCCCAATTTTTTGTTTTAAAATCAAAGCCATATTTAACAAATATAAATGTTCTCATTTTGATATATTTATGCTATTTTCATGTAAATCAGCGATGTTTCAACTTCAGTACGTGATTAATATAGTTTATAAATTTATATTATTCTTGTATTTTAATTGTTGTTCTTAAATTTCGTTACAAGATTTCATGTTACATGGTCATGTAAGAGTCTAATATTTATGGTATTTTTATATAAATAAAAAATGCTTCATCTTCAATATATGGTTAATGTAGTTTATAAATGTGAGATTATTATTGTACTTTGATTGTTATTCTTAAATTTCGTAACAAGACTTCACGTAACATAGTCATGTAAGATTCGTATAGCAATCTTATACTACTACCTAAGTTAATATAGTGGATTATGTTATTGTAATAAGATTTTACATACATAGTCTTATATGAGTCTTGTACTATCAATTATATCAATTAACTACTTTTTGTTTTCTTATAAGATTTAAAGTTATATAGTCTTGTATAGGTCTTGTATTGCCACCTAAACCAGTCCAATACATATCACTTTATACTAGACTTTGCATACATGGCCTTGTGTAGTCTTATCGGGGTTTTGCATTGTCACCTAAGGTATTAAAATGTATAATTTTTCTACAAGACTTAACATTACATGATATTGTAAGAGTCTTGTACCAGTCTTGTATTATCACTTAACTCATTGCAATGCATCATAATTTTTATAAACTTTATATATATATATGTAGTATTATAAGAGTCATATAAAAATCTTATTTTGTACTTATATGAAGACTTAATGTAATTTACGCTCGTATTTGATGCAGATTCTTATGTCGTAGTTAACAATAATTTGTTAAAAAAATTATTTTAATTAGGTTGTATTTAATTGTATTTTCTTTGGATTAATGTACACCGTGCACGTGTCAATTATTTATGATGGTGAATGGTCCGAAGATAAGAGCTTTTGTAAGTTTTGTGGAAAAAGTAATATAGGAATTAAGGTTCTATGATCAACAAGTTATGACTAACTTGTTCAAGAAGTTGTTATTGTTATCGCTTTGATCTTTCACCATATAATGCCACTTTGATATTTAGAGTAAAAATAACGGACCCTATCCTAATTATGAAAATTTTAACAGACAATCATACAGACTTTTTCTTAGATAAGATTGAAAGTAGAATTAGAAACCATTTCTATGTCACTTATGATCTTAGAGTTATTCGCACAATACATAATGGTAATTCGGGTAAGGAAAGGATCTCACCAATTACATATCTTTCCTTGGAAGAAAGTCAGTGTTATTAAAATCATATGCCATTAACTTTTATTAGTGAAAATGTAGTGATGGATGAACGTGAATATTCATAAGTTGGTGGGAAAGAAAATTTACAATTAAATGCAGACAAGTTGACAGATAATATTATTATAATTATGTAAAAGTCATTGTGTTTTTATGATTTAGTAAAATACTCAATGTTAACTGTATTGTATAAGTCCCTATTAATTGTGCATTTCTCTATAAATCAAAGCGTTATAAGAGTTGTGTTATGGCCAATATTTCACTTGGTATTGTGTTATAAGAGTATTATATGTGTCATTCAAGAACACATATTTCATTTGTATGCATTCTATTTCTTTAGATGATTTTTTCTTGTATATTCTTGTAATACAAAGTTGAGTATAAGACTTCACTAGACTCTACACAACCATCTAAATAAAGTCTTGTAAAAAAAAAGTTTGAATGCATCAAAAAGTTTACTGTACAAGACCCTTACAAGACTTTACAATATTATATGGAATGAAATCTTATATAGTCTTGACAGTACAAGACTATTTTAAAATAAATCTTATATAAAAAAAATATTGAATGCATAAAAAACTTGACAATATAAGACTTAAGTAAAATGAATTTGATTAATAAAAGTCTTATATTGCTCATTAATAATATTCTACATGGCACAGAACAAGGAAACCAAGATTTTCATAAACACTAAATGATAAGATTAAACTAAATATGTCTGCCACATTACAACATAAATAACATTAAAAGGTTCTTAATACATATAACATTTTACAACATAAATATATAATTAAAAAAAGTCTTAGTACATAAAACAATAAAGTTATACAACTTGGATAAGAACAATTCTATAAGAAGATGAAGGTTCTTAGTCATATCCTCAAACTAAACTAGTAATTGTTCTACCTGTAAAATATTATGCATGATGTAAGGCCATTTTTATTCCTTTCTTATAGGCACTAATTGTTGAGCATACATGCACATAATCATCCAAGACTATACATAACCATCTAAAATAAAATATTATCACAAGTTGACAATATAAGATCCTTAGAAGACTTATACAAGACTATCTAAAATGAAGTATTGTAAAGAAGCTGATAGTAAAATACCATACAAGACTAGTATAAGACTATCTGAAATAAAGTATTGTAAAAAGCATCTTAAGGGTATCGAAAATGTTCACTATATAATACCTTTATGATACTATACAAGACTGCTTGAAATATTAACAAAGATGATAGTACAAGACCATACAAGACTATACAGGACTATAAGAAACAAAGTATCATAAAAAAAAAAATTGAGTTATTACCTTGTAAAAAATATGACAACACAAAATTATACAAAACTACACAAGATTATATGAAGCAAAGTCTTATAAAAAAAATAGAATCAATGCACTAATAAATTGACAATGCAAGATGATACAAGACTATAATAAACGAAGTCTTGTACAAACAGAAATAGTGCAACTAAATCCTTCCATAATATGTTTCACATCAATAAAGGACCCATAAGATTATTAATCAGTCAATAATAGAAAAAAAAAATGGCAAAAAGTTTTTTACTTTTACCAATGTAATAAAAATGAACTATCTATTACTCTAATAATATCATTATCCTCTAATGCATAACTCAAAGATCTAAAAATTTCAAGGATGACAACTATACATAAAAATTTATAATGAACACGAAGATAAAAGAACAAAACTTTTCAACATTGTAGTCTTAGATGAGATAAGGGTTAATTAGGTTTAATATTTTTATATTTTAAAACTTAATATTTGTTCATTTAAATAAAGATTATTTGGCCTTTTATGTGCTGTATTATTATTTTGTATGTTTAGAGTTAATGGAGCAAATAGGAATGAAAATCCAAAGAAACTAAAGCAAAAATCAAAATTGCTATAGTAGATTGCTATAGTAACAAGCTACAATATTTTTGCTATAGTGCTAGCGCCGCAGTGCCTAAAAATGAATGCCGTAGCACTCAAGTTAGTATCTTCAGTGCCTTAGCTCCCAAAATCTAGCGTTGCAGCACTACGTGGATAGTAATTTATAAATAGTATTGGTGCAGGAAAAAAAATGAAAAATCATAAGCTGATTTTATATTTGATGTTTTGCTCTAATTTGAAGACATAAGCCTATAAATAAAAGACCAAAAAGCTTAATTTAAGAATCGAGAAGAGAGAGAAGAAGAAAGAAAAGAAGATAGAAAATAAGAGAGAGAAGAAAAGAGAGAAAGAGTAATTTTTGAAAGACAAGAAGACTAGAAGATTGAAGATTGCAACAAAATTAGTTTTATCTCTTCAACTCTTTATCTTTCTAGTTTTATATGATTTTCATGACGTTATTCTTGATAAGCTCTAGAACGCTTTATTTCATCATGAGTTAAGTTTTTATTCTAAGGTTACAACTTTGAACTTGATATGTGATTGAATTCAAGTTCTTTTCTTATTTTTATGAACTCGGTAGTAGAATTGTTTAATTATTCTGTACTTATTACTTTTTAATTACTTGATCACTAATTAGATTGTTATGGAAAACCTAATAAACTTGACAAAGAATTTTTGTATTGGTTTTGAATAATTTATTTTATGATTATAGGATAACAACTATGAGATTCATATAGGATGAAAATATACCTATATGGCATATACGACAGTAATAGATTAATTCTTAATGATTCTTAATATATTCTACTTACTATAAACATATAGGTAAATGTTAGGGTACGATTGCAGGGATTTGTGCTTATGTATCATCCTATTTTGTATAAATATTTATACAATCGTCATTTCATTAAATTGCTAATTATATTTATTGAATAGTAAGATGCTTGTAATGTTTCAAACATTGTATGATCTAAAGAAGTTTAGATCTAGTATAAAAGAGTTTAGATCTAGTTTAAAGGAGTTTAAATCAATGCTAAGAGTTATAAGTGCTAAGAGTTAACAACGCTAAAAGTTATAAGTGCTAAGAGTTAACAACGCTAAAAGTTATAAGTGCTAAGAGTTAACAACGCTAAAAGTTATAAGTGCTAAGAGTTAGTAACAGTAAAAGTTATAAATGCTAATAGTTATAAGTAATAAGAGTTAACAGTGCTAAGAGTTAGCGCGTTATGAGAGTTAGCGAAATCTAAGGAGTTAGAGCATTGTCTGAAATGGGACAAAGACCTTAGAATATATTAGTAATGACATAGTTGCAAAGAGTTACAAATGGTGCTAGAAAATATCTATTATGTAAGTCTGTTCTCAAATACTATGTTCATGATCTATTTTTACTGATGCGGGTCCATCGGTGAAACTTTTTTTATATAAATCAATGTATGTCTATATTTAGATAGTCTAGATAGTTAGTCTTAATATACCATGAGCTTAGTAGAAGCTCCTATAGGCATGCGGGTATTCAATAAGGACTGGATACTGAACAGACTTACGAGGACCTTTAATAGACATCCGATGAAGTCATCAATGGCAAGTCTTCTTGAGTTGAGTAGTATTTGTGGTCTTTTGATCTGAGCGCCACAATGGGCTTATGAGTGATATACCATAATTTGGTTCTACAGATGTTAAAGACCTTTTATAGTCTGACTGTTGCGTATCACTGGGTATTTTTTGATGCTCTTAAAGTTATGTGCGAATATATAGGATCTGTCAGCTCACATGGGTGAGTTGAGTAATATTTGTGGTCTTTTGATCTGAGCGCCACAATGGGCTTATGAGTGATATACCATAATTTGGTTCTACAGATGTTAAAGACCTTTTATAGTCTGACTGTTGCGTATCACTGGGTATTTTTTGATGCTCTTAGAGTTATGTGTGTAGATATAGGATCTGTCAGCTCACATAGGTGAGTTGTATATCCTGATGCTCCGAGATTATATTTAAAAAGTCTTATGGCCATAAGCAGTAAACCTAAAATATATTTTTTCGCGAAATAAATAATATCACAAAAGTTTGTGTGGATATCATTTATAAAAATATGAATTTGAAGATAAGTTTAAGGATGAGCAAATAAATATTTAACTGTAATGATCTATATTTTTACTTTTTTAAGATATAAGTGACAGAAAGATTATTTGTATATGTTATGACCTTAACTTATATAGTCTAACGCTAATTTATAATATCTGTGACGTATGCATAGGGCATCGTTCACAGAGGTATGAAGGAGTTTTATATGACAAACCGGGCGTGGACATAAGGATTCTCTTAATATGAGGTTTACTGGTTGTGAACTAAGGCAGCAAACTATATTGAATAGTTCAATCCAAGAAATTCTAGCAAACTGGATATTTATTTCAATATCCCTTAGGATGTGCATTTCTCAAGACTTAAGTGTTAAGTACATCAATTAGTTAACAAGAGTTGTTGACCAATGGAATAATGACAAGTAGCATAATTTCGACCCTTAGTTTGACATTTTGTTAACCAAAATGACCTTACTTATAAGGTAAGCATAATCATTAATTAATTGCAAAAATGTTTTGTTATTAATTAATTATTATAAAAATCCACAGATGATAAAATAAAAGGGAACAAAAATAAATGGCACATGTGTTATTTGTTGTTAAATAAATAAAAGACAAAGAAACAAATATGCATGGTCATGAGTAATGTTATCCATGCTTGGTTTGGGCCGTGTGATGACTTGATGAAAGAGGAAAATTAACACTTATAAAATGAAAATGAATTGTTTTCATTTGTAAGTTTTTGTTTGGTCATTTGGAAGTGAGAGCAAAAATGTTGATTTGGCCACTTCAAGAGCAAGAAAGAGAAAAGCTTTTCAAGAGTTGGAAAGTGTTGATATTCATCTTCTTCTTCACTCTTGGCCAGCTACCATTCAAGCAACAGTAAGATTGTTTTTAATTGTTTAAGAGTTAAATAACAAGAAAACAATTTAATTGCTTTGATGCAAATAATTGTGATTAAAGTGTTTAATTAATTATAGTGTTTAAGTGTTAAACACTTTGTGTTGGAATTAGAGTTGCCATTCTAGAGGCTCAAACTCACCTAGTTGAGTTATAGAATTGTCAACGATTGCGTTTCAAGGTAGACTCAAGTTTTGAACCTAAATTCTAAAGGCTTGACAATAAGGGTGGGCACAGTTCGTTTTTTGAAAAAAATAAAATAAAAAAAACTGATTTAGGGGAGAAAAACATAATCGGATTGAAGAAAAAATTGATTTGGGAGAGAAAAATCGAACTTGACTGGAGAAAAATCGAACTTGACTGAACTGATTTTTTCTAGTTCGGTTCTTTTTTTTTTGGTTTTGGGATTTTATTTATTTTTTTCATTTTAAATTTTGGCCTTTTTTAATTTATTTGTACAAAAAATTTATTGGATCATTTTTTGACCTATTTCATATTAGCATAATTATAATTTGCTTAATTTGGGATAAATTTAAACTTTTTATTTATTAATAATATACTAAATTCTAATTATATCCATAAAATTAAGGGATTATATGTGGGTTTATATATCATAAATTTAAATTTTAGGTTTTTTATTTTATTTTTTGGTTCAATATTTTTAATTTAGTAAGGGATTATATGTGGGTAAGTTTATATTTATATTTTAATCCTCTAATTATTTAACACCACGTGATAATTTAAATTAATTTTACCAAAATATTCAGTTTTTTCGATTTGAGTTTTATTTGGGAAAAACTGACCGATTTGATTTTCCCCAAATAAAAATCGATCGGGTTTTTTTGTTATAAAATAATTGAACTGAACTGACCGATCCGAACCGGTTCAATTCAATTTTTTTATTTTCGATTTAAATTGCCCACCCTTACTTGACAAGGTGATTTCTTAATCTTAATTTTATTAATATAATGAAAGATTTAATTTAATGTGTTTGTTATATTAGAAAATTAGATTTTTGCTTCCACTACACGATATATATGTATAAGATACATAAATTGTATTGTAATAAACACATTATACACGCATGCACCCTAGAAAAATAGCACACTTTCAAAGTTATAGTCACTCGATCATCGACAGAGACTTGTAATAATATTAGGAATCTAGCCAACAATTCATATTGATGGGTTAACTTACGAAAAGATTAATTAGTTCAAGTAACGTATCAAGGGATAGTTGTAATTTCAGGTTTTATCTATTATTAGTGCTTTTATCTTGTTATCTTTACTCTTTTCTATCTTGTTAATATTTTGTTATTTAATTTAGATTAATATCTTTTAATTTTTTTCCATCTGAATAAAAGTAAGAGGATAAAATTTTAGTACTTAGCATAGATAATAACAATAATTTCTTGTGGGAATGAAACTCTACTCATCTTATATTATTTAATTACGATAGCATGAACTTGCGCTTAGCTAGAAATCGCACATCAAGATGCATAAACAATATTCTATATGGCATAGCTTAAAGGAAATGTGTAAAAAAAACTAGTTATTATGCTTTCTTATAAACACTTATACACTGACATTTTGATACACTAAACCAAAATCATAAGCAATCATCCTAATGCCTTTTCCTTTCTTTCTTTCTTTGACCCTCAACAATAAATTATGAAACAATCTAATAACAAGATACCTTTAGTAATATGTAACATTCACTTGTGTGTATTGGTTGCAAACGTCATAGCCATTGACCAATGTATCTAAGTAATGCAACACAAACACACCATACTCATTGTGCAATGGACAAAGGGATGTATCTCTTTTGATGACATCAACATTTTTTTAATGATACCAATCTCTTCCTCAACTTTTTAGACTTGCATATCTACAACATTGGTGCTTGCCTCATTCAAAGAAACCTAATCTCCAGTAGGAGGATAGTGGGTTTAAGTGGTTTGATTAATTAAATATTAGAGGAATTCAATTAAAAAGCAAAAACATAAGGCAATAGACTTGATAGATTTTTCTAAACTTACTGGTTTGGAGGTTTGCTAGGTTTTTTTCCTTGTTAATTGGGTCATGGTATCATTGTGGGTAAGTTGGGCTAACATTTGCCCAAATTTGAGTTGTATGTGATAGATGTATAATGTTTACTTCACAACCATAATCTACATCCGTATGCTTGCCATGGAAGAGTTGTCAGACTCTGGGTTTAGTGCTCCAGTTTCACCATTCATTTCCATGGCATTGTTCTTCGAGTTCTCCTTACAAGAAATTTCAAAATTTTCTTATGTGTTGCGATAGCCTTTAAACCAATTAAGAAATTTTTATGATCCCTTATTCTTTGAGACACGAGTAAACTCTTTTTGTACATGAACTTGAACAAAATATGTGTCATTAGGATAAAAATTTCTTAAACAAACCAATAGACAACACAGTTATAAAATGTGCTACGCATACCACATCATATTTGAATATGATGTCATCTAAGGTGTTGGTGAAGATATCTGAGGCTTCCTAATGCGATATTTCTATATTTTATAATTAAGCGCAAGTATATGCTATCGTAACAAGTAATAAAGGGACTTATAAAGTCAGATGTCGAACCTACAGAGAATTTTTATTTTTTACCAAGTACTAAAATTATATCTTTCTTATAATTATTCAGAAAAATAAAATCTTAATTTTGTAATAAATTTGAATAAAATAAAAGTGCAGAAAATAAATGATACAACTTAAATAAAATAAGAAAATAGCAATATAGAGAAAGCCTAAGGTTAATTACTATCCTTCAATATGGTTTCTAAAGATTAATCCTTTTAATATTTATATCCCTCAATTCTTATTATTAGTCAAGACACTAATGTATTCACAAGCCTATTCCAAGATCATATAAGTATATTCTAATTTACCAAATACCTATATTTCTATGGCACTTGTAATAAATAAAGATTCATTAAGAATAAGTCTTATTGACCATGCATGCCAATTAGGTATATTCCTATCCTAATTCGAAACTTGCATATGCAACATTGAATGTTACTCTACAATCATGCATCAAATTATTTAGGTCTAAATACAATGATGCCTCTTCCGAGTTTATCAAAGTATTACTAAAGCAATCATAATATTGATCAGATATAATGAAGCATTAAGAACAAATAATTTGAATAATGAAGAATTGAGTTCAAATAAATATTAAAAAGATCTAATAATTAAGTTCACATATTGAGTTCAAGTAATAACCCTAAAAAATAATTTTAGCTCATGATAATAAGAGAATTATGGCTGAAAAATAAAATAAATATGATACAACCAAAAGTAAACTAATATAGACGTCAATTCATAGTTAGTTGATGCGCCAAAGATTCACCAATAATCTCTTGCTTCCTTGAATTGCCCTTACTTCTCTCTCTAAAAATTGCTCTTTTTTAATGTGTTGTGGCTCTGTTCATCGCTGGGGCGACAACACTGTAGCGCATACTGTTCACGTGGTACTGTTCCAAGGGCACTGTAGCGATACACTGTAGCATTTGTTTTGTCTTGTTTTTCTTAGATTTTCAACCCCAATTACTCCAATTGACTCCAAACTTGCAAAATAATAATTAAACATATAAAAAGCCTAATATTCTTATTAAAATGAGTAATTAATTAAGTTAAGAGAGTGAAAATAATAGAAATAATTTACGCTTATCACTTCTCTCCAATTTTAATATATGAGGAACCTTCAGGTCCATACATTTTGTTGCAAAACTCCTTTCAAGTACTAGAATGGCCTTGTACACCCATATATCTAAATGAAATTATTTTAAAATAAGATGATAAAACTATAAATATCTATAAAAGATTAAGTATGTTTACCTATAGAGCTAGTGGAAATCCGCCAACACTATATCTCTTATTGTTTGAATTTTAACCCTCGAGTCTCTTCTTTCTACTAGCAATTGTAGCATATAAAGATTTCCTTTATGGCTTTAAAGAAAACATGACCATAAGGATAACATTGAATTCATTATAATTATCTACTAGAAATGTGTAATTTGCATAAATTTTATTCATATACTCTTTTTTCATGAATATATTCTCTAAAAAGTACAATATTGCCAACTTCACCATTATAATGTCATTTTCTAAGCTCATGATATAAAGGCACTGCTTAAATCACTTGTGGTCAGTCTACTATGACTACCTAGGAATACATAATGTAAATTGCCACCCTTAACTTCATATTGAATCACGTGTTTAGGTATTAGTCATAGTTTAATCTTGTGACTAAGGTAATTTCTAATATTAAAAACTTACTTTACTCTTTCTAAATCTTAAAGCACATTAATTATTTTATAGAATGAACATGCCTCGGTAGTAACTTGTGCACTAATTGTCTAGAAAATTGTACTTCATTCACATCTAGTTAATGTCAAAAAAAATATTTTCTAAATAATTCTAATTGTGACTCTGTTGAGTGTTGTTTGATATGCGATAGTAGTTTTAATAATGAAACGTTAAATACTTTTACTTTTAATTTTATTTTTTATATCTTATTATTTGAAGATTTCGTTTGGTTCTCTTTTTTAAAGACTTTCTTAGGCGTTCATTTAAAAGACATGTTTCTTTAGATGTGTAGAATGTCAAATGACCTACCACATAAAATAATAGTTAAATTATTAAAAACATAAAATATAAGATCTTGTGCTTTTATAAAAATATATGCCTTCAAATTAAAAAATAGTGCATGTGCATTTTATTTTTATAAGACTTTCTTCAACATGTATTTAGATATTAAAAAAATCATAATATGTATAATTGCAAAGCATATTCAATATAAAATGCTAAGTTAAACTATTGTACTTTCATATTTACATCTTAGTCAAAGTTCATTCAATGTTAATCATTCGGATAATTGTAAAATTCACTGGAAAGAACTTCACCTATTATGTTCGATTGAATATATGTTTAACTACTTATATGATTATATTATGTTCAAAAATACGTATGTTCAAAAATGGATTCAAGTACAGAGAAACTAAATGCAGATGCGACATTTGAAAATGAGAGAAACAACTACACAATAAAAAAATCAGTGATTATATCTACTTGGTTTTCACAGATTTTCACTGGTTGAAACTTAGTAAGTCTCGGAACCCAAATCTCCTTGTTTTTCACTGATTTTTATTTTTTTTATTTTTTATTGTGTAGTTGTTTCTCTTACAAGCTATGGGTAGATATAACGGATGCAATGCAAGTGGAAAATGAAATTCTATCCGTACATTTTCACAAAATTATTTAGTGTTTATTTAGTTGAATTTTTTTGTTGGTTAAAGAGTTTTTTTTTAACATTAAAAATTATTTTTAAATTTTTTTATGATGTTTGGTGGTAAGTAGAGAAGAGTTTTTGAAAATTAAAAAAATTATTTTATTTTTATTTGTAAAAATTTAAATTTTAAATTTATAAAAATAAAATTTTTTGAATTTTTTGAATGTTTATGTAATATCACATATATTTTAATAATTTTTTTTATTTTTAAAGTGTATTCTTAATAAAAATAAATCATAGAATATTTTTAATATTTTTTTAAAAATCATCATATCTCCAATTTTTCATATCTCTACAATTATCATATTTTTATAAAAATTTATTAAAATTTTTGTTGATTATTTTATTTTCAATTTTTATATCAAATATGATAATTTATATTAATTTATTAATTAATATGTATTAATTTTATTTGATTCTTATATTTTAAAAAATTAAATTTAAGAAAATATATAATAAATTTAAATTTGTATATAAAAATATTATTAAATTATTGAATATAAAATTTATTAAATATCTATTTTAATAATTTAATGACAAAAAAATATTTTTAACAATGTAAAATTAAACTATTTAATATTTTTAATTGACAATTAAGTGATGTAAAATTTTTTTACTTTAAAAAGATCAAACTTCTAAAACTTTTATTTGAAAAATTCAACTAAACCTTCATAAAATTAATTGCTTTTATAATTTAGCACATTTACATTTTCTCCGTCGTTTGTTGTGATTATTGACATTGTAGAAAATATGGATATAAATTGCAATCAAACTCTAAAATTGTTTGCTCTCCCTTTCATGCTTAAAATTGTTTCGTCAATACTCTTTTAATATTTTCATTTTTAAACAATATCTGGTGATTTAATTCATCGATGACCACCTGGTGCGTACCACATCCAGAATGTGAAAATTTTCTGCACTTATCCATATTTAGATATCATGATGGTCATTCAATTTTCAGAGCCTCCTATCATAAACACCCTAATTAGCAACTGCAGGTGAGATCTTTTACGTTGGATGTCAAGGTCTGGGAACCTACAATCTTGGACCTATTTGGTGCTCTGGGTAATGCATATTGTAACTCCACATGGGAGGGACTGCTTCTTCTCAAAGATGGAGGGTAAGAACTTATCTGGCTGAATACAATATCGGATGTTTTATATGTTATTCAGTTTATTTGTTTCTTGGGCATGTTATTCTAGCAAAGATAGCCGCAATTGTTAGTTTTTGTTGTAGGAAACATATTCAGAAGGATCTTTGAAGATTAATTTCAGATGAAATCAATTCTTTGTGGGATAGAGTGCAATTACCAGCTTCAGTCTCGGCCTATGTTATTAGGAATTCAAAATTATTCTTTTTTCTTCATACATCTGAATTGGGAAAGGGCCCGTGGTTAATTTTGTGCTTTAGGGGTTTTGTTGTTATTTGTTTTGATGATATATTTTCTTTCTTGTTTATATTAATATGCAGAACGCCTATCTATACACTAATTGCATATTTAAGGTTTGTTAACTTTTAAGGTTTTTAGGTATTCTTTCATTAGTTTATTATCTATTCCTTTTTTCAGTATATGGAGCCTTCTTGATATGTCAAATAGAGGCTAGGCCTACAGAGCAGAAGTTTAATATCTGCATTTTCTGCTCTCAAATGAACTGCCTAGTGTACTGGGAGATCAACAATATCTGAGCCATTTAGTCGAGTTAAAAATTCAAGGGTTATACTGATGAATCTGCATAGTGTACGATAGACTACTGATGATATTAAAAGAAACTAGAGTCTCATTTGCATTTTTTAAATTTCATTGAAGATAAAGCTGAAAATTACTGAGTGGGTTATAACCTTTACTTTTTCCAATTGATAGATCAGGTTGTTTTAAATTATAATTGAGCAGTTAAATTTATAATTGGTTTGCTTATAACTCCAGTTGAATTTTATCCTGTGCAGAGAGGACATATCAGATGCTATCATTCCATCAGTAAGGAAACCATGCCCCAAAGATGTTATTCACTATAAGGAGCAATACATTCTTGTAAAGGTATTCAATCATATTCTTTTCGTGCAATGTGTTTATATGGAAATGCATGATACAGTTGGCATGCTCGGTGAACTTTCTTCAGAAATTTGGAAGTCGGGCACTTTTGCAATGATTTCCTGAAGCAATTATTGTATAGTTTGATTACGATGTTTCTATGAAGTTTATTTTCTCTGCTGTATCAGATAGCTATTGACATCTTGTAAAGTCTACTGTTTAAATACATAGTGATCTCTAATCAGTTTCTCAAGTCAGTCTCTAATCAGTTTCTCAAGTCAGTCTCTAATCAGTCTCTCATTTCTTTCTCTTTGCTGTGAGAAGGGATCATGGAGTTTGTAGATTTGACTATTGAAATTAGCAACATTATCATGTAATATATCTGTGTCTTTACATTCGCATACAACCAATGGGTAAAGAATGAGTTGTTTGCTGTGTTTCTAAATACTAAGCACGGGTCACTGGTTGTATTATCAGGCTGTTCATAAGTCCTAGATCATTTTTTCCTTTCTTTAATAAGAAACAGAGAAAATTCTATTAATAAACAAAGCAAGTTCGAAAAAATGGATCAGGAATCCTCCTATAGTTACCTATACAAAGAGGACACTATCAATGTCAAGAATCAACACTCATCTAACAATTGCATCCCAATTTCTTTGAATAAAAATGTGTGGAACATTCTTGAATTATATAAAAACCAAAGCCCTTAATGAAGTTGGAAAATGGGTGTATCTCATAAGTTTGAAATCTTCCTACCAAGTTCATTGAAATTTTCTTCTGTTCTTTTCTGAACAAAAACCCTAAAATGTTGCCCATAAACATCAGTTCCATATTATTAGGGCCTTTTTTTCCTCTACATGCATTAACTTCTCTATAAACAAAGAAACATGAAGCCAGAATCAGCTATGATAGATAGTGTCATGGGGCTTTTTTCGAAGATATGGCAAGCCTTTCAATGGGCTAGTCTTTTCAATGAGCCAGCCCTCTTAACAACACAGCGGAGGCTATGCACACTGGTGCACTAATTTCTTGCAAATAACAAGAAGAAGGAAGAAATGACTCAATGGCTTACTTTTACAGAGGAATACAATCCCCAACTTTTCTATTACTTACTAGAAAAGATTCATTCTCCACTCTCTCAACTGTTTACAAGCTTGAATGAATTGAATCCCTTACAACAGCAACTCTCTTTTAAGTATTTATAAGCAAAATTGTGTAACCAACACCCCTTGGTTACTAGGGAGAAGTTCAAACTCTGGCTACTACTTGTCCTTCATGCCTTAAATCTTGATCGAGGTGTCATGCTGCCATAGCGTCACCTCTCCCCACTTCCCACTCAAGTAAGAGAACATGGCTTGGACTTGAGATGACTAAATCCCTATGTCCTCAAGACTTGGTCCTGCAAGTTGTCATGTCCACCAAATCAACACATAACTCCATTAGTGCCATTGTCGGTGTTTGAAATTGTAGAACTATAAAACTCCCATCAACAACCAACTTCCCTCTTATTTAGGAATTGCCCAACTCACTTATTACTTGGTCAATCACATCCTACAAATATAGGATATCAGGAACCACCCATTAAGTCCACTTCCAGCCACCATAAGGGTCATGACTAAGCGTCCCAGCTTTTGAAGCCACCTAGCATCTACACATTGCATTGTCACTCATGGTAAAGGTCTCGAACCTTAGTGCCTTTGCATTAACCCTCTTGCGCACTCAATCCTAAGTGTTAATTGGTAGATGCCATTGCTTGCTCTGTTGGCACCTTGCTTTAAGTGCTGCTCTTCCGCCTGTACCCAATCCTAAGGTCGGTCTAGGCCTGCCTTAGCGCCCATGTGCTCCAATGAGGTTGCATGCCCTTACACACTTCAGTTTGCCTTCGCTTGGTGCAAGGCCCCTATTGAAAAATAGGGATTTGGTTATGATACATCGAATATTAGGAGATTTGATTGTATGTAAATAGCGTGATTTGGTCAATGATGTAAAATAAAAAATTTAATTATTAGCCAACTATTGTAGAGGGATTTTTCTGATTCTTTGAGTTGTAATTTCTTCTATAAGAAGACCCCATGGAAAGCATTGTATTATTAGAGTTAATACATTCAGAATTTCTCTCTTTCGAGTTTATATGGTATCAAAGCTAAACTCACTTCCGAACTCTTTTAACAAAAAATAGAAAAAAACCATAGTTGTCCTTTTGCACAATTTAATTACCCATCATGTCCCTAGTATCATTTGAATTAGGCTCTTCTCTTACTAATTCGTCCAATAGCACTACTTCCAAGCTCCAAAGACTGATTTTTATTCTGTCTAGTTCACCACGATTTGCTTGAATGGTGATAATTTCTTATGGTGGTCTCAATCCGTTCGAATGTATATTCGAGGGCGTCAAAAAATTGGCTACCTAACCGGAGATAAGAAGGCACCAACGCCAGAGGATCTGACTTGTGCTACCTGAGATGTAGAGAATTCGATGGTCATGACGTTGCTCATCAACTCTATGGATGAGGACATCAGGTCAAATTACATGTGCGACTCCACGGCCAAGGAACTATGGGATAATGTTAATCAAATGCATTATGATTTGGGAAATCAGTCCCAAGTATATGAGTCTGAAACTCGATGAAATCCAATAGGTAGATGACACGGTCACCAAGTACTTTAACTCACTAAAGCAGCTGTGGCAAGATCTAGATCTGTTTAATGACTACGAATGGAAATCTGTTGAAGATGACAATCACAACAAGAGGACCGTAGAGGCTCATTGAATATACAAGTTTCTTGCTGGCTCAATGAAGAGTTTGATGAAGTAAGAGGAAAAATCATTGACATTCACTGCTTCCTCCGATTGGCAAAGTATTTGCAGAAGTGCGAAGAGAAGAAAGTTGTAGAAACGTGATGTTGGAAAGAAAAAACCACCAGTGGAGCTATAGGGACTTCGGCCTTAATTGCCTCTGAAGTTGTTGCTAACAGGGCAATAAATTACCTGAAGAAAGGTGAAGAAAAGCCATAAGTTTAGTGTGATTACTGCAATTGTCATTGCTACACCCGTGAGAATTGCTGGAAGATCCATGGCAAGCTTGCCATTGGAAAAGCAGCAAAACTGATGACAGAATCAGTCGTGTAACACCCACTGCCAATGAAGTCGAAGCAAGTCCCTTCAACAAGGAGCAAATGAATCATCTTCTTAACCTGCTGAAATCCAATTCGTCATCTAGTATTCCTAGTGTTTCTCTTGCTCAAATAGGTAGTGAACCTAATGCCCTTTCTTATTGTTCAAATGTTGCTCCATGGATTATTAATTCTGGAGCTTTTGATCGTATGACTAGTCTCTCTAAATTATTTAGTATCTACTACCCTTGTTCTGATATAGAAAAAAATTAGAAATTACAGATGGTGGTTTCTCACCCATTACGGTAAAAGGTTTGATAAAACTCTGTAAGAATATTGATCTTAAATCTGTTTTTCGTGTTTCTAAATTAGCTTGTAATATTTTATCTGAGTAAACTTTTAAAGGAGTCTAATTGTCGTATTATCTTCTTTGATTCTCACTGTGAATTCCATGACTAGAGCTTGGGAAAGACGATTGGTAGTGCCAAAATGATAGGTGAACTCTAATACTTTGATGGTAACTCCTTCAGTAATAAAAATGCTCAGAGCTTTAGTAGTGTCAGTTTTATTTCTATTTATGAACAAATAATGCTTTGGCATTCTAGATTAGGATATTCTAGTTTTCAATATCTTAAATACTTTTACAATAGGTAGCTAATAATTAACATTTCTTTTTATACATAATTAACTTTTCTATTTTACATTATCGACCAAATTATATTATTTACAACTAATCAAATCTCCTAAGATTCAGCTATATCACAACTAAATCCCAACTTTCCAATAGATTCTTTGGGCACAAATGCATCTTTTTAACCATGGATAACACGCTTGTGTGGTTGATTGACGTTAATTTCATGACACTTTTAACCACAAAACTTTGTTTTCGTATCTTTTATAAAAGTGTATTCTTGTCTAATTTTAGTCCTGTTTTAAGTTATTCTTTATTTGCATTGGCTTTCCAAAGAGATTGTGATGTTAAATTCAAGCGTACTTTCCTTGCACTCACCCAGTAGAAATTGCTAGTCATCAAAGATATGTCTACATCTGGCGTACTGTCACATTCCACAAGAATTTGGGAAGCAGTTGAGAGTCAAAATTTTCAAGAAGTATACCACCTTATTGTGGTAGCAGACATAAACATTATGGTTACCACATATGATGATGTAGTAGGTGCTGATTTATATCACCATGTTGACAATGCACAACACTCAGATGATTGTCCCAAAGTGAGAGGAGATGATAGTGATCTAGCTGGCTGTCAGAGAATCAAGGATTCCAATGATCCAGGGAACCGTCTTAAAGGTTGTCAATTATTGCAGCTGGCATGTCACTCTGGCAACCCTGTGATGCTCGAGCTTTTATTACAATTTGGTGCTAATATAAACATCCGTGACTTCCATGGAAGGACTCCCTTGCTCCCTTGCATCATTTCTTCTCCATATGGAATAACTCATTTGCGAAATTCCTACTTTGAAGGTAAGATCTTGATAAACTTTCCCATTCTTTAAGTAATTGATGAAACAATGCATACTATGAATTTGGCTACTTTGTAGCACTTTTAATGAAGGATTTATGATACGATTGGTCAGAAGGTGCATGATACAGAAAATTATTTTTCTTTATGCCAAACTTTTAATACACCGTATCCAACTTGTATACTCTTCAGAGGTTCATGCCCGTCTACAAAGGATGGGGGGGGGGGGGGGGGGGGTGGTGGGGGAGGGAGAGTGGGGCTGGGGGCTAAGGGCAATGGAGCTGGGAGCAATTACTGATGAAGAGCTATTTATTCTGCTTGCTAAATGCTAGTGAAACCAAAATCTTCCCCTGAATAAGCCTTTGTCAATCCCTTAATTCAATTGTTTGGGTCACCAATTTTCCCTTATCTCACAGAGGAGAATAATTAACGAAGCCTGTTTATCTTTGAGCTGCCAAAATATGAAAAAAATTGGGGTGTTTTTTTTATCATTCATTTATGTAATGCTAACAAAATTTCAGTCCCCTTAATTTATGGTGCTCATTTGATTCAGTCAAAACATTAAAAAATCAGTGATGTTTTAGACCGAGTAATAGATTCTTGAATGATGTGTTGACGCCTTTGCCATGGTTAGGCAAAATGTGTAGCAGAAAATAATATGTTTATCTCATTTTTATTTATTTATTTGTTTGAATTAAGTAAATCTTATTTGAATTACGTTAGAAAAGGATTTTAGAGAGGCATAACTTAAGAGCTAGGCATGGTTTAATTGGAAGTTGTCCATTTTCTTACATATTCCAAATTCCAAATTAGAATTAGAACCAACAAGCATTAGCAATTCGTTTTAAGATTTGATGTTAAACATTTGTAAAATGTGAAAAAAGAAAAAGAAAAGGAAGGATTACTTAACCGGCTATAAATACGTGGATGTTAGTTAATCCAGTTAGTAAAATTTTTTGACTTGAACTAAGAGGTTTGGGGTTTAAATTTCACTGTCATTAAGAGGGTATAGTTAAACATTTATGTAATAAAAAAAAAATTAAGAAAAAAAGACTTAAATTTCATAATGAGATGTCATAATTGCATGTGGATGGGGATTAAGCGTATTCCAAAATTCGAACTAGAATTACATTAACCTTCAAGCATTTCAAATTAGAGTTAGATTAACCAACAAGCATTAGCAACTGGTTTTCAGAATCGATGCTGTGCATTAGCAGATTCCTTGACATGTGTAAATGTGAAAGAAAAAGATTATTTAATCGGCACATTTGTAAAATGCGAGAGAAAATTACTTAACCGGCTCTAAATAGGTAAGTATCAATTAGTTGGGTCCTGTAATCAAACATCCGGTTGTGTCGTTCAGCCATTATTATAAACCGTTGGATAGTGGTAGGAAAAATCGTACGGTGAGTATTGATTTGCCCTAAAATCTGGCAACCGAACGGGCTGGTAAAGGGATTTGGTGTAGGAAACAAATTGCATTCACCCTATCATTATAAAACCTTGCATATAAGTACTAGCTCAAATAGAAGTAAAACCGGGAAAAAAAAATAAAAAAGAAGAGAGTCTTCGTAAGTTTAAAGACGTAAAATTGAAAATGAAAAATTGAAGAAACCAGAATCGAAAGAAAGAACGGAAATTTTTTGAGTTGATCGTTATTTTAATATTAATTTTTATTTTGATTAAAGTTAAATATTTTAAATTATATTAACTAAATATACATTAGGTTTATTATTTTATCTTTATTATAATTTTAATAATTTTTATTGTTATTTAATTTTTTATTTTATTTTATATAAATTATTGAAGAATATAAATTTTTAAATAATTAAAATTTAAATTAATTATAAAAGATTGTAAATTTATAATAATAATAATTAAAAATAATAACAATAAAAATTAAAAAAAATACAAAATGATGGCTGGGCGCGCGCCCGAGCCTGCACCCAGCGACTAGTTACAGTTGGGCGCGCGCCCAGACCTGCGCCCAGCGACTATTTTATCTGTATTTTTAAAAAATAAATTTAAAAATAAAATAAATAATTATATATTAAATATTCCTTAGATATTTATTTATTTATTTAAATATATAAACCATCGTAATTTTATTATTGTTATTTTATTACCCCTGACAATATCATCTCTCGTTTTATTGATTCTTAGATCTGGTGCGTTCTCAAAACTCACAGATCTGGTCTTAAAATTCATCTCTTGAGCGCGAAGAGAAGAAAAATAATTAAAGTTTAAAACAAGTAAGATTTTGTTTATTTTAATTTAATTAATAGTATTATTATTTATTGAAATAAATGATTAAAGTGTTTGGATATATATATCTGTTACGATTAAGTTGAGATTTATAATTCAGTTATGGCTGCGCCATATATAATTGTTGCTGGTGGTGGATTGGTATGCGTCTGCCCGTAGCTGCACATAGTTGTTGTTGGCCACCGTTGTGTGCACACTAGTAACAACAAGGTGCTCATGTATAACCCGTTCTGATGAGCACCGATTATAATAAGGTGCTACTGCACATCACCGTAACGTTATAACACCACCACCAAATAGCTCTCATTTGTTTTTCTGAAACTGTATATTATATTTATTTTATATATTTAAAATAAAATATATTTTATATATATAGTTATATATTCAATTATATTTTTTTAATTTAATTAATATAAAATTAAATTAAAATAATGTTATATTTTTTTTCAGGTATGTCACAAATTTCAACAATTATATATTTTGGAGGGAGATGGAAGAGCTGTAGCGATGGTTTTGAAATATACATTGAATATCAAAATATGCATATAGTTGTTCCGAAAAATATTAGATACAAAGCATTGTTGAGAAGAATTTGTTATCTTTTAAAAGTTAATCAGGTGCATTATAAAGTAACTTTGAAGTTTGAGGTTCCTTCAAGTACTATAAAGTTGAGACCCATTCTACTTGAAAATGACGATGATGCAATATTGTGATTGAGCTTACAGAATAATATGGCTACACCTCTTTGTGTAACAGTAGATGCTCGAGGACCTGAAAGTAATGCAGAAGCATCAATGGAGCAAAAAGAAGGCTATGCTAAGCAATTCTCATCGACAACTCTTGTGTATATTCCAAATTCTCCGGAGGATTATCATTATTCTCCTTCGATGCTCAATGAACAACAAGGCTACACATATGACCATGGTCAGATATATCGAGATGTTGGCATTAATATTGGCTATGATATTGGTAAAAATGATGATCATGGTTACGAGGTTGATGATGATTGTAGAAAGATCATGATGATGATTATGAAGAGAATGAGGATGTAAATGATGATGCTAGTGATGATGATGATGAGGAGGATGATGATGATGCGGAGGGTGATAATGATGATGATGACAATAATAAGGGTTATGGTAGAGAAGAAAGGGTTAAGGTAGAAAATCCATTTCAGTTTCAGCCTGAAATACCACCATTTGACTTGAATGTATCGGAAAAAATTTCTTGTAATGGGATTGGTGATGTATTTGTAGGAAAATTATATAACAGTAAATATGAAATTCATGAAGCTATAAGTATGATTGCACTGAAGGGAAAATAGAGCTTTAGAGTTTACAAATCCACCAAAGATCGTTTCGAGTTGAAATGCGATGATGATAGCTGCAAGTGGAGATTACGGGCAGTGTCGATAGAAGGGTGACATTTTTTTGTTGTTAGGCGAGTAGACACAGGGCACACTTGTGTTTTGAGTCAATTAAGGGATGGTCACGGGCAAGCTAAGAGTCGAATTATTGCTAAAGTAATAAAAAATAAGTTTACATCAGTCAATAGAAACTATAGGCCGAAAGACATTTAAGCAGATATACGTGAACAATTCGGTGTTCAGATAACCTATACTAATGTTTGGCGCGCTAGAGAGTGTGCATTAAGATTAATAAGAGGTACTCCTAAGGATTCGTTTGGATTGCTTCCTGCATACAACTATGTGTTGCAACAAAATAACCCAGGTACGGTTACTTATTTGGAAACTGACGCGGATAATCACTTCAAGTATTTCTTTATGGCGTTAGAACCCTGCATCAGAGGTTTTAATTCATTAATTCGACCGGTAGTTGCAGTGGACGGAATATTTTTGAAAGGTTCCTATCTTGGTACAATGTTTATGGCCGTTTGTAAAGATGGAAACAATCAGATTTATCTATTGGTTTAGGGAATTGCTGACTCAGAAAATGATACTTTTTGGGAGTGGTTTATGGTTAAATTGCGAGGAGTTATTGCAGATCATCAGAATTTTGTTTTTATATCTGATCGACATGCCAATATTGAGAGGGCTATACGGGGTGTGTTTCCTTATACATATCATGGGTTCTACATATATCATTTGAAAGGAAATTTGATGACAAAATACAAGTTACCATCAGATAAGTCTAAAAAAAAGGTTTACCTATCTACCTACTTCACTGCTGCCAAAGCTTATTATGTCCATGATTTGCAATACCAATTAAACAAGATGCAACAAATAAGACCTGACGTAACAAAGTATTTGGAGGAAGATGTTGGTACGGTGAGATAGGCACGATCATCTGGTGCTTTCAGAAGGTATGACATTATGACTACTAATATCGCTGAGAGTATTAATGCAGTTACAAAAGAAGTAAGAAAACTTCCGGTGACTAATTTGGTGGAGTGGATGCGGGAGCTAATGTAATTATGGTTTTACCATAGATAATTGGCATCACAAAATATTACCAATGTCTTGACGAACTGGGCACATCATAAAGTCATGAAACATAATGATAAGGTAAGTCGAATGACCATTTCTCCTGTTGATGATTTACGATTTATAGTTATGGATGGTGGAGTAAACTGGATTGTAGACATTGGCAAAAGAACATGCAGCTGTCGAAAGTTTGATTATCGACAACTGCCTTGTTCCTATGCACTCGTCGCATGCAGATACATCAGATTATCGCACGAGAGTCTTTGTTCAACTCATTACACGTCTGAGACTTTATTCCGTGCCTATAGCGAGCCAATACTTCCGGTTGGTCAAGTGTCAGATTGGATAGTCCCAGAGTATTTGAAAAATATGGACATTCAACCTCCGATAACACGTCGTTAGTCAGACAGACGTCGGATGAATCGAATTTTATCTCAAGGAGATGAACCATCAAAGAATATATGTAGTCGTTGTAGACAACATGGACATAACCGACAAACATGTCAAAACCCTTTACCTTTACATAGCAGGTTATGTATATTCATTTATAAACATTTACTTTATTGATATTTAATTATGTATAATATAAGGCTAATATTTAATTTTTTTTTGTTTCAGACAGATCTGAAAAAATATGAAAAAGAGTTATACCATGAGGCTTAATTATGTATGAGAGTCAAGCTTCGTCACTTCTGTAATTCAATTATTTTGTAATGCACTTATTTTGTAATGCACTTATTTTATACTTCACTTATTTTGTAATGCACTTATTTTGTAATTCACTTATTTTGTAATGCACTTATTTTGTAATGCACTTATTTTGTAATTCACTTATTTTGTAATGCACTTATTTTGTAATTCACTTATTTTGTAATGCACTTGTCTTTAGTATTAATGTTGATAATTTTCACAAAAATTTTGACAGAATCTCCTCTATAATATGGACAATCCCAAACCTGTCATATTAAATAAACACACTTCTATCAAACTGCAAAATCACTTTCGCATATATACACCCAAATCAACGCCCACAAATAATTATACACCCAAATAAATGCATATTGATTCAATCACACTTCTATCAAACTGTAAAAATACTTCCGCATACATACGCCTAAAACAATTATGGTATATTAATTATACACCCAAAAAAATGCATGTAAATAAATTATAGTGTTAAATATGTATGAAGCTGTAGTCCACAAATCAACGGCCATCTTCTGTCTATAAAATATACCAATGTTAGGGAATGAGTCAAATGGCTAACCTAACATAAGATATTCAATATACATACAGGCGAAGACGCCACAGTCCCCACTCTTGACCTCTTGTTGCGGCACATTCTTCCGGATACGAGTCATTGGCCAAGGGAACAAATTTGGCCTTTCTATGCCCCTCAAACTATAAAATCTACACCTTTGAAGGTACAACGACATTGCAACACACAGAGGCTCTATAAATCTCATGATGGACTCGTCTGAATGGCTGTTCACGCTGGAATCATAAAGAACGATTACAAACTGAGCAAGGTCGAGTTGCGCTATAATCCAATGTTCTTGATTCATATTCAGAGGAATATATACCTATAAAAATAATTATGGTATTATTTTTAACTTAATGTTGTTATATGCACAATAAAAAGTCATTATTATTCTTAAAAAAATACCTTATTGATTGATGCCCACGGTTGAGCGCCAAGTAACTCGGTCTTTGTTCCGAGTGCATAAGCCAACAACATTGAAGCCAGTCGTTGTTGTTTGGAGGATTGACAGTGAATGACGTTTTTCACATTTGTCGAATGTACTCCTAAACACAAATAAAAGATACTCGTTAAATTCGATAATAGCTAAAGTCAATAATATTATATGCACAATAAACGGGTAATATAGTAACTTACGTAGAAATATGCATCTGCAGTTGTACAATCCTGTAAGTACATGTCAGAAAACGTTCTTTGACGTAAACGCAAAACCTTCAAATATTCATTTATATGCTACAAAACACACAGAACATGTATAAGTTTTGATATTATTAGACAAATCACAAAACAAAAAAAAGTTAAAATAAATCCTCACTGAATCGTCAAGCCAATTTTGTAGTATCTCATTAAATCACGTATTGTTCGGATCGAGTCCGTGCAAATGAACCCGTTGTGTTGGGTCATTCTTTTTTATCCAATCCAGAAGCTCAGCATATTTACTCTGATCAATAGGAATCAGCTGCTCGTTTACGTCAATAGTAGGTCCTACTTTCAAGTCCACAAGTTTCTTCTTCTCGGGCTGTTTTTAACGGATTGGTATATGGACTGACTTGGGCTGCTACCTTCTTGCGAAGGCGCCTATACCTACTTATGTTTTCACCTAATGGAGCAGGTATAATTTTTAAGCTTGTAGGGTTATCAGCAACAGGAGCAAATGATTGATGCTGAGACTCGCTGGTAGGAGCAAATGTATGAAATTCAGCAGTCATGAATTCGGCACTCTACAAAATCAAACAATACCAGTTAATGTATTGACTTATTAAACTTTGTATCCAATATATTTTAGGTTTAAAAAGTACCATACTCTGCCCTAAATCCTTGGAGATATTGGCTGGTTTAGGCTGTTGTATCAAGAGAGATATCTGATGCAAGATATTTTCTTCAGCCTTATCAATCTTGGCTGAAAGCTCTGCGTTACCCTTATCAATCCTGGTAAATATCTTTTCTTCAAGATCATCCATCTTCTTCTCTATCTTCTTCTCCAGGATTTCATACTGTGATTTTGACGTGCCGGATTGAAACTATACATAAATTATTATAATCAATTTTCACAAGCTAATACTAACGAGTAACAAAAGCATCAGATAATTCAAGGAAAAAAAAAATTGTTATACCATTGATTCAGTCGTTGGCGGGGCTTGAAATTCATCGAGGTGCTGCAGATTATTGGTGAATTGGGTGTCCGGGATATCAACTGTCTCCAACTTAAGACTCCCTCCCCATTTTTCCGATGGAATGCAAAAGTTTACTGCCGCACGATAGTCCGCAGTCTTCTCATGTTTGCGCGGTATCAACTTCCTATGAACCTCCAAAACCTTTATAATATTTTAGATTTATTCATCATTATTAGAAAATATAACACAAATTATAACGAAGTTATATATATTTTTTGTTGAATATAAAAGCATACCCCAACACTATCGAAGAGGACATCTACGACATTTTCGTATAATGGGGTGCTCGTACCAAACTAATTTAGAATACGAGAAAAATAATCTCCATTCCTATTGGCAAACAACTCCCCACACCTCGAGATCGCCTCGTAGATCCACACCTGAGATGATAATAAATTTAAATTACAATGCCAACAAAATAAATTTTTCTTTATCATAATATCATAATGAATCAAAAAGATAGAATTACTTACCAAGAATGCGTGACAAAATGATTCTATATCCCCAGCGCCTGTTGTTTTTACCTTCACCAACTTTTTAATTGGAGCCGTGCATAAACTATTGTAGAGTACAATCCATGTGATCGTGCCCCAAGGATAGACATTAAACTCATCTAAATTATCTACCAGACGAAGTATAAAATATTGTATGATTCTAATCCGATCACGTGGCATTATTAATTTATGAAATACATAAAATAGACACATTTTTACTACATCTACATCATCGTCAAATGTAACGTTGCCGAACCACTAATCTAAATCCTTGTCAATCAACTGACTTCTACCTGAAAAAATATTTATGACAAAGTCTATCACCTAACCCACTTACTACAGGATAATCCTCAATCCTCAAACCAGTAATCAAATAAAAATCTTGACGAGAAAATCTAATACGTCTTTTACCTATATAGAACCATAATTCTTCATATAAATTTTTGGTATGCACACGTCTTAATAAAATCTCATGAGCTAAAATACCTGAGAATAGAATATTTGATACATCCAATAAACTACCAAAACATGTGGTTCTAAATATTTCTACCTGTTTCGAAGTTAATTTATTTTTTATATTTCGTATAACCCATAACTTTGAATACGTATGTACGTTTGTTCGGTAAAAAATATTTTCGGCAATTACATATTCTTTCGTGACATTCTCCTTCCTGAAAAAATTAAAAAAATTATTAATATTAACAAAAAATAATCAATATAACATATAATCAAAATTTAATTTAATTATAACTAACTACCTAGACTATTTACATAATTATTAACCAAATTAAATTATTAAATTAAATAATTATAAATAAACATAAACAACATAAATTAATTTAAAAAATAAAAAAAATTTGGGGTAAGCTGCGGCGGCGCGTGCGTCTATGCACTGCTGGGGGCGGCGCGTAAACGCACTCGCCGCCGCAGCTTACCCCAAAAAATATGCCAGAAATAATCTACATACATTATTAATTTTCTATCATTTAAATCTACACATTTCTACATATTTTTAACTAATATAAATTATAATATTCAAAAATAAACAAAATTATTTATAAATACATACCAACTTTGTTCCGCCATGGTGAGAGAGAAAGCCGCCGTGAGAGGTGGAGAGCGCCGCCGTGAGAGGTGGAGAGCGCCGCCGTGAAAGAGAGTGACCGTGAGGAGCACCGCCGTGAGAGAGAGTGAACGTGAGAAAAATTTAAAAAAGTAAAAGTAATAGGAAAAGTGTCGGTGGAGACGAAAAATAAGAAAAAATAAAGAATTTTTTTTTAATATAAAAGGATAAAATAAAAAAAATAATATAATTGGTAATAATGCATTAGTTATTTTGACTCGATCAAAATAACTTATGCATTTAAAAATACGGTCAAATTAGCCAACTTTCCAAGAAACAAAGTCTTCTTCCCCTCCCCATCTCCAAAATCCAATTGTCTAATGTCCTTACTAATCCCCTCTTCTTCTTTTCCAAAGCCTTCATCATCTTCAATCTCTCTTGGAGAAATTTTTTTTAAAACCCTTTAAATAAATAATGTTATAAAATATTAATATAATTTTAATATTTTAAACCATCATTATTATATAATGATTATAATATTCAAATTAGTTATTAAATCTATATTAAATATTTGAGAGTTACAAATATTTATTTATAATATTATTATTATTTGTGAGTTATTTATTTTTAAATTATTGTAAGAGTTACAATATATTAAATTATTTTTATTAAATATTAGAGTTAATTCTAAGAATTAAAAAATATTTAAATTATAATAATGTTAAATGAATATTGATATTAATATCTTAACCCTTATCTACCAGTATATAAAAGATGCTAATCCTTCTTTAGAGTGTGTGTAAAATATAAATAAATAAATAAAAAGAAAAGTGACTTTGTAGTGTGTTAAGAATGAAGACAAAGAAAAGAAAAACGAGAAATATATTATGTTATACACTATTTTAAATTATATACATTTTATATCAAGTTTTGAGTAATCATGATAAGGAGGACTTGGTATGATCTTCCGATGATCATGCTAATCAGGAGAGCAGCTATAAGCATAGAGTTGTATCTTAGAGTTATATAGATTCGTTATTACTCGTACAAAGGGAGGATTATTTGACTTTAGGACAATACTATTAGCATGCCTTTTCTATGCTCAAGCAGATTTGATTTTACTTTACTCATTAGTTTTATTTTTTATATATATTATTAATATATTTTATATCTTTTATATATGTTGTGTAATAATATATGAAATAAATGTACTCAACAATCTAAAGTCAAATAGCATTTATATTTGAATATGCTTATTATTCTCAACATTTTAACTGTTGTTTTAAAAGTATTGTGCATTCAATCTTCTCAAAATAGAATATGTGTTTAGAATTGTTGGTTCAGATGACATATAATAATGTGTATATATATATATATATGTGTGTGTGTGTGTGTGTGTGTGTGTGTGTGTGTATGTGTGTGTGTGTGTGATTGTATGCTAGAATGTAGTGTTAAAATTTTAACAAAAAATTGGTATTTGTTTTTCAATATAAATTTGTATTTCTATTGAAAATTGCTTATTCATATGAAATATTAATAGAAACATATGACATTAAAAAAATATGTTCATATCATTTGTTTAATAATGATGTGTTTATATCGGTTAATATAAGATAAGTTATGGCTCTCTAATTTCAACTCTATAGTAAATTTATTTCAATATGTTGGATTCTCTTTAAATTTTATTAGTTCACCATCATGTGCTTTATATATATTGTTCTAAGACCTTCTCAAATAGGACTTGTAAAGTTTGCCTTGTGAAGTCTTTGTTGATTTAGTTAATTTATAGTAATCTATAGACAATGATCGTGGTTTTTGTTGTATTTTTTATTTTAATAATTATAAATCTAGACTACTAATGTGTCAGATGAGCAAATGATGATTTTTCTAGTTAATATGTTATATTTGGATGCATTACAAGTTTTTTTTGTTTTATATACCATAATCTATCCATTGACACGTGATAGTTTTTATAATGAAGGATAGATAGTTTTATTGGTGAAGAACTTTTTATTATTGAATAAAATTCCTCTAAAGGAGAGGGTTATGGTCATTCATTTTTCTTAAGTATATTATTTGTTTCATAAGATATATGAGTATATAGTATATCTTGCAAATTAATTTATATATTTTTGTGTGTTGTGCTTAATGACTTAAACCTATTATGTAATTGATTCAATTCTTCTTCTTCTTATTGTCACTAATGCAAATAACATTGAATCATATTAAATTGCTATAACTGATTTAATATTGAATGATTAAATATTATAAATTTTTACATTAGATACTTCAAAGGTGAGTAATAATATTTATTGGAATATTCGTTCATGTAATTAATCATATGTTGATCATACTTCAAGGGGAATTATTAATTTCCTTTTCTTTAAGAGAATTATTATGTTTAATTCTCTTTATGAACTTGAATATTCTTACTTCATTAAAAGTCACAATTGTGAATTTTTAGTTGATCTAATATACATTGCGTTAATGTGTTATTTAAAAACAAAATGCGCATATGGTTAATATATTTTTTCTATTCTTGGTGTTGAGAATGTATTTTCACTTTAATTATATATAATTTTTAAAATCTTTAAAATGTGGAGTTTTTCAAACTAAATGATAAAAAAGAGTTAAAAAGAAGAAGTCTTAGTATTTAGAACTTTAAATTTCTTATTTGTGACATATATTGTATATATTTTATCGTTGATATATACTAATATTTTCTTTGAGGAATTGAATTTTATTTTGATTTTAGAAATTCTTCGAAGAACCAAGTTAATTTAAATCCACACACCATTAAAGAGTTCTTTAACATGCTATATACATCTGTATAAAAATTTCATAAATAAAAGTTTTTGTAGAAAAATCATAAATACAACACTTGAAATAAGTGTTATAAAATTATTAAGGAGAATGTACTTAAACTCATTTGTATATAAAATAGGAATTATATAAAAGTTCTATAAACAAAAGATTTTGGAAGAAAATCATAAATAAAAGACTTTTGAAAAAGTCTAAAAAAATTGCTAAGGGGATTATACTTAAACTCATTTTTATATAAAGTGAAAATTATATATAATTTCATAAATAAAAGATTTTCGAGGAAAATCTTAATTAAAAGACTTTTGAGAAAAGTTTTGTTAAATTGTCGAGGGTGATGTGCTTAAACCTACAAGGAAGTCACCTATGGAAGTAATTTAACCTTTGTGATTAGCGATCCCATCAAGGAGGCTCAATGGGTAGGAGCAATCCATACTGCGTGACTTGTTTAACACTTATATTATAGATATATCTTGAAGGAGATATTCTTCTACTCATCTCTATGACAAGAATACTTATTTTGTATGATATTAGGAAAGGTATTTACCTTGAATGAATCTGAGACAAGAATATTCATGCAAAGTAAGGGGTCACATATGCTCTTAAAGGACTCATTAATCTGAAAGTAGTTATAGGGCCGCGACTATGTGAATTGAGTTATTTTTAGAGTTCTCACTAGAATCGAAATAGCGTGCAGGGTCATTAATGCGCCAACCCCCAATACCAAGTTTTCGTCACTATTATGTATGTTATAGTATAAAAGTGGTCAAGTTCAACTGTTCAAGACATAGTTCACTTAAGTTCTTCAAATGAATTCTATAACACTGAGTATAAGTTTAACTCCAAAAAACACATATATCTACTATATGATAAAATATTGCTTTTCATATATTTTTGTTATTAATAATATATTAAAAGAATATAATGTATATATAAAAAAGTTTTGAAAGTTTTTGTGGGAGACTATTGGATAAAAAGTTTATAAATAAATAATACGTTATAAAATATTAATATAGTTTTAATATTTTAAGCTATCATTATTAAATCATTATTATATAGTTATCATAATATTTAAATTAGTCATTAAATCTATATTAAATATTTGAAAGTTACAAATATTTATTTATAATATTATTATTATTTGGGAGTTATTTATTTTTAAATTATTGTAGGAGTTATAATATATTAAATTATTCTTATTAAATATTATAATTAATTTTAAGAGTTACAAAATATTTTAAATTATAATAATGCTAAATTAATATTGATATTAATACCTTAACTCTTATCTACCACTATATAAAATGTGTTAGTTTTTTTTTAAAGTGTCTTTAAAAATAAAATAAAAAAAGAGAAAAGTGGCTTTGATAGTGTGTATAAGAATAAAGAAGAAGAAAAGAAAAAAGAAAAATGTATTATATTATACACTATTTAAATTATATATTTTTTATATTAAATTTTGAACAACCATAAGAAAGAGAATTTAATATGATTTTTTAGTGATTGTGCTTATCGAGAAGAATAGCTGTGAGTATATAATTGTATTTTGAAATCATATAAATTCATCACTACCCGTACGAGAGGAAGACTATTTGATTTTAGGATAATGCTATTAATATGCTTATTCTATGCTTAAATTGAATTTAATTTTACTTTACTCATTATTTTTTATAATATTAAATTTATTATCATAAATATCTTTGAGGTAAGTCCTAATTACAAAAATACATGTATTTTAAATTCAATCAACAATACCTAATAGCTTTAAAAGAATTTCATCAATGTCCTTCTATTAAGAAATTTTTCATCAAAGTTAATAGATTCTATAATTGTGGCTGTGAAATGTCTAAATTATCTCTAACAACAAAATTAGCTTAACTATTATTCTCTTCTACCAATATATATATATATATATATATATAATCTTTTTTTTAAACTCATATAATAATCCATTTAAAAGAAGAAACTTTTTTGTAATTTCTCATCACCCAAACAGAAAATATATCTCAAATAAGAACATCTAATTAACGGAGGTTACATAAATAAATTACAGGAGTTTTGCCAAAATCATACATACACGACCCCATTAAAAATCCCTTCAAGAAATCAAAATCCATCAAGAGAAGAAAGAAAAAGAAGAGAAAAAAAAAACTATTGGATAGTTTTGTGAAAACCCAAACAAGTTGTTCAGTTTAAAATTATTATTCATCCACAGTTTGTACTTATGCAGTCTAATTCAACATTGACCGGAAGGCCAAAGCCTCTAGTTTTCTCCAGTCATGGGAAAGAGCGGAGACTTTCAAGATTTGATATTTGTTTGTTTACGATTTATCCTCCGGTTCGTAAACAAATGGAATATTTTTGTAGTTGACCAAAAAAATAAAATTTTTATTTTGACTGATTTGAAATCCGTTCCACTATATTAACCAAAACTCACTTTTTGTTCTCATTTTATCCTTACCTTTAAAATTATTTTTTCTCCTAAACACCGCTGCTCCCCCTCACAGCCTTACTAATTTTTATTTAAATATTTTTCATAAAACTTATAAATCAACTATAAAAATAAGAAATTTTAAAGATTAAAGTTAAAATAATTTATTATGGAGTTTAATAAATTAAAAATAGGTAAAATTTGATGAATTATTTTTTCTAAATTTAATTTTTTTATGATTTTGAATTGTTTTTGTAGTTAATTGTTAGAAATATATAAATGTAGTATTAGTAATATGAAAAATAAGTTGAAAATATGTGTAAATTGTTGAAAAAGCTAAAAAATGATCGAAAATGACAAATTCTGATCATTTTATTTTGTGAGACATGTGTTGGCACATGTCTCACGCATCGTGAAAATGCTTCATGCACCCGGGGCATGAATTCACGCACCAGGCGCGTAGAAGCACACTCTAAATGCGTCACCACAACGTGGGGTGCGCACTGTGACGCCATGGCAAGGCGCTACGTGGCAATTTTAAAATTTTTTTTATTAATTAAAAAATAAATTATTTAATTTATAATTTTAAATTGTTTTTTTAATATTATGTATTATTTTGGTTCATTGTAATTTTTTTTATCATTATTTGAATTATGTAATATAGTTTATGCATGGCTCCAATTAAAAAGTTAGTGAAGGTCAGAAAAGCGGGCACTCCAAATAAGAAATCATACAACCTATACTCATTTAGTTAAGCATTCTTAGTGAGTAATTCTATTTTCTTTATTCATTATCATATTAAAATACAAAAAATATTATTTTGTTGACATTGTAATTTTTTAATTTATTATCATCTCAGGTGTAGATCTACGAGGCGATCCTGAGATGTGGAGAAATGTTTGCTTATAGGAATGGAGACTATTTTTTAGGTATTCTATAAATTGGTCTGGTACGGGTACCCCATTATATGAAAGCGTCGTAAATGTCCTTTTCAGTGGTGTTGGGGTATGCTTTTATGTTCAACAAAAAATATATATAATTTTCTTATAACTTTTGTTATTTTTTCTAATAATGATTAATAAATCTAAAATATTATAAAGGCTTTGGAGGTTCATAGAAAGTTGGTGTCCCACAAATATTAGAAGAGTGCGGACTATCGCATAACGGCAAACTTGTGCATTCCATCAGAAAATGGGGAAGGAGTCTTAAGTTGGAGAAAGTTGAGATTCCGAACACTCAATTCACCGATAATGTTTAGCTTACCTACGAATTTCAAACTCCGTCAACGACTGAATCAATGGTATAATAACTTAATTTTTTTTTCTTGAATTATAATTACTTATATTATTGATGAGTATTAGCTTGTGAAAATTGATTATAATTACTTATGCATAGTTTGAGTTTAGCGCATCATCATCGTAATATCATGTCTTAGAGAAAAGAATAGATGATCTTGAAACAAGGCTATTTACCAGGATTGATAAGGTTAATTCAGAGTTTTCCTCTAAAATTGATCGTGTTAGCTCAGAAGTGATAAGTAGGGTGGCTAAGGCCGAAGAAGATATCTTGCATCAGATATCTCTCTTGATGCAACAGTTTAAATCAGCTAAAACCTTTGAAAAATGTAGGGCAGAGTATGATACATTTTAAACCTAAATTTTATTGGTTACAAAGTTTAACAAGTCAATACATTAATTGGTATTGTTTAATTTTGTAGGGTACCGAATTCATGGTTGCTGACTTTCAGGCATTTGCTCTTACCAGCGAGTCTCAACATTACTCTATGGAAATAAATATACAGCATGCAGCTAATAGCCCTGCAAGTGTAAAAATTATACTTGCTTTGTTGGGTCAGAACATGAGCAAGTATGGGTGCCTTCGCAAGAAGGCAGTAGCTTAAGTCAGTCATATACCAATTCGTTGAAAAAGTCCGTAAAGAAGAAACTTATGAAATTGCAAGTAGCATCTACAATTGACGTAAACGAACAACTGATTCCTATTGATCAGGCTACATTTACTGAGATTCTAGATTGGATAAAAAATAATAATCCAACGTAGCGGTTTCATTTGGATGGATCGATCCCAATTGTACATGGTTTAATGACCTACTACAACAATGGCTTGACAATTCAGTGAGGACTTATATTTGTATTTGTATTTTTTTTTAGTTGTATAACAGTATCGAAACTTATATATATTTTTTGTTTTACAGCATATAAATGAGTACTTAAAGGCTTTGCATTTGCGCAAAAGAGCATTTTCTGACATGTATTCATAGGATTGCACAACTACAGATACATATTTTTCTGTGAGCTATTTTGTTACCATCTACTTTGCATATACTTTATCATACCGTTGTATATATTAACTATTAATGAGTATCTTATATTTGTCTTTAAGAGTACATTCGACAAATATGACGAACGTCCTTCACTATTAATCCTTTAGATGACGACCAATGGCTCGAACCATTGTTGGCTTATGCACTCGGAACAAAGCTCGAGTTACTTGGTGCTAAACTGTAGACATTGGTCAATAAGGTACTTTTAAGAACAATAATAACATTTTATTTTGCATATAACAACATTAAGTTTAAAGTAATACAATAATGGTTTTTGTGGGTATATATTCATTTGAATATCAATTAGGAACATTGGTTTGTAGTTAGGGGTGGGCAATTTCGGGTTCGGGTTAGGTTTGGAAATTCTAGAACCCTACCCAAACCTGATTGGGACGTAGAAATGTGTCCCGATCAGGACACATTTCAGGTCGGGAGAAATCCTAACCCGACCTCGAGTTCGAACGGGTCGAGAAATTCTGATTTTTTTTAAAAATTATTTTGAAATGACATAGTTTTGATTTGGGTTCAGGATGGTTCGGGTCGGGTTTGGAATATTCATGACGGGTTCTGGATGGTTCGGGATGGTTCAAGACGGGTTCGGGACAATTCGAGACGATTTGGGTCGAGTTCGGGATAATTTGGGATGGTTCAGGATGGGTCGGGTTCAAGACGGGTTGGGATTTCCCATTCGGATTTGGGAATTTCCCGAACCCGACCCGTCCCTTTCGGGACAGAATTTCTATCCCGAACGAGTCCCAAACTCATTCCCATTTTCGTCCCGACCCAAAATTTTGGGACGGGATGGGTTGGGTTCGGGAATAATGCCCACCCCTATTTGTAGCAGAGCTCGACCTTGTTCAGATGACGATTGTTCTTTATGATTTCAGTGTGAACAGCCACTTCAAAAAAATCATCATGAAAGTTTTGGAGCCTCTACGTGTTACAATGCCTTTGTGACTTCAAAAATGTAGATTTTATAGTTTGAGGAGTATAGAATGCCCAAATTTGTTCCCTTGGCTAGTGATTCATTCGCGGGATAATGTCCCACAACAAGAGGTCGGGAACGTGGACTATGGCGCCTTCGTCTGTATGTATATTGAGTATCTTATGTTAGATCGGCCATTTTATAGACAAAAGATGGTCGTTGATTTGTAGACCGCTGTAAGATCTGCTTTATAGATGTTTAGTACTATATTTTTTTTATATGCATTTATGTCATATTAGTTTTTTGATGTTTGCGTATTGGATGGATGTATGTGGAGATGAGATATAATTAGATAGAAGTATGTTTTTGTAATATGGCAGATTTGGGAACGTCTATATAATAGGGAAGATTCTGTCAAAATTTTATAAAAATTATCAATATCAATACTAAGGACAAGTGCATTATGAAATAAGTAAGTATGTAATAAAAAGTATAAGTGCATTATGAAATAAGTGCACAGAAGTTACGAAACTCGACGCTCACACATAATTAAGCCTTAGGGTACAGCTCGTTTCCATATTTTCAAATCCGTCTGAAGCAGGAAATATTTAAATATTAACTTTATATTATACTGAAATTAAATATCAACAAGGTAGTTTTATAAACAAATATACATTACTTGCTCTATAAAGGGACAGGTTTCAATACTTCTATCAGTTATATCCATGCTATCTACAACGACTATATATATTCTTCGATGGTTCCTCCCCTTGAGATAGAATTCGATTCATCCGACTTCTGCCTAACTGACGACGTGAGTTCAGAGGCTGAATATCCATATTTTTCAAATGCTTTGGGACTATCTAATTCGACACTTAGCCAACTGGAAGTATTGGGTTGTTATAGGCATAGAATAAAGTATCAAATGTGTAATAAGTCGAACAAAGACTCTCATATGATAATTTGATGTATCTGTATACGAAGAATGCATGAGAATAAAGCAGTTATCGATAATCAAACTTTCGACAACTACATGTTATTTTTCCAATGTCCACTATCCAGCTCACGCCACTGTCCATAACTACAAATAGTAAATCATTAATAGGAGAATTTGTCATTCGACTTACATCATTGTTATGTTTCATGACTTTATAATGTGCCTAGTTTTTCAGAATATTCATCATATTTTGTGTTGCCAATTGTTTATAGTAAAACCACAATTATGTTAGTTCTCGCATCTACTCCACCAAATTGGTCACTAAAAACTTTTTTGCTTATTTTGCAACTGTATTAATGCTCTCAGTAATATTAGTAGTTATAATGTCGTACCTTCTGAAAGCACCAACTGATTAGGCCCATCTTACCATACCAACATCCTCCTCTAAATACTTCATTATGTCGGGTTTCATTTGTCTCATCTTGTTTAATTGGTGTTGAAATTTAGGGACACAATAAGCCTTGGCAACAGTGAAGTAGGCAGACAAGTATACCCATTTTTTAGACTTTTTCTGATGGTAACTTGTATTTTGTCATTAAATATTTCTTTAAATAATGATACAGAACCCATGATATGCATGAGAAAATACACTCGTATAGCCCTCTCAATATTGGCATGTCGATTAGATATAAAGACAAGATTCTAATGGTCCGCAATTACTCCCTGCAGTTTAACCATAAATCACTCCCAAGAAATATCATTTTCTGAGTCAGCAATTCCCCAGGCCAATGAAAAAATTTGATTGTTTCCATCTTTACAAACGGCCACAAACATTGTACCAAGATAGGAATCTTTCAAAAATGTTCCGTCCACTGCAATCACCGGTCAGATTAATGAATTAAAACCTCTGATGCAGAGTCCTAACGCCAAAAAGAAATACTTGAAGTGATTATTTGCGTCAGTTTCCAAATAAGTAACCATACCTGGGTTATTTTGTTGCAACACATAGCTGTATGCAGGAAGTAATATGAACAAATCCTCAGAAGCACCTCTTATCAATCTTAACGCACACTCCCTAGCTCACCAAGATATAGTATATATTATCGGAATACCGAATTCTTCATGTATGTCTGCTTAAATGTCTTTCGGCCTATTATTTCTATTGATAGATTTAAACTTATTTTTTATTACTTTAGTAATAATTTAGCTCTTGACTTGGCGGTGATCATCCCGCAATTGACTCAAAACACAAGTGTGCTTTGTATCTATTTGCCTTACGATAAAAAAATATCACACTTCTGTCGACACTGCCCATAATTGATGTGATATTTCTATATCATAAAATTAAGTGCAAGTATACACTATCGTATGCAAGTAATAAAGGGACTAAATAAGTTGGATGTCGAACCCATAGGGATAATTTTTTTCTTTTTAACCAATTACTAAAATTATGTCTTCTTAATAATTATTCAAAAAAATAAAAATCTAAGAATGAATGTAGAAAATATAAAGGCAAAAACACAATGTAAAGAAATTTAAGTGATAGTAATATAGAAAAAGCCTAGGATTAATACTATCCCTCAATATGCTTTCTAATGATTAATCATCTAATATTTAACCCCCTTAGTCTTTGTTATTGATCAAGACACTAATATATTCATAAGCCTCTTCCAAGGTCATGCAAGTATACCTTAATTAATCAAATACCTATATTCTTATGGTACTTGTAATAAATTAATATTCATTAAGATTAAGTCTTATTGATCATATATGTCAATTAGGTATATTCCTATCCTAAATTGAAACTTGCATATACAACATTGAATGTTAAGATTCATAGGTCTAAATATTATGATTCCTCTTCCAAGTTTATCAATAATATTACCAACTCATTCACCATATATTGGCCAGATATATTGAAGCATTAAGATCAAGTAATTTTAATATCAAAGAACTAAGTTTATTAAATATTCAAAAGATATGACAATTACGCACACATATTGAGTTCAAGTATTAACCCTAGAAAATAAGTTTAGCTCATGGCTACAAGAGAACAACAGTAAAAATAATAATAAATCATAATACAATCAATAGCAAACTGATATAGACGTCGAATTGCTCTTAATTGCACTGCCTAAAATACTCTTGATGCCGAAGAACGCTTTGAATCTCTCTTTAAAGTTGCTTCAATTAAACTCCTATTGCTCTCCAAGACTCGTGCTCTGTATTCTTGGTGTTATTGAATTACTCTAAATTCGTCTTGGTTTTTTCTTGAAGGCTGGAAACGAGTGACTTTTTATAGGGATTGATATAAGCTTGAAAATCTCAATTCTCATCGGACTAGGACTCACGCTACCACTGGGGCACTATGTAGTTGTTGCTGGGGCGACGCGTGAAAAAGGCTTCACCGTTGGAGCGGTGGGTTAATGGCGCTGGGGCTCTGGACCATCACTAGCGCAGTGACTGTTTGGCGCTGGGGCTTCATATGCGACTTAAACAGGTCATTTTTCTTATTTTGATCACTATTCTAGAGCTGGGGCGATAATCATTGTGGCGCTGGACACATACTTTGAAAAATTTTCATTTTATTCCCTGTTTTCGCTCCTTTTGCATTCTTTTTTTAAATTTCGTTCAAGTCCCTATAAATAACAATAAAGTACATAAATAGCCATCTATTCTCATAAAACAATAAAATATCAAAATAAAAACATGAGAAAATATATGATAATTTTGCCCTGATTAGTAATCTCCACTTGCATCTATCATCATCGCATTTCAACTTGAAATGATCTTTGGTGGATTTTTAAACTCCGAAACTCCATTTGCCCTTTAGTGCAACCATACTTACAATTTCATGAATTTCATCTTTGTTGTTATACAATTTTTCAACTAATACATTACCAATCCTAGTAGAAAATATCTTTTTCAATATATTCAAGTCAAATGGTTGTATTTTAGGCTGAAATTAAAATGAGTTTTCTACCTTAACCCTTTCTTCTCTTCCATAATCATTATTATCATCATCATCATTATGCTCATCGTCATCATCATCATCATCATCAGCATCATCATTTTCATTCCTAGTCTCTTCATAATCATCATTATCCTCCTCCTCCCCCTTCTCATCATCATCATTATCGTCATTTCTACCATCATCATCAACTTCATAACCAACATCATAACTATAATTATCATTCTCATAACATTCCTCATTTTGTTCCTTATTACTTATATTATATCTAACATCTTGATCAATTTCATAGCTAAAATCAACACCAACATCTCCATATATCTTACTATTATAATATGTATAGCTTGGTTGTTCTTTGAACATCAGAGGAGAATAATAATAATCCTCATGGGGATTTAGAATATACACAGGGGTTGCCGATGTGAATTGATTAGTATAACCTTATTTTTACTCCATGGGTGCTTTTGCATTACTTTAATATTTAGGTCCTCAAGTATCTACTATTACACAAAGAGGTGTATCCATATTATTCTGTAAGCTCAACAACAATTTTTTATCATTCGTCATTTTCAAGTAGAATAGGTCTCAACTTTATAGTACTTAAAGGAACCTCGAACTTCAGGTTTACTTTATAATGCACCTGATCAACTCCCAGAAGATGAAAAATTCTTTTTAACAACGCTTTATATCTAATATTTTTTGGAACTACCATGTGCATATTTTGATATCCAATGTATCTTTCAAAACTATCATTAGAGCTCTCCCATTTTCCTTCAAAGCATATAATAGTCAAAATTTACGACATGATGAATAACACTTGAAAAATACAATGCAATTTTAGTATAATTATATATACAGTTAAATTAAAACTAATAATGAATATATAAATAATTATATACAATATATATTTAATATAAATATATGAAATAAAGTTTTTTACAATAGTGGAGGTGGTCCACGTGGCGTATTGTGCGGTTGTTAATGCGCGCAGCTAGTGCATGGGCAAGCAACAAGGTAGTCACTGGAGCGCCCTTATTGCGCACAAAGTTACACATGCAGCAGGGCACGCACTAGGCGGCACCCCAGCACAACAGGCACGCGCTGTCCGTGGTTGCAGCATATGGCACGTAGTAACGACGCGTGGAGTTCGAAATTTATATTTTTGATATTTTTAATTATTTTTGCTCATTCATTTCTTACCTATTACACTCATTTTCAATATATTTTATATACAGTACCTTACAACTAATTAAAAACACCACAAAATAAACTTACTAGTTTCAACTTTACTATTCATGAAAATCTTCAAAATATATTAAATTTGTAACATATCTAAGAGAATTTTGAGAAACAGTAATGGGTGAGTGAGAGTTGGGTAGGAGCTGCGTTGAGAGTTTTGAGACTGAGAAGGTTGAGAGGTTTTTAAGAGTTTTGAGAGTGAAAAATTTGAGAGATTTTAAGAGTTTTGAGAGTGAGAAGAAAAAGTAGTGGAATATTATTTGTGAGGTGTAAAATAAAAAAAATTAGGATATTTGGTTAATATATTAACTATTTAAATAAAATTATATTATAAAAATAGTAAAGATTGGGCACGTGTCTCGCAAGCTTTGCCCCAAGGCTTTGTTTTTTTACTTTTTATTTTTTTTTAAGTTGTTTTAAAATTTTAATTTTAATTAATTATTTTTGATTTATTTATAAAAATAAAAAATTAATTAATTAAATAATTTATATTATTTAATTAAAATATTATTTTTTCATTAATTTAATAAAAAAAGAAAAAAATTATATTTATTTTACTTTTTTACTAATTATTTTATTTTTAAATAAATTTATTTTTTAAAATTTATTAAAAATAAAAGAACCAAAGCTTGGGGCGCATGCCTGGGGTGTGCTCCTTACCATGCGCTCCAAGTAAAGCTTGTGGGGCGCATGCCTGGGGCGCGCGCCTCACGCATGTGCCCCTAGACTTTGCTATTTTATTTTTAAGTTGTTTTTTAAATCTTATTTTTAATTAATTTATAAAAAATAAAAAATTAATTAATTAAATAATTTTTATTTAATTAAAATATTATGTTTACATTAATTTAATAAAAAAGAAACAAATTTATTTTTAATTTATTTTTTTACTAATTATTTTATTTTTAAAAATAAATGAAAATAAAATTTAAAATAAAAAAGAAGGCTTTGCTTGGGTGCTTACTTAGGGCGCATTTGTTGCGTGCCTCATGCATGCGCCCTTGCACAGTGAGGCGCCTGCAACCTGTGGTGCGTGCACCAACTACTAGCGCACATTTATATATAATTTTAATTTTTTTTAATATTTTTAATTTATTTTTTAAAAATATTATCGTTATTATAAATAATTTTTTTAATAATTAATTAAAAAATTAATTATTTAAAAATCTAGGTTTTTAATTAATTTATAGAAAAAAGAAAAAAGAAAATTGAAGAAAAATGAGAAAAAAAAATTATTAAAATTACAAATAAAGGTAAAATGGTCAACATAGTATATATTTGGTTAATCAAAATTAAAAAATTGACTTCGGTCAATTATGAAAATTTTCCCAAAAAAATAGGGGTTCGAGAAGGGAGAGAGTCGAGGTAGTTTGGTCATTGGCGTTAGTTAATCTATAATCTATTTGTGAACATTGAATCTAAATATTGTTTGAAAATCGCCAAAGTTAGAAACAAAAGAAGAATGTGGTGGATGACGACTAATGAAGGAGGCCACTTTTGATTTGGTTGCTTTTTTCCAACTAACATTGAAATTTATTTTAATTATTATGGTCTCTGTGAGAGATATGCTTTTTGTTAGAATCTAACTTTACTAGCACACCTCTCTCGTGTGTACAGAAAAATAGATACTTAAAACTGTTGATATGCCTTGGGTGGTGAGAGAGTATGTGGTGTCTGAACATAGTGGTTAGGGTCTTTAATCTTTGATGGCAGCTTTGATTGATAGTGCGATGGCTTTGACCGACGGTATAGAAGCTTCGATCTATGAACGGCAGTGGCTAACGCACATGGTAGCTGAACAATGAATGTGGTGGCTAGCGTGTTCGGTGCCTGATTTTGAAAGTGAAAATTGAGATTTGGTTTTGAAAGTGAAGACCTATTTTCAAAGTGAAAAACTAAAATTGTTTTTTTAAATTTTTTTTAATATTTTAAAATTTAATATTTAAATATATAAAATGACTTTATTATTTTTATTGGGTTAATTTTAATATAGAAGATTTATTAAAGAAGGGCTTTGATGAATTTTTTTTCAAACCAATTGATAGAATTTGACATAAGTATTTTTGTAATTAAACCTTATTTAAAAAATATTTATGATAATATTCCTATATATTATTAATATGTTTACTTTTGTATATGTTGCATAATAATATATAAAAAATATACCTAATAATCTTTAGGTGGGCATGTAAAGCTTGCACCTTTTAAAACCCTTATAATAGCAAAAACTTAAAAATTTGTAATACAAGGACCCCGGTTGGGCTCATTACCTTGGGCTGATTTTGGAAATGGTTCTAGGCTCATAATCAGTTCAATTTCAAGGGGAACAATGGTCCATCAATTTCTAGTCTCCCTTTGAACTAGAAACTAATTTCTTGTTCCTCTTTTTTAGGGCCGCATAAGCAGTATAATTGGGTAGAAAGCTGAAAATGACTCGAGAAACTCGTTCTTAGGTGTCCTAAGATTTCAAAAGACTGGTATTTATTATGCCTATTTTTTCAATGTTCTTGTGCATTGCCTAAATCTCTTCATATCTCCAAACTGTTAAAAGTGGATAACCTGAGACGTTATGTCTGTTTAGCTGAAGAGTCCTCTGTGGGTATGGATTAATCTGGTTCGTTTGCTTTAATCGAACGATCAGGGTTAGAGTTGTTATAAGGCAAATGCATTTATTATGCCCACATGACCTGAATCGACATATCAATCCATTTAAAAAGATATCCATTTTGGGCGCAAAGTGATTTGGTTTGTTCATTTTAAACGAACGATGGGGATTAAATCTATCTTGAGGTTTTAAAAACATGCATTGGGGCTTTTTTAACCTTTTGTTTACTTTCATTTCTTCTTCAACAAGAAGACAACTTTCTGTACGATCCTAATAATATAGGGTTAGAGAACACCGATCTCGAGGAGCCTAAGTTTAAGCTGGACCATAGGTATCAAAGGTTTTATATAACTCAAAAGGATCTAGATAACCTTAGGATTAGTTATAGTATTCCTGAGTTGATGACCTTGAGGCTTTCGACCCAAACGATTTCTTGAGCTACCCTGATTTTAGGGAGGTGACCATTCAAGCTGAGTTTTTGAGGCTAAGTCTTTGGCTCCTCATGAGCCTTTGTTATGATGCTCACCCATTTATGGATAGCTCCCTCTCAGTTTGGCCTGAAATTTTGGAGGGTTTTTGTTAATCGTTTCATGTTGTAAGCAAGGTTAGGACTATCCCCACCTTACTTTCAAGAACTTTGACACTTATATCATTTCAGACACGTGTGCTATAGATCATATGGGCTTTTACTATTGCTTTTTTCATAGGGCCCATGACTTTGTCCCAGGTTGCCCCTTATCGACAATGGTTAAAAAGAGAATTAGTTTTTCATGGATGTTGAATTAGGTTAATAAGCCCTTTAACCATGAGCGGAGGGGGATTGAGTCATCCTCACCATTTTTTCCTTATAAGCAAGTTATTTCTTTGTCCTTGTGCGTCTTTTTCTAACAATAGCATTCTATTCGTACTTACATATTTGTTCGAATTTTTAGAAACTTGGACGACTGACCAGGAAATATCTGAAGTATGTCAGGCTCAAATAGAAGCTACTTTGAAATTTTTACCTTTGTTAGGGACTTTCTATTTACTATCAGTCTAAGATAGACAGTCTAGTACCTGAGTTGCCCAAAATGTCCCCGAAGAAGAAGAAGTATGTTTTTATTTATTTTGTCATTGTATTATCTTAAGTGTTCACCTTATGTCTTTGTGTAGGAATGCCAGACTAAAGGGGTAATCAAAGCAGAAAACGTTCTTGGGTTGAGGGCATGGGGGGAGCAAATCAAAACTTGAACCTTGAATAGGTTATAAACTTGCTCTATAATAGGGTTCCTAGGAAACCTAGAGGAGGTAAGGGATGCGGTAGTGCCTGGGGTGGTCGACCTCATGATAGCCCAAAGGGAGGCTGTGGTTGAGATAGCCCGAGAGGGGGTCGAGGCCAAGATAGCCCAAGGAGTGGTAGGAGTACGATCCTTTAAAGGCTGGTTTACGAGTCTCTGGTTACATCTTAAGACCAGGTCTCGGGGTTTATTGATGTGGAATAAGTTATGCTTGTAGGGAGGATTACTTAGTGTCCTATACTTCTATCATTCCCTTGGGGGCGTGTAGAATCAATTGATGCCTCGCGTTTAAGGGTACCTTCTATAGGGGAGATTTGAGAGAGGGCCCCCTCTCATAGTGATATGTAGATCGTGTATGGGCTCAGCAAATATCTGACCTAAACCCAATCTCAGAGTTTAATGCTGCGGTTGTGACTATGATAGAGGTGAGTCTCGTACTTGCTCTTAAACTTCTTTTTATTAAACGTGTCTCACTTTCTCATGTTGAATGCTCGATAACTTAAAGACAACCTTCACCAAGCTACGCGTGAAATGCAACAAGCGAGGCAAGGGACTATGTAAGTTAAGGCCAAGGTTAATGAGGTGGAAGCTTGAGTAGAAGCTTCTGAAGTGGCTCAATTTGAGGCAGAGAGCAAGGCCTCTGAGCTAGAGAGATAAAAGGCTTTGCTTGAGCAAGGGATGACTACTGAACTGCTATAGAGAGTCGACAGAGCTGGCTTGCCTGAATAGCCTGATGAAGTAGGAACTCATTGCGAACAGTGGGTTGGTGGAGTTTCTAGAGTTGTCAAAGCGGGACATGGCTAAGCAGATTGAGGATCTCACTATAGAAGTTGAGGGGGCTTGGTTGGAGGGTTATGGAGAAGGCTTTTGAGCCAGGGTAGTTTAGGGTTTCGACCCCAATGTAGGGATCTTCGAGAAAAAATACCTCAACCTTGATCTCCAGTGGTTTAGGCATTTGGTCTCCTACCCCTCCGAGACAATTATGGTGGAGACCTCGGGTGTTTAGGATGTGGGTAGCCCTGACCCTTAAGATACCTAGTATGATTCTTTTATTGTTGATCCTATTCTAAGGTTTCTTCTATTGCCCCTGCTAGTCCTGTCTATAATTCTAATGCACCTACTGCCTTTGCTATTGTTGCCTTACCCGAAACTCCTACTACCAAAGTTCCTACTGCTGAAGTTACTCTCTAGTCCATACGATTTCTTTCCACGACGGTAGTTCTTCACTTACTGCCATGGAAGATGAACCTGATGCTGCCCTTACTATGAAAGAGAATGTTGTTCATGTTCTTTAAATGTCTAAGAGCATATGTCCCTTTGGAATTTTTGATTATTTTTGTTTTCTAGGATGTCATGCCCCTTCAAATAATGTGATATTTCCTTCGCTATTATGTTTGTTGGGCGGATGTGCATTGGAACCTTTACTTTTTATTTAGAATGTTGTGACTAATTTTTTATTCCTTACTAAGGATCCCTTGAGGGGAATTTACTTTTCCTCGTGGGCTTAGATCCTATATAAGTTCCCAACCTTGGGGAGCAGGCTCTTACTCAAGTTCAAAGTTTTGTGAAGAGCCCTTCTAGTATGAGTCCCTAGCTTCATGAGAAGCTCCTTCGTGTTCGAGTCCTGAGTTTCATAAAGAGCCCTTCTCACACGAGTCCTCATCTTCGTAGGTAGCATCTTCTTGTTTAGGTTCTCAACTTTGTGAGAAACCCTTCTTGCATGGGTCATTAGCTTCATGGGGAGCCCTTCTTGTACGAGTCCTCAACTTTAAGAGGGACCTATATGATACAATCCACGCTAAGAAATTGATAACGTTGTGGATCAAAAAGGGCTCCAAGATTTTCAAGAAACAAATTTGTATAAAATTGTGACTCGTTGCTTATATTAAAGCAAGAACCTTGGTACAATAAAGACGCCACAATCAATTAAGGTGATTTTTAAAGTCTGGGGTCGATGGGCCTTTTATAAGGATTGATATGAGCTTGAAAATCTCAATTCTCATCGGACTAGGACTCGCACTACTGCTGGAGCAGTGAGTTGTTGGCGCTGGAGCGCTGGCCCGTCGTTGGCGCGATGAAGAGATGACGCTGGGGAGCCAAATGCGACTTAAACTGGTTTAATTTTCTTATTTCAATCACTGTTCTAGCGTTGAGGCAAAAATCCTTGTGGCACTGGGGCGATAGATCTATACTTTGAAAATTTTTAAATTTCGCTCAAGTCCTTATAAATAACAATAAAGCACATAAATAGCCATCTATTCTCATAAAACAATAAAATATCAAAATAAAAACATGAGAAAATATATGACAAATTTGCCCTTATCAGCAAGTTTTACCTTTTTAAGTTCGGAATAATTATGACATTCAAATACTAATTCTAACTTCTTCTCCCACTCAAGGTAAGCTTCTGGATCATTTTTGCCTTGAAATGAAGAAATTTTCATCTTAATACTACTCAAGTTATTATCTTCCCAATTCCTAGCTTTTTTAAACCGCCCACCATATCTCATAATACCAACTATTGAATCCTGGTCATCTTCTTCATCAAAACCTTCCTTATAACACTCTTCAGCTTCAACCCTCACTTCCCTAGGTTGAACTCTCCCTCTCCTATGCACATAAGGATTATTTTGTGGCTGCTCTAAATGTGCATTCTCTACCCGACTATTTGTTCATGAATATATTCCATCTTCGTTTTCAATACTCTCCTCACCTCACCCATTATAGCTTCCATGAGAAACTTTGGATCAACCTCTTCTGATGCAGTTTTGGAAGTATTTTTGTTCTTATCCGACATGTTTGCTGCAAAACAAAGTTAAGAAAAAGGAACTTCACACACTTGCTCATGTGTTTCACTTAAAGAATGATTCACTTAACTTTCAATCGTGTTTTACACAAAAAAAGAAACAGATCGACTTTTACCCTTTTATGTTCTCACCACTCTTGCCTTTTTCCACTCGTAGTAATCCTATATAAGTTCTTATCAAACTAATCAAACAAATATCACAATTTCTAGCAACAATTCTCCAAGAACTCACCAAGAGAAATTCGAATTTAAAGGCTTAGAAAAAACAAGGCTGTGGATTTTTTTTTTTGGAGCAAGGAATTCAGGTTTGTGGAATCAAAAAGGAACTTAAGATGTAAAATTGAAATAAGAATTACAAGAGCTGAATCACAATATTTCTTTTTTTTTAATATATATTTTTAAAAATATATAGGCAAACTTATAACTAGTGCCAAGCTCTAATACCAACTGATATGATCCACGCCAAGAAATTGATAAGGTTATGGATCAAGAAGAGCTCCAAGATCGCCAAGAAACAGATTTTTATGAAACTGCAACTCGTTGCTTATATTAAAGCAAGAACCTTGGTACAATGAAGATGCCACAATCAATTATGGAATGATTGATTGATAAGTTGAAAGAGAATGCCACGAAAATTATTTCGACAAGTTCAAAGAGTTTTAAAAGAACCAAAGAGAATTTTCTTAATCAAAATTGCTGAATCCTTTTTTATCATCCCTTATGTATTTATAGTGAACATTTGGGATGATAGCATTTATTACAATATTGAATGAGAACTTAAAAACTAGTAGTTACCAACTACTACCAACATGGCTTTAAACTAATTTGTTTTTCAAACATTGCAACTACAACAACAAATGCTTCAAACTTTGCAACTATAATAATAAATACAGCTACAGACTTTAACTAACTAACTACCAACCACCAGCAATTAAGGCTTTATTTTAAATATTACAACTACTATCATAAATATTTATTGTAGGCTCTCAAAAGCTTCTAACTACTTGGGTTGCTCAAAAGAGCTACTGTGATCACCAATTTAGAAAACTCCTTTAATTCCATCCACTTTGTGATCTGATAAATTTCTTCTAGATTATTCCAAAACTTGAATCATGGAAATCCAACTTTGTGGAACACGTGGAATATCTTCCTTGCACCTCTATGAATTTACCTTTGTCCAAATATTTTGAATTAGTCAATTGAGAGAGTTCTTGAACCTTTTAGCTCGAGCCTTTGTAACTGGACCAACTGGAACTTGAATAGGTTCTGCATTCCATTTATTAGTCGTGCCCTCATCACTATATGACATAGGTCCTCAACTTCGTAAAGAGTCCCATTTATATGGGTCTTCAACATCTTAAGAAACCCCTTCTTGCATGGGTCTTAAGCTTCGTAGAGAGCCTCTTCTTGTTTAGATCCTCAGTTTTATGAGGAGCACTTCTAGCATGGGTCCTCAGTTTTATGGGGAGCCTTTTCTCGTACGAATCTTCAACTTCGAGAGAAGCCTTTCATGCATGGGTCTTCAGCTTTGTAAGGAGCCTATCTTACTCGGATCTTCAGCTTCGTGAGAAGCCTTTCTTTCACGAGTCTCCAACTTTGTGAGAAGCTCCCTTTTGGTTGGGTCTTCAGCTTTGTGAGGAGTCCTTCTTGCACGGGTCTCTAGCTTCATAGGGAGCCTCTCTTGTACGAGTCCTTAGCTTCACGAGGAACTCCTTCTTATATGAGTCCTAAGATTCGTACAGAGCCCCTATTGTATGAGTCTTTAACTTCATGAAGAACCTTTATCGTACAGGTCCCTAGCTTCATAAAGAGCTTCTCTTGTATAGGTTCTCAGTTTCATAAGAAGCCCCTTTTTGTACTGATCCTCAACTTCGTGATGAGCCCCTTCTTACTCAAGTCCTCAACCCTTTTTCGAATGGACCCCTAACTTTGTGGGGATCCCCTCTCGTACTGGTCCTCAACTTCATGAAGTGCTCTTTCTTGCACGGGTCCCCAGCTTTATGGGGAGCCTTTTTCTTGCTCGAGTCCTTAGCTTCTTGAGGAGCCCTTCTCGCATGGGTCTTCAGCTTCTTGAGAAGCATATTCTTACTTGGGTACTCAATTCCATCAGGAGCCTTTCTCACATAGGTCCTTTGCTTTATTGGGAGCCTTTCTTATACGAGACCTCAGCTTCGTGAGAAGCGCCTTCTTGTATAGGTCCCCAGCTTTGTAGGGAGCCCATTCTTCCACGAGGTCCTAGCTTTGAGAGAGGTTTTTGATACGTGCTCATGCAAAATAAAAGATGATTATTTTTTAAGAGAACTTCTGAACTTTTTATTCTTTAAAGGATGAAATATATGCGTTGACAAATTTATCTAAATAAATTCACATAAGCAATAATCTGTTTTAAGAATAATACTTTTTTAAGAGCTCGACAGTCCATAATTTCCTCACCATCTTCTTGTCAGCATGTTTGAGTTCATATGTTGCTGCCTTGATTCTTTTGATTACTTTGTAAAGCCATTTCCTAAGTTGGCCCAAGGGCTCTACTTGTCGAGTCTTTCATATTAGGGAGAACTTTGCAAAGTACAAGATTTTTTTTTGTGAATCGCTTGCTCGAACTCTCTTATTGTGGTATCTTGCCACCTTATGTTGGTAAGATGCCACATAGACTTATGCCTTTTTCCTTTTTTGTTCTGCTTAGTCCAAACTCCCTCTAATTAGTTCATCATTGGCTGCCTTTGAAAAATGTAATATACGATGGGTTGGGACACCAATCTTCGCAGGGATTATAGTTTTACAACCAAAGATTAGTGAAATAGAGTTTCCCCTACAGCAATCTTATCGGTGGTTCTCAGGGCCCAAAGAAACTTGGGTAGTTCCTCAACCATATTTTCTTTTGGTTAACTTTTTCTTAAGCATATTCTTAATGGCTTTATTGAATGATTTCACTTGGCCATTAGTCTTGGGATGTGCTAGGGACACGAATCAAAGTTGGATTCCCAATTGCTAGTAGAACCCTCTAAGTTATTGTTATCTAATTAATTCCTATGATCAGTCACAACTGCTTATGGCATTGATAACGGCATATTTTTCACATATTTTTTCATATTTTTATTTTAATATTTTATTATTTTATGAGAATAAATTGCTATTTATGTGTATTATTGTTATTTACAGGGAGTAAAATGCAAACTTTTCAAAATATGCAATTCATCGCCTCAGTGCCATAGGGATTTTCGTCTTAGCGCTGGAACATTGATTAAAATAAGAAAATAAAAAAAATACATGTTTAAGTCGTAGTTCACCACCTCGGCACTAGGAAGCTACTACATCAGCGATTACCCAACGCTCTAGCACTAGACCTGTACCACTCCAATGATACAGCCCTTTACACGCAATGCCTTAACGATAGTAACATAACACCCCAGCGACAATGTGATTCCTAACCCAACAAGAATTTGAGATTTTAAACTCATATCATTCCCTATAAAAGGCCACTCGTCCCCAGCTTTTAGAGAGCATCCAAGAACATCAAGAACACACAACATAAGTCTTAGAGAGCAATTAGAGCTTAATTGAAGCATCCATAGAGAAAGATTCAAGGTGTTCTTTAGCATCAAGAGTTTTTTAGACAGCGCAATGAAGAGCAATTCGACGTTTATATCGGTTTGCTATTGATTGTATCATGTTTTCTTATTATTTTTGCCCCTGTTCTCTTGTAGGCATGAACTAAATTTTTTTTCTAGGGTTAATACTTGAACTCAATATGTGTGTTTAATTGCCATATCTTTCTAATATTTAATAAACTTAGTTCTTTTGTTATTCAAATTACTTGTTCTTAATGTTTCAATATATTTGGTCAATATATAGTGAATGATTTGGTAATATTTTCATAAACTTGAAAGAGAAATCATTATATTTACACTTAAGTAATTTGATGCATAATTGTAGAGTAACATTCAATGTTGCATATGCAAGTTTCAAATTAGGATAGGAATATACCTAATTTTGATTTATAAGACTTAATCTTAATGAATCTTGATTTATTACAAGTACTATAGGAATATAAGTATTTGATAAAGTAAGGTATACTTGTATGACCTTAGAAGAGGCTTGTGAATACACTAGTGTCTTAATCAATAACAAGAACTAAGAGAATTAAATATTAGAGGATTAATCATTGGAAAACATATTGAGGGATAATATTAACCCTAAGTTTTCTCTATATTATTATCTTCCAAATCTCTTTACATTGTGTCATTGCTTTTATATTTTCTAAATTCATTCTTAGATTTTTAGTTTTTTGAATAATTACTAGAAAGATATAATTTTATTACTTGGTTAAAAAAAAGATATTATCCATGTGGGTTTTGACATCCAACTTTTTTGTCCCTTTATTACTTGCATACAATAGTATATTCTTGCACTCAATTTTAAAATATAAAATTATTGCATTAGGCATCCTAAAGCGGTATACTATGTTTCTCCATACAAAGTCCCCTACGTTTTTTTCTGTGATTTTGGATAGTGCTTCAGCTTCCACCCACTTGGTAAAAATAATCCACAGCCACAATAGCATGTTTAGAAGAACTTTTCCTTTGAGGTAGAGGCCCTGTCAAATCAATCCCCCATTAGGCGAAAGGCTATAGTATAGATATGATGCTGAGTTTTTTAGGTAAAGCCTGAATTCTGTCAACAAACCTTTAGTACATGTCAGATCTTTTGACCAAGTCTTTTGCATCTTGAAGAGTAGTAAGCTAATAGTACCCCATTCTAAAAACCTTGTGAGCTAAAGCTTCGACCGTATAGTGGTTTTTATAAATCCTCTCGTTAATTTCCCTAAGGAATTCGTCAACCTCCCGCAGTTCCAGGTATCTAATGTATGGGTGAGAGAACCCTTGCCTGTACAAACCTTGTCGATCATCGTGTATTTATTAGTGTTGTGTGCATGTGCACTGTGCTAGGGTGATTGTGTACACAATTAAATAATAGCATAACATATATGCAATACAACGGAATTAATATACATTAAAATAATCTCATTACACTAATGAGATTAGGGGACTCACCCTTAAAGGGTGCTTTGAACAATTCTGGTTAAGGATGTGGTGGGCTTCCTCAAGCTAGAATAGTAACCTTCATTTTTGAAATATTTATTTGAAGCAACTATTGCTTCTAACTTTTATCTCTTGACTTTTCTATTTATACTTATATTTGCTTTTGATCACTTGTTCTAAACAAATGAAGAAAAGCTCTCTTTTATAGTATTCATGGCCGTCACTTAGTCCAATAAATGTTAAACATATAACTTGCTTTTGATCACTTGTTCTAAACAAATGAAGAAAAACTCTCTTTTATAGTATTCATGGCCGTCACTTAGTCCAATAAATGTTAAACATATAACAAGTATAACAAAGTATGTAAAATTGCCTTATCATACTTGAGAAGCCAAAACAAAAAACCAAGTGCTAGCTGAATATAATTAAGGTTAGTGGCCACAAAGAAAAAGACATAGGCAGCTCATGCTTTAACATTTAAGCATGATAAATACAAATATCTTAAAGCATTTGTTTTGGCCAAAATTTGTTCCAATTAAAAAATAATTCATTTGCCCAGCAATTGTAATTAATTTGGCCTATTTAATTGCATGCCAACACTTCTTTTTGAATTGAATCAAATTCAATTCAATAGATTTTGTTAATAACCAATAACAAATAAACATATGGCATTTTGCCATAAATTCTATTCAACGGGAATTGAACATGTATAAAAGATTACAATTCAAATGAATTGTAACGGCTAAATTACAAAAACAAAACAAATAATGAAATAATAATTATTTTATTATTTTAATATTTTATCTATCAATATCTTATTTAGTACCTATACAAATTATTGACATAATTTAAGATATACACTAGGTAGATAAAAATGTCAAGTCTTACTTGACATAATCTTAAATTTAACACTTAACTTTAACTACTCCCCGAGAGACCTTGAAATAAATAAATAACCAAATGAATTAATTTAAATAAAATAACAATTATTTCATTTAAATGATAGCGTCAAATGAATTAATTTATATAAAATAATAATTATTTTATTTAAATAATAGCTATATCCACCAATGTCAAATTTAGTACTCATATAACTTATTGGCATAATTTAAAACATACATTAAGTAGATAAAAGTGTCAAGTCTCCCTTGGCACAATTTTAATTTTAACACTTAAACCTTAGCTATTCCCCGAGAGACCCTAAAGTAAATTCATATTTTTTGAAAACTTCCCGGAATGAACAATTCGATTCGGTGCGCTACCTACGTGCACAATGAGTACATTTCATATAGTGAGACTCCCTAGGTTCACCCCTATTTTGTCTCACGAAATATTTTCGTAAGTCCATACCAATGCCCCACACACACACGTTATGGATAAAATAAAATGGCGAGTTAAACCATATAAACTGAGGTTAATCCATATTCGTATAATCCTTTCATCATTAATATCCTGAAAGAGTGGAGACATAGATCAACACCATCAAGTCCTCTATTACTCAACCATAAACTTATCTCTTTTGATTTGTATTCCAATAAACAATATACATAAATTCATTCGCAATGTTATTTACTCCACAGGAAACTCTTTTTCTGGGTTAAATGCTTATGGTCATAACACTTCCTAGAATATAACCTTAGAGCATCTAGATGTTTGACTCACCTATATGAGTTGACAGATCCCATATCTACACTCATTGGACTCTATGAGCATAGGACCATACCCAGCGACACACAACGGTTAGACTATGAAAGGTCTCTCACATGTGTAGAACTAAAGTACGGTAGATCACTCACAAGCCCACCATGGTACTCAAGTCAAAGGACCACGAATACTACTAAACTTGAGAAGACCTTCTATTAATGGTTTTATGGGATATCTATCAGAGGTCTTTATTGAGTCTTGTTTAGCATTTAGTCATATTGAATACCTGTATATCTATATAAGCTTCGACTAAGCACATGGTTTGCTAAGATTAATCATCTTGATAATCTCTATATAGATTACACTGATCTATATTAATCAATTCCACTCGACAAACCCTGCATTGGTAGAAATAGATCAAGAACAAATAATTCGAGAACATACTTGTACAATGACATTTCTTAGCAACTCTTGCAACTATTTACAGCTATGTCATTGTTAGTATATTCCCAGGTCTTTGTCCTATTTCAGACAAGGTTCTAACTTTTTAGACCTGATATGAACTCCTTCAGATCAATATAATATCCAAAATGTTACAAGCATCTTACCTTAATAAAATAATTAGCGATTTAATAAAATATTTATTTATTACATAAGTATGAAAATACAATATTCATACAAAATTTGGATGGCACATGAGTATAAATCCCAACAGTATTGGGTGGCTATATATCAAAGCTATTGAGCTTTTTGTTTATCTATCGGAAGGGTCCCATCAAGATGTAGTCTCTGAGAGGATTCATCTAGCTAGGCTGGGTATTAATCTACATCACTTGTTCTTCCGATTCTTGTATGCTGGGCCTCGAGATTAATTCTAAAAGAACCAATCTGAGAACTTGGGCTTCTTTTATAAAAGTGAGTTATGCTATTACATCCGCTCGATGATTTTCACTCCTAAAAATTAAGTCAATTTTTATTTCCTAGAACTGACCCATTAAAGTTCGCGTTTTCCCAAGGTATGCTTGCATGTTTTTCCACTGGATTTTAAAGTCCCTGTTCACTTGATTAATGATGAGCTATGAGTCACTTTTACTAAGACTATTTTAGCATATAAGGCTTAGGCTACCTTTAGTTATGCCAAGAGGACTTCGTATTCAACTTCATTATTTGGAAAATCAAACCGAACTATATAGCAAACTTCATCTCTTTCTAGACCGGTGAGTACTATTCTTACCCCACAACCTTGGGAGTTAGAGGCCTCATTAATGTGGAGGATCTAAGCCCAGGCTTTCTTATCCAGTCCTTAAGTGGGGTTCCTTATATCTCTGCTTCCCTTGAGGTGTACTCGGCTACAAAGTAGATTAATGCTTGACCTTTGATGGTTATCCGAGGCTTGTAATGTATGTCAAACTCGCTCAACTTTACTACCTACTTGACTATGTGCTGACATCTCAAGCCCTTGAAGGACTTGTCTTAAGATTTGGTTGAGAGTATTAAGATGGTGTGGGTTTGGAAATAATGGCGTAGCTATGGCCAGCTTTTCCATTAAAGGGTATAGGTTTTCTGGGTCAGTGAAAGACTTATTGATAAAATATACTGACCTCTGAACTCTTGCTTCTTCCTTGACCAATGTCAAACTCATGGCCCGAGTTAATACACCAAGGTATAAGATCAACTTATCCCCTTAAGATGGGACAACGAGGTGGATGGGTTATGTAAGGTAAGCTTTAATTTATTAGAATGCCTCATCATATTTTTGAGTCCACATATTCTTCTCATTCCTTTTGATATCCTTGGAGAACTTAAAACACTTGTCTGTCGCCTAGGAAATGAATCAGCTCAAGGCTGTCGCTCTATCCGTTAGTCATTAAATTTCTTTAATAGTGCGGAGGGATTTCATTTCAAAGGTGGCTCTAATCTTGTCGGGGTTTTCCTCTATGTTGCTTTTGCTGATTATAAAGCTAAGGCATTTCCTCGATTTTACCCCAAAGGCACACCTCTCAGGGTTTAGCTTCATTTTTTATTTCCTTAATATCTTAAAATTTTCCCTCAAGTTTCCCACGTGATCCTCATATTGAAGTTGGTGCTTACGTGCAATTCCAATATTGTATGAATATTAATTATTAATATTTATACAATAAACATTTCGAATATAAATTGTTAATATTATATTTATATGGTATAAATGCTTGTAACATTATAGACATTGTTTGATATGAAGAAGTTCATATCTGGTCTAAAGGAGTTTATACCAGAATTAATAATTAGCAAAGCTGAGAGTTATAAATGCTAAGCGTTAGTAGGTTATAAGAGTCAGCAAGCTCTAAAGAGTTAGAACCTTGTCTATAATGGGATAAAGACCTGAGAGTATACTTGTAATGACATAGTTGCAATAGGTACTAAGAAATATCATTATGTAAGTATGTCTCAAACACAATGTTCTTGATCTATGATCACCAATGCGGGTCTATTACTGAATTCACATTATATAGATTAGTGTATGTCTATATCTGACTAGTTTAGATAGTTGTTCTTAGCTGACCATGAGCTTAGAGCTTATATAGGCATGCGGGTATCCAGTCAGGATTAGATATTGAACAGACTTACGAGGACCCCAATAGATATTCTATGAAGTTGTCAAAGGAAGGTCTTCTCGAGTTGTGTAGTATTCATGGTCCTTTGACCTGAACGCTACGGTAATCTTGTGAGTGATCCATCATGCTTTGGTTCCACATATGTCAGAGACCTTTCATGGTCTGACAGCCATGTGTCGCTGGGTATGGTCCGATGCTCATGGAGTTCGACGTGCATAGATACAGGATCCATCAGCTTATGTAGGTAAGTTGTATATCCGATGCTCCGAGAATGTATTTCATGAAGTCTTGTCACCATAAGCCTAAACTCGAAAAAAGAGTTTTCCACAGGGTTAAATAATATAGCAAAAGTGTTTGCGTATATTGTTTATCGAGATACAAATCTAGAGATAAGTTTATGGATAAGCAAATGAGAATTTAACGGTGTTGATCTATATCCCCGCACATCCAAGGTATAATTGATGGAAGAATTATACGTATACGTTATGACCTCAACTTGTATGGTCTATCACATTGATTTGTAATATTCGTAATGTGTGCATGGGGCATCGATTACGGATTCATGGAATAGTTTCATTTGACAAATCAAGTGTAGACCTAGAGAGTCCTAATATGAAATGTACTATTTGAGCACTTAAGCAGTTTACCGTATTGAATGGTTCAATACAGTATAATTCTGTAATTTACTAAGGTTAAGTTAATTAAAGTATATGGTTAAAATGGTGGGACTCACTTTAGGTTAACTTGGTAACCTAGTAAGGATATAAATATAATTTCACTTTATGATTATTTAATTGTTAAATAATTAAAATAAATATTTATTTATTTAATTGTTAAATAAATTATTTAACTTAACTATGGTTAAAGGTTAACCATAAGGTTAAGTTAAGTTAACCTTACTTAATGGTTAAGTAAAGGTTAACTTAACCATGGTTAAGTTAGTTAACTATGGTTAGAATATATAAATTGTTATTAACTTAAGGGGTAAGTTAAACTAACTTAACTAAGGTTAAATGTTAACTAAGGTTAGGTTAAGTTAAATGAAATGCAAATGAAATTCAAATTAGTTTGAAATTTATACATTAGTATATAAAGGGAAATAAAATTCAAAATTCAAAAAGTTAGGTTTTTAGATTTTGCAATTTTGGTAGCCATTTTAATTTGAGAAATTGAAATTTTTTGTTTTGTGTTTTAAGTGTTAGAACAAAAAAATAAATAAATAAATAGTTACTATATGTAATAACTAAAATAGATTTGTTTTAATTGTTCAACAGTTGAACAAAAGATAAAACAAATTAATTAAATTTGTTTTTATTCAAGAGTTGAATAAAAGGAAAAAAAAAATTTAACTAAGTTAAATAGTTTAACTTTGAATCAAGTTTAAGAGTTAAAACTAAATGCTGGATTAACATACTGCCATTCTAGACAATCAAATGCGCTCTTGTTAATTGCTAAGATTGGTCAAAGTTTCATTTTATGGTGGACTTCAAGCAAATTAATTCAAAGGCTTCATGGGCTAAATTTCTCAATCTCGTTTTGCATTTGATAAATATGTATTACATGTGTTATTTGTATTAATTGTAATCTTCTATTGTGCACATATATGTATGAGATATGTATATTTTTTGTATGATGAACACAACCCACATGCAAGCACCCTAGAATAATCAACACCCAACAATTGGTATCAGAGCAATTTTGTGTTGTTATTGGTATTTTTTAGTGTTGGCTATATTGTAGGACAAGTTCCGGGGCTGTTGGGGTGCATTTTAAGTGTTACAAATGCAAACCGGTAAAAACTGTACCTGTAACGCCGCAACGCTTATGTCCTGTGCTGCAGCGTTTATATGAACGTTGGGGCGCTGGTTGTATGATACCCCAGCACTGGATGAGCACAGGGACGCTGGTTGTCTGGTGCCCCAGTGCTTCCAGCGACCCAGCGTAGGTAACACAGTGCCGCAACACTGAGGCTTGTGAAGCCCTAGCGCTGCAACGTTATAAGACCAATGCCGCGGCAGTGACATTAAAAAAAAAAAAATTATTTTCGCATATGGGGGGTTTATAAGAGGTAATAATAATAGTTATTAGTTTACATGATAAACCAAGAAAATAATATTTTTATTTTATTTATTTTTTGTAACCACAATAGGAACCCTACTGGTGAGGGTTACTTGTGCTTGTACATAAATGAATAATTGATTGAGAATAACCCTTTCATGTGATGAGAGCATGTAATGAAAGCCTGTAATTAAAATCTCTCTTAATTAGATAGAAATTTATTATATTATGTGATAATATTTTAAATGGTCTGTCTTATCAATACGGTGTAAGACGGGTCATTATGGTATTTCCTAATATTGCTTTAGCGTGAGGGATTTGGTCGGTGTGACTTGGTCTAATGTTGGTAAAACATGAGATGAGTCAAATATATGCGAACATATTATCTAATATTGCTTTAGCATGAGGATAATGTCAGTAACATATATTTGACTATTGACGAGTTAATCTGAAATACACTTATCCAATGTTGCTTTAGCGTGAGGATAAAGTGTATTTAGGATCAGTAGTAAGAGTTGTATGAGATACAATTGACAAGAGTTGTCTACATGTTGGATTTATAAATGCCAATATTGCTTTAGCGTGAGGCTGGAGTAAAATCCCAATGGGGTCCACTTTCTGTTGTATAGTTTAAAATTTTAAACTATCGTTATCCCGTTTGAGAGATTAAAATGATTAAGTAAAGTAGTGAGAGGACATTTTTAGATTAAAAAATGTATAACAGTTATACCCATGATCTAAAGCGTTATTAATTAACGATTAGAAATGTTCAGCTACACATCTCCTAATTTGTCTTATAGAGATAAGATATTTATCTTATAGAGATATGATATTTGTCTTATAGAGATAAGATACTTATCTTATAGAGATAAGATGATACGAGTAATCCGTTAGTAATCTTAATAAATACCTAATAATTATAAGGTACTGAATAAAATTTTTAAGACTTGCTTATGAATCTAAGAATAGTTCTAGATTCAGTAATATTTGATATTTCTAAACCACAAATAGAGAAAAGTTATAATAAAAAGTGTTTCCACCATGATAAGGTTTGAAATAGTGAATGTTACTATTTATAGCACCTTGACTTAAGAAATATTGACTCATTAGATATCTGTTTTACCAAACATTAACATTTCATTAGCATTTGATGTTAACTATGCAAGGGTATGAGATATCTCTTGTCATTCTCATATCTGTAAGATGTTGCATGATTTGAGAAATGCTTGATAGATAAGAAATGAGAAGTTCAGCTTCACGTAGGTAATGGAGATTTCCTATACGTGGTAGCCGTTAAGACTTCAAAGTTACTTCTTATTTCTGGTAACAGCATTAATGTTGTATAATTGTTATTTTGTGCCAAACATTATTTGGTAAATCATATCACTCCCTGTAGTTGACAGAGAGGGTTATCATAAATATATTAAAAATAGTTCCTTATGATAATGATGATGTTTTACTAACTGAATGTCAGTTAATGAATGATCGTTATATCTTATATTCAACAGGAAATGTCATAAGTGTATAGGTGAATAGAATAAATAGTAGTTCAGCAACTTTAAATAATAATGAATAGTGGCATATAAGATTAGGTTATGTAGTCGTGAGACGACTATCTCATCTGGTTAATGATGGTCAGATATTTGATTTGACTATAGAACATTGACTAGTTTATGAATTATGAATTCAAGAGAATATGACCGAATCTTTATGTAGGTGTAAGACGCTACGCCACTAGTTTATTAGATTTGGTACATATAGATGTATTTAATCTAATAAATCTTACTATTATAGGTTATTTCAATACTTCATTGTCTTTATAGTGATTAGTCACCAAATAGACATGTGTTTTTAGGAAACGCAAGTTAGAAAATTTTTGAAGTGTTCAAAATGTTCTAACTATGAATGTAAAGAAACAAACCTTTATGTATATTGAGTGCTTTCGATTAGATTGAAGTAGTTTATACATAATCAGTAAGTTCATGTATAATTTAAATGAGAATATGATTCTCAATGAACATAGTCCTCCAGATACTCTTCAACATAAAGTTGTTTAGGAAAGGAGGAATCGAACTTTATTAAGTATAGTTTGATTGATATTGAGAATCACTGATCTTCTACAATATTTATGAAATCATGCCTTAGAATATGCTATACTCATTTATTGAAAATAATTCCATCAAAAATCGTTCCTTCTACTTTATATGAGATATAGACTAAAAGAAAAACGAGTCTTAAGTATGTTAAGGCTTGGTGTTGTCCTCCTTACATAAAAGTTATGCAACAGGATAAACTTGTATCCAACGGTACAAGTATCGGTTCATTTTGTATCCCAAGTGCATAATGGGATACTAATTCTATAATTCAGATGAATGAAATATGTTCGTTTCTTATGATGTCACATTCCTAGAGAAAGAGTTTCTCATGAATTATGGAGATTATAGAAAGATTGAACTTGATGAAGTAAATATAGATGAACTAACGATGGAATTTTAAGTTCATAAAGTGAAATACCTTTAACACATTCTCATTAGTCAAAAAGGATATTAAGGCCATCATTTAGATATGTTTGATACTTGAAGGTGAACTTGGTGTTTTCTTAGTCGAAGAAAAGGATCTTATAACTTATGGAGAGACAATGTTTGACATCGTTCAAGAAAAATGACAAGATACCATAAAATCCGAAATTGACTCTACGCATGACAATTAAGTCTAGGACTTAGTTGTGCTTCATGTAGAAACTATTTCTATTAGCAGTAAATCAGTTTACGCAGTGGAAGTATGGGCCCTATCTAAAGGAATAGTCCTTCATGGCCTAAATGATGTTGAAGGGTTACACTCAGAGATCTAGGATCGGTAATGAGAAAACCTTTGTCATCAGTAACCATGCCAAAGTCAATTTGGATTTTGTTGGTTATTACCATATATTATGATTATGAGGATTGGCTAATGGATGTAAATAAGGTGTTCTGGGATGTATATCTCGAATAAGAGATATGCATAGAACAACTTGATATTTTTGCATCCAAGCCAAACTTCTAATATAATATGCAAAATAAGGAAGTCTATCTATGGACTTAAGCAGTTTTTTCAAAGCTAGAATCTTTGTTTATATGATGAAATCAGAATGTCTAGTTTTATCAAGAATAAAAAGGAAGCGTATATGTTCAGAAAGGGCAGTGGGAGTATGATTATCTTTTTAGTTCTCTAAAGTGAAAAATATATACTCAACATTGGAAATGATGTTGGTATATAGCAAGTAAATCAGATAAGTGTTATCTGTGTAATGAACTTCTTCATAAAAGATTTGAGAGAGACCTCTTGTATACTAGGTATAAAGTTTTATGGAGATATAGCTAAGAAGCTTACATAACTCTTTCAATCTTCGTACATAGACAAGTCCATGAAAAGGTACAGCTTGATTGACTGTGAGATAGTTAAAGTCCCTTTTAGACATGGCATTCATCTTTCTCAGAGGAAGTGTCCTCGGGAAGAAGATAAGAGAGTTAGAGTGTCTAACGTCTCAAATACATAAGCTAGAAATAGCTTTATACATAGAATCGTATGTACAAAATCTGGATTTAGATAGTTGTAAGTGTTACAAGCTGGTATCTATTTAATCCAAATAAATAGTTATGAAATATATCTGAAATACCTGAGAGGTATAGAGGATAAGTTTATATAATATAGAGAGACATTTCTTACAAATAAAAGGACAAGCATATTCAGACTTTCATCTGATCTGGATGGTAGAAAGTCTACATCTAGTTATGTGTTTCTCTTTATCAGTATCAGAGCTAGTTAAAAGTATATTATTAAATATCCATAGCTAATTCTGCCTTGGAGGTAGAATATGTTGCGGCTTGAGAAGCTTGCAAAGAAAGTACTATAGATATTCAAGTTAATTGCAGAGCTTTGAATAGCTCCAAGCTCAGTGGATCTTATCCCACTATATTACAAAATAACGGTAATTGCTCAAGCCAGGAAGCTATAAGGCACACCAGTATTCTGATCATGTGAACTCTGAATATCATATAATTAGAAAGTTCTTAACTACAAGAGTTATAATAAAATCTAAGAATCAATCCATAGATAATATAGCAAACCCCTTAAGCCTAAACTCCTATAGTGTTTGAGAAACACGTGGAGTGTATTGGTATGCGAAACCAATATGTATGGCACTAAAGCAAGTGAGAGTTTGTTGGAGCTGGTGCTTACGTGTCATTCTAATATTGTATGAATATTAATTGTTAATATTTATACAATAAACATTTCGAATATAAATTGTTAATATTATATTTATATGGTATAAATGCTTGTAACATTATAGACATTGTTTGATATGAAGAAGTTCATATCTGGTCTAAAGGAGTTTATACCAGAATTAATAATTAGCAAAGCTGAGAGTTATAAATGCTAAGCGTTAGTAGGTTATAAGAGTCAGCAAGCTCTAAAGAGTTAGAACCTTGTCTATAATGGGATAAAGACCTGAGAGTATACTTGTAATGACATAGTTGCAATAGGTACTAAGAAATATCATTATGTAAGTATGTCTCAAACACAATGTTCTTGATCTATGATCACCAATGCGGGTCTATTACTGAATTCACATTATATAGATTAGTGTATGTCTATATCTGACTAGTTTAGATAGTTGTTCTTAGCTGACCATGAGCTTAGAGCTTATATAGACATGCGGGTATCCAGTCAGGATTAGATATTGAACAGACTCACGAGGACCTCAATAGATATTCTATGAAGCTGTCAAAGGAAGGTCTTCTCGAGTTGTGTAGTATTCATGGTCCTTTGACCTGAACGCTACGGTAATCTTATGAGTGATCCATCATGCTTTGGTTCCATATATGTCAGAGACCTTTCATGGTCTGACAGCCATGTGTCGCTGGGTATGGTCCGATGCTCATGGAGTCCGGCGTGCATAGATACGGGATTCGTCAACTTACATAGGTAAGTTGTATATCCGATGCTCCGAGATTGTATTTCATTAAGTTTTGTCGCCATAAGCATAAACCCAGGAAAAAATTTTTCCACAGGGTTAAACAATATAGCAAAAGTGTTTGCGTATATTGTTTATCGAGATATGAATCTGGAGATAAGTTTATAGATGAGCAAATGGAAATTTGACGGTGCTAATCTATATCCCCGCACATCCAGGGTATAATTGATGGAAGGATTATATGTATATGTTATGACCTCAACTTGTATGGTCTATCATACTGATTTGTAATATTCGTAACGTATGCGTGGGGCATCGATTACGGATTCATGGAATAGTTTCATTTGACAAATCAAGTGTAGACCTACAGAGTCCTAATATAAAATGTACTCTTTGAGCACTTGAGCAGTTTACCGTATTGAATGGTTCAATACAGTATAATTCTGTAATTTACTAAGGTTAAGTTAACTAAAGTATATGGTTAAAATGGTGGGACTCACTTTAGGTTAACTTGGTAACCTAGTAAGGATATAAATGTAATTTCACTTTATGATTATTTAATTGTTAAATAATTAAAATAAATATTTATTTATTTAATTGTTAAATAAATTATTTAACTTAACTATGGCTAAAGGTTAACTATAAGGTTAAGTTAAGTTAACCTTACTTAATGGTTAAGTAAAGGTTAACCTAACCATAGTTAAGTTAGTTAACTATGGTTAGAATATTTAAATATTTATGAACTTAAGGGATAAGGTAAACTAACTTAACTAAGGTTAAATGTTAACTAAGGTTGGGTTAAGTTAAATGAAATGCAAATGAAATTCAAATTAGTTTAAAATTTATGCATTAGTATATAAAGGGAAATGAAATTCAAAATTCAAAAAGTTTTAGGTTTTTAAATTTTGCAATTTTGGTAGCCATTTCAATTTGAGAAATTAGAATTCTTTGTTTTGTGTTTTAAGTGTTAGAATAACAAAATAAATAAATAAATGGTTACTAAATGTAATAACTAAAATAGATTTGTTTTAATTGTTCAACAGTTGAACAAAAGATAAAATAAATAAATTAAATTTGTTTTTATTCAAGAGTTGAATAAAAGGAAAAACAAATTTAACTAAGTTAAAGAGTTTAACTTAGAATCAAGTTTAAGAGTTAAACTAAATGCTGAATTAGCATACTGTCATTCTAAATAATCAAACCCACCTTTGTTGATTGCTAAGATTGATCAAAGTTTTATTTCATGGTAGACTTCAAGCAAATTAATTCAAAGGCTTCATGGATTAAATTTCTCAATCTCGTTTTACATTTGATAAATATGTATTACATGTGTTCATTGTATTAACTTTAATCTTCCGCTGTGCACATATATGTATGAGATATGTATATTTTTTGTATGATGAACACATCCCACATGCAAGCACCCTAAAATAATCAACACCCAACACCTCAAACTTGATCGACATCAAGATTATGTCATCTATATCCACCTCCGCACTTTTCCCTATCAAGGGATTAAATAATTTATTTATTAGCTTCTGGTACGTGGCTCCAACATTCTTAAGGCTGAACAACATTACTTTATAATAGTAGGTGCTTTGATGGGTAACAAATGATGTATTTTCCTAGTTAAGGGGAAATATATGAATCTCGTTGTATCATGAAAAGGAATTTATGAAGCTGAGCAGCTCATGTCATGCCGTTAAGTCTTCCAGTTGGTTGGTTTTTGAAATTTGAAAGCTTTCCTTTGCACATGCTTTGTTTAGATTCGTGAAGTCGACATACATTCTCCACTTAACATTGGCTTTCATAATCATTACCACATTAGTGAGCCATTATGTATAATGGATCTCCCTGATGAAACCCGCTGCTAGTAATTTCTCAACCTCGATAGCCGCTGCCTCATTTCTTTTCTAGTTGAAAATTCTCCTTTTCTGCTTAATGTGCTTAATTGTGGGACTAACGGCTAGAGCATGGGATATCATTGATGGATCAATTCCTGACATGTCATCATGAGACCATGCGAAGACATCAGAAAATTCCTTTACCAATGTGAACAATCCCTCCCTGACTTTAAGCTCGATCTATGATCCAACCTTAACTAGGGTGGGCAAAAGTTCCGGCCTGACCCATCCTATCCCATCCCAGAATTTTCGGGATGGGATGGGATGGGACGAAGGGTCGGGACTTTTTTTGGATGAAAAATAAGAGACCTTAATGTCCCTGTCCCGTTCTAAACACTTTCTGTCTCGAACCGAGTTCCGTCCCAGTCCAATTTTTTTTATCTAAATTTTTATAAAAAATAATTAAATACTGAATTTTATTAGTTAATTAACAAATTATAAGTTATTTTAATATAATTTTTATAAATTTACAAGTTAATTAATAAATTATTAACTTGTTTTTTTAAAAAATTCATCTTTATTTTTTTCATGACTTTATTTAAGAAAAATGATATTGAAAACTAATTAAACTATTAATATAAAATTAGATTTGAAATTACAACATTTAACGTAATTGAAATTGAAATTGGATTTGAATTTATATTTAACATAATTAAAATTGAAAGTGAATTTTAAATTATAACATTTAATGTAATTGAATTTAGAATTGGAATTAAAATTATAAAATTCAACGTAGTTGAAATTAAAATTGGATTTGGATTATAACATTTAACGTAATTAAAATTAGAAATAGAATTATAATATCTAACATAATTAAAATTAAAATTGGATTTGCGATTTGAAATTTAGCATTTAACATAATTAAAATTAGAATTAGAATCAAAACTATAATATTTAACGTAGTTGAAATTAAAATTGGAATCAAAATTATAATATCTAACATAATTGAAATTGAATTTGCGATTTAGAATTATAACATTTAACATAGTTAAAATTAAAATTAGATTTGGATTATAATATTTAACGTGATTAAAATTAGAATTGAAATCAAAATTATAACATTTATCGTAATTGAATTTAGGTTAGGATTTTGAATTATAACCTTTAATGTAGTTGAAATTATAATATTTAATATAATTGAAATTGAATTTGTAATTTAGAATTATAATATTTAATGTAATTGAAATTAGAATTTGAATTATAATATTTAACGTAATTAAAATTGAAATTTGATTTGAAATTGGATTTGAGATTTGGAATTATAACAGTTAACGTAATTTAAATTAGAATTAGAATCGAAATTATAACATTTAACGTAGTTGAAATTAAAATTAAAATCAAAATTATAACATTTAACGTAATTGAAATTAAAATTGAATTTGTGATTTAGAATTATAACATTTAACGTAATAGAAATTAAAATTGAAATTATAATATTTAACATAGTTGAAATTAAAATTTGGATTTGGATTATAACATTTAATGTGATTAAAATTAGAATTGAAATTAAAATTATAACATTTATTGTAGATGAAATTAGATTTGGATTTGAAACTAGAACATTTAACGTAGTTGAAATTAAAATTAGAGTTGGAATTATAATTTTAACATAATTGAAATTGGATATGCAATTTGAAATTATAACATTTAACGTGATTGAAATTAAAATTAGAATCAAAATTATATTATTTAGTATAGTTGAAATTAAAATGTAAATTAAAAATATAACATTTAACGTAATTAAAATTGAAACTGGAATTAACTTAATGTAATTGAAATTGAAATTGAAATTATAACATTTAACATAATTGAAAGTGAAATTAGAATTAGAATCATAGCACTTAACGTAATTGAAATTGAAATTATAGCACTTAACGTAATTGAAATTAAAATTAGAATTAAAATTATAACATTTAACGAATTAAAATTAGAATTAGAATTATAATATTTAACATAATTGAAATTGAAATAGAAATTGGAATTGAAATTATAACATTTAAAGGAATTAAAATTGAAATTAGATTAGCTGATTTAGAATTATAACATTTAATGTAACAGAAATTAGAATTGTAATCGAAATATAATATTTAACGTAGTTGAAATTAAAATTGGAATTCAAATCATAACATTTAACATAATTGAAATCAGAATTGGAATTATAGCACTTAATGTAATTAAAATTGAAATTAAAATTTCGATTTGAAATTATAACATTTAATATAATAAAAATTAGAATTGGAATCAGAATTATAACATTTAATGTAGTTGAAATTAAAGTTGAAATCATAATTATAACATTTAACATAATTCAATTTGAAATTAAAATATTTAATGTAATTGAAATTGAAATTATAATATTTAATATAATTGAAAATTGAAATTAGAATTATATTAATAAAATAATAAATTATTAAAGTAAAAAAAATTCAAAACTAAATTTTTGGGTCAAAAATATAAATTTAGAATAATTAGGGACATGGGCACAAATAAATCTAAAATATTTGGGCCAAAATATAAATTTGAAACAAATTAGGGATATAGGCAAAAAATGACCCATGTCCCAAATTTTGTCCTGATCCCGAACCAGCCCATTTCGAAACTTTGTCTCATTCGAAATAAATTATGGTGTCCCAATAGGACACGAGACCGATCAAGTCCCATCCCAATCCCGATTTGCCAACCTCTAACCTTGACCACTTTGCCCGGTGCATTAGGTATGACCTAGACTAAATGCAATTCCTTTCTAAGGCCTAATGATTTTGTCTTGTACTCTCGTGGGTCCATAGCTAAAATGCAGTATGTTCTCTTAGCTAATATCGCATAGTAACTATTTTTTATTTTTTTATCACCCGACACAAGGCCAACTTGCTATACAAAAAAATAAGAAGAAAAAATCTTTAGAATAATGTAATCAATGTTTAAACTTTGAATTTTTTTTTTGCACCGTAAAACATATCTTTGTTATTATCCAATATATATATATACATACACACACCATTCTGCTTCGCATAATAGGATCTCTACATAAACTAACACTACAAAGGTGAGAAATAAAAACTAGTAATCCACTTTACAAAATTCATATAATAAAAGATGTAATAGTGTATTTGGTAGTTAAAATCTCTTAGAATACTGACATTTTATAATGATAAAAGAAATTAAAAGATTTAGTTTAATTCAAATTTCTTTGTTTTAAGAATTATTCTTTTTTTAGTAACTCAACCTATTGGATTTATTTCTCTTTTAAGTTTACATTTTTTCTATTTTGATTTTTATAATCTCTATAAATACTCAGACATTCATCAATGAGAATACAACAAGTAATGCAATATTTTTTCTTTTCTTTAAATCACTACATGGTATCAGAGCATCTTTTGGATTAATCTTTCGCCTCCACCAAGCCATTATGTGCGGCCAAGCAAGGGGTGCTGCGCAATAACTAAATAAGTTCATGATCAATTCTTTCCTTTCTTTTGTTTTTTTTTTCTTTTAAATTAAGCTATTGCATTGCTTGTTGTTTCTCATTGATAAATGTTTGAGTATTTATAAATTTTACAATAAACCAAAATAGAAAAAAAGATAAACCTAAAAGGAAAATAAACCTAATAAGTTGAGAAGCCAAAAAGGTAATTCTTAAAACAAATAAATTTAAATTAAACTGAATCTCTTGAATTTCTTTACCATGCCCTTGCAAAATGGAGCTATAGGAGGAGAGTCCAATCTTGTTTGTCAAGAGAAGAATGTCTAATAGAATAGTTTAATCTTATTCTTTAAGAGGAGAAATTGAATGCGCAGAAGAAAGCATCTTGTTGAAAGAAGAAATCATTGAACTCAAAAGAAATCATTGAACAGTAACTCAAAAGAAATCATTGAACAGTAACCCAGAAGAAATTGAAAATGGGGAAAAAAGAAAGTCAGAAACTAGCTTAAATTGTTGAGCTTGAATGATTTTTAAACTAGAAAAAGAATATGGAAGTAATAAAAAGGAATTTGTTTTTAAAAATTTAAGGGAGAATCCTTAAAATAAAACTGAAAAATAAAAATCCATTTAAGAATGGAAATAAAGCAGAAATAAAAACTCCGTTTTAGAAATGAAAGGGAGTTAACCTTTAAAATAAAGTAAAAAATTGAAAGTCATGTGTGAGAATGAAATGGGGTTAACATTCAATAAAGCAGAAAAGTAAAAGTCCCATTTGGAAATGAAAGGGAAGAGAAATTGTTTATCGGAATTTAATCTAATAAAAGAATAGAAGTGGGAGAGATAGTTAATAAGAGTTTAATCCTATAATAAATAGAAGGGAAGAGAGATAGTTTATAGGAATTTAATTTAATAAAAGAATAGAAGTAGGAGAGATAGTTTATAAGAGTTTAATTCTATAATAAATAGAAGGGAAGAGAGATAGTTTAAAAGAGTTTAATCCTATAACAAAATCGAAGTAACTTACAGAGACAAAGAAAGAAGATATATATTTTTAGGAGAAGTACTTATGGACCCCCTTAATTTGTCCTAAGTGCCTAAAATCCCCCTTTATTTTTAAAAATATCTTGGAGACCCCCGTTCGTCAGTTCATTCTATTAATTTTGACAAAATCTTATCCAATTTGATGAAAGTAACCATTTTGCTCATTGTTGTAGAGTGTACAATAATTGACATGTGTCATTTAATAAAAAGACATGTGTCACAAAGTGATTAGTTACTTTGGACACGTATCAACATATCATTGGTTTATATTTAAATTAAATTAAATAAATAATTATTATTTAAAGTCAATTTATTTTATTAGTTTAACATGTGTTATTTAATAAAAGACACGTGTCACAATGTGATTAGTTACTTTAGACATGTGTCAACATGTCATTGGTTTATATTTAAAATAAACTAAATAAATAAAAATTAAAAAACTGCCACTGTCGCTGAAAAACAACGGCTGCTCGCCCTTCTTTGGTAACCGTTTTTCGGCAACAAATTTTTTTCTATTTTACATCATTGAACTCTATTTTTTTTTATCTACACAATGACGGAGTCATTTCTGTATAAAAAAACAACCAAATGGGATGGTGAGGGGCGACTGCCAGTTGCCGGCTGTTTTCTACGATGGTGGCAAATTTTTAATTTTTTTAAAAATTTACGACATGTGGCATTTAAATATTTATTTTATTTTAACGTAATATAATTAAGTTAGTTGGTGTTAAATACAATTTTACCATTTTCTCAGTCAAAACTAATAAACCAAACTGACGGACGAGGGTCTCTAAAGTATTTTTAAAATAAAGGGGTATTTTAGGCACTTAGACCAAACTAAGGGGGTCCAACAGCACTTATCCTTATATTTTTTTTTATAAAAAGAGAATAGTGATTGACCAAGGCAAATGTACTATTCACAAACAATAACTGTTCATAGTTACTGTTCACAGGCATAGTTCATGGGGTATAGTTCCTATTTATTATTTATGGAAGGAAGAAATATATTGATAAAGGGAAATTGATTATGGTGTTACGAAATACGCTAATACTTAAAATTTAAAAGAAAATAGAAAAATATAACAAAAAAAAGAATTGATCATGAACTTATTTGATTACTACATAACAACCCTTGCTTGGCCATGCGTGGCAGCTTCCTTTGGCTACTACGCACCAACTTTGTAGAGGCAAAAGATTAACCCAGAAGATGCTCTCATACCATGTGGAGATTTAGAAAGAAGGAAAATTATTACATTACTTGTTGTATTCTCATTGATGAATGCTTAAGTATTTATAGAGTTTACAATAAATTAAAATAGAAAAAAATAAACCTAAAAAAGAAATAAATCTAATAGATTGAGAAGCCAAAAAAGGGTAATTCCAAAAGTAAATAAATTTAAATTAAACTAAATCTTTTAATTTTCTTTATCACATAATACATCACTTCATAAGCACCTATTTGTTTTGTTAAAAATTATAATTAAACTTAAAATTATCAATGAACGAGAATTGTGGTTGTGGGAAAATTGCAATAAAAATGGATATGAAGTTTTTTGTTGTATACTTCTGAAGCAAGAAGCATGTAATATGGGTTGATAAAGATATATGGTAATGAATGTGGATAAACTGAGAGAATCAAAATTATTGGGGTAAAATAGCTTTAGTAGGCTATATATGTTGCTATTCGCAAAATAAAATTTGAATTTGTGTATGCTCTGTGTTTGACTAGAAAATGGTCACCTCGGATTCAAGAGAAGCCGAGACTAGGGATTTCACCAGCAAGCGAGGTTTATTGCTAAACTTGGGCTAGAGTACAGCAAGCATGTCACAGAGCTTGGGTTCTTCGGGAGAAGGATAAGGAAAGCTTAACAACAAGGTTATGGAGGTTTTTCAACAAGCAAAGACGCAAAGTCCTGAGTTGAATGAATAAAAACAAGAAAAAAGATAAGGAGATTGTGTGTAATGTGTATTGAATAGTTGTTGATGATTTACAATGAAAAATCAAGCATATTTATAGGCTGTAAAAACCTTTACATAACTTAATTTTACAAGGAAAGTAATTCTAATATAACAACTTCCTATTATGTACAAATTCATAAATTGGCTATAATACATAATTAGGCCCATAACCTAAAAATGGAAAAGACTATCAGTCACTTTTTGGGCCAGTGTCAACAATACCCCATGCAAGCCAGTCTAAATGATGATTTTGTCAAGGCTTGTAATACCTAGCCAACTTAGATCGCCCACTATTAACCTAGAACTTCAAGTTGCCTTATATTGGCTTCATAATCCCCGAATCTTCAATCCTTTCATTCTAATCGCCCTATTGAAACTTGTATAATCATCCCATTGTTCCACATAGATCTCTTGAACAAATATGGTCTATTCTCGAATTGCTTAGGGACCTCTAATTTGCATTTTTAAGGATTCACCGTAACACTTCATCTAAGATCACCTTGGCATCTCTTTGATATACCCGATTGACCAATCTACTCTCAAAGATCACTTGGTCTCGTTTAGCCTTCAAACTTTTTAGCCCATTGTGGCCTAATCGCCCAATTTTAATTCTTAAACAATCAGTCGTTTAGCATAATATTACATATATCAACCATGATTGTTTCACTTGCTTATGTTATTCCCTCAAACCCTTTTATGTAAGACATTGACCTGAGTTCATTAAGAGCTTCGTATTTTACAAGATCATTCACTATTGGAGCACAAATCACCCATGATTGTTCTAGATTACTTAAGTCTGCATCTTTTTAGGTTAGAATATCACCTTGGAGAACATAAACTCTGACGTCATCTAATGACCTTCTCTGCCATTGAAAATCGCCTAGAGCACATCAGTAAATGTCCTTTTGTATCTTTAAATTGCCCTTGGTAACCTTTTAGATGCTAAGATCAACTTATAACATATCTTGCATTAATTTCTGGTGAAATTGACTGTTCATTCATTGCCTTAATCAAGACTCCATATTGGCCTGCTCTAATCGATTATATACTTAGTAAAATTTTGACGTCTTTTGTCCAATGTCTCTTCATCTTCTTTTCAACCGTTATCAGTAACGATTAGAGTCAATTATTACTTTAGCAGAAAATCATTAATGTCCCATCATTTCCCTCTTATTAAATACTTAACTACATTTTAAATGAACTACTTTTCGTCTTAATCAGCCTAAGTACTATAAATGTGATGACGTTCATTTTTACTCCTCACTTTCACTTTTGAGCATTTTTACTCTCTCAACACTTAAAAGCAATCTTCAATTTGCTCTTCGATCTTTATCAAATCTTCAAAGGTAAATTCAAACTTAATTACCTTTTTAATCTTTTTAACCTATGTGTTTACTTCCAAATCTTATTTATTTACTTCTATATTTTCCTTGCAGTTACCATTATGGCATCAAAGTTGACCAAGAAATTGCACACCACTGAAGTGAATGACACACCCTTTAACTTACACACCAAAGCACAAAGAATCGCTCTTTTTGACTAGGTTGCCACCCAGGTACTAACATACTCAATCGACCACTTAGGATATATCTTAGGTCCTTATAAATCTAAGATCATTATAGATTACTTGAGTTATTTCCTAGCACATTCCAAAGACCCTCTTATGTTCAGTTAGGAACATGACATGTCCATTTGGTCCACCTCTAAGTTGATCAGATCCTGGCCAAAAATCACTAGTGATTTTAAGGGATGACTTAATCTCATTAAACCTTATTTTGGTTCAATATGAAAATTGGCTGAGATTTATGATCTCTTATAGCTTACTAGATACCAAATTACTTTTTATAATGATTTAATCACTGCCACCATTCTTTTTTGGTTAAGGTCAGCAAACTGTTTTTATTTTAGATTTGGGTATATGTTGCCCACTATCTATGACTTAGCTGTTCTTTTCAACCTTTCAGTTCATGGAGTTGAAATAAACTTTAAACTTGAGGTTGATAGAGGCGACCTCCTTTTAACTAGGGCTGAATCTAGTTTTGGAATATTTATGACCACATTTAGAGAGAAATCGTCCACCCCAGTAGGACAGAACATGTCACCTTCCTCATTTATTGGCTTCGTAAATATGCCTTATGTCTTCCTTCTCCAAAAATCACTAAAGAGTATTTTAAAGTGACTATCACCCTGGCTGATGGTAGGTCTTGTCTCAGGTCCATTTTTCCTTTCTCACATGTATAGAAGCCTTTTTTAGTTTTTATCTTTGAAGGACAAGTCAACCTTTTCAAATCCTAAGGGTATTTTATGGATTATTTACTTTTGGATATCAACCTACTTTTCTTTATTTTTTAAAGTAACTTCTCAACTAAATGAAAATCGGGTTAGTTGTTATGCTCCTTGGCTTCTCTAATGGTAGCTTAAGGACTTAGGCTTTAGGATTTGTTTTTTTTTTTTACTATAATAATTATTCATTAGATGATAGGTCTTTCTGTCACCTTAAGATGGCCTTTTTTTGGCCATAAGTGAACCAAATGGTCTTATAAAGGCCAATATTGTATGGCCGAAAAGGTCGTCCTAAATGTAGAATGGCATGATTCATGGGTGAGTTTTATAATATCCTATGATTTGTATCATGGAGCGATCATTGCTGCCAGCCTAAATAACAAGTATGGAACGGAGACTTACCATCCCCAATGGGTAAGTCGCCGATTCGACCAGGTTCAAACCGTTCCACATCCTAACCTCTTTTCTATAAATCAAAAGTTTAAGACTATAATAGTCTTTATATTGTCCTTTTATGTAGATGAGACCACTAAAGTGACTAATCTGCTCATGAAGTTGCTTCAATTGGTCAATTTTTCTCTTACCCCTGGTCGCATGAACATGTTTTTACTTATTCGGGGGGTGTAGTCGACCAGTTTTCTATTTATTGTTAGATTAAGCTTTATTGTGCCATAATTTTAAAAGCTTTAACCATGGTACTATTGTGCATATCAGCCACAAGAAGACATGGGGTAAGCTTATTCAAGAAATTCTAAATTTTGAATCTTTGTATCACTTTAAATATATATGTAATAATAGAGAAGAAATGAAATGGTTGTGTCACCAAAGGAAATGAGAACTTCTTCTGGAGCATATATAGTCGGTTGTAAAACATCAAACTAGGTGGGTTCGCTCAGGCAACCCTTAGTTGGGAGAGGGACTTTTGGATCAACTATTTGTAGATCCAAAGCCCTCAATTCCCAAGGAGAAAACAACCTACCTAGACCGATTTCTATCGTGAGGATTATAGAAAACCCATCTTTGACCCTGAATCACTTAGGATTGTTGGCGATACACACTGACAAGGTATAATAATAGATTCTGATTCTTGCCCCATGTCTTTTTATGCAGAGGTCATCCCCATTCAATTGACACCCCACCTGTCACAGCTGAGAATCTCGTACCTCCGAGGAAGTAAGTTAAGGTATGAAAAAATTGTCCTGAGCTTTTTATACTTTCTCATGAACTTGTCTTTTAACATTTATTTCTTTGCTTAGATGACTACTCAGAAGACTCAGTGTATAAAAATCGTCCATTTGAAGATTCTTTCCAAGGAATCAACTGCCTCTCACCATTCACCAGTGCCGCCGCTCGCAACTCTTAACACATCGCCTCAGGCTACTCCTGAAGGCCCTCTTGCTCTACAACCTTGTCTCTTTTGCTCTAAAACCAAGTTCCTCTCTTTCTTTGAATCTATCACCCAAAGTTCCTCGTCGCCCATCAAGGTCCACTCCAATAGGCAAGCCTGCTATGAAAAAACCAAAACTAGTTGGAGTGACCTCAGCTACGGATGTCTCTTAATGCTTTACGAAGTATCCACGGATGAAAGTGAAGATGAGATTGATCTCTCCCTGACCGTAAATCATCCTCTCTGGCCTCAAGTTTTCAACAAGAGGTCTTTGCCATAATTCAGGAATTGAAATCTCTGAAGGATCAAATGGCTAACCTATTGCTGAACACCCATCAAGTCTTTATAGTGAACAAAAAGTTAAAATTTTTATTGGACAATGTCACCAGTGACTCAATGTCAATCGGCCTGAAACCTAAATTGGATGAATTTATGGCTTTATTCACCATTATAGCTAGAGGAAGCAATTGGCCAAGAAAACCTTTGTTGAGAGAAAAGCTGAAGAGAAGGCATCTTGGACCGCCTTGAAACTTAAGTAATGAGGGAGCTAAAGGAACTTGTGGATAGGAGTAAGATGGCCAAGCGTAAGATCAAAGAGGTCAAGGAAGAATTGGCAAAATTTTGGGTTGAAAAAGTTGACCGGACCACACATTTTCAAAGATTGGGAAAGCAAGTTTTGGATAATCGCTCAAGGAGGGTTGAACTGAAGAAAACCCTTAAGCTAAAAGAGGCAATGGTCCCCAAGGCTGAGCCTGAGGTGAAGATAGGTAACTCAACTGTGCCCAAGTTCTTTTCTTATTTTGATTAGCTTTAAAATCGGCCAATAGTGCCTTGTAAATATTTTTGAAGTAATGAAATACTTTTTTCTTTCATCAAGTCTCTTTATGTATGTTCTCAAAGTCTTTCAATGTAATCCTAAATAATTTAGAATATCCTGAGCTTAAGAAACTTTGAAAATCAGAAATCAATCTTCACATAATCAATCAATCTAATAACCTTGCTACATTAAATATTTAAACCGAAAAAATCAATCGGCTTTTTACTGAATTATTAAGCATTTTTAGTAAAAACTCTTAAAATTAGAGATTAGTCTAATGTGTAATGATTAAACAAGTATAATTAAGCCGATGATAAATCATTCAACTTTTTATTATATTATACATATTTACATACGTTTCAAATCTGGACCAATTGCAATAACATAGGTTGATCATAATCTCTAAATGGAATGATTAAAGCTCATAAAGTTCGTCAGAAAATCACCTTGTCAATTTCTTCCCAGGCAGTTGGTAGATAAGTCTTCAAATATTTACCATTAATCGCCCTAGGATGGGCCTTCTTATATAAATCGCTCAGTAGATATGTCTTCATTGCAAAGGATTTTGGTAACTTTGAACGACCCTTCCCAATTGGCACTAAACTTTCTTAACTTGTTTTGCTTGGTCCCTATTGAGAGTAACTTACTTTCCATACTAGATTGCCTTGGCTAAAAGTTTTAAACTTGACCTTTTTATTATAAGCCTTTTCAACCTTCTTCTTCTAAACCTCGAGTTGATTTAAGGCTTTTAGATGATGTCATCAAGTTGATCCATTTCATCTACTATGGCGTTCTAGTATTGTTAGGGGTTCAATTTATCTTATAATCGCCTCCTAAGTGAGTTTCCAGTCAATTCCATTGGAACCATGGCCTCATGGCCATAGACCAACTGATAAGGTAACGTACCAGTGGTCGTTTTTGGGCTAACCATGACATAGGGTTATCCATGATCGCTTTCTTCAACCCTTGGATGAGAGATATATTTGTTGACTTGGCCTGTCCATTTGATTGTGAGTAATAAGGCGTATTGTGTATTAGCTTAAAGCCAAACTCTTTAGAAAAGTTGCCCATTTCTTCTCCTGTAAAGATCTTTCTTGGTCGATTGTGATCGATTCAGCTAGACCTTGTTGATTTATAGTCTTTAATGGGATCACCTCAACCCACTTTGTAAAATAATCGATCACCATAAAGATGAATGCATGCTGCTTAGACGATAGCGGATATATTTTTCTAATTATATCCATGGCCCATCCTCTGAATGGCCAAGGTCTGATTACCACATGCATTTTTTAGGCTGGGATGACCTGCATCGACTATGATTTTGACACTCTTCGTAACCCTTGGTGTAGTCATGACAATCTTATTCCATAGTTGGCCACCAAATCTAATCTTCAGGATCACCTTTTTTATTAATTGCTTATTGAGATAGGCTTCAGCTAACCCTTCGTGTGATTCGACTATAACAAGCATACATTCCTTTTAGCCGATACACCTTAGTAGTTCACCCACTGATGCTCTCAATAATTTGCCAGCAAAAAGGGTAAACTTTTAATGATGATCTTGATATTTTAGTCGGCCTATTCACTAGGGCAAACTTTGTTGCGATCAAATCTTCTCTCTAATCACTGCTAAAATTGACCAGCAAGATAGGTAAAGGATTAGATAGCCCTGGAGTATATAGGCAAGAGTGTGATCGGTGAATTAAATGTATCTCTTTAATCACCTTTCTGAACCCTGATGCTCTCTGAGTGAGATCATTGGCTTTAGAATTATCTATCTTTGTGAAATACTTGACCAGGGTGGAATGAAAGCTTGAATTAGGTGTTTGGCCTTGTTATAGTATGGGATGAGCAAGTTAGCCTTGCAGTTGTATTCCTCAGTCAATTGCTTAATTATTAACAAGGAATCACCCTAGACTTTAATGTCCTTGATCTCTATTTTGGCAAGTATTTTTAGTCCAATAATGAGGGCTTCATATTTGGCATGATTATTGGTGCATGAAAAGTCCAAAAAGAAAGACATCTTTGTTTTCATTTCTGTAGGGGATACTAGGACGATCCTTGCTTTAGCAACCTGATTTATTTTGGACCTGTCGAACCATAACTACCAACTAATATATAGGGTGTCGATTTCATAATCTACTGTATCTGTGTATGGTGTAGAATGATCTGCGGAGAAATTTGGTAAAGCTTGTCCCTTGATTGCCTTCTGGGGGATATACTTTAGGTTGAATTCTAACAATGCAATTGCCCACTTACCAAGCCGATTTCTCAAGAATAGTTTTGAGAGAAGATATTTTATAATATCTGTTTGGCCTATCACATGCACTATTATGGGTAACAAATAATATTTTAATTTTGCATATGAGAAATATAAGGCGAAACATATCTTTTCAATTGTCGTATATCTGGCTTGTGTCATTTAAAACTTGGCTGAGATAATAGATGGCCTTCTCAACACCATCATATTCTTGTGCCAACATGCTGCCAATCGATTCTTGAGTGGCCAAGATATATAGAAGCAAAGGTAGATCTGGTTTAGATGGTACCATGACTGATGGACTTGTAAAGTACCTCTTGATTTCTTTAAAGACCTTCTGATAGTGAGTCATCCACTTGAACTCTTCTTTATCTTTTAATTTGAGAAGGGGAGACCACGTATGAAGCTGACTGGCCAAGTTCAAAATAAATCGCCTCAAAAACTTTATTTTACCGATCAACTACTGTAATTCTTTCTTGGTTTTTAGTACAAGTTCATCTATGATTGTTCTTACTTTATTATAGTCTATCTCCACTGCTTATTGGTGGACAAAGAATCTAAGAAAATGGCTATCCGAGATGCCGAATGGATATTTTAAATGATTTGTCTTAAGCTGGTGCAATCGCATCATTTGAAAAGCTTTTTGTAAATTGTCCAAGTGTTGGTTATCTGATTTTGATTTAAGCTCCACATCATCAATGTAAACCTCTAAAAATTGACCGATAATGTCATGGAAGATAGCGTTCATAGCACGCACCTCAACATTCTTCAATCCAAATGGCATGACCACCCACTCATATGTATCAATCACCCTAAGACATCGAAATATTTTCTTACTGACATTGGTCCTCTTGATGAATATTTAGTTATAGCCCAAGTGCCCATCAAGAAAGCTAAATATTCGATGACATGTAGCTGAATCAACCAGTATATTGGCTATGGGCTTCGGATATTCATCTTCTGAGGTCGACAAGTTGAGATTGTGAAAATCAATATAAAGTCTCAACTTTCATTTTTCTTGATCACTAATACGACATTGGACAACCACTCTACATAGCTCGCCAACCTAATGAAACCATCATTGAGGAGTCTTTTGATTTCTTTAACTATCTTTTTCTCTACCTCCCTTGACATTTTTCCCATGTTCTATTTGTATGGCCAAAATTCGACTTTGATCGATAAACTATGTTCGAGCAAATCCCTACTAAGGCTAAGCATCTTAGTATAATCTCATATGATACAATCTTTGTACCTTCTGGGAATCGCCAATAATTTAGCCTTATAAGCCAGATCTAAACCTTCGCTGATAAAGATCGACCTATGGTCACCTACTACCCCTAAATTAACTTCTTTCAGCTTGCATTGAGGGTTGTGGTCATCTAGTTTATCTAAAGTTGGCTTTAATTCTTGACCAAGTTATGGGTCTTGTGTTTCATCTTCGTAAATACATTCAACTGATATAGATGTATACTTCTATCTATTTATTAAAAAAATAGACCAAGGTTGGTCAGTTTTGACTATAGTGGGGTGAGCTAGATTGCCATTAATGACATGGGCATCAATCTTAACCGTTCCATTACCATATCAATCAAGATCGCCTCTTTTCAATAGAGTGGTTGTAATGGTTAGATCATATAACGCGGTTAAGGCTACTTGTTCATTACCCTTAAATAGCTTTGGGTCAATATGAATTCTCTCAATCGTGTCATTTGGTTGCCATTTAAAGATCATCTGATGCATGCTAGATGGTAAAGTTTTATTTAAATAAATCTAATCTTGCCTAAGTAGGACGTTGTAGTTGCTTAGTACATTGACCACATAAAATGGTTCATCATTTTCAATATGACCGATTTTAACATTGAGGAAGATGAATCTGTCTGTTGGTGTTTCGTAGCCTGCAAAATTGATCATGATAACCTTGGAGGGCTCCAAGTTACCCTTGTTATCAGGGGCAAAATATTAAGTCCTAATCTATTATTGATCAGAATCTTCTTACATGGCACCCCATTGAGGTCAGCCTTGACATATAATTATTGGATGTGTTTGGTTAAGTGGTCGGCCGAGTGAGGTAATGTTAAAAGAGTTGGTTCATCCGACTCATTACTGATATTGGAAATGTCGACTACATCACCATCTAGGGTGGACTATTGCCCTGGTTTCGACTGGAATGATTCAGGCAACATGATCACCATGTTGATATTTTGTTTAAAGGCGTCCTCCGTTGTTGCCCCCTGGTAAGGTTGTTCTATTTGCGTGTCAAGATCAATATGATTGTTAGGATCGACCTAGTCTTCTTTATTAGCTTTTGGTGATTGTTCACCCTTTCTGTTGATTGGCACCCAAACTTTCTTTTGGGGTTTACTGCCCCTGTTAGTCGGTTATAAGGACCTTTGGAACCTCTAATGCCCTATTTATATAGAGCTTTTTGTTAAGGCTTTAAATTTTTGCTGAGATCGTTTCAAATTCATAACCATTGCCCTGGCTTTAGGAGGCCTATTCAAGACGCCTAGGCCATTGAACACGCTTTGCCGTGGCCTATTAACTTCTTATTGGCCGATGTTGTTGGCCTTAGGTTTAAAAGTTCACAAAGGTTGTTGAAGGGAGTTAGTTCTATCCAAGTTCCTCGGAATCTTCTGGAAGGTATCTAACACTGAGGGCAGGTTCAACAAGATGTTACTGCTAAAATAAAATCCTGAAAGGTCTCTAAGGTGTTAGTTCTATCTTACTAGGCATACCGAAAAGCTGTTCGCAAAACAAATTTTGAGCCCATGTATGCTCTATGTCTAACTAGACAGAGGTCATCCCAGATTCAAGAAAAGCCAAGACTAGAGATTTTGCCAGCAAGGAAGGTTTATTGCTAAACCTGGGCTGAAGTATAGCAAGTGTGTCATAGAGCTTGGGTTATTCGCGGAAAAGGACAAGCAAAGCTCAACAACAGGGCTATGGAGGCTTTTCAACAAATAAAGACGCGGAGACCTGAGTTTAATGAATAAAAACAAGAGAAAATATAAAAGTTAAAGAGCTTGTGTATAATGTATATTGAATAGTTGATGATGATTTACAATGAGAAATCAAGCCTATTTATAAGCTGTAAAAACCTATACAAAACTTAATTTTACAGGGAAAGTAATTCTAATATATCACAACTTCCTATTATTTACAAATTTCTAAATTGGTTATAATATATAATTGGGCCCATATCCTAAAATAAAAAAGTCCATCAGTCACTTTTTTAGATTGGCGTCAACAGTTACAAACTGAGGAAAAAAAATGCTAAAAAATAAAAATCAAATGAGAAGTTGTAATTTTTTAGGTTGCCGTATGAATCCGTTATTGTATTTTATGAAGTCTTAGCTTTAGGATTATTTTAGTTTGCTGCATTTGATGAAACAAGTTTATAATGGTCATGAAGTTGTTTGAAGGTTTGGTAATAGTGTGACAAAATGTGAAACCAAATTTAAGTTTTATGCTTTAATGTAAAATATTTGAAGGAAAAAAGTCCTAAACTAAAATATAAAAATGGATATTATAATTAAAACACAATTAACAAATTGATGATATTTAGTGAAGTATGAAAATACAATTGTCATTGTAGTGAAAGGGAATTAAAATTAATGATGCATAATCACGTATTTGAACAAGAAATTTATAGTTATTTGACTTAAGTATAAAGTATGAAAATTGAAAAGTATAACAAGGTTACTGAAACATTCATATTACAATTTTTTAATTATGTGGAAGTTAATTATAATATAGTCAACAAATAGGAAAGAAGTAAACTATATTGATATTAAAGAGAGATGTTCTCTCCTGGCTTTAAGCTGGTAAATAACAAGAAAAAGGGCAAAAACAAAAAATAAATAAAGTGTATGAACTGCTTAAGTGGGGATTAGGCACCCATTGTGGTTATTTTTATTTGAAAGAGTAGGTGACCATAATAAATTACAAGAAGGGAGTTAAATTTAATTTACAGACATGATAATGAGAAATTTAATGGAAATGAGCATATAGTTGGAATTTGAAACCCGGAAGTTGGTGAATAACAATTAAACTGGGATGAACATAATAATTTAAAAAAAAAATAGAACAAAACCATGGGGATAAATATGAAATAAGGATTTATTAATCACTTGAAATAACATGACCATATAACCTAGTTGTGGGGCTATAATAATGTTGTCAATTAAAAGGCATATGTTGCATGTGTAGTGAGAATTAAAAAATTATTTTTATGTTTGTGTTCATATATAAAAATTAAATGATAGAAACTGTGTATGTACAGTATTCTGCTAGAATGATGTAATGCTTCAAATTCACACAGAATTGAGACCGAGGTTTACTAAACAAGGCAAAGCTAAATTTGATTGACAGTAAACAAGGTTTAGACCAAACCTGGGTTGTTGGACAATAGAAGAATTACAGAATTTAGATTACTTCGTGGAGAAAAACAAGCAAAACTCTGACAATTGGGTTATGAAAAGATCAACAAGTAGGGATGTAAATTTTGGTTTGAATGAGAATGAAAACAAGCTAAATTGAGAGAAAAGTTGTATTGTATTATATCTTAAATGATCAGTAAAATGAAATTTCCTGCCTTTATATAGGCTACAAAAACCTTATTTAATCCTAATTCTAAAAAGATATAGAATCCTAATTAAACAAAACTTTCTATACTAATAAATAACTAATTTGGGCATAACTTCAATTGAGCCTAACTCAAAGTACAAAAATATAAATGAGCCCATTATATAACTTTTTGGACTGGCATCAACAAGACCCCTTGCAAGGCAATCAAAAGATCATTTTTGTTAAGGCTTGCACCTTAAAAGGCTGACCTTATTCTCTTGTTATGAAAAATCGACTTTGTTATACTTTCTTTAACCAAAGCTTAGAAATATTGCCTTCATGAACTTATAAGATGTTGAGATCGCCTTCAATGTGTCATGGTTGATCACTTGGCTTTGACTAATGATCCTAAACCTGTAAAAATTGACCTCATTTCCTTATTAGAATCAGCTTTCTCTGTTAACCATCTCTAAAGATCACCTATGATAGATTAACTTGATGACTATCAGCTTTCAACATGAACTTCTTTCAAAAATTGCCTTATGTCAAGTAGACTTCATGAAAATCGGCCTTTACTTTGAATCACTTTTGAAATCGGCTACACCGACTAGATTTTTATAGATATTGACTTCAACTAAAATTTAATCATTTACATACTTCAAATATCGCCTTGTTCCTTTCAATTTAAAAATTATTAGTTTGACTCTGATACTCGACTCACTAAAATATTTTTCTAAAAATCAGCTTACCATTATGACAACAACACCAGCCAATCTCTTCTTTAAACCATGTTTGTTTCATATCAGCTTTAAGTTATGCAACATCATAGGTCGATTCTTCTTTACTTGGACTATTTTATGAAGATTCTTAATTGAGCTTGCAATAATTGACTCTTCACTAGCCCTGTTAACTGCCATCAATGAACTTGTCAGTAACTATAATATCATTACTTTATCAATAACAGTCTCATCATTAATTTCAGAAATAATTGTCCCGTCATTATCTCTATTAAAAGCCCAACTGCTAGAGTTTTTCTTCGCGACTCTTTATTTTTACCTCTTTTGAGCCTTATAAAAGGGACTCATCACCATTTTATTTTTACTTTTCACTCTCTCAAGCAAATGTTTTATCTCAAGTACTAAGGCTTTCTTCAAGTTCTTCAAGTATTTAAATAATCTTCAAGTAATTCAAGGTAAATTTTCTTAATCTTTTCACTTTTTGATCTTTCTTTTATATTTTCATTATTGAATTCTTGTTTATCCCTAATTTTGATCTTTCTTTATCAACTCATAAATGTAGTTTTAAAAAATGGCATCTAAATCTGCTTTTTCAGCTGCTACTCGGTTAAAGAGCTCCAATTCAACTAAAGCTACTGAAACACCTTTATCTCTTCTATCAAAGTTGAGGGGTATCGATTCGTCTATCAAGTACTGTCTTTTAAAACCAATTCCTCCCAATATATTCTAAGGCCTTATAATTCTTCAATTATCCCTGATTACTTTAATTTCTTCCCTGCCTATAGAAATGATCACATGAGGTTTATTCAGCCTCATATTATATCTGTTTGGTCAACTTCTAGGTTGATTAGATCATGGCCAAAGTTGACTTCTGAATTCACATGATGGTTAAATCGCATTACACCTCACTTTAGTTTTATCTAGAAGTCAACCAGTGTTTATAATCTAATCCAACTGTCTAGATATCAAATACATTCTATAATGGACTTATATCGGCTTTACTTCTTTCTTGTCTAAGGCCAGAACTTTTTTGCTTTAGGTTTGGTTATAAGAACCCTACATTATTTGACTTAGCTATTTTGTTTAACCTGCTTGTTTATAAAGTAAAGATAAATGCTGATTTCTATAAGAAAGGTTAATTTAGACATTAGTCGATCTAAACTTAGTTTTGAAAAATTCATGACTAAATTCAGAAGTCAATCGACCACTACTTCTAGGGTAGAACATGTAACTTTCCTTTTATACTGGTTGTGCAAGTATAGCCTATGCAATCCTTCCCAAAAACTTCCAAGTTGTGCAAATATGGCCTGTGCAATCCTTCCCAGAAACTTACAATAGAATATCTTAAAGTTGCAGTTGCCCTAGTGGATGGCTCAGAATTAACTTTAGGACCCTTCTTTCTCTCCCACTTATATAGAGTCCTTTTTGAAACCTTGCCTACCAAGGGCTAGACATCCTTCCCTAATGCAGGTGATCTCCTTTGGATCCTGTATTTTTAGGTGTCGGCTTATTTGCACATTTTTTCATAGTTACTTCCTAACCACCTCCTGGTCAGCTTTCTTGATATGCCTATTGGCTTATCCAGTGGCAATTAGAGCAGGATCTCTTTAAAGACGCTTTTTCCTTCTTTTATAATACTTCTTCCTTAGATGACTAGTCTTTTTGTCTTTTGGCCTTCATTCTTTGGTCTTGAGTGAACAAGACAGCCCTATCAGGGCTATCCTCCAAATATTTCTGAGGTCAATTCAGATGCTAATTGGCATCGCTTATAGGTTAGTTGCTTCACAGCTAAGGATTTTCACCATGGGCATGTTATTGCCTCAGCTAATAACAATAAGTGTGGGATGGAGACTTACCATCTTTAATGGGTAAGTTGCCAATTTGGATGTGTTCAAGCTGTTTCTCACTTCAATCTTTTTTTGACTAACCAAAAATATAGATCTAAAGTCATCTTAAAGAACATTTCTTTTGTCACAAAAACCTTTCAAGTATCTTCCCAACTCAAAAAATCTCATAAACTAGGCAACCTTCTAGTCAGTGCTGGTCAACTAGACATTTTACTCTGTATTGGGAGGAAGTACTCGACCTTTATTTCATATTACCTTTAGACATTGCACTTTTACTTCATAACTTTGCTACAGAAGAGACTAATCTTGGTGTTGTTGTTCATGTTAGCCAGAACAAATCGAGAGGTCAGCTTATTCAAGAAATTTTTGATTTTGAGCATTTTGATGGTTTTAAGTATATTAGTAATAAGTTAAAGAAATGAGAAGCTTGTGCCACCAAAGTAAGATAGACCTCCTCTTGAAACATAAAAGGTCAGCCATTGAATGCCAATCTCTATGGGTTCGATCTAGTAGCCCTTGGTTGAGGGAGATATTCTTTAAGCGATCATTTGTCGATCTTAGACCCTCAATCTTATCGGCTAAATTCAACATTGCTAGAGATATCACTAGCACCTGAAAAAATTGGCCAACATAGACCGGCTATTATTTAGATAATTATAATAAACTCATTTTCTATCCTAAATCGGTCAAGATAATTGGTGATACGAGCTGAAAAGGTATTAATAATGATTCTTTTTCTTTAACTTATTAGTTTTTTATTTTAATTATTTATCAACTTATTATAGAGGCTATACCTACTAAGCTTGGTGTACCTCTAGTAGGCGAAGATGAATTAGCCCATCCTAAGAAAAAGGTCAAGGTAATAATATAAGTCGTCTTGCTATTTTAAATTTTCAATACCGTAGAGATTGGCCACTCATGCTTCTGTTTTCCAAACAATGACAAAGAGGCCATAAAGAATAAAGATTCTCCACTCCAAGACAATGAAGGATAAGGAGTTTACTGCTTTTTTGCAGTCTAAAAACCCTACCTAACACTTATTAAATCTTCTCAATCCCATTTCGAAGTCAGAGATGACAACAATGATGAGATTGAAATCCCTAGAGGGCAAGTTGGGGAATCGGCCAAGGCCTCTCTTATTCGACGGGCACAAATTACCAAGCCTACTATCAAGTCACCTTTACAGCTCAATGGCATGATTTCTTCTGCTGGCTTCTTGTCCCTACTACTTCAAGTGTCTTCTAATGAAAGTAATAACTCGAACGTCAACTCTTATTGAGAAAAATTAGCTTCTCCTAGTTCAACTGTTCAGTCTCAGATGTAGAAGGTGATCCAAGAACTGAAAAGCCTGAAGTCTCAGAAACTTGGTTTACACTTGGATGATTGTTCAATGTTTGATATAAATAAGAAGATAAAGTTCTCATCTAACAATGGTATTGGTAATTGCATGTCGGTCTACCTAAGAACAAGGTTGATAAATTCGCCATTGCATTCATAATTTTGGCCAAGAAAAAGTAGTCGGCCATTCATACTATCAAAGAGACCAAAGAAGAAGCCAAAAAAAAGGAGAAATTGGATCGTCTTGAGACTGAATGAATGTTCGATGTGAGAGAATTGGTAGAGCAAAGCAAGAATGCCAAGGAAATGATTGAGGCTTTAGAGGCTGAATTGGTGAGGCTTCAGTCGGCCAAAGCTGGGCAGATTCAGAGGCTGCCATAAGAAGAATTCCTTGAGGAAATCACTAAACCTAACGAACGAATAAGTTTCTAAAGCCGAGCAAGAAGAAAAATCTATCGACTTTTTGGTGGTCGATTTCTTTTCCTCTCTTGATCACTTGTAAAAAAATCCTTGTACCTTTTTAATAAATGAAAGTTCTTTTTTTAATCTTTTTGTCTATTGTTATTTATCTTGTGCATCAGCTTTGCTTATTGATATGTAGTTAATCGATGAGAAATTTCAATGCTCATTGATCATTAAAAGAAACTGGCTTGATAAAGGTAATAAGTATATTGATAATCGATTTTTACATAATTTCTAACTGATTATTCAGAGAACAATTTAAGTTTTAATTGAATAAAAATTGGCTTTAATATTACTAGGGAAAATAAGTACAATAAAAATTGACTTTTCATTTTGCCTATAACCGATAAATCAAAGAACGCCAATTATAATTATAATCGATTTTTAAATCAACTAGAACCGATTAATTAAAGGGGTATTAAAAGTTGGAAAATCACCTTATCACCTCCTTCTCAAATAGTTGGGCAATAAGCCATAAGGTATTTTCCATTAATTGCCCTCAGATATCTGGTCCATTCTAGATTGTTCAATACGTATGCCCCATGTCGATTATTTTAGCAATCTTGAATCGTCCTTCCAATTTGGACTAAATTTCCCCAAGTCATGTTCTTTTGTACCTATTGGAAGAAGGGCTTTCCATGCCAAGTCATCGATCTTAAAAACACTAAACTTGATTTTCTTGTTGTATAATCTCTCTACCCTTCTTTTTTGTACCTCAAGTTGATTTAAAGCTTTAAAGCAATCGTGGTTGATTCCATCTATCTCTTATACCATAGCATCTTGATATTGTTTAGTGCTCAGTTTTTCATAGAAACACCTCCTTGTTGAATCAACTATGAGTTCACTAGAACTATGGCTTGATAACCATAGACCAATTGATAAAGAGATGTTCTTGTAGCCGTTTTCAGATTGACTCTATTTGCCCAAATAATTTCTTGCAACTTCTCATGTCAGGTTCTAGGATTGTCTTCAATCGCTTTTTTCAGCCATTGAATGATTGACTTGTTAGTTAATTCAACTTATCAATTCGATTGGGCATAGTAAGGGTGCTATGGATCACTTTAATGCTGAACTCATTTACGAAATCGACCATCTCTTCTGTCATGAAAAAGTCCCTTGATCAGTCGTAATGGACTCTGAAAGACCATGCTTGTATATCATTTTTTTTTTTTTGATGAATTTGATGATCAACTATTGGGTAACCATTTTTAATGGTACAACTTCTACCTATTTGGTGAAGTAGCCGGTCACCACTAGGATGAATGTGTGTCATTTTGAAGATGGTGGGTAGATTTACCAATTATATCCATCGCCCATCCTTTGAATAGCCATGGTCTTATAACCACGTGCATATCTTCTGCTGGAACGATCTAGAGTTGGTTGCACTTTTGACATTCTTCGCAGCCTTTGGCATAGTTACGACAGTCTAGCTTCATGGTCAGCCACAAAATATATTTTTTAGAATTGCTTTCTTCATTAATTGACCATTTAGATGAGACCCCGCTTGTCACGCCCCAGACCCAAAAGATCTGACACACGACATCACTTACATTCATTCAATAATACTTAAACATTCATTTTAATTTCTTTCAGAATTATAGTAATTGAATTATGACTGGGACAATTAGGAAACCGGAGATACGCAGAGTTTTCTCAGAGATTAACACTCTACTACGTCACCAGTAGCAACTTTATTACCGGAAGCCCAGAATATATTCATTGCAAATTCTTACTTAAAATCAATCCATTACTACACTTGGTGAAACTTAAACTAAATCCAACCACACACAATAAAATAATACATAAGTATTTATTCACTAGGGACAAATCAAATATCTTATCCCACGTGTCCCCAAATGAAACACTTAGCAACCTAATAACTTAGGGAACCCAAGGAACAGCAGAAGCCTTGCCAAATCCGCTATGCACACATGTACCTTATTTACCTGAAATCACCATAAACTATAATGAGTATAAAACTCAGTAAGCATACTAGTTTTTCATATATCAAATACAAATACATATATGTACACAATGCATATGTATGATATGCTGTGATCAATCAAAATCATAATCTTATCAAATCACATATCATGTAAGCTCTTACACATTCTTTCAAAACACATAATAGGAATACCATCACTCAACTACTACTTAGTAGGACTTACATATCACATATCACATAATGAGCCAAATGTCACTCGTAGGTGACATACCGTATGAGAGGAATAGTACAAGTGAGGTCTTTAAATCACACATATATAACGCTTATGCCCGAAGGTAAAAGCCAAACCCTCACCCTGATTATCGGTGAGTCCTCTCACATGTACCAATACGCCACCACACGAATGTTATGACTCACACTTCCTTTAGGTACCAATAGGATCCTCCCTACATACGGAACACATAACATATACCAATCCCGAAGGAAAGGCCACACATAAAGGCTCCACAAATCACATAAAATGCCTACTAAGTTAACAGTGAGTTCAAGTACCCTCAAATCACAAAATATTTCTCATTGACATATTACACTTCAAAAGCTGTCTTTGTTAAACGCATCTTATTTTGGAAAGCTCACTTTCAAAAACACATGTATGTCCATGCTCAATGTCAATGCTCACATTCATAAACATATATTCACATTTCATATCAAAATATACTTTGACATATCATAAACATATTCTTAACCCCATTTACAAAATCATACAAAACAATTATTATGTTTATTGTGATTCCAGTAGTAAGTCTAGTATACTTACCTCTTAACACTTTCAGCTACAAGGCTTAAATCTCCTTAACCTATCAATGGAGATCAATCCTTTCATAAGCCTCACAATTCACACAAAATACTTTAAATAGCTTACAAAATTATACACAATGCATTTATCACATCAAATTGGTCTAAATATTTGGTTTCTCAAAACCTGTCATTCTGACCACTTACACTTAACAAAAATTTCTAATACATCAAATGATGTCCAATTACTCCGAAATCAGAATATATCATTCTTGACTCATATATACTTCTTATATATGAATATTATATCAAATTACCTACACAATCCATTCCATACACACCATCGAATCCAAACTACAAACCTGACAGGATCAAGATACTTACTGAACAGTATTCAATCTCCTAATTTTATAAAATCATATACTAACTCAAAAATTATAAAACTACCACATAATTACTCTTAACACATATCTCAGTTCATGATAAATATTTCACTTCCAAATCACTGCCAAAAGTATTTTAAAACTATTTTATTCTATAACTTTAAAAATCTGTTAATCAAATATTACAATGAGCTGATACACTTTAGAAATTCATAACACTTCAACCACATTGATCTAAATTCTCAATTCCGAGTATATCATATTAGACATATAAAATTATCATATTCCACAAATTCATAATTTTTGAAGATCATTCAGTAGGACAAAAATTATTTTCCACTGTATCATACTGTTTACACAGGAAATTTCCAGAATTCCAGGGTCATTTTGGTAAATTCACTACAAATTCAATTTCCGAGATTTTCAGTCGATTCAAAGTCTCAGATGATCCTAAACATGTCTAATTTCATATACTCAAAATTCAAAACCAGAATCGAATCACAACAATTTATAAAATTCCTAGATCAAGAGGTTATCCAGCAGAAATTCCATAATTCATCATGATTTATCAAACTATCTTATAGATCATCATCAATTCTCACAACATCAAACGAAATACACATCAAATCCTTAATTATACATATTTCCAGAAATCAAAACTTAAAGAAATTAACTTAATTAACACCAATAAATTGATAATTAGTTGTGATATACCTCTAAAGATCCAAAATTCTCATTTTCTTCTTCTTTTTCTTCTTCTTCTTCTCTTTCTCTCTCCTTTATTTCTCTCTTCTCTCTCTAAAAATGGGTAGCTCGACCAAAATGAGAGAATTAGGGTTTTTAAAAGTGTATTTTTATACTAAGTGGTTAATTTTTGGTATTTACGAATTTGCCCCCAAAACTTTCAAAGTATAACAATTTGGTCCCTAAAATAATTCCAAAGTCTTGCAAATAAACCCAATACTAATAGTATATCCTTAACCTATAAAAACACTACTAATAACAATATATAAATCAAGGATCACCCACATACAAATAAAATACGTATATTTATATATATAAATATACATATTCTTACCAGTTATGGATACTGGTTACTACAATTCTCCCCTCCTTATAAGAATTTCGTCCTCGAAATTCATAACTTAAGCACATAGATGAGGATATTTAGATCTCATTTCTTCTTCTCATTCTCAATTTTCCTTTTCAACTGTATGGTTTATTCATAAAACATTTACAAAGCAATCTTCCTTGTATATAGGATTTGCTCATTGTGGTCCAAAATCCTAGTAAATACTCATTCATATGTTAGATTATCTCTAAGTTGGCTCATAGCTGAGTATACGAGAGGAGTACGAAACATATATCCATAAAATAAACATATGACACACATTATAGACTTATAAAATTATACACACATATTTTTATTCTTTTTTTTTTTTTCCATTCGTTCAATATTTAATGGGCATCTATACACTTCACATTTTATTCATTAAAGAATAACATAGATGTAGAATACCCATACTAATCTCTTACATAAAATTCTTAACTCCTTTAAAAATTTTAATCCCTTCAACATATACTCATACGTCATAATATCATTCACTACCTTGATATCATTCAAAAAAAAATGTAGTATTTCTACGCAACTAAGTTGTCATTCAAATCAGAATATTGAAAGCATTATCTTAAACGATCAAAAATCAACTTCAATAAAAAGACCTTTAGTTCAACTGATTCTTAAACTATAGATCTTAACATTATATCTCTTACTTTAACTCTTAAAAAAAATAGTCCACCTTATTGGACATCATTTCCTCATTGAGATTGACATGTCTGCTTTTTTTTAATATGCTCGATTTCAAATAGAAAAGATTCTACTAGCACAATTACTGCGATGGCAAATATGATTCTTTTAACTATTCCTTTAACGTCATCCACGTAAAAGGAAAGGACAAAATGATTATTGATTTTCTTTCATAAAACTCTATAAATAGCCTAAACCTCATAATCACTTTTCTAGCAATAAATAAAACCAACCTTCTTACCATCTTCATAATGAATCCCATTATCATAACTCCTCTTGTTCCTTTTTCTCCACCACAATTTCCAGACCTAATCAAAACAAGAACACTCCATTCCCATGCCAAAGAATTCATCAGACACTACGCCATCTTAGCAGTCCAAGAACACGGCCTCACAGTTCTTGGTGGCCCTTTGTTCAACTTAGAATACCCTTTCTTTCACCTGCACTCTTTTTTTTTCCATTTTCCCAATGGTCCAAACCTGTCCTTTACTTGTTATGGTACCTGTTGGATCTGTATACAATCGCCATGGAATTCCCATTACTTAGAACCCTCCAAAAATTAGAAAAATGTGATGAAGATCATCCAGCCCTGATTTTTCTCCAATGGTTTTACCCAAAGACATGGTGGATAACTAAATTTCAATACATGATTGCAAACAACACAAATGCTGCAGTCCCCAGACAACATCTTTGGTCAGTCTTACTTCTCCAACGGAAGGGTATGATTTTTTTCAGATCACGAGATTCATTATTACCCCACTGTTAAGGATTACTTCACATTTACCCTTTCACTAAAGGGATCAATTAAGCTCTGGCCTGAAGAAGTAATTCAGAAAAAGAGAGAACTTGAAAGAATTCTTGCTCAGAAAAATCAAATAATTCCTCCGTCTGTTTGGATCTCCCCAGAAGATGCTGCACCTTGAGAACAAGTTGAAGCTGACTTTATAGAAGACCTGAATTTTGCCAATATACTCAAATTCCAACAAAGACAAAAATATCATCTTTCACATCTCAGAAATACAGATTACTCTACTCATCATCACCATATCCCAAACATGACTTATTATGCCAGATACAGACAAGCAATGGATAACCTTCACCAATGGCCTCAGCTAACTGTCCCGACAGAACCTACCCAATCTCAGCCAGTTGTCCCGACAGAACCTGACCAACACCAACCCAATCTTGACTTATCCCTCTTTCAAGACTCCCAACCTTATCTAACCGACACTCAAATCCAAGGGGAATCCAGCACATCCCTCATCCAGACCAGCTCACCTGCAGAAGATCAAGATATGGTAGACCCACCTTCCACTCAGCCAGAGCCCTCATTCAATGTATGGGAACAACAACTCCATAAGTTTCTCTCTCACGGATACGACACAGATGAAAGCGACCAGGGAGACTCATTTTAACCTACATTGCTGTTTCTGTTTTTCACAGAAACTAGATCCGTGTTGTTCTATCACATCAAAGAAAGACTGACTACTGCTTTATCTTTATGTCAAGTGTGCTTTATTTTTCTTCATATCTGCTTTTAATCTATCAGCCAAAAATCAATGTTAAGACCATAAAATCCTTGTAATTAATAAAGTTAATTTGGCCTCATGTCCAAAGTCCAATTGTTAGCTCAAAAAGTCTTCAAGTCATAGATGCATTGTCGGACATTAGTCCTAAAACGGCAAAGTCCCTAAGCCCATAAAATATGCCTTTATTTGACTTTTCTTAATCATCTTACCTAACTCATCACGCTTCCGACACAATTTTATCACACTTACATATCAAAAATATTTATTCAAATTTTGCGGCCTATTGTCCCTTATAAAATGATAAAGTAAAACTCATTCTTTTCTTTTTACCTCACAAGAATTGAGAAAAACGTATATACTTGAACATACTTACACATATGCTCCACAGCTATTATCAATTTGTTTCTCTATAAATACATTGTTTTTGCATCCTTATACAAACTCAAAAATATTCAAAGATTAGGGTGAGCGTAACAATGGAGGAAACCTCAGCTCGTCGATTTACAAAAATTTGTGTCTTTTGTGGATCCAACCCTGGAAATACTGAAGAGTTTACAAAAGTTGCAGAAAATCTTGGTAAGGTATTAGCTGAGCGAAATATACATTTAGTATATGGAGGAGGTAACCGAGGGTTAATGGGGTCTGTGGCAAAAGCTGCACATAATAAAGGTAGTCGAGTTTTGGGTATCATTCCAAAACCTCTAGCTATTGAAAATGTTGTAGGAAAAACAATTGGGGATGAGTTACAAGTCTCATCTATGCACGAGCGAATGGCTCAAATGCTTAGGCATGCGGATGCTTTCATAGCTCTACCAGGAGGTTTTGGGACCTTGGAGGAAATTTTTCAAATTGTCTCATGGGCACAATTACAAATCCACCAAAAACCCATTGGTTTGTTAAATGTTAATGGTTTTTACGACGGGTTGATATCTTTTCTTGACTATGCAGCGGGAACACAATTCATCCCACTTCTAGCACGACGGATTCTTATTTCAGCTCCAACTGTTGATCAACTGATTGATCAATTACAGTCTTTTATTCCTCTGTCTAATCCAACATTGCATCAATTAGATTGGTCTACTCATGACAGTCAGAAGAAGCGCAAAATAGACTTAAATCTCACTCCGTAGCCTCTACTGTATTTTTGTTGCTGCTATTGTTGTTGTTTTCCTTTTCAATAAAAGTTGTTTCAATTGATGTCTTCAATACTCTACTTCTCTATATTTTGTCATTGAGAAAATTATCTCAATTTACTCTATGACATGCAAATTATCATTATAAGATATTCAACATCACTCTTACTAAGCATATGAGTCATAACTTAAAAAAAATATAAATAGTAACATTAAGATCCACAAGGTACTATTATCCACAACAACAACAATCTTAGCAGCTCTTGGATAATGTGTCATCTTCACAAAATCATACAAAATTTAAGGAATATGTCAAACTTTTACACAACAAAGCTACAAATACAATCCTAAGGATTTGGCATCTGCTCGGTTCCCTTGACTCGACACTTAAAAGTCTACAGAATCATATCTTAGCTTTGATACCAATAAAAGCTGTCACGCCCCAGACCCAAAAGATCTGACACACGACATCACTTACATTCATTCAATAATACTTAAACATTCATTTTAATTTCTTTCAGAATTATAGTAATTGAATTATGACTGGGACAATTAGGAAACCGGAGATACGCAGAGTTTTCTCAGAGATTAACACTCTACTACGTCACCAGTAGCAACTTTATTACCGGAAGCCCAGAATATATTCATTGCAAATTCTTACTTAAAATCAATCCATTACTACACTTGGTGAAACTTAAACTAAATCCAACCACACACAATAAAATAATACATAAGTATTTATTCACTAGGGACAAATCAAATATCTTATCCCACGTGTCCCCAAATGAAACACTTAGCAACCTAATAACTTAGGGAACCCAAGGAACAGCAGAAGCCTTGCCAAATCCGCTATGCACACATGTACCTTATTTACCTGAAATCACCATAAACTATAATGAGTATAAAACTCAGTAAGCATACTAGTTTTTCATATATCAAATACAAATACATATATGTACACAATGCATATGTATGATATGCTGTGATCAATCAAAATCATAATCTTATCAAATCACATATCATGTAAGCTCTTACACATTCTTTCAAAACACATAATAGGAATACCATCACTCAACTACTACTTAGTAGGACTTACATATCACATATCACATAATGAGCCAAATGTCACTCGTAGGTGACATACCGTATGAGAGGAATAGTACAAGTGAGGTCTTTAAATCACACATATATAACGCTTATGCCCGAAGGTAAAAGCCAAACCCTCACCCTGATTATCGGTGAGTCCTCTCACATGTACCAATACGCCACCACACGAATGTTATGACTCACACTTCCTTTAGGTACCAATAGGATCCTCCCTACATACGGAACACATAACATATACCAATCCCGAAGGAAAGGCCACACATAAAGGCTCCACAAATCACATAAAATGTCTACTAAGTTAACAGTGAGTTCAAGTACCCTCAAATCACAAAATATTTCTCATTGACATATTACACTTCAAAAGCTGTCTTTGTTAAACGCATCTTATTTTGGAAAGCTCACTTTCAAAAACACATGTATGTCCATGCTCAATGTCAATGCTCACATTCATAAACATATATTCACATTTCATATCAAAATATACTTTGACATATCATAAACATATTCTTAACCCCATTTACAAAATCATACAAAACAATTATTATGTTTATTGTGATTCCAGTAGTAAGTCTAGTATACTTACCTCTTAACACTTTCAGCTACAAGGCTTAAATCTCCTTAACCTATCAATGGAGATCAATCCTTTCATAAGCCTCACAATTCACACAAAATACTTTAAATAGCTTACAAAATTATACACAATGCATTTATCACATCAAATTGGTCTAAATATTTGGTTTCTCAAAACCTGTCATTCTGACCACTTACACTTAACAAAAATTTCTAATACATCAAATGATGTCCAATTACTCCGAAATCAGAATATATCATTCTTGACTCATATATACTTCTTATATATGAATATTATATCAAATTACCTACACAATCCATTCCATACACACCATCGAATCCAAACTACAAACCTGACAGGATCAAGATACTTACTGAACAGTATTCAATCTCCTAATTTTATAAAATCATATACTAACTCAAAAATTATAAAACTACCACATAATTACTCTTAACACATATCTCAGTTCATGATAAATATTTCACTTCCAAATCACTGCCAAAAGTATTTTAAAACTATTTTATTCTATAACTTTAAAAATCTGTTAATCAAATATTACAATGAGCTGATACACTTTAGAAATTCATAACACTTCAACCACATTGATCTAAATTCTCAATTCCGAGTATATCATATTAGACATATAAAATTATCATATTCCACAAATTCATAATTTTTGAAGATCATTCAGTAGGACAAAAATTATTTTCCACTGTATCATACTGTTTACACAGGAAATTTCCAGAATTCCAGGGTCATTTTGGTAAATTCACTACAAATTCAATTTCCGAGATTTTCAGTCGATTCAAAGTCTCAGATGATCCTAAACATGTCTAATTTCATATACTCAAAATTCAAAACCAGAATCGAATCACAACAATTTATAAAATTCCTAGATCAAGAGGTTATCCAGCAGAAATTCCATAATTCATCATGATTTATCAAACTATCTTATAGATCATCATCAATTCTCACAACATCAAACGAAATACACATCAAATCCTTAATTATACATATTTCCAGAAATCAAAACTTAAAGAAATTAACTTAATTAACACCAATAAATTGATAATTAGTTGTGATATACCTCTAAAGATCCAAAATTCTCATTTTCTTCTTCTTTTTCTTCTTCTTCTTCTCTTTCTCTCTCCTTTATTTCTCTCTTCTCTCTCTAAAAATGGGTAGCTCGACCAAAATGAGAGAATTAGGGTTTTTAAAAGTGTATTTTTATACTAAGTGGTTAATTTTTGGTATTTACGAATTTGCCCCCAAAACTTTCAAAGTATAACAATTTGGTCCCTAAAATAATTCCAAAGTCTTGCAAATAAACCCAATACTAATAGTATATCCTTAACCTATAAAAACACTACTAATAACAATATATAAATCAAGGATCACCCACATACAAATAAAATACGTATATTTATATATATAAATATACATATTCTTACCAGTTATGGATACTGGTTACTACACCGCTAATCCTTCGTATGACTCAGTCATGACTTACATGCTTTCTTTTAGGCCGATGTATGTCAATAATTCTCCTAAGGGTCCCTTTTAAATAATTCTCCTACGAAGAAGACAGATTTTGGTGCCATGACTTTAATTCATCGATCGATATTGTTGGCACGTATAGAATATGGGAGTTTATTCCCAAGTGCAAAATTTTTGAAGTAATAAATAACCGTTGTAAGAATAGGGTCGATCCACAGGAAAGTGAAATTAAAATTATAAACTATAATACTCTAAAGACAAATAAAGTAAAATAAGACATTTGCAAATAATAATTCAAATAACCAATTGAAATGAATGCTAAGGTTAGAAGGATCTACTCTTGGCATTTAAAATAAGAATATATTAAACTCTTTTTATAACTCAATTGAAATCCTCACACAAAGGAGGTTCCAATCGGAAGATATAACAATTAAAGTTCATCACCATTTATATATTAACTTGTATTTATTTCTTTCAATTATTATACACTAAATCTTATAAATGGGTTCAAGTCTTTATTATGCCAATATTTATATTTGTTTTTAATAAATCAAGACTCCCACTTTACAAAAAAGGGTATTTACGCCAAATCTTGTATATGGTTTCAAGAATTTATTGTGCCAATTATAAAAATTGTCTATAATAAATTAAGATACACCACTTTACAAGAAAGGGTATTAATATTACAAATAAAATAAATACATCATATATAAATTTGCATAACTTAAGAATGAAACATTAAATTCATGAATAAGAGTTAAGTATATCTTATTACCTTGCCAAGAGTTTCACCCTTTCACCTTAACAAAAAAAAAATTACTTGGACATAATAAAACTAAAGAAAAAGAAAAGAGATGGAAGAAGAGATAACATGACTTTAGAATAGTAAACAAAAGAAATAATACTACAAAAAGATAATACAAAAGACAAGTGTTTTGAACTAAAATTTAACTCTTTAATTACATAGTTTAGGCATAAACAGACCATCTATTTATATAAAAAATATGAATAAATCAAGAAAAATAAAGAGGGAACCACTTGGATGATAAAAGTCAAGAAGGGTGACAACTAATTTGCATTGATTATCCTTAATGCACCTACTTGATTGTCCAATTTAGAATTGATGTGGTCCGAATTAGCTTCCACTCAAAAAGTAAAAGTTTTAGATAAATCTCTTATCTTTCTAAATTGAGTTTTTGTTATATGCATTAGATACGTATTTTTATAGTTATGGGTCAAATACTAACGACTATTTAGACTGGATTTGTAGTGCAGATCAGTTATGTTCTATGCCATTTTTACCATCTAAACGCTCAAATTTCAAATGACTTGTGAAATTCAATATATTATCTCTTTGAGTCAGCTCTTTATAGGATTAAGAATAACTCTAATTAGATTCCTAGGTAGAAAGTTATGCCCATTTTACCGAACCTAACACAAAATAGTTAAAAGCTAATTAGGTACAATATTGTAAACATACTTAAGTTAAGGGGGTTAAACACACTAATAATACAAAACAATTATGTAAAACCCTTATTAAATATGTAATTTCAAGTATTCATCACACCCCCAACTAGCGTATTGTTAGTCCCTAGTAATTCAAGCATAAATAAATTTTGAAAACTACCTAATTATTTCAAACAAAACGTCGATTCAAGATTACAATCGCTATTGAGGTTATTTCAATCATAACTTTCAAAATTGTGTGTTTGTGTGAAATAAGTCAAAGCCTTCTTACTACAAATCATAACATGTGTAGCCTTGAAAGTTTTCTCCAAGTAAAAGCCTCAACTCCTTATCTTCACAGGTGAATAACTATTTAACGGATTATGATTTCACTCATGGAGTTGCAAAATAGATAATCGCTCAAGAAAATGTTACATTTAAGGACAGACAGATAAACTAACATTGATCCAAAGAAAGAAAATTAATTGTTTAGAGTCAAATAATTATTGCCACATGTTAGTTTTAGAACTTTAATTATTTTATGCGAATCTTATGAATAGAGAGTTCGGTGATAAAATTGCTTCCTAATGACTTTTGTTTTCTAAAACTGAACGAAGACTTTGTTGACGTGAATTGAATTCTTTTCTTTTTTTTATACTTTTTTAAAAATAAGACATAAGGATTCATTACAAAATAAGAGCAATTTCTCATTATAATACTTTTCCATAATTTTTTGTTTAATCATCCTTCAGCTAAGCAACCAAATCATTCCTCATCCCAAATAATGTCATTTCAAATAAAAATTAACCATTTCAAAAGATCAATGAAAGTTCGTAAGCTATTATCTCAAACCTCTCTACTCACTCACAAAAGATGTGTGAGTTTAGAAAAGAATATTTATACTTAAACATGAAAATTCTCTTGACTATCTACATTGAATCATCTATCTTACCACAAGGCTTAGTATTGTGTTCAAGAAATTATTTCAAAAATTATTTTTTAGTAACCTAGATAGAAAACGTTAGTTAAACTAAACAATTTTGAGATCATTCCTCGATAGTAAAGCAAACTTATTTACACAAGAGTTACCAAAAACTTAAGCAACAAACAAAAGTACATTAAATGCATTAAAAATAAATCAATTAGAATGTGTTTCAAAATTTTAGCAATGTACTCTTTACTCTGCCATTCTAGAACTAGAATGCGTCTTAAGAATACATAAATGAACCTTTTACTTACGCCATTCATGATGAAATTTTTCTTTAAAGAACAAAGTGATAGCAAAAACAAACTAACACTTAAATTATATATCAACTACCCTTCCCCCAACCAAATTGCAACATTATCCTCAATGTCAATTATATAAAGAGTAGAGTATAGAAGATATCACCTGAAACATCTTTTATTAGAAATAAAACCTGCAACAAAATAAAACAAACCATACAAAATGCTTAAAAATACATAAAAGTAGATAGGCTACAGATGAGGAGTTAAATTTATCTTGTGTTTCTTTTCACTGTCATTAGTATACCAATCTATTTGACCTACTGTTAGATCAGATAGAGGTATAAAAGCTTGTAATTCATCAAGTAACTGATCAATAGTTGACGCAGAAATGAGAATCTTTTGTGCTGCAGATGAAACGAACTATTTTTTCACCGCATAATCAAGAAAAGATAACAATTCATTATAAAAACCATTAACATTTAACAAACCAATGGGTTTTTGGTGGATTTACAATTGTGCCCATAAGATAATTTGAAAATTTTTCTTTAAAGTTTCAAAACCTCCAGGTAGAACTATGAAGGCATCAACATTCCATAGCATAAGAGATATTCGCTGATGCATTGATGATACATGTAACTTATCCTCAATTATTTTTTCTACAATATTCCTAATAGCTAGAGCTTTCGGTATGATACCCAAAACTCGACTGTCTTTATTTTGTGTAGCTGTTGCCATACATCCCATTAATCATGATTATCTCCCCTAGATACTAAATGAAGTTTTTACTCAGTAACACCTTACTAAGGGTTTCTACTGCTTCTACAAACTCTCACATTTTTCCAGGGCTAGATCTATAAAAGATATAAATTTTTATAAATTTACGAGTTGATGTTCCTTCTATTATTACACTCACCCTCTTCCTTGAATGATTTTGAGTTTGTATGAAGATGTAAAAATAATGCAATGTATTTATAGAGCCAAAAGGTGTTGTAAAGTAAAGTTATATAGGTAGTTGGTTGTTAATGGATAAGATTAAGCTTTAAATGCAAATTTTTAAAATCGACTATGAGTTGTTGGTTATTGTTGGAGAAGACATTTTGGTTGAAATGAAATATTTAAAAATAATAGATACAGTAAATATGTAAAAGTAGTTGTGATTGTGGCTCACATAGTTCTCTGGTTTTACGTCTAGAAACGGCTTAAACGCCCTATATGGGTCGAGGATAGGCTTCCTATCTAATTTTATTATAAATTGAAAAACAGAGCCTTTTAAAGTTAAATTCCTGAGACTGTATTGCTATGATCCTTTGGGAATATTTCTCATAATTCACGAATTGCAATATGCACATATCCACTAGAATGCATCTCAAGAGTTAATAAAATATCATCTAACGACTCCTTACTCAAGCCATCCTTAATGAACCTAATTTTATCTTCACAATTTATAGACATAATTCCTAAAGTGCGGCAATATGTGTTGCAAGTCATGCGTGCACACTTGTAACAAACACTTAATCCTTTTGCCCTTGACTTTTTTACAAAAGAGCTTTTACCTAATCCAGGCATGTAGGAAATTATTGAGTCTGAAAACTCGCTTGTCAATCGAACTTTGACTTCAATTAACCAACGTACATCAGCAGGTATATTTATAATCATTAATAACCTTAATTTTTCACATCTTGCTTGATAAATTTTCCTTAAGGCATTTTGAGGTAATGAGGGAAAATAGTTTTTCAAATGCATTAGAATGTCATCCATTTTGTTTTAGAAAGGAGAATAAGAGAATATATCAATAATTATGGAAAACTGACAAAATCGACTTGAAATGTCACAGAGTGCCGTTATCCGCCACTTAACCGGGATGCAAAATAAAACTTTAACAAAAATACTAAATTAACCTACAAGTATGAAAAAAAAACAAATAAAGTTATAAGAAGAATAAATATATATAAATTTGTAAATATGTAAAATAAAGAATAATTGGTCTTATAACAATGGTCAAATGGGACACAAATTCTTCATGAAAAGCTGATTTTAGAAATGGCTTGAGTCTTTGCCTATTTACCTTAAACACATTACTATTTTTAGGATTTTCAATGTCAATTGTTCTATAAAAGTACACATATTTCACAATAAAAGAGCCACTCCATCTTGATCTTAATCTTTCAAGGAATAAGTGAAGTTGAGAATTATAAAGCAAAACCTTCTGACCAATATCAAATGTTTTTCTTTGAATTTGTTTTATCATGAAAAGTTTTGATTTTAGCTTTATGAATTTTTGAATTCTCATATGTCAATCCTTCAAGTCCTTCAGGTTTATTTATTTGTAATTTACGTATCTGTTCAGCAGAATCAAGATTTGCGTTCAAAGATTTAATGACTCAGTAAACTTTATGCTCAAGTTTCATAAGTAAGTGACAAGGTTTTTCATAAACTATCCTATAAGGAAACATACCCAATGAAGTTTTAAAAGCAATTCTATAAGCCCAAAATGCATCATTAAGTCTTAAAGACCAATCCTTACGATTTGAGTTTACAATTTTTTTCAAAATTTGTTTTATCTCCCTATTTGCTAGTTCAACTTGTCCACTGGTCTGAGGATGATAAGGTGTAGCAACTTTATGAGTAATACCATATTTTTTCATTAATGTTTCAAATGGCCTATTATAAAAGCACTTACCCCCATCACTTATAATGGCTCGAGGGATTCCAAATTGACTCAAGATATTTTCTTTCAAACATTTCATAACTGTTTTATAGTCATTGTTTCAACATGGAATAGCCTCAATCCATTTTGAGATATAATCTACTGCGACTAAGTTATACGTAAATCTAAATGATAATGGAAATGGTCCCATGAAATTTATCCTCCAATAATCAAAGATTTCAATAACAAGAATAGGGTTCAAAGGCATCATGTTTCGTTTTGAAATGGATCTTAATTTTTACACGTTATACAAAATGCATGTGTATCTTTAAATAAAGTGGGCCAATAAAATTCACACTATAAGATTTTTGCAGCTGTTTTCTTTGATGAGAAATGTCCCTCACATGCTTCAGAATGACAAAATTCAATAACTCTACTTATCTCATTATCAAGTATGAATCTTCGAAATATTTGGTAAGGATAATATTTGAAGAGATAAAGATCATTCCAATAAAACGTTCTCACTTCAGTTAACAATATTAGCATACCAAAGCATGGTAACAACAGAAAATAAAAATTCATCAGGAAAAGAATCATTAATGGGTACTATTTCTGTTGATGAATTTTGTGCAAGTCTTGATAAGTGATCTGTAACAACATTCTCAACTCCCTTCTTATCCTTGATAGGGATATTAAACTCTTGAAGCAATAAAATCCATCGAATCAGTCTTGGTTTTGCATCCTGTTTTGACATTAAGTACCTTACAATAGCATACTCAGCAAACACAACAATTGAAGAACTAATTAAGTAAGAATAAAATTTGTCTAATACAAATATTACAGCAAGTAGTTATTTTTTAGTTGTTGTGAAATTCATTTTTGCACTGTTTAAAGTTCTAATTGCGTAATAAATTACATAAGGTTTACCTTCCTTTCTTTGTCCCAATATAGCATTAATAGCATAGTCACTGACATCACACATGAGTTCAAAAGGCAAATACCAGTCAGAAGATTGTATGATAGGAACAGATGTTAAAATGTAAATTAATTTTTCAAACGAATTTTGACACTCTTAAGTCCACTCAAATGATACATCTTTTGCTAAAAGGTTACAAAAAGGTTTAGATATAGCACCACATTTTTTTATGAACCTCTTATAAAATTCAACATGTCCTAAAAGGGATCGGACTTCTCTGACTGTTTTTTATGGGGGCAAATGAGCAATGAGTACAACTTTTGACTTATCCACTTCAATTTCTTTAGAAGACACTACATGTCCCAAAATAATTTCAGAAGTAACCATGTAATGACATTTTTTCCAATCCAACACAAGACCCTTTTCTTTATATCTTTTTAAGATCTTTTCTAAGTTTTCAAAACAGTTATCAAAAGAATTTTCAAACACAGTTAAATCATCCATGAAAACTTCTAAATAATGTTCAACCATGTCACTAAAAATGTTTAACATACATCTTTGAAATGTTGCTGGGGCAATACAAAGTACATAGGGCATTCTTCTAAAAGCAAAAGGTTCTAAAAGCGCATGTAAAGATAGTCTTTTTTTGGTCCTCTAGTGCTATAAGAATTTAATAATAGTCAGAATAGTAATCTAGAAAGCAATAGTAGAGATGTCCTGCTACTCTTTCTAAAATTTGGTTAATGAATAGTAAGAAAAATGGTCTTTTCTAGTAGCATAGTTCAACTTCCTATAATCTATGCACATCCTCCAACTAGATGAGACTCGAGTTGATATTAACTCACATTTATCATTTCCAATGACTGTGATTCTAGATGTTTTTGATACTACCTGAGTAGGACTTACCCACTTACTATCTAAGATAGGATATATGATTCTTACTTCAAGTAATTTGAGAACTTCAGCTCTCATTACCTCTTTTATATATGGATTTAATCTCCTTTAAGGTTGTTGGGAAGTTTTGGGATTATCCTCTAGGTGTATTCTATATGTGCAAATCAAATGATTACTGTATTTTAAAGTCCACCCAATTGCATTTTTATGCATTTTCAATACTTTAATTAACTTATCTTCTTGTTCACTTGTGAGTGTAGAATAGATTACCACTGGGTAAATTTTTTTCTCTCCAAGAAATGCCTATTTCAGTTCTTCAGGTAGAGGTTTCAACTCCAACTTTAGAATTTCGTTCTACTTATCCTCATTTTCTCTCAATTCTTCAAACTTTAGTTTCCATCCTTTATTTCCAGTCACCTGTGCATAGTCAAGTAAAGTACATATGTTAGAGTTTTCAAGATCTAATTGTATATTTGACTCAAATGAATTTATTAATCTGACAATCATGTTGACTTCTTCACTTTCATCCTCCTCCTTATGTGGTTGCTTACATATATTGAAAACATTGAGCTCAAGTGTCATATTTCCAAATGAAATCTTTATTACTCCATTCCTGCAATTAATCAAAGCGTTAGAAGTTGCTCAAAATGGATGACCCAAAATAACAAGTATCGGATTACATCCTTTAACAAGTTATGTATCCAATACAATAAAATCCACATGATATATAAATTTATCAACTTGAACTAAAATATCTTCCCCTATCCCTCTTGGCACTTTTATTGATCTATCGACAAGTAAAAGAGTAACAAAGTTTGATTTTAATTCACCGAGATTGAGCTGTTGATAAACTGAATATGACAGTAAATTCACACTAGCACTAAGATCAAGTAATGCTTGTTCAATTTTATGACTTTCAATAATACATGAAATTGTAGGAAAACTAGGGTCTTTATATTTCAAAGCATTATTGTTCTGAAGAATGGCACTGACTTGTTCAGCTAAAAATCCTTTCTTTTTTACATTCATTTTTCTTTTTACTGTGCATAAATCCTTCAAAAATTTTGCATAAGAAGGAACCTATTTAATAGCATCCAATAAATGAATATTAACTTTTTCTTACTTAAAGATTTCAAAATTTTTAGAATTATGATTCAACTTCTTAGCATTATGTAATGCATGAGGAAATGGGGATGGAGGTGAGGGTTTAGTGTTTTCTTTACTAAGTGTAGGTTCAACACTTTCCTTACCCTTAAAGATTGATTCATCATTCTCATGAGATTCAGGAATGTGTTTTTCAATAATCTTACCATTTCGAGGAGTGATAATCATTTTAACTTAATCTATGTGTTAGTTTCCTAAACTACATACATTTGAGTTATTTTATCCTTTGGGGTTTGATTATCGTTGAGAAGGAAAATTTTCTTTCGTATGAATGTTCAGTGCAGATGCAAATTTAGCAAGAGTATCCTTCAAATCAGCAAATGCTTGAGCATTTTGAGAATTAATAGACTCTTGTTTTTCAATGAATGCATGCAAAGTTTCTTCAAGATTTTTCTTAGAAGGTGAGACATATAGTGTATAACCTTAATGGTTTTGGTGTAATTGAAAAGGTGGTTGTGAAGCCTATTCTTAAGTGTCATTCTTCTAACTAAAATTTGGGTGATTTTTCTAATCAAGTTGAAGTTTTGTGAATATGGGTTATTGTTTGACCACTTAAACTGTTTAAGACATTGGATTGTTCATGGAGACATTTCTTAAATGCAGGTAAAGTTGGGCAATCATTGGTAGAATGATCACGGGTTTCACATATCTGACACACAATTTCTTGAACAGATTTTAATTGACCACTCTTTTTCATTTTTAAGGTTTCAATTTTTCTAGTTATGGATGTTAATTTGGCTTAAAGTTCATTGTCTTCCCTAAGATGATAAATACCCTCACTAGATGTAGTGGTTTTAATTTTTCTAGGTGCCTTACAAGTACCAGCAGTGTCCCAATTTTGAGCATTTTTTATTAGTAAGTCTAGATAGTTCATTACCTCTTTTGGGTCTTTATCCTCAAATGTTCCATTACACATCATTTCTACCATTTGCCTAACTTGGGATGTTAAGCTATCGTAGAAATTTGAGACTAATCTCAAAGTTTCAAAGCCATGATAGGGACACGTATTAAGTAATTCTTTATACCTTTTCCAACATTGGTAAAGGGTCTCTCCTGATTTTTAAGCAAAAGTGGTCATTTATATTTTCAAAGAATTTATTCTATAGGGAGGAAAATTTGTTTTTAGGAATTTTTGTTGCATCTCATCCCATAAAGAAATAGGTCTTGGCCTAAAGTTTTGTAGTCATGTTTTAGCTTTATCTTTTAAAGAAAAAGGAAAAAGGTTAAGTTGAATTGTGTTCATGCTATAATTTTGGTCAATATATATGTTACACACTTCAGGGAGTTTATAGGAGTTTATTCCTAAGTGCAGGATTGTTGAAGAAATAAATAATTCGGTGAGAATGGGATCGATCCACAGGGAAGTGAAATTAAAATTATAAACTATAAATACTCTAAAGATAAATAAAGTAATATAAGACGTTTATAAATAATAATTCAAATAACCAATTACAATGAATGCTAAGGTTAGGAGGATCCACTCTTGGCATTTGAAATAAGAATATATTCAACTCTTTTATAACTCAATTGAAATTCTCATACAAAGGAGGTTCCAATCGGAAGATATAATAATTAAAGTTCATCACCATTTATATATTAACTTGTATTTATTTCTTTCAATTATTATACACCAAATCTTATAAATAGGTTCAAGTATTTATTATGCCAATCTTTATAGTTGTCTACAATAAATCAAGACTCCTACTTTACAAAAAATGGTATCTACGCCAAATCTTGTAAATGGTTTCAAGAATTTATTGTGCCAACTATAAAAATTGTCTATAATAAATCAAGATACACCACTTTACAAGAAATAGTATTAATATTGTAAACAAAATAAATACATCATATATAAATTTGCATAACTTAAGAATGAAACATTAAATTCATGAATAAGAGTTAAGTATATCTTATTAACTTGTCAAGAGTTTCACCCTTTCACCTTAACAAAAAGAAAATTACTTGAACATAATAAAACTAAAGAAAAAGAAAAGAGATGGAAGAAAAAATAATATGACTTTAGAATAATAAACATAAGAAATAATACTACAAAGAGATAATACAAAAGACAAGTGTTTTGAACTAAAATTTAACTCTCTAATTACATGCTTTGGGCATAAATAGGCCACTTATTTATAGAAAAGTATGGATAAATCAAGACAAATAAAAAGGGAATCACTTAGATGATAAAAGCCAAGAAGGGTGGCAACTAATTTGCATTGATTATCATTAATATACCCACTTGATTGTTCAATTTAGAATTGATGTAGTCTAATTAGCTTCCACTCAAAAAATAAATTTTGTAGATAATTCTCTTATATTTCTAAATTGAGTTTTTCCATACTTATTAGATATATATTTCTATAGGTATAGGCTAAATACTAATAATTGTTTGGACTGAATTTGTACTGCAGATCAGTTTTATTCTAATACATTTTTACCCTCTAAATGCTCGAATTTTAAATATCTTGTGAAATACAATATGTTATGCAATTGAGTCAGCTCTTCACAGGATTAAGCATCACTTCAATTGGATTCCTAGGTAGAAAGTTATGCCCATTTTACCAAACCTACCACAAAATAGTTAAAAGCTAATTAGGTATAATATTGTAAACAAACTTAAGTTGGGGGGGTTAAAGACACAAGTAATACAAAACAATGATGTAAAACTCTTATTAAATCTGTAATTTTAAGTGTCTATCAATTGTCATTAAGGTACTTCATATATTGACTAACTCTTCCCTCCAATCTCTGTTTCAGTCAATTTTCAAGATCGACATTATTGTCTTGGTAGTTCATTACTAAATAAACATGAGTGAGGTTGATGGATCAAAGGTATTTCCTTTATCTCCTTTTGAAACCTGATACCCTTGAGCTAATTCATTGGCTTCTGAGTTGTTCATTCTTATTGAATATTTGACCAGGGTAGATTAGAACCATTGTAGAAGGTGTCGAGCTTTGTTACAATATTGAATTAATAGGTCAACTTCACAATTGTATTCCCCCAAAACTTGTTTGATAACAAGTAATGAATTGCCTTTTACTTCAATGTCATTTATCCCCATTTTTACAAGTATTTCAAGGTCTATAATGAGAGCTTCATATTCAGCCTAATTGTTAATACATATAAAGTCCAACATAAAAGACATTTTTGTCTTCAGACCATATGGGGAGACTAAGACAATGCCAACTCTTGCTGCTTAGGTTTTATTTTTAACCCATCAAACCATAGTTGCCAATTCTTTTTGTTTACATTATCAATTTCTAAATTGGCATCTGCTAAGTACGACGAAGGGTGATCTGTAAGAAATCAGCTAAAGCTTATCCTTTGATTGCTGTTTTAAGGACGTATTTAAGGTTGAACTCTGATAGCTCAATCACATATTTTCTAAGCCGGTTTCTTAAAAAAAAGGTTCAATAAAAGATATTTTATGATATCTGTCTAATGTGAGGAATAATATTTAAGTGCAGGTGTACATTATCATATCAAGTAATATAATATTTAAGTCCAAGTATCATTCTCACGGGAACTATACGATCTAATTCTTCAATCAATTACTAAAATTATATCTACTTAACTTTTATCCAGAGAAATCAAAATCTGAAATTTAATTAATTAACCTAGTTCTACCAAATTAAACTAAACTTAAATAGCAAACAAACAAAGAGTAGAATTCACTAATTAATAATAATCTAGAGTTTTGACTTATCCCCTAGTATTTTATTAGATTCATAAACCTATTAGTTAATCCCTTACTACAAATTGATTAGCTAGATTCTAATATCATCAAAAGCCTTTATCGATGGTTGAGTATCTATATTATACATTCTAACAATTATCTATATGTCTATGGTAATTAGAATAGAATGTAATTCATTAAGAACAAGTCAAAAACATACCATACAGGCCATCTAAGTATATTTATATCCTACATGAAACTCATAGTTGTTGCCCTATGATCATGCATCAAACTATCTTAGGCTAACACATAAATTTCTCTGTCGAGCTCATCATGTTTTCTTAATCATTCAAAATATTGGCCAGATATAATAAAAGCTTTAAAGACAAGATAGAATAAATCAATTATATGTATTAAGTTCATAAACTAAAAATCAACAAAATTCAACTACATACTAGGTTCTATAGTCTAAATTTAGATCAAAGAAGTTTAGCTCATCACAACTCAAGAGTATCAAAGCAATTGAACAAAGAGATCATGAACAATATCATATTAATAAGAATAAAGAAGAAAAACTAATCAAAGAGACATCTTGAGTTGCTTTTCTCTCTATTTTAACTTAAAGCTTGAATTTTAATATCTTGATTTATGTTGTGAATTATTTTTCTAAGTTTTGCTTCTTAAAAAGTCTATATTTTAGCTTAGAAAAGAGTGCTTTATAGGTCTTGGAAACCCTAAGATTGAAGGATGGGGTCAAGGTAGGATATAAAGATTTATATGAAGTTCAAATCACACCATGAATACTTAAACCTACCTAGAAACCTCTTGATTCCTTTTTTCTTGATTGATCTCTTCCCTCAAATTTATGATATTTTCAACTTTCTTTTAATCACTCTTTTGCAAAGAATTTCTTCTTTTTCTTAAGTTAAGGATATTGCATTTAAAGACTTGTCTTTTGTTTTTTAATGTATCCCCAAACTTAGATTGATAAGTACCATCGTGACTTATTACTTTCACTGAGTACCCTTTTCATCTACAACCACAACTTTTTTCTTTTTAAGACTATTTTTAAGTAAACTCAAGGTTTATGGTGTTACGGGTTATTTTAGGATAAACACGCTTAAATTCATAAGGCTTGTAATGTGGTTAAATAGAAAAAATAGGTATTAAGGCTCAAAAGGGATAACTATAAATAAATATATATTTAAGGTAGAGTTGAAATGCTCAACTTTTCTAAAGATGACCTAATGTCATTTTTTCTATTCATGCGTTTTCTAAGATTTCGCCTCAAGTAGAAATCAAGCAAGTTCTGAAGTGTTAGTCTTCAAGACTATGGTGTACTGCTTATTATCAATGCGCTCAAGAATAAGTGATCAAAAATAAGGTTAAACTATGTTCAAGATTCATGATATAAGAGTTATCTCAAGTGTCTATTGTTTCCTAGAGACTTTTGAAAATAAATTCAGCCAATATTCTATTTCTTATCATGGACTAATGATCATCTTCTCAATCAAAACTTAACACTAATTAAAAAAAAAAACAAATTACCCCCCCACAAGACAACTAATCAATATAAGAAGCAAAATAAACACACAAAAAAATCTTTACCACCCCCAAATTTAAATTAGAACATTTTCCCTAATGTTGAAAAATAAACTTAAAAGTAAAAAAACTCCCTTGGTAAATGAAGTTGAAACATTATAGCATTGTGTTATGATAAATGTCACTACAGTTTCCTTTGCTCCTAATGATTGCAAATATTCGTGCTACTTCTTTGAATGCTTGACTTGCTTTATTCCTAACAAGAAAAAGAAACTATAATAACTAAAACTAAAACTAAAGTAAATCTAAAATAAAAATTACTTGGGCTGCTTCTCAAGAAGCGCTTGATTTAGCATTGTCAGCTTGACGAGGCTCTTTCTATTCTTTTGGTAGATTAAAGGGGAAGGTGATGGTGAAAGTATCTTTGTATATGATTTACTAGCTCTTCTCTTTTTTAACTTCTATATATTTGTAATTAATCCTTGAGCAGCAACTTTTTCCTTATTCTTCTCGCGCTTCTCTAGAAATACTTTAATCTTAGATCAGGGAAATGGTTCTCTTGTGTCATTCTCTTTGATCCTTTCATCATACTGTTGCTTTTTCTTTTTTTCTTTTCCTTTTATGCTTCAACGCCTACTTTCAAATGTGAGGATCTAATGTCTTTATATTTTTTAGTTGTTCAGCATTTGGGTGCACCACATTAATACTACAACAGTTTTCATTCTCATATGGCAACTTAATCTCCTTGAAGACTTTGATAGTCATAGTGTTCTCTTGCACTATCATAGTCAGCTTCTATTTTTGAACATCTATAATCGTTTGTCCTATAGCTCAAAAAGGTCTTCCAAGATAATAGGAATCTCTTTGTCTTCTTCCATGTCTAGAACAATGAAATCTTTAGGAAAGATAAATTTGTCCACCTTTACTAGCACGTCCTCTATGATTCCCTTTGGGTAGGCGAAAGATCGATCAGTAAGCATGAGTGTGATGCTAATAGGCCTTACTTCTCTCAAACTTAACTTATTATAGACGAAGTGGGACATGAGATTAATACTTGCTCTAAGATAACAAAGCGTTTTACCAAGATCTTGATTGACAATGGAGCACAATATGGTAATGCTTTTGAGATCCTTGAGCTTAGGAGGTAGCTTTTTCTGAAGAATGATGGTACACTTCTCTGTCAATTCTATGGTTTCATAATCCTCAAATCTTGTTTTCTTTAAAAGGATACTCTTTATAAACTTGACGTAGCTAAGCATTTGTTCGAATGCATCTGCAAAAGGAAGATTAATATGTAATTTTTTAAAAACTCCAAGAAATTTAGAAAACTGCTTATCTAATTTATTCTTTTGCAGCCTCTAAGGAAATTGTGGAGGAGGATACTTAATTATATGGGTTGTTTCTGCACATTGGTACTGATATTTTTTGCTAAAATGTCATTTTTCTAGTCATCAAGATGTTTTTGCATTTGTATACCAGTTTCTGCATTTTTTTACTGTCTATTTTTTATTTCTACACTTACTGGATTATTTTGTTGCAGATTTTTAGTTTCTGCATTTGATTGGTGCTTCTGTAGCCTTTGAAGAAAAAATATAAGCAGTCTATATAGCTGCACTTCTTCTTATTGTGCCATCTTCTCATTTTGCTTCTCACTTGATAGTTTTGATTTGGATATGTTATCTTATAAGATCTTACCACTCTTCAAGTTAATGGCTTGGCATTGCTCTACATTTTCTCTTGATTTTGCCTCGGTGTCACTAGGTAGAGCGCCATAAGATCGCTTATTGATTGCAGCAGTAAGTTGTTCCATTTGAACCTTTAAGTTCTTGAATGATTCAGCATAATGACATCATTTGACTTAATATAGTATATAAATATGTCTTTCAATGACGGTTTTTTCTCTTACGGTGGCTGGAATCTTAACGGATTCATTGATCTAGATAATTCCCCTTGGTTGTTATGCTAAGAGAAGTTAGGATGATCTTTCTATCCCGAATTATAGAAAATTAATTGTGGGTTAGGTTGTTGTCAATTAAAATTGCCCACATAATTTGCTAACTCTATGCACCGCCGATTCATGTAGTTATCACCACAAAATCACGAGTAATTTGCTAGGTTTTGACAACATTCAATGCATCAATCTTCTTAGATAACATATTGAATTATGCTGCCAATGCATTGAATGTGTCAATCTTATGCACACTGGTGATTCTCTTAGGTGTAAGTCTCTCTGTTAACCATTAGTAACTGTTAGATACCATCTCCTCTGGTAGATTATAAGCCTCGTCCATAGATTTATTCATCAACGGTTCTTTAGCAGTAACATCAATAATAGTCCTCAAATGGCCTACTAAAGGTCATAACATATTCGTATAATCCCTCCTTCACCAATATCCTAGAATAGTAGAGATATAGATCACTATCGCCAAATCTCTATATGCTCATCTGTAAACTTATCTTCAGATTTGTATCTTGATAAACAATATCCGTAAATAATTTTGCGATATTGTTTAACCCTCCAAAAAACTTTTTTCCTGAGTTTATATGTGTGGCCACAAGACTTCCTGAAATACATTCTTGGAGCATTAAGATATACAACTCACCTATGTGAGCTGACAAATCCCATATCTATGTACACACTCTATGAACATCGAACCATATATAGCGATACCCAACGGTCAGACTATGAAAGGTCTCTGACATGCGTGAAACCAAAGCATTGTGGATCACTCACAAGCCCACCGTGGCGTTCAAGTAAAGGACCACGAATATTACTTAACTCGAGAAGACCATCAATTGTCAGCTTTATGGAATGTCTATTAGATGTCTTCATGAGTCTGTTCAATGTTAAGTCTTTACCTAACACCTGTATGCCTATACAAGTTTCCACTAAGCTCGCGGTTTACTAAGACTAACCGTCTGGACATTTTAAATATAGACATACACCAGTCTTTTTCAGTTTTACCAATCGACCCATGTTGGTAAATCTACGACTAGGAACCAATTTTGAGAATATACTACATAGTGACATTTCTTAGCACTATTTGCAACTCCTTGTAACTATATCACTATTATAAATATTCTCGAGTCTTTGTTTTAATTCAGACAAAGTTCTAATTTATAAAAATACTAACTACACTGATCTAAACTACTTTATATCTACAATATCTTAAATAAAACAAGACTACTACCATATATTAAATAACAATTTATAGAAATGTACATTGTATAAATATTAAACAAAATTTATATATTAATAGAATGGCACGTAAACACTATTTTCAACAACTCCCACTTGCTTTAGTGTTATTCATGATGAAATTTAATACCCATTGACTCCACATATTTCTAAAACTCCTCAGGAGTTAAGGCCTTAATAAGTGGGTCCGTTATATTTTTACTAGAATCTACTCTAAAAACTATAACATCTCATTTGGCTAAGATCTCTCTAATTATATGGTATTTATATTTCACATACTTAGAATTTTGGTGCACCCTGAGTTCTTTAGTTTGAACAATTGCCTCATTATTGTCACAGTGTAATAGAATAGGATCCACTTTACTTGGGACAACTCTGAACTCTGCTATGAATTTGTATATCCTCTTAATTGATCCCATATCATTGAGAATTACCATTCTATAACCAATATAGGGCCTAGAAGTTTTTTACCTTCTATCTGGCTCTCACTACCTCTTATAAACCTTTTACAACCAATGAGAACAATTCCCAGAGTAGCTTAACCAAGTCTCAAACTTGATTCTGATGCATAAAGTCAATTTTTGTTTTCATGGCTTCTTGTTGTTTCCCAAATCAATGTCTAACACCATCTTCTTATAGGTCAAAAGATTATTTCCTTCTACCATGAAAACTCCAAGTTCACCTTCAAGGATCTAACATACCTAAAAGGTGACCTAGATATCTTTTCCAACCCATTGGGGAAAGTGTACTAAAAGGTCACTGCTTAATTAAGTCTGAGTTCCCATCCTTAGTTCATTGATTATTAGATTGACTACATCAAGTTCAATTTCTCTACGATTCCCACGATCCATGAGAAACTCTTCCTCTAGAATGGTGGTATATCAAGAAATAAATACACTTCACTTCTCTGAATCATAGAACTAGTATCCTATGAAATTTACAGGATACTCAATGAACTTATACTTATACCCCTTAGGTGCTAGTTTATTCAGTTGAGTAACTATTACAAAACAAGATACCCTGCTGCGTAACTCTTACATCAGCAGGACAGCCCCAAATATTAACATATTTTAAGATTCAACTTCCTTCTTATCTATATCTCATACGGAATAGAAGGAACAGCTTCTAATGGAACTCTGCTTAATAAGTAGTTGAATTTAGAGCATATTCTCAATATATAGATCGGTAACACTTACCATCGATTGGACCATATCTAATAAAGTTCGATTCCTCCTCTTCAAAACATCATTATGCTGTGGAGTAACCGGAGGACTATAGTAAGTGAGAATCTCATTCTTTTTTAAACAAACGAAAAATATGTTGTTAATGTACTCACTACCTCAATCTAATCGAAAGGATATAATGTACATTCTTGTATGTTTAGTCATCTTCGTGAATACATTATTCATAAACTGGTTAAGTCTTTATGGTCAGATTAGGTATCCAACCATCCTTAACTAGACGGGTTAAGCGTCTCACGCCTATATGACCTAAACTTATATGCCACTGTTCCGTATCATTTAAGTATTCTAATCTATAGACATTTCTAATTGTATATAATGTCCATTTATTAACTGACATTCAAGTAATAAAACATCATTCACATCACATTAACATAAGGAACAATTTCTAATATTCATATGATATCCTTCACTGTCAAGTACAGGAAGGAGCATAATTTTTCAAATGATGTTTTAGATATCATACCAATTATGCAATACAACTATTGTATTACATATGAGAAGTAAGTCAAGCTACCCAACAAATTGGACCTGCAAGAAATCACTATTTCTTACTCTTAACTTTACTTTTACAAGCTGTTGCATTCTAATCTCTCTCTCAATCCCTACAACATATTGCAAATATAAAAAGAACATACGATATCTCATATCCAGCGTAAACTGGTATCATATGTCATAAAAATGTCTATATCTATCAAACACAAACTTGTGGCAATCTTCCTGACAATTATAAGGTTTCTAGGGTAGTTGGATTTCCAATACCCAACCTTACTGCAATGGAAACACTTTTCATCTACATTGCTCTCTTGTTGATCTTTTAATAAATGTTGCCTCAGATAATTTATCCTGGGAATCTGCATCATCTTTTTCTCCTTATACATCTGGTCTTACCAGATATTCTTAGAGTAGAAGATGAAGCACCCTGAACAAAGAGGGTCACACCCCCTCTATGTATATCTCCTAGAGAGTTATTATCAGAAATACTTACGAAAAACTCTGATCAACAATAATTCAAGATTTTTTTGAATCCAGAACATTTCTGAGATTCATCTGCCAGTCAGAGTAATTTTTAGTACCCTTGTGTTGGACTACATCAATTATGCACACCAATTGGTTCATAGTGGCCATTATACTTAATTGGTCAAAAATAACGGGAGATGTAAGCGGAATAATTATTAAATCGCTAACAAAATATTTTAAATTATGGGTATAACAATTATACATATTTCAATTTAAAACGCCCTCCCACTTCTTTACATAGTCCTGATAATCTCTCGAACTGAAAGATGATAGTTTAAACTCTTTAAACTATACAGTGGGAAGTAGACCTCATTGAAATTTACTCGGGCCTCACGTTGTAGCAATATTGGCCTTTGTAAACCTAATAGGTAGACAACACTTGTCAATTGCATCTCATGCAACTTTTACCACTTGATCCTGAATACATATTATCCTTACACTGTAGCAAAATTAGGTAAGTGTATTCCAGATTAACTTGTCAATAATCAAATATATGTTACTAGCACTACCCTTACACCGTATTGACAAGACGGATCAAAATAAAAGATTATCTTATAATGTAATATTCTTCAATCTGATTAAGAGAGATTTTTCTCACTATACAAGGTCCCCATCTCATAGGGAGGGTGATTCTTAATTAATCAATTTTTCTAAGTAAACACAATTAACCTCTACCAGTAAGGCTCTTATTGTGGTTATGAACACAGAAAAATTAATCTTGATTTATAATGCCAATGATTAACTCTTATCACTACATCTCATAAACCCACACATGCAAAATTAACTTTGAAACATTGTTCAAAAAATACTATAGATGTGAACAGTACAAATACTGCTCATTTGCTACTGTTAAAGTGAACAATATCACTACCGCGACACCAGGTTACCATCGTTACAGCGCTGGGAGCAAAAACTCCCAGTGCTGCGACGCTTGAGGCAGAACCCCCAAGGCCGCTGCACCAGCCCTTTGGCGCTGCGGTGCCTAATGCACCCCCCCCTTTGGCATACCTGTTTCAACACTTGAAATGCGCCATTTACACTGGGTCTTATATATTCATTCACTTAAACAACACCCAAATATCTCATATCTGGCACTAATACCACATTTTTCAGGGATCTAGTATACGTGGATATATGCATGTGCAATAGTGTTCATTGTATAAAATACGTATCTCATACATATTTAAAACAGCGAAATAATTTAAACAATACAATAAACATAATAAAAATATATTAATCATATTAATATATTTGAAGAGTTGAGAAATCACTTAAATGTGTAATGTTTTACACATGTATCCTGGGAGTTCGCCTGGAAACCAACTAGTTGGCAATTCTAAGTCACCAACACGGTAGGATTTGTAAGCTAGAACAACAGCTCCAAATCCAGCACTGGGTTTAACTTTTAAACCCTTTTGAATTTATTTTTCTTTTGATCAACTCTTTGATCAATAAAATAAATTCCTAGTTATTATAACTGGTAGTCAACAATGAAGATAATTTATAAACTAGTTTCAACATTTAAAACTAATTTACAAGAGATCATATCTATTTTTCTTTATCTATTTTGGCCAACCACCCTTTGAAATCAACATTTCCTTTTTGATTTCAATAACAACCGAAACAAAATGGAAAAATGAAGCAATTCACATGCTTCCAATGGATTCACACAAATATAAATCTCACAATAATAAACTAATAATATAATATATTAAAATATTACACTTGGCCACTAAATTAGATAAATACTATTATTATAATAAATATAATATAATATGAAGAAATAGATGACAACTAAATGCAATATATAATATAATAATATATTATAATACATAATAATGAGATTTTTTATTATTTAACAATTAAATAATTAATGTGTGAAATGATCATTTTACTCCCATGAATAATTACCAAGTATACATCTTAGCAGGTACCACCAAATCTCACACTTGGGTAAATTCAATCAAGGGTCCATAATGCGCCACGTGTCATTAAACAATTAATAAATAACAATTATTGACTAATTGTTGTATTGAACGCTTAAATACAAATATGCACGTATTCCCGTGGTAGTGCTAGATATTACTGGATTAAATAATTTAATCTTGCACGCTGCCCCAATGCTCAATGAGTACACTCCATATCGTAAGACTTCCTAGGTCCACGCCCTATTTGTCAAATGGAACTACTCCATGAGTCCGGGGACATTGCCCCACGCACACGTAATGGAAATACAAATCAGCGCATCGACCATCCAAGCTGAGGTCACAACGCATAAATATATTTCTTCTGTAATGATATCCTAGATGTGCAAGGATATAAATTATCACTATCAAATTCCCATGTGCTCATTTATCATATCCCCAAACTTGTATCTCACTGAATAATATGTGCAAAGTCATTTGCCATATTGTTACACCCTGACAAAAACGTTTTCCCGGGATTAATGTTTATGGCCACAAGACTTTCTGAGATACAATCTCGAAGCATCTGGATATCTAACTCCCTATGCAAGCTAACGGATCCCATATCTATACACACCAGACTCCATAAACATCAGACCATACCTAGCGACATCCAGTGGTCACACCATGAAAGGTCTTTTACATGCGTGGAACCAAAGTATAGTGGATAACTTACAAGCCCATCATGGCACTCAAGTCAAAGGACCACGTATACTACCTAACTCGAGAGGACCCTCCGTTGATGGCTTACATAGGGTGCCTATCGGAAGTCCTCGTGAGTCCGTCCCATATCTAGTTCTAACTAGATACCCATATTTTAGTACGACCTACAAGCTCATGGTTGGCTAGGAACAACCATATATACCATATAGATATAACATATGTTGATCTATATAAAGATATTCATTGACAAACCCGTATTAGTATAAATAGATCAGAGACAATATTCAAGAACATACTTACGTAACTGACATTTTCTGGCACTCGATTATAACTATGCAATTACTAGTATATTCCCGAGTTATAACCCATTACAAATAAGGCTTTAACTCTTAGATCTTTGCTGAGTATTATAACCAGCTAATAATTATCTGCACTAACACTTAGCATTTATATCTCTCAGCGTGGCCAACTGTAGGCCCTTATCTAAACTCTTTTAGATCAGATCTGAACTCCTTCAAATCATACAATATCTGTAATGTTACATTGTATAGTACCATATAAACAGACATTAGCGATTTAATGAGAATGTACACTTGTATAAATAATAATTATATGTACATTTAGGGATGGCACATAAGCACCAACCCTAACAGAGTAAGCTGTGGATCCCTGTTTAGCACTTTTTCAACTAACAACGGCACCATTGAGAAGAAACATAAAACCAAATGTAAACTTATTATCATCTAGATCAGATTGAAAATTTGAATCAGTGTACCCTCTTACTTGTAAACCACTATCTCCATAAATCAGAAACTTATCTTTTGTAACCTTATAGTATTTCAGTATATATTTCACGGCCATCTAATGGTCGTTACTTGGATTAGACTAATATCAGCTTGTAACACTTATAGCCAAACTGATGTCAAGTCTTGTACATAACATGGCATACATTATACTACCATCGATTGATGCATAAGGTATAGTAGACATTTTAATCCTTTCATCTTCCTTTTGTGGACACATCATCTTAGAAATATGAATACCATGTCTAAAAGTACATTAACTATCTTACAATTACTAAAGTTATACCTTTCTAGAACATTAGTTATGTACAAGGACTGGGAGAAATCAATCAGTCTCCTAGCTCTATCTCTATAAAGCTTCATACCAAGTCTATAGGAAGTTTTTCCTAAATCCTTCATGGAGAAGTTCTTATCTAGATAACTCTTGACCGACTTAACATACCAATATCATTTTTGATAATGAGTATGTCATTTACATAGCGCACCAAGAAAATAATCATGCTCTAACTGACCTTTTTATATACACACTCTTCCTCTTCATTTTTGATAAAATCAAACCCTCTTATTACATATTCAAAACGAAGATTCTAGCTTCAGGAAGCCTACTTAAGCCTAGAAATGGACTTCTTCAATTTACACACTAGATTAAAATTCTTGCCAGATATAAAACCTTAAGGTTGTTTCATATATATCTCTTCCTCAAGATATCAATTCAAAAAAATTCATCTTTACATCCATCTGCTAGATTTCATAATCATAAGATGCAATAATAGCTAATAAAATTTGAATTGACTTTAGAATGACTACTGGTGAAAATGTCTCCTCATAATCTATCCCATATTTTTTAGTGTAACATTTTACTATCAGTCGAACTTTAAAGGTCTCTACCTTCCCATCGGGCTTTCGCTTTTACTTGTAAACTCATTTACAACCAATAGAAAAAATTCCTTCAAGAAGCTCAACCAAATCCCATACTTGATTGTTATTCATAGATTCAATCTCGAATTTCATGGCTTTTTTCCATTTTTTCGTATCGATGTCTAACATTGCCTCTCTATAAGTCAAATGGTCATATTCTTCAATTAAAACAACATCAAAGGCACCTTTAGGCATCATATCATACCTTACAGATGGCTTTGAGATCCTTTCTGACCTAAGGGGAGAGTGTGTTAAAGGTATCTCACTTGGTTGAACCTAAGGTTCCATCATTGGTTCTTCGATATGTTGATTGGCTTCATCAAGTTCAATCTTTCTATAATCCCCACGATCCATAAGAAACTGGCTTTATAAGAATGTGGCATAATGAGCAATGAATACATTTCGTTCCTCATGATCATAGAACTAATATCCCATAAAGTGCTTGGGAAATCCTATTGCATAACTTTTACATAAGCGAGACAATCCAAAATCTTAACATACTTGAGACTTGGTTTCCTACAAACCATATCTCATTCAAAGTAGTAAGAACGGCTTTTAATGAAACTCTGTTCAATAAATGAGCAACTGTCTCTAAAGCATAACCCATAGATATTCAAGAAAATTAGTAAAACTCATCATTGATCGGGCCATATCTAATAAAGTCTGATTCCTCCTTTCTAAAACTTTATTGTGTTGAGGAGTATCTGAAGGATTATATTGAGCCAAAATCTCATTCTCCTTCAAATAATCAGTGAATGCACTGCTCAGGTATTCACTACCTTAATCAAATCATAAGCATTTAATAAATTTACCAATTTGTTTCTCTACTTCAAGTCGAAACTCTTTAAATATTTAAAAGTTTTGGACTTGTGCTTTATAAGAAATACATATTCATATCGCGACAAATCATTGATAAAGGTTATAAAGTATCAAAACCCATTCATGGCAGTGTGATTTATCGGACCACATACATCATTATGTACTAGTTCCAACAAATCAGTAGCACGGTGTCCTACACTAGTAAATGGAGATTTGGTCATTTTTCTTTAAATACAAGATTCACAAAGTGGATAAGATTCTATAGTAAGATCAGGTATCTGACCATCTTTAACTAGACGAGTTAGACGTCTCACGCTTATATGATCTAATCATATGTGCCATAATTCAGTATTATTAAATGTTTCTGAACTTTTCCTTTTCTTGTTTACCTATACATTCAAGATATTTCGTGTTGTATCTAAAATGTAATGGTTATTCATCAATTGACAATCAGTTAGCAAAATATTTTTTTTATCATACAAACTTAAGGAATAGTTCCTTATATATACATAATAACCATTCCTGTCTAGTATAGAAAGTGATATGACTTTTCTTATAATGTTTGGCATATAATAACAGTAATACAACAAACATTTTCTGCCAGAAATGAGAATTAACTCAAAAGTTCCAATAGGTTCAATCTCTAAGAAGTCCTCATTTTTCATACGAAGTTGTACCTCTCCATGCTACATCTGTCTAGCTTCTTTCAATCCCTACAATATATTGCAGATGTGAAATGGACATGTAGTATCTAATACCCAAACATAGCTAGTATCACAAGCTAATGAGATGTTAATAATAGGTAAACACATACCTAGGGGTTTTTTTTTATAGTAGCAAGGTACTTAGGACAATTGCATTTCTAGTGTCCAACCTCACCACAGTGAAAACACTTTTCTTTGCTCTTATTTTTTCTCTTTGACTTGGATACATCACTTTTTCAAAGACCTACAAATGGTGTTTACTTTATCTTCTTCTTGCCCTTAAGCTTTCTAGAAGCCTTTGGTGCAAAAGATGAAGCACCCTAAACAAAGATAGCAAAACCCACTTTGCTTATGCCCTCTTGTGTAGTCTTCAACATATTATAAAGTTTTGCATAGGTCATGGTCAATCCTTGCATATTAAAGTTTATTATGAACTGACCAAATAATCTTAGAAGTGACTAGAGAATTAAACTATTCCCTAAAGAACTATCAAGAACAACGCTCATTTTCGTAAGTCACTCAATACATGATATCATATGTAATATATGAGGACTTACTGAGCTACTTTCTTGAAGTCTTGCCTGAAACAACACTTTGGCAGTCTGATACCTCTTAACCTGAGGTCGGTCAACAAATAACTCTTTTAGATGAAGCATAATATTATATATATTTTTCATATGCATATGCTTCCTATAAATTTCAGTAGACATAGAGGCTAGGATATATGACTTGACTTTCAAGTAATCATCTACCCATTTCTAATTGGTAGCCTCTTTTAGAGTGGCTTTATCAAAAACACCTAAAGGAATCTTTTGATCAATTACGTGTCCAAGTTTTTCTAAATCAAGAACAATTTTTAGGTTCATCAATGAATCTGAATAATTCTCGACACCGATTAATTGGTGCATATCTAATATGCATACCAATGGATTGCTTGAACTCATGTTATCTTCAAAAGACAAAAGAATAGATGTTATCAAAATATTTCAAATCGTTAAAAATGCTTTAGATCATGGATATAAAAATTTATATATTTTTAATCTAAAGACACCCTCTCACTACTTTATATTAGAATCTTTCAAATGAAAGTTTAACTCTTTAAAATTTACAGTGAAAAGTAGATCCAATTAGCATTTACTCTAACCTCACACTTTAGCAATATTGGTCTTTGTAAACCTAAAAGGTAGACAATTCTTGTTAGTTGCATCTCATGCAACTCTTATGCTGATCCTAAATACACCTTATTCTCACACTTTAGTGATATTGGGTAAGTATGCTTTATATTAACTTGTCAATAATTAAATGTAAATTACTGATACTACCCTCACACTTTGGCGATATTAGGCAATACGTTTGCTTATATTTGCCTCATCTCATATTTAATCGGTATAGTCCAAATCACTGATAAGGGCAAATTTGTCATATATTTTCTCATATTTTTATTATTGATATTTTATAGTTTTTATGAGAATAGATGGCTATTTATGTGCATTATTATTATATATAGGGACTTGAATGAAATTTAAAGAAAGTATGCAAAAAGAGCGAAAACAGGGACTAAAATGCAAGGTTTTTAAAATAATGTGTCCACCGCCCCCACGCCACTAGGATTACCGCCCTAGCGCTGGAATAGTGATCGAAATAAGAAATATGACCTGTTGAAGTCGCATCTGGCACCCCAGCGCCAGACCTTTACTGCGCCAGCAATATTCCAGAGCCCTAGTGGTGAAGCCTTTTTCACGCGTCGCCCCAGCGACAGAAGCATAGCGCCCCAGCGGTAGCACGAGTCCTAATCCGACGAGAATTGAGATTTTCAAGCTCAAATCAATCCCTATAAAAAGCCACTCGTTCCCAACTTTTAGGAATCCAAGACAACCCAAGAACACCAAGAATACAGAGCACGAGTCTTGGAGAGCAATAAGAGTTTAATTGAAGCAACTTTAGAGAAAGATTCAAGGTGTTCTTCGGCATCAAGAGACCCTAGGCAGCATAATCAAGAGCAATTCGACGTCTATATCGGTTTGCTATTGATTGTATCATGATTTATTATTATTTTTACTGCTGTTCTCTTGTAGCCATGAGCTAAACTTATTTTCTAGGGTTAATACTTGAACTCAATATATGTACTTAATTACCATATCTTTTGAATATTTAATAAACTTAGTTCTTTGATATTTAAATTACTTGATTTTAATGCTTCAATATATCTGGCCAATATATGGTGAATGAGTTGGTAATATTATTGATAAACTCGGAAGAGGAATCATAATATTTAGACCTAAGTAATTTGATGTATGATTGTAGAGTAACATTCAATGTTGCATATGCAAGTTTCAATTTAGGATATGAATATATCTAATTGGCATGTATGATCAATAAGACCTAATCTTAATAAATCTTAATTTATTACAAGTACCATAGGAATATAGGTATTTGGTAAATTAAGGTATACTTGCATGACCTTGGAAGAGGCTTGTGAATACATTAGTGTCTTGATCAAGAATAAAGATTAAGGGAGTTAAATATTAGAAGATTGATTATTAGAAAGCATATTGAGGAATAGTATTAATCCTAGATTTTCTCTATATTGCTATCACTTAAATCTCTTTGCATTGTGTTTTTGCCTTTATATTTTCTTCATTCATTCTTAGATTTTTATTTATCTGAATAATTATTAGGAAGATATCATTTTAGTACTTGGTTAAAAAGGAGAAATTATTCTTGTGGTTCGACATCAGACTTATTTAGTCTCTTTATTACTTGCATACGATAATGTATACTTGCACTTAATTTAAGATATAGAAATATCGCATCAATCACTACAATCAATCCCTCACACTTTAGTGATATTGGAAAAAATTGAGGTGACCCATCTAACACTATATTGATAAGATAGACCATGTATAACATTATTTCATAATTAAATACATGACAATCTGATTATGAGATATTTTAAATACATCAGCATCTCATAAGGATGATTATCTCAATCATTCATTTATTTTTACGCAAGCACAACTAATCTCCACCAATAAGGCTCCCATTGTGGTTATTAGTGTAAAATAATGATCACTTCATGTTATGACAATTTAATAAACATGATATAACAATTAAGAAAGCTAAAACATGAAGAAAACAAAATTTTGAACAATAGCACAGAACGTCACTGCGCCTACCCTTTTTTTTCGAGCATCATATTGCAAACATTATCATGCTTCAATTCCAAACATTATCATGTTTAAGAATATAACAACATTTCATATCACATACTCAATATCCAAAATTAGCATACCAAATGAATGTGCATTATCATGCCAAATGAGTGCTTTAATAATATTTTTGGAGTAAGTGTGTGAGTAGATGATGATGTATAGAAGTGTAATATATTTATAAAAATTATAATGCACATCGAAAGATTTTTGCATACATATTGCGTATTACACTCATTTTATTCATTTAATAAATGTATCTCATACAAGTCAATTTGACATATGTATCTCATATATAATTATGTACCATAATTATACATAAATTATAAATGAAAAATACTTACTAAATGAAGATAGTTTTGAAAAAATTTGTCTCTTTTTATCTAAGTATAGAGCTCACTTGAAATGTAACTCAAGAACAATTCTATGCCAAATTAAATGTGAAAAATTTGACTTTAAAATAGTAGCTAAAATTTATGGCAGAATTTTGGTAATATAAGCTTAACTCTTAAGCTTGTTCTATTTCACTCTTATTTTTGTTTTTGAATTCAGCTTGTTAGAGCCTTTCCAACTCGTGAAAGTTAATAAGAGTAATATTCTTCTCACTCACTTTCAAATAAGCTTTCAAAAATAAAAAAACTAAAACTTCTATTCCCTTTACTCTCTTTTCATATTCGTACATGCATATTTCTTTTGCATGAATAAAAGACAAGTGTGGTCTTAAGCTAATGCACCAAGAGAATGTTTTTGTGTTGTCAATTTTGTTTGACTAAAACGCATGCAAAGAAAGATTCCTTTTGCACATTCTCTTCTACACTTCGTAAATGACTATCACAAAATGCAAAAAGAACTTTTACTTTTATTTGTTTATTGGCAATATTCTAATGTCTATGAAATTTGACAAGTGTGTGTGCAAATGGACAAATATGTATAAACTAATATTTGCCATCAAATATGGCCAACCACTTGAATCATAATGCATGACTTTCATGCATTATTATATTTTGTTTATTTGTTTTACATTTTCATATTCTCCCCTTGTTAGAAATGCATAACACATTTGCATTTCACACGCACTTGAATTTTTTAATTAAAAATAGGGAAATGTTCAAGTGTAGGAATTAAAAATAAATATATGACGTGTATACAAAAATAATTAAATATTAATAAGTAAATTAATAAATATAATATTATTAAAATAATAGTGGAGAAATATGAAACATCAAGTTGGTGTTTTATAATGTACTAACATGTGTCAAATTTTAACACTTAGAATTTGACACGTGTAATTCTCAAAAGATGATAAAATTATATCTTTTTTTTAAAAAGAAATTTAGATTGAACTCTTCAACTCTATACACTACTCTAGTGTTCATTAAGTATACTTTATATTGTGAGACCTCTCTAACTTCACATTCGTTTGTCTTATGAAACATTTTTATAAGTTCATAAATACTACCTCACATATATGTTACAGATAAAACAAAACAGTGCATAGAACCATACAAATTGAAGTTAACCATATTCGTATAATCTCTCCATCACTTATTGTTGACGGGGATCTAATATATGTGGGTGTATGCATGTGCAATTATATCTATTGCCTAAAATACGTATCATATACGAATTTATATGCAGCTGAAGCGTGAAATATACAATAAACACAATAAATAAAATATATTAATCACATTAATATATTAGAATATTTCAGAACTCACCTCAACATGTAACGTTATACCCGTATTTCCTCGGAGTCCGCATGAAGACTAACTCGTTGGCAGTTCTAGTCACCAACACGGTGGACTTGGTGAGCTAGAACAGCAGCCTCATATTCAGCACAGGATTAACTCTTAATCCCCAAAATGGCCGGGTATATGTTTGTTGCCGAGGATCTAAGACATTTGGGTGTATGTATGTGCAATTGTGTCTATTGCCTAAATACGTGTCACATATATATTTTACGCGGTGAAAGCTTGAAATATACAATAAACACAATAAATAAAATATATTAATTGATAAGGGCAAATTTGTCATATATTTTCTCATGTTTTTATTATTGATATTTTATGGTTTTATGAGAATAGATGGCTATTTATGTGCATTATTGTTATTTATAGGGACTTAAACAAAATTTAAAGAAAGAATGCAAAAGGAGCGAAAACAGGGATTAAAATGCAAAGTTTTCAAATTATGAGTCCAGCGCCCTCGCGCCACAAGTATTGTCGCCCCAGCGCTGAAATAGTGATCGAAATAAGAAAAAAGACCTGCTTAAGTCGCGTCTAGCGCCCCAGCGCCGAAGAGTCACCGCGCTAGCGACGCTCCATCGCCCTAGCGCTATCAACATACCGCGCCAGCGGTGAAGCCGTTTTCATGTAGCGCCCCAGCGCCAAGATCCCACCGCTCCAGCGGTAATAGCTTTTTCATGCGTCGCCCCAGCGACAGATGCATAGCGCGCCAGCGGTAGTGCGAGTCCTAGTCCGATGAGAATTGAGATTTTCAAGCTCATATCAATTCTTATATAAAGCCACTCGTTCCTAGCCTTCAAGAATAAATCCAAGACAACCCAAGAGCACCAAGAATATAGAGCACAAGTCTTAGAGAGCAATAGGAGCTTAATTGAAGCAACTTTAGAGAGAGATACAAGACGTTCTACGGCATCAAGAGTTCCTAGGCAGCACAATTAAGAGCAATTCGACGTTTATATCGGTTTGCTAATAATTGTATCATGATTTATAATTATTTTTACTGCTGTTCTCTTGTAGCCATGAGCTAAACTTGTTTTCTAGGGTTAATACTTGAACTCAATATGTGTGCTTAATTGCCATATCTTTCGAATATTTAATAAACTTAGTCATTTATTATTTAAATTACTTGTGTTTAATGCTTCAATATATCTGGCCAATATATGGTGAATGAATTGGTAATATTTTGATAAACTCGAAAGAGGAATCATAATATTTAGACCTAGGTAATTTGATGCATGATTGTAGAGTAACATTCAATGTTGCATATGCAAGTTTCAATTTAGGATAGGAATATACCTAATTGGCATGTATGATCAATAAGACTTAATCTTAATGAATCTTAATTTATTACAAGTACCATAGGAATATAGGTATTTGGTAAACTAAGATATACTTGCATAACCTTGGAAGAGGCTTGTGAATACATTAGTGTCTTGATCAATAATAAAGACTAAGTGAGTTAAATATTGGAGGATTAATCATTAAAAAGTATATTGAGGGATAATATTAATCCTAGGGTTTCTCTACATTGCTATCACCTAAGTTTCTTTGCATTGTGTTTTTACTTTTATATTTCTTATATTCATTCTTAGGTTTTTATTTATCTGAATAATTATTAGGAAGATATAATTTTAGTAATTGGTTAAAAAGAAAAAATTATCCCTGTGGGTTCGACATCCGACTTATTTAGTCTCTTTATTACTTGCATACGATAGTGTATACTTGCACTGAATTTTATGATATAGAAATATCACATCATTAATCACATTATTAGAAGGTTTAAGAACTCACCTCAATGTGTAACATTACACACGTATTTCCTCGGAGTCCGCATAGAGACCAACTCACGGGCAATTCTAGTTATTAACACGGTGGGCTTGGTGAGCTAGAACAGCAGTCTTATATTCAGCACAAATTAACTCTTAATCCCCAAAATGACCGGGTATATATTTTTCATCTTTTTTTCCAAAAGAATAAGAAATGGAGAATTTGAAACAATCTACCATTACTTCAATTGGAAACATAGAGAAAAATGAAAGAGTTTCATTTTTCCCTTCATTTCTTTTTCTTTTTCTTCTTCTTTCTTCTTCTTCTCTATTTCTCTTTCTCTCAGCCACCACCTAAAAACAACACTTCTCCTTCTCTCTCTCTTTATATATATATATATATATATATAATAAAATATTATAATAATATAAATAATAATAATAATATATAATATTATATAATATAATATAATAATGAGAGAGAATGATTATTTAATAATTAAATAATCATTTTGCCCCTTATAAATAGTTACCAAGTCTACCCCCTAATGGGTCTTACCAAATTTCACACTTAGGTAAACTCAACTGAAGGTCTACAATACGTCATGTGTCATTATATAATTAGTAAATAATAATTATTAACTAATTGTTGTATTTAACACTTAAATACAGACACGCACGTATTTCTGTAATAATGTTGAATATTGCTGGATTAAACAATTTAATCCGACACTCTACCCCAGTGCACAACGAGTACACTCTATATCGCGGGACTCCCTAAGTCCTACGCCTGATTCGTCAAATGAAACTATTCCATGAGTCCGTGACCAATGCCACATGCACACGTCAAGGATATACAAATTGACCGTTGAACCATACAAGTTGAGGTTACAACGCATACGTATAGTCCTTCCGTCATGATATCTTAGATGTGCTGGGGATATAGATTATCACCGTCAAATCCTCTAGTGCTCATCCATGTCGTATCTCTAGACTTGTATCTCACTGAACAATATGTACAAACTCTTTTGCCATATTGTTCCACCCTGACGGAACTCTTTCCCAAGATGATTGCTCGTGGCCACAAGATTTTCTGAGATACAGTCTCGAAGCATTTAGATATCTAACTCTATATGGGAGCTGACGGATCCCATATCTATACACATCGAACTCCATAAGCATCGAACCATACCCAATGGTCACATCATAAAAGGTTTGTAACATGCGTGAAACCAAAGTATCGTGGATCACTTACAAGCCCATCGTGGCACTCAGGTCAAAGGACTACATATACTACTCAACTCGAGAGGACCCTCCGTTGACGGCTTACATTGGGTGCCTATCAGAGGCCTTCGTGAGTTTGTCCCATATCCAGTCCTAACTGGATATCCATATGTTAGTACGAGCTCTAAGCTCACAATCAGCTAAGAACGACTATCTATACTTTATAGGTACACATATGTTGATCTATATAAAAAGGTATCCACCGACAGACCACATCGGCAAAAATAGATTATGAATAATTATTTGAGAATATACTTGCGCAACTAGCATTTTTTAGCGCCCGATTGCAACTCTTGCAACTATGCAGTTATGGTATATTCTCAGGTCTATGTTCCATTATAGACAAGACTCCAATTCTTGGATCTTCACCGAGTATTATAACCAGCTAACACTTAGTTGTGCTAACATTTAGCATTTATATCTCTCAGCGTAGCTAACTATGAGCCCTTATCTAAACACCTTTAGAACTGATCTAAACACCTTTAGATCTGATCTAAACACCTTTAGATCTGATCTAAACTCTTTTAGATCGTACAATGTTTGTAACATTACATGCATAGTACCATATAAATCAGTATTAGCGATTTAATAGGAATGTATACTTGTATAAATACACAAGTATATATACATTCAGGGATGACACATAAGCACCAACCCTAACAGTGTTTTTATCCTTTTCTCCAAAAAGATAAAAAAAAATAGAGAATTTAAAGCAATTCACAATTGCTTCAATTGGAAACATAGAGAAAATTGAAACAATTTCATTTTTCCCTTTTCCTTCTTCTTCTTCTTTCCCTCGGTTACATTTTCTCTTCTTTCTCTCGGCCAAATGCACCAACACATATAAATTCACACATTTCTCTCTTTATATTTCTAATGTACTATAATAATAATAATAATAATATAAATGGGTGCCAACTATTTAGCACCCAAAATAAAATAATATAAAATATAATATAATTTTAATTATTTAATAGTTAAATAATTAAAGTGTAAAATGACCATTTTACCCCTCATAAATAGTTACCAAGTATACTCCTTAGTGGATCCCACCAAATCCCACACTTGGGTAAACTCAACCGAGGGTCCACAATGCGCCACGTGTCATTATACAATTAGCAAATAATAATTATTAACTAATTATTGTATTTAACGCTTAAATACAAATATGCACGCATTCCTGTGGTAGTGTTGGATATTGCTGGATTAAACACTTTAATCTTGCATACTGCCCCAGTGCACAACAAGTAAACTCCATATCGCGAGACTCCCTAGGTCCTACGCTCAATTCGTCAAATGAAACTATTCCATGAGTCCGTGAACAATACCTCATACACACGTCACAGATATTACAAATTAGTGCATTGAACCATACAAGCTAAGGTTACAACACATTCGTATAGTCCTTTCATCATGATATCCTGGATGTACGAGGATATAGATTATCACCATCAAATCCCCAAGTGCTCATCCATGTCTTATTTCCAGACTTGTATCTCATAAAACAATATGTGCAAACTCTTTTGCCATATTATTATACCTTGACGGAACTCTTTCCCAGGATTAATACTTGTGGCCACAAGATTTTTCCAAGATACAGTCTCGAAGCATCTGGATATCAAACTCCCTATGCAAGCTGACGGATCCCATATCTATACACACCAAACTCCATAAGCATCGGACCATACCAAGCAACACCCAACGGTCACACTATGAAAGGTCTGTGACATGCATAGAACCAAAGTATAGTGGATTACTTACAAGCCCACCGTGGCACTCAGGTCAAAGGACCACGTATACTACTTAACTTGAGAGGACCTTCCGTTGACTGCTTACATAGTGTGTCCATCAGAGGCCCTCATGAGTCTGTCTCATATCCAGTCCTAACTGAATACCCGTATGTCAATACGAGCCCCAAGCTCACAGTCGGCTAAGAACGACCATCTATACCCTATAGGTATGACATATTCTGATCTATATATAATGGTATCCACCGACAAATCCGCATCGGCAGAAATAGATCAGGGATAATTATTTGAGAACATACTTACGCAACTAACATTTCTTGGCACCTGATTACAACTCTTACAACTATGCAGTTACTAGTATATTCCCAGGTCTATGTCTCATTACAGACAAGGCTCCAACTCTTGGATCTGCTGAATATTATAACCAGCTAATATTTAACTGTGCTAACATTTAGCATTTATATCTCTCAGCGTGGCTAACTATGAGCCTTTATCTAAACTCTTTTAGATCTGATCTGAACTCCTTCAGATCATACAATGTCTATAACGTTACATTGTATAGTACCATATAAATGGGTATTAGTGATTTAATGGGAATGTACACTTATATAAATACACAAGTATATGTACATTCAGGGATGGCACGTAAACACCGACCTTAACAATCTTCCACTTGCTTTAGTGTCATTCTTGATAGAATCTCATTCACATCGACTCTGCATATTTTATAAACACTTTTAGAGTCATGGCCTTAGATTGTGGGTCTGCTATATTATTTATAGATCACTTCTACAAATAATGATATTTCCCTATGCCAAAATTCCTCTAGTTATATGAGACTCCTCTCAACATTATTATGTAATACAACTATTGTATTGTATACAAGAAGTCAGTCAAGTTACCCAACAAATTGGACTTGCAAGAAATTATCATTTTCTATTCTTAACTCTACTTCTACAAGCTGTTGCATTGAAGTCTTTCTCAATCTCTACAATGTATTGCAGATATGAGAGGGACATATAGTATCTCATACCCAGCTTGAACTGGCTTTATTTGCCCTAAAAATGTCTATGTGTCATACACAAACCTATGAGAGTCTTCATGACAATTATAAGACTTCTAGGGTAGAGGGATATTCAATACCTAACCTTACTGTCGTGGAAACACTTTCTATCTATACGTTCTCTTGTTGATCTTTAGATAAATGTTGCCTCTGAGGATTAATGTTGGGTATCTACCTCATCTTCTTCTCTTCACATATCTGGTCTCACCAGATATACTTGGAGTAAAAGATGAAGCACCCTGAACAAAGAGAGTCACATTCTCTCTATTCAATCATCTAGAGAAGAGTTATCAGAATTACCTTACGGCAAACTCTGATCAACAATTAATCCAAAAAATTTTAAATCTAGAACACTTCTGAGATTCATCCGCCAGTCAGAGTAATTTCTAGTACCCTTGAGTTGGACTGCATCAACTATGCACACCAACTAGTTCGTAGTGGCCACAAAAACTTGACAGGCTAAAATTACAGGAGATGTAAGTAGAATAGTCATTAAATTGCTAATAAAACGTTTTAAATCATGGGTATACTAATTATACATTTTTGATTTAAAATGCCCTCCCACTGCTTTACATAATCCCAGTAATCTTTCGAACAAAAAAATGATAGTTAAACTTTTTTAAACTATACAGCGAAAAGTATATCCTATTAAAATTTACTCGAGCCTCACGCTATAGCAATATTAGCCTTTGTAAACCTAATAGGTAGACAACATTTGTCAATTACTTCTCATGCAACTCTTACCACTTGATCTTGAATACACCTTATCCTCACGTTGTAGTAATATTAGGTAAGTGTATTTCGTATTAACTTGTCAATGATCAAATATATGCTACCGATACTACCCTCATGCGATAGCAATATTGGGCAATACTTTTGCATATATTTATCTCAACTCATGTTTAATCGGTATAGTCCAAGCCCAGCCAACTAAGTCCCTCACATTATAGTAATATTGGGAAAATGCCGACATGACTCTTCTAACACCGAATTGACAAGACAGATCAAAATAAAATATTATTTTATAATGTAATATTCTTCAATCTAATTAAGAGAGATTTTATTTCTAACATTGGTCTCCATTCTCATAGGGAGGGTAATTTTCAATTAATTAATTTTTCTATGGAAGCACAACTAACCCCCACCAGTAGGGCTCCTATTGTGGTTACCAATATAGAAAAATTAATTCTGGTTGATAATGCAGACCGATAACACTTTATCACTACATCTCATAAACCCTGCTTTATAATATAGACTGATAACTTTTATCACTACATCTCATAAATCAACACATGCAAAATTAATTTAAATAGTAGCACTACAGTGAGGTGATGTGATACCGCAGCGTTGGGAGTTTGACCTTCCAACACTGTAGTGATGACATATGGCGCCACGACGGTACTGTTCACTTAAACAGTAGCACATGAACAATAATTTTTAATGTTCATAGCTATAATAATTTTGAACACTGTTAGACGGTATTGTTCACTTGAACACTGTTCAAAAATACTGTAACTATGAACATTAAAAATTATTGTTCATGTGCTACTGTTCAAGTGAATAGTACCGTCATAGCGCCATATGTCATCGCTACAGCGCTGGAAGGTCAAACCCCCAGCGCCGCGGTACCCCATCACCTCGCTGCAGCGCTAGAAGGTTGAACCTCTAGCGTTACGGCGCTAGTGCTTCACCGCTGAGGCGCGAATTCTAGCAACTCCTAGTGCCACGGCATCAGACCTTCAGCGCTGTTGCACCCAATGAACCCATTTTTGACATACCTGTTTCAACACTTGAAACGCACCATTTGCACTGGGTCTTTTGCATCCATTCACTCAAACTACACCCAAATATACCATAAATGGCTCTAATACCATTGTTGACAGAGATCTAATATATGTAGGTGTATGCATGTGCAATTGCCTAAAATACGTATCATATCTGAATTTATACGCAGTCGAAGCGTGAAATATACAATAAACACAATAAATAAAATATATTAATCACATTAATATATTAGAAGATTTGAGAACTCGCCACCTCAACGTGTAACGTTATACACGTATTTTCTCGGAGTCCGCATGAAGACCAACTCGCGGGCAGTTCTAGTCACTGGGGCTTTGTGAGCTAGAATAGCAGTCTCATATCCAGCACGGGATTAACTCTTAATCCCCAAAATAGTCAGGTGTGTGTTTTTATCAATTTCTCTAAAAAGATAAGAAATAGAGAATTTGAAGCAATTCACAATTGCTTTAATTGGAACCATAGAGAAAAATGAAACAATTTTTTTTTTCTTATTCTTATTCTTTCCCTCAGTTCCATTTTCTCTTCTTTCTCTTTTCTCCATTTACTTCTCTCAACCAAATGCACCAACACATACAAATTCACACATTTCTCTCTTTATATATCTAATGTAATATAATAATAATATAATATATTATGTAATAATATAAATAGGTGCCAACTATTTGGCACCTAAAATAAAATAATATAAAATATAATATAATAATATAATATAATATAATATATAATAAATAGATTTTTTGATTATTTAACAATTAAATAATTAAAGTATGAAATGATCATTTTATCCCTTATGAATAGTTATCAAGTATACCCCTTAGTGGGTCCCACCAAATCTCACATTTGGGATAAACTCAACCAAGGGTCTACAATGCGAAATATGTCATTAGACAATTAGCAAATAATAGTTATTAACTAATTGTTATATTTAACGCTTAAATACAGATACGTACGCATTCCCGTAGTAGTGCTGATATTGCTAGATTAAACACTTTAATCTAGCACGCTACCTCAGTGCACAACGAGTACACTCCATATTGTGGGACTCCTTAAGTCTTATGCCCAATTCGTCAAATAGAACTATTTCATCAGTCCGTGAGCAATGCCTCATGCACACGTCATAGATATTACAAATCAGGGCATTGAACCATACAAGCTGAGGTTACAACATATACGTATAGTTCTTCCATTATGATATCTTGGATATGCGAGGATATAGATTATCATCGTCAAATTTTCAAGTGCTCATCCATGTCTTATTTCCAGACTTGTATCTCACAGAACAATATATGCAAACTCTTTTTCTATATTGTTTTACCTTGACCGAACTCTTTCCCAGGATTAATACTTAGGCTACAAGATTTTTTCGAGATACAGTCTCGAAGTATCTAGATATCAAACTCTCTATGCGAGCTGACGGATCCTATATCTGTGCACACAGGACTCAATAAGCATTGGACTATACCCAATGACACCCAACGGTCACACCATAAAAGATCTATGACATGCGTGGAACTAAAGTAGGTGGATCACTTACTAGCCCATCATGGCACTCAGGTTAAAGGACCACGTATACTACTCAACTCGAGAGGACCCTCCGTTGATGGCTTATATAGTGTGTCTATCGGAGGCCCTCGTGAGTCTGTCCCATATCCAGTATAGTAACCGCTTATCCAACACCGAAAAGAATAAATATTTATATATATGTATAATATTCATATTTTATTTGTATGTGGATGATACTTAAATTATGTATTGTTATTAGTATATTTTGTATAGATTAAGGACATACTACTAGTATTGGGTTTATATGCAAGACTTTAGATTGATTTTAGGGACCAAATTGTAATACTTTGAAAGTTTTAGGGGTTAATTTGTAAATACTAAACGTTAGCCTCTTAGTATAAAAATACATATTTTAAACCCTAATTTACTCATTTTTGGGTCGAGCCACCCCTTTAGAGAGAGAAAAGAGAGAAAGAAAGGGGAGAGAAAGAGAAGAAGAAGAAAGTTGAAATTTAAGCGTTAAGAGGTATATTATAACTCTTTCTTAATTTCTTAGTGTTAATTTATTAATTCCTTTAACTTTTGATTTTTGAAAATATGTATAATTAAGGATTTGATGTGAATTTTGTAAGATATTATAAGAATTGATGATGATTTATGTAGATAGCTTGATAAATCATGATGAATTGCAGAATATCTACTTGATAGTCTCATGATCCAAAAATTTTATAAATTGTTGTGCTTCGATACTGGTTTTAAATTTTGAGTATATAAAATTAGACATGTCTAGAATCATTTGAGACTTTGAATCGATTGAAAATTCTAGAAATTGAATTTGTAGTGGATTTATCAAAATGACCCTGAAATTCTGAAAATTTCCTGTGTTAACAGTATGATACAGTGACAAATAATTTTTTATCTGTTGAATGATCTTAAAAAATTACGAATTTATGGAATATGATAAGTTTATATGTCTAATATAATATTATCAGAATTAAAAATTTAGATCAAAGTGGTTAAATTGTTATAATTTTCTAAAGTGTATCAGCTTATTGCAGTATTTGATTAACAGATTTTTAAAACTATAGGATAAAATAGTTTTAAAATACTTTTGGCAGTGATTTTAAAGTGAAATATTTATTATGGATTGAGATATATGTCAAGAGTAATTCTATAGTAGTTTTATAATTTTTAAGGTAGTATATGAATTTATAAAATTAGGAGATTGAATACTGTTCAGTAAATATCTTGATCCTATCAGGATAATAGTTTGGATTTGATGGTGTTTATGAAATGGATTGTGTAAAAATTATGATATAATATTCATATATAAGAAGGATATATGAGTCAAGAATTATATATTCGGATTTTAGAGTAATTAGATATCATTTGATGTATAATAAATTTTTATTAAGTGTAAATGGTCAGAATGACAGGTTTTGATAAACCAAGTAATTAGACCAATTCGATGTGATAAGTGCAATATGTGTAATTTTGTAAGTTATTTAAAGTGTTTTGTGTAAATGTTGAGGTTTATGAAAGGATTAATCTCTATTGATAGGTTAAGGAGAATTAAGCCTTGTACCCAAAAGTGCTAAGAGGTAAGTATACTAGACTTTTACTGAAATCACAATAAGCATATTAATTGTCTATGTATGATTTTGTAAATGTGCTTAGAAATATGTTTATGTTATACCAAAGTATATTTGATATAAAATGTGAAAGACATATGTTTATGAATGTGAGCATTGACATTGAGCATGGACATATATGTATTTATGAAAATGAGCTTTCAAAATGAAATGTGTTTAACAAAGAAAGCTTTTGAAATGAAAAATATCCATGAGATACATTTTGTGTTTTGAGGATGTTTAAACTCACTAATTACTTAGTAGGCACCTTATGTGATTTGTAGAGCCTTTATCTGTGGCCTTTCCTTTGAAATTGGTATATGTTATGTGTTCCGTATGTAAGGAGGATCTTATTAGTACCTAAAGGAAGATTGAGTTATCACATTCGTGTGGTGGCGTATTGGTGCATGTGAGAGGACTCACTGATGATCAGGGTGAAGGTTTAGCTCTTACCTTTGGGCATGAGCATTATTTATGATTAATTTAAACCTCACTTGTACTATTCCTCTCATACGGTATGTCACCTACGATTGACATTTGGCTCATTATGTGATATGTGATATGAAAGTCCTACTAAGTAGTAGATGAGTGATGGTATTCATATTATATATTTTGAAAGAACGTGTAAGCGCTTACCTAACATATGTTTTGATAAGATTTTAATTTTGATTTATCACAATATATCATACACATGCATTGTGTACATATATGTATTTGTATTTTGATATATGAAAAACTAGTATGCTTACTGAGTTTTATACTCATTATAGTTTATGGTGATTTTAGGTAAATAAGGCACATGTGTGTTTAGCGAATTTGGCAAAATTTTTGCTGTCCCTCGGGTTCCCTAAGTTGCTAGGTTTCTAAGTGTTTTATTTGTGGACACATAGTTTAAGATATTTGATTTATCCCTATTAAATAAATGCTTATGTATTATTTTATTGTGTGTGGTTGTATTTGATTTAAGTTTCACCAAGTGTGGTTATGGGTTAATTTTAAGTAAGAATTTGTAATAAATATATTGTGGGCTTCCAGTAACAAAGTTGTTACTGGTGACGTAGTAAAGTGTTAATCTCTGAGAAAACTCTGCGTATCTCCGGTTTACTAATTGCCCTAGTTATAATTCAATTGTTATAATTCTGATAAAAAAAATTGAAATGAATGTTTAAATATTGTCAATAAATGTTTATGTTTATATTTTAAACATGAGACCAACTCGTAAACAAGAATTTAGGAATATAATAGAAACATTAAGATTGTATGTGTGCTAAGGATTCCTATGTTAAATTAAAATTTGAAATTTTATGTAATATTAATTATGAGTGCACATTATTGAATGAGTGTAAGTTATGTCATGTTTCAGATCTTTTGGTTCTGGGGCGTGACATCCAGTCCTAACTGGATACCCATATGTCAATACAAGCTCTACGCTCACAGTTGGTTAGGAACGACCATCTATACTCTATAAGTACGACATATGCTGATATATATATAGAGGTATCCGTTGACAGACCTGCATCGGTAGAAATAGATCGGGGACAATTATTTGAGAACATACTTGCGCAACTAACATTTTCTGGCACCCGATTATAACTCTTGCAACTATGCAGTTACTAGTATATTCCCAAGTCTATGTCTCATTACAGACAAGGCTCCAACTCTTGGATCTGCTAAGTATTATAACCAGCTAACACTTAACTATGCTAACATTTAGCATTTATATCTCTCAGCGTGGCTAGTTATGAGCCCTTATCTAAACTCCTTTAGATATGATCTGAACTCCTTCAGATCATACAATGTCTATAATGTTACATTGCATAGTACCATATAAATGGGTATTAGCGATTTAATGGGAATGTACACTTGTATAAATCTACAAGTATATGTACATTCAGTGATGATACGTAAGCACCGACCCTAACACTTATATCCTAGAATAGCAAAGACATAAATCTATACCGTCAAGTCTCAATCTGCTCAACCTAAGAATTATCTTCAAATTTATATTTCAATAAAATAATATCCATAAAATCTTTTGTGATATTATGTTAGTTTATGAAAACCTTTTTTGGGGTTTATACTTTTGGCCAAAAAACTTTTTGAAATATAATCTTAAAGTATCAGATGGCCAACCATATGAGCTGACAGATTTCATATCTACTCACACCGAACTCTATGAGCATTGGACTATACCCAGTAATACCCAGCGTTCAGACTATGAAAGGTCTCTGACATGCATAGAACCAAAGCATAATGGATCATTCATAAGCCCACCGTGGCATTCAGGTAAATGACCACAAATACTACTCAACTCAAGAAGACCATCAATTGACGACTTTATGGAATGTCTATTAGATGTTTTCGTGAGTCCATTCAGTGCTAAGTCCTTACTTAACACCCGCATACCTATACGAGCTTCTACTAAACTCGCGGTTTACTAAAGCTAACCGTCTGAATATTTCAAATATAAACATACACCATTCTTTTCAATTTTACCAATCAACCCATATCAGTAAATCTACAACTAGGAACTAATTTTGAAAATATACTACATAGTGACATTTCTTAGTACCATTTGCAACTCCTTGCAACTATGTCACTATTATAAATATTCTTGGGTCTTTGTCCTAATTCAGACAAGGTTCTAATTTATAAAAATACTAACTATACTGATCTAAACTACTTTAAATCTATAATATATAAAAAAAAAACAAGATTAATACCATACATTAAATAACAATTTATAGAAATGTACACTGTATAAATATTAAATAAAATTTATACATTAACGATGTAGGACGTAACACCATTTCCAACAACCAGTGACCATCCTGCAATTGACCCAAAACATAAGTGTGCTCTACATCTACTCATCTCACAATGAAGAATTATCGCCCTTTCGTCGGCATTGCACGTAATCTCCATTTGCATCTGTCATCATTTTATTTCAACTCAACACGATCTTTAGGGGACTTATAAACTCTGAAGCTCCATTTGCCCTTAAGTGCAACTATGCTTATAGCCTTATAAATTTTATCTTTGTTATTATACAACTTTCCCATAAATACATCTCTAATTCAAGTACAAGATACCTTTTTCGATATATTCAAGTTAAATAACGGTATGTCAGGCATGAACTGAAATGATTTTTCTACCTTAACCATTTATTCTCTTGCATACAGGACATACTCATCATGCAACCCATGAACAAAAGTTTTAGAAACATATTCATTATTATCATTATCATCATTTCAATCATCATTTTCATTAGCTTCCAGTCCATAATCATCATCATCATCGTCGTCATTATTTCTATCATCTTTATCATCATCATAATCATGATCATTATTCTCATAACTATCATTATTTTCTCATTACCGACATTATAACCAATATTATTACTAATATTATAGCCAATATCAATGCTAACATCTCTATATATCTGACTATCATAATATACAGAAGCTAATTGTTAGTTGAACATTGGAGGAGAATAATGATAATCCTCTGGAGGATTTAGAACATATATAGGGATTGTGGATATGAATTGATTAGCGTAGCCTTATTTTTGCTCCACAGGTACTTCTGTATTATTTTCATATTCAGGAGCTCAAACATCTACAGCGTGGTGCTCTGCGCCGAATGCGTGCAACACAAGCTTGATGAAGTTCCGACCCTGAATCTACCATTTTTGACCCTTTTTTTGACTTTTCATACCTATTTTCAACTATATTTTCATCTTCTTAACACTAAATCTACACATTTGAACTACTACAATATAAACCAACAATAAAAATACAATAACAAACAAATAATAAAAAGTTACAAATTTTTGACCTATTTCTAATTTCTTTAAGTCCACCATTGATTATTTCAGTTCTATTTTTTAAAATGTTATGCATTTTAAATCGATCTACAAATTGTATAATAAATCCAATTGTGATTTTTAGAAAGTTTTGAATGTCCAAGAGAGAGAGAGACTTGTTCTAACTTAAACAAAAAGATTTACTTGTTAAATAAAATTTAGACTAAATAATGAAATTAAAATAAATAAATAATAAAAAGTTAAATTTTCTAATATAAAATATTAAAAGGAATAAATTAAAAAAAAATTGGCCACATGGTGCCTTGCTATTGGTTGAGAGACGGGAGCATTTAATTTCAAATGAAGGCAAAATTGTCCAATTGTTATGACTTTGGTTAAGAAAGATTAAAAAATTTAATTGTGGTCAAAATTGTATAATAGGATAAAATTATGGTCAAAATAAGAAATTTTCCTTATAAAATTCATTGACTGTATGTTTAAGTGGTCTATTATTATGAAAATTAATGAGTGGATAAGTCGGTTCACTCATTACAATTTATTTATAGTAAACAATAACTTTAGACATTTTATTAAAATGATCATATAATCTATAATTTTATTAAATTTTCACTCTATTTTCTCTGTAATTTTTCTTCTCATCACTATAATATATATATTTTTTTACTCTATTTTTTCTCCACAACCCTTTTCTTCTTCACTCGAATAGACTTTCTCAAATGAATCCTCCTTTCCATTCTACTAGAATTAACTTTTTTAGATGAAATTGACATTTATTTATTTTTTTTAAATTCTTTTACCAAGTTTAGTTTAGGGTAGAGCAGTTTCAAAAAAGAAAAAATAAAGGTAATAAAAATTTTCTACTTTTATTCTTCAAAATAAAAAAGAAAAGCAAAAAAATTATTAAAAAATTTAACTTCACATATTCACCATTCATCTAACTCATTATTTTACATTTAATTTATTATTAACATATTATTTTACATTTAATTTACTTAAAGAACGTAATAACAAAAAACAATTAAAACAATGATGAAAAAGGGTTATTAACAAACACCAATAGTGAGAATAAAGTCGGTAGCCTTGATGGGTTTTAATCACCCAATAAAATTAGTGCATTAAGTCAATAAATAATAAAAAGATATGTTTGTTAATAGACACTTGTAATGCTGCATCTCATGCTTTACTTTATTCTATACACACTAACTTTTTTTATTTTTTTTTATACCAATTTTCTTCTTATTACTTTAAACACATTATACCAATTTACGCTCACTGTTTAACTTTTTAACCTCAATTTGTTTTTATTATATTACAAGCAAATTTGTTCATATTCTACCTATTCTTTAATTGACTTTTCTAACCTAACTACTCTATTCTTCTAATTAATTACTTGAAATTTCACACATATTTATTATTGTCAAATAATACGCACAAACTTTAAGTTAATTATTCTAAAATAATCTTACCAGTTGCCTCGTTGACATGCTATTCTCTTATTTTCTCGATTTTCATTAACAATAATATTTTAAATAACTTTGTTGCTTCTCTTCGGTTACATATTGGCTCGAACCTTATTCATAAATCATATTTCACTAAAATTATCGTGTCAAATTCAATGTTAAGAACATGATGATAGACGGATCACAATTCCCATTTCCCACCAAACCCCTCATGTAAAAATTCTGGAGTCAAAAGGGATAAGAAAATGAGAAACAAAGAAATTAAAGAAAAAAAAAATTCCCAACACTCTTGAACCTCCAAAAGTAAGGACGGACTCGGCATTAATACTACATTAAAATGTTTAAATTAAAAAATTAAAAGAGTTAAAACTTATTAAAATATTAAAATCATAAAATAGAAATTAAAATATAAAATATAAATTTTTTATTCATTTACTTGAATGGTCTAATAATATATTATTCTTTTTGGAGATTTTGAGTTTAAACTCTCTTCTATTAAATAAAAAAATATATATATAATATTTTAATAAATTAAAATCATAATTATATATTAATAACTTCAAAAGTTTTACTTTAAAAAAAAAAACTTCAAAATTTTTTGTAAACCTCTAAACTTAAACATAATTTTGACCTTGCGGAAAAACGAGTGACAAAAGGATAAAATTAGTCTCAACAAAAATTCAATCCCAAAACAAGCTGACTTAATTTCCATTGACAATGCAAAATTTTAAAATTCGTCTTGACTTTTGAGATCTAATGAGCCAAATTCTTTTCAGACATATTTCTTTGGATCGATGCTACTAGAAACAAAATTTGTTATTTATCAAAAATGCCAATAAAAAAATCTTCCAAATGGGAATGGTTTCATTTGCTATTCTAATGCAAACAAGTAAGCATGGAGATTGTACAATTATATATAACTTGTTTTTTTCCAAAAAAAAAAAAAAGGTGTTGCGAAAGGTGTTTAGGTCAAATATCCATTAATCAAAATCAAATGAAGTTAAAGCATCTGACGCTCTCTGCCAATAATAATACGCCGCCTGATATATAATTACATGTTGTTATGGCTTTGTGTGCGTCTTTGGGCGGCAACTGGCATCGGCAACGAATAATTCAATTCATAATCACATTGTTGTTCAATTTCAATTTCAAATTCAAAGCTCGGCGGCACCATGTTCTTTGAATTCTCTTTCTCTATGATTATTATGTTTGGGAATTAGGATTGGGCCCCTTTCCTCCACATGTTCTTCTTTCAATCACATGCGTTCTCCTCGTGCTGCCTTTCTTTTTTTCCCTCAAGCTTTACCTCCCCTAGACTTACATATATGACATACCATCAACAGTATATCTGGGACAGTTGAAGTTAGTTTTTTGTTTTGAAAGAAGTTAGCTAGTTATATATATAATACTTGTACAAAAATGATTTATTGAGAAACGTTAAATATAGCATAATAATTATATAGTATTTAGGGAGGAAAACAGAATTTTTACTAAATAATTGAAATTTAAATCTCAAAATCTATGATTTTATTGCTCGAATCAAGTGGCCTCCACAGAGTGATGTGACAATGCCGGTCGTCATAACATAGATGATAGAACTGACATTGGTTAGTAGTTCATTTCTCTCTCTCTCGCACACCAAAATGACAGATCTTTAATATTGAAGGCCAAACTGTCTAGTCCTAAATATAGTTTCTACTCATTCTCACCTCCTTTTGTTGACTAGCTCTTGCATCCACGGACGACATCGACCAAATGTCTGGCAATTAAAGGTAAATTATAGTCATTTAACTTTTATCATATATGTCCTTAATTAAGTAAGTATTTACTCATTAAAGTATAATTATAAATTTACAATTAATTCAGTCTAAAAAATAAAATTAAAGAAAAATGAAGTGGATGATAATATTTATTTTGATAAAATAAAACATAATAAAAATTTAGAAACATAAATTTTAATATTTATTTCATCGTTCTATTTATAAAAGGAAAGAAAAAAAATACATAGCTAAAAAATTAAATTTTAATTATATTGAAAATTATAATTAAAATTTTAATTTTAATTTCAATTACGTTAAATATTATAATTTCTTATAATATTTTAATTTCAATTAGGTTGAATATATAATTTCAATTCAAATTTTAATTTTAATTACATTAAATATTACAAATCTAATTTTAATTACGTTAAATGTTATAATTCTAATTCAACTATTTAATTTTAATTACGTAAAATATTATAATTCTAAATTAAATTTTAATTTCAATTACGTAAAATATTATAATTTTAATTTTAATTTAATTTTAATTACGTTATATGTTATAATTTTAATTTCAATTAAGAAAAATATTATAATTCCAATTTTAATTTAATTTCAAATACGTTATATGTTATAATTTTAATTTTAATTTTAATTACGTTAAATGTTATAATTTCAATTCTTATTTTAAAATATAGTTTCAACTATATTAAATGTTATAATTCTAAATTCAATTTCATTTTCATTTTCAATTACGTAAATATTATAATTCTAAATTTAATTTCACTTTCAATTACGTTAAATATTATAATTTCAATTCCAATTCTAATTTCAATTACGTTAAATATTATAATTTTAATTTCAATTTCAATTACGTTAAATGTTATAATTTCAATTTCAATTATATTAAATATTATAACTCCAAATCAAATTTTAATTTTAATTACGTTAAATATTATAATTCTAATTCATTTTAAACTTCAATTACGTAAAATATTATAACTCTAAATTCAATTCTAATTTCAATTACGTTAAATATTATAATTCCAATTCCAACTTTAAATTCAATTTCAATTATCTTAAATAGTTAAATGTTATAATTTCAAATACATTAAATCTTGCAATTTTAAATCCAATTTCAATTTCAATTATGATAAATGTTATAATTTCAATTTTAATTTTAAATTCAATTCCTATTATATTAAATATTATAATTTCAAATCTAATTTTGATTCTAAGTACGTTAAATATTATAATTTCAATTCCACTTACCTTAAATATTATAATTCTAAATCCAACTTCAATTCCAATTAGATTAATTTTAATTTCAATTCAATTATATTAAATATTATAATTCCAATCCAATTTCAATTCTAATTACGTTAAATTTTAAAATTTTAATTTTAAATTCAATTTTAATTACATAAAATATTATAATTTCAAAATCTGATTTTAATTTCAAGTACATTAAATGTTATAATTCAATTTCAACTTTAAATTCAATTTCAATTATGTTAAATATTATAATTTGAAATCCAATTTCAATTCCAATTATGTTAAAGCTATAATTCCAAATTGAATTTTAGTTTCAATTGCCTTAAATGTTAAAATTACAATTTTTATTTTAAATTCAATTTTAATTACATTAAATATTATAATATCTAATTTCGATTCCAATTACATTAAATTTCAATTTCAAATCAATTTTCAATTTTAATTACATTAAATGTTATAATTCTAAATTCAAATTCAATTTTAATTATGTTAAACATTATAATTCTAATTTCGATTAAAATTACGTTAAATGTTATAATTCTAATTTTAATTTTAATTACTTAAAATATTATAATTTCAAATCCAATTCTAATTTTTATTACATAAAATATTATAAATCAAAATTTAATTTTAATTACATTGAATATTATAATTTCAAATCTAATTTCAATATCAATTATGTTAAATGTTACAATTTTAAATCTAATTTCGACTTTAATTACGTTAAATGTTATAATTTCACATCCAATTCAATTTTAATTACGTTAAATGTTATAATTCTAATTTTAATTTTAAATTCAATTACGTTAAAAGTTATAATTCTAAATCCAAATTTAATTTCAATCACGTTAAATGTTACAATTTCAAATTCAAATTTAATTTAAATGTTATAATTCTAATTTAATTTTAAATTCAAGTTCAATTACGTTAAATATTATAATTTAAAATTTAATTTCAATACTAATTACGTTAAATGTTATAATTTTAAATCGAATTTTAATTACGTTAAATGTTAGAATTCTAATTTCTATTTTAAATTTAATTTTAATTACATTAAATGTTATAATTTCAAATCTAATTTTGATTCCAATTATGTTAAATGTTATAATTCTAAATCAAATTTTAATTTCAATTACGTTAAATGTTATAATTTTAAACTCAATTTTGATTTTAATTAAGTTAAATGTTATGATTATAGTTCCAATTTCAACTTCAATTACATTAAATATTATAATTTTTATTTCAGCTTTGATTTTAATTATTTTAAATGTTATAATTCTGCTCTAATTTCAATTTCAATTATGTTAAATATTATAATTTCAATTTCAATTTCAACTTCAATTATGTTAAATTGTTATAATTTCAATTCCAATTTCGATTTCAATTACATTAAATGTTATAATTCAATTTGAATTCTAATTTTAATTTTAATTACATTAAATCTTATAATTTGAAAATAAAAAATTTTGATTATTTATTTTGGAAGTTAGAACTTGAAAAGTTAAGATAGTCTAATAAATGCCTTAAAAATTATAAAAATATCTAAAATATAAAAACACTCCAAAAGAAAGACTAAAACTAACCAAAATCTTCAATTTAACCCAATATGAAAAAAAACATTTCTTAAAAAAAAAAAAGGCCAAATCATTAAAAGCATTATAACAATTCAAACAGGCCAATGATAAAGATTAATTAAGTATAATATTTAAATCTTTTAAGCCTAATAATTTATTGTTTAAATTAAGATTATTTAGCGTTTAATGGACTTTATTATTATTTTGTAAGTTTAGAGTCAATGGAGCCAATAAAAGTAAAAATTCAACGAAAATAAGACAAAAATATCAAATTTGATACAGTAAAAGTGTGAAAAGTAATTTATAAATAGTAACTTTTGATATAGTACTAACAAAAAAAACTAACAGGGCCAATAAAGGCTATGTCTCAAATTGAGATGTAAATATATGTATTTTTATACTTGTACAAAAATTAGTTTCAACTTTTTGCACTTTTCACCAAATAAAGTATGAGTATATCCCTACTTTTAAAGATTGAATAGATGAAAATTATCATATTATTATAAAATTATTTTATTTTCCCTTAATACAGTATTGCAGTCCCATTACATATAAAATGGTTTAGTAAACGAAATTTCACCCATTATGTACCAATATATTGGTGTGCAACCACCACTTTATATATGTTCCTACTTACTAGAAAGGTGTTCTGAGTATTTACACCTGTTATCAACTCCAGTGTGAGTATATCTTCGCTTGTAGAAGATTGAATAGATAGATATTATCATATTATCCCAAAGCTATCTTGTTGTCCCTAGTGCAGGATTTTGGTCCCCATTACAACAAAACATAGTCTAATGAATGAAATTTTACCCGTTATGCACCAAGTTATGGATTGCAATAATCGCTTTATATATATCCCATTACAATAATTTCATGTATATCATATCCCACTTAATGTATCACATATTCTCACTATTTGCACATTTCACCAATAAAGTGCTTGCATATTCTCACTTTTAAAACTTTATGCATTATCAGTTATCATTCAATAAATGTTACATAATATAAGATGATGATATTTTATAGGTGTTCTAATTAACCATGGTTATTATATATTCTTAAAAAATAATTACAAATAACTTCTTGTATGTTATATCCCTTTTAATGTACCACGTGTTCCTACTATTTACACTTTTCACCAACAAGTGCTTGCATATCCCCAATTTTAAAAACTTTGCTTGTTGTCAATTATTATTCAAAAAAGTTACATAATATAAGGAGATGATATTTTATGAATGCCTAATTAACCATAGTTAGTATATATTTTAAAAAAATTACAAACAACTTCATATATGTTGTATCCCACTTATAGGAATGATATCTCATGTTTAAGCACTTCTTACCCACTGTATTATGCATATATACCCACTATAGCTTGCCTCAATAGGTGAAGGTAAAAATATTATTGTAATTTAGTCTTGTTTTTTTAAGTTGTGGATGCAAAATGATCTCTTGATGTATGTTCCCACTTGTTAGGATGCTCATACTATTTGCATGTTTCATCAATTATTGAAGAGTGAGTATATTCCTACTTATATATAATTCAATATTTGTATAAATAAATAATCTTAATTAGTTAGTAATAGATATAATTATGAATTGAATATTTGTAGCTATTAAATTATTATTTTTAAAAAATCTTTTAGAAATTTAACAATTATTTTGAATTATTATTTATGTATTTAATTTTTTTTTCCTCTTAAAATGATTTCAATTAGTCTATTATAATTTTATATTTCACCAATTATGGAAAAACTACTATAACACTTGACTTTATTTTAGTTCTATCTTATAAAAACCTTATTAATTTTATCAAATCCTTCTCTTTGATATGATGTAACATGTTCTGGAAATTATACCAAATATAATTTTTTTCAAAAGGAATAAGATGTAATATATTGTTAAAATAGAAAGTATGTCAAATACAACCATGGACATGGGCGGTTACCTGAAAAAGTAAAATAGAATATGGTTAAATGCAATTAGAATTATAATTAGATGGGATTATAAATTTTAATAGAATTAAAATTAAAATTATAATATTTAATGTAATTGAAACTGGAATTGGAATTGGAATTAGAATTATAATATTTAATATAAATAAAATTAATTTTAAAATTAGAATTTAAATTATAACATTTAATGCAATTGAAATTGGATTTAAATTTTGAATTGGAATCAATATTTAACAAAATTAAAATTAAAATTAAAATTAAAATTAAAATTAAAATTATAATATTTAACGTAATAAAAATTAAAATTTGATTTAGAATTATAACATTCAACGTAATTAAAATTCAAGTAGGATTTGAAATTAGAATTATTTAACTTAATTAAAATTGAAATTGAAATTATTAAATGTAATTAAAATAAAAATAAAAATAAAAATATAATATTTAACATGATTGAAATTGAATTTAAAATTAGAATTAGAATTCGAACATTTAACATAAGTGAAATTGAACTTAAATTTAGAATTAGAATTATAACATTAAATGCAATTGAAATTGACTTTCACATTAGAATTGAAATTATAATATTTAACAAAATTAAAATTAAAATTAGAATTAGAATTAATTTTTAACGTAAAATAAAGTGAAATTAAATTTAGAATTATAACATTCAGCATAATTAAAATTAAAATTAGATTTGAAATTAAAATTATTTAACATAATTAAAATTAAAATTGAAGTTGAAATTATAACATTTAACGTAATTGAAATTGAATTTGAAATAGGAATTGGAATTATAACATTATCATAAATGAAATTGAATTTAAAATTAGAATTAGAATTATAACATTTAACATAATTGAAATTGAAATTAGAATTATAATTTAACATATGTGAAATTTATTTATTTTTTAAATATGTGAAATTAAATTTAAAATTGGAACTAAAATTATAATATTTAACATAATTGAAATTAAAAATTAGATTTAGAATTGAAATTATTTAACATAATTAAAATTGAAACTTGATTTGGAATTAAAATTATAAATATTTAACATAATTAAAATTAAAATTAGATTTGTAATTATAATATTTAACGTAATTGAATATTTGTATCAAGAATTAGAATTAAAACATTTAACATAATTGATAATATATTTAAAATTGAATTTAGATTTATAACATTTAATGTAATTGAAATTAAAACTAAATTTAGAATTATAACATTTAAGATCATTGAAATTTGTTTGAAATTATAACATTTAACGTAATAGAAATTGAAATTAGATTTGGTACTATAACATTTAATGTAATTAAAATTAAAATTAGATTTGAAATTATAACATTTAACGTAATTAAAATTGAAATTAGATTTTGAATTATAATATTTAATATAATTAAATTTAAAAAATAAAATTAGAATAATAACATTTAACATAATTAAAATTGAAATTGGATTTAGAATTATAACTTTTAACATAATTGCAATTGAAATCGAAATTATTACATTTAACGTAATTAAAATTAAAACTGAAATTATAACATTTAACATAATTGAAATTGAAATCAAATTTGAAATTTGAATTATTTAATGTAATTGAAATTGAAATATGAATTAGAATAATAACATTTAATATAATTAGAATTAGAATTGAAATTATTTAACGTAATTAAAATTGAAATTGGAATTGGAATTATAATATTTAATGTAATAGAAATGAAAATTGAAAAGTCAATTATAACATTTAATATAATTGAAGTTCGAAATAACAACATTTAATATAATTGAAATTAAAATTAGATTTAAAATTATAACATTTAACATAATTAAAATTAGAATTGGAATTAGAATTATAACATTTAACATAATTAAAAATTAAAATTGGATTTGAAATTATAATATTTAAAGTAATTGAAATTAAAATTAGATTTAGAATTATAACATTTGATGTAATTAAAATTAAAATTTGATTTAAAATTATAATATTTATCATAATTTTAAATTGAAATTGAAGTTTACATTGAAATTATAACATTTAATGTAATTGAAAATTTAAATTGGAATTTGAATTATAATATTTAACGTAATTAAGATTGAAATTGGATTTGAAATTATAATATTTAATGTATTTGAAATTAAAATTATAACTTTAACAAAATTGAAACTGGAATTATAACATTCAACATAATTGAAATTAAAATTAAAATTAAAATTAAAATTATAATATTTAATGTAATTGAAATTGAAAATATAACATTTAAATATAATTGAAATCAAAATTAAATTTGAAATTTAACGTAAATAAAATTAAAATTAAAATTAAAATTACAATTATAACTTTGTTTCCCACCAAACGTAGGGCATATTTTCACGTTTTGCACCTCTCACTCATAAATATAAAAAAGTATCCTTACGTTTTTATAAATTGTGAGTTTGTATTTAACTGAATAAAAAAGTAACATAATACATTATAGATGTCTTAAATGATCACGATTAATATAAAGTGCTTAAAAAGATTCAATTATATTTACAATTTATTGTATGTCGTATCCCACTTAATAAATGACATGTTCTTATTTTTTTCTACCTCTTACTCATAAATATAAGAGGGTGTCCCCACTTTTTCATAAATTATTAATTTGCATTTAGCTGAACAAAAAATATAACATAATACATTATGAATGTCTTAAATGACAATGATTAATATAAAATGTCTTAAAATAAATAAATACATTCACAACTTATGTATGTTGTTTCCCATATGGCATGTTCTCACTTTTTGTACCTTTCACCCACAAATATAAGATGGTGTCCCCACCTTTTTATAAATTACGAGTTTGCATTCGGCTGAATAAAAAATATAACATAATACATTATGGGTGTCATAAATAACTATAGTTAGTTTAAAGTGCCTTAAAAAAATACATTCACAACTTTTATGTATGTTGTTTCCCACTTAACGTAGGGCATTTCTCATTATTTCTACCTCTCACTCATAAATATAAGAGGGTGTCCTTATTTTTTCATAAATTACTGGTTTGCATTTAGCTACATATAAAATGTAACATAATACATTATAAGTGTTTTAAATGATCATATTTAATATAAAGTACCTAAAAAAATTCAATGATATCTACAACCTGTTACATGTTGTATCTCACTTAACATCAGACATGTTTCCACTTTTTGCACCTTACACCCACAAATATAAGAAGGTTTCTCAATGTTTTCATAAATTGCGAGTTTGTATTCAGTTGAACAAAAAATGTCACACGTCTTATGTTAAGTGGGATACAACATACAATAGATTGTAGATGTAATTGAATTTTTTTAAGGCGCTTTATATTAACAATGGTCATTTAAGACATTTATAATTTATTATATGTTGTATCCCACTTAACATAGGATGTGTGATGAATAATTGAAATTACGTATTTAATAAGTGTTTTACATCATTATTTTTGTATTACTAGTGTCTTTAACCCTCATAACTTAAGTATATTTAGAATATTATATTTAATTAACTTTTAACTATTTTGTGGTACGTTAGGTAAAATAGGCATAACTTTCTACCTAGTAATCCAATTTAAGTGATTCTTGATCCTGTGAAGAGTTGATTTAATGGATTAACATATTATATTTCACAAGGCATTTGAAATTAGAGTTTTTAGAGGGTGAAAATGGCCTAGAACAGAACTGATATGTAGTACAGGCCCTGTCCGAATAGTTATTAGTATTTAGCCCATAACTATAGAAATACGTATCTAAAACGTATAAGACAACTCAATTTGAAAAGATAATGACTTATATACAACTTTGATCTTTTGAGTAAAAGCTAATTCGGACCACATTAATTCTAAATTGGACAATCAAGTAGGTAATAATAATCAGTGCAAATTAGTTGCCACCCTTCTTGACTTTTATCATCCAAGTATTTCCTCATCATCTGTCTTGATCTATCTATATTTTTCTATAAATAGGTGGCCTGTTTATGCCCAAAAAATATAATTAGAGAGCTAGATTTTAGTTCAAAACACTTGTCATTTGTATTATCTCTTTGTAGTATTATTTATCTTATTTATTATTCTAAAATCATGTTATCTCTTCTTCCATCTCTTTTCTTTTTCTTTAATTTTATTATGTCCAAGTAATTTTCATTTTGCTAAGGTGAAAAGGTAAAACTCTTGGTAAGGTAATAAGAATACTTAACTCTTATTCGTGAATTTAATATTTCAATTTTAAGTTATGCAAATTTATATATGATGTATTTATTTATTTGCAATATTAATACCTTTTATTGTAAAGTGCTGTATCTTGATTTATTATAAATAATTTTTATAGTTGACACAATAAATTCTTGAAATTATTTACAAGATTTGGCGTAGATACTCTTTTTTGTAAAGTGAGAATCTTGATTTATTGTAGACAAATATAAAGATTAGCAGAATAAATATGTGAACCCATTTATAGGATTTGGTGTATAATAATTGAAAGAAATAAATACAAGTTAATATATAAATGGTGATGAAATTTAATTATTATATCTTTCAATTAGAACCTTCTTTGTGTGAGGATTCTAATTAAGTTATAAAAAGAGTTTAATATATTCTTATTTCATATGCCAAGAGTGGATCCCCTAACCTTAACTTTTATTTTAATTGGTTAATTGAATTATTATTTACAAACATCTTATACTGTTTTAATTGTCTTTAAAGTATTTATAGTTTGTAATTTTATTCCACTTTCCTGTGGATTGACCGAGTTCTCACTGGGTTATTTATTATTTTAATAATCCTGCACTTGAAAATAAACTCCTATATTCTGAACATGTCAAATTTTTGGCGCTGTTACTAGGGAAGTAAAATTAACATTTTTTTGTTTGTTTTATTTTCATGGAAGGTTAAGCCTTCTAACTTGCTTTACTTTATTTATTCTTCACTTGTTATTTTCATGGAAGGTTAAGCCTCATCTATTTATTTACTAACTTTTTATTATCTTAATTTAAGCCTCATCTATTTAATTATTATATCTTTCGATTAGAACATTCTTTGTGTGAGGATTCTAATTAAGTTATAAAAAGAGTTGAATATATTCTTATTTCATATGCCAAGAGTGGATCCCCTAACCTTAACTTTTATTTTAATTGGTTAATTGAATTATTATTTGCAAACATCTTATACTGCTTTAATTATTTTTAAAGTATTTATAGTTTGTAATTTTATTCCACTTTCCTGTGGATTGACCTCGTTCTCACTGGGTTATTTATTATCTTAACAATCCTGCACTTGAAAATAAACTCCTATATTCTAAACATGTCAAATTTTTTGCGCTGTTACTGGGAAAATAAAATTAACATTTTTTTTGTTTGTTTTATTTTCATGGAAGGCTAAGCCTCCTAACTTACTTTACTTTATTTATTCTTCACTTGTTATTTTCATAGAAGGTTAAGCCTCATCTATTTATTTACTAACTTTTTATTATCCTAATTTAACATTGACTAATCTAACTTTTATTTTATTGTTAGCTTTGCCTATTTTATTTGTCTTTATTTAATTTGTTTTCTCTTATTTTTATTATTTATTGTTATTGTATTTTATTTTATTTTTTTTGTATGAGTAGTTAGTTTCAAGATCCTAATTCTCATCGTTTAGTGAAAGTTAATTTCAGAACTTCCTTTAATAATTTGTTCGATTCTCTTTCATCTTCTCATTCTTCACCAATTAACACCATAATCAATAATCAAATTGAGGGACACATAAACCCAGGGGACAATCAGTCCAACATAATGACCGTAACTGACCTAGGACACTTAGAGACTACATGAACTTTATACGAACCGGTGCACTATCTTACTTAGTCTTTCCTCCAGATGTAACACATTTTAATTTTAAGCCAGGCATTATCCAACTTTTATCCACTTTTCATGACTTAAATGCAGAAAACCCTTACCTACATTTAAGAGAATTTGAAGAAGTGTGTAACACGTATAATGACCAAAATTGTAGCATGAACACAATTCGACTTAAGCTTTTTTTATTTTTCTTTAAAAGATAAAACTTTTTCCAATATCCATTTCTTTATGGAATGAGATGCAACAACAATTCCTAAAAAAACGTTTTCCTCCCTAAAGAACAAATTCTTTCAAAAGATAAATTACCACTTTTGTCCAAAAACCAGGAGAGATCCTTTATCAATGTTGGAAAAGGTATAAAGAATTACTTAATACCTATCCTTATTATGACTTTTAAACTTGGAGATTAGTCTCAAATTTCTATGATTGCTTAACACCTCAAGTTAGGTAAATGGTAGAAATGATGTGTGATGGAACATTTGAGGATAAAGACTCAGAAGAGGCAATAAACTATCTAGATTTACTAATAGAAAATGCTCAAAATTAGGACATTATTAGTACCTGTGAGGCACCTAAAAAAACTCAAACTACTACATCTAGTGGAGGTATTTATCATCTTAGAGAAGATCATGACCTTCAAGCTAAATTAGCATCCTTAGTTAGAAAATTCAAAACCTTAGAAATAAAAATGAGTGGTCAATTAAATTTGTTCAAGAAATTGTGTATCATATATATGAAATCCATGATCACTCTACCAATTCCTCCAACAATAACCCATATTCACAAAACTTCAATTCTTGTTGGAGAAATCACCCGAATTTTAGTTGAAGGAATGACACTCAAGCACAAGCTTTACAACCACCTTTTCAATTATACCAAAATTTTCAAAACCATCAAGGTTATGCACCATATGTCCCACCTCTTAAGAAAATCTTGAAGAAAATTTGTATGCATTCGTTGAAAAGCAAGAGTCTATTAATTCTCAAAATGCTCAAACATTTACTGATTTGAAATATACTCTTACTAAATTTGCATCCATATTGAACATTCTCGAGAAAGGAAAATCTCTTTCTCAACCATTACCAAACCCCAAAGGACAACATAACTCAAATGTATGTAGTTCAAAAAGTCAACACATAGGTTAAGTTAAAGCGATTATCACTCTTTGGAATGGTAAGGTTATTAAAAAACACATTTCTAAACCTCATGAGAATGATGAATCAATCTCTAAGAGTAAGGAAAGAGTTGAACCTATACTTCGTAAAGAAAACACCAAATCCTGACCTCCACTCTCATTTTCTCATGCATTACGTAATGCTAAGAAGATGAATTACAATCTTAAAAATTTTAAAATTTTCAAACAGATAAAAGTTTATATTCCTTTATTAGATGCTATTAAATAGGTTCTCTCTTATGTAAAATTTTTGAATGATTTATGCACAGTAAAAAGAAAACTAAATGTAAAAAAGAAAGCTTTTTTAACTGAACAAGTAAATGCCATTCTTCAGGACAAAAATGATTTGAAATGTAAAGACACTAGTTGTCTTACAATTTCATGGATTATTGAAAGTTATAAAATTGAACAAGTCTTACTTGATCTTGGTGCTAGTGTGAATTTACTGCCATATTCAGTTTATCAAAAGCTCAATCTCAGTGAGTTAAAACTAACTTCTATAACTCTTTTACTTGTGGATAGATCAATAAAGGTTCCAAGAGGGATAATGGAAGATATTTTAGTTCAAGTTGATAAATTCATATATCTTGTAAATTTTATTGTCTTGGACACAGAACGTGTTAAAGGATGTAATTCGATACCTGTTATTTTAGGTTGTCCATTTTTAGTAACTTCTAACACTTTGATTAATTGTAGGAATGGAGTAATGAAGCTTTCATTTGAAAACATAACACTTGAGCTCAATGTTTTTAATATGAGTAAGCAACCACATAAGGATGAGAATGAAAGTAAAGAAGCCAACATGATTGAAACGATTGTGGAGGATCATATTCAAAAAGAGAGTTCTACCGATCTCTTAGAAATGTGTCTAATAAATTTATTTGAGTCAAATATAGAATTAGATCCTGAAATCTCTAACATATGTTCTTTACTTGACTGTGCACAAGTAATCTTTACTTAACTGTGTACAGGTGATTAAAAATGAAGGATGGAAACCAAAGTTTGAAGAATTATGAGAAAATGAGGATAAGCAGAATGAAATTCCAAACTTGGAGTTTAAACCTTTACCTGAAGGACTGAAATATGCATTTCTTGGAGAGAAACAAACTTACCCTGTGGCAATCTCTTCTACAATCACAAGCGAACAAGAAGGTAAGTTAATTAAAGTATTGAAAATGCATAAAAATGCAATTGGGTGGACTTTAAAAGATATAAAAGACATTAATTCTTTGATTTGCACACATAGAATATACCTAGAGGATAATGCCAAAACTTTTCAACAACTTCAAAGAAGATTAAATTCACAAATGAAAGAGGTAGTGAGAGCTGAAGTTCTCAAATTACTTAAAGTAAGAATCATCTATCCTATTTCAGATAGTAAGTGGGTAAGTCCTACTCAGGTAGTACCAAAAAAATCTGGAGTCACGGTCATTGAAAATGACAAAGGTGAGTTAATACCAACTAGAGCCTCATCTAGTTGGAAGATGTGCATACATTATAGGAAGTTGAACTCTGCCACTAGAAACGACTATTTTCCCTTACCATTCCTTGACCAAATTTTAGAAAGAGTAACAAGACATCCCTACTACTGCTTTCTAGACGACTATTATGGCTATTATTAAATTCCTATAACACGAGAGGACCAAGAGGAGACTACCTTCACATGCCCTTTTGGGACCTTTGCTTTTAGAAGAATACCCCAAAAACATTTCAAAGATGTATGTTAAGCATTTTTAGTAACATAGTTTAGCATTATTTAGAAGTTTTCATAGATGATTTAACCGTGTTTGGAAATTATTTTGACGATTGTCTTGAAAACTTAGAAAAGGTCTTAAAAAGATGTGAAGAAATGGGTCTTGTGTTGAATTGGAAAAAATGTCATTATATGGTTACTTCTGGAATTATTTTGGAACATATAGTATTTTCTAAAAGAATTGAAGTGGATAAGGCAAAAGTCGAACTCATTGCTTATTTTCCCTCACCAAAAACAGTCAGAGAATTCGATCATTTTATAGGATATGCTAAATTTTATAAGAGGTTTATAAAAAACTTTAGTGCTATATTTAGACTTTTTTGTAACCTCTTAACAAAAGATGTATCATTTGAGTGGATTCAAGAATGTTAAAATTCGTTTAAAAAATTAATTGATCTCTTAACATTTGCTCCTATCATACAATCTCCTAACTGATCTTTGCCTTTTGAGCTCATGTGTGATGCTAGTGACTATGCTGTTAATGTTATATTAGGATAAAGAAAGGAAGGTAAACCCTATGTAATTTATTACACAAGTAAAACTTTAAATAGTGCATAAATGAATTACACAACAATTGAAAAAGAATTACTTGCTGTAATATTTGCATTAGACAAATTTCGTTCTTACTTAATTGATTCTTCAATTATTGTGTTTACTGATCATGCTGCTGCAAGGTACTTAATGTCAAAATAGGATGCAAAATCAAGACTAATTCGATAGATTCTATTGTTTTAAGAATTTAATATCACTATCAAAGATAAGAAGGGAGCTGAGAATGTTGTTGCAAATCACTTATCAAGATTCGCACTAGATTTATCAACAGAAAAAACACCCATTAATGATTCTTTTCCCGATGAATTTTTATTTTCTACTGTTACAATGTCTTGGTATGCTAATATTGTTAATTTTCTTGTAACAGAAGAAATGCCACCTTAATGGAATGCTCAAGACAAAAAGAAATTTTTAATTGAGGTAAGAAAGTTTTATTGGGATGATCCTTATCCCTTCAAATATTATCCTAACAAAATATTTCGAAGATGTATACCTGACAATGAGGTAAGTAGAGTTATTAAATTTTGTCATTCTAAAGCATATGGGGGACATTTCTCATCAAAGAAAACAGTTGCAAAAATCTTGCAGTGTAGATTTTATTGGTCCACTTTATTTAAAGATACACATGCATTTTGCATAACATGTGAAAATTGTCAAAAATTGGAATCCATTTCAAAACGAAACATGATGCCTTTGAACCTTATTCTTGTTATTGCAATCTTTGATTGTTGAAGGATAGATTTCATAGGACCTTTCCATTATCATTTGGATTTACGTATATCTTAGTCACAATAGATTATGTCTCAAAATGGATTGAGACTATTCCATGTCAAAATAATGACCATAAAATAGTTATGAAATTTTTAAAAAAAATATCTTGAGTCGATTTCGAATCCCTCGAGCCATTTAAGTGATGGGGGTAAGCACTTTTGTAATAGGCCATTTGAAACATTAATGAAAAATATATGGTATTACTCATAAAGTTGCCACCCCTTATCATCCTCAAACAAGTTGAACTAGCAAATAGGGAGATAAAACAAATTTTAAAAAAACTGTAAACCCAAATCGCAAAGATTGGTCTTTAAGACTTAATGATTCACTTTGGGCTTATAACTCTGCTTTTAAAACTTCATTGGGTATGTCTCCTTATAGGATAGCTTATGGAAAATCTTGTCACTTACCTGTGAAACTTTACCATAAAGCTTATTGGGCCATTAAAACTTTGAACGCAAATCTTGATTCTATTACACAAATACGTAAATTACAAATAAATAAACTTGAAAAATTGAGAAATGATGCATATGGGAATTTAAAAATTTATAAAGCTAAAATCAAAGCTTTTCATGATAAAAAAATTCAAAGAAAAATATTTGATGTTGGTCAAAAGGTTTTACTTTATAATTCTTAACTTCACATATTCCCTGAAAAATTAAGATCAAGATGGAGTGGTCTTTTTATTGTGAAACATGTGTACCATTATGGAATAATTGACATTGAAAATCTTAGAAATGGTAATGAGTTTAAGGTAAATGGGCAAAGACTTAAGCCGTTTCTAGAAAACCAAGCTTTTCATAAAGAATTTGTGTCCACGTCTGACCTTTGTTATGAGACCAATTAATCTTTGTTTACATATTTATATATTCGTCTTCTAAATTTATTCATTTTTTTTCATACTTGCAGATTAATTTAGTATTTTTGTTAAAGTTTTATTTTGCACCCTGGTTAAGTGACAGATAACGGTACTCTGTGATATTCAAATTGATTTTGTCAGTTTTTCATAATTACTGATACATTCTTTTCTTTCCTTTTTTTTATAAAAAAAATGGATGACATTCTAATGAATTTGAAAAAACGTTTTCCCTCATTGCCTCAAAATGCCTTAAAGAAAATTTACCAAGAAAGATATGTAAGATTAAGGTTATTAATGATTATGAATATACCTGCTGATGTACGTTGGTTAATTGAAGCCAAAATTCGATTGGCATGTGAGTTTTCAAACTCATTAAGTTCTTACATGCATGGCTTAGGTAAAAGCTCTTTTGTAAAAAAGTAAAAGGCCAAAAGATTAATGTTTGTTACAATGTGTACAAGGACTTACAATACACATTACCGCACTTTAGGAATGGTGTCTATAAATCGCATAGATAAAATTAGGTTCATTAAGGATGACATGAATAAGGAGTCTTTAAATAATATCTTATTGACTCTTGAGACGCATCCTAGTAGATATATGCATATTGCAATTCGTGAATTATGGAACATATTCCTAAAGGAACATGAGCGGTACAGTATTAAAAATCTGACTTTAAAAGACCCTATTTGCCAATTTATAAGAAAATTGGATAGGAAGCCTATTCCCGACCCATAGAGGGCGTTTAAGCCATTTCTGAATGTAAAATCAAAGGAAGATATAAGCCACAATCACAACTATTTGTACATATTTACTATAGCAGTTATTTTTAAATGTTTCATTTCAACCTGAAATGTCTTCTCCAACAACCAACCACCCATAGTCGATTTTGAAAATTTTGTATTTAAAGCTTAATCTTATCCATTAACAACAAACTACCTATATGACTTAACAATACTTTTTGGCTCTATAAATACAATGCATTATTTTTGCATCTTCATATAAACTCAAAATCATTCAAGGGAGAGGATGAGTGTAATAATAAGAGAAACATCAACTCGTAAATTCATAAAAATTTGTATCTTTTATGGATCTAGCCCTGAAAAAATTGGAGAGTTTGTAGAAGCAATAGAAACCCTTGGTAAGGTGTTAATTAAGCAAAAAATTCACTTAGTATATATGGGAGGTAGTCGTGGATTAATGAGATGTGTGGCAATAGCAGTACAAAATAAATGCAGTAAAGTTTTGGGTATTATATCGAAAGCTCTAGTTGTTGAGAATATTGTAGGAAAAATAATTGGGGATGAGTTACAAGTGTCATCAATGTATGAGCGAATGTCTCTTATGCTTTGGAATGCTGATGCCTTCATTGCTCTACTTGGAGGTTTCAAAACTTTGGAGGAAAAATTTCAAATTATTTTATGGGCACAATTACAACTCCACCAAAAATCCATTGGTTTGTTAAATGTTGATGATTTTTATAATAAGTTGTTATCTTTTTTCGACTATGCAGTGAAAAAATAATTCATCTCATCTATAGCACGATAAATCCTTATTTTTGCTTCAACTGTTGATCAGTTACTCGATAAATTACAAGCTTTTATACCTATATCTGATCCAATAATGCATCAGATAGATTGATATACTGATGATAGTGAAAAGAAACGCAAGATAGATTTAACTCTTCGTCTGTAGTTTATCTACTTTTATATATTTTAAAATATTTTGCGTGGCTTGTTTTATTTTGTTACAGGTTTTATTTTCAATAAAAGATGTTTCAGGTGATATCTTTTATACTCTACTCTTTCTATATTTTGACATTGAGAACAATGTTTTAATCTGGTTGGAGGGAGGATAGTTGATATATAATGTTAGTGTTAATTTTTTTTTTGTTATCACTTTGTTCTCTATAAAAAAAATTCATTATAAATGATTGAGTAAAAGGTTCATTTATGCATTCTTAAGACGCATTCTAGATCTAGAATGGCAGAATAAATAGTACATTACTGAACTTTTAAAACACATTCTAATTGGTTTATTTCTAATGCATTTTATGTATATTTGTTTATTGCTTAAGTTTTTGATAACTCTTGTGTAAATAAGTTTGTTTTACTATTGAGGTATGATCTCAAAATTATTTAATTTAAATCACTTTTTCTATCTAGGTTACTAAAGAATAACTTTCAAAATTATTTCTTTAGCACAATACTAAGTCTTGTGACAAGATGGATGATTCAATATATATAGCCAAGAGAATTTCCATGTTTAAGTATACATATTCTTCTAAACTCATACATCTTTTGTGAATGAGTAGAGAGGTTTGAGATAACAACTTGTGAACTTTCATTGATCTTTTGAAATGGTTAATTTTCGTTTGGAATGAAATTATTTGCGATGAGAAATGATTTGGTTGCTTAGCTGAAAGATGATTATTTTTTTTTTTTTTTGTGGAGAAGTACTATGGTAAGAAATTGCTCTTATTTTGTATTGATTTCTTATCTCTTAAAAAAAGTATTGAAAAAAGAAAAAAAAAAAAGAAGAAGTTAATTCAGTTCAATTAAATCTTCGTTCAATTTTAGAAAACAAAAGTCGTTAGGAAACAATTTTATCACCAAACTCTCTATTTGTAAGATTCACATAAAATAATTAAAGTCTTGAAGTTAGCATGTGAGAAGAATGGTTTGACTCTAAACAATTGATTTTTCTATCTTTGGATCAATGTTAGTTTATCTGTCTGTCCTTAAATGTAACATTTTTTTGAGCGATTATCTATTTTCCAACTCCATAAGTGAAATCCTAACTTGTTAAATAGTTATTCACCTGTGAAGATATGGAGTTGAAACTTTTACTTGAAGAAAATTTTCAAGGCTATATATGTTGTAGTTTATGGTAAGAAGGTTTTAGCTTAATTCACACACACACATTTTTAGAAGTTATGATTGAAATAACCTTAATAGCCATTATGATCTTAAACTGGTGTTTTGTTTGAAATACTTAGGTAGTGTTCAAATTTTATTTATGCTTGAATTGCTAGGGACTAGCAATAAGCTAGTTGGAGTGTGAGAACACTTAAAATTACATATTTAATAAGGATTTTACATCATTATTTTGTATTACTAGTGTCTTTAACCCCCCATAACTTAAGTATGTTTACAATATTGTACCTAATTAGCTTTTAACTGTTTTGTGGTAGGTTTGGTAAAATTGGCATAACTTTCTACCTAAAAATCCAATTAGAGTTATTCTTAATCCTGTGAAGAGCTGACTCAATGAGATAATATATTGTATTTTATAAGGCATTTAAAATTTAAGAGTTTAGAGGGAGAAAATGGCATAGAACAGACTGATCTACAGTACAGGCTTAGTACAAATAGTCATTAGTATTTGACCCATAACTATAGAAATATGTATCTAATATGTATGAAATAATTCAATTTGGAAAGATAAGAGACTTATCTACATCTTTTATCTTTTGAGTGAAAGCTAATTTAGACTACATCAATTTGAAATTGGACAATCAAGTGGGTGCATTAATGATAATCAATGCAAATTAATTGCTACCCTTCTTGACTTTTATCATCCAAGTGGTTCCCTTTTCATTTGTCTTGATTTATCCATATTTTTCTATAAATAAGTGCATGTTTATACCTAAAGCATTAATTAGAGAGTTAGATTTTAATTCAAAATACTTGTCTTTTGTATTATCTCTTTGTAGTATTATTTCTCTTGTTTACTATTCTAAAGTCATTTTATCTCTTCTTCCATCTCATTTCTTTTTCTTTAGTTTTATTATATCAAAATAATTTTTTTTTTACTAAGGTGAAAGAGTAAAACTCTTGGAAAGGTAATAAGATATACTTAACTCTTATTCATGAATTTAATGTTTCATTATTAAGTTATGAAAATTTATATATGATGTATTTATTTTGTTTGCAATATTAATACAATTTCTTGTAAAGTGGTGTTTTTTGATTTATTATAGACAATTTTTATAGTTGGCACAATAAATTCTTGAAACAATTTACAAGACTTGGCGCAGATACCCTTTCTTGTAAAGTGGGAGTCTTAATTTATTGTAGAAAAATATAAAGATTGGCATAATAAATACTTGAACCCATTTATAAGATTTGGTGTATAATAATTGAAATAAATACAATTTAATATATAAATGGTGATGAATTTTAATTGTTATATCTTCCGATTGAAACCTCATTTGTGTGAGAATTTCAATTGAGTTATAAAAAGAGTGAATATATTCTTATTTTATATGCCAAGAGTGGATCCCCTAACCTTATATTTTATTTTAATTGGTTAATTGAATTATTATTTGTAAACATCTTATACTACTTTAATTGTCTTTAAAGTATTTATAGTATGTAATTTTAATTCCACTTCCCTGTGAATTAATCTCGTTTTCACTGGGTTATTTATTATTACGACAATCTTGCACTTGAAAATAAACTCTTATATTTTGGACGTGTCAACATATTCTCACTTTTTTACACCTTTCACCCACAAATATAAGAGGGTGTCCCCACTTTTTTTTTTTTTATACTTTGTAAGTTTGCATTTAGTTAAACAAAAAGTGTAACATAATACATTATGGGTATCTTAAATAATAATGGTTAATGAGCATGAGGGCTCAGCCTAATTGGCTGAGCTCCTCCAAGACTCACATCCCCACCTGGGTTCGAACACCCCTCCCCCCTAGGTGGTGCGGAAAATAAAAATATGTTGCAATCCCCTTCCAAAAAAAAAAAAATAAATAAATAAATAATAATGGTTAATATAAAGTACCTAAATAAAAAAAGAAAATACATTCACAACTTTATGTATATTGTATCCTACTTAATGTAGAGCGTGTTTTCACTTTTTCACCGCTCACCCATAAATATGTGAGGGTGTTCCCACTTATACATAAATTACGTATTTGTATTTAACTGCACAAAAAATATAACATAATATAAGGGGATTATATTTTATGGGTTTCCTAAATAATTTTAGTTAATATAAAGTACCTAAATAAAAATAAAATACATCCATAACTTTATATATGTTGAATCCCATTTAACGTAGGGCATGCTCCGACTTTTTGTATCTCTCATCTACAAATGTGAGAGGTTGTCCCTACTTGTATATAAAGTGCGTGTTTGCATTTAATTACACAAAAATATAATATAATATAAATGGATGATATTTTATGGGTGTCCTAAATGACTATGGTTAATATAAAATACCTAAATAAAAATAAATAAATACATCCACAATTTTATGAATATTGTATCCCATTTAATGTAGGGCGTGTTCTAACTTTTTACACATCTCATCTATAAATGTAAGAGGGTGTCCCCACTTATACATAAATTGCGTGTTTGTATTTAACTACAAAATAAATATAACATATTTAAAGGGGATGATATTTATGGGTGTCCTAAATAACCTATAATTAATATAAAGTACTTAAATTAAAAAAAATAAAAAAATAAATCCACAACTTTATGTATGTTTTATTCCCCTTAAAATTTGAATTATAACATTTAACGTAATTAAAATTAAAATTAAAATTGTAACATTTAATATAATTGAAAATAAATTTGAAATTGAAATTATAACATTTAACGTAATTGAAATTAAAATTATAATATTTGAAATTATTATATTTAACATAATTGAAATTGAAATTAAATTTGAAATGTAATGTAATTAAACTTTCAATTAAAATTGGAATCATAACATTTGATGTAATTGAAATTGAAATAAAAATAAAAATTGATATCATAACATTTAGCTTAATTAAAGCTAAAATTTAAATTAGAATTATAATTATAACATTTAATAAAATTAAAATTAAAATTAAAATAAAAATATTTAACATAATTAAATTTTAAATTCAATTTTAATTTTGCTAAATGTTAAAATTAAAATTAAAATCATAACATTTAGCTTAATTAAAGCTAAAATTTGAATTGAAATTATAATTATAATATTTAACAAAATTAAAATCAAAATTAAATTTAAAATATTTAATATAATTAAATTTAAAATTATAATATTTAAAATAATTAAAATTAAAATTATTTTTAAACCATTAAATCTCAAATGATAAAATTTAATGACTTACACTTTCACTGTGGCACAACAGGAAGAACCGTAGCTTATCCCCAATATAAACCAGAACACAATAAGTAAATGGTTGTGGCAATAATCAAATTTCAGAATTATATAAGAATGCCCGTTGGTTAGATGTATCAGTCTCAAAAAACATTCCAAATCAATTAAAATTGGTCGGTTGAGATGAGGGTATGCGACTGAAGAATCTTTTCTTCACAGCACAAAAAAAGTAAAAATAAATAATAAATTTTGAAAAAAAAGGAATAGGAATCCTTCAATCTTAATTATTATAACAAAGTTGAAAAGTTGAGTCAGGTGTCTTTCTACAATGGGTATCCATAGATTTTAACAGAAGTTTTAAAACGAAATTGTGTAGTACAGTTGATCATCGAGGATGACCCGGAAGGGCGTGCCGTTTCCATTTGCCTGGAACTAGAAAGTCAAAAAGAAGATTCTATTTTTCCTTCTTTCTTAAAAAAAAGCTTTTGCCTACATAAATAACTTGATCGAGTAAGAAGCTATACAAAATATATGACGAAACGAACCATTGGAAATAGATTTTCCTGGAAGTCCAAAAGAGAGGACATGCATGTTCATTTTGCTGGAGCTGGAGCTGGAGCTGGAGCTAGAGTTAGAGCTACAGCTGGTAAAAGGAACCATGCCAATATCAACATTTTAAAGTTATCAATGAAGTCAAAGAAAAATAAAAATTAGGTTTGGGTTTGGATGCATCTCTTTTATCATTTACCCACTTTTCTAATTGTATTATGTATTACTTTTCTTTTCATTCTTTTCAAAAAAGGAAATGTCTAAAATTAGCCAAAATTTTTAATGAATACACTTTTATAATCAATAAATAAATAAAAAAATTTATTAACCACAAATTTTTTTTTGAGATTATATTATTTTTCAACACTCTCAAACCATTCGTTTTTCTTTTCAAAATTATCATCACTCTTAAATCTCAAAATTATCATCACTCTCAAATTTTATCTTCAAAAATAATAAATTAGATACTTATGTTGCGATATTTAAAATTTTGAAGTTAAAAATTAATATTTAAGAAGTAAAAAATGATGAAAAATCTTACTTGTGTTAATTTATTAATATTTTATTAGAATATTGTTATTATCCAAATAAATCTAAAAAAATATTTATAAATTAAAAATAAACAATTTTGTAAATTAATCTATAAAGAAAAAAAGTATAAAAACGATGAAAATTAAAAAAATCAAAGACAAAAATAGTGAAAAAAAATATAATTTCTTACACCTCGCGCCGCACGTCGTATAGCGTGAGACCTCAACCCACAACAAGTCTTGCGCTTGGGGCATGGCGCAAGACCCCAACTTGTGTAACGCTCCATGGGTGGGGTGTGACACAAGGCCCCTATGCACACGAGGCATTGAGTGAGACTCCAACTTGCGCCACGCTCCGCACACGAGGAGTGGCGCGAAGCCTATACTTCAACTTTCCTTTTCAATTTTTTTTTTGTCTAATTTTACTCATTTTTGATAATTTTATTAATTATTTTTAATTAAATTTATCAATTTTTTTATCTATTTTACTCTAAATTTAGTTTTAATTAATTTTTAAATATGTTTTGAATTACAATTTTATATGACTTATAAAGAGATGCAAAATACTTAAGGAATAAAATGGTCTAAAAATTAAATATATAAGTAATAAAATTCATAATTAAAATAAATTTTTACTTACAAAAATTGGTTATTACTGAACGTTTCCCATTAACAAACGTATATGCGTGCAGACTTTGACAATTCCATAGGGAAATCTCTCTCGTTGCGACAACTGTCATAATTTGGTTACTGCTTTCGGCTTTGTTCTCTTCTCTTTGTGCTCTTTTATACCGAACATATTCATCCACCTATTTTCCCCCTCAGTTTCTCTCGTCGTCGTTCAAATATATATAGATATGGGTGGAGGAGGGGTTACCATGCATCTACTAGTAGTACTAGTTATCCTATTCACTATTCTCCTTGGAGAGGTAGTAACCAAGTGATGGTGATGATTGACTCAGACTCAAACCCTCCTCTGCTGCAACATTTTGCAGCGCTTTTGCGCTACAACTCGGTCCCAGCTGATGAGATTTCTACAATAATAAAATGCTCCAATCCAAATGGAATCATAATGGAAGAATGCCAACTTCCTTTGATAGACCTCAATGCCCTAAACAGCCCAGATGTCAAGGAGAGAGTTGCTTGCGCCGAAGCCATCTGCAGAGCATCTTCGGAATGGGGATTCTTCCAAGTAGTGAACCATGGGATAAGCACTGTGCTAGTTGAGCAGATGCGGATTGAACAAGAGCTGTTGTTTCAAAACCCTTTTCAAAGGAAAGCTACTAGTGGACTTTTGAATAATTCATACAGATGGGGGAATCCAACTGCCACTTCTCCCAACCATTTCTCGTGGTCCGAAGCTTTCCACATTCCACTCACCAAAATTTCCGATCAAGCTTGCTATGGAGAGTTCACTTCTTTAAGGTACAAAATTCTGTCACTAAAACTACTCTTCCCAAGGCATTATAATGCTAAGCTACGGCTAACCTAATTTTGTGCAAAATTCATATGAATATAAATATAGGGTAGTGATGACAGAATTTGCAGCAGCAATGTCAAAACTGGCAAGATTACTTGCAAGGATTCTAGTAGAAAATCTGAGCGACGGAAGGGGAATGATTGTTGATGATATTTGTGATGAAAGCACTTGTTTTCTTCGATTAAATCGTTATCCAGCTTGTCCAATATCTCCAGAAATTTTCGGATTAGTACCCCACACTGACAGCGATTTTTTTACTATCCTTTGTCAAGATCAAGTTGGTGGTCTTCAACTCATGAAGGATTCCAAATGGGTGGCTGTTCAACCTAATCCAGATACTCTTATTGTCAACATTGGTGATCTTTTCCAGGTAAATTTCTACTAAGATTCAAGCTCAAGCTCTCTCTGTTAAGAGCTTTAAGCTTTTGAACTGACAGAGAGAGCGCAGTGTATCTAATGAAGTCTTAAACACTCTCCAACCAAAAGATAAATCATGTTTGTTTTTGCAGGCATGGAGCAATGATGTTTACAAAAGTGTGGAGCACAAAGTGATGGCTAATGGGAAGATGGAAAGATACTCAATAGCTTACTTTCTATGCCCCTCTTATGACTCTTTGATTGGGAGTTGCAGAGAGCCTTCCATTTACAGACAATTCACTTTCAAAGAATACAGAAACCAAGTTCAAGATGACGTTAAGAAAATCGGTCATAAAGTTGGCCTTCCAAGATTTTTACGACATAAAAATACAATGCATTTTCGGCATTAAAGGACTCAATTCAACCATCAATCATATCCTTTTATGCATACATACATACATACGTATTGACAACTTTAATAAGAATATTAAACAAAATTAAAAAGCACGCGGTTTTATCAATATTATATTTATGCCGCCTTGATTGACCTTTGTATTATTCCACTATTCAAACCAGATCTGCTTACAACTTATATTTTTACACACCAAGACCTATAAAAAAGACTGTACAAGGATGAGAGACCTTCTAGATAGATTATTTCTATTTGTATTTATGTGAGGGTAATTACACATTTTTTAAATTTCCATGAAGGTTCTATTTGTATTTATGTGAGGGTAATTGCATATTGTTTTTAATTTCCAAGTAGGTACGAAAATGTTTTGTTGTTCTAGTTGCAGATAGCCAAATAATACAGTAATATTCTACTTCTGTTCTTCGCCCCCTTTTATTTCCTTGTTCTCTTTTATTTTTCTTCCAGATGACCTAAACCAATTTTTTTTTTTAAAAAGAACAAAAGTATTGAGCGATATTACTAGTAACAAGAAATAGGATTTTCAATTTCCTTACAAAAAAACACTAGGATTTTCCACCAAATGAAGGTAATTTGACATTCTACAGAAGTTGAAAACAAAAACCAATATAGAAGAATACTCGAACTCCGATGCAAACAACACGTTGAGGTCCTCGCAGAAAAGGTTGACCAAACATAGAAATGCAAAATTTTCCAATACCACGTGTTTGCAAGATTCCAGGCAGCAAGATGAAACTATTAATATATACAAGTTGTTAACAATGGAATTACCCCCAAGTCCCCCAAGTGCAAAATAGAGTTATGATATTGAGTTCTAAGAGTTACAGGCACACAAGAAACTATCTTAGAGCAACTTGCAGGAGAATCTATCAGAAGCAAACCTGGTAGTTAAATCCCAAGCAAAAAGCAGAAAAATCAAGCAAGAAGAGGGAAGAAGCTAGACCAGTTACGTGGCTACACATTTAAGGCAATTTTGTGGAGGAAACCAGTGCAAACTGGGATGTGCAGATGATTAAAATAATAATACAATAACAAAAAGAGATGGCATGCCAAGACATGCTTTCCAGAGTTTGAACCATTTACAAAATTAATGAACTTACCTCAGCTACGTATCTAACATTGCAACAAACCAAAACATGGTGCAAAACCAATAGCTGCACAAGTTTGCTGGGCAGTTACCATCGCTGCAAATTACTATGGAGTGAAAGTATAATTGAATATTTACAGGAAAATTGTCTCCAAAATAAAGGGCAATCCAAACACATTGTACAAAAGGTCGGGCAAATCTGGTGCAGTTTATGCATGAAAAGATAAAAAACATTTTTGCAAGAACAGAAATGTTGGGTTTTACTCGGTGCTTCAAGCAGATTACAGAGAGAGATAATGAAGCAGCACCTTATTTTCTCCCTTTTCTGTTTCTGATACAAAGAAGGATGATTTTCATCACCGTAGCACATGGAACTCTCCATACCATCTTTAAAGAGCTCATCACACCCAAGTATAAGCTTAACCAACCAGGTCGGATGTCTAGGACTGAGTGTGTGAGATCAAGGTTGCCAATCATAACCACGTCAATCAAATTTAAAATTTTCATTGATTCAAAGAAAACGCAGACAAAATGGTCCTAATTCCTCTTATCCATTCAAGCTGGAGTTCCAAATAAAGAGTTAAAGGAGAAAAACTTTCAATTATCCACTTTCTAGATAATGCTAATTATATGTTAAAAGTCAATTCAATTTGAGCCTCCAAATGGTTTTAATCTCATTTAGTACGCCACTCCCTTTCTCTGCCATGTCACATATCATCACTTGAAAACACACTTTTCTAGCTAAATGCTCAGGTGCAATACTATGATACAAGCATGGATAACCATAAGTGACATGGTCCTAAAAGAAAATTTGGAATTAATCTAAGAAAAAACACTAGACTAATTACTGAGGACATGTACAACATCTCATATTTTCAGAATGTTAAATATTCCAAGTCTTCAGAGTCACCAAGAACAAACAACAAATGCCAAATTCCAGTTAAAATTAACTTCAATAATATTAGATACGTGCTAGCATTATGCAGGTAAACATCCTTGAAGGTTCAAAGAAAGATCCAAAACTGGGGTATGTTTCCAGGAAATGCTAGGTTGTGAAAAATACAGCCATTATAGGCACTATGGCTCTTAAAACTATTAGTTCAAGCGAGAGAAATGTCGTGTTTTGACCTGCAGCCTGGTGTCAGAGATGAGAGAAGTCCCCAAAAGACAAAGATCTAGAAGTTCAAGTTGGCAAATTTACATCATCAAACATTGGTTCTTTTCTTATAAATTTTAAGTAATCTGTGTGCAAAGAATATCAGTTAGGAGCTAAGCACTTAATAGGATATTCCTCAATCAAAGAAGACACAAGAAATATTATTTCTATACATTAGCACAAATGCTGTAAATGTGATAGCTCTATGGGCATAGTGAACCACAATTTCCCAATAACTCATACTTTTGGGACAGCAATGAGGAAAAAATCTATCCTTACTGGACAAAATCAACTTTAGGCTGGAGATTCACAGCCAATTATACATGACAAACATAGAATAGAATAGAAATTGAAAAAGGAAAAAGACAATAATTGCATACAGAACAGAGCAATTAATGTGTTAGTTTTACAAAATATATACAGAAAGCAGCGTCTGATTTTGTTCTACGTATATGCTGTCCCACAATAATTGCAGAGAAGAGAACTGAAGACGGACCAAGATTATGGTTAGAAAAGTGAATAAGTGAGCACAGAAATGACCAAATTAGCAATGAAATTTGGAAATCATACCTATGCAAGTTATAAAGCTGCTACCTTGTCTTCATTCATTGTCATGGGGATGGGGGGTAGGGGTACCATACCATTTCTTGTCCAACATCACTTGGAAATGTTTTTGAGATCATATCATGATTGGCGGTTTCGTGAGGGAGGTTTGTCAAGCCATGGACCCAAAAATAGATGAAGCATGTGGTGGTGTGCAGGATTAGGATCATCCCCTGAGGTTGAGGCCAAACTTGTAATTGAAGTGGCTGAAGCATTAGGTGATTTCGGGATGGTTTTGTTATTTGAGACCCTTGAGAAGTCATTTGATGATGATTCTGACTGAAAATCTTTATCTTTGTTTGATGATGATCGTAGTTCAGGGATATCACTATCTCTATCAGCTTGGACATACTGCATGAAATAAGTACATAAATAAGTGACATTTAGGATTTTCTTAACATAAGAGAAGAGCTCTGGGCCTATTATTCTTCAATTGACATGGATTGTCCCCAAATATTTTTAGTTAATATTCTAGAATGTATCAAAAGTCCCTCTCACTCATGTTATCAAATAACAATAATGTTCCACCCCTAGGAAACCGGCCCATATACTGGCCAAAACCCTCCTAGAAAGTGGCCCAAGTATAAGGCCAAACCCCCACGATCACGGGCCTCGGCGCAACTTATCCAAGTAGCTCGGGGAAGTAAATCCCCTGAGCAAAGATAGCCCTAAGGTCATGAGTGCCCGTTGATTATATAATTCAAATCACCTATTAGGTAGGACCTCGGCAGAGATAGCCCCGAGGTCACGAGCACCCCTTAATTCTATAATTCAAATCACCTATTAGGTAGGACCTCGAGAATCACAAGATTAGTTAAAAGCATCCTATCCCCAGGCTCTCACCTATTAGATTGATTCCTATCCCCGACTCCTACTTATTAGGTGGGAGCCTGGGGATAGGAATCAATCTAATTACTTCAAGCATGCTGTCAATCATGATAATGACAGGTTGATATCTCTCCCGTGATCTTCAGAACAGAATGGTAAGGACTGATTATAAAAGACTTTGTTTGACTATTGCTAAAGGTAATGAAATTTTTTCTCACTAAATACTTCTGAGAAGTCTTTTTTCTTTCATCAACTAAAGTATCGGAGAGTTCTCACCCGAACAACCACCGACGAGACCATAACGTTGCTGTCTGTTTTGCAGGGGAATTAGAATCACCAAATTCAGAGTCCCTTTCAGTGCGGCCCGATTGAGCAGGCCTAAGTTCGTCCCCATTCAAATTTAAAGCTCGTTGGCCCAAGAAACCACATTTCTTGGTCATCAAATAATAATAATAATAATAATAATAAATAAATAAAGCAAATCATAAGCGTAAGAGACATAGAAACAACGACCTAACCTCTTTAGCTATGGTTAATAGATCTTGGACAGTGAGTGTGAGTTCTCCATCATTATCATCATCATGGTCTTGATGAATTTCCTTCTTCTTCCCAACTTTTCTCTTCTTCTCATCCACTTGACTTGATTTTGTTCTTCTACAAGTAATATTATTGCTGGTATTTGTTTCAGATTTCAGTTGTGAATTTTGCTTGGGTTGAATTGCAACTCTTCCATCATCATCATCATTATCAACCACCGTCACCATCCATGAAGGTAAACGCCGTCTGCTTCCCTCTTCACCATGACCATCACCAACACCAAATCCAACCATATTCTTTCTTTCTTTTTTTTCTCATAAAATCCACTTCAAAACAACTAATCAATTCATGTCATTCAATAGAAGGTATCTTGAAATCATCGGATACATAATACAACTAATTAATTCATCTGCCAAGCCGAAATTTCCTGATTAGGTTTTACCCTTGCCTGCCATGATTAAAAAAGCAGTTAACAGACTCGACTTGGCTCGAAGTAATACTAAATAGACATATTTTTCAATAAAACAAATATTAAGAAATTTTAGACGGAATTATAATCTCTTTGATAAGATGCAAAAGTAAAATCATGTAGAATTTCCAGAGCAGAGCAAACTTACATTACACACGTACACGTAATGCGCAATTAACTGTTTTTTTTTCTCTGTCCTCAAAAATGCTAAGAAGACGAAACTTTCCTCGTAATAAAATGAAGAAAAGAAACCTTATAATGGATTTGCATTTGCTTGTCTTCAGCTTGCGTATGTAAACTTTGCATATGGAAAGAAAAAGAGAACAGAAAGAATAGGAGAAAAGAATCAAATGAGAGGGGGAATAGCATTTCTTTGTTTGATGCGAAATTTTTTGTAATACCTATAAAATGTGGATGTTTTTATTAATTTACTTAAGTTGCCATTTTAACAAATAATTGACAAAAATTCTCTTATTTCCCTTTGTTAGAATCTCGTTCAAAATAAACACAAGCACAGAACATTTAACTATTAGTAAAAACAGAATCGTGTTTTAAAATAAGTCATGATCTTTTAGTTAGAGTCATAAGTTAATATTAATTTCTTTCATTATTTATTTTTAAATATACCTCATCAATTCTTAAATTATTATAATTATTCAAATAATTTTTATGGTCATAATATTTTATAATGTTAACCTTTGAAATATATTGTTGCAATAAAATCTTTGAAATAATATTTTTTATATTTTATAGTATTTGTCAATTAATATTTTATATTTTAAAATAAAAAATATTAATTTTATTAAATTTTAAAAAAAATAATAAATAATATTTTAAAGAGTTATTATCAACAATGCCTTTAGAATATTGACTAATATCACAATGCACAAGATTTTAAAAAATAATATGTAAAACTCAATTATTTAAGAAAATATACAATAATATCTAATTCTTATAAAATTTTTCATTAAAAAAAAAATTCTATCACAATAAATGATAATTTATTCAATATATATCAAATATTATGCCATGTTTTTCCACGTGCCGGCTCACTGTTAAATCTCCTCCCTTCTCTATCGTCAAGGCTAATAGATTTCTGTTCTTCCGCAGTTGTTGGTGGAGTATTTGATGATGGTTCTTCTTGAGTGAGAATCATTTCTTGTCGTTTCCTCCTTTAGCTACACCTTGTTGGAGCGGCTGTGAGAGTAGTGATCGAGAGAGAGGACATAGGAGACTTCCATTACTGAGAATTTGATTTTTGTAACAATGTTTTTCTTCGCTTTTGACTTTTCTTTTACACAGAAGATTAATAATTGGAAGCTGTGTAGTTCGTACTTAGAAAAAATCAAGTCAATGGAGAACAGAAGAGAGATAGTGAGTAAAAAACATTTGGACTGAAATTGTATTTTATTTTACTTTTAAAAGTATTGATGGATACACTTGAAATATTTTTTATTTTTAAAAATATTTTAAAGGCTCTGTTCGATTATTTTTATATATTAATTTTAATAAAAAAATAATAAAATAGTATTTAGCATTAATGTAACTTTATTAGATACGATGTTAAAACATTTAAAATGTCATGTGTTAGTAAATAATTTTATAAGATGTGATTTTTTTTTCTCTTTTTTTCGTACAAGTTTATTTTTTTATTTTTCTTGTTTTTGTTGTTTCTTTTTTCTTCTTTTTCATCTATAATCTTTTTTCTTCAACACAGATCTTTCTTTTTTTTTTTTCTTTTTGTTAAAAAAAAGTGAAAAAAAGAAAAGAACATTGTTCAACGATGATTAACACCATTAAAAGATCCACGTGTCAATGAAGATCCATAATTGGAATCTAGGTCTCCATACACAAGTCCTCCCTTAACTTCACACCATCAAACCCAAATTCAAAATTAAGTGATTGTCAGGTCTGTCCAAATTTGCCATCTTCACTTGAAACTCTTTTTCTTTCCAAAATCATGGCCAAAACTGATACCGTTTTTAACTCTTTCTTCTCTTCGTTGATTCAAGACATTAAATCTTACTCCAACACCGACTCTCTCCTCCCTTGTTTTCGGTATTCAAGCCACGACGTCGTTTCATTTACTTATTTTGCTTTCACTTTTTTTTTTTTGTTACGTGTATTTTTAATTTATTCTTTAAAAAAATAACTTAGAAGTCGTAGATATTTGAGAATTTAATCTAATGTTTAATTATATTATTATTTTGGGTTGGTGTGTGTATGTTGAGATTGAGTAGATGGATTATGTGGATGATCTAAGATGGCTGTTGAGAACAATGGAGGTGAATCGCATGGGATGAAACGGTCTTTAAATGTTATCAAATTAATAAATAAAATTAGGCTTAAAAAAAAATTGTAGAGGAGATGATATTTCAAACTAATAAATAAATTTATTTTAAATGCACATGTTACAATAAGGGGTAAAATTATAATTTTTACCAAATTGGACAAGATTCTGTCAAAATTAATAGAAGAAATTAACAGGGATTTTCAAAGTATTTTAAAAAATAATGAGATGTTTTAAACACTTAAACCAAATTAAAGAGATCTATCAATACTTTTTTTTTTTTTAATTAATATTTTATATTACAAATATATTTCAGTTGCCATTACATTTCAAATTACAAAGACATTTCAACTGTCATCACATCATATTTCAAATTACAAATATATTTTAACTACTATTACTTCACAAATTATACAATTGCCAACATTTCAAATTACAAATGAAAGAAAATATAAATTTTTGGACTCTCAAGACTTGAATCACTGATCTTAAGTCAGTAGTGTAGTGCACAGGCATTGCCACTTGGGCAATGCAACTTGGTGTAAAAGATTTAAACACTTTGTCTCATATAAAACCAAACTAGTGTCATTCATCAATAATTGCACAACCGTATCGTTTGTAGTTGCAAGGTTAAACACATCTTAAGATACTAAAATTATTCGTAAATTTATTAAAAATTATTTGTATTAAAAAAAATTTAGTAAGGTTTAAACTGAGCTTGGTATAAATTTAGTATACAAAACTAAAATATACAATGGATATAAGATGAGTATAAATTCAGTAAAATATTTGCAGATACCTGTGATATTACATTTTTTAAAAAACTTTTAGAGAAAAATAAAAAATAAATTGATTTTTTTTTCTCTTGCATTTGCTATTAGCTCACATCAAAGGGTTTAGGTTTGATTTGATGTCGCTAACATCATTTAATAATAAATAAATAAATAAAATTCAAAGGGACTAATGATTGTAATTAAAATCAAAATTAGAATTAGAATATTTATTATTTAACGTAATTGAAATTGAATTTGAGATTATAACATCTAACGCAATTGAAATTAAAATTAGAATTGGAATTAGAATTAAATATTTAACGTAATTAAAATTGAAATTAAATTTAAAATTAGATTTAAAATTATAATATTTAATGTAATTGAAATTAGAATTAAAATTAAAATTAAAATTAAAACATTTAATGTAATTGAAATAGGATTTAAAATTATGACATTTAAAGTAATTGAAATTGAAATAGGATTTAGAATTATATCATTTAACGTAATTAAAATCGAAATTACATTTGAAATTATAATATTTTAACATAATTGAAATCGAAGTTGGCATTAGAAGTATAACATTTAAGGTAATTGAACTCAAAATTAGATTTAGAACTATAATATTTAACGTAATTGAAATAAAAAATTAGATTTGTAATTATAACATTTAATGTAATTGAAATCAATTGAAATTATAACATTTTAACGTAATTGAAATAGAAATTAGAATTGAAATTATAACATTTAATGTAATTAAAATCGAAATTAGATTTAAAATGATAACATTTAACATAATCGAAATCAAAATTAGAATTAGAATTATAACATTTAACGAATTGAAATCGAAATTAAAATTGGAATTATAACATTTAACTTAAATAAAATCAAAATTAAAATTAAAATTGAAATTAACATTTAACGTAATTAAAATCGAAATTGGATTTGAAATTATAATATTTAACGTAATTGAAATCAAAATTAGATTTAGAATTATAACATTTAATATAATTGAAATTGAATTGAATTTGAAATTATAATTGATCTGATTTTAATTGTTATATTTTATGAATTTTTATTTAAATTAAAGTTATGATTTTATTTTTTATTATATTAATTTAAAATTCACTTAAAATCTATGGATAACTCATTTTAGGTTTGGTAATAAGTACATACTTGTTAGAGAGGATTAAATAATGAAGCTCTAAACTAGTAATGGGTTTAAGAAGGATTTGATATTTCATTTTTTAAGTGAATATAGATGCAGGTTTATAGGGTATATGTTCCAATTCAAGTTTGCTGCCATCCTTAAACACGCCTTTTTGTTTGTTAACGTGGCTAGACTCAATTGGAAAATAGAAAAAGTTAGCGTTAGCCCAACATTTTTAAAGCTCACATGGCAAAATCCTAATAACCTATAAAAAAAAGATTGGAAAAGTAGGTCTACTAAGCACATGGGGAATCCGCCTATAATTTTAGAACATGATTAGAATAGGAAAGTGGCAATTTGCCCTAACCCTATAAGGATTCAACTATAGAAAAACTCATCAAATGCTCGTTGATTTCAGTAATAAAGAAAGGGACTTTTTTTTTCCCTTAGTTTCTTCTTTCTCCCCTCTCAAGAGATTATTTCTTTCTTATGAATTTCTTTCAAGCGGGCTACACTTTGAAACGGTATTTACTTAGCCCTTATAGGCTTTTATAGCCCTTAGGGGCTGATTGGTGCTATAATAGTTAAGCACAAGTATACGCTATCATATCAAGTAATATAGGATTTAAAGTACATGTATCGTTCTCAGAGAGACTATTCGATCTATTTCTATCAATCAATTACTAAAATTATACATACTTTAATTTTATCCAGAAACTATAATTTGAAATTTAACTAGTTAACCTAAAACTTAACCTAAATAACAAATAACAGAGGGTTCAACTTACAAATTAATAATAATTTAGGTATATACTCATCCTTTAATGTTTTATTAGATTTATTAATATCTTAATTAATCCTTTAATACCAATTGATTGACTTTGACACTAATCTCATCACAAGCCGTTGTTGATGGTCAAGTGACTATATTACGCATTCTAACAATCACCTATATGTTTATGGTAATCAAATCAGAATATAATTCATTAAGATCAAGTCTAAATCATACCATATATGCCATCTAGATATTTGTCTATTCTACATGAAACTCATAGTTGTTACCCTATGATCATGCATCAAACTATCTAGGCTAAACGCATGAATCCCTTTGTCAAGTTCATTATAATTCCGCAATCATTTATAATATTGGCTAGATATAATAAAAGCATTAAACACAAGATAGAATGAATCAATTGTATGTATTAAGTTCATAAACTAAGAAAGTCAATAAAATTTAACTACATATTAGGTTTAATAATCTAGCCATAGAAATAAAAACATAGGTCATGGTGAAATAAAGAGTTCTAATGCTTATTAAGAATAACATCATAAAAATCATAGAAAAAAAAAAAGAAAGATAAAGAGTTGAAGAGACAAAACTAATTTTTCTGCGATTTTTAATCTTCTAGCCTTCTTGATCCTCTAAAAAATGCTCTTTCTCTCTCTTCTTCTCTCTCCTTTTGATTCTTTAATTAGGCTTTTTGATCTTGTATTTATAGATTTTATGTCTTCAAATTAGAATAAAATATCAAATACAAATCAGAATAAAATTACTATTTATGCGCACATATTCACCACATTATTGTTCACATAGAGTTGCAGTGTTGAATTCTGAGTGCTTGGCATTATAGCAATGTTGTAGCTTGTTATTGTAGCAATTTACTGTATAGGTACTATAGCAATTTGATATTTTTGCCTTAATTTCTTTGGATTTTCATCTCCATTTGCTCAATTGACTATAAACCTAGAAAATAATAATAAAGTACTTAAAAAAAATTAAATAATCTTAATTTAAACAAACAAATATTAAGTTTGGAAGATGAAAATATTAGACCTAATTAACTCCTATTAAAGGCCTATGGCTACAAGACAATTCATGTTATAATTCATTGAATATAGATGCTATGTCTCTTTATTTTTTTTCCCTATAAAAACCATTATCTAATATTGTATAAGAAGTGAGTTAAGGTTTGGTGAAGTGAATGTAGGTTTCTATAAAGCTAAACCACTATAATTTTTTTATATTATGCTTGTTGATGATTGTTCTTTCTTATTTTTCTCCTTGTCATTAATCTAAACACAAGGTTCCAAAATGCCCAACATGCGCTGCAAGTCCTTTAAGTATTAATAAATGGTCATCTTAGTTAAAGCTCATTAACGAGCCTAAAAATTGTTCTCATTAAAATATAAATTTAACTTATCGATCAGGATCACCCACGAGATCAATAATAGTCATTAAGTATTATTATATTAATATATATTTCATATCATATAAGTTTCTTTTTTAAAATAAATGACAAAAGAATAAAAAATAAGTATTTAATAAAAATTTATTAACGAACAAACCAAATAATTATAAAAATTTAGAATTTAAAATGGTATATTAAAAAAAATAGAGACTAAATTAGAAATTTCTTTCTTTTAAATTATATAAGTGATTTTTTATGAAGTTAGATTTTACCATATTTATAAAGTTTTTTTAGTCAATGTATGTAGAAACATAAATGGTCTGTAATGCAAGTCATAGAACAACCATGTAGATGAGATATATTGTTTAGATTATATGTACGAGGTTGAAGAAGATGCTAACATTGCCGCAAAAAAAAAAGGCATGCCGATAAAGACGAAGGAGTGAGTGAATCGCATGCCACATAGTATGCAATGTCGTGCATGAATTGCCTAACCGTATGCCACTCTACGAGTGAAGAGTGCACATGTCATCAAGCTATGTGGTGTGTAAATAGTTAATTCACGCACGATATGGCATGTTGGAAAACTAAAAAATAATCAGGCTCCCTAAACTTTGCAAAGTTTTACAAAAATAATTTTTTTTGAGTATTTTTTCCCTTAAATAATATAAGAAAATGATGCGCTAATTATTGACTTAATTTTTATCATTACAAGTAATTTGGATAAAGTTTTATTTATTATTTGTTTTGGAAAAGGTAGGAAAGTTCATGCAATAGTGAAGAGATATATATTGGGCACCAAAATATAGGTATTATGAATTCATATGATGTATTTTATCATCAATTTCTTATTTCACTCATGAGATAAAAAACTTATTACCCTATTATTTTCGAAGGGGATGGAATAGCTTGTTGATAATGTGTTGTGCAATTGTTGTAAATTTTTCCAAGTACAATATGTGAGTTTTTAGTGTTGGGATTTGTGCTTACGTGCCATCCCTTTTATGTATAAATATTTGCTTTATGTTTATACATTTATGATTTCAATATATCACTAATTATTTTATTTATAAATATGGTAAGATGCTTGTAACGTTTTAGACATTGTATGATCTGAACGAGTTCAGATCTGATTTAAAGGAGTTTAGATCAGAACTAAGAGTTAGTAAAATCTAAAGAGTTAGAGCCTTGTCTGAAATGGGACAAAGACCTAAGAATATATTAATAATGACATAGTTGCAATGGGTTGCAAATGGTGCTAAGAAATGTTGTTATGCAAATATGTTCTTAAATTTAATGTTCCTGATCTACCTTCACTAATGCGGGTCTGCTAGTGAAGATCTTAATATATATATAGATCAGTGTATGTCTATATCTAGATAGTCCAGATGATTAGTCTTAGCAGACCATGAGTTTAGTGAAAACTCGTATAGAGATACAAGTATTTAGTAAGGACTGAATATTGAACAGACTCACAAAGATCTCCAATAGACATCCCATAAAGCCGTCAATGGAGGATCTTTCGAGTTGAGTAGTATTCGTGGTCCTTAAACCTGAGTGCCACGGTGGACTTGTGAGTGATCCATCATACTTTAGTTCCACACATGTCAGATACCTTTCATGGTCTGACCGCTGGGTGTTGCTGGGTATGATCTGATGCTCATGGAGTCCGGTGTGTACAGATATGGGATCCATCAACTCAATTGGGTGAGTAAAATATCATGTAACTCTAAGATTGTATTTCAGAAAGTCTTATGGCCATAAGCAGACATCCAAGAATTTCTTGGGAAAATAATATCGTGAAAGTGTTTACGGATATTATTTATTGAAATACAAATCTAGAGATAAGTTTATGGTTGAGCACATGGAGACTTGACGGTGTTGATCTATATCTCCGCTCTTCTAGGATATTTATGATGGAAGGATTATACGAATATGTTATAACCTCAACTTGTATGGTCTAATGCGCCGTTTTGTAATATCTGTAACATGTGTGTGAGACATTGTTCACGGACGTGTGAAATAGTTTCATATGACAAATCGGGCATGGACCTAGAGAGTCTCACAATATGAAGTGTACTCGTTGTGCACTGGGGCGGCGAATTGGATTGAATAATTAATCTAACAATTTTCAGCAAAATGAAAAATGTTTATAGGTTCCTTTTATTATTCACTTGTCAATAATTGAAGGTAAAACACATTATTGGTTTACAAGAGTTGTTAACCAATAAGAAATTTGACAAGTGACATAATCTTGCTCCATAAATTATTTACCATGTATTTACCTATTTACCTTGCTTGGTAAATACATATATGGTAAATGTAAATATTCAAAATAGTTTTGAATTATTAATATTTTATATATTAATCAAATTATTATTATTAATTGGAATAAGTGGCAAACACCATTTACTAATGGAGAATGCACTTGTTATTAATAATAAGGAAAGTTTACCACTTTGTAATTCTTAAATGATGCACTAAGGAAGTGGTAAAACCACTTAACATTGATTAAATACCATTTACTCTCTAGAAATTGATTCAATTGGTTGAATCAAATTGGTGAGTGAAAAATATGATAGATTAATGTTTGTAATGGCAAACATGGTTAAGTGGTGGTGGAGCACTAAGAGAAATCATTCTTTGCACTTAAGAAAGAATTAAAAGAATTCAATGTGTGCAAGATAGAGTGAAATTCGTACTAGGAGAAAAGAGAGAGAATTAAGAGCTTTTCCTAAGTGTTTTTCTCAAAGTGTTGAGAGAAAATGCAAAGGCTTACCAAGCTACAACATATAGAGTTGTAAAGAACTATAGAAAACACCCAATTCTTCTCATCTCTTGGTAGTAATCAAAAGGACAAATTGTTTTAAGTGTTAAAACAATCATTTGCTGGAAATTCAAGGCTGCCATTCTAGCTTCACAATCCCACCGGATTTAGTTGTGAACTAGAATTGTGCAAGGGAACACTTCAAGGTGAGCTCAACAAACTGAAGCTTGGAGTTCTTGAAGATTTGTAAAGCTACCTTTATATCCGGGTAGGTTATTTATTTGTTATTCATTTTATATCATGCATGAAATATATATATGAGATATATATGTACTTGAATGATCATACATGTTTGAATATGTTACATATTGTTTAATATGTATGAATACTTCCGTTGCGTATTTAATTTTTGAAATTATACACATCTATACACATCACACACCATATCACACAACATTTAGTGCAGGCAACAATGGTTGAACTAAAGCAAATGAAAATTCAAGTATGATAAAGATGTGAAGTTTTTTCTATATGATTAATGAAATTATTATGCTCCTATATTTATTACTTTGAATATAAAGCTCTTATATATGATGCACGAGCACCAGTAGATGGTCAACAACCATGTCATAATCATTTTATATTAGCAAGCAACTATGTCAACAATCATTTCAAATGTTTAAACAATGTCATCAAAATGGGAAAAACATTCTTAAACAATAAGTCTTACTATATTCTAATTCATGCCTACAAAATTTAAAGATAATTATAGTAACTGCTTGACTAGTCTCATCTCCCGTATAAGCTTTTTCTTGGTCATCTCTTTGCATTTTTTAAAATCCTTTATCTCATTGAACACGTCAATATACATATCATCTATTTTTCACACTATGAAAACATTAATATCCAATAACATGTATTATTAATATTGTGCATAAGTAACCAATCTAAATTACACATCATTTTCAAATTACATTAATAAAGGAATTTGGTATTAGATGATATATCTTAGCTTTATGCAGATTAGAGGCTTCTCGGTTATAGTTTTTGGACTCCGTATCTATGTCATCCCTAGGGTCAATAAGGTACATGTCGACTATATCATCATCTAAGTTAAAATACCATGCGTTCCATATATTTCAACTTATTTAATAGCGTAACAAAATCATGTACTTGGATAATGTTTGTAAGTTTACATCTAAAATATGTAATGACTATTACATATCAATTAAAATTGATATGGAACATCCAGTCCCATATGTTCATACTAAAAATAGATTGGTAGAGTCATTGATTAAGCAACTTCAAGTAACTGCACAGACTTTACTATTGCATATAAATTACTAATTTTTGAATAGGTCGTGATATATTTTTTATGTTGCAATATTAATCTGTATGAAACCTGTCACTTATTGATAAGGGCAAATTTGTCATATATTTTTTCATATTTTTATTTTAATATTTTATTATTTTATGAGAATATATGACTATTTATGTGCTTTATTGTTGTTTATACGGACTTGAACGAAATTTAAAGAACATGGACTAAAATGTAAAGTTTTTAAAATATGAGTTCATCGCCCCAGCGCTACAAGGATTTTCGCCCCAGCGCTGGAATAATGATCGAAATAAAAAAATCAGAAAAGACGACCTGTTGAAGTTACAACTAGCGCCCCAGCGCTATATCTGTATCGCGCCAGCGATGGGCCAGTGCCATCACTCCACTACTCCAATGGTGCGACCTTCTATACGCAGTGCCCTAGCGACAGAACGCAGCGCTCTAGCGGTAGTGCGAGTCATAGTCCGATGATAATTGAGATTTTCAAGCTCATATCAATCCCTATAAAAAGCCCTTCGACCCTAGAAGTTAAAAATCACTCAATACACATTCAAGAATACCAAGAATACAGAGCACGAGTCTTGGAGAGCAATAGGAGTTTAATTGAAGCAACTTTAGAAAGCGATTCAAGGCGTTCTTCAACATCAAGTGTATCATAAGTAGTGAAATCAAGACAAATTTAACGTCTATATCGGTTTGCTATTGATTGTATCATGATTTATTATTATTTTTACAGTTGTTCTCTTGTAGCCATAAACTAAATTTATTTTCTAGGGTTAATACTTGAACTCAATATGTGTACTTAATTGCCATATCTTTTGAATATTTAATAAACTTAGTTATTTGATATTCAAATTACTTTATCTTAATGCTTCAATATATCTGGCCAATATATGGTGAATGAGTTGGTAATATTGTTGATAAACTCGAAAGAGGAATTATAATATTTAGACCTAGGTAATTTGATGCATGATTGTAGAGTAATATTCAATATTGTATATGCAAGTTTCAATTTAGGATAGGAATATACCTAATTGGCATGTATGATTAATAAGACTTAATCTTAATGAATCTTAATTTATTACAAGTAGCATATGAATATAGGTATTTGGTAAATTAAGGTATACTTGCATGACCTTGGAAGAGGCTTGTGAATGCATTAGTGTCTTGATTAATAACAAAGACTAAAGAAGTTGAATATTAGAAATTAATCATTAGAAAGCATATTGAGGGATAGTATTAATCCTAGGTTTTCTCTATATTTCTATCACCTAATTCTCTTTACATTGTGTTATTGCTTTTATATTTTCTACATTCATTCTTAAATTTTTTATTTCTTTGAATAATTAGTAGAAAGACATAACTTTAGTATTTGGTTAAAAAGAAGAAATTATCCATGTAGGTTCGACATCCGACTTATTAAGTCCCTTTATTACTTGTTATGATAGTATATACTTATGCTTAATTATAAAATATAGAATTATCGCATCACTTATCATCAATACTCTTCATTACAATTTATATTAAGTCATCAATCAAATATCTTATCATGGTTGTATTTTGCTGATAGGGATGTAAATGCACTAGTATATTTAGTACTCCAAACGTAAGTTTTGCTCTAATTTATGAATTTTGGCTATATAATTGTGTTTTTGATCATAAATAGGTGGATGAAGAAAACTGTGATGATTCGGAACAAACGGGAGGCAAATAAGCAAGTTTTGCTCAAAATACGAGAAGACCCAAACCTAGGCCTAGGCACCCCAGCAGCCTAGGACAGAAAGTTGGGCGTCATGGTGCCCAGAGTTCCCTTACCAATAGTTACATTTCTAGGTCTAAGCGCCATGGTGCCTGCGTGACCAATAAAACATTTCCTCAACTCTCCTATTTCGACTTGGATTCGAAGGCCCTCGACCCTAATGTTTCTAATATCTATAAAAAATACTCTTTTGAGAGACAAAACACGGACTTTTAGAGAGAAAAAACTTAGAAAAATAATTCACAACATAAAATCAAGAGATCAAAGCCAAGATTGAAGATTTAAGCTTCAAGTCAAGGAAGGGAGAGAAGCAACCCAAGAAGTCTTATTGATTAGGTTTTCTTCTATTTTCTTCTCATTCTGTTCTTATTTTTACTGTTATTCATGGATTGGTTTGATACTCTTAGTTTGACTTTGAATCTAATATGTAGTTGGATTTTATTGATTATTAGTTTATAAATTTCATACATATAATTGATTCATTCTATCTTGTGTTTAATGCTTTCATTATATCTAACCAATAGTTTGAATGATTAAGGAACCAAGATAAACTTGAAAGATGGATTCATATGTTTAGCCTAGGATAGTTTGATGTATGATTATAGGGTAACAACTATAAGTTCCATGTAGGATAGATATATACCTAGATAGTATATATGGTATTATTTAGTTTGGTCTTAAGGAATTACATTTTATTTTGGTTGCCATAGACATATAGGTAGTTGTTAAAATGCGTAATATAGTTACTCGACTATCGATAGAGGCTTGTGATGAGATTAGAGTATAGTCAATCAATTTGTATTAAGGGATTAACTAAGAGGTTAATAAATTTAATGAAATACTAAGGGATAGGTTGAAACCCTAGATTTTTATCAATTGGGGAATTCAACTCTTTGTTTATTTATTAATTAGGTTTAGTTTAATTTGATAGAACTAGGTTAATTGAATTTTAGATTTTAGTTTTTCTAGATAAAAGTAAAGTTATAATTTTAGTACTTGATTGATAGAATTAGATCACTTAGTCTCTGTGGGAACGATATTTAGTCTTTAAATCCTATATTACTTGATACGATAGCGTGCATTTACACTTAACTATTGTAGCATACATCAAGTTTTTGACACCATTATCGGGGACTATTTCTATCTATTCTTATATCTATACTAATACCAAGCTATTTACTTTTAATTTATTTTTTTTATTTTTGTTTTATTTTATTTTTCTTTTTTACTTTGATTTTGTTTTTCTTTTGCTTTGACAGTTCATGCGAAAGGTGAAAAGTGCCGATTTGACTTCTTTTGATCCTAAGATCAAAAGAACATTGCATAGACTTCGATGTAAATAGTGCCAGCAATCTTTTAACAAGGTGGAAAATAATGATCATATAAACAACCTTGTGTTTGAGCCTAAGGTACCACAGAGAGTGTTGAAAGAGTATGCAGTCCCTATTATAGATGGTATTCAATCTAGTATTCGACAATCAACCGTCAATGCAAATAACTTTGAGATCAAGTTGAGTATGATTTAGATGCTGAAAGAGTTTGTAAAGTTTAACAGAGCTCCCAATGATGATCCTAATATCCATATCATAAGTTTTTTAAAAATTTGTTATACTTTCAAGTACAACAGAGTCTCAAGTGATGCCATCCAAATAAGACTATTCCTTTTTTCATTGAGGGACAAAGCTAAGAGTTGGTTGATGTTATTGTCGTCCAGAATCTACTGACATTGGATGATCTAGTGCAGAAGGTTTTAGCCAAGTTCTTCCTATCAGTAAAGACAGCAAAGATGAGGAATGACATTACCTCATTCAGTCAGATTAATGGCGAATCATTGTATGAGGCATGGGTGTGCTTCAAGGACATGTTGAGGACGTTTTCTCACCATGGTGTCCTCAAATGGTTATTAAACCAAATGTTCAATAATGGACTAGTAAGCCATTTGAGGACCATTATATATGCCACTGCTGAAGGACTTAATGAATAAGTCCACGGATGAGGTTATAATCTACTAGAGGAGCGTCAAACAGTTACTAATGGCCAACAGAGAGGGTTACACCCAAGAGAGTCATCGATATACATAAGATTGACACGTTCAATACATTGGCAGTAAAAATCAATACATTATCCAAGAAGTTTGATGCATTGAACACTGTTAAAATCCAATAAGTGACATGCAACTTTTGTGGTGATAACTACATGAAAGGACGGTGTATGGAGTCGGTAAATTATGTGGGCAATTTTAATCGATAGCAACCTAACCTATAATCAAATTTCTATAATCCGGGGTGGAGAGATCATTCTAACTTCTCTTGACGTAACAACCAAAGGGAGTTATCTAGAATATTGAATCCTTCAGGATTCTATTCACCACAAGAGAAGAAGCCATCATTGGAAGATATGTTTATGCACTATATAAAGTCCAATGATGCTATCTTGTAAAATCATTGAACAACCTTGAAGAACTTAGAGGTTCAAATTGGATAACTTCTTGCAACTATAAATAAACTCGACGAATGGATTCATGTATTTAGTTTAGGATAGTTTGATGCATGATCATAGGGTAACAATTGTGAGTTCCATGTCATATACCTAGATGGCATGTATGGTATGATTTAGACCTAGTCTTAATGAATTATATTCTATTATGCTTATTATAGACATATAGGTAGTTATTAGAATGTGTAATATATTTATTCGACCATCAACAAAAGCTTATGATAAGATTAGAGTCTAACCAATCAATTTGTGTAAAGAAATTAACTAAGAAGTTAATAAATTCAATAAAATACTATGGGATAAGTTAAAACCCTAGATTCTTATCAATTGGTGAATTCAACTCTTTGTTTATTTGTTAATTAGGTTTAGTTTAATTTGATAAAACTAAGTTAATTGAATTTTAGATTTTAGTTTTTGTGTGGATAAAAGTAAAGTAGATATAATTTTAGTACTTGATTGATAGAATTAGATCGCTTAGTTCTTGTGAAAATGATACTTAGACTTTAAATCATATACTACTTGATACGATACTTGCGCTTAACTATTGTAGCATACATCATTTGCATGTGCCTTTAGCACCATTATAGTGCACTAAAATGGGATTCTAATAATGTTTAGGTATTTATGTTGGTTTTAACTCATTTTCTATTATCAGATATCTTGAATCCTTAATGAGTTATCTTTTTACTGCATGTTTTGTAGATTATCATTTTGATGAGACTATTTCTCTATCATTAAGTGGCAATGAAATGCCTCTTGAAATTATATATAAACACTTTTGAAAAACAACTTGTTTTCTTTATCTAGATCTTCGTAGTAATCACTATGATAAAGAAGTGGGGAGGAATTTCATTATCAATAAATTACAAATCAATTTCCCAAATACATTTACAGATGTAGCATAAGTAACAAAGTTATGTATGCTAGTTTCCAAAACACTAACCTTGGCAATCTTATTTGAAGAACAATCAAGTATAAATGCAATAGGTGAATTGCTTGTTACAAGTTGTGTAACATAGTAAACTAATTTGTTCAAAAGATTTTATTCTACAAAAATGATATTACATAATTAAGATCTTGTTGAAAATAATGTTTCAGCAATAAAATCCACATTCTTCAAAACTATTGGCTCAAGAAGAGCCTAATAGACTCTTAAAGAGAACGGTCTCTCCAAAAGTGTCCCAAAAGAGAAACATGTCATAAAAGAGGCAATAACCTCTGAAGTGCCATCATTATAAAGGCACATGAACTTAAAATTTAAGGAAAGTCTACAAAATGATGGGTATGCAAGAGTATAAAATCATAATAAAATAATTATCGGTGGTGTGGTCTCATTATAAAAGCTACTAAAATTATAAGTTTTAATTTATAGGTAATTTTTTTGAACCATAAATTATCGAGGAATGTAGACCAAGGCATTATTGGTCTTAATAAAAAGACACAATCCATACAAAATTGACTTCTCTTGCCAAAAGAAAAGTTTTTGGACATGTAACCCAACACTTAAAGATGAGTCTATTGGGTGCAAATGGATATATATACATAAATATAATGAACACTGCAAGGTTATGGGATATAAAGTGCAACTCATTGTTTAAGGTTTCTTACAAAGATTTGGTATTGATTATGAGAAGATATATTCTTATGTAATAGATACTATTATGTTTCAATTTTTAATAAGTTTGACATTCTCTACGAGACTTGATATGCGTCTTGTGGGCATGGTTACAACTTTTTATATGGATATATTGATATTAAGATCTAAATGGGGATTCAAAATGCTTGAAGCATTCAAGTCACTAGATTGTAATTTATATTTTTTAAAGCTACAATAATCCCTATATGGATTAAAACATTCTAGATATAGATAGTATAGTAATCTTAGTAAATACTTGATAAAATAAATGTATTCCAATGACCTTATTGTTGGATATGGTGTTTACCTGTCATTCTATTTTGTATAAATATTTATTTTATATTTTTACAATATATATTTCAACGAATTGTTTATATGGTACTAAGTTTGTTGCTTTTCAAATATTGTAGATTTAAAAGAGTTTAAATCTTATCCAAAGGTGTTTAGGTTAGTACTAAGAGTTAGTATTCTAAGAGCTATAACCTTGTTTGAAATGGGTTAAAGACTTGAGAATATTATAGTAATGACATAGTTCAAGGAGTTGCAAATGGTGTTAAGAAATGTCGTTATGCAATATGCTCTCAAACATATTGTTTCTAATCTATATTTACTTACACAGGTTTATTAGTAAATCATTCAAATGAGTGTATGTCTATATTTAGATTGTCCAGCTGATTAGTCTTAGCAGACTATGAGTTTAGTGAAAGCTCGTATAGGCATGCAAGTGTTTAGTAAGGATTGAATATTGAACAGACTCACAAGGACCTTTAATAGATATCCTATAAAGTTATCAATGAAAGGTTTTCTCGAGTTGAGTAGTATTTGTAATCCTTTGACCTGAGCCCTACGTTGTGCTTGTGAGTGATCCACCATATTTTAATTTTGCACATGTTAGAGATCTTTCATGGTCTGACTTCTGGGTATCATTAGGTATGATTCGATGTTCATAGAGAGTATGTATAGATATGAGATTCGTCAGTTCATATGAGTAAGTTATATATCTTGATGCTCTGAGATTGTATTTCAGGAAGTCTTATGGCCACAAACATAAACCTTGAAAAGATTTTCGTAAGATTAAATAATATCACAAAAATTTTTACGGATATTGTTTATCGAAATACAAATTTGGAGATAGGTTTATGGTTGAGTAAATAAAGATTTGATGGTGAAGATCTATGTCTTTGTTATTCTAGGATATAGGTGATGAAGGGACTATACAAATATGTTTTACCTTAACTTGTATGGTTTAGAGTACCAAGTTGTAATATCCTTAACATATATGTGAGACATTATTCACGGACTTGTAAAAGAGTTTTATAAGAAAAATAGGTGTAAATTTAGAGAGTTTCACAATATGAATTGCACTTGTTGAGCACTAGGGTACGGATTGGGTTGAATAATTTGATCCAGAAAGATTTCAAAAAGCAAGATTAGTTTTAAGATCTCTCGAGAAACACACATATCAAAGCTTAAGTGTTCAACTTATTATTTAATTAAGTTAACAAAAGTTTTTAATTTGATTAAAGGGTGACAAGTGGCTTATGCATGGTATTTTTTTTGTAGACAAGTAGCAAGATAATGGTTGATTATTGTCTTGATAGTGCACTTGGCATTAAACAAAAATTCAAAGTATTTAAATGCAAAATGTTTGCATTTGATGTATGTAACATTCGGACATTTGAGAGAGCAAAAAATTACAAGGGTTGAATTTCTGTTTTTTAAGCACATATTTGGTCAAGTGAGATAGATCAAAAGAGAGTTGAGTGTTAAGCAACAAATTTTGCTAAAATTAAGCTACAATTTTAGTGAATTGATCCCACCACCATCAATTCTTAAAATTATTTACGATGATGCTTCAGGGTGAGTCTCTGAAAATTAAAACTGTATTGACAGTCTTTAAAGGTATATTTCTATTTGTATAATAGAACTTAATTTAGTGTGTGATTGTTGAAATAAAATTATATTTCCACAGCATGATGTGTGTGTAACACACATTAGATATTTCAATGATTACTCTCACATGCAAGCACAATTCACCAATATTTATTTATGTTTGAGTATTCATAAAAGAATCCCAGCCTAGATTTGCAATAGTTGCACTTTATGACAATAAGATGAATTTATTAAGAAATTTTAAAAAGCTCCTAAAATTGTCAACTAGTTAAAAAGAAAATTTAAGATGAAAGATTTGAAAAAAAAATTAAACTATTATCTTGATTAGCAAACCAAGCACAAACCTAACATAATTTTTGCCTATTAGTCGCTTTTATTGAAAATATATTTGTATGTAACATTTGGACATTTGAGAGAGCAAAAAATTGCAAGGGTTGAATTTCTGTTTTTTAAGCACATATTTGGTCAAGTGAGATAGATCAAAAGAGAGTTGAGTGTTAAGCAACGAATTTTGCTAAAATCAGGCTACAATTTTAGTGAATTGATCCCACCACCATCAATTCTTAAAATTGTTTACAATGATGCTTCAGGGTGAGTCTTTGAAAATTGAAACTGTACTGACAGTCTTTAAAGGTATATTTCTATTTGTGTAATAGAACTTAATTTAGTGTGTGATTGTTGAAATAAAATTATATTTCCACAGCATGATGTGTGTGTAACACACATTAGATATTTCAATGATTACTCTCACATGCAAGCACAATTCACAAATATTTATTTATGTTTGAGTATTCATAAAAGAATCCCAGCCTAGATTTGCAATAGTTGTACTTTATGACAATAAGATGAATTTATTAAGAAATTTTAAAAAGCTCCTAAAAATGTCAACTAGTTGAAAAGAAAATTTAAGATGAAAGATTTGAAAAGAAAAAATTAAACTATTATCTTGATTAGCAAATCAAGTACAAACCTAACAGAATTTTTGCCTATTAGTCACTTTTATTGAAAATATATTAAAATGTCTCAATATGAATAAATATTTTTCACTAAATATACTAATGATGATCAAATCTCTTGATCTTAAAAATAATTCTTATCGCCTTAGAAAAGAAGATGAACAAATACTTGATTCTGAAGTATTGTGTCTGAGTGCAATTGATACTTCTGTTATACCTAGCACAACACATTAGACCAGACATATTTTTCTTATTGAATATGTTATCCAAGTTTAGGTTTGAACCTACTAAGAAAAATTGGTATGGCATCAAACATATTTTTTGTACCTTCATGGAATAATAAATTTTGAATTATTTTATTCTAGTGAACTAATATAATCTATGTCTAGTTAGATATATAGATGTTAAATATTTATCTGATCCTCACAAATCCTTCTTATGGATGAGATATATTTTTACTTAGGGATGTGACCAATTACCCCTCTTAGTTTGAACATTACTCACTTAATCCTCTGAAGTTTTATATTACCCAAAACCCCTTTGTTGTTACAAAAATTTTGTTAAATCTAAACTTTTATTGTTCTTTTACTATTTGTCTTTACATTGATGACAATAATCCTCTTACTTTTTTAAAAAAAGAAATTAATAATATATATTTTTTTAAAATAGTACTAAAATAACAAAAATATAACATAAATTGAAGGATTAACATTTTGGTTATTTTAGTATTTAATATTTTTTAAATATATTAATATTTAATGCTCATTAAAAACAATAAATATGTTATGGTTTTTATTATTATTAAAAAATACTAAAAAAATAACTAAAATATTATAATAATAAAAATCATAACATATTTATGTTATGGTAAAAGGATGAACATTCTAGTCATTTTTTATTTTTATTAATATTTAATATTTTATAATACAGTAATATTTAATGCTCATTAGAAAGAATAAATATGTTATACTTGTTAATATTCTTTTAAACAAAATTATAAAAAAATAATGAAACTATAATATATTTATTCTTTCTTAAAAGTATTAAATATTAATGTATTTAAAAATTAATTAATGAATAAAAATTTAAAACATAAAATAAAGAAAAAATTAAAAATAGAATAACCAAAATATTCATCCTTCCATCATAACATAAATATGTTATAATTTTTATTATTTTATATATATATATATATATTTAAAAATACAATAATAATTTATGAAAAATAATAAAGAATGATGTCATAAATATAAGGAAAAATTAGTAAAAGGACAACAAAAATTAAGATTAATAAAAAATTTATAACAACAGGAGAATTTTTTAGTAATATGAAACATAAAAAATTAAATAGGTAATGCTCAAAATAATAAGGGTCATATATAATTTCCCTTTCACTTAAAATCTCATGTAAATTTACAAAAGAAATTATTGCTGCTACATCCTCCAATCGTTCAAAAATCCATGCATTATATAAAGCAATTTGGGAATATATATAGTTATGATTTGTCACCTACCTTATTCAGAACACATGTAACTTATCTTCTATTTAAAATGTTCCAAAAATTATATATAAAAATAATGTTGCATACATTACTTAAATTAAAGAAGAGTATATGAAAAGAAATAAAATCAAAGTATAACTCACCGAAATTCTTCTCATAAGTTCCAAGAGAGCAAAGAAATTGATGTTATGTAGATTCGCCCTGTTAATAATTTTACAGATTTAGCTACCAAAACTTTACCATCATCTATGTTTAAGAGGATAATACATAGGATTGATGTGTCTTTTGAACAAGGTACCAAATTGATGTCTTGTTATTTTAAGGGGAGCATTTTTTTTACCTAAGGGGGCATAATTTTTTAGAAGAAAAATTTCTAAAACTTCATAGCACACGTGTGCATTGTAATTTTTTTAATCAAGTTTTATTCTATTAAGTTTTACACATAAGTTTTTAATGAATTAATTGCACGTTTAACGCTAGATTATGATTCATCAACTGATTGTATTTTTTTTGCTTAAATTTTGGTCCACTAAATTTTTGCTTAGCAAAAGTTAAATTCAATTATTATAAATGATCTTAGTAAGTGTCAAATTCAATTATTGAGTTGCACTCACTCTCGTTTACACCTTCGATCAGACATACCATTAACCTAAACAAACTCAAAACGACGTCTAAGAATTGGCCTGACTTTTACAATGTTGACACTTGTGCTGCACGTGTATGCTTGCCACTAAAGTTGTTATTCTAATAAACAGACTTGCTGAAACGCTGCTATTCACACATGCACAAGAAATGCTTTATGCACTAGTTTAATAATACGCTTTCAAAGTTATTCTCCACAACCTGTTGGTTGTTGTGCCTTTGGCTTGGGACCTCAGATATATATAGTTGTATTACATTGTAAAACAAAGCCGCGAATATCATCCAGGCTAGGACTACATATTCAGATAGAAACAAAGCTGAGCCTGCAATACAAATTCAAGATTACCACAAAGCTGAAAATAACTCTAAGAAAACTCTAGGCAAGTAAATATGTAATTAAAGAGAGGTGATAAATAGTTTTAATTTTCAAAATGTTCCATTCTGTGTTTCAAGATTCAAGATGCCTAAGTTGCTTCTAGAGAGATAGCAATCAAACAAGTTTAAAACATTTCAGTAATTCTATGCTCTGACCTGGCAAACCCCTTACCTAACCATACAAGCAAAGCAAGTACATCCATCAATATGGAAATTACAATGCAGATCACAATATTATGAATATACCAAACAAAGGAAGAACCAGATGTCAAGCAAATTTACTTTTGCTTTAAAAGGCCAACTCATTGCAAAAGTGTAAAAATTAAAATGCCCGTGATTCCGAGAAAACAGGTCATGTTAACCACTTCTATCTCAATCTAATGATTACGGAAAATAGATACCCTTCTTTTCCAAACTCAGTGACGATACTTGATTCTCTCCCGATCACGCTCCCTGTCTCTCTCATATTCTCTATCCCGTTCATAATCATAGTCCCGATCTCGGTCTTTCCCCCGGCCCCTCTCTTTGCTTCGACGCCTCTCCCTATCATCACGGTCCCTATTCCTGTTGCTTTCCCTGTCATCATGCTCCCTTCCTCTATCTCCGCTTCTCTCTCTCCCATCTCTATCAATCACACCTACATAATAATTTTGTTAAAAGCAGTTCTTTTGGGAACAAGGCAAATCACTTACTCAAGTGCCAATCCAATTTGAAAATACAAATAATAATGACCATCTAGGATGCTTATAAATGGGAAATATACACAAATAACCCTTATTTTAAACTCATTCTTTTATAGCCACAAAATTAAAATGCAATCTTTAATAGCCACAAAGTTCAAATTCGGATCATTTTACTCCTAAAGCATATTTTGTTTCTCTTCTACAATTTCCTTTCAAAACTCACTCAAACAACACTTTGAAAAATCCGAACTTCAAAACAAGTAGATCTAGTGTTTAAATACAGACATTTTGAAGATTGGAAACTAAAAAGACAGTTAGGAAGTGAAAATTCAAAAAATGGGTGAAAAGGATAAAATCAGGGATGAAGAAGAAGACGAAGCCCAAAACTCCCCGCCTTGCATGGTCGCATAGAGTGAGGAATGGCGTGCAACTAGGTTGCCCGGCACTAGTCGCGTGCCCGATTCATCTTTGTCTTCTTCTTCATCTCTAATTTCATTCTTTTCTCCCGATTCACTGTATTTTCACATTGACATTTTATTTTTTCTCTATTTCATCACAATACACAACTACTATATTGTTTACCCTCACTATTTCAATGATAACCGTTCTTTTGTTGATTTTATGGCTCAAACAACAAATTTTTTGAGTTACATAATTAACAAAGGTAATTCCATCCATTTATTGTCTCATTGGCTAATAAAAATTAGCTAAATAGTTTTTAACTATAAAAGATTATAGCTTTTTCTAAGTGGGTTATTTATGTACATTTCCCCTTATAAATTTCATTGTGAATTACTCTTCAAATTGAATATAAGCAAAAATAGCCAATAATAACAATAGTTCACTTGAGTCTATCCATCAAACTCTATTATTAACAATTACCCATTCAATTTATTATGTAAAGTTGGCAGGTACATTTTAGGTTCCAACACCATTCTTTATTCCAATTTTGCCAACATAATAGCTGTTACTTTAAAGATTTTACAGATCACTTCTGTTGATTAGTGATGATGTTGGGGGCTGTGAACTAGGACCACTTGGTGGGTGCTTTATGATGTGCATGAATTGGGAAATAAAAATATAATGAAGAAATTCAGAATCTAGAATGTTGAAAGTGGTTCAAAATATTAATTAACTTTTCCTGCTGAAGAGATAAAGTTCAGATGGTTGTTAATTATATTATGTAAAGGCAGTAACTGGATTCTGTTCGGCTATAGCAAGAGATGGGTTCTAGGCAATCAACTGGAGCCTGCAGATCATAACGATTAAGGGAATTAGAGCTTCAAACAGAGCAAGGACATAAAAATGGAATCAGGTTACAATGAATGGTACACCTAAAGAGTATTTTCTGAATTTGTGTCTTCAAGTCCTAGTTTGATGAAACCTGTAAGGGTTTTAAAGCGATACTAGAGGTTAAATGAGGGAAACCATCTTAGTTGGAAAATGCCTAGGAAGTAAACAAGAAAAGGAAAAAAAAAAAACCAAGGAATGATGAGAAAGATAAAGAGAATTACAATAGACGAAAAAGCAATAACATAAGAAAACTTCAAAATCAAGCTTATATCCTAGTAAAATCAACTCTATATAATTCTTACAGTCAGATGTTGAAATAAAGATTTGAGTACTCCAATAATGAAAACATTTCTAAAATCATAGGATTTAAGAATCTTTACCTATAATACCACAACTAAATAGCATGTGAAAGTTTTACGAGTCGGCAAAGAATCAAATATTTAGTCTAATTCCAGCAGAACATTAAATTACCAAAACACTTCAGATCAATTGTACATAAAACTACCACATTGGATGACTATTAACTAAACTAAGTACAAAGAACAATTATTCACAGGTCAAAAGGATGTTTTCCTATTAAGCAAGCCATGGGTCAAGATCTTGGCTCCATTCAACCTGTACAGCACCATCCCTTCAACTGGTGGCCTCAATAACAAATATAATGTGTTAAAGAAGAAGAAATTGTACAAAGTGACATAGGCTACAGCACACAGAAAAGATGTCACCCGGCCCCTAATTAAAATAAATGTGATCATCATGGACTCTAATAAAGGTGTGCTACAAGAGTAAAATCTGCAATGGAAAAGGAAAACAAATACTGAAGGAAATTGCACATGCAAAGTGTGCATGTGTTATATTTCATTCTTTATTTTATTTTGGGAGGAAACAAAAAATTATGAAGGGCAACACAGAAAACCTATTCAGATGTAAGGTAGACATTTTCAGCGGAAAAAGAAAAGCATCAGCAACACAAAAACGTACAAAGATAAAAACTTAACGCAGAACTCCATCCCAAATTTAAGTAAAAAGAGAGAAAGAAAGTGACCACAGAGCCAATGGATGGACTCAGTCATATCCAATTATCAGTTTTTCAACAACAGCTTGGTTAACTCCACCTCGCTTCTTCAAAGTGAATAAAGATGAATTCACAATGAAGCACTATAAACTGCAAAAATGAATCATTGGCTCTTCATTCTTGAATTCCTTCAAAAAAATTACGCAATGTAGGGATCCATTCTTCATATTTCAACTGTTGAACAGCAGTTCCTGATAACATCATACTTCATCGCAGCAGATAACTACAGCTAGATTATCAAAGAAGCTTAAATCCCATAGAGTGGGCTGACAAAACTCTCATAATAGGGTTACACACTGAAAAAGAAAAACTCTCACATTAACGAACTTTAATATAACTCAATCCCAGGTAAACTACTATTACAGTAGATGAAAACATCCGTTATTTATTTTAGTGCTCTCTCGGGCACTAATTGGTGAGATGGTGCTGACAAGCATCTGTACCGTTGACTAGTTCAGCCAAATATACTTTTTTTTTCTTACCAAATTAAATCATCTTGTTCAGTTTATCAAATACCAGGTATGCTCTTCCAAAAAAAAAAACCAGGTATGCACCATACTAAAAGCATCAAAAAGACAAATCCTTAATGAGACACAATTCCAGATGGTAGAAGTCTAGAGGATACTTGGCCAATAACACCAAAACTGAAGATCTAGATACTGCAGAAAAGTTGACTAAAATAACACACAGAATACCTAGTTCCTCAACCTCCCATCCTGCACGTCCAGCACCTGGAAGCACCCGTCCAGCTTCAGCTTGTTGTGTTTTAGCACGAAACTTTTTCTTGAGATTGCCGAACTCATCATACAACTCACCGTCATCCTGGCATTAGATCATAAAGACTTTAAATTCAGACTCTGTTTGCAACTTCAAGTAATTCAAGTTCAAGAAAATATTACTTCTTCAGCCTCCCGCCGGCGTCTCCTAGTTTCCTCTATTTCTTCTTCATCAAGTTCTTTGTAACCACCACCACGTCCTCCTCTGTCCAGCAATGCATGTACATATATTTTAGCAGTGTAAAAGACGTTGAAGTTAAAATAGGCATATATGTGGTGTTGTTAGTAAGTGCTTACTAGGGTATTATTTGTGTTTTCAAGTTATATTAATCTTTCCTTATCAGTGTTTCACAGTGGTGTTAGATTTTCTTATTTACTTTGTGTTTTAACCTATATAGGAGAGCAATGATGTTTGGAACAACAATATAATAACAATGTTGTCCTTTTAGTTTTCTCTTCACCTGTGTGGCTCTTTTTCTCTTTGTTACCATGGTATTAGAGTATCTCTGCTAACAAAAGATATACTATTTTCAAAGTTTAGAGCATCTACTAACAAAGGATATATTATGGTCAAAGTTTATAGATTGAGATACTTAACATCTAAAGTAAAACAGCAAAAAAGGATATATTAATTAACAAGTCCATCTTCTCCCATGACAATCAAACAAATTCAACTGAAAAATGTAAACATACATGCAAAGGAAGAAATACAGAAAGTAAAATTATTAAGAAACTTGTTTCACCTACAACATTACTACTATAATCTACATAAAATGAATGCATAAGAAATAGATACTTACAAATGCATGGAATCAAAATTGCATTAGATCTTAAAATGCGATGAGGTATGTCTAAAAGGATAAGCAATATTTTCTCCATTCAACAAAACCTATAATTATTGTATTTTAATTTGCAAATGATCCACCCATCTTGAAGTTGAACACATTATCCCTATATGTAAGTGGCAAGCACGACACAAAAACAATCTTGCTGTTTATGTTGATCACACGAAAGGTAAAGATCTTTGGCAAGTGTCAGTCTTATACTTTATATTTTGCTTTTAGAAAAAGAGAAAAAAGAAAGGAAGAAAATTCGGATTTTCTTCATTCTTTTCTCTTTTCAATTTCATGTACAGCAACTCTACATGTGAAAGTTGTCAATTCAGATTTAGGGGAGAGCAAAGGCACACATAACTTTGTAAAAAAGTGACAAAAATCCAATACAATCAAATTAAATAAAGGAGATATTCGTCATGCCCAAGTTCAGGCGTCTAGTTAGATATCCATTACTATGGTTAATAAAGTTGCATATAAAATTTCATTATGAATGACTTAGACCAGTTAAGAATAAAGAAAACGATGTCTAATAAATCATATCCAAAATAAAATCACAATTCTTTTATGATAAAAAAATGTGAAAGTTTAAATGAAAAGTGGAAGTACAAATGAGAAACACTAAAAGAGAGAGAACAGAAAGAAAGGCACAACTAGAATCTAAATGTAGAAATTCTAAAAAGTAGTACAACCAAAGCACACAATTCTTAGCACTGCCATTTTTCAAATTACCAATCTAACTATAAATAACAGGACATGGCCCAATTTTAAACATAGGATCAAAATGGATTAAGATGCTGTACATAGTATGTTGGCACTAATATCATTTCAACATAACATCTCATCCACTATCCCATCAATGTTAGGAGTAAATAGTTTGAGTTAGGTTTAGGTGAAAAGATAACATCCAAAACCAGACTACATTATCATTGTTCCTTTTTTTCCATAAGAAACCAAAAACTAAATTGATGATGAAAATTAGTACATTTTGAAATGTGGAATAGCTATCTACAAAGAATGGAGACCGCAATGAAAGGGAAACAAAAACTACACAAAATATTTTCAAAACAGTAAAACACTTATGTGTAAAGAATAACAACTCACCCTTATCATCATTCTTGAGACAAAAGTAAACCCTAAACCTATGCCAAAGACATATTACATTATTTCTATCAAAGTCTAGAATATTTAATGCCTCGTGTGAGCTCTGGAAGAACACTACCTCCAACTTGATTCTATACACCTGTGAAGTATGGGATGTATCTTGAGTGATATAGAAATGAGTCGGGTAATCTCTTAGTGAAGAAAGGTATTTTTAATTTGAATGGTCCAATTGTTGATCCCAAAACTTTATAAAACAAATCAGATAGGTCGTAAATAAAGTTCCAAATCCACGATTCTGCTATTTATTGACGAGCTACCAAGTTTGGTAGAAATTAGAAGCTCATAATATAACAGTGAGACCACTAAAATTACATATAGACCTTCATTCTTTCACCATAGTATTTTTTTTCCTTTTTTTAATGAACGTTAGCAGTAAGATACCTACTAATGAAAAATGAAACAAGGGACCTAGCTAAGAGGGGTTGAAATGAGTCTTACCCCTCATAAGACAGAGCATTTTACCAATTCAAAACAAAAGATAAAGCCCCGCAAGCCTAAAAACCATACCTGAGTACATTGTGTAAAAGTATATGAGTTTGTCTACGGTAGCTTTCTACAATCATTTCCAGAACGTTCTTATAGCTAGAATAATGGTACCCTATCATTATGTATCTCCCTATGCTAATTCAAAATTAGAACAAATGAGCCAAAGAGTGCATTGATCTTCTAAGGAGCGAAAGAGTGTGCTAATTTTCTTAGGAGCATTGACAGAGATTCTGTTAGTAGAATGTGGAGGTAGAGAAAGGTTTGGATTCTTTGAGAAATCAGGAAATTTTACAATCAAGTTGGTGTAGTGCAAGCTAGGCTATTTTGAGATTATATTTATTTTTGGTTGGACTAAGGTTTTATTTTCCCGTTGGGGACATATTTTTTGTTATTTGTCAGTTGGTTTTATTTATGTCAATTGGTGATAGGGTATGCTTTTACCTATTTTAATTAAGATTTTGACCTTTATAGATAAGGCCGTTCGTTTAGGGTTTTAAACAAACTTGATTTAATAATGGTTGAAATCATGAAATATTTTTCCCCTAAACTTCCTTTATTTCCTCCCCTTTTGTCCTCTCTTATGGTTCTCCATCAGAAGTCTTTTTCAATAATTTGATTGAGGATTTCAATGAATCTTCATTTTAAGATTGCAGAAAACTTATAGCAAAATTGTATTGTCACCAATTCTACTCAGCTTTATCTTATCAAAACAAAATATAGGTCATAGTAATGATGAGCAATGACAACAATATGTCACTTCCACTGAGTGGGATTCATTTGCTAAAAGCAAAGAGCATGTTCAACATCTTATATGGATAAGGCTTTTAGCTCTACAAGACATTAATATAACCTGATAACCATAACTGCACATAAATGCTAACCATAACATAGCTTCAAGACATATATTCTTAACAATTCCGATTTTTCCAATTATTTTTTAATTTTACATCTCAATTACATACCTAGTAAAGACCAAGCTCAACAACTTAAGAATACTAAAGAAATTAAATGGAGGCTCATATGAGAACAAATAGGTTAAGGGACTATATTTATCATGTTTTCCCATTTTCTTCTATCAGAAGGAGCAAAAAAACTTGTCGCTTAATGTACATTCCAAGACTTCTAATCAATATCGTAGTGTCTATTTAGTCCCAACAATATACTTATAGTTAAACCACATAAAAAGCAAACTGCAAGTTTGAGCATCTCCCTACTGAAGAAAAATTATAACCTTTTGACAGACCATAATAACAAAAAGTCAACACATAACTATGAAACAAAATAAGAGGCTCAAGGATTCTTCCAATGGCATTCAAAGCTCAAAATGAGCAAAAACTTACACAAACTTGGAATAATATTTAACATAGTTAATATGGAAACTAGAGTTTCTTTTTATTAGCATATATATATATATATAGATATATATATATATATATATATATTGGAATCAAACAAAAAATGAATTATTTTTAAGATCTCACATCAATTACATGAAAAACATTATGTAACTAGTGAAAATTATAATGAAGATCAAAATTACCATGGATGATAGAAATTTTTTTGTTTCTATAGGCATCTCTATAAATAATAGAAAGAGGAAAAACAGATAGGAAGTTGATGATCAGTTAATACCTAACACCACCCTCATTATGACCAGGTTTATTGGTGTTACAAATATTGCACTTTGTTCTCTTTGCCCAGTTGATATTGCCACACCTGAGATTTTTGTAAGAGCATACATATATTAAAGAAGAAGCAAAAAAGGAAAAAAAAAATAGTAAATAAATAATAAAATAGGAAACTTAGTAGGTAGTAGTCTAACAATGCCTTTGGAAAACTTGAGCAAGGTAGAATGATGTTACCTTGTGAAACATAAACGGAAAAATGTTCTTATTAGTATAACATAATTCAGTAATCTTATCAGCATTGTCTCTCATTAGAGTGAAAGAGAAAACAGAAAAAGAACAAGAAATTAAAAATCAGGCAATTGTAACATCACATGACTTTGCTCAATGCGCCAAACTTTGGCTAACTAAATTCAGTCTCGGAATCTTATACAAGATACCAGAAGCATTTTTTAAAAAAAAAAAAAAATGAAAATATATTTAACAACAAGTCTTGTTTATCTCCTACACTGGAAGTCACCAAGTCAATTTGATTTGGCTGTGTTTTACCATATTAGTGTTATTAATTGAATTATGAGATAAGTAACAAAAATTTTCACATTAAGAAGCCTAATATGTGATGAAAATTATACTAACACCAATCCTCGAACATTTCATGGCAAATGAAAGACTAGAAAAATAACAGCGTTAAAATGAAAGGACTTACATGGGACAAGGCCAATCGTTTGGACCAAAAAGTCCAGTAGAACCACCAATTTGTCGGCCAGGGCCCCCGGCATCATTGCCAAGACGACCTCTTCCACGATCACCAGCTCTTGTGCCAGCACCAGATGCACCAATGGGTCGAGCAGTTCCACAACGATTGCACACACCACGAAATGCAAAATTTACATTGGAACAACTGCTACAAGAATAGATAATGAGAACAATCATAGCAGAAATTGAAGAAAATGACAAGACAAGGCTACAAAGACAAAGAAAGAGCTGCTCACCAATATCACATCACAGACCTTGTATTTGGACACAACCAGTCTCCATCCTGTTGCCAAGTTTTCCCAGAAGCAGCAGCAGTATCACCCCGACCTCTACCTCGTCCATTAACATCCCTAGTAGAATTATCCTCCAATCCACCCAAATCACTAGCAACAGTTGGATGGTCATCTTTGGTCTTAGACTCAGCAATAAAAACTCCAATTATATTACCATGAAAATCCTTCTTGTTGAACCATTCAACAGCAGCCAATGCAGCATGTGGGTCCTCATATGTAACCGTAGCATCTCCCTTTGGTTCATTTGTCGTTTTATCATGATACAACCATATTTTTGGTCGACCAGTTCGCTTGTCTTTCTAAAATATATAAAAGAATCCATTAAACTTGTAAAAATAACCAATGTAAATCACAACAAAGGCCAGCAAATCAACAAGAGTACCTACCTTAAGCAATCCAATGGTGCCAAAATACTCGGCCAACATATTTTCATCAGTCCCGTGAGGCAAATTACAAACATAGACAGACCCATTTGCCATTGTCATCTATCTGATCTCATCAATTGATTGATAACGTGAACAGAGCTAACTAGCTAAAAAAGGAAAAACAAAAGAAAGCACGGTAAATCTTCATCTATTTTTAATCAGAAAATGAGTAAGCAAAACAGAACGTAACTCTACTAATTATCAATTAAAAATTGCAGATCGGAAGCTCCTCGAATAAATTGGAGGAAGCCAATAATTAACTTATACAATCAATTAACATTGGAGCCCTAGAGGAAGAAAATTAATTCTTACTAGCGACGCGAATGGAGTAAAGAAAGCCGCCACTTCGTCTGCACCCAGCTGTGGCTGTCTCCGATCTCATTTGCTGATTTGTTCTTCTTGAGGGGAATGAGGTTTTCAGAGGTCCAATAAAAAGACTGGGCTTTTTACTTCTTAATAAACCCACCAGTGGCTGCTTCGCCCTCATCTTAAAAATATATCCCAATAAAAATCTCATACAAATTAAGGGCCCATTTGGTATTATATTCCAAATGGTATTTTTGAATTTATTTTATAATAAAAATTTATCTTTTAATTTGATATTTTTAGATATAAAAACATATTTAATTTGATAGACTTTCTTATAAAAATTATTTTTAATAATTACGTTATATAGATACATATAAGATGTCCATTTTTTAAAAAATTGAATTGCCTTTATTATTTAAATTATATGTTAAAAAATATTATATAATTTTTTTCAAGAAAGTATAATTAGAATTAAAAAAATTAATAAAAAATGACTCAATGAAAAAAAAACTCTTTAAGTGAAATATTCAAAATTATATTAATGCATTGAAATTTATATTTAACATAAATGTTGAATATATTTTTAAATTAAAAAATATTTAATTATATGTAATTAATTTGGTTAGGTCCATAGCTATAAAATTCAACAATAATGTATATATATATTTTTGGTCATTTTGCACATAGAACTCACCTTTGTGTATGGAACCAATTGAAATTTTGCCTCCAAAGTAAAAAGCAAAATATATATGTTATTCACTTTTCTTTGCAAAAATTACAAAACAAATTTCTTGTTTTCATAAAAAAAAACAAATAGTTAAATGTATTTTAGTAATGATTGGTTTTGTAATAAAGAACAAAGGTATTGTCCATATGATTTTATTCAAAAGGTCCAAGGCTTAACAAGTTTGAGGTTCAATCACCAAGGGGCTTAATTAGAAAAGGCTAATATGGTCAAAGGACTTTGAATATTCAAGATCTAATTCAAGGCCCAAGATAAAAAAAAAAAAAAACGTAAGATTAAAGGATAAACTTAAGGTCATAGGAAAGGCTTAGAGTCATAACACTTTGAAGGTCTGAGGCTAATTGCCAAGAACTATGAAAATTCAAAGAAGAGAGCATGTGCTTCAAGGACATACCTTTTATAGTTATCCTACCACATAAGGCATAGAGTCCTCCATAGCTTATACTAATGGTTTATGGGTAGTGATTGAATAATAAGTAGCTAAGAAATCCTAAGAATCACCCTTAAAAATGTGGATCCACGATGCTCGTAGAACTTAGGGAGAGACAATGCATTCTCTGCTTCCCCCGTAAACGTAGACTAGCAAAAGCACAAAAGCCATGATGCCTCGATTCTCATACTACCAGTATAATCAAGGACTTGATATAATTATTCGAGAGTCCTATATAAGGGAAGGGCAAGGTTACACGTGGTGATAGAAGACTAGACTCAATCAGACAAAGAGAGAGAGAAAAAAAAAAGAACAAGTAAGAACTTTAAAATAAATTTTTGTCCACCTACATTTTTTAGTCTAATATTTCTCAACTTAAGTTTACTAATTCAAGCATCAGAGAATCTTTACTAGAAACAACCACATGCTTAGCCTTAATCGTGTCTATGAGTGTAGTAAGAGATCTCAAACGTCATAAAGGAGAACCCAAGAAGCATCTCAGTGTGAAGAGTCAAAGAATAACATATATTTACCAAGGTTTGAGCTTATAGCTAAGGCCAACAAATTGGCATCATTGGTGAGAAATGATGTAAAAAATCTTGATGACCATTAATTTGTGATTGAGTAAGAAAGTAGCTCAAGGAAAGGTATTAGCATGCTTTAGAGGAGAAGACTAGAGCTCCATATGAAGTTTAGACCCTAAACATTCGGATTTGATAGAGGAATCAAAGGAATAAGAGGAGAGTGTTGATTGCCAGGGGAGTAATAAGAAGGCTTATAGTAGATGTAGCATTTGGAAAGGAGTTAAAAGAGGTGATGAGAAAAAAATGAGATAATGAAAAAGTTGTTATAGGAGTTTTTAAACACCAAATAGAATTTAGAGTGAAACTAGGCGAAGAAAGAAGTTGTCAATCCATCAATCAGGTCTTTAAGTACCAACAGATGCAGCAGAAGTCGACCGGAGGTACACCTGACAAGAGAAACAGAAGTGGGTTTAGGGTGACAGCTCTTAAGCTTAAGTAGTACCACGACAAAGTGAAGGGGTATAGAGAAACAAGAGGAGAGAACTCTAGCTAGAACTCAAAAGATGGCCTTGGAGTAAAAGGGTAGGAGTTTAAAGTAGAGAATGCTAAAAGTGGTGGAAGGAAGGAGATAACATAACCAATATGCATCGAGGTTTATAGAGAGGGAGCAGAAGTCTTCACTTGTTGATGAGATTAGAGATATGGAGCTTCTAGTGATGTTTAAGTTATCTAACATCTTAACCTGCAAGGGGACCTTTGATTTATATCACTATATGGATTATGTTACTGACCTTCTATTGAATACGAATTTCAAGTAGCATCAGATGTGCTAATTATTCCATATAAACCTTGAAGGGCAGGCTTTGTTATAGTACATGAGTTTAAAGCAAAGGAGTATCAAATTTTATAGTAAGTTGACAGGCCGATTTATATAACATTTTCAAAGAGCTTGTGAGTCATAAAAAAATCCTTGACAATTTCAAAAAATCAAGCAAGGTTAAGGCTAGAGTTTGAGGGTGTCTATCTGTAGGTTTTATGATAAGGTAAAACAACTTAAGGCTTTAACCTACTAATTGCTTTGAAGGCTTTAATAGAGGATTTATAGTTGAACAAGTTTTAGTATCGCTTAACCAAGCACTATGTTCCTAGCTGCGCCATTGCCTATGACTGAGTGCCAAATTACATGAGAATAAAGGAAGAGGAAGAAACGAAGAAGTTTATGGTAATAAAGCCCCAAGGGGAAGTTAGGGAGACGAAGTTCTAGATATCCTTAAATAGAAGAGCCTACAGGGAAAGAAAAGAAAGAACTTTACCCAGACTAATAAAATACTTTAGAGGGAATAGACCACATGATGAGGGATGAGGAGCTAGGTTAGAAAAATCCCTTAATATGGTGGTTAAAATCCAAGATGAAGGCTATAAGGACATTAAAGATAAAAGAATTCTTAATGAGTCAGATGCAATTAGAACTTTAACATCTCAGTGCAATAAGAACAAGAAGTGTAAGTTCTACTGAGATCATAGCATGACGAGAGAATGCAACCATTTAATAAAGCATGTTGACATATTGATGAGTAATGGTTACCTAGACGAGTTTAAAGCCGACCGAGAACCAAAAGTAGCTAAGGAGGTTGAGAGCTGAGAACTTGAGCTATTACCCTAGAAAGAATTGACGAAGATCATTGCCAAAGGCTCAACGCTAACAAAAGAAGAAATAATCTCAATACTCGATGGTAGGACATCAGGTGATATGTAATATACCCGCCTCGAAGATGCCTAAAATTTAGGTCGTACTCATAATGTTCACTGAGGAGGATGTCAAATGAGTTAATTATCTATATAATGACACATTAGTAGTTATAATTCAAGTGGCAGGGAATTTCAACCAAGTAGTCATAGACATAAGGAGCTTGGTATACATTATTTTCAAAGAAGTCCTTTATGATATTGAGATTAACGATTTGAAAGTAGAGAGAACTCAAACTCCACTATATGGCTTTAGAGATAGTTATTTGATGCCTTTGAGTGTGGCCACACTACCTGTATCTTTATAAGAAAGGTTGTACACCAAGAAATGATGGTTATATTTATGGTGATCAAGCAACTATTCCTATACAAGATCCTAAGGGAAGGCCTTTCATGAGGAATTCAAATGCAGTGATGTTTATCCATTACTTGATACTGAACATTTCATGCAGGAGAAAGAGTATGAGTATCTAGATGGATCAAAAGATAGTGAGGAGCTATAATGTGACCCTGATGAAAATAATATTTTGCATCACCTTAATATACCCAAGGGAAGAGAAAAAGATGAAACAATAACTAGTGGGGGATCTGGTTGAAGTTCAAATGAAAAAAGACTCTACTGAGAAGGTAGTTAAAATAGAGTCTAGGCTAGAGCCCAAGATAAGTGAAGAGATGAGTTCTCCACTAAAGGAGTTTTCATATATGTTCATTTAGACCCATAAGGACATTAAAAATTGACCCATTAATGATATCTTATCGACTTGCATTCAAGCTAGTTAGGTAAAAGAGAAAAATATTTAACCAAGAGAAGAATGAAGCAATTGCAGCTGAGGTTGAGAAGTTATTATTAGCCAGATTTATCCAAAAATTCAACTACCTCGAGTGGTTGGCTAATGTAATGATGTGAAGAAAGCCAACGGGAAGTGGTAAATGTTTATAGATTTCACCAATCTTAACAAAGTCTGTCTTAGTGAATTGTTTTATATTACCTAAGATTGATCAATCGGTGGACTCAATAGCTTCTAAGCTTTAAGGATGTGTTCTCAAGTTACAACCAGATAAAGATGTTTGCACTAGATAAATAAAAGACTTCATTCATTACCTACTAAAGGACTTGTTGTTATAATGTCATGCCTTTCAGCCTAAAGAATGCAAGAGCGACTTATCATAGATTAGTGAACATGCTATTTAATCCTCTAATTAGGAAGAACATAGAGGTGTATATGGATAGCATGATAAATAAGCCCCTAGCCCCTAAAAACCATGGGAGGACCTCAAGAAAACCTTTAAGGTTTTAAGGAACAGTAAGACAAACTACACTTTGAGAAGTATATATTTATAGTGAAGTCAAAAACATGTTTGGGATTATGGTGAGTCAAAGGTGAACAGAAGGTAACCCAAACAATGTTAAAGCCATAATAGAGATAAAAATCCTAGAGTATGGTAAAATAAGATCCAGATGCTTATAGATAAAGTCTTTGCTTTGAGCAGATTTATATCTAAAGTAACTGGCAAGTGCTTTAATCTTTTTTAGGGATTAAGAAATGAGAGATAAAGAGGTAGACCCCTTTAGTGTGGAGAAGCCATCTAGCAACTGAAGGTTTACCTAGCTTAGCCAATAAACCTTGTTGTTGAGAACTAGTGAAGTCATGTACATTTACTCAAGTGTTTCACAATATATTATAAGCTAACTTCTTATGAAGTAGTAAGGGATTTAATAGGGGTGTAAAAATACTAGTATAATTAGTACTCTAAATGGGAGTTTTGCTCTAATTTATGAATTTTTGGTTATTTAATGGTGTTTTTGATTAAAAAAATAGATGTAAGATGAAAAATGTGATAATTTAGAATAAACGGGAAGCAAAACGGACGAGAAACAAGCAAGTTGGCTCAAAATATGAGAGCGCCTGAACCCAGGGTTGGGTGTCGCAATGCCCAGCCTTGGAAGAAAGTTAGGTGCCGCAGTACCCAGCTGGCCTCCACGCTTCTCAAATTTTCAGGTCTCAGCGCTGCGACTCCCGTGTAATATATAAAACCTTATCTTTTTAGTTATATTTCGACTTGGATTCAAAAGCCTTTGACCCTAGGGTTTCTTATACATTCAAAAGCTTTTTTTTAAAAGCCAAAACATAGATTTTTAAAAAGGCAAAACTTAAGGAGACAAATCACAACATAAATCAAGAGATTGAAGCCAAGATTGAAGATTCAAGTTCAAGTTTCAAGCTTCAAGTAAGGAAGAGAGAAGCAACCCAAGACGTCTTCTTGATTAGTTTTTCTTATCTTTTCTTATAATTATATTCTTGTTCTTGTTGTTGTTCTTGGATTGGTTTGATACTCTTGGGTTTGTGATGAGCTAAACATTGTTAATCTAGGGTTAGACTATTGAACCAATATATAGTTGGATTTTATTGATTATTAGTTTATGAACTTAATACATATAATTGATTCATACTATCTTGAGTTTATTGCTTTTATTATATCTAGCCAATATATTGAATGATTGAAGAACTATGATAAACTTGACAAAGGGAATTATGTGTTTAGCTTATAATAGTTTGATACATGATCATAGGGTAACAACTATGAGTTTCATGTAGGATAGACATATACCTAGATGACATATATGATTTAATTTAGACATAGTCTTAATGAATTACATTATGTTCTGATTACCATAGATATATAAGTAGTTGTTAAAATGCGTAATATAGTCACTCAATCATCGATAAAGACTTGTGATGAGATTAGAGTTTGGTCAATCAATGTGTATTAAGGGATTAACTAAGAGGTTAATGAATTTAATAAAATATTAGGGAATAAGTCAAAGCCCTAGATTGTTATCAATTGGTAAATTCAACTCTTTGTTTGTTTGCTATTTAGGTTTAGTTTAATTTGATAGAATTAGATTAATTAATTGATTTCAAATTTTGGTTTTCTGAATAAAAGTAAAGTAGATATAATTTTAGTAATTGATTGATAGAATTAGATTGTATAGTTCTTATGGGAATGATATTTGGACTTTAAATCATATATTACTTGATACTATAGCGTGCACTTGCGCTTAGCTACTAAAGCATATATCAAGTTTTTGGCGCCATTGCTTGGTATTATTTCTATCTATTATTTAGCTCAATAATAATACTAAGCTACTCACTTTTAATTCAGATTTTATTATTTTTTTTTGTGTCAGTTTATTTTCTTCATTTTACTTTGATTTACTTTCTATTTTGCTTTTACAGTTCATGCGAAGAGCGAAAATTATGGACTTAACTTCTTTTAATCATGAGATTAAAAGAATATTACATAGACTTCGACATGAACAACGCCAACAATCTTTAAACATAGAGAAAAATAACGATCACATCAATAATCCAGTGTTTAAGCCTATGATATCATAGAGAGCTTTGAAAGAGTATGTTATCCCTACTATGAATGATGTTCAATTTAGTATTCGGTAACCAACCATTAATATTAATAACTTTGAGATTAAGTTTAGTATGATTTAGATGCTGAAAAAGCCTGTATAGTTTAGTGGAGCTCCCAATGATGATCCTATCATGCATATTATAAATTTCTTAAATATTTGTGATACTTTCAAATACAACAGAGTCTCAAACGACATTATTCAACTAAGACTATTTCCTTTCTCCTTAATGGACAAAGCAAAGAGATGGTTTATATCATTACTGTCAAGATCTATATCGACATTGAAAGATTTAGCACATAAGTTCTTAGCTAAGTTTTTCTCACTAGTAAAGACAACAAAAATGAGGAATGACATCACCTCATTTAGTCAAATTGATGGCGAGTCATTATGTGAGACATGAGAGCACTTCAAAGACATTGAGAAAGTGTCCTCACTATGGTATCCCTATATGGCTATTAGTCCAAATGTTCTATAATGGACTAGTAGGCCATTTGAGGACCATTGTAGATGTCGTTGCTAAAGGAGTTATAATGAATAAGTCCACGGATAAGGTTTATGATCTATTGGAGGATATGGCATCCAATAAGTACCAATGGCTAGCAGAAAGAGTTACACATAAGAGAGTTACCGGTATACATGAGATTGAAGCATTCAATGTATTAGTAACAAAAATCAATACCTTATCCAAGAAGATAGATGCATTAAATGTCGTTAAAACCCAGCAAGTAACATGTGACTTTTGTGGTGATAATCGCATGAATAGGTAGTGTATAGAGATGACGAATTATGTAGGCAATGTCAATTGATAGTAACCTAACCCACAATCTAATTTCTATAATATGAGGTAGAGAGATCATTTAAAGTTCTCTTGGCGTAACAACTAAGGGGAGTTATCCAGACCAATGAATCTTCTAAGATTCCTACTATTGCAAGAGAATAAACTGTCATTGGAAGACATGCTCATGCACTATATGAAGTTAAATGACGCCATCATACATAACCATTTAGCGACTTTGAAAAACTTGGAGGTCCAAATGGGATAACTTGCTGCAGCTATTAATAAACGACCTCAAGGCACTCTACCAAGTGATACCAAGACAAATCCAAGAGGAAATGTAAAGCAATGCCAAGCAGTCAACTTGAGAAGTGGTAAGTTCTTATAAAATAACACATCAAAACCACCACCATCAAGTATAAAGGAGAAAGAAGTACAGAAAAATGATGTAGAGCCATATAGTCCACCTATTCCTTTTCCTCAAAGGCTACAGAGGTGTCAAACAAGTGCAGAAACTAAAAAATTACAGCAAAATAGTCCAGTAAATGTAGAAACAAAGTCTGGGCACAAAAAGGTGTAGTAAATACTATAGAGAATAATGTACAGCAGTAGAAAAGTCCAAAAAAAGTGTAGAAATGCAGAATTTTTAGCAAAGAAAAGTGTAGAAAATGGTATTAAAGTGTAGCAACATTCTGTGGTGCAGAAATATGACGAATCAGTAGAAAATACGAGTACAAACATGCAGAATTAGCAGTGCACTCTACCCCTACTATTCTCTCAGAAGCACAAAAGAAGAAACTAGATAAGCAGTTTTCTAAATTTCTTGAAGTTTTAAAAAAATTACATATTAATCTTTCTTTTGCAGATGCGCTGGAACAAATGCCTAGCTAGGTCAAGTTCATGAAAAGTATCATTTCAAAGAAGATAAGATTGGAGGATTATAAAACTGTAGAGTTAACAGAGGAGTGTAGTGCTATTCTTCAAAAGAAGCTACCTCCTAAGCTCAAAGATCCTGAGAGATTTACCATACTGTGCTCCATTGACAATTATGATCTTGGTAAAGCTTTATGCGATCTAGGAGCGAGCATTAATCTCATGCCCCTCTCCATCTATAACAAACTAGATTTGAGAGAAGCAAAGCCCATAAATGTCACTCTTCAACTTACTGATTACTCTATCACCTATCCGAAAGGAGTCGTAGAGGACATGCTAGTAAAGGTGGATAAGTTCATATTCCTTGCAGATTTTATCGTCTTACACATGAAAGAAGACAAGGAGATCCCTATTATCCTTGGAAGACTCTTCCTAGCCATAGGATGTATGATTATTAGCGTTCAAAAAGGATAAATGATGTAAAAGTCGAAAGAGAAGAATCCTAGCAAGCTAATATACAAGGGTGCTTCCATCATCACTTTTGATCTATCATAAGAGTAAAAAGAGTTCCGTCAAGTTGATGATGCTAAATCAAGCGCTTTTTGGAAGGTAACCCAAGTAATTTTTATTTAGATTTGCTTTCATTTCAGTTTTAGTTATTTTAGTTTCTTTTCTTTAAAGGAATAAAAAAAATTAAGAGGAGCATTCAAAGAAGCAGTATAAGAATTTGTAAGCCTTAGGAACAAAGGAACACCACAGTCCCATTAAATTAGAAAACAACGCTGCAATATTTCAACTTTATTTACCATGAGAGTTTTTTTTACTTTTAAGTTTATTTTTCAACATTTATGACAATATCTAATTTAAGTTTGGGAGTGATAAACACATAAAGTGTGTTTATTTTGCTATATGATTTGATTGGTTTTCATGTATGGGTGATAAGGACGAAAAAGGACTAGTATGATTTGTACCCAACTTTCGTATTTTGCTCTAAATCATAAATATTTGACTATTTAATTCTACTATTTTAATCGTAAATAGATGCACAATGAAAAATGTGACGCATAGGAATAAATAAGAGGCGAATCAGATGTTAAACGAAGAAGTTACGCTCAAAATACGAAAGGGGCACTAGGGTTGGGGCGACGCGGCACTCGTGGCGATGAACAGTAACTGTGAACAATATTTTGCTACAATACTTGTAAATAGTAATTTGAAAAAAAAAAACCTATAAATAGAAGGCCAAAAAACCCTAAGACAAGAGGAGGAAAAACGAGAGAAAAGAGGCAAAAACGTAGAGAGAGAATTCACAACACAAAATCAAATATCAAAGCCAAAGATTGAAGAACCAAGATTAAGATTCAAACTTCAAGTCAAGATTGAGGAAAAAACACATAAAGGAGTCACTTTGATTAGTTTTCTTCTCTTTCTTTATCATTATATTCTTTTTCCTTTTTATATTTATGAATTAGTTTGATACTTTTGATTTTGTGATGGGTTAATTTGTTTATTTAGGGTTAGACTATGTAAACCTAGTATGGATTTAGATTGTGTTAATTTTTAAATTTTGAACTTAATACATTCAATTGATTCATTCTATCTTATGTTTAATGCTTTCATTATACCTGATCAATATTTTGAATGATTGAGGAATCACGATGAACTCGACAGAGGGATTCATGTGTTTAGCCTAGGATAGTTTGATGCATGATCATAGGGTAACAACTATGAGTTTTATTTAGGATAGACATATATCTAGGTGGCATGTATGGTCTAATTTAGACTTGATCTTAATGAATTACATTCTGATTTGATTATCATAGACATATATGTAATTGTTAGAATGCGTAATATAGTCACTTGACCATCGACAGAGGCTTGTAATGAGATTAGTGTCTAAGCCAATCAATTGGTACTAAGGGATTAACTAAGTGGTTAATGAGTCCAATGAAATATTAGGGAACAAGTTAAAACCCTAGATTATCTTTATTTGTGAATTCTACTCTTTACTTTTGCTCAGTTTAATTGATAGAGTTGATTAGTTAAATAAATTTCAGATTATGATTTTCTGAATAAAAGTTAAGTAGGTACAATTTTAGTACTTGATTTATAGAATTAGATTGCATAGTCCCTAAGAGATCGATATTTGGACTTAAAATTCTATATTACTTGATACGATAGCATGCACTTGCGCTTAGCTACTATAACATCACAATCAATGGGTTAAATTTTTTTTTTTTTAGTTGTAAGTTTTGGTTGAGAAGATAGTCATTAGTCTATGGTAAAAAATAGAATATCGGTTGAATTTATTTTCATAAGTCTCTAAGAAACAATAGACACTTGAAATAACTCTCATATCATGAATCTTGAACGGAGTTCAATCTTATTTTTGATCACTTATTCTTGAGCACATTGATAATAAGCATATATTAGTTGAATATTTTGCTTAGAGATACTCATACTTAAGTAGTACATTACAGTCTCGAGGATCAACACTCTAGAACTTACTTGATTACTACTTGAGGCAAAATTTTAGGAAATACATGAATAGAAAAATGACATTAGGTATGAGTATTTAAGATAGTCTTTTTGAGCCTATTTTAGATATATATTTATCCCCAGTTACCCGGTTTGAGCTTAATTACCCAATTTTTCTATTTAACCGTATTGAAAAAGGGTACTGCAGAGGAAAATAATAAGTTTTGAAGGTGCTTAACAATCTAAGTTGGGCGAATATATAAAAATAAAAGATAAAAAAGAGCCTTAAATTTGCATTACCCACAGCTTAAGAAAAAGAAGAATTTTTTTCACAAAAAGTGATTAGAAGAAAGTTGAAAAAAATCATAAGTTTAGGGGAGGAGATAAATCAAGGAGAAAAGAATCAAAAAGTCTAAGTAAAGCTAAGTGTTCATGGTGTAATTTTGTGCTTTATATATATCTTTATATCCCATCTTGACGCTAGTGTTCGCGAAACTATACACACACAAATTGAAACCGCAAGTGCATGGGTCATAATTAAGTAATACAATGATGAGTGAGTATCGTCCCACAAGAATTGGTATCCTAAATGAATGCTAAATATTACGATGTTGACAACCTAACTTTATTTAGGCTATTCTAAGGGCTAAGTTGAATTATGAAATTAAAAATTCTTAAAACTAAATAATTTGATAAATTAAAGATAGTTCTATGGACATAGGTAGTAGGGACTTGATTTCCCTTTATTGTTCCTATACTCTTTATCATTGGTGATTAACAACCAATTTTATGCATTCATTAATCAATGGTGTACAACTAATCTCATTACCTCTCTTGAGTGTCGAATGAGAACCTATGCATATATAACTAGGTTGATATCCCTATCTAACCCGTTATACATACATGACTACCCTTATATGACTACCTTAAGTTCATTAGTTTCTTAACTCAACAAACTCAAAGCTATGCATTTTATAACCAACATATGGATTAGACTCTCTCAAGTATAAACCTAATTTATTTAAATCATCCAATCTATTTTTCAATGTAATTAGAAGCCTTAAGCACATAAAAAGCATAAATGAATAAACATGAAGTAGTTATTAATCACATAACAACATCAACATATATTGTTCAATAGAGTTCCATCAAGCCCTAGAACATATAATCTAGTAATCCATAGGGAAATATTCAATTACATCCATCCAAATGTTCGTAAAAGTTCTCATGTTCAAATCAACATTAAACACATTTACAAATTTGAAATAAATGTAAATGAAGTAAAGAGAAAGAAGGAACTAGTTGGAGAAGTCTTGGGAAGCCTTCACTCTTCAATAATTTTGTCTAAATCCAAGCTCTAATGTGTTTCTCTCGCTAAAATTCTTTGTTTCTCTCTTTATTTCATGCTCTTCTCCTCCCTTGTAAATGAGGATTTTAATCTTCTTTTTATAGGCTTAAAAAATGAGCTTCAAAATTAGGGCACAAAGTAAAAAACGAAATTGGGGTGCTAGCCCAGGCCACTTTTTGGCGGCTAGGCTCTAAAACCTAGGTAATTTAGTTTTTGTTACTTTGTTTTCTTTGAAAGTTCATTCTAAATAGCTCTATTAACTTGAAACCTACAAAATTACATTAATACACATAAAAAGCTGTTGGGTTATGGGGTGTACAAATAAAACTTAGGGTGCTTGCATGTGGGTTGTGTTCATCATACAAACAATATACATATCTCATACATACATGTGCACAGCGGAAGATTAAATATAATGAACACTGAAAATAACATTTGATTAAACTAAAATTCGAAATTGAGAAATATCACCAATGAAGCCTTTGGATTAATTTTCTTTGAAGTCCACCATGAAATGAATCTTTGATCAATTCTAGCAATCAACAAGGGTGGGTTTGATTGTCTAGAATGGCAGCATCTTAATCCAGCATATATGTTTAACTCTTAAACATTTTTCAAAGTTAAACAATTTAACTTAATCAAATTTGTTTTTCCTTCTATTCAACTCTTGAATAAATAAAACAAATCTTGTTTTTAGTTATTACATTTAGTAACCATTTATCTAGTTTGTTTTGTTGTTCTAACACTTAAAACACAAAATAAACAATTTCAATTTCTCAAATTGAATTGGCTCCCAAAATGCAAAACCTAAAATCTAAAACCAATTTCAAAAAATTCCATGATTTTCAATTTCATTTCACTTTATATACTAATGCATAAATTCCAAACTAATTTGAATTTCATTTGCATTTCATTTGGCTTAACCTAACCTTAGTTAACATTTAACCATAGTTAGATTACTTTAACTTAACCTTTAAGTTAATAAATATTTAATTAATTTAACCATAGTTAACTAACTTAACCATGGTTAGGTTAACCTTTACTTAACCATTAAGTAAAGTTAACTAACTTAACCTTATGGTTAACTTTTAACCTTAGTTAAGTTAAATCATTTATTTAACAATTAAACAAATAAATATTTATTTTAATTATTTAACAATTAAATAATCATAAAGTGAAATTACTTTTATATCCTTACTCGGTTACCAAGTTAACCTAAAGTGGGTCCTACCATTTAACCATATACTTTAGTTAACGTAACCTTAGTAATTGCTGAATTATACTGTATTGAACAATTCAATACGGTACACTGCCCAAGTGCTCAAAGAGTACATTTCATATTGGGACTCTTTAGGTCTACACCCGATTTGTCAAATGGAACTATTCCATTAATCCGTAATCGATGCCCCACGCACACGTTACGAATATTACAAATCAGCGTGTCAGACCATACAAGTTGAGGTCATAACGTATACGTATAATCCTTCCATCATTTATACCCTGGATGTGCGGGGATATAGATCAGCACCATCAAATCCCCATTTGCTCATCCAATAATCTTATCTCCAGATTCGTATCTTGATAAACAATATACGCAAACATTTTTGCTATATTGTTTAACCCTGTGGGAACTGTATTGAACAATTCAATACGGTACACTGCCCAAGTGCTCAAAGAGTACATTTCATATTGGGACTCTTTAGGTCTACACCCGATTTGTCAAATGGAACTATTCCATTAATCCGTAATCGATGCCCCACGCACACGTTACGAATATTACAAATCAGCGTGTCAGACCATACAAGTTGAGGTCATAACGTATACGTATAATCCTTCCATCATTTATACCCTGGATGTGCGGGGATATAGATCAGCACCATCAAATCCCCATTTGCTCATCCAATAATCTTATCTCCAGATTCGTATCTTGATAAACAATATACGCAAACATTTTTGCTATATTGTTTAACCCTGTGGGAAACTCTTTTCCCGGGTTCATGCTTGTGGCCACAAGACTTTATGAAATACAATCTCGGAGCATCGGATATACAACTTACCTACGTAAGCTGATGGATCCCGTATCTATGCACACCGGACTCCATGAGCATCGGACCATACCCAGCGACACATAGCGGTCAGACCATGAAAGGTCTCTGACATATGTGGAACCAAAGCATGATGGATCACTCACAAGACCACCGTGGCGCTCAGGTCAAAGGACCACGATTACTACTCAACTCGAGAGGACCTTCCTTTGACGGTTTCATAGGATATCTATTGGGGTCCTCATAAGTCTGTTCAGTATTCAGTCCTGACTGGATACCCGCATGTCTATACAAGCTCTAAGCTCATGGTCAGCTAAGAACAACCATCTGAACTAGTCAGATATAGACATACACTAATCTATATATTGTGAATTCACCGATAGACCCGCATTGATGATCATAGATCAGGAACATTATATTTGAGACATACTTACATAATGATATTTCTTAGCTCCTATTGCAACTCTTTGCAACTATATCATTACAAGTATACTCTCAGGTCTTTGTCCCATTATAGACAAAGTTCTAACTCTTTAGACCTCGCTGACTCTTATAAACTGATAACTATTAACAGTGCTAACTATTAGCATTTATAACTCTCAGCTTTGATAACTATTAGTTCTGGTCTAAACTCCTTTAAACCAGATCTGAACTATTTCAGATCAAACAATGTCTGTAATGTTACAAGCATTTTACCATATTAATATGATATTAACAATCTTTATTCGAAATGTTTATTGTATAAATATTAACAATTAATATTCATACAATATTGGAATGGCACGTGAGCACCAGCTCCAACAAAAGCTACATATTCACATTCAAAATGACCAATTATCAAATTACGAAGGTATAACATCATATATAAAAACACGTTTATCACCTAGCTTTACGTTACAAACTAATTAAAGTTCTAAATAGATACTTAGACATGTGTATTTCTCATTAGTGGAGAGTAAGTATGAATAGTAAGTTTAAAGTAGCGTTATTATTGAAATTATGCCGAGACATCATTTTTATATGCTATATTAAGTTATTGAATAAATTTAAGTTTCATTTGACTAATTACTTGATGGTACGCTGTGCGTAAGGTAAGTGTGTACATTTTTTTTAATTACACATCATACATATATAATTAAGTGCAGTAAAAAATAAACAAACATCTCATTACACTAATAAGATATTAGGGAACTCACTTTCGAAGCGTGCTTTACGCAGTTCTAGTCTAGGACTCGATGGGATCCTTTGAGTTAGAACAGTAGCTTCCAATTCTCACTAGAATATTTAACTTGAAGCAACACTTGCTTTCATTAAAATCTCAACCCTTTACTATTTGTGCTTATATTTTTCATACTACTTATTTCACATTCAACAAATGAAATTTGGTCCATATACCTAGCTAGCATTATCGCTGCCCTAACAAATAAAAATTGAACTGATGGCTTTTAACTTAAGTATGAGATGTTGCCAATTTAACTAGTTATAAGCACCTCATGCTTAATTGAAACAATAGTTGGCAAGGCCAAAATTATTGGCCGAATGAAAGCAATAGGGTGGCAGTTTTACTTTCATAAAACATTGTTGGCTCATTTTTAAAGAAGCATGATAAATCATGCTACTGCCACCTCATTGTTTGCTTATTAATTTGGTCGAAAATCATTTTGGCTAAAGGTTTCATTAGTTTTGGCTAAATTTAATTATTAACACATAATAATTAAATGGGCCAAATAAATCATACTATGTGCCATACCCTTACAAATTAACGACATGACATATGACATTCAATAGAAAAGATAAAATGGCAAGTCCCACTTGCTGAGATCTCGGGCTTAACACTTAAACCCTATAATCTCCCTGAAAGACCCTGAAATAATTTTGATTTTCTGAGAACTTCACAATTAAACTATTTAATCTAGTGTGTTACCTTAGTGCATAAAAAGTATACTTCATATAGTGAGACTCCCTAGGTTCACACTCGTTTTGTCTTACGAAACTCTTTCAAAAGTCCATAAACGATGCCCCCCCACACATTATGGAAATAACAAAACAACATGTTGAACCATATAAGTTGAGGTTAATACATATTCGTATAATCCATCCGTCATTTATATCCTAGAAGAGCGGAGACATAGATCATCACCGCCAAGTCTCTATATGCTCAACACTAGAACTTATCTCCAGATTCGTATTCCGATAAACAATATTTACAAACACTTTTGCGATATTGTTTCTGACACGGGAAACATTTTTTCCAAATGAATTACATATGGTCATAAGATGTTTTGAAACACAACTTGGAGCATCTGGATATACAACTCATCCATGGAGTTAACAGATCCTATATCTAAACACACCGAACTCTATGAGCATCAAACCATACCTAGCGACACTCAATGGTCAGACCATGAAAGGTTTCTAACATGTGTAGAACCTAAGTATGATGGATTACTCACAAGTCTACCATGGTGCTCAGGTCAAGGGACCACTAATACTACTCAACTCGAAAAGATCATCTATTGACAGCTTTATAGGATGTCTATTGGAGATCCTAATTGAGCATGTACAGTACTCAATCCTAATTGAATACTTATGTATCTATACGAACTTCCACTAAGCTCATGGTTTACTAAGACTAACCAACTGGACCATCCAGATATAGACATACACCGATCTATAGTAAATAAGGTTTGCACGAACAGACCTGCATAAGTGGAAATAGATTAGGAACATCACGTTCAAGAACATACTTGCACAATGACATTTCTTAACACTATTTATAACTATTTACAATTATGTCATTGCTAATATACCCTCAGATCTTTGTCCTATTTCAAAAAGGCTCTAACTCTTTAGATTTCAGTGACTCATATAACCTGCTAACTCTTAGCAATTATAACTCTCAGCGTTGCTAACTCTTAGCCCTGGTCTAAACTCCTTTAGACCAGATTTAAAATCATTCAGATTATACAATATCTAAAATGTTACGAGCATCTTACCTAATATATAATTAAATATTAACAAATTTATACGAAATATTTATTATATAAATATTAAACAATTAATATTGATACAATATTGAAATGGCACGTAATCATCATTTTCAACAACTCCCACTTATTCTAATTCCATTCACACTGATATCTAATACCTATAATCTCTGTGTTTTCAAACATATTTAAAGTTAAGGTCTGAATGGGTCAGCTACATTATTCATGGAATATATGCAAGATATTACTACATCTCTAATATCTAAGTACTTTCTAATTATGTGGTATTCATAGTCTACATGATCAAAATTCTGGTGCGCTTTATGATTTCTTGGCTTGAACAATTATCCCATTATTGTTGTATTATAGTGGGATAAGATCCATTAAGCTTGAAGCTATTATAAGCTTTGCAACTAACTTATATGTACATAGAACTTCTTTTACAGGTTTCTCAAGTCGCAATATATTTTACCTCCAATGTAGAATCAGCTGTGGATATTGATATTGCACTCTCACCTAACTACGGTACCGATGAGAAGAAATATATAACTAGATGTAGACATTGAATCATCCAGAATAGATTGGAAGTCAAAGTCTGTGTATCCTCTCATATATAAGTTGTTGGGATTTGTGCTTACGTGCCATCCCTTTATGTATGAATATTTGTTAAATATTTATACTAGTATTATCATTTCATTACATCGCTAATTATATTTTATAAATGGTAAGATGCTTGTAACATTTCAGATATTGTATAATCTAAAAGAGTTCATATCTGGTCTAAATGAGTTTAAATCAGTGCTAAGAATTAGCAATGCTGAGAGTTATAAATGCTAAGAGTTGACGCTGATAAGAGTTATCAGGTTATAAGAGTTAGCAATATCTAAAGAGTTAGAGCATTATCTGAAATGAGATTAAGGCTTGAAAATATATTAGTAATGACATAGTTGCAAAGAGTTAGTACTAGGAAATGTCATTACACAAATATGTTCTCAAATATTATGTTCCTGATCTATCTTCACTGATACTGGTTTGTCAGTGAATACCTTAATAAATATATAGATCGGTGTATATCTAAATCTGGATGGTCTAGATGTTTAGTCTTAGCAGACCATGAGTTTAGTGGAAGCTTGTACAGAGATACAGGTATTTAGTAAGGACTAAATACTAAACAGACTCACCAAAACCTCCAATAAACATCCCATAAAGCAGTCAAAGGAGGGTCTTTCAAGTTTAGTAGTATTTGTGGTCTTTTGATCTGAGTGCCACGGTGGGCTTGTGAGTGATCCACTATACTTTGGTTTCACACATGTCAGAAACCTTTTATGGTTTGGCCGTTGGGTATGGTCTGATGCTTATAGAGTCTAGTGTGCATAGATAGGGATCCATCAACTTATTTGGGTGAGTAATATATCTTATTGCTCTAAGATTGTATTTTAAAAAGTCTTATGGCCATAAGCAGTAATTCTCGAAAAAAGAGTTTAACCCGAGGGATAAATAATATCACAAAAGTATTTGAGAATATTATTTATTGAAATACAATTCTAGAGATAAGGTTATTGTCGGGCATATGGAGATTTGACGGTGTTGATCTATATCTCCACTCTACCTAGATATAAATAATAGAGGGATTATACAGATATATTATAACCTCAACTTATATGGTTTAATGCGCAGCTTTGTAATATTCGTAACGTGTATGTGAGGCATCATTTACAGATGTACGAAGGAGTTCCATATGAAAATTTGGGCGTGGACCTAGAGAATTTCACAATATGAAGTGTACTTGTTATGCACTGGGACAACATTATGGATTGAAGAGTTCCGTCCTAGAAATTCCAACAAACAAAAAATATATTTCAGGGTTCCTCGGGTTGTGTACTTGTCTAGACTTAAATGTTAAGTACATAACTTAATTAGTTGACAAAAGTTATTAACTAATTAGATGTTAACAAGTAGCACAATTTTGTTCTATAAGCTGTTTCACCATAAATTTATCCATTATCTATGTTCGTAAAATCAAATAAGGTAAAAATTAATTATTCAAATAGTTTTTGAATAATTAAATAAATATTATTTAAATAAATAAAATATTATTTTTATTTATTTATTATTTAATTGTTAAATGGAAGACATACTTAATTTGATAAATATAAATTAAATTAAGTGAAGCACCATTTATAGCAATTAATGGTCTATTTATTTTAGACCATTAAAATTGCCATCAAAAAATTATTTTTTATAGTTGCCCACTTAATCTAAATTTGGTGGAGCACTTATGAAGTGCTTATAACACTAAAAATAGATTAAATTCAATTTTAATTAATAAGAAAGAAGCAAAAACGCATGGGTGTTAGAAGAATTGAAAGATAGTTTTTGGTTTTAGAGGGTTTTTCTTTTAACAAATGGTTATGAGAAAAACTAGAGAGAAAGAAAAATAAATTCCTCTTATTTTTCTTTCTAAGAAATAAAATATTATTACTGAAAATTCAGTTGCTGCTATTCTAATTTTACAATTCCACCAGATTTTTGTAAACTAAAATTGAATAATAGTGTACTTTAAGGTGAGCTCAAAGTTGGAGCTAGGAAGAATCCGAAATTAAAATCTGAACCAAAGTTCTTCAAATGTATGTTTTCTTTAATCTTATATTGTTGATGATATAATTTACATGTGTATATGTTGATTACATGCTTAATTTCGCTGCAAAATCGTGTATATGATACATGTATTTAATTTTTTCAACCTATACACAATCACATGCATACACCCTAAATCACATTAACATAAGCAACTTTCTGCATGAGTTAGAAACTTCTCCTCTATACCTCTCATGTATTACAAATGTTTCATGGGCAATTAATGGTCATTACCTAGATCATCTCGATACCAACTTGTAACACTTATAGCCATCCAGATCTGAGTTTTATACATAACATGGTATATATCAATCTATCTCTAGCTAATGTACATTATATGTTAGACACTCTAACATTTTCATCTTCTTGCTGAGGACAAATCTTCCTAGAAAGATGAATGTCATATCTGAAATGTAAATTAACTATCTCATAGTTATTAAAGTTAAATATTTTCGAAACATTGTCTATGTACGAAGATTGGGATAGGCTTACCAGTCTTTTAACTCTATCTCTATAACACTTTATAGCTAGTATATAAGAAGCCTTTCCAAAATCTTTCATGGAGAAGTTCTTATTCAGATAACTCTTAACTGATTGACTTGTAACATATTAACGTCATTTTCGACATTAAGTATGTTAACCATACAGAGAACTAGAAAGATAATTATGCTCCCACTATCCTTATTAAACACACACATTTTCTCTTTATTCTTGATGAAACTAGACTCTTTGATTTCTTTGCTAAAACAAAGAATTTAGCATAGTGTAATTGCCAATAAAATTAAAATTGACTTAAGCATGATTATTGGTGAAAAGGTTTCCTTATTATTGATCCCAAATCTATGAATGTAACCTTTTATCACTAGTCGGGCTTTGAAGGTCTCTACCTTCAAATTAAACCTACACTTTTGTTGCATAAACTCATTTACAACAAATAGGAACAATTCTTACTTACGCTTAATCAAGTGCCAGACTTGATTGTTCTGCATAGAGTCAATTTTGAATTTTATGACATATTGCCATTCTTCCAAATTGATGTCTAACATCGTTTCTTTATAAGTTAAATGATGTTTTTCTTTAAATAAGAAACACCAAGAGCACCTGCAGGTGTCAAGCATACCTATAAGGTGACCCTCAATATCCTTTTCGACTTATGAAGATAGTGTGTTACAGATATCATACTCAATTGAACTTAAAGTTCTACCATCGGTTTATATATTTTTAGATTGACTTCACCAAGTTCATTCTTTTTATAATCCACATGATCTATAAGAAACACTTTTTCTTAGAAAGTAGCATAACGAGGAACGAACATGTTTCACTCATTTGGATTATATAACTAGTATCCCATAAAATGCTTGGGATAAAAAATAAATTGATACTTGTATCGATTGGGTGCAAGATTATCCTCAAAATAGCCCCAAATCTTAACATACTTAAGACTTGATTTCCTTCTAATTAATATCTCATACGGAGTATAAAGAATGAATTTCGATGAAACTCTGTTCAATAAGTGATTAACAGTTACTAGAGCATATCCCTAAAGATATTCTAGAAGATCAATGAAACTCAATATCGATTGGACCATATCTAATAAAGCCTAATTTCTCATCTCTAAAATACTTTTGCATTGAAGAGTACCTAGAGGACTATATTGAGTGAGAATCATAGTCTCCTTTGAATAATTTATGAATTTACTGTTGTTGTATAAATTGCCTCGATCTAATCAAAGGCATTAAATATACATAAGGGTTTATTTTTCTACTTCTGATCGGAACTCTTTGAACATTTCATAGGTTTCTGACCTTTGTTTTCCAGAAACACATATTTATCTCGTTACAAATCACGATGAAGTATTGAAGCTCACCCAATAGTAGTATGATTCATTGGACCATATACATCATTATGTAAAATTTCTAATAAATAGGTGGGTGGGTATCTAATATCTACATAAGTATTTGGTCATTTTTCCTTGAATCTAGAATTCATAAACTGGCCAAGATTTATAGTCAAATCAAGTATCTAGCTATTTTAACTAGACAGGATAATTATATCACGACTATATGGCCTAATCTTATTCCCACAATTCATTATTATTTAAAGTTCCAGTACCACTATTTATTCTGTTCACTTAAATAATTCCTGTTGTATTTAATATATAATGGCCATTCATTAACTGACATTTGGTTAGCAAAACATGATATTCTTGATGTATTCATGATAACTCTTTCTAATATAGGGAGTGATATGATTTGCCTAATAACATATGGCACAAAAATATCAATTATACAATGTAATACTTCTGCCATAATAGAGAAGTGACTTAAAAGTCATAACAACTACCACTTCTAAGAAATCTCAATTTTCTACTTGAAGTTGTACTTTTCATTTCATATCTTTCTAGTATTACTCAAATCATGTAACATCTTATTGAAATGAGAATGAAATGTGGTATCTCATATCCCTGTACTGCTTAACAACACATGTTGATGAAATGTCTATAATCGGTAAACAGATATCTACGGGATCTATCTTTCTTAAGGTAAGGTACATTAAATAGTAATAATTACTATTTTATTATTCTATATTTGTGGTTTAGATATATATTTTAAAATAGAGTATAATATTACTTGCACACGCTCTTACTGAAAATAATTAGATATTAAGGTTAGGATATATGACTTGACTCTCAAATTATTTTTAATCCATTTCTGATAAATTTCCACCTCTACCAAAGACATATTATTAGAAACACCACTTAATTATCTTCTGATCAATATATCCAAAATTTTCTGAATTTGGGACTATTCTTAGATTCATTAACAAGTCATAATATTTCTTAGTATCTTATAGTTATTGTACCAAAAAAAAATATAGCAATGGATTGCTCATATTGATCTTAACTTTATAAGATACGTAGAAGATGTTTTAGTGGAACATTTCTAATTGTTAATTAATAATGCTTTAGATCATGGGTATAATTTTTATACATTTTTAATCTAAAGATGCCCTCTCATTGCTTTATATAATACCTAAAATCGCTCTAAGGAGAAGAAGATAGTTTAAACTCTTTTAAACTGTACAACGGGAAATGGACCCCGTTGAAATTTTACTCCGACTGCACACTTTAGCGATCTAAGCTTTTGTAAAACCCAAAAGGTAGACAATTCTTGTAATTGCATCTTATGTAACTCTCAATTCTGATCCTAAATACACCGTATCCCCACACTTTAACAATATAGGCTAAATGTATTTCAGATTAATTTGTTAATAATCAAATATATGCTACCGATACTATCTGCACACTTTAGCGATCTAGGGCAATACTTTCGCATATATTTACCTTATCTCATGTTTAACAGGCATAGTTTAAATTACACCGACCAAATCTCTCACGCTTTAGCAATATTGGAAAAAGACCAAAATAACTTGTCTAACACCGCATTGACAAGAATCACCGTGTAATATTATCTTATAATGGAACACTTTCAATTTGATTAAGAGAGTTTTTTCTTTACTTGTCCGCATCTCATGAGGACATAATTCTAAATCACATATTTATTTCATACAATTACAACTAACCTCCACTAGTAAGGCTTCTGTTGGAGGGATCTAATATATGTGGGTGTATGCATGTGTAATTGTGTTTATTGTCTAAAATACGTATCAAATACGAATTTAACACGAAAAAAACGTAAATTAAACAATAAATATATATATTAATCACATTAATATATTAAAAAGGTTGAGAACTCACCTTAATGTGTAACGTTATACAAGTATTTCCTTAAAGTTCATATGAAGACCAACTCGTGGGTAGTTCTAGTCACTAACTCGGTGGGCTTGGTGAGCTAAAACAACAGCCCTATAACCAGCATTGGGTTTAACTCTTAAACCCCAAAATGGTCGGGTGTGTGTATTTATCATTTTCTCCAAAATGATAAGAAATGGAGAATTTGAAGCAATCCATCATTGCTTCAATTGGAACCATAGAGAAAAATGAAACAATTTTTTTTTTTCCTCTATTCTTCTTTCCCTCGGCTCCATTTTCTCTTCTTTCTCTTTCCTCTATTTCTATTTCTCTCTCAGCCAAAATCACACACCAATACCCACCAATTTCATTTCCATCACACACCTCATATATATATATATAATAAAATAATATATTATATAATATTAAATAATAATAAAATATTACATAATGGATGCCAACTATATGGCACCAGTAAATAAAATAATATATAATAATGAGATATTTTAATTATTTAATAATTAAATAATCATTGTGTGAAATAACCATTTTACCTCTCATAAATAGTTATCAAGTTTACCCCTAGTGAGTCTTACCAAATTCCACAATTTAGTAAACTCAATAGAGGGTTCACAATGCGCCATGTGTTATTATACAATCAGTAAATAATAATTATTGACTAATTGTTGTATTTAACACTTAAATACAGACACGCACGCATTCCCATGGTAGTGCTAAATATTGATGGATTAAAAAATTTAATCCGGCACGCTGCCCCAGTGCATAATGAGTACACTTCATATCGCGGAACTCCCTAGGTCCTATGCCCGATTCATCAAATGAAACTATTCCATGAGTCCGTGAGCAATGCCCCACGCACACATCACGGATATACAAATCAGCATGTTAAACCATGTAAGTTGAGGTTACAACGCATACGTATAGTCCTTCCGTAATGATATCCTGGATGTGTGGGGATATAGATCATCACCGTCAAATTCCTTAATGCTCATCCATGTATTATCTCCAGGCTTGTATCTCACTGAACAATATGTACAATCTCTTTTGCCATATTGTTCCACCCTGGTGGAAACTATTTCTTGGGATTAATGCTTGTGGCCACAAGACTTTTCGAGATACAGTCTCGAAGCATTTGGATATCTAACTCCATATGTCAGCTAACAGATCCCATATCTATACACACCGAATTCTATAAGTATCAGACCATACCCAGTGACACCCAGCGGTCATACCATAAAAGGTCTGTGATATACCATAAAATAAACAATAAATATTTGAAACAATTTAAAAATAAAGAATCGGTAATTAGCATAGTTAAAACTTTTCTTAGGTTCCTAGTATTGCGATGCTGAAGACCCAGCCTTTGGTATTACAGTTCCAACCTTTATAGTACTGTAATGCTAGGGTCCTCACCCTGGTGTAACGACGCTGAGCTTCTGACACTGCGAAGCTGGGTCACACCCAGTGCTGCATCATTGGATATTTTGTTTCTAACTGCGGCGTTGGCCTACTAGCACTGCAACATTGAAGGAAACCCCAATTTGCGATTTTAGCCTACCAGTACTGCAGCATTAGAGGTTCTGCCTCCAGTGTTGTGGCACTAGGCCTTTAGTGCAGTGGCACTAGGGCCTAGAAATCCCAACGCGGCAGCGCTGGTGAGGAGCACCGCAGTGCTAGAGTTTTTTGTGCAGCGGTGTTGGGGCCTAGAAACCCCAGCACTGCGACGCTCCTCATTAGTGCTGTGACGCTGGACCCTGGATAGGCCCAGCACTACGGTGCAAAGTGATGCCATAATGGCTTTCCTTTAGTTGTGTCCTAATTACGTGTTTTTCAACATTTGAATTGCATAATCAGCAGCCTTAGGACATCCTAATTATGCTATAGAAACTGCAATTAAGTACATAAACAACACAAAATTATTCGCTCTGATACCAATTTAATAGTGCACTGTGCATAGGTTGAGTGTATACATTTTAATATTTTAATTATACATTGTACATGCATAATTAAGTACAACGGAAAATAAACAAATATCTCATTACGCTAATAAGATATTAGAGAACTCACTCCTGAAGCGTGCTTTGTGCAGTTTTAGTCTAGAACTCGATGGGATCCTACGAGTTAGAATGGTAGCGTCCAATTCTCGCTAGAATATTTAACTTGAAGCAACACTTGCTTCCATTAAAATCTCAACCCTTTACTATTTGTGCTTATGTTTTTCATACTACTTATTTCACATTCAACAAATGAAATTTGGTCCATATACCTAGCTAGCATTATCGCTGCCCTAACAAATAAAAATTGAATTGATGGCTTTTAACTTATGCATGAGGTGTTGCCAATTTAACTAGTTATAAGCACCTCATGCTTAATTGAAACAATAGTTGGCAAGGCCAAAATTGTTGGCCGAATGAAAGCAATAGGGTGGCACTTTTACTTTCATAAAACATTGTTGGCTCATGTTTAAAGAAGCATGATAAATCATGCTACTGCCACCTCATTGTTTGCTTATTAATTTGGTCGAAAATCATTTTGGCTAAAGGTTTCATTAGTTTTGGCCAAATTTAATTATTAACACATAATAATTAAATGGGCCAAATAAATCATGCTATGTGCCATACCCTTACAAATTAATGACATGTCATGTGACATTCAATTGAAAGGATAAAATGGCAAGTCCCACTTGCTGAGATACCGGGTTTAACATTTAAACCCTATAATCTCCCTGAAAGACCCTGAAATAATTTTGATTTTCTAAGAACTTCACAATTAAACTATTTAATCTGGTGCGTTACCCTAGTGTATAAATAGTACACTTCATATAGTGAGATGTTATAGGTTCACACCCATTTTTTCTTACGAAACTCTTCCAAATATCTATAAACGATGCTCTACACAAATTATGAAAATAACAAAATAACATGTTGAACCATACAAGTTGAGGTTACTACATATTAGTGTAATCCTTCCGTCATTTATATCCTAGAAGAGTGGAGACATAGATCATCACAATCAAGTCTTCATATGTTTAACGCTAGAACTTATCTCTAAATTTGTATTTCGATAAATAATATCTACAAACACTTTTGCGATATTGTTTCTGACACGATAAATATTTTTCTCGAGTGAATTATATATGGCTATAAGATGTTTTGGAACACAATCTTAGAGCATCTAAATATACAACTCACCCATATAAGCTAACAGATCCCATATCTACATACAACGGACTCCATGAGCATTGAACTATACCTAGTAACACTCGGTGGTTAAACTATGAAAGGTTTTTGACATATGTGGAACCTAATTATGGTGGATCACTTATAAGTCCATCATGGTGCTCAAGTTAAGAGACCACGAATACTACTCAACTTGAAAGAATCATCTAATAGTGGCTTTATGGGATGTTTATTGGAGATCTTAATTGAGCATGTTCAGTATTCAATCCTAACTGAATAATCGCATGTCCATACGAGCTTCTAGTAAGCTCATGATTTGCTAAGACTAACCGTCTAGACCGTCCAAATATAGACAAAAACTAAAATATATTAAATAAGATTTTCACCGACAGACCCGCATCAGTGAAAATAGATCAGGAACATCACGTTTGAGAACATACTTGCACAATGACATTTCTTAACATTATTTGCAACCCTTTGCAACTATGTCATTGCTAGTATACCCTCAGGTCTTTGTCCCATTTCAAACAAGACTCCAACTCTTTAAATTTCATTAACTCTTATAACTTGACAACTTTTTATAGTGCTAACTCTTAGCGGTTTTAATTCTTAGCCCTAGTCTAAACTCTTTTAAATCAGATATGAACTCTTTCAGAACATATGATGTTTGAAATGTTACAAGCATTTTACTATATATATAATTAAATATTAATGATTTTATACGAAATATTTATTGTATAAATATTAAACAATTAATATTGTTTACTATTTATACAATATTGAAATGGCACGTAAGCACTATTTCCAACATTACTTACTTATTACATATACGTACAAATGATCATTTATAGGGAAGAATGAAGAACTTGATGAATGATGAAATGAATTATTAAAAGTTGTCTATTGCAGCTTAAAAAGACTTATGCCATTTGATAGCCTTTGAGACTTTGAATATGATCATCTAAATTAATCAAGGCTTATTTTAAGTTTTAGTTTTTATAGAGTCGATAATAAGTTATGATTGTTTGCTTTTGTTTTGCTCGAGGACAAGCATAGTCTTAAGTTTGAAGGTATTTGATAGGAGTGTAAAAACACTAGTATAATTAGTACTTTGAATGGGAGTTTTGCTTTAATTTATGAATTTTTGGCTATTTAATTGTGTTTTTGATCATAAATAGGTGCACAATAAAAATGTGATAATTTAGAATAATCGGGAGGTGAAATGGACGTGAAACGAGTAAGTTGCACTCAAAATAGAAGCACCTGATCCTAGGCCTAAGTGCCACAACGCCCAAGACTAGGGGTTGTAGTGCCCAAGACAGAGAGTTAGGCACCGTAGTGCCTAGTCGGCCCCCATGCCCCTCGTATCTAGGTCTCAATATTGCGGCACTGAGCCCCTAGGCATCGCGGCCCTTGTACGATATATAAAACTCCATCTTTTTAATTATATTTCGACTTGGATTCATAGGTCCTCGACCCTAGGGTTTCTTATTCATATAAAAGCACTCTTTCAAGAGCCAAAACATAGACTTTTAGATAAGAAAAACTTAAAGAAACAATTCATAATGCAGATCAAGAGATTAAAGCCAAGATTAAAAATTCAAGTCCAAGTTTCAAGTCAAAATGAGAGAGAAACAACCCAAGACGTCTTCTTTAATAGTTTTTCTTCTATTTTCTTATTATTATATTCTTGTTCTTGTTGTTATTCATGGATTAGTTTAATACTCTTGGGTCTGTGATGAGTTAAATATTATCGATCTAGGGTTAGACTATTGAACCTAGTATGTAATTAGATTTTGTTGATTATTAATTTATGAATTTAATACATAAAATTGATTCATTTTATCTTGAGTTTATTGCTTTTATTATATCTGGACAATATTTTGAATGATTGAGGAACCATGATGAACTTGACAAAGAGATTTATGTGTTTAGCCTATGATAGTTTGATTCATGATCATAGGGTAACAACTATAAGTTCCATATAGGATAGACATATACCTAGATGGCATGTATGATTTAATTTAGACATGGTCTTAATGAATTACATTATATTCTGTTTACCATAAAGATATAGGTAGTTGTTAGAATGTGTAATATAGTGACTCGATCATCTATAGAGGCTTGTAATGAGAATAAAGTTAAGCCAATCAATGTGTATTAAGTGATTAACTAAAAGGTTAATGAATCTAATGAAATACTAGAGGATAAGTCGAATCCCTAGATTGTTATCAATTGATGAATTCTACTATTTGTTTATTTGCTATTTAGATTTAGTTTAATTTGATAGAATTAGGTTAATTAATTGATTTTAGATTTTGGTTTCCTGAATAAAAGTAAAATAGATATAATTTTAGTAATTGATTGATAGAATTAAATCGTATAGTCCCTGTGGGAATGATACTTAGACTTTAAATACTATATTACTTCATACAATAACATGCGTTTGTACTTAGTTACTAAAGCATATATTAGGATCCAAAGGCTTGTCTACTTTGCTAGTAAGGCCTTCACCGATCTTGAGACAAGATACCCTTTAACCAAGATATTAGCTATTGCATTAGCGATGTCAAGCAAAACATTGAGGCCTAACTTTAGAGGTCATATGAGAACAGTGTTAACAAACCAACCCCTCAGACAAATCCTTAAAAGCTAGAGTTATTAAGGCATCTGTAGATAGGTAGTATAAGCTGGGCAGTATATTCAAAGGCCAAACACTTGTTAATTTTATACTTGAATGCTCCCATAGAGATAACATCAAGTTAACAAAAAATCAGGATGATGACCCCTTAAGAAAGTCAATAATTTGAGGGCATGGCTTCCTCGACATGAACTTTATATATAGATGAATCATCCAATTTCATAGATGCGGAGTTAGGATAATGGTCATTAGCCCATAATATTTTGAGGTCAATATATGGTTAGGATTGGATTTCATGTGCCAAATGATGAGATTAAGTATAAAGCCCTCTTAGATGGCCTAAGAGTGGTGAGAACATTAGGAGCTAAAAGAGTTCTTATAAAAAGTGATCCTAATTGGTGGTAAACCAAGTCAAAAAGACTTTAAAGGCTTGAGGTGAGAGCATGGTGTCTTATCTAAAAAATACAAATTAGTTAATAGCTTAATTTGAAGAAGAAGAGTTTTAACAAAGTTTTTAGTATGAAAATTATAAGGCAGTATCCTTGCCCTACTAGTCAAATAAGGACACTAGAATTCCTCGGTCAATGATAAGTTATGATGTAGATATTATTTATGTCCTCTAAACTAGTATTTGCTTGTTATTATTTAATTATTTGGCTATTTATGCATATTATTATTGAATTACAAGTTTAAGGCAAATATTGAAAATGGGCAAAAAAGGAGCAAAAATTAAGAAAGAAGGCATTGGTGCCGTGACGCCTAACACTTAGCGCCACAGTGCCTAAAACTTAGCACCACGATGCTTAATTAAGAAATCAGAATTCAACTTGGACTCGAGACTCAGCACCACAGTGCCATAGAGCTAGCGCTATGATGCCTATGTTATTAAAGGAAATCCTAACCTAGTTTGATCCAAAGTTTGCTCTATTTGGAAGTTGATAACTTATAAATAATTCCTTTGAAGCCAAATAAAGACATACAAGCTAGAGCATGAGGTAGAACAAGTTTCAAAGAGATTGAAATTAAATTTGAAGATTGAAGAAGGGATTGAACAACAAGTTAGATAGATAAAGTGAAAAATTAAGGCACTATTCTTTTTTATTCTCTTCTTTTTCTTAGATCTTATATTTTCCTTCATTATATCTTTGAATTTATATTTTATAACTCTTTCCTTCATCATGAACTAATTTTCTATATCTAGGGTTGCAACTTCTAAACTCAATATGTAATTAAAGTCAGGTTCTCTCTTATTTTATAAACTTAATGTTTTGAATTGTTCAATCTATTAATGTTAAATGCTTTCTATCTATTTGGCCAATATTTAGATTGTCTTCAGAACCATAATGAACTTGACAAAGGGTTTTATGTGTTTAGCCTAGGATAGATTGATATATGATTATAACATAGCAGTTATGAGTTTCATATGAGATATATATATACTCATATAACATATATGGTAGTAATAGATTGGTTCTTAATGAATCTCATCCTTATTTGAATACCATAGACATATAGGTAATTGTTAGAGTAAGATATAGTCACTAGACCATTGATAGAGGCTTGTATAGATATTAGGAATCTAGCCAACAATTCATAATTGAGGGATTATGATAAGAGAATTAATTAGTTTAAGTAACGTATTAAGGGATTGTTATAACCCTAGGTTCATTTATTATTCGTGATCAATTTTTATTTAATTATGTTCTACCTTGATTAATTCTATGTTTAGATTAAGTTAGTTTAAAAAGACCTAATTTTAGCTTTTAGTGAAAAATAGGTTAAAAAATCTTCGTGAGAACGATACTTAAATTCATTATATATTACTTATTACGATAGTGTACACTTGTGCTTAATTTACAACCAATAATTAGTCCCCATGGAATTAATGTCAAAGCCTAGCATTTAGAAAGAACCTAAAGAGGTTCTTAGCATTAGTAGCACTCCATGTTAGATTGACTTAATTAAAAAGTACATGAAAAATGGAGAATTCCATTCAGATAAGCATAAAGCCTAACAACTTTAATGCACTTTAGCATGTTACATAATCATTGATGGAATCATTTATCACTAAAGACATTCTTACCTATATTTGAGATGTTTGGGCTCTGAAGATGCTAACTATGTATTTCATGAAATCCATAAAAGGGTTTGTAGGAATCATTTAGGTGTATGAGCTTTAGTGTACAATATCCTCATACAAGGATTTTATTGGGTAAAAGTTCAATAGGTCCAAGAACATTATGCAAAAGTGTAAGATGCTTGTTAGAGGTATGCTGGCATTATTTATTCACCTCTCAAGAACTTGAAAGTAATGTCAAGCCTTTGACCTTTTACATAATAGGGGCTTGACTTGATTGGTCATTTACTTTGAGGATGGGGCTCGATAATTTTTTTATAGCTACAATCGACTATTTTCATTAAGTGGATTGAAATAGGGCCTTTAATAAAGATTGTTAAGAAGAAGACCATAAACTTTAACTGGAGGAATATTATTTTCGTTTGAAGTGTCGCAAGTTATTATAAATGTAAAAAAAATCTGACAATGACAAGTTCAAGGAGTTCTACCATAAACTCTATATATACTTACGATTTGCTTTACCTGGCTACCTAAATTGTAATAGATAGGTCAAGTCCTAAAATATGCAAATTGAGAAGTAGTTGAAAAGAAGTTATATGAAAGGTAGGTATCTTAGGTTGAAGAGTTGTCTGAGGTCTTATAGGTTCTCAGAACTTTAAGAGAAACTGTAACCCAAGACTCCTTTCTTACTGGCTTTCAAGTGCGAAGCTGCCATTTTAGCTAAGATCGGGTTGTTAACTCATTACACCTTATATTTCAATGAGATTCAAAATAAGAAGCTTCTACTAGGACATCTAAATCTTGTCAAGTAATGAAAAGAACTCGTAAGGATTAAAAGAGCTGCTTATAAATAGAGATTTCTTGGTACTCTAACAAAGAGGTTTGACCTTAAGAATTCTCAGAAGATGACCTAGTACTAAGAAAAAAGTTGTTGAACATTAAGGATTTAACTGAGGGAGTCTTTGACCCTTATTGGGAGGGGCTTATAAAGTATGTGGGAGAATTAGACTAGAAGTCTGTGAACTTGGCTACTCAATTGGACATGTTTTTAGGAAGCCTTGGAATGTTAAGCTCCTAAAGTCTTATTTTTCTTATAATTTTTGTCTTTTTTTCCCCTTGGATGTAACTTGTCAGTTTGCTTTTATTTCTTTTTTGTATTTTTTGTGCCTTAAACAATATTTAAGGATTATTTCAATCTAATATTTATTCATATTTTAAATTTTGTTATCAACAAATTATTTACTATTTATGTTGGCTAAAGACCGAGTTCCATATAACTACAATCACTTGCAATTAGAGAAATCTCCGAAGAACAAAAAGAAAACCTGCTTTTCTAATAACAATAATATAACAATCATTAAGGTAGATCAAACTTTCACAAAGCATAACATTCCACAAAGAACTTATGACTTGAAGTTTGTTATGAGCCCTTCACCTTAAGAAGTAACCAGAGAGTTTTTTTTAGTGTTAATACTTATCAAGATTGCACCAAATGGCACCTCTCAAATACTTAAAAAAAAGTAGTTTCTAATCTTTTAGTGCATGTGATACTCTTAAGCGTTCACTATCTCTTATGTTTACATATTGAGATGTATTTTCTCTAAAATTAGAAAATATTTTATTTTGGTTAATGATTATTGGCTACTTGGGTATAGTTATGTTTTTATGCCTTATAGAGAACTATATCCTATACTTATGAAAGTTTTTCTTAGGTTAAGTTCTCATCTTTGGTATCATCATAGGAGAACCCTTACTCAAAATAACCGAGAAGTCAACATTTTCTACATTAGTTGAGAAGTCTCTACTTTCATACTTATTATAAATTTTCATTAAGTGAAAAATTCCTACTCTATCATCTAGAGAGTCCTTATACAAATAGGTGGTAAAGGGCAAAACCTTTTTTGACTCATTCCTAAAATATTTAAAGTACATAATAGCTAAGTCTAAAGGGCTCGATGGCCCATATTACAAAAAAAAAAGAAAGATTAGTCTTGTTTAGTAAGGGAAGGAGGCTCCTTGTCTCTAATCACTTCTTGGCTAACACGGGGAGGGGGCATCAGTTGGCTCAATAGTTGGAGGAGCAGTTAAAGAGCTCAAAGCAATATGTGAGGACTTAAGTGCATAGATGTTAACAGCATTTTCACTTGGCTGCTTATGGACAATTTCAACTTGAGAACCATCCTCCAAGTCAATAACTTGAATGGTAGAAACTTTAAGAGCTCAATTGAAAAAAAAAACATTTAATTATATTCTTAATATTTACCTAAGGAATTCCTACGATTCCCCTTTTCATTTGGCTACATCTTAGTGAGTTCTATGTTTAGCCACTTCAAGTCTATCTATGGGTAGTTCTCTTTCAAGAGGTCCATGCACTTGGCAAACCCTAGAGAAAGAAAATCGCACCATTAATCAAGGGTCATGTTATTGGCTAAGGCCTTGGCATCTTTAACGTCATTTTTCCAAGTCCTCAATATTTTCCTCTAGCTCTTTTTGCTATACTATTAATGCCTCTATGTATAGAGTAAGCGTGTATATTTTAATTTTTAATTACACATCACATATGCATAATTAAGTGCAACATAATATAAACAACCATTTCATTACACTAATGAAATATTAGAAAACTCACCCTTGAAGCGTGCTTTGTGCAGTTCTAGTTTAGGACTCATTGGGATTCTTTGAGCTAGAATAATAGCCTCATATCTCTTCTTTAAATATTTTATCTGAAGCAACATTTTCTTCTTTAAATATCTCTCGAACTAAAGAACTATATATATATGCTAACGATTTCTTCACTTATTATTCTTATCATTCACTTACATCATAAATGAATAAAACAGCTCTATATATAGTAAAGATTGCTACCACTTTAGCCAATTATAATAACACAAATGTTTTGTATATAACAAGCATGACAAGGTTTAAAATGATCATTTTCTTTGAATAAGAAAATACCAAGGGCACCTACAAGTATTAAACATACCTATTAGGTGACCCTCGATATCCTTTTCGACCTACGGGGAAAGTTTGTTAAGGGAATTTCACTTAATTGAACTTAAAGTTCCACAATCGGTTCATATATTTATATATTAACTTTACCAAGTTCAATTTTTCTATATTAACTTTACCAAGTTAACTTTACCAAGAAATTGTATCTCTTAGAAAATGGTATACCGAGGAACTGACATGTTTCATTCCTCTGGATTATAGGACTGGTATCTCATAATATGCTTGGGATACACAATGAACCAATACTTGTACTGATTGGGTGCAAATATATTCTGTTGCATAACTTTTATACAAACATAAAATCCCTAAATCTTAACACATTTAAGACTTGAATTCATTCTAGTTCAGATTTCATGTAGAACTGAAGGAATGGCTTTGGATAGAACTTTATTCAATAAGTGATTAATAGTTACTAGAGCATATCCCTAAAGACATTCTAGAAGATTAATAAAACTCAATATCAATTAGATCATATCTAATAAAGTCTAATTCCTCTTCTCTAAAACACTTTTGCACTGAAGAGTACCTGGAGTACTATATTGAGTGAGAATCCCGTTGTCTTTTATATGATTTATAAATTTACTGTTCATATATAAATCACCTCAATCTGATCAAAGGCACTGAATATAAGGGTTTATTTATCCACTTTAAGTTGAAACTTTCTGAATATTTCAAAGGTTTTCGTACTATATTTTCTAAAAACATATGTGTATTATGAAAAATCACTACGAGGTATTGAAATTCATCCAATGATAGTATGATTTATTGGACCATATACATAACTATATACAAGTTCTAATAAATTAGTAGGTCAGTATCTAATACTTACATAAGTATTTGGTCATTTTCCCTCGAATCAAGGATTCATAAACTAGCCCAGGTTTCATAGTCAGTTCAAGTATCTAGATATCCTTAACTAGACGGGATAGTTGTCTTACGACTACATGACCTATTCTTATGTCCCAATTCATTATTATTCAAATTTTCCAAACTACTATTTGTACTGTTCACCTAGATATTTCAAGTTGTATTTAAGATATAATGACTATTGATTAACTGACATTTAGTTAGGAATGTTATATTATCATTATCATATTTACATGAAGAACTATTCCTGATGCATTCATGATAACCTTCTGTGTCTAATAAATGGAGTGATATGATTTATCTAACAATGTATAGTATAAAATATCAATTATACAATGTAATGCTTCTACTAGAATAGAAAGGTGACTTAAAGTCCTAGCGGCTACCACATCTAACAAATCTCCATTTTCTACATGAAGCTGTATTTCTCTTTTCATAACTTCCTAACATTCCTTAAATTATGCAACAACTTGTAAATATGAGAATAACAGGCAGTATCTCATACCTTTGCACATTTAGCATTATATGCTAATGAAATGTCTATGATTGGTAAATATATATCTAAAGGGTCTATCTTGGTTAAGGTAAGGTACATTAAATAGTGAGGATTACTATTCTAAACCTCATCATAGTGGAAACACTTTCCATTGATATTATTCTCTATTTGTGGCTAAGATATAATTTTTCAGACGGATCATAATATTACTTGCACATATCATATGCATATGCTATTACTGTGAATCATTAGACATTAAGGTTAAGATATATTATTTAACTCTAAAATCATCCTTAATCCATTTCTGATAAATTTTATTTTCTTTCGAAGATTATCAAAAACACCTATAATCATCTATTGATCATTAATATATCCAAGTTTTTCTAAATTTGGGACTATTCTTAGATTCATTGGTAAGTCAAAATATTTATTGGTACCCTTTTAGTAGATATGCCTAGATCAAGTATACTAACGGATTGCTCATACTTATCTTATCGCTATAAGATTAAATAATAGATGTGCAGCAGAACATTTTTAATCCTTAATTAATAACGCTTTAGATTATGGGTATACATTTTATACATTTTTTAATCTAAAAGTGTCATCCCACTGCTTTACATGATCTTTTAATCTATTAAACAGGATAACGATAGTTTAAACTCTTTAAACTATACAGTGAGAAGTAGACCCCATTGATATTTTACTCCAGCCTCACACTGTAGCAATATTGGTCTTTGTAAACTCAAAAGGTAGATAACTCTTACCAATTACATCTTATGTAACTCTTATTATTAATTCTAAATACACCTTATCCTCAAGTTGTAGCAAAATTAGATAAGTGTATTCTAAATTAACTTATCAATAATCATATATATGTTACTGATAAACCTTCATGTTATAGCAATTTTGAGCAATATGTTCACATATATTTGCCTCGTCGTATGTTTAACGATGTCGTATGTTTAACTGACATAGTTCGAATCACATCGACTAAATTCCTCACACTGTAGCAATATTGGAAAAAGACCGACGTAACTCGTCTAACTCCGTATTGACAAGACGGATCATTAAGTAACATTATCTCATAATGAGACACTTTCAATCTGATTAAGAGAGTTTTTACATTCTTGTCTCTGTTATATGAGGATGTGATTTTTAATCACACATTTATCTTATGCAAGCACGGTAACCCCCACTAGTAGGGCTCCTATTGTGATTTACTAGCACAAACAAATGGACTACAGTTTATATCGCAATAATTATAACAATTATAAATTGCATAAAATAAATAATAAATATTTTTAAACAATTTAAAATTATACAATCGCTGTAATTAACTTAATTACAACTTTTTCTAGGATCTCAGTATTGCGATATTGAAGGGCCAGCCTCTAGTGTCACAGTTCCAATCTTTACAGTGCTGCGGTGCTAGAGTCTTTGGCGTTGTGGTGTTGAGCTTTCGGTGCTGGGTCACCACCCAACGCTATAGTGCTGGACTGGTAAAGCTACGGCGTTGGAGCCTAGACAGCCCTAGCACCGCGGTGCAGAATGAAACTGCTATAGCATCCCTTTCATTGCGTTCTGATTATGCATTTTCAATATTTGAATTGCATAATCGACAGTGTTGGCAAATTGTAATTATGTTACGGACACTCTGATTAAGTACATAAATAGCACACAATCACGCGCTCTGATACTAATTTAAAAGTGCGTTGTGTATAGAGTGAGCATGTACATTTTAATTTTTAATTATATATCACATATGCATAATTAAGTGCAGTGAAATATAAACAAATATTTCATTACATTAATGAAATATTAGATAACTCACCCTTAAAGCGTGCTTTGTGCAGTTCTAGTCTAGGACTCGTAGGATCCTTTGTGGTAGAACAGTAGCCTCCTATTCTCAGTAGAATATTTTATCTGAAGCAACATTTGCTTCTTTAAATATCTCTCAAACTAAAAACCTATATATATATATATATATATATGCTAAATATTTCTTCACTTATTATTCTTATCATTCACTTGTATTACAAATGAATATAACAGCCCTATATATAGTAAAGATTGCCACCACTTTAGCTGATTATAATCAAACAAATGTTTTCTATAACAAGTATAACAAGGCTTGAAATTTTCCTTGTCATGCTTGTTAAATTAAGGAGCAAATGCTAGATTAATAGCTTTTATGGCTATCTCATGCTTATAATAAGCATGACATAATAACAATTCGTTTGCCAAATGAAAGGGAAATTGGTGGCTTATGTTATTAATATAAACTTGCCACATGTTGTTATCAATTTGGCTGAAACTCATTTCCAAATGCATGTCACCAATTGCTTTGAAAGTCATTTTATTTATTTCATTTTCAATTTAGCTGAATTCACATACTTGCCATTTAAATTCATTTGGCCATTAATAAAACATGCCATTTGTTTCATTTTTATTGATATATATAATTTTGCAACATTTGTAACATTTGCAAATCAATGAAACCTTGTCACATGTCATGTCCTAACAAATTACTGGCATAAATGTGATATACTATATAAAGGTTAAAGTGGCAAGTCCCACATGCCGTAATCCTAAGCCTAACACTTAAACCCTATGATCTCCCTAAGAGACTCTAAAATAGTTTCATTTTTCCAAGAACTTCCCAGATTGAACTATTCAATCTGGTGTGCTACATAACCAGTACACTTTATATAGTGAAACTCTTTAGGTTCACACCCATTTCATCTTATAGAACTCATTCGTAAGTCCATAAATGTTGCCCCACATACACGTTATGGAAATAATGAAACAACGTGTTGAACCATACAAGTTGAGGTTAATAGATCTTCATATAATCTCTCCATCATTTATATCTTAGAAGAGCAGAGACATAGATCATAACTGTCAAGTCTCCATATGCTTAACACTAGAACTTGTCTCTAGATTCGTATTCCATTTAAACAAAATCTGCAAACACTTTTTTGATATTAGTTCTTAGTGGAAATATTTTTCCTAGGTGAATTACTTATGGCCATAAGATTTTTTGGAACACAATCTTAGAGCATCTAGATATACAACTCACTCATATGAGCTGACGAATCCTATATCTACACACATTGAACTTCATGAGCATCGGACTATAACTAACAACACCCAATGATCAGACCATGAAAGGTCTCTGACATGTGTAGAACCTAAGTATGATGGATCACTCATAAGTCCACCGTGGTGCTTAGGTTAAGGGACCACAAATACTATTTAACTTAATAGGATCATCAATTGACAGCTTTATGGAATGTCTATTAGAGGTCTTAATTGAGCCCATTCAGTACCCAATCCTCACTAAATACTCGCATGCCTATTAAAGCTTCCACTAAGCTCATGGTCAGTTAAGAATAACCATCTTTACTATACAGATATAGATATACACTGATTTATATAAAATAGATTCATCGACAGACCCACATCGATGAAAATAGATCAGAAATATAGGGTTTGAGAACATATTTGCATACTGAATTTGGTAAGAAACTTACTATTAAGAGTTTATGCTTGTACCTTACCCTTTGGAAAAAAGTAAGTTAGGGAACGCAATAAAAGTTATTGAGGATCTTGAAGAAGTGTAGTAATTATTTTTGTGGATGAGGGCTCAATAGGGGCTATTAGAGATTGAGAAATAACAATAGCACCAAGTGTTCCTTGGGCCTAGAAGTTTTCAACTAGGACTTTGAAGAAGTGGGATAAAATTTAAGGTTACTGTCTTGAGAAAGAGAAAGGAGTCTTGACCACTCACTTACCTTTCAAGCTCCTAATGACCTCTCTTAGCCATAACATGCATTCTTTAACATTGTTTATGAGTGCTCCTCTAGTTGCAGCATTTACTATTATTCTAAATTAACCGACTAATCCATTGTAGAATATTTATACAAGCAACCACTTCAGAATTCCATGATGAGGACATTTTCTTTATATATCTTTGTATCTTTCCTATGCTTTATAAAGAGATTCTCAATTTAGTTGTAGGAATGATGTGATGTCGTTCCTTATTTTGGGAGTTTTGGTAAGTGAAAAAAATTTGGTAAGAAACTTTTGCACAAGATCATCCCATATAGCTATGGATCTTGATGGAAGTGATAATAGCCAGCTCTTTACTTTGCCTCTCAAGGAAAAGGAAAATAATCGTAGTTGGATTGCATCATCAGATACCCTATTATACTTGAATGTGTCACCTATCTATAAGAAGTTGATGATATGCATGTTTGGATCGTCATTAGGTAGTCCACTAAATTATACTGAATTCTTTAGTATTTGAATCATGCTTGGCTTGATCTCAAAGTTGTTAGCTTGAATAATTGGTCTTTGAATGTTTGAATGGATTCCATTGACTAAGGAAGCAATATATTCCCTTAGTGGTCTTGTTTCATTATTACGTGCAATTGGTACTTGATCTTTCATAACATTGACTTGATTTTACTCTCTTCTAATTCTTCTTAAAGTTCTTTCAATTTTCGGATCAAGTGTAATCAAGTCTTCACTTTTTGATCTTCGTATATACCTCAAAAGAAAGAAAGTAAAACTAAATTAAAAAAAATAAGAAAAGCAAATCTAAAGTAACAACTAGAAAGATTGGTATTAATATTGGTGCAAAAGTAGATAATTAATCCCCGAAAATTGTGTCAAAAACTTGATGTGATATTTCTATATCTTAAAATTGAGTGCAAGTATACACTGTCGTATGCAAGTAATAAAGTGACAAAAGAGTCAGATGTCAAACCCACAGGGATAATGTTTACTTTTTAACCAAGTACTAAAATTATGTCTTTCTAGTAATTATTCAGAAAAATAAAAATCTAAGAATGAATTTAGAGAATATAAAAGTAATGACACAATGTAAAGAGATTTGGACGGTAGCAATATAAAGAAAACCTAGGGTTAATACTATCCCTTAATATGCTTTCCAATAATTAATCCTCTAATATTTAATTCTCATAGTCTTTGTTATTAACCAAGACACTAAAGTATTCACAAGCCTTTTTCAAGGTCATGCAAGTATACCTTAATTTACCAAAGACCTATATTCTTATGGTATTTGTAATAAATTAAGATAAGATTAAGTCTTATTGATCATACATGCCAATTAGGAATATTCATATCCTAATTTAAAACTTGCATATGCAACATTGAATGTTACTCTACAATCATGCATCAAATTACCTAAGTCTAAATATAATGATTCATTTTTTGAGTTTATCAAAATATTACCAATTCATTTATCATATATTGGCCAGATATATTGAAGCCTTAAGAATAAGTAATTTGAATAACAAAAAACTAAGTTTATTAAATATTAAAAAGATATGGCAATTAAGCGAACATATTGAGTTCAAGTATTAACCCTAGAAAGAAAACTTAGTTCTTGGCTAAAAAAGAACAGCGGCAAAAATAAAAAATGATATAATTAATAGCAAATCGATATAGACATCGAAGTGCTCTTGATTGTGCTACCTAAGAAACTCTTGATGCCAAAGAACACCTTGAATCTTTCTTTATGGCTACTTCAATTAAGTTCTAATTTCTCTTTAAGACTTGTGTTATGTGTTCTTGATTCTCTTGGATGCCCTCTAAAGGTTGGGGACGAGCAACCTTTCATAGGGATTGATTTGAGCTTGAAAACTTTTATTCTTGTCGGGTTACAAATTGCATTACCGTTGGGGCGCTATGTTACTATCGCTGGGATGCTGCGTGTAAAAGGCCGTATCACCAGAGCAGTGAAGGTCTAGTGCTGGAGTGCTGGGTTGTCACTGGCACGATGGTGAGTTGGCATTGGAGCAACAAACTTTGACTTAAACAGGTTGTTTTTATTTTATTTTCTTATTTTGATCACTGTTTCAATGCTAGAGCAAAATTCCTTGTGGCATTGGGGTAACAGGTCTATATTTTGAAAATTTTGCATAAATAACAATAATGCATATAAATAGCTATTTATTATTATAAAATAATAAAATATCAAAATAAAACATGAGAAAATATATGACAAATATGCCCTTATCAATAATCAAGTGGACAAGTTTTTCTAAAAACTCCTTAACTGCTTGTTAGCCCAAGGCTAGGTGATATGCTCCATTTATACTTGGCTATATCTAAAACTAATACTAGTTTAATGCTTGTCTAAAAAGAAATTGACTGAAATTAGAGGCCGATTTATTATGTTACCAAAGCACTAGTCAGTGCCAAGAAAAGATACCTCCTGGTTAAAAAGTTCTATTAATTGTCTCAACCAAGAAGTTGTGATCTTACTTCTAGGTCTACACCATTATTGTCTTAACAAACTTGCCACAAGACATATCCTAAAGAAAATAGAGATGTTAGGTAAACACATGAGAAGGTTGTATGAGCCGAGTGAGTTTTACATTGTCTACAAGCTTCAGCCTTTGATTAAAGCATGGGTGATCGTTAACTTTGTGGCCAAATTCACCATTGATCAAAGAGGATGAGAAAACACGAATATGGAGAAGGTGAGTCTAGTTAGTATTAGAATGTAATTCCCTCGACTGTGCATGTAAATAAAGCTTCAAAATTTGCCCCTTACTCCTCAAGAATTAGATATCATTTTCAAGTTTGAATTTGTTCACTTGGAATGTGGGTTCTTTTACTTCCTTTTATTTACTTACTTCATTATTATTTTTTTCCTTATCTTTTCTTTTTTATTCCCTTCCACTATTCTAATGCAAATTAGATTTTCAAAGCGTCACAAGATTCGTTGAGCATCCATGGAGGTCCAATGATAAGGGCAAGAACCAAAAAAATAAAGGAAGCATTAAATGGGTTAATTGAGCACATCTCAAATTCATGCTCTGTACAAGATGCTAAACTGCCCGAATTGAGTGTTCAAGATGATCAATGCTTTGTCAATGTTATTCAAATTTTTTTAAGTGGTATGGAGTGATTTACATGAAGAAAAAAATAAAGCATAATCAATTATGAAGGAAGGTTTAGCACATAATCAATTTAAGAAAGAAATCACACATAATAAGGGAAAGAATGGCATGCAAATATGCCTTTAATTTTTTTTTTCTAATTTCTTAGATAATTTATTAGATCTTTTATTTTTTTATAGAAGTCAGCTTAACACTGTTCACGCATTACTGTTCACATGTTATTGTTCATACAGCTTTATTAGATCCTTATTTTCTTTTATGTTTTAAGTTATATTTAGAAACAATGATAGATGAACATTTGTTTTCTTAATATGCTTGTTATTTAGTTCCTCTTTTTGTAACTAAATTACTATACCTAGGATTTGATTTATTTTCCTTTGGTGATTTAGGCTAAATAAGTTACTGTAACCCTAAGGGAATAAAGAGTTTATGACATTAATATTATTGAGAGTTTTCTCTTGGGTTTTTAAAGAACTTTTCAGTACTTATTAAGATTTCTTTTTATGGCGTTCATCCTTAACTTATCCCTCACAATATTTCTCATCTATTTTGAGTATCGCGTCTGCCTTAAATTCTTAAACCTTTGGTTCTTATCTTCTTGTAGATAACGAATTAAGATCCTTTGTTTTTATTTGTTTATGAATCTGAATTAGAACGATCCTTGGCAAAAGAACCTCATTGAGCATCGGATCTCACTTTTCTTTGTGAGGTTCACATCATTTGGTATCAGAGCTTAAGTTCTAAATAATGTTTTATCTACCTTTTTTTTGTTTGTTCTTTCTTTTAATTCTCCACCATTTATTCTACGCCTTTGAATATGCAACTATCATCCTTATTTCTTCTTGTCCATAACTTTAACCTATTTCTTCACCTTAATTCATACAAGTTTTGTTGTTTGTCATTACATGTAAGTAAAAAAAATTCGAAAGAAATTATTTTGTAAAAAAGTATGGAAAAAAGTTTGAATTCAGTTTATTTTGAATTAAAAAAAAGTATAGAAAGTTATAAAATTAGTTGAAGTGTTATTTGCTATTCAAGTTTTATTTGCATCAAGAGTGTATTTTATCTGTTTTGTGCAATTCATCTTAAAACAAAACAACAACCATAACTGCATCAAAATTCGTATTTTCTTTTGCCTTGTTTTCTTATTTTATTATAACCTTGTTCTCTTTGTTTCTTATATTCACCCTATTCTTTCCTTTGAGTTAACCCATTCTCATCTTTAATGATCTGATTTGTTGAGTTTTGATTGTCCCAAGATAATTTTGATTGAGTTCTTTTAAGTTCAATAAAGAACTAAAAAATGGGACTAAAGAGTGGAAAAAGACGAGAGAGAGTGTAAGCTCATAAGAGGGTAAAAGCTAAATTTGAGTTAACACGAATTTAAGTGCTATCAGTTTTAAAGGAAAACACGCATTAGAGTATTTTGTAAAGTTTTCTAACTTTGTTTGCAGGTTATTAAACATGTAAAAGAAACTTATTTAGTATATATGTAAAAGAGAGTGAAGTCAAGAATGCTTTCTTTTTAAAATAGTTTATGATTATATTCTTGTACAAAAAGGCTTATTTTAATATTAATGAAGTTGACCTTTTGTTGCCTAGTGTTGTTGTTTCTCTTTTACAAAAGTTTGATGATGTATTTCTCGAAGAGATACCTAATAGTTTACCACTAATAAGGCGAATTGAGCATCAAATTGTTTTTATACCTAGAGCATCAATTCTAAATAGGCCAGCCTATAGAAGCAATTCTTATGAGATAAAGAAACTTCAAAGGCATGTTTGTGAGCTCATTGAAAAGGGATATATGCATTCATGAGTCCTTATATGGTTCCATTATTGCTTGTGCCTAAGAAGGATAGGCCATAGAGGATGTGTGTTAATTGTCGTGCCATTACCAATATCATTATAAAGTATATACATCACTTTCCTAGATTAGATGACATACTTGATGAATTACATGGTTATTGTATTTTTACTAAAATTGATCTTAATAGTGGATATCATCATATTAGGATGAGAAAAAGTGATGAATGAAAAATTGCATTTGAAACAAAATATAGTTTGTATGAATGGTTAGTTATGTCATTTGGATTAACTAATGCACTTAGTACCTTCATAAGATTAATGAATCATGTTTTACGTATTTTTATTGATAAATTTATAGTTGTATACTTTGATATTCTGATTTATAGTAAAAACTTAGATGAGCATGTTAAACATTTAAAACTTGTTTTAGGTGTTTTAAGAAAAGAAAAGTTGTTTGCTAATGAGGTTATTGGCTTATTAAGGTTAAAAAAAATTATATTTGTGTCCGATGATTGGGTTTGATTGTATATGAGGAAAGAACAGTTTTTTGTTCAAAGGCATTCTAAATTACTTCCAATGGGAGATGAATCATTGCAAGTGATTGAAAGGATCAATGACAATGCCTACAAGTTAAATCTTTCAAGTGAGAATAATGTAAGTGCAAGCTTTAATATTGTTGAATTGTCTCCTTTTGATGTAGGTAAAGATTTCAGACAAATCATTTTCAAGAGATGGAGAATGATGCAAATTAGGTTGCTGAAGCATCACAAGATCCATTGAGCATCCATGGGGATCCAATGACAAGGGTAAGAACTAAGAAAATGAAGAAATCATTAAATGGGCTAATTGAGTACATCTCAAATTCATGCTTTGTTCAAGACACTAAACTGGTCGAATTGAGTGTTTAAGATGATCAATGCTCTGTCAATGTTATTCAAGTTTCTTCAAGTGCTTTGGAGTAATTTATATGAAGAATAAAATAAGGCATAATCAATTTAGAAAAGAAGATCTAGTGCATAATCAATTTAGGAAACAAAATCGTGCGCAAAAATGGAAAGAATGGCATGCAAATATGCTTTTATTTTGTTTCCTGATTTTTTAGATCATTTATTTTTATATAAGTCAGCCAGACACTGTTCATATGTTACTATTTACACAGGTTTTTTAGATACTTATTTTTTTATTTGTTATTTTTGGGTTATATTTAGTAATAAGGATATATGAATATTTGTTTCTTTAATATGCTTGTTATTTATTTCCTTTTGTTGTAATCAATATCTTACTATCCCTAGGATTTGATTTATTTTCCTTTTAGCTACTTGGTGGTTTAGGCTATATAAGCTATTGTAACCTTAAGGGAAATGAAGAGTTTATGATATTAATATTATTGAGAGTTTTCTCTTGGTTTTTCAAAGAACTTTTCAAAATTTATTAAGATTTCTTGGCATTCATTCTTGACTTATCACTCATAATTTTTCTTATCTTTCTTGAGTGTGGCATCTACCTAAAATTCTTATACCTTTAGTTCATATCTCCTTATAGATAATAGGTCAAGGTCCTTTGTTTTTGTTTATTTGTAAATTTGAACTAGAACGATCCTTGGCAAAGGAACCTTATTGAGTGTCGGGTCTCACTTTGTTTTTTGTGAGGTTTATATCACGTTCTTTAAGTCCCATAGATTTCATCTTATAGAATCTGATTCATTTTTCCATTGGAAAACCCTGCTTTATATCACCTGATCTTAAAACGCTAAGGGTAGTGGCACATGCATTTTTAAATGAATCTATAAGTTGTAGAGGTGAGCTACACTTTGAAGTTTGGCTTTGAAGTGTCTAACAACAAGGCGAAACTTGAGTCCATGATAGCAACAATGAAATTACCTAAAGCCTTAAGAGGAAAGTAGTTGGCAATTAAGAGTGATCCTTAGTTGATGGTTAAGATCAACAGTAAATATCAGCCTAGGGAGGAACACATACAAGCCTACTTGAAAAAGATTAGAAAGTTGATCAACTCAGAGAGGACAATTACAAAGCTAACCTATTGTTTAAGTTAGCTTCCATTGTTATTATGAAACTCCCCAAAACAATGCTAGTAGAGGTAATACCTATTTCCAATGTTTACATTGCTAAGACCATGAAGGTCCCCACCACTAATTGCAATCCCTGCTGGATGGATTTGATTATTCAATACTTGAGAGATGAAATCTCTTTTAGGGTCAAATCTTTTGCAAGAAAGTTTAGGTACTAGGTTATAAGCTACTACCTCATTGAAGGAGTTCTTTACAAGATAATAGCATTGCCGCCTTACTTGAGAGAGAAAGAAAATATAGAGAGAAAGAACATAAGGGAAAATAGGGAAATGCCACATGTTAATTACTACTAAGGTTCTATTGTATCCTCACCTTCACACTAGAAATTAGAGGGGTTGTTATTGGGGATACTTTTAGTGATAAGTAGACTAGACCCAAAAAGTCATATGACTATTGAAACTCAAGTCCTAAAAAGCTACTTGGATCAGATAAGGACAAAGGGGACGAGCTTAGTGGAAACCTAGAATAATTAGGGCTTAGTAATATGAACATCCTCAATGTTAGTTGAGGATACACCATAATAGAGCCTTAAACTTGATACATTAGATCACGGGTGGCAATTAAGTAGCCAAAAGGTACTTCGATAATTCTATTTTAACTTCTATATTACCACTAAACCCCACACCCATCAATCATTGAAGGTTTGCCAGAGATTAGCTAGAAATGGAAGAGATAAGGCCTCAAAGACTTAATCTTGAGGGTCACCACCATAACTCTACATTATTACAATAGTGCTACATCAACTCATGATAATACTTAAGTCCTTTTTTTAACAAAAGAATAAAGCCTACCTCAAAATAAAGAAGGCCTAGGATAGATAGAGCTTAGTGTTAATATCGGGGACCATATACTTTTACCTCTTAGGAAAAACATCCAAGCAGAGGGTGACTTGCTCCCCAAGTTTGAGAGGCTCAATTATCGAGAATCCTTTAACCTTATTAGCACTTCCCTCTGACTAGTATTTTTTTTTTCTGTTGTGTAAGTTTTCTCAACTCCATTCCATCACCAAATTTGTCCAACAATTCTCTAGTCAGCCCATCTTTCTTTAAAAGCCTTAAAATGGCTTAAATCCATCTTTTAATATAAATAAACAAATTCATTTATGTCAATAATCAAGGATGTCCAGAGCTTAGCAGAAAGGGTGGAACTAATGAACATATTCATCTCTAAGGCTATTGATTATTGCCATCCATTCTTCAAAGCCTTAAATTTAAGAAGAGTATGACATAAATGTGAGTGATTTTAAACCTAGGGTGCACATATAGATTTGTGTCTATCATTCAAATATAGCATATGTATCTTATACATACATGTGCAACAAATGAGCAAAATACAAATTTCATAATGATAAACACAAGTAAACATTACATGTTATCTCATAAATGTAAAATACTTCAAGATTGAGAAATAATATCTTGTCAAGCCTTTGGTATATTATCAAACCAGAGTACTCGCTTTGAAGCAACCCATTCACAATTTTAGTTTCTCAACACGGTGGGCTTGAGGAAGCTAGAATAACAGCTTTTCCAGCAAAGGATTTAACTATTGAATTCTTGTTTCTACCTTGTAATATGGGTGACCAAAAATAGAAGGAAAAATGGAAGAGGTGTTTTTGGTCTCAACACTTAAAAGAATTTGAGAGAATGTCTAACACTTAGCCTTTCAAAATTCTCTCTACCATTCACTTAACCCCTTTCATGAATTATTTTATGATTAATTGAGCAACTAATTGCTCTTTCATTTGTTTATTATTATCTTTCATATTCTCACATAATGGCAACCATTATGTTTGCCATTAGTGTTTTGTTTATTATTATCTTTCATTTTCTTACCTAATGGCATCCATTATGTTTACTATTAGTTTTTGTTTATTATTATCTTACAATAAACCAAATTAAAACAAAACAAAATGGAATATCATTTAAATGAACTTAGCCTTAATCCAGGCCAAATGAGAAAACACTTTCTCATCATTAAGAAACATCTTAAGGCCTACCATTAACAAATGCCACCCATTTATACTTATCTTCTCATTTAATAAATATTAAATAAATGATTTAATCATATTAAAATCATGGTAGAAACACATGCCAATTTAAATAAAAAATTAATTGTTTGATTTAAATTTAAATAATAATATAATATATTATTATTATTATTATTTTATTCAATAAATATTTTAATGAATAAAATAATGATATTATTTGTCCAACAAATAAAGTCATTTTGGTAATTTCTAAATCTAACAATAATTGGCCCACATATGCCATGTGTCAACATTCCATTGGTCAACAACTAATTGTTAACTAATTGATGTACTTAACTCTTAAGTCTTGACATGTGGACGACCGGAGGGAAACTAAAGTAAATGCCCGGTCTACTGAAATTTTCTGGATCAAACTATTCAATCTGTTACACTGCCCCAGTGCATAACGAGTACACTTCATATTGTGGGACTCTCTAGGTCTACTCCTAATTTGTCAAATAGAACTATTTTGTGAGTTCGAGATCGATGCCTCACATATACATCATGAATATTACAAATCAGTGCAGTAGACCATACAAGTTGAGGTCATAGCACATATGTATAATCCTTTCGCCAATTATATCCTGGAAGAGCAGGGATATAGATCACTACCGTCAAATCCCTATGTGCTTATCTGTGAACTTATCTCCAGACATATATTTTAATAAACAATATATGCAAACACTTTTACAATATTGTTTAATCTTGTAGGAAACTCTTTTCCTAGGTTTGTTGCTTATGGCCATAAGATTTTCTAAGATACAGTCTTTGAGCATCTGGATATATATTACTCATCCATGTGAGCTGACAGATCTATATCTATACACACCGGACTCCACATGCATCGAACCATACCCAGCGACACCCAATGGTCACACCGTGAAATATCTGTGACATACGTGGAACCAAAGCATGATGGATCACTTACAAGTCCATCGTGGTGCTCAGGTCAAAGGACCATGTATACTATTTAACTCGAGAGGACCTTCCATTGACGGCTTTATAGGATGTCTATTGGGGTCCTTGTTGAGTCTGTTCAGTATTCAGTCCTTATTGAACACCTGTATGCTATATGAATTTTCAGTATGTCCATGGTTAGCTAAGAACAACCATCTAGGTATAGTATACACTGGTCTATGTAAAAGGATTCCACCGATAGACCTGCATCGGTGAATTAAGACTAGGAATATATAATTTGAGAATAGACTTGCATAATAACATTTCTTAGCACCTATTGCAACTCTTGCAACTATGTTATTACTAATGTATTCTCAGGTCTTTGTACCGTCACAGACAAGATTCTTACTTTTAGACTTCACTAATTAATATAACATGCTAACTCTTTAGCATTTATAATTTTCAGTGATGCTAACTCTTGGCATTGATCTAAACTTCTTTAGACCAAATCTGAACTCCTTCAGATTATATAATGTCTAGAGCGTCACAAGCATTGAACTATTTAATAATAGTAATTAGTAATTTAACAAATAATGAACTTTATAAATATCATAAAATAAAATATTCAACAATGGGATGGCACATGAGCATAAATCCCAACAAACTCCCACTTGCTTTAGTGTCATTCATAGTGGTATCTTATACCAATAGACTCTATGTGTTTCTCAATCACTTTTGGAGTTAAGGCCTTAGTCAATAAGTCCGTACATTATTTACAGAGTCAAGTCTACAAATTATTACATCTCTCATAGCCAAGATTTTTCTAATTATTTGGTATTTTCTGTCTACATGTTTAAATCTCTTGTGTGCTCTTGGCTCTTTTGCTTGTGTAATAGCTCCGTTGTTGTTGTAGAATAAAGGGATAGAATCCATTGAGCTTGGGATAATTCCAAGCTCAGTGACAAACTTGCGTATCCACATTGTTTCCTTTGCTACCTTAAAGGCTGCAATATATTCTACTTCAGTTATTGAATCAGCTGTAGATCCCTATTTGGTGCTCTTCCAACTCACTACAGCACCGTTGAGGATAAATACGTATCTAGATGTAGACTTTCTATCATCTACATTAGATTGAAATTCTGAATCTGTGTATCCCTTAACCTACAAATCACTTTCTTCAGAAATTAGAAACTTGTCCTTCGTACCCTTAAGGTATTTAAGGACATGTTTGACTGCCATCCAATGACTGTCACCTAGATCAGATTGATATCGACTAGTAACACTTATAGCCATGCTGATGTCAGGTCTTGTATACATCATACAATACATCAGGCTGCCTATAGCTGATACATATAGCATCTTAGACATTCTAACTTTTTCATCTTCCGTTTGAGGAGACATTCTCCTTAAAAGATGAATGTCATGTCTGAAAGGTACATTAGCTGTCTTATAGTTAGTAAAATTGTACCTTTCAAGGACACTATCGATGTATGATAATTGAGAGAGTCCTATGAACTTCCTAGCTTTATCTCTATAAAGCTTTATAACATGTATATAAGAAGCCTTTCCCAAGTCATTTATGGAGAAGTTTTTGTTTAGATAACTCTTGACTGATTGTAATATATCGATATCATTCCCAATAATTAGTATGTCATCCACATAGAGAATTAAGAAGAAAACCATACTCTTATTGACCTTTTTATACACACATAGTTCCTTATCATTTTTTGTGAAGCCAGATCCTTTGATTACCTTATCAAAATGAAGGTTTTAACTCCGAGAAGCCTGTTTAAGCCCATAAATGAACTTCTTCAGTTTGCACACTAGACCTGTGGATCAGGTGGATATAAAACCCTCAAGTTGTTCCATGTATATCTCTTTCTCAAGATATCTATTCAAGAATGCCGTCTTTACATCCATTTGCCATATCTCATGGTCATAATATGCAGTAATAGCCAATAAAATTCGTATTGACTTCAACATTGCTATTGGTGTAAAGGTTTTCTCATAATCGATCCTAGATCATTAAGAATAACCTTTTGCAACCAGTTGGGCTTTAAAGGTCTCTACCTTTCCATCGGGCCCACGCTTCCAATTGTAAATCTATTTACAACTAATAGGAACTATTCTTTCAGGAAGCTCAACCAAGTCTCAGACTTGATTGTGATGAATTGAGTCAATTTTCAAATTTTATGGTTTCTTACCACTTTTTCGAGTCGATGTCTAACATCGCATCCTTATAGGTTAAAGGATCACTTTCTTCCATTAAAAAAACTTCTAGTATCCCTTTAGGCATCTGACCTACCTAGTAGGTGGCCTGGATATCCTTTCAAACCTACGTGGAGGGTGTGTTAAAGGTATACCGCTTAATTGATTTTGAGGTTCCATCTATATTTCATGTTCGCTTTGATTGGCTTCATCAAGCACAATCTTTCTACAACCTCTACGATTTATGAGAAACTTTTTCTAAAAAAAAGTGGCATATTGAGAAACAAACACATTTCGCTCATTGAGATTATAGAATTGGTATCCCATTGAATTCTTGGGATACCCAATGTACCAATACTTGTACCCCCTGGGTGCAAGTTTATCCTGTTGTGTAACTTTTATGTAAGTAGGACAGCCCTAAATCTTAAAGTATTTAAGACTTGGTTTCTTTCCATTCGACATCTTATGTGGAGTGGTTGGAACAGCTTTTGATGGAACTCTGTTCAATATATGAGCAGTAGTTTCCAAAGTATAACCCCAAAGATATTCAGATAGATCGGTGAAGCTGATCATCAATTGGACCATATTCAATAAAGTCTGATTCCTCTTCTTTGATACACCATTGTGTTGTGGAATACCTGGAGGACTATACTAAGCTAGAATCCTATTCTCCTTTAAATAATCAAAGAACTCATTGCTCATATACTCACTGCCTCGATCTGATCGAAGGCATTTGACATACATCTCAGTTTATTTCTCTACCTCAAGTTTGAACTTTTTGAACTTTTCAAAGGTTTCTGACTTGTGTTTCATAAGAAACACATACCCATATCGTGACAAATCATTGATAAAGGTAACAAAGTATCGAAATCTATCTATTGCAGTGTGATTCATTGGATCGTATACATCACTATGTATTAGTTCAAATAAATCAGTGGCATTATATCCAACACCCGTGAATTGAGATGTAGTCATTTTCCATTGAATACAAGATTCACAAACTAGGTAAGGTTCTATGGTCAGATCAGGTATCCGATCATCTTTAACTAGATGGGTTAGGCATCTCACACCTATATGACCCAATCTCATATGCCACAATTCAGTATCATTTAAAGCTTATGCATTATTACTAGTGCTACCCTGTATATTCATGACATTTCTTATTGTATCCAAAATATAATACCCATTAATTAACTGACACTCAGCTAATAAAACATCAAACATATCACATAAATATAAAGAACGGTTCTTAATATACATATGATACCCTTCACTGTCAAGTACAGGAAGAGAGATAATCTGTCTGATCATAGCAGGCACAAAATAACAGTTATAAAGTACACTAGTTTTATTACAAGAGAGAATTAAATCATAATGTCCTATAGCTTCGACCTGTATGAGATCACCATTTTCTACTCGAAGCTGTACCTCTCCCGGCTATAGCAATCTAACTTCCTTTAAACTCTGCAACATATTGTAGATGTGAGAAGGACTTTGTGGTATCTAATAGCCAACCAATACTAGCATCAAATGCTAAAGAAATATTAATAATGGGAAAGATAATAGCTGAGGGAGTCTTCTTCATAATGGCAAGGTATTTGGGGCAGTTGCGTTTCCAATGCCCATTATCACCGCAATGAAAGCACTTGCCTTCTGCTTTCGATTTCTCCCGTGGCTTAGATATTTGTCACAGCTGAAGACCTATCTTGGGTGTATGTCTTACCTTTCTTTTCTTCTTCCCTTTGGACTTCCCAAAAGCCCTCGGGGTCGAAGATGAAGCACTATAAATAAGAAGGGTCGAGCCTCCTTTATGCATTTCCTCATCCGCTGTCTTCAATATATTGTGAAGATCAACATAAGTAGGGGTCATTCCTTGCATATTGAAGTTCATAATGAACTGTGCAAATGACCCAGGCAGCGACTAAAGACCCTAACTATTCCCCAGATTATTACTTAAAGAGATGTCTATGGACTCAAGCCTCTTGATTAATCCTATCATCTTAAGAACATGAGGACTCACTAGATCGCTTTTAGGGAACTTTCCCTGAGATACAGTATAATGCTGCTGGCATTGTCCATGCAGATATGCTCCCTCTGCAGGTCAGTGGACATTGAGGCGAGGATGTACGATTTAACTTTTAAATCGTCATCCAACCATTTCTGATATCTCACACTTTCTTCCTCGGTGGCATTCTCAGAAACACCTCTGGGCATCTTTTGGTCAATAACATATCCCAATCTTTCTGAATCCAGAATAATTCTGAGATTCATGTACCAGTCAAAGAAATTATCGGCACCTTTGAGTTGGTGTGCATCCAATATATGCACCAAGGGATTTGAAGATGTCATCCTAGCTTATACAAGTCAAATAAAACAATATTAGGAGATGTTAGCAGAAAATATTATTAAATCACTAATAATACATTTTAAATCATGGGTATAATATTTATACTTTTTTAATTTAAAATGCCCTCCCACTGTTTTACATAATCCCTCTAATCTCTTAAAACGGGATAATGACAGTTTAAACTATTTTAAACTATACAATGAGAAGTAGACCCTATTGGCATTTTACTCGGGCCGCACACTATAGCGATCTTGGTCTTTGTAAACCCAACAGGTAGACAACTCTTATCAATTGCATCTAATGTAACTTATACTTTTGATCCTAAATATACCTTATCTGCACACTGTAGCGATCTAGGGTAAGTGTATTCCAGATTAACTTATCATTAAAAAATTTGCTTCACTAGCTCTCAAGTTTAGTTCTATAGGCAAGTTAAAGTAGTTAAAAAGATTAATAAGAGCATCCTGAAAAAAAAGGTTGAAGGATTGAAAGCTTAGGTAAATGAAGTGCCAAACATACTATAGTCTTATAGATCCACTCTCAACAAGCTACTAGAGAAACAAAATTTTCCATGTCTTTCGAATTTGAGGTGGTTATACTAACTAAGGTGGGAGTGCCTACCTTCAAGATTTTGTATAGCCATTAAGGTAATAGCTTATCAGCAGCAACTCGCTAAGCTATTTGATTGGAAAGTTAGACTGAGATAGTTCAAGGAACAAGACTTAGATCTATATAAGGTGAACTTGAACACTAAATTCCCTCTACAAAGCTCTATAAAGTTTCCCCTAGTAGCTTACTCCAAGTTTGCAATTCTGAGAGCCCTCAAGTTAGAGTTCTAAGCTCAAATTGGGAAGGCCCTTACTATACGGATAGAGTGATAATGCCAGGTACTTACAAGCTGACCCATTTGAATGGTAAGTAAGTGAAGCATTTATGTAATATTGCTAAACGTTATGAGTTCTGCTACTGAGAGATGATGGCCTCAGTCCTAGTTAATCTCTATTTTAATTTCCCTGCAGTTTACCTTTTTTTAGTTCTTTTAGGGGGGCTTTTTAAAGCTCTTAAAAGTTTGGTTGTTCCGAATTCAGTATCTAGATTAATATTAGGGTTGTACCAATTATATTTATGATATTCATCATAAACAAAGGCTATGTTCTTCAAAACCTATTTTATCTCCTTTGACTGCTTGGTTTGAATGTATCTTATTTATTTTTTTATATCGATATTTCTCACTGCATAGATGTGAAAATAAATGATTTAATTCTTAATTGAGGAATAATTAGTGGTTACTTAGTAAGTGACATGTTATCTCTTTAAGCTCCTTTTGTATAAGGGTGAGAATGATAACTGAGCATTAAGCCAATGGAAGGCTGTGAAAAGTCCCCACTCATTAGTGTTTGGCTAAGGAATAAAGTAACTCAGGTGGAAAAAAGATGTTGATCATTCATTTTAGTAAAGAGAGGTCAATGGGCTCTAAGCTTATTGATGAATGTGTCAAGCCTAAATGTTATGAAACGCTTGGAATCTCCTTTATCACCATAAATCCTATTTTGTGCTCTTTTTTTAATAACCTTTTATATGGATAAATACAGGTGTGGATGCCCTTAATGTGCACCCATAGTTAATGCCTTAAGGGTGCAAAAAATGATTAAGTATGGTTGTTATCTTTTTTGTTTAAACTTATTATGTTTAATAGTAGACTCCCTAAACTCAAGCTTAAGAAGTGAAGGGTTTGAGGTGCCAAGGAATTGATCTCCAAGGTGCTAAAAAATGAGTAAGTGTGGTTATGATCTTTTTGTATGTTGTAAAATTGGTTTAACTTTAGTTAATACCAAACATTATGTTTAGTTAAACCCAAAAACCCAGAGCTAAATTATTCAAGCTTAGCTACCATGTGAAAGACGATTAACTAGCTAGCATTTTATTACCACATATATTTATCATTGACCACATGTTATGTGAACTAAATAAATCTATTAAGTTGGAAATTATTTTTCCATTAATCCACTTTACTTCACAAAAAAAAAAAAAAAACAATGTATAGCCCTCTAAGTGGCAAAAACTACAACAACATTATAGCCAACCAAAAGAAAATTAAACGTGACTTATAATCCTTAAATCTTACTAGACATACCATTTGACAAATTTAGGAAAAGCTTGTCACGGTTCAAACACAAGAAATAGTTCCTACGAAATTAAGTTGTCTATATAATCATATAACAATGTTCAAATTAAACCTACAACTATTAGAACTCATCAAAGTATAGAAAACAAATTAGTCAGTAGATAGCAGGAGCAAGCTTAGGGCTCAATACACCACAACCAAGATGGTCATGGAGATAGGTTACTCTTCACCCACTGTCATCATTGTTGTCTCTATAATCATCCTTAGCACCCTCAGCATCACTTGGAGCAGCCTACCTTGTGGAGGCCCTATCAACATTATCTTATTTCTTAGTAGCTATTGGGATTTGTGCTTACATGCCATCCCATTATGTATAAAATTTTAATTATAGCGTTTATGCAACTATCAAATCTAATAAAATTATAAATAAAATCATTAATATTATTAAATATTAAATAGTAAGATGATTGTAACATTTCAAACATTGTATGATCTGAAAAGTTTAGATCTACTCTAAAGCAGTTTAAATCAGTGCTAAGAGTTAGTAAGGCTAAAAGTTATAAGTGCTAGGAGTTAGAAGGTTATAAAAGTTAGCGAAATCTAAGGAATTAGAGCCTTATTTGAAATGGGACAAAGTCCTGAGAATATATTAGTAATGATGTAGTAGCAAAGAGTTGTAAATGGTGCTAGAAAATATCATTATGCAAGTATATTATCAAACATTATGTTCTTGATCTAATTTTATCAATGCGAGTCTATCAGTGAAACCTATTATTATAGATCAGTGTATGTCTATATCTAGATGGTCCAGATGGTTAGTGTTAGCAAACTATGAGCTTAGTGGAAGCTTGTATGGAGATACAAGTATTCAATAAGGACTGGGTATTGAATAGACGCAAGAGGACTTACAATGGACATCTCATAAAGCCGTCAATGGAAGGTCTTTCAAGTTGAGTAGTATTTGTAGTCCTTTGACTTGAGTGCTACGATGGGCTTGTGATTGACCCACCATACTTTGGTTCCACACATGTCAAAAACCTTTCATGAACTGACCACTTAGTGTCGCTGAGTATGGTTCGATGCTCATAGAGTCCAGTGTGCATAAATATGAGATCCGTTAGCTCATATGAGTGAGTTGTATATCCTGATGCTTCAAGATTATATTTCAAAAAGTCTTGTGGCACAAGCATAAACCCCCAAAAAAATATTCTATAGGGATAAACAATATTGCAAAAACTATTTGTGGATATTGTTTTTGGAGATACAAATCTGGAGATAAGTTCACTGTCAAGCAAATAGAGATGTGATGGTGATGATCTATATCTTGACTTTTTTGGGATATAAATGATGAAAGGATTATATGAATATGCTATAACCTCAACTTGTATGGTCTAACATGCTACTTTGTAATATCTATAATGTGTGTGAGGGGCATCATTCACAGATGTATGGAGGAGCTCTATATGACAAACTAGGTATAGGCCTAAAGAGTCTCACAATATAAAGTGTACTAATTGTGCACTAGGGTGACGGATTGGATTAAATAATATGATCCAAGAAATTTCAGAAAATTAAATTATTGTTTCGAGATCCCTCGAGATGTGTATTTTTTAAGACTTAATTGTTAAGTACATCATTTAATTAGTTAATAAGAGTTGTAAATCAATATGATGGTGACAAGTGGCAAAATCTAAGCCCTTAATTTTGTAACATGCAATACTAATAAAATTATGCAAAAATAGTTTTGATTTATTCTATAATATTATCAAGTAAATTAAATCAACTAAACATTATTAATATAAATTGTTTATATTAATTTTTTTTTATAAAATAAATAACATGGCATTATGAATAGAGGCCAATTGAATCAAGTGAAATTATTAGTATATTTTAATTGTTGAAAATGTAATCATGTGTTGGCCATTATAATATTTAAATATAAATTATTTGTATTTTAATGCAAAACAAAGATGAAATGGAATTGTAATCATTTCAACTAGGCGAATATTGTGCACCGACCATGAGAATTAAATAATAAAAGTTATTTATCATTTTGCTTGGGCTTAATGATTATGTCTTTGCAGTCAAAATATTCTAACCATATTTATTGTTGTTATATTAGCAAAGTGTTTCTAAGTGGAACAAAAGAAAAACAAATAAACTTATCTCATCTTCATCTTAATATTCTCTCATAGATGGTTAAATCAAATTTATTTTCATGGAAACAAATATTTGTTTTCAAAAAGTTTGAACACAAAATTGCTGGAAATTCTAAATCAAAGATATTATTCTAATTTCATAATCCCACTAAATTGTTGTGGACTAGAATTGTTCAATAATACACTTCAAGGTGAGCTTTTCACTTGAAAAATTAGAAGACTTGAAGATTTATAAAGCTACCTTTATTAGGTAGGTATTCAACATTTATAAATTTTACATATTAGTTACATATATATGTGTGTGTTTAATTGTATTAATTAAGTGTATTTTGTTAACATGCCTCTGCTGCGTGTTATAAATTTTTAAAATTACATATACACTCATAAATCACACACTCAACTTAACAATAGCAATATAAGACACAAAAGTTCCACATAGTTCTAAGAAGCTGAAATCCAAGTTATGGTAAACTCAACATCCTTCTTGTGAGCAAGACTTGGCTTCTCAAAGAGATCCACTACACCATTCAATTGGGAAACAATCTTAGTAGACTTCTTATTCTTATAGATGAAAGCTTTCTTATTGATGAACACTTGAAATTACACATTTAATAAGATTTTTACATGATTGTTTCGTATTACTAGTGTATTTAATTTTCTTAACTTAAGTATGTTTACAATATTGTACTTAATTATCTTTTAACTGTTTTGTGGTAGGTTCGGTAAAATGGGCATAACTTTCTACCTAAAGATCCAATTGAGGTGATTCTTGATCCTGTGGAGAGCTGACTCAATGGGATAACATATTGTATTTAACAAAGTATTGGAAATTCGAATGTTTAGAGGGTAAAAAAGGGCCTAGAACAGAACTGATCTGCAGTACAGGCCCAGTTTGAACAGTCATCAGTATTGGGCCCATAACTATAGAAATACGTATCTAATACGTATGAGATCACTCAATTTTGAAAGATAAGAGACTTATCTACAACTTTGATGTTTTGAGTGACAGTTAATTCGGATCACATCAATTCCAAATTGGATAATCAAGTGGGTGCCCAAGTGATAATGAATGCAAATTATTTTGCCACCATTCTTGACTTTCATCAACCAAGTGGTTCCCTCCAAATTTGTCTCAATTTATCCATGTTTTTCTATAAATAGGTGGCTTGTTTATGCCTAAAGAATGTAATTAGAAAGTTAGAATTTAGTTCAAAATACTTGTCCTTTGTATCCATTTCTTTGTAAATTTATTTCTCTTGTTTACTATTAAATCATGTTATTTCTTCTTCCATTTCTTTTCTTTTTCTTTAGTTTTATTATGTCCAAATAATTTTCTTTAAGCTAAGGTGAAAGGGTGAAGCTCTTGGCAAGGTAATAAGATATGTTTAATATTTATTCATGAATTTAATGCTTCATTTTTAAGTTATGTAAACTTATATATGATATATTTATTTTGTTTGTAGAATTAATATCCTTTCTTCTAAAGTGGTGATTCTTGATTTATTATTGACAAACTTAATACTTGGCACAATAAATTTTTGAAACCATTTACAAGATTTGGTGTATATAACCTTTCTTGTAAAGTGGGAGTCTTGATTTATTGTAGACAAATATAAAGATTGGCATAATAAATACTTGAACCCATTTATAAGATTTGGTGTATAATAATTGAAAGAAATAAATACTAATCAATATATAAATGATGATGAACTTTAATTGCTATATTTTTCGGTTGGAACCTCCTTTGTGTGAGGATTCCAATTGATTTATAAAAAAATAAAAAGTAAAATATATTCTTACTTCTTATGCCAAAAGTGAATCTCCGTAACCTTAGTTTTTTATTTGAATTGGTTAATTGAAATAATATTTGCAAACATCTTATACTGTATTAATTATCTTTAAAGTGTTTATAATTTGTAATTTTAATTCTACTTCCCTGTGGATCGACCTCGTTCTCATCGGGTTATTTATTACTTCAACAATCCTGCACTTAGGAATAACTCCTATATTCTGGACGTGTCACTTATCATCTACCTCTTAGGAAAAATTCTCCTGCACAATAATCAACTCCTTATTTAAGGATTCACGTCTTTGCTTGTATTTGTCCATGCTCTCCTTAAAGGAATTCTCACTCTATTGTGAAGAAATTTTGTAAACTTCAACTTATCAATAGCCATATGGCTTGGTCAAGTCTCTTCTTGTGCTTTTCAATGTAAAGGCAGCCTATATCATAGTAGGCAAAAAAAGGTGTTATAGATCCTAACCTTATTAAGAAAAAGTGCATAATTCGTGAATACTTCAAAGATACCTTATAAGTAAGGCCCAAGGCCTTGGAGAGTGCACTCTAAGAATCATTTTGGGTGATAAAGTTGGCCAAATCAAAAGGAAGGCTTTTATGGACATGGTTTAGGTGAGTTATCAAAATACCCACCCTTGTCCCTAAAATATAGGCCAAGGTTACCAAAGTTGAGGGAAGCAGCAATAAACTTACTACCTTCACAAATTTCTTCTTTTAGATACTAAGAGAGGGGTATGTTCTCCTTTAAATTTAATTTGCGTTATCTTTATATTTTTTTATGTAATGCTTTTACTTTACAAAGTAGGCCTTCTTAAAGTTTACCTTCTTCTGACATTGTTGCTCTCTAGACTTGTGGCAGGAATGCTTTGAATCATTATTTGTAGAGATGGTTTAAAGTATTCCTACCATAAGTTCAGGGACCAACAATATTAGAAGAAGCTGAACTTTAAGAAAGCCTACTTTGTAAAGTAAAAGCACTACATCAAGAAATATAAAGATAACACAAAGTAAATTTAATGGGAAGACAGACTTCAAAAGGCAGTGAATGAATAAGCTTAATCTATAATAGATGGCGCTTGTTTAACATGTCAGAACTATTGTTAATAAACTAAACAACATATTTGGTGGTATCATCATCAAGTTCTTTGGTGATCAAAACCAACTTAAGGCCCTTAAGCCATTAATGTACTCAGAAAGTAAACACATACCAAAAACTGAGGCAACATACTAAAATAAGGTTTTATTTAGCACAATAAATACTCAAGACACATCCTCAAAACCCATCTAAAGAATTCTCCCACAAAGGTCCACACACCAATTAATACATGCATGAGAAAAGTGAAAATAATAAAGCAATAATTAGATCTTAAAGGAAAACGGTTCTTAATTTTGCTGAACAAGTTTTTAAATTTTACAAGATTAAGACTAAATGTCGAAGATGTTGAGTAAGGACTAAAATATTTAACAAAAAGAGAGAGCTCATACTTGAAAGTGCTCACAGTTTAATCGTAGAGAAGAAATCATTTGAAGATGGTTAAATTTGAGAGAAATTTTCTTAAAAAATAAATGAGGTTTTTTTCTCTCTCTAAAGGGATAAAGGCGAACATTGTAAAGGCTAAGGAATAAAAAATTCTTAAGGGAAAAATTATGGGAGAGAGATAGAAAAGATCTTAATAACACAAATCTCATGAGGTAGTTATAGAGGGACAAATGTCGTTAGGGGAATCGGATCAGCCAGTAGAAGCATTGACAAATAAAAACACAAAGTCTAACATATGTTAATGATCTACATCCCATCAATGTTATTGCAAAAGCCTTTAGTCAGCTCATGTGGAGTGCCAAAACTGTATGTGATTTGTTTCTTTAGAATATGTTAAGGCTGGGAAATTTGCCATCAAAAAGAAAATATAAAAACAAGAGAAAAAGATATGAAAGTGAGGAAGAACATTGGGGAAAGAAGGGAAATGCCATATGTAAACTTCTGTTGAGTTTCTACTGTCTCCTTACCTTACATAGTCCTAAAAATCTAATTAGATCATATGAAGACAAGGTGGACACACACTAGTAGAGCCCTATGACTTAGACGTTAGACTATGGGTGGCAATTAAGTAGTTAAAAGGTACTTTAATAAGGCCACTCTGAATTCCATATTACCACTAAGCTCTACGCTAACCAATCATTGATGGTTTACTGAAGGATAGTTTGAAAGGGAATAGCTAAGTCTTAATGACATAATCATGAGGATTACTATCATAGCTCCATGTGAGCTAACACAAAGTTCTAAAAAGGCCTTAGAAACTTAATCTTGATGGTCATTCTTGTATTGCCACGTACACTCATGTTAACAATCAATCTCTTTTTTGGAAAAAGGATGAATCCTTCTTTAGATAAAAGAGGCCTACACCAAATAGAGCTCAATGCCAGTATCGAGGAACACATGCTTTTTCCCTCCTAAATAAATCATCTAATCAAAGGATGACTTACTCTTCAAGTTTGAAAGGTTCAATTACTAAGAAGCCTCCCAACCTTGGTATCTCTTGAAAATACCCAATTAAATTAAAAGTCACCTTCTATACATGGCTAACTTTTGCTTTCAAGGATGAGTTTTCTAGGCTCTACACTCTAGTATATGGTATAACACATAATTTTTTCATACACTTTTGGACAAGCTAATAGAAAAACCTTAAAAGACAATTTCTCATTCCTCTTCAACCATTATTTAGGGAAAAACTTGAGGTTGCCATACTCTACTCAGTTCACCTAATCGAAGGGTCATTAGCGGCAAGGTCCAATTAGTGTTATTTTTGTGTTCTGTAAGTTTTCTCAACTTTGTTCCACCGCCAACTTCATCTAACAACTCTCTCAATCAACTCTTCTCTCTTTACGACCCTTAAAATAGCTCAAGTTTAACTTTTTGACGTTAATTACCTATAAAGTTTGACTTTTAGTACCTTTAACAAATTCTCAATATTTTTGGCTTGAGGTTGTGAAATTTTAACCACAACTAACTATAGTTCTGAGTTCTCATACAAATATTAAAGGTCATAATTTTTTTCCACTTATTCATAAAATATTATATGTATAAAATGGCTATGTCCAAAGGGCTTTATGGCCTATATTCTAAATAAATAGAGAAAGAGAGAGAGAGAGAAAAAAAAGAGATTATTCTTGTTTAGTAAAGGAAAAGGTTCCTTCTCCCCCATGACCTCTTGGCTAACGTGGGGACAGGGAGCATCAACTGCCTTAGTGGTTGGAGTACTGGTCAAAGTGCTTGAAGCCTTCTCAACTGACAGCACATTGACAATTTCAATGTGAGAACCATTATCCATATCCTTTAATAAAACAACCTTAGGGGGGAAGAGTGAGGCAAATGCAATGTTCCCCTCTTTAAAAAGGTCCATGCACTTGGAAAATCCCAAATAAAAGCCACGTACCATTAATAAAGAGCTATGCATTCTTTAATTTTCTCTTATAGCTTTTTTTATTCTACTCTTAAGACTGTTACAGTGACCTTGATGTCGATCACTCTTCCTTCGTGGACTCTATAGATTCTTCGGGCCTGTAAAGCTCACTCTTCATAGTTATAACTATAAGGTTAGCCTCCACGACCTTCTTAGTGGATTATTTGACCTTTTTGGTTTCCTCATTGCTACCTTATAAAGGTTTAAATTCAACTTCTACCTTTTTCAACTTGCAACCATCTTGAACTGCACTCATTATATCTTCTTAGTATTATGAGAGGACAAAGGCAGCCTAAAAAATACTCAAAATTGAAAAACGAAATCTTGGTAGGAAAGGAAGAATACTATACTAGTCAAAGAACATACCTTTAACAGATTATTAAGGCTCGTCTAGAACTCTTCAACCTCATCATATTTTAAGGTCATCTCTAAGCATCCAACCCTTACAGCACACTCTCCCTCCCTTATCAGTGGGAGCATACGCCTGTACGTTGCCCTTTTAACGAGGGGAATTTAGAGAATTGAATGGAAGTTATTGAGGATCCTAAAGATTGCCCAATAACCCGTTCTTATAAGTGAGGACTCGGTAGGGGTAATTAGAGCTTGAAAAAAAGTAGCAATCACAGGTGTTCCCTAAGCCCCAGAAGCGCCTAGGGTAGAACTTTGAAGGTGCGTTGTAGAATTTAGGGACCTCTGTCTAGAGAAAGGCAGAGAAGTTTCGACCACCACCTTAACCTTTAGAGAATTTGAGGATCACTTAGACTATTAGAGGCCCTTTTCAGCATGTCAGGGAGTTTTCCTTGACTTCTACCCAACAATACGGTAGTAATCTCTAGATTCCTAGGGTTCGAAGCTATAAACTAAGGGCAAATGTGCTCCATTAGCATTCATAATATAGACTAACCCAATCACCTCCAACATAAAACTACAAGTGCTTCCAGTCTTTGTTGTTTGAGGGTAAATCCTTAATAGGAGTTGGGCAACCCTTAAACCCTTATTTTTTTCTAAGTTCAAATAAACTTGGTATAGGTGTTAGACCTCATGAAAAGTGGGTTTGAATTACCTATATTCCCTTACATGACTTATAGCCCAGCCTGTTAGGGTTGTGCTTACGTGTCATCCCTGCTTGTATCAACATTTGATGTTTGTACGATTTACATTTTATTAAATCACTAATTACTTTTAATTATATGGTACTATACTTGTAACGCTATGGACATTGTATGGTTTGATCTAAAGAAGTTAGAACCTTGTCTGTAACAGGGCAAAGACCTCAAAATATACTAATAATGGTATTGTTGCAAGGAGTTGTAATCGGGTGCTAGGTAATGTCATTATACAAGTATGTTCTCAAATACACTATTCCTAATCTATTTTTACCAACGCAGGTCTGTTGATGAATACCTCTTTATATAGATTGGTGTATGTCTATATCTGTAGGGTACAGATAGTTGTTCCTAGCTGATTATGAGCTTAGAGCTTGTATAGGCATGCAAGTGTCTAGTTAGGACTGGATATTGAATAGACTCACGAAGACCCCAATATATGGTCCTCTAACCTGAGTGCCACGGTGGGCTTGTAAGTGATCCACTATACTTTGGTTCAACGCATGTCAAAGACCTTTCATGGTCTGACCGTTGGGTGTCGCTGGGTATGGTCTAATGCTTATAGAGTCCGATGTGCGTAGATATAGGATTCATCAACTCACATAGGGGAGTTGTATATCCAGATGCTTTGAGATTTATCTCAAAAAGTCTTATAGCCATAAGCAATAAACCCAGAAAATGAGTTTCCATAGGGTCGAACAATATAGCAAAGAGTTTTCATATATTGTTCAATGAGATACAAGTCTGGAGATAGGTTTATGGATGAGCTAATGGGGATTTGACAGTGTTGATCTTAATGTGCGGGGACAAAGATCAGCACTGTCTATAAATAATAAGTCGCACTCTGGGCGGACTCTAGTAACTTTGTTGAAAAAGTTATAGTTGATGAATGTTTAACCCTTTATTTATATTAATATAATTAATATGTTATTATTTGTGTTTAGTTTTTGTTTATTATTTTCGTTGTGTGTAAATATGTATGAGATATGTATTTTTAAACAATGAACACAAATACACATGCATACACTATAGTTTAATCGATCCAACAAAGCCAACATATGCCAGAAGTTCAAATTTATCTAGGCCATAGAGAGGTTAAGCTGTGCAAATATTTGAACGAAGTAGGGCTGAATAAGTAACCTAAGCCCTAATTTAAAGTGGGCGAGATGCAAAGCAAATGCTAGTTGGGGTTTATTGGCATGCTTTCTTGGTTACACTATTAGGAATCCTATACCTCTTCATAAGGTCTTTTAAGTCTTCCTCAAAATTTGAGAGGATACGAGTCTAGCTCATAAAGAGCAGAGGGATGGTAGTTTTACTCTACTTCTTTTTTTTAAGGGATTCCTTACTTTTTCTTCTAGTGAGGGGCATTGGTAGAGACATCACCCTTAGCTTAATCCCCAGACATATCATTAATGGTTCTCTATAAGTCACCCTTAACCTTTATCAGTGCTACCTTATTGTTTTTGGTCAGGTCGAGCTCTGCCTAAAATCTATCAAGATCAATGTCCTCTCTAGTTAGAGGTTTATCAATATCGAGAGCCACAACATGTAAATCATACTTAGCTCTTTTAGAGTTTTGCCTCGAGATGTCCTAAGACTTATCCTAACTTCTATTAGAAGACATGTTATCTAACAACCCTATTTACTTTAAAATAATAGATCTAGACAATCCAAAATATAGAGCTCGACAATACAAAAATTACATAAGCAATCAAAATGTAGAAATGAATAACAAAACCAAGAACAGACAACCTAAAACCCAAAAAAATAAACCTAGAATAAAAAATCTAGCATGACAAAATATTTGAAAAAGTAAATTGAAATGAAGCAGAAATATACTCGATGAAAGGGAACAAGATGTTTGCTAATAGAATAGGTTAAATGGCTAGAAAATCCTCAAGAACCAGAGCTTATCTCACTAAAAAGGAGACATTCTTTCTTTATAAACTTAAAGCAACAACCCTCATAAAGGATCCATTCATTAAAAGGCTTTCATAGGCCAAGATTGACTCACATGCAAGTGTTGCTTCGCCTAGCAGATGTTTTAGTTTTTAAGAGATCACAACTATTAGATTAATTAAAGGGATTAGATGGGTCTATATACCTAGTAACTATAGACATTTAACCATTAAAGTAGTTGAAAGGTGACAACTAAAATGACAAGCTATTTTTAAATTGTCACTTGCAATTTATGCTTGGTGCCAATTTAAATTTTGAAGTAGCTGACCACCATTGCACCAAAGGACTCTAATATTGAGGACCTTAACATTGAGAACTCTAATTAAAGTTTCTAGTACCAATATATAAATACTAAAAATTGAAGGACCCGTGTTGCCCCTATTATTTTACTTAAAGAGTTTAAGGCCCTACAGCCCAAGGCCCAATTTGCCCAAGGGCTCATTTAAAAAAGGCTCACAAGGCCAAAGGACTCTGAAGGTATGAGGTCTATCGCTAAAAATTATGACAATAATCCTGAGACCGAATTCAGAGCCCAAGGTTAGAGAAAAGACTCACGAGTACAGAACAGAGACATATTGTTGAGAACTGTGATCATTCAAAGAAAGGAGACATGCACTTCAAGGGCTTACCTTCCACAACTAGCTAACCACACAAGGTATTGAGTCCTCAACAACTTATAGTGATTGTTATTGGGTAGCTAACTATGAAGAAAGCAACCAAGAAGCCTTGAGAACCACCCCGTAGAAAATGGACTCATGATTTTCAAAGAACTGGGGAAAGACAATGCATTCTCCACATCCCCTATAAAGGTAAACACACAAAAGCAATAAGGCTATGACGTTAGGGTTCATTAGCGGTGATGGTAGACTAGATTCAATCAAACACACACAAAAAAAGGATAAAAAAGAAAAGAACTTTTAAAAAAATGTTTGGCCATTAACATTTTTCATAATCTAATATCTATCAACTCAAGTTTACTAATTTAGACATAAAAAATTCTTTACCAGGAAAAACCACTGACATCCTTGACCATGTTTGTGATTGTAATAGGAGATATTGGATACAGGGAAAGAGAACTCGAGAAGTGTTCTCAACATGAAGAGTTTTTTCTAAAATATAACATTTAAAGTCTTAATGTGTTAAATAGATTTTTTAAGTTTTACCTTTAAATTTAGTCTCGTACAATTAATCTAGTTCCTATTAAACAAAAGCATATTCAGGGCTCTTTTGGTTGAGCTTTTTAAATAACGTTTTTAAAAATAGAGTTTTGAAAGTAGAGCTTTTAAAAAATAGAACTTTTAAGAAAAAGTCATTGATCGTTTGATTGTTAATTAAAAAAGCTCTTTTGAAATACTAGATCATATCGTTACACATTGTTAAAAGTACTTATCTATTATTAAATTACTAAAAGGAACACTTAATAAAGCTTACATTCAATTTTTGTCAAGTTAAATATTTTTATTTAAAATAAAATTCACTATTTTTATTGATAGTACAAAATCAATTTATGTTAAAATTTAGTTTTATGATTGTCATTGAAATAATGGCCAAAATAATTAGAACTTTAAACATCAATAAATATAATTTTACAAAAATTCAAGTTAAATTAATACATAACAATCAATGAAATCAAATAAATTATTGTGTTTGATATCAAAAATAAAAATAAAATAAAATACTACATATCTATGATAAAACAAATTGATAGAACTTTGTAGAGATTTTCATAATTGCACAAAATTAGAGAGATGAAGGTTTTTAACAAAATTTTAAAAATATATTAGTTGAATATGGTATTTTTTGTTTTATTGTAGTGTGTTGTATGTAGGGTGAGTGTGTTCGTTTTAATTTTAGTTTAATATATTTGCACGTCACACATGCAAAATAAACGTAACAAAATATAAATAATTCATCTCATTGCATTAATGAGATAAAAGGTAACTCACCATTGAAGCGTGTTGTATACAGTTATAGTCGAGGATAGGGTGGGATTCCTTGAGCTAGAATTATAGCTTTCTTTTCTCGACAAAAATTGAATACTTAAAGTAACTCTTACTTGTTAATTTATATATGGTCTCTCTATAAATTTGTTACGGTTTTCACATGTCCTTACAAGTGAAAAGAAGCTAGCTATTTATAGGTATAATTGCTAATAATTCGGCCAATTATAATCAAAAGATGGCCTTAATAAACAAATATGGCAAAGCTTTGCTATTTGCCACTTCATGCTATTTAAAAGAATGGTGTAATAGTATTAAATGTATTGGTTGATTATTACCTAAATGGATGGCCATTTCCAATTTAAACAAAAGATAAACAAGGTACCTCGTGCTTTATTAACTAAGCATAACAATGCCTAAATTGCCAATACATCTTAAAAGGATGGCATGACAATGCAATAAGAAATAGTAGCTAAGTGATGGATTAACAGCTCATGCTTAAACTATTAAGCTTGACAAGGTATTAGAGCTACCACATGCTTGTTAATATATTGGCCGAATTTTATTTGGTCAAATTTACCTATTAAAACTTTAATTATTAAAAGGACCATTGACATTATGCTATATGTCATGCCATTACAAATTAATGGCATGACATGTGGCATCCATTGGAAAGAATGAAGTAACAAGTTTTACTTGTCAACATCTTAGGCTTAACATTTAAACCCTGTCATTGTTTTTAGAGACCTAAAAATAATTATGACTTTTAGAGAACTTCTTAGATCAAATCATTTGATCTAGTTCATTACCCTAATATATAACGAGTATGCTTTATATAGTGAGACTCCTTAGGCTCACACTCATTTTATCTTATGACACTCTTCTATAAGTCTATAATCTATGCCCTACACACATATTATAGAAATAACAAAATAATATGTTAAACCATACAGGTTGAGGTTAATACATATACGTACAATCCCTCCGTCATATATATCTTAGAAAAGCGAAGACATAAATCATCACCTTCAAGTCTCTATATGTTCAACTCTAGAACTTATTTTCAAATTCGTATTCCCATAAACAATATTCACAAACACTTTTGCGATATTGTTTCTCTCACGGGAAATGCTTTTTTCAAGTTTATTACTTATGGCTATAAGATTTTTTAGAACACAATCTTGGAGCATCTAGATATACAACTCACCCATATGAGCTGACGGATCCTATTTTACACATACCAGACTCCATGAGCATTGGACCATGCCTAGCAGTCAGATCATGAAAGGTCTATGACATGTGTAGAACCTAAGTATAGTGGATCACTCATAAGTCCACTGTGGTGCTTAGATCAAAGGACCACGAATACTACTCAACTCAAAAAACCCTTAATTGATGACTTTATGGGATGTCTATTAGAGATTCTAATTAAGTTTGTTCAATATTCAATCTTTATTGAATACCCGTATGTCTATACGAGCTTCTATTAGGCTTATGCTCTACTAAGACAAACTATCTGCACCATTCAGATAAAGACATACACCAATCTATGTTAAATAAGGTTTTTACTGATAGACCTGCACTAGTAAAAATAGATCAGGAACATAATGTCCGAGAACATACTTGCACAATGACATTTCTTAACACTATTTACAACCCTTTGCAACTATGTCATTGCTAATATATCCTTGGGTCTTAGTCCAATTTTAGACAAGGCTCTAACTCTTTAGATTTTGCTGACTCTTATAACCTGCTAACTCATAGTAGTGTAACTCTTAGCAATTATAACTCTCAGGCTTACTAACTCTTAGCCCTAGTCTAAACTTCTTTAGACCAGATCTGAACTCCTTTAGATCATATAATGTCTAAAAATGTTATAAGCATCTTACCATATATATATATAATATTAACGATTTTATTTGAAATGCTTATTGTATAAATATTAAACAATTAATATTCATACAATATTAGAATAACACGTAAGCACAATTTTCAAGATAAGAATATGCTATAAAATTAAGAAACTATTAAGGTATATGTGTCAATACACAAATATAAAAAGCTTATAAAACTCAACTCTTGAAAGCTAAAATTTTGAGAATTATGTAAGTAGAGGTAAAATAGCATTTTTAATTTCCAAAATCTATTTTTTACTTGCAACCAAATGTCATCAAAAAATTTGAAAAGAATTTTCGATATTAAAAAAACTCTTTTAATCAGTAGAAAAATTTAACTAAACACACACTTAATTTTGGTTTTTTTACGAGGGAAAAGAAAAGTACTCCTAAGAGTACTTTAGTAAATAACATGAAACTTAGGATATGATTATATTTGTAATATTTAATCCCAATCTAATATTTAGTGTTGTAAAAGTTATTTAACATAAAATGTCATTGGATCCACCATAATCCTTCAAAAGGGGTTTTCTTATCCTCAGGGACCATTAGAATAGAGTTTTTAGACAAAAACTTATCCTCATCATTATGGGTGGACATTTTTCCCATCCTCGACTGTTTACGCTCAAAATGTAATACGGCTATCGCAGTATAGATTAAGGTGTTGATCCCACGAGGAAGCTTTTGGCAAAATAAGTTGGTGAAGTAAAATATTAAAACAGTAGCAAAGGAGAAAATTAATTAATTGGTTTAAGTGGATGAGATAGAATTGTCTATGAATTAAAAAAAATGTCTTATGATGATGATTTAAACAAGGCTTCGAGAATCACAATTATGCTTTATAAATCTACTCTATACTTTCATTCAATTTTTATAACTCAATTGACAATTTTACATCTAAACAATCAATCGGAAGATATATAAAATATAGCACATTTGATAACACATGCATTTGATATGACCAAACCTTTTTGCAAATATTAACACAAATCATATTCATTTATACAAGTTATCTAATATCGACAATATATCATTTTGATAATATTGCTGTAAAAGATCAACTTGAATATCAAACATTCATTGCCTTTATATGTTATCCAAGATCGACAATATATCAATTGACAATATTGCAGTAAAAGATTAACATATAAAACAATGTAACCAATAACAATTATAATTCAACAAGAATCACAGAAAAAAAAGCATGACTGAAAATATATGAAACATGAGCATTATATCCTTTGGATTATAGAAAATAAAATAAATAAGAGTTTAAGCATAATCAAACTTAGAAACATTTGTAGCTCTTGACAACGAATCAAAGCATAGAAGTAAATTTATAAAACACAAAAGTATCTCTTAGCCTTGCTAAGAACTCTAGCCTAAATTACAATACATGTTAATAAGAAGAAAATAAGAGAGAATTATCTAATTTTAAAAACGTCCTAAGAGGTTCCTTATATAGGCAATGAGTGGAAGTATGTCAAGTGTGACATTAATCTTTAATAATTTAGGCTAACAACTCGTTCACCTACTTGCAGCACTTGTTTTATAATATAAATGATCGATGTAGCTTTTTTGGCCAACATAAAAGTTGTAAATTTTGTCTCTTCTTTCCATAGACACTAGGTTAATGCAAATTGGATGAGTATCCAATGCGATATAGGCAAAATGCCAAAGATACATCAGATTTAGGCCAACAACCCTTTTACCCACTTGTAAGACAATTTGGTCTATGATAACGGCTGATTTGGACTTTACCATAAATATAAGAGTTGTTGATAATTAAGTCAGTATTTCACAACTTCAAGAATTATACCAATTGGTTACGTATTTTGTGAGATACGCTCTAAATACATGAGTTGGGTCAAGCTAAGTGAAAGTTGTAGCTCGATTCTATTGTATCTCAATTTGTGGCGCATAACATGTTGAATTTGGCTTTTCAACTGTTCTTTAAGTTTTTTTAAGATTGACTCATGTTACTCCAGGTTCAAAAGGGTTTCTTCATTTCGATTTTTACATTGAGAGTTATGTCCATTTTAACTAAACTCTGTGCAAATAACATTTATTAATCACAATTTAAGGAGAACACTTTATTTCAAGCTAAAAGTACAAAAATGCTAAAATTAGTAACATTAAATGGTGACTGAATCTCTTAATAAATATGTATTTTTATGTGTTCATCACAGCCCCCAACCAGCTTATTATTAGTCTCTAGCAATTCAAGCGTAAATAGAATATGCAAAACTACCTAAGTATTTCAAACAAAAAATCAGTTCAAGAACACTATTGCTATTATGGTTTTTTCAATTATAACTTTTAAAAATTGTGTGTGTGTGAACTAAGCCATAACCATCTTGCCACAAACCACAACAGATATAGCCTGGAGAATTTCTCCAAGTAAAAGCCTCAACTCCATATCCTCACAGGTGTATGACTGTTTAAAAGGTTAGGATTTCTCTCATGGAGTTGGAAAACAGTTAAGCACTCAAAGAAAAAGTCAATTTTAAAGACAGACATACAAACTAACATTGATCCAAAGATAGGAAAATCAATCGTTTAGAAATCAATCATTCTTGACATGTACCAGCTTTAGGACTTTAATTGTCTTATGAGAATAATACAAATATAGCTTGGTGAGAAAATTGATTTACAAGATATTTGCCTTCTAAAATTGAATGAAAACTTTATTAAACTGAATTGATTCTTTTTATTTTTTGGTATTTTTCTTTCTTCTTTTGTTTTTGTAGAATACAAAGAAATATTACAAAAGTTTATCCCCAAAATATTTTATACATAAATGCAACCAACTTATTCCTTAATTCAAATAATATCAATCTAAACAAAAATTAACCAATTCAAATGATCAATAAAGGTTCATAAGCTATTTTCTCAACCTTTTCACATACTCACAAATGATATGTGAGATTAGAAAAATATATACTTGAACATGATAATTCTCTTGGCTATATAAATTGAATCATCCATCTTACCACAAGGCTTAGCATTGTACTCAAAAATATTTTGGAAGTCATTCTTTAGTAACCTAAATAGAAATAGTGACTCAACCTAAACAATTTTAAAATCGTACCTAGGCAGAAAAGTAAATTCATTTATACAATAATTACCAAGACTATAAGCCATAAACAATAATACATGAAACGTAAAACAAAACAACAAAAAGTTAGTTAAAATGCGTTTCAAAAGTTAGAAATAAAACTCTTTACTCTGTCATTCTAATTTGACCTAGAATGCGTCTCAAGAGTTCAAAAATGGACTCTTTACTCTGCCATTTTAATCGAGAGTATATATTAGCATCATCATTTTAGTTTACTCCTTACTTTTCTTTTTCTTTTTTTTTTTGGAATGCAAAATACAACTTATGTCTACTATCCTCCCCTAAAACCAAATGAAACATTGTCCTCAATGTTAAAATAGAAAGAGATAAAGTATATGAGACATTACCTGAAACGCTAGTTATTCAAAAGAAACAAACTTGAGAGACACTTAAGCAAATATAAACAAACTTGAAAAACACATGTATTTACAAGTAGTTTTAATTATGGCTCACATCTTCCTCTGGTTTGACGTCCAGTAACGGCTTAAATACCATCGATGGGTCGGGGATAGGCTTCCCATCCAATTTTTTTATAAATTGGCAAACAGGGTATTTTAGAGTCAGATTTTTGAGACTATACCATTGATGTTCATTTTTGAATTTATTTCATAAATCGAGAAGTTTACGTTGTACGAGCCTATAGGGATGCGTTTCAAGAGTCAATAGGATATCATCCAAAGACTCCTTACTTAGTCCATCCTTAATGAACTGAATTTTGTCTTCTCGATTTCTAGATGTAAATCCTAAAGAACGAAAACTCCAGTTACAATTCCATCGAGCACATTTATGCCAAACTTGTAACCTCTTTGCTCGTCTCCTTTTGGCATAAGAGATTTTTCCAAGACCAGGCATAAAAGAAATAAATCATTTGCAGACTCACCAGATAATCGAACCTTGTCTTCAATTAACCAACGAATATCCACATGGATATTACTCAACATCAATAGCTTTAGTCTTTCACACCGTGTTTTGTAAATCTCAAGTAAAGCATTTTGAGGCAATGAAGGAAAGCATTTTTTAAGGTTGGCAAGAATGCGATCAATTTTGAAAGAAAGTGAAAAAGAAAAGAGATGAATGCACAGTTTGAGGGACAGTTTTTAGGAAACTGAGAAATCGACTTTAATAGTCACGGAGTACTGTATCTGCCACTTGATCGGAAAATAAATCACATTAAAGAAAAGAAAAAGAAGAAAATAAAGTAAAATAAAATGTGAAAGAAAATAAAAGCAAAAATAAAAAGTCAAAAGATAAAATATAAAATATGGTACAGATAGATTGAACCTAATCAAGCATGATAGACAAGATCCATAAGAGAGATCTCGTCTAGGTACATAGAGTGGTCTACCTTTTTCACATAGCTTTTTAGTTGCTGTCCATTCACTTTAAAAGTTCGCCCATCAATGGGGTCCTTGATTTCGATAGCACCATTAGGAAAATGTGCCTTACCATAAATGAACTAGTCCATCGAGATCTCAACTTTTTAATGGTGTAAATGCAATCGAGAATCATAAAGGTAGACCTATTCCTTGAGATCTATTTATCATGAGCTGCTTTTATTTTGGCTTTGTAAATTCTAGAGTTATCATATGCATCATTTTGTAGCTATTCTATTTCTGACAATTGTAACTTTCTCTAGAGACCTGTAATACTCAAATCAAATTTAAGGGCTTTGACAATCCAATAATCTTTATAAGGTTTTTTGGAACAGAAATGTGTTCCTTGTCACTAATGATGCGAGGTTTGATGGTTTTGGTTTCTCCCTCTCTCATAGCAACTCTTCAATGCATGGCTTCCAAAATCGAGTTCCTTTATCATGTGAGTCAAAAATACTAAACACATCCATTGTTTCATCAGGATAAGGCAATTCTTCAAAATCAAGGTTTTCTAAAGAATCAGAGCTATAATTTTTATAAGCTTTCTCCGCTACAAGTGTGTCTATCAAATATGAATGATAGCATTCATCTTCTTCTCGTGGTTGCTTATGATAAGACCCGCCCCGAGACCTTCTATTGTAGGTCCCAGTGGCCTTACCGGGCACCTCGACGAAAGTTTCTCAGAATATAATTAGGTAAGTTGAGAAATTTCCGCGAGTCGAACCCCTTTTTAATTCTTGCTACTATTGAGAAAATCTTGTAATATACATGAAAATGACATCTTAATTTTAAAAATAAACGGGCAGAGTTTCCTTTGTTTTTCAAAAAATCCATATAAAACCTACAAAGAAATTTCACTTCTATTTCAAACACTTCTCAATACTACTAATTCGGACCTCCAGTTCTTTCCAAATCAAATCCAACACAACTTAATAGTTTCATTTGAATCACAAAATGAGCATACTCATAAAAAGCAAAGACGATCATCGTAATATTGAAATCTCTTCTTGTTGGTTTAAAACATACATACAAATATACATGCCTACAACTACTATGCATAAAGTAAAGGGTGCTATTTAGCACATTTACATATACAAAAAATAATCTTCAGATTTGGCCCACTACTCGGCAATAGGAGAATCAGCAGCTTGTGTACCGAGACCTGCACCTGGAAAGGGTTTAGAAAACATAAAACACAAAACGAGTGAGCTAAAAGAGCTCAGTAAGTGCAATTAAGATTTCAAATAAAATAACATTATGCATAGATAGTAAATTTTAAAGTACATGCATAAATCATGCTTCTAAAACTGATGTAAAACTATAAAACGGTTTTTAATATCATATGCCGATGAAATCTTGCCGAACGGGTTTTATCTACATCTTTGGAAAGCAATATCTAAAATTTGTATAACATAATAACTGCCGGATGCATATAAACGCATAAATGCTATCGATAAATAGAAAACTAGTAAAGTCCTCACTCGGCCATTTTCTTTCTAAACTGTACCAATGGTAACCCTAAAGCTCTATACTCACGTAGTGACTTAACTAGCACCGCACACGTGAGTAGGTCACGGGGCACCTCAACTAGTAGCACCCATAGTGACATCTCAAGACATCTCATTGGCTATGCAACAAAATCCTACATCGCATACATATAGCGAGACAATACCCCATACACATAGAGCGACTCACATGACTCGACATCCCGACTTTCTGGAGTTAGTGACACACCCCCAAGACCTGCCCATGTGCACGGAATATACTGGCCGGGTCTAATATAATCACCACCACTATAATCTGAGGGTACCAATGGCCTTTACAACGAATGCAGAAATTGTAAAACTATTTTTTAAACCGAACATGTAACTGCATATCTATGGATATATATCAAGATCATAAATCATGTTTATGCATTGAAAACTCATAAAACATATATTTTCATTATGCGAAAACATAATAAACGAAAAATAACAGAAAAAGCTGATTTTCACTCACAACCGCTACGAGCTCAATTTCGCTCTGGATTTCTGCTCCTGTTACCGCTCTCGATTTTCTTCACCTACGTGCCATAAAAGACATTTAGAACCAAATCAAATGCTAGAATCTCATTTAACTACTAAACGCCCTAATCGACATACAAAGCCCGGATGCATACTACTTCCCGATGTTTCATTTACGGAGTCATTTAATCTAATCTAACTCATCACCCGGCGCCCTGAAAATTATTAAACGCCTTATAACTTGGTTGGACATAATTGCCCTTTACCTTTCCAAAATGGACAATTATGTCCCATTTTTTTCATTTTTGGTTTCTCCATCAACCATATACATTCAACATACATAATGCATCATTTACACATAACAACTCAATCAAAACACCACTCAATCCCTAACTTCCCTAAAGTGGAAAAATTTCACCCTATGTTCTAACACATTTCTTTTCTCAATTTCTTGTTCCAATTACATCAAAATTAAGCCAATTTCATTCTAATTGCCTAATTACAACCAATTGAAGTCTTTACATTCAAATCACCCAAAACCCTAATTCGTACCTTGCCAATTTCTTCAAATTAATGACTTCTTCAAGCTCCACACTAGAATTCAACTCAATCTAAACTAATAATACACACAAGAACATCAATTGAAGTATTATTGAAAGCTCACTTATCAAACTCATAAAACAATACTTTTCTTACCTTGTTTTCTTGAATTTCCACTAATGGAGACTTCAATTGAGCTTAGGGATTGGTATGTAACCTTATTTTGGCTTGATTAAGCATGAAAAATCATGGAAAAAAAACTTGAAAAGTCACTATAGCAGCACCACCCTTCAAGCTCGAATTTGCTATCTTTTACTCTAAGTGTTTGCTTTTTGATCACTTGAAAATTCTACACACTTCCAACATATATAAAGTGCTCCCTCAATTGACCATTTTGCCCTTCAACTTACTTAAAATTACTAATTTTCTATTAGTTGAAAACTAATTATGTAATTAGTTCATTTGTAACTATCTAGTTAGAATAGTCCAAAGAACTAACTAGAATTTCCAACTTGGCAATCCATGAGATTTCTTCTAATTGGTCCATTCTCTAATATATGGATTATGTTTCTCAACAAAGGCTTGTTCCATACATCACCCTTAAATGGAAATTGATGTAGTAAATTAGAATTTCCTTTTCCAAGCCAATAGAGAAAAATTTCAAATATATTCTAGGGTCGTTCGGCGCTCCGATCGAGTGTGAAATTACCAAATTAGGTCTCATATCTCTCACGCGCACTATAAAGAAAATATTTCTAATAAGGTTAAAATCAAGTAACCCTACGGTGTCTTATTTGCTCTATACCGAAATTTAGGCGCCAATACTACTAATAGGGATTGGATATTACAGCTTGCCAATATGGAAAATGTTCACCTCAAGTGTCATATTCCCAAAAGATAATTTCATTAAACCATTTTTGCAATTAATAAGAGCATTAGCAGTGGCAAGAAAAGGTCTCCCCAAAATAAAAGGAATTTTTGACTCTATGTTAACAACAGAATGAGTATCTAAAATAAAACAAAATCAACAGGGTAGTAAAATTTATCAATTTGCAACAAAACATCTTCTACTATTCCCCGTGGTTTCTTGATTGATTGGTCAGCTAATTGTAGGACTACAGATGTAGGTTTAATCTCACCAAGTCCCAATTATAAATAAATAGAATAAAGCATTAAATTTACACTTGCTCCTAAATCTAACAAAGCTTAACCAAACTCATGTGTACTAATTTGGCAGGAGATTGTGGGACATCCTAGGTCTTTATACTTGGATGGTGTCTTTTGTTTAATCACTGCACTTACCTGTTCTGCCAAAAATGCAGTTTTCTTTACATGGTGTTTTCTTTTGATAGTGCATAGATCCTTGATGACTTTGGCATAAGTTGGAACCTGCTTAATCAAATGCAACAAGGAAAGATTAATCTTAACTTATTTCAAATGTTCCAAAATCTCACCTTAAATTTCTGAATTTGTTCCAACAGGTCGAAGAGCTTGAGGAAAAGGTATTGGGATTGAAAACTTATTTTAGGGCTCTTTTTCCACTATGGCCTTTTTTTCAATGGGGCATCTTTACTATTTATTAATGTGTTAGTTGGAGAAGTAGGCTCACTCACAATCTTACCACTTCGAGTAGTAATGGCATCGACTTCTTTGAGATTTTGTGCATCAGAAGTAGAAGTTTGTACCATGAATTATCCTTTTGGATTAGATTGAGGTTGAGATAGAAACTTACCTCGCTCTTGTATGGTTAAGGCATTGGTCAGCTTTGTGATTTGACTCTTGATTTCTTATTTTCGTCTATCACCTGTGCAAGAACTGTTTCAAATTTTTTATTAGTCTTACTTTGTGCCTCCATAAATGCTTGTAATGTATCCTCTAAAGGACTCCTAGTTGGTCATGCATTATATTGAGGTGTAACATAAGACTTGGGTGCTTATTATTCTTGTTTCCAATTGCTGTTGGCTTGTTGGTCAGATTTTCAACTAAAGTTTGAGTGGTTTCTCCAACTAGGATTTAGGTTTCAGAGTAGGGTGAATAAGGCTTCTTGTACATCCCTAGGACATTACATTATTCCTTATATATACCTCTCATCTCACTATAAGTGAGGCAATCCCGAGCTAAGTGTTTCACTCATTCACAGACAAAACAGACATCGTGTGACTCAACCTTAGCAACCGTATGGGTGACCCTTCTATTTTTGGTTTTCAAGGCCTCTAACTCCCTAGTTAAGACCTCTAATTGGGCTTTGAGGTTATCCTCTTCCCTAAGATGGAAAAATCCACTGGGTCATGACCAATTTGTGCTTTCAATCATGTTAGGTCCAATCCATGTATGATCTTTTTCGGCTAAGTCATTAAGGAATTCTATAGCTTCCTCTGAATCTTTATGAAGGAACACCCCATTACACATCATCTCAACAAATTGGCGCTCTTTAATTGTGAGTCCCTCATAAAAATAGCTAACTAAGGATTAATTTCCATACCCATGGTAAGGGCACAGATTTAACAACTCTTTAAACCTTTCCCAAGCTTGATATAAGGTTTCACTGTCTTTTTGGGAGAAGGAAGAAATTTGTCTTTTCAGGCCATTAATTTTGTGTTGTGAAAAGTATTTATTAAAAAATGCTTGGGTCATTTCTGCTTAAGTTCTTATAGACCTCGGCCTCAAAGAGTATAGCCAACTCTTTACTTTGTCTTTTAAAGAAAATGGGAAAATTTTAAGCCTAACAGTTGCTATGGCTTCAGGTTGGCTATGGAAAGTGACAATTATCTCTTCAAATTCCCTAACATGTACATAAGGATTTTCATTATCTAGACCATGAAAAGTGGTCAGAAGTTGTATCATTTCAGGTTTAAAATCAGAATGTGGTATATTAGGTGGAAATATAATGCATGATGGTGTAGTTGTGCGAGTAGGATGCAAGTAATCTTTTAGAGTCCTAACGGGGTTATCTTCGTGTTGGCTCATTGTGTTAGAATTACAAAATGAACTAGATGGTGAGTTCTCTTCCCTTACAAATTGTGGTGATGGTTCTAGTTCTACTTTTCTCACAAATCTTTCTTATTTGTCTCTAAGTCGATGCATACATCCTAACAATTTTTTTTTATTTTTTATAAAGGAAATGCTCAAGGAAAATTAAGAAGTGAAATAAAGTACAACAAGAAATAGAAATGAGTTAGGTGGTAAGACCAACCATAAATATAAATACAATAAATGAGCAAAAGATAATAAATTATAAAGTACGATAAACAAAAGTACAATAAAAAAATAAAAGAAAGTACAATAAGTAAATAAAAGAAAAGAAAGTTCAATAAATAAAGAAAAATAAAATGCAAAGTACAATAAATAAAAAAAGGTACAATAAGTAAATAAACAAAAAGTTAGGCGGTAGAACCGGTCATTAAAATAAAATAAAAATACAACAGATTAACTAAAGAAAATAAAGTACAATAATAAAATAAAAATAAAGTACAATAAATAAATAAAAACTAAGTTAAGCGGTAGAACCAGTCATTAAAATAAAATAAAATACGATAAATTAACTTTAAAAAAAGTAAAGTGCAATAATAAATAAAAAAAGTAAAGTGCAATAAATAAATAAAAGAAAATAAAGTACAAAGTACAATAAATAAATAAAAGAAAATAAACTAAGTTAGGCAGTAAAACCAACCATTAAAATAATATAAAATATAACAAATTAACTAAAGAAAATAAAATAAATTAGGTGGTAGAACCAACCATGAACAATAAAATGAATTATAACAATGAAAATAAAATTAACATTTTACAAAGAAAAAAAAATGTACAAAGTTACCGCTTTAGTATTGATAAACGCAACCAACTTTCGCTTAGTGTGCTTCCTCGGCAACGGTGCTAAATTTTGTTTACGCTCAAAATATAATGCGGCTATCACAGTATAGATTGAGGTGTCGATCCCACGAGGAAACTTTTGGCAAAATAGGTTGGTGAAGTAAAATATTAAAACAGAAGGAGAAAATTAATCAATTAGTTTAAGTGGATGAGATAGAATTGTCTATGAATTGAAAAAAATATCTTATGATGATTTAAACAAGGCTTCGAGAATCATAATTATACTTTATAAATCTACTCTACACTTTGATTCAATGTTTATAACTCAATTGACAATTTTACATCTAAATAATCAATCAAAAGATATGTAAAATATAACGCATTTAATAATACATGCATTTGATATGACTAAACTATTTGGCAAATATTAACACAAATCATGTTCATTTATACAAGTTATCTAAGATCGACAATATATCATATTGACAATATTACTGTAAAAGATCAACTTGAATATCAAACATTTATTGCCTTTATATGTTATCCAAGATCGACAATATATCATTTGACAATATTGTAGTAAAAGATTAACATATAAAACAATGTAATCAATAATAATTATAATTCAACAAGAATCACATAAAGAAAGCATGACTGAAAATATATGAAACGTGAGAATTATAACCTTTGGATTATAGAAAATAAAAGAGATAAGATTTTAAGCATAATCAAACTTACAAACATTTGTAGCTCTTGACAACGAATTAAAGCATAGAAGTAAATATATAAAACACAAAAGTTCATCTCTTAGCCTTGGCAAGAACTCTAACCTAAATTACAATACATGTTAATGAGAAGAAAATAAGATATAATTATCTAATATTGAAAATGTCCTAATAGGTTCCTTATATAGACAATGAATGAAAGTATGTCAAGTGTGACATCAATCTTCAATAATTTAGGCTAACAACTTGTTCACGTACTTGTAGCACTGTTTTTATAATATAAATGATCGATGTAGCTTTTTTGGCCAACATAAAAGTTGTAGAATTTTATCTCTTCTTTCCATAGGCACTAGGTTAATGCAAATTGGATGAGTATCCAATGCAATATAGGCAAAATGCCAAAGATACATCAAATTTAGGCCAACAACCCTTTTACCCACTTGCAAGACAATTTGGTCCATGATAACGGCTGATTTGGACTTTACCATAAACATAAGAGTTGTTGATAATTAAGTCAGTATTTCACAACTTCAAGAATTATACCAATTGGTTACGTATTTTGTGAGATACGCTCCAAATACAGGAGTTGGGTCAAGCTGAGTGAAAGTTGTAGCCCGATTTTATTGTATCTCAATTTGTGGCGCATAACATGTTGGATTTGCCTTTTCAACTGTTCTTCAAGTTTGTGTAAGATTGAGTCATATTACTCCAAGTTCAAGAATGTCTTCATTTCTATTTCTACATTGAGAGTTATGTCCATTTTACCTAAACCCTGTGCAAATAACATTCATTAATCACAATTTAAGAAGAACACTTTATTTCAAGCTAAAAGTACAAAAAATGCAAAAGTTAGTGACATTAAATAGTGAATGAATCTCTTAATAAATATGTATTTTTATATGTTCACCACCGACCTGACCTGTCCCAAAAATTTGGGTTAGGACGAGAATGAAAATAAAATCAAGATACGTTCGAGGATAGAAAATGCTGTCCCGAACGGGTCGGGTTTGAGAAGGGAATTTTCTAAACCCATTTTTTTTTATTTTGGAAAACCTCTCAAAATGATGTTGTTTCAAATGGAAATCTCGACTCAACCCATCTCGACTCGACCCGTCCTGAAACAAACTATGCCAATTTGATATAAAAAAATTTGAAAATTTGTTACTTAACCTGTCTCGACTCGAGACACTTTTCTCTGTCCCGATTGGATTTGGAAATTCTCGAACCTGACCAAAAGCCAAACTTAGCCACCCCTCCTCATCATTAATCCCAAGATAATGTGATGCAGGAAAAAAAGTAAGGCCTTCATTTTCCTTTTACAAGTGAAGTTGTATTTCTCTTATCATCAACTGAATCATTTTCAATTTCTTCAAGATGATTTAACTCAGTTGCGCTAACAAGGTACATTTCATAATAATTCTATTTTTTTTGTTATTTTTGTTGTTTATTTATTTATTACATGAATTTTAATGCTGTTGACGCCAACCCAAAAAGTGCTTAGTGAGATTTTCCATTCTAGGGTTTTTGGCCCAATTGTGTATTATAATTTATTTAGGAATATAAATATAATAGGAGGTTGTGATATATTAAGATTCTTTATCTTGTAAAAATAGGTTTTGTATAGAGTTTTACAATCTATAAATAGGCTTGATTTTTCATTGTAATCATTATCAACTATTCATACACATAATACACAAGCTTTAAGCTTTTTATCTCTTTTTCTTATTTTTAGCATTCAACCCAGAACTCTGTGTCCTTGCTTATTGAAAAATCCCTACAACCATGTTATAAAAAGCTTCGCTTGTTATTCTCCGAGAAGAATCCAAGCTCTGCGATACACTTGTTGTACTATAGCACAGGTTTAGCAATAAATCTCACTCACTGACAGCCAAGTTTGGCCTTACCTTACTTGGTGAATCCTTTAGTCTCGGCTTCTTTTGAATTCGGTGCTACATCAGTATAACTGGACACTAAGTATACACGTACCTAAAATTTATAGCGAACATCTTTTTGGCATGCCCGGTAGGACTACATCCTTATATGATAGTAAAAAATTATACTAGAAAGAATGGCGTTAAGTTGTTCACAGCCACGTCATCGCAGCTCGAAGACCCAGTCGAATCTGAGCATGAAGAGGCAGGTTTGGTCTACGCTCAAAAAGATCTACTGAATTAGCAGCTGTAGAAGATTCATCGTAATACTCTTTCATATCCCAAGCCATTTTTCACGGTCAATGTTCAAGAGTTAGTCACTCAGATCACCAAGGAAAACTAGTAGCTCAACAAAAAATGCTAACTAACTAGATGGTCATGGTGTTTTGCCCACTAATTATAGATAATAGAACATCGGTTGAAAAACTCTTAAAGACCTCAAAGTAATAGGGCAAAACCAAACTGAGCTTACAGTTCAACTCTAAAGTTGCCCAAACCTTGAACTACAAGTACCTTGACGACGCAAAATCACTAGGCCAATCTATAATATGGTTCGATTAATATCCTTAGGTGACCTGAGAGGGTTGAGTATTCAAATTCTCAAGTCCATCAAAACCAGCTGAGGCAGATTTTTAATTATGACAAAGCTGGTAATATGATCAACTTGGGGAGTTTGAATTAGTCCATTTCTTAAAATTAAGAACAAGTTAGCCAAACTCAATAAGCCAATTCAATTTGGGACTATGGAACATGTGCGATCTACAAGAAGTTCCTGGCGACCTAAAATGGATAGGAATATGTTGGTAAAGGCTTTGCAAAATCAGGGAATCAATTTAAGGCCTATGGCATGCCTATCTTACAGGAAGCCATACCCTTACAACATTGATGCAATTTTCCCTTTTCCAAAAGGTTACAAGATCCCTGAAGTCTTTCTATTTTTGAACGAAGAGAATATCATCACCTTCAAATATATCTCCAACTTCAAAGTGCAGTGTGGTGAGCCAGCTTATCATTTTTTTAGAAATTTTGGTGGTTCAACAATTACTTGACAAAGACGACCTTTACTAGGTACAACAACTTAGTGCTTGAGTTGATCGCCAGTTGGGAGCAGATAGAGGATAAGTTCCATGCCGAATTCTACAAGCAACTGTTGGAAGTGTGCCCTAAAAGCATGATTATTTGTATTTAGATATTGCTGAAAATAATAAATAGAGGTTATTCATTTAATATTATATTTTTAATTATGATTGTTTTTATTCAAATATCATGAAATTCCTTAATTATTATATGTAACTTTAAACTTAGTATATAATAGTTATATAAAAGAGGGTTAAGTTTAAGTGTAATAATCTAAACTTGTCCTTAGTCTGGATGAAGATAGAAACTTTATTTTAATTGACTATAAGTGTGGTCCATTTGTATACAGTGGTCTTATTCAGATCATTTTATACGTTGACATAGAAAATGGAGGCACTTTGTATAATGTTGATTATATAGGACTAGACCACAATAAAATTAATTATTTATTAATCTTTGTTAGTAAAGAGAATTTATTTTATTACAATATAATCATATATGGATTAATCTTAATCCTGAGTGATTAATGAACTCCTATTCATTGAGTTATGTTTATTAATTTACAAGGGAAAGATTGTAAAAGATTTTCAATTAATTACTAAATATTTTATAAATGTAACAAAATGGATGACCGGAAACATTTCTCAAAGATATGAAATTCATTGCTTTCGAAAAGGAGTTAGATAAGTTGTTCCCTTGATAATTGATTCTGGTTTTAAACATTATGAGTGCTTAGTTTTCTTTAAGAGTTAAAGAAAATAACAAATTTGTGAATTTCACAAATTAAATGTTCAAAAGAGGATCAATGTGGATCAAGGATAAAGATGTAATTAGAGAGGTTAATGAACATTCGACCTAACTCTAATTATGAACACTTGTGAATGATTGATCTATATAGAATGATTATTAAATGGACAAAGATAGTTTTCTGTTTTATAATTTATCTGAAAAATTAAGAGTTCAGCTTTATATTTTTAGTAGAGTAATATAAAGTTAACAAATAAAATCATGTTGATTAAAGAGTTTAATCAAATGATTTAATTTATTGGAGCTTAATTTTGTAGGTCTATCAGGTCCTCATGCTAGCTCCATAAACACTGAAATGGACAATTGCATTAATTGTTAGATCTAAAATATTAATTGGCCCAAGTTTAATTTGATTAAACTTATTAGGAACAATTAATTAATTTGATTGGCCCATGTTTAATTTAATTAAATTTGATAGGCTCAATCAATTACTGGCCCAATCCATAATAGCAATGGAATTAAATAAATAATTAGATTATTTATTTAAATTAAAATAATTAGATTATTTAATTAAATTAAATAATTAGATAATTATGAATTATCTAAATTATTTAATTAAAGATATTATTAGATATTATATTTATCCTTTTAGTTATCTAAATTAAAATAATATAAAGATATTATTTTATTCTATTCCTATTAGGATTAAGAGTTTAGATAACATATGGATTCTTGTACTATAAAAAAGGGTTTTTAGAATAACTTTTATGTATTCTTCATTAATGCTTCTTTTGGCCTAATGTTTCTAAAGAGAAAAATTAAGAACATAGAATTAGATTTTCTGTAATGTATTGATAGGGTTATAAAAGCGCTAGTAGGATTTGTACTTAACTTTTATATTTTGCTCCAAATCATAAGTATTTAACTATTTAATTGTGTTTTCTGATCATAAACAGATGCATGATGGAAAATGTGACACATAGGAACAAACGAGAGGCAAATCGGACGTCAAACGAAGACGTTACGCTTAAATTACGAAAGTAGCGCAGCAGTAGCAGGTGGTGGTTGGGCGCCGCAGCTCCCAGAACAGCGTGTGAGCGCCATGGCGCTCAGCACCCAATGCCATGATGCTCGTCGAAGATTTGCCGATACCTATACTCATGTCCACCACCGCGGTGCTAAGACCCCAGCGCCGCGGAGCCCATGCGGGAGATTTAAATACTCCTCCTTTCTTTAAGGGATTCGAAGCTCATCGTGCCTAGGGTTTCTCATAGCAACAAAAACACTCTTTTGAGGAAAATAGAGAGACTTAGCAAGGAGAATAACACAAGCAACAAACACACATTCAAGCCAAGAAATCAAGGTGAAGTTATTGAAGATTGAAGATTGAGGAATCAACTCTTGAGCAATCAAGACAAGAGGAAGAAGAACAACTCAGGGGATCACTTGTTTTGTTTTATTCTTTACTTTTAAGATATTATCCACATAGCTTTTCTATTTATCATTAGCTATTTTTAATTTTTGTTTGATAACCTGAACCTTTTCTGAGGTAATCTAGACAATTTCTAGACCAATAAGCTCCCTTTCACTTACCTCATCCCAGCAAACCAGAGCTGTACTTCTTGCCACACAATGCTTCACATGGTGCCATTTCAATGCTAGCCTGATAGCTATTGTTGAAAGCAAACTCTATCAGGAGCAAATGAGTATCCTAGCTCTCCTTAAACTCCATAACGCAAGCCTTAAGCATATCCTCTAGTGTCTAAATTGTCTGCTCAAACTAGCTATCTATCTATGGATGAAAAGCCTTGTTGAAATTCAATTTAGTGTCCAGAGCTTTCTTTAAGCTGGCCCAAAATCGGAAAGTGAACCTCAGATCTCTATCCGATACTATAGACACTGACATACTATGAAGTCATACAATTTCATCTATATACCGCTAGGCTAACTTATCCATGGAGTAGTTATTTCTAATGGGTAAGAAATAGGTATCAATCTATCAAAAATTATCCATATTGCATCATTGCCACTTTGGGTGGGCGAAAGTCCTACCACAAAATCCATGGTTATCCTTTCCTACTTCTATTCCGAGATCGATAAAGGTTGCAAGAGTTCTGCAGGTTTCTGGTATTCAGACTTTACTTGTTGGCAAGTCAAGCATCTGGAAAACAATGTAGCTATATCTTTCTTCATACCCTTCTACTAGTAGTGTTCCCTTAAGGTATGATATATCTTCGTGCTCCCCGGATGCATAATATATGCCAAAGAATGAGCCTCTTCTATAATCTATTTTCTTAACTCTGTTACATCCGATACACACACTTTCTGTCCTATGGTTACTGCATCATCCTCTATCACTGAAAAGTCCATTCATTGTCCAAGCTCTATTTCATCCTTTAATTTCACTATCTACGAATCTTGAGTCTGTAACTCTCTAATTTTATCAACTAATGTCAGACGGACCTGGAATGTGGCTAACAGTGCTCCTGAGTCTGACCACTTTAATCTCATACCAAAAGACCTTAATTTTACTAACATTGGCAGATATACGACCTTTAGATGAGCTATAGAAGTCATAGGTTTTCTACTAAAAGCATCCGCTACCACATTAGCTTTTCCAAGATGGTACTCAATTATGCACTCAAAATCCTTGATAAATTCCATCCATCTCCTCTGTTTCATATTAAGTTCTTTTTGAGTGGACAAATACTATAGGCTCTTGTGGTCTGTGAAAATTCTACCGGGAACCCACACAAGTAATGCCTCCATATCTTTAGAATAATAACTATAGCTACCAGTTCTAGGCCATGTGTGGGAAAGTTCTGTTCATGCTTCTTCAATTGTTTAGAAGCATAAGCTATTACTTTCTAATTTTGCATTAGTACGCAACCTAGACCCTATCTGAAAGCATCACAATAAATGTAAATCTATTTCTTCCAGACGGAAGTGTAAGCACTTAGGCTAAGGTCAAGCTCCTCTTCAACTCATCAAAACTCTGCTGGCAAGCCTTAGACTATACAAAATTTTCTTCCTTCCATGTCAGCTTAGTCAAAAAAGCGGTTATCTTGAAAAATCTCGCTACAAATTTCCTATAGTATCCGGCCAAACCCAAGAAATTTTAGATCTCTATCACATTTGTAGGTTGTCTCTAATTCACTATGGCTTCAATCTTCTGAGGATCTACAGATACCCCTTCTACAAAGACCACATGTCTTAGAAATGCAACTCGATCTAACCAGAATTGACATTTATTGAGTTTCGCTTAAAATCGATGCTCTTTTAGAGTTTGCAAAACAATCCTCAGATATTTTGCGTGCTCTCCCTCATTGCTTGAATATACCAGTATATCAACAATAAATACTATCACAAATTGATCTAAATAAGACTGAAACATTTTGTTCATAAGATCCATAAAAACGGTTGGGGCATTAGTCAGCCCAAACAGCATGACCAAGAATTCATAATACCCGTATCGTGTCCTAAAGGCAGTATTGGAAACATCTTTCTCATGGATTTTCAATTAACGATAGCCTGACCTCAAATCTATCTTGTAAAATACCTTTCCCTTTACAACTGATCAAACAAATCATCAATTCTCGGAGGTAGATATTGATTACGTACAGTCACCTTATTCAATTCCCTGTAATCAATGCATAAACTCATGCTTCCATCTTTCTTTTTCACAAATAAGACCGATGCTTTCCAAGGAGATGTACTCAATCTAATAAAACCCTTATTCACCATCTCCTCTATCTGAACCTTCAATTCTTTCAACTCTGAAATGGCCATTCTATAGGGCATTTTAGAAATTGGTTTCGTTTCATTGTCTAATTATATCTGGAACTCTACTTCCCTATCTGGAGGTAATCTAGGAAGATCATCTGAAAATACATCTGAAAATTCTCTAATCACTGGAATATCCTCTAGTATCACTCCACTATCCTTCCTTTCTATTGTATATACTAGATATTCTTGACACTATTTCTAGAGCATTTTTCTTGCCGTTAATGCCGACAACATACTAGTGGAAAGCATTTTTCGTACCCCACAGAAGATTACTTCAGATTCTCACGGTCTGCCTAATCTAACCTCTTTTCGAAAAAAATTCATTCTGGCATGATACCTGGACAACTAATCCATCCCTAAAATCACATCCAAATCCTTTATGTCTAGTAGTATCAAGTCGGCTAGGAATTCTTGACCCCCTATACTTATTTTACTATCCCCCTATACTCTATCCGCCCACAGTGAGTCTCTTATAGGAAGTGACATTGCTATACTACAATCTAGTTATTGTGAATTGATGCTAGTATTTGTAACAAATCCCATAGAAATAAAAGAATAGGTAGCTCCAATATCTATCAAGACATAAGCCTCTCGATCAAACATTGGTATTGTACCTGTCACAATGTCTGGGGTCACGTCTGCTTCTTACTAAGTCACAGGAAACACCCTAGCCGGGGTACTAGGTCTACCTTGCTATCCTCTAGACGATCCACCTTGACCTGCTCCCTCGCTAGGCTGCCCTGAACTGTTGGGCCCTCTAAATTAGAAATTATCTCTATTCTGGCCTCGGTCACCACTGATCTATCCCGGTGCTGGATGTCTATCTTTTGGCTTCCTAGTAGTCCCAATGTATGAACAGTCCTTCATAAAATAGCGCTCCTGACTGCATCTATAACAGCATGTAGTTCCCTTACTACAATCGCTGAGATGTGCCCTTCCACATTTATTGCATATCAAAAAATTCTTCGGACTCTCTTTGGTACCCTAGGATCCAGCTGATAGTTGCCTAATAGAGGCTTGGCTCGATTTGATTGGGCTCTTTAACTTGGTTTCTGATTGCTAGAACATGCAGATCTCTCCTCTGTTCTCATGAATTTACTAGGTACTCTATGAGAACCACCTAACCAACCTTTTTTTCTGGCCCTGTTGTCTTGGCTTAGGAATGGTTGTCATGCTTCTTTCAACTCGAGTTGCAGCTTCTACCAACGCCTCATACTGAGTGTGAGTTATCGATGCTACATAGGCTCTGATTCGGGGATTTAGGCCTACCGCACACCTGTTAACTTTCTGTACCTCATCATCAGCTATGAATGGAATAGCCCAAACAAGTTTTGAAATTTTCTTTTCATAATCGGCCACAGAGAGGGAATCTTACTCCAGCTTGAAGAACTCTTCTATCTTCGCATATTTATAACTCTTAGGGTAGAATTTATCTATAAACTCTCTTTTGAATAATGCCCAAGATACCCCATGTAGATTTCTTCTCTGTAGAGCTCTCCACTAGTCTTTCGCTCTATCCTTTAACATAAATGATAAGTAAGAGACTATCTGTTCTTCTAAACATCCATAACCTGAAAAATTTCTTCATTGTTCTCTAACAAGAATAGAGCTTTCTTAGGGTTTCCTTTGCCATCATACGGGATAATGCCCAATTTATTGGCGCTCTCAATAGACACTCTCGCCTCTCTTAGCTGCTGAATTGCTGCAGCTAATATCTAGGCCATCTGAGCTACATTTTTCCACCTTCAGACTCAATAGGCTGAGATGGCTCATAAGGGGTCTGATGGCTGAGAGCATTTACTGACTCCTCCACATGCTCTTCTTTAGGTGCAAGAGCATCTGCAGCTGCTCTCCTAGTACGTGGGTAGCCTCAACGATACATAATTTTTATGAATGTTAAGAATGAAAATAGTTATCTAATACATAAAATTCAAATAAATAAAATTCAAAAATGTATGCAATTCTGGAAAATCCCATGCTAAAAATAAATTCTTAACTCAAAATTCAAAACCTATGCTCTGATACCACTCTGACGGAACCCAACTCAAAACCCTCTATTGTAGGCTCTAATAGGCCAACAGAAATTCCCTATAATCTAGCTAGAAAGGTTGAGAAATTTCGTGGAGCGAACCTTTAATTCTTTTTAACAACAATTTTATTCTATAAATACTAGTGTGAAATATTTTTTTCTAAGAGGAAAAAAATGGACAGAGTTACCTCTGTCTTTCTGAAAACCCAAAATAACAAACCTACACAAAAATACACATCTAATTTCAAATAATTCACCATCTTCAAAATAAAACCTCCGGTCCTTTCCAAGTTAATCCCAATGCAATAATAAAAATTTTAATAACCATATCAAAAACTCATTTACATGAAATAAACATAATAAAGCAATTATAAATACTACTATGCTTTAGAAATCATGATTTCATTATAAGTCATCATTTATGCAACTACATAATATATGCATCAATATATATTTACGTTCATAGAAATAATCGTCTTTATTTGAGCTCGATAAGTCTACATAAGAGAATCAGCAGCCTGGTGCCTAGCACATGCACCTGAAAGGGGTTTTTAAAATAAAACAACATAAAATATAGAGTGCGCTAAAGAAGCTCAGTGAGTGTATAACTTTTGCTAGTAAAAGTATAACTATTCATAAATTTGAATAAAACTAAATAAAACTAACTAAAATTGAATAATAATATTTCTTAAACCATTCTGGTCCTGTAAACTTGTAGAAAAGTCATTTTTATATAAATTCTTGCCAAGCATTTTTAAATAAATTCTGCATACAGTTGCTATAATACGCGAAGCATATTTAAACAAAATACGTATCTATATAAGTGCAAAATTTTCTAAAACTGTAAAACAATTTTTAATTGCTTTCTAAAATTGTAAAACAATTTCTAATTTATTTCTAAAACTGCTAAAATTCTCGTTCGGTCATTTTCTTTCTAAAACTATACTATGGCATCCCTAATGCTCTATACCCACGTAGCGACTAACTAGCACCACACAACATGAGTAGGTCATGGGCATCTAAACTAGCAACGCTCACCGTGACATCTAAAGACATCTCACTGGCTATGCAGCGGAATTCTACATCGCCTACATATAACGAGATAATATCCTGTACGCATCGTGGGCGACTCAACTGACTCGACTCAACAAACACCACTTTCCGAAGTTAGTAACACACCCCTCAAGATATGCCCAATGTATAAGGGATATACTGGCCAGGTCTTAAACTATCACCACTTTACTGATCTGATCTAAAGGTAATCAATGACCTTTGAAAATAATTTTAATAACTAAAATCAATACATAAAATAATGTTTTTCTACTTTTGAACTCATAAGTAAATTTTTCTATAAACTAAAATAACTAAGATTTTTTTTATTTTTCTTCAAAACGTATATAAGCTAATATTCATCGAAATTCTAAAAATAGTATATTAAAGCATAATTAAACAAACGGAAATAAATTAAAAAAATTTCACCCATAATCCTTCCTAAGCTCAACACCGTGTCTACTAATTTCTTTCGTCTACTGCGCTCGGCCTTTCGTCACCTACGTGCCATATTTAACCTTAAACCACGCACTAATACTAAACTTGACGTCCACATTATCGATGTCCAATCTATTAAACACGCATCACGTACATACATAAAATATATATATATATATATTTAAACATATTTTATTCTATTTATCAATTATTTATTTTACACATTCACACACATACATACTTATACACCATACATATATATCACATAAATATATTCATATACATATATGTATATATACATAAATATATACATATATCCATACAACCATACTTATATATTTACATAAATCTATACATACATTCACATATGTATATATATACATGCATAAATACATACAAACATACATAGGTATTTCTATTCATTAATACACACATATATATATCTACACCTATACATACAAAAATACATGTATACACACATAGAGATGTATATACATACATATCTATATACATATATAAAAATCCAAATACATGAAATAAATACTAAAATAATAAATTTCTTCTTACTTTTTTCTTTTTTTCTCCTTCCTTCCTTTTTTTCTTTCTTTCTTTTTTTTCTTTCTTTCTTTCTTTCTTTCTTCTTTCTCTTCTTTCTTTCTTTCTTCCTTCGACAAAATAGTTCTCTCTCTCTCTCTTTTTCTCTTTTTTGATCTCTTTTTAGCTAACACTTCTCTCTCTCTTCTTCTTCTCACGTGCAATCTCTCTCTTTTCTAAACACTTCTCTTCTTTTTTTAACCAATTGAAACAAAGCACTTCTACCAATTAAAACACTACAATTGCCCTCTTTTTAACTTTTCCATAACCAATCACAATAACACACACATACTCACTTTAATTAACATTTATCCCATTTAAAATAAAATAATAATAATAATATAAAATATTCATAATATTTATTATTATTACATTATTAAATTTGGATAAATGTTAATCAATTTAATTATTTAATTATATTATATTAACCATAATTAACTTTTAACTCAACCTTGATTAATTCTTAACCATGGTTAGGTTAATAAATTAATTAAATTATAAATGTGTGATTTTACCCTATTTCCATTTAACGTGGTCGACTGGTCCCCCCGTGCAGGTCCTACACTACCACACTAATGGGTTAACATAACCACGTTGAAATATTATCCGCACGTGCCACAAAAAAAAAAATATTTGCAATAGGGTCAAGATCGATTATCCCTATACTTTCTTTATCGCGATACTTCAAAATCTAGGTCATAATATTCATAGGAATCGGGTCTCACAATCTCAACCAAAACGTAATGCTAAAAAAAAAAAATTAACCCACAAAACAATCAATTAATTCATGTAGCATAATAAACACAGGTTATGTGTTTTTCACTCTAAACTTAAATTAGACATTATCTGCAATGCCTAAAAACAATCTTAGAAGAAAGAAAAACTCCCCCGATATATGAAGTTGAAGCTTACAGTGCTATTGTCTATTTATTAGATTACGGTGTTCCTTTATTCCTAACGCTTGCAATTTCTCATGCTGCTTCCTTGAATGCTCCTCTTGCTGTTTTATTCCTTCAAATAAAAAAAACCAACATAACTAAAACTTGAAACTAAAAAAATAATAATAATTACTTGGGTTGCCTCCCAAGATGCATTTGTTTTAACGTTGTCATCTTGGCGAGGCTCTTTCTATTCTTATAGTAGATCAAAGTTAATGGTGGAAGCATCTTGTATGTTATCTTCTTGGTTTTCCTCTATTTCAACCTCCACATCTTCTTATTTAGATCTTGGGTAGCAACTTATTCTTCTTTCTTGTGCTTCTCAAGAAATACTTGAATCTTAGACCAGTGAAGTATCACTTTTGTGCCATTCTCTTTGATCTTCTCATCGTACTGTTGCTTTTTCTTTTTCTTCCTTATCTTCATATGCCTTAATGCCTTCTTTTTTATGTGAGGGTTCAATATCTCCATGTCCTTGAGCTCTTTGGTATTTGGGTGCATCACATCAATACTACCACATTTACTCTTAGGTGGCAACTTGATCTCCTTAAAGACTTTGAATGTTGTAGTAACATCATGTATCCTCATGGTCATCTCTATTTTTTAAACATCAATAACCGTATGTCCCGTGGCTAGGAAGAGTCTTCCAACGATAATGGGGATTTCCTTATCTTATTCCATGTTTAGGATGATAAAATTGGTAAGGAAGATGAATTTGTCCACCTTTTCTAACACGTTTTCTATAATTCTTTTCAAGTAGGTGAGAGAGCGATCAACAATTTAAAATATGATATTAATCGGTTTCATTTCTCTCAAACCTAACTTGTTGTAGATGGAGAGGGGCATAAGATTGATACTCGTTCCTAGATTGCATAAAGCTTTACCAAGGTTATGATTCCCAATAGAGCATGGTATGATAAATCTCCTAGAAACTTTGAGCTTATGAGGTATCTTCTTCTAAAGAATAGTACTACACTCCTCTGTCAATGCTACGGTCTGATAATCCTCTAGTCTTGTCTTCTTTGAAATGATTCTCTTCATAAACTTAACGTAACTAGGCATTTGTTCCAACGCATCTGTAAAAAGAATTTTGATATGTAATTTGTTAAATATTTCAAGAGAATTAGAGAAGTGCTTATCTAATTTCTTCTTTTGCAGTCTCTGTAGGAATGGTAAAGGAGGTGTGAGTGACTGCAATGGCTATTTCTGCACATTATTACTAGTACTTTCTACTACATTTGAACTTTCTGCACTCCAAAATTTTTCTACACTAGTATACTAGTTTTTGCACTATCTCTTGTTGAATGTTTTGCACTTTTCTGAGTTTTGGTACTTGATTCTGGATTGATATATTGCTGATTTTCTGTTTCAGCACTTGTATTGTATCTCTATAGCCTTTGAGGGAAAGGAATAGATAGCAATTGTTGTGTATTTTGTATGTATATACTTTTAACACAAGTGCACGTTATCGCAACAAATAATATATGATGAAAAAAGTGTCGATCCTACGAAAAATTGTTAATACTACTTGCTAAGTACTAAAATTGTGTCCTCCTACTCTTATTCAAACTATTGGCAATTTAATGAATTGATATCTAAATTAATTAATTAATGATAGATACAACAAGAAAATGATCTTAAACGCTCTAATTATCAAATGCCTAGGATTACAATTATCCTTCAATACTATTCTTGAATTCACTTGTTACCCTTAATCGATCAAAAGGAATTGTTAACCAAAAACTCAAATGCATTAACAAGCCTCTTTCAATGGTCAAGTGATTACACGTCAATCAATCAATTATCTATATGCCTATGATAATTATACTGAATTGAGATTTATTAGAAGTAGGTTTTACAAATGGTTATATATATGTCATATGAGTATATTCCTATCTCATATGGAACTCATGTTTTTGCATAATAATCATACATCAATCTATTAATGTCCAATACAAAATTCCCTTTTTCAAGTTCATTAAGGTTCCCAAATCAATCTAATACATTGTCATGTAATTAGAAGCATTAAACACTCAATAGATTGAATAATTCAATATTGACATAATTAATAAGGATAAACATTGAATCCAAGCTACATATTGAGTTCAAATCATAATCCTAATTATATAAAATTAATCCATGATAATAAAAAGAGTTTTAGAACCAAAATCAATCAATAAATCGAAGGAAATTATCATATAACAAATACAAAGACAAAGAAAAGAAAGTTTCTTGTTCTATTGCTCTGTTTTTTACCATTGCTATTGAATCCTCTCTTTCTTGATGTTTAATTCAACCCAAGACTTATTTATTGGTATTTTCAATCTCTCCTCATGCTGCTCTTTAGTTTTGGCTTAATAGTATAAAATTTTATAAGTTTAAGGCACTAAAATAAGGCAAAGTTTGCCCTCCAAATGTCAACATTTGCTAGAATATTTAATAGAATTTGTATTTTGGATGAATAGTGACTACTGACTGTTATGGTACTGTTTAAAATATATAACTATTAATAAATACTGTTCATGGGGCACTGTTCATAATCACTGTTTATATTTTGGGCATTTTGGTCCCTTTTTAGATTTTTATCTTAAACAGCTCAATTTGCTTTCAGTTTTCAATATTCTCGTGCTAATAGTTTTTAAACCTATAAAACAACATTAACATGCATAAATAGACAAATCATTGGGATAATTTGAGTAAACATTAAGTTTAGGATTATAAAATATTTTTTATAATTATGCCTATCAAATATCCTAAACTTATGAGTTTGCTCATCCTTAAGTAAAGACAAGATATAAATAAATAAAATAAAATTAAAAATAATAATTTTATGGGTCAACAGATAACTACTAGTTATTCTCAAATATTGCGTTGTCTATAACTCTGAAACATCTTTAAATATTATAAGTATCTAATATGTCTAATCTTATGCTTATTTCATCCTACAAGTGATTACTCGATGTGTGTGTGTGTAGTCGTTATTATCAGTTAAATGCACCCGCAATAGTTATGCCTACAAGGAGCGGTTGTCTCTATGGAATTTTTTTATTGAACATACATTCCATAGGCTTACTTTTCATATCCCTTTTTACTAATGTAGTAACAAGCATAATTAAGGATCAAATAGGACTTTACTAAGCTTGTAATGTAAGGCTAAGGTGAAGGTAGGATAATATGGATTCAATTTTGGTTCAAATCACACCATAAACATATATTCATACTTTGGATCATCAAACCCTTCATCTCATTCCAAAGAACACCCCCAAACTTAAATTAAAACTTTCTTCGTTGCTTCTTATTATCATTTTTTTAAGCATATAGATATATATAACTTTACTCTTTTTTTTTTTTGACATAGCATTTTAAATCATTATACCTCCAAACTTAAAAATTTTAAAACCTTTTGAACAAATAAAACATAACCTCTATGCTTATGGTGTGAGGGACGATAATGGTGAAATATGTATTTATTTTAGGGTATGGTTAACAAAGAAATATGGTTATTAGGCTAAAAATAGGTGACTAGGGATAAAAATGTATATCGATAGGCTGAAAAAGCTCAAATAATCCAAACATGGCCTAAAACCATTTCTTTAATCATGTATGTCCTAGAAATTCGCCTCAAGTGATAATCAAATAAGTTTTAGAGTATGTTGGAGACCTTTTTTGATCTTGTTGTGCATAAACTTTCTCTAGGTCAGCAACTAAGTTAACAATCTAACTATGTGCTCAATGTGTTTCAAGTAATCACAAATAAGATAAAATTTCAATCAAATATATGAATAAACATAGCATTTATTGATTCCAAAAAGTTATAGTTTCTGCACTTAGTTTTATCATGGACTAATAATCATCTTAAACCCAAAACATAACACAAAATACATAAAACACACCAAAATAATAATAATAATAATAACATGCAAATTAAAAACAATTGCAAATAAATATAAATAATAAATCTGAAAAGAAAATACAAATAAATAAGTAAGGCCATTTGAAAATGTGGAAGTGTTTCCCTCCCCTAAACTTAATTCATGACATGTCCTCCTGGCATCAATAAAATTAAAAGACTAAAATACTATTAGGGTTGGTGCTTACACGCCATCCCTGAATGTACATATACTTATGTATTTATACAAGTATACATTCCTATTAAATTGCTAATACCTATTTATATGGTATTATGCATGTACCATTACAGACATTATAGATCTGAATGAGTTCAGATCAGATCTAAAAAGTTTAGATAAGGGCTTATAGTTAGTTATACTGAGACATATAATTGCTAAATGTTAGCACAGTTAAGTGTTAGCTGGTTATAATACTCAGCAAATCCAAGAGTTGGAGCCTTGTCTGTAATGGGACATAGACCCAAAAATATACTAGTATCTGCATAGTTGCAAGAGTTGCAATCGGGTGCTAGAAAATGCATGTTGCGCAAGTATATTCTCGAATAATAGTCCCTGATCTACTTTTGCCGATGCAGGTCTGTCGGTGGATACCTTTATATATAGATCAGCATATGTCGTACCTATCAGGTATAGATGGTCGTTCCTGACCGACTGTGAGCTTAGAACTCGTATTGACATATAGGTATCCAGTTAAGACTTGATATGAGACAGACTCACGAGGGCCTCCGATAGACACCCAATGTAAGCCATCAACAGAGGGTCCTCTTGAGTTGAGTAGTATACGTGGTTCTTTGACTAGAGTGCCAAGGTGGGCTTGTAAGTGATCCACCATACTTTAGTTCTACGCATGTCACAAACCTCTCATGGTGTGACTGCTAGGTGTCGCTAGGTATGGCCCGATGCTTATAGAGTCTGGTGCGTACAAATATGGGATCCGTCAGCTCCCATGTGGAGTTTGATATCTAGATGCTTTGAGACTGTATCTCAGAAAGTCTTGTGGCCACAAGCAACCATCCTTGAAAAGAGTTCCGTCAGGGCAGAACAATATGACAAAGGAGCCTTTTTGTCAGAATGTATGGGACCTACCAACACCTTAGTCCACTAGCTAGGTGACACCTCAAAGCCACTAGCGTCCAAGCACACAATTCTTAGGTTACTTGTGCCCTCAAAGATTCGAACCCCCGCCCCTATCTTTATGGAGGCCTTATAGGCCTTTAGAGGTTTGTACTTATACCCATTAGGCTGGCCAGCTCAATGGGTACAAGGACGAACCTCTAAAGGCCTATAAGGCCTCCATAAAGATGGGGACGGGGGTTCGAATCCTTGGGGGCGCAGGTAACCTGAGAAATTATATGTTGGGACGCTGGTGGCTCTGAGGTGTCATCCAACCGATGGACCAAGGAGTTGGTAGGTTCCACACACTCTGACAAACACTTCCCTAAATGATGTGCTAAAGCCTCGCTCATATCCTCCATAATGTCTACATCATTCCTTAAATCATTGTCATTAATTTCTGTTGGAGCTTGGATAGTGAATCCATTTATCTCAAATTCGAAGTGTCCTTTGAATATTTGATGAAATCTTCATTTTTGGTGAAAATCGAAGTTAATAGGGAATTAACATATGTTTTTAATGTGTTTTGATGGTTGTTTTATGGTGAATTTGAATTGAGAATGTTGAATTTATGTGAATAGAAGAGTTAAGGTTGAAAGAGGCTAGGCTTTTGAAATGGGAAAAATGGAAAAATAAATAAGAAAAATGGGAGGCAAAAGAGAAAATGAGGAAAACAAATAGGAGTAAAAAAATAGAGGGGAGAGAGAAATTCCCCCCTTAAGCATGCACGTTAGTGCAATGGTGCTAGTGTTTTGGAATAGGCTCCTTTGGCGCCCTTTCCTTTTATTATACTTTATTTTTTGTTTTTTTTCCTTTATTTTTAAGTTTCTTTTTTTTTTCTTTCTTTTCCCTTTTTTTCTTTTTTTCTTTCTTTTTTTTTTAAATTTCTTTTTTCAATCAAGTTTCTTTTTTAAATAAAAACATAAACATCAAATTTAATGAAAACACAATTACCTTGGGTTGTCTCCTAAGCATCACTTGATTTAACATTGTCAGCATGACGTCTTCAATTTTTTTTTTATGGTGGCTCAAACTGCATATTTAAATCATCTCTCATTTGAAACTTTAGTCGATGCCTATTAGTAATGTTATTCATTTTCTTCGACTTTCATAATTGTATAAGAAAATTTTTAAGAAACAATCTCGACCACCTTACCTTGAGCCTTATTGGAAAGATTTTAATCTTAGATCGGATGATTAAACCTCATTGGCCGGTATCCATTAGTTGCTCCTTGACGAGCTTATTTTGCTATTTTTTGGTACTTAATTTATGCAGCGTTGTCTCTTCATACTCCTAATCTTTGATGGCTTCTATTACTTGCAGTTTAGGATATGGTTGTACTTCATTCGGGATCACCATATCGATCTTGAAATAGGAGAAAAAGTTATTGGAATTATGCAGATCATGGTCTATAATTTTAAACTTCTTTAATAATAGAAATAGTGAAGTGCAATGGCTCAAAAAATCCTGCTGTAGTAATTCTTCCTCTTGTAGTCTTTTTGCTAATTTTATTTGCACCTAGCTGCATGTTGCTCTATCCCACATTTCACAATGATTGCTTTGTAGTGTTCAGCATTTTTTATTGAATAAATTTCAGTATTGCTCAACAATGCATCTTGAGGATGATTATAGCCAACATTTGTAATTTGTTCCACCTATTTCTCTAACATATGCGAAGAAGTAGATTGGCTATGTAACAACTCAGTTGTCCTCCTTATGTTTTGGAACATCTCTTCTAAAGAGGGATTCCTTCTCAAGATGTTGATGTTGAATTTCTAGTAGGACTAAAAGAGGATTTAATTGCAACAGAGTTTCCTATTGGTTGTTATTCCAAGATGCTTGATTCCCCCATTCTTGATAATAGGCATTGAAATTTGGGTTGTGATGCTGTTGGTAACAAATTTTTGGATAATTTGCAGGTTCTATACATTGTCCATTTGGATGGTTGTCACTATAAAAATCACAAGTGATAAATGCAACTCTCTCAATGGATTCCCTTAGGGCAATAACTTCAACTGTCCATTGATAATCGTTGAAGGTCATCTCTTCTAGTAAGTCATATGCATTATCAATGGACTTATTCATGAATACACCCTCTACTGCAGCATCAATTATCATCCTTAAATGTCCAACTACACTATTATAAACAATCTGCACAAGTAACTATTTTGGGATGCCCTGGTGTAGACATTTCCTCTATATTTCTTTAAACCTTTCTAATGCTTCATATAAGGAATCATCATCATTCTGCATAAATGAATTTATGGCATTCCTCATTCTCATTGTTTTGGCCAGTAGAAAGAATTTAGCTAAAATAATTTGTGCTAAATCATCCCACTTTGTTATAAACCCTGGTGGTAGTGACCTCAACCAATTTTTTACTCTGTCCATGAGTGAAAATATGAATAAGCGAAACTATATTGCATCATTTGAGACTCCATTGTATTTGCAAAGGTCACATATTTCAAAAAGATTCCCAATGTGTTCATTAGGATCATCATTTGGCAACCACTGAATTATACCGAAGTCCTTATCAATTGAATCATCTTTGACTGAATTTCAAAATAATCAACATCAATGACCAATTTTTGAATGCTTGAATGGAGTCGTTTATTCTTGGTACTACAAAATAAGTCAGCCATCATATATGATCAAACGTAATTGAAAACAAATCAAATAAAATGCAATTGTACAATGATGGAAAAATGTTTGAACTAAGAATAAGATTAATTGGTACTAGTATCAATAAGAATAATAAAGAATTTTCTGGCAACAACGCCAAAAACTTGTTGTGTATTTTGTATGTATATACTTTTAACGTAAGTGTACATTATTGCAACAAGTAATATATGATGAGAAAAGTGTCAATCTCACGAGAATTTGTTATTACTACTTGCTAAGTACTAAAATTGTGTCCTCCTACTCTTATTCAAACTATTGGCAATTTAATGAATTGATATCTAAATTAATTAATTAATGATAGATACAACAAGAAAATGATCTTAAACGCTCTAATTATCAAATGCCTAGGATTACAATTATCCTTCAATACTATTCTTGAATTCACTTGTTACCCTTAATCGATCAAAAGGAATTGTTAACCAAAAATTCAAATGCATTAACAAGCCTCTTTCGATGGTCAAGTGATTACACGTCAATCAATCAATTATCTATATGCCTATGATAATTATACTGAATTGAGATTCATTAGAAGTAGGTTTTACAAATCGTTATATATGTCATATGAGTATATTCCTATATCATATAGAACTCATGTTTTTGCATAATAATCATACATCAATCTATTAATGTCCAATACAAAATTCTCTTTTTCAAGTTCATTAAGGTTCCCAAATCAATCTAATACATTGTCATGTAATTAGAAGCATTAAACACTCAATAGATTGAATAATTCAATATTGACATAATTAATAAGGATAAACATTGAATCCAAGCTACATATTGAGTTCAAATCATAATCCTAATTATATAAAATTAATCCATGATAATAAAAAGAGTTTTAGAACCAAAATCAATCAATAAATCGAAGGAAATTATCATATAACAAATACAAAGACAAAGAAAAGAAAGTTCCCTGTTCTATTGCTTTGTTTTGACCATTACTATTGAATCCTCTCTTTCTTGATGTTTAATTCGACCCAAGACTTATTTATTGGTATTTTCGATCTCTCCCTATGCTGCTCTCTAGTTTTGGCTTAATAGTATAACATTTTATAAGTTTAGGGCACTAAAATAAGGCAAAGTTTGCCTTCCAAAAGTCAACATTTACTGCAATATTTTGCAGAATTTGTATTGTGGATAAATAGTAACCCACAGATACTATTAGTGATACTGTTTAAATATATAACTTTCATATTCACTATTAATAAATACTGTTCATTAGGCACTGTTCATACTCACTATTTATATTTTTAGCATTTTAGTCTCTTCTCAGATTTTTATCTCAAATAGCTCAGTCCATATTTGATTTTCAGTATTCTCATGCTAATAGTTGTTTAAATTTATAAAAAAATATTAAAATGCATAAATAACCAAATTATTTTGATAATTTGAGCAAACATTAAATTTAAGATGATAAAATATTTTATATAATTACGCCCTATCATCTATATGGTTGCATATTTTCTTATTGTTTAACCCTCTCCTATTCTTCATCTTTATAAGTGGTGTTGATGATGCGTTGTTTTGTAAAATCTTACTACTCTTTAAGTGTTAATGTGTTTTAGGGTGTATGCATGTGATTATTTACATGTTGAAAAAAAAAACTAAATACATGTATTATATACACGATTTCGTTGCGGAATTAAGCATATGATCAATATATACACATGTAACTTATATCATTAACATAATATGACAGAAAACATACTTTGAAGAACTTCTGTGACGATTTCAATTTTGGATTCTTCCTAACTCCAACTTTGAGCTTACTTTGAAGTGCTCTATTGTTCAATTCTAATTTACAACAATCCAGTGGGATTGTGAAGCTAGAATAGTAGCCACTGAATTTCTAGCAATAATATTTTTGTTTCTTGAAAGAAAAATAAGAAGAATTTATTTTTGTTTCTTGAAAGAAAAATAAGAAGAATTTATTTTTCTTTCTCTTTAGTTTTTCTCACAACTCTTTATTTAAAGAAAAACTCTCCAAAACCAAAACTCTCTCTAATGCTTTCATCTTACACATTTTTTACTTCACCATTTGTTAATTAATTATTCAAATCAATTTTTAGGTGTATTAAGCACTTCACAAGTGCTCCCAAAATTGATTAAGTGACCCAAAAACTAAAAGACAAAATTTGATGGCTATTATACCTAATTAGGTATATGTCTCCCACCTAAACTAAAATAATAAATAAATAAATAGTATTATTTATTTAAATAATATTTATTCAATTATTCAAAAACTATTTGAATAATTAATTTTTACTTTATTTGATTTTACTAACATGGTTAATAGGTGAATTCTTGGTGAAATAATTCATAGAACAAAATTATGCCACTTGTTAACATCTAATAAGTTAACAACTCTTGTTAACTAATTAAGTGATGTACTTTACATTTACATTTAAGTCTAGACAAGTGCACAACTCGAGAAACCCTGAAATATATTTTCGGTTTGTTAGAATTTTTAGGATGGAACTGTTAAATCCATAATGCTGTTGCAGTGCACAATGAGTACACTTCATATTGTGAGACTCTCTATGTCTATGCCTGAATTTTTATATGAAACTCCTCCATACGTCCATGAACGATGCCCCACACACACATTACATATATTATTACAAAGCGGTGCGTTAAACTATATAAGTTGAGGTCATAACATATTCATTCATCATTCATATCTGGGTAGAGCAGAGATATAGATCAACACCGTCAAATCTCCACATGCCCAACTATAAGCTTATCTCTAGAATTATATTTAAATAAATAATATTTCGAAACACTTTTGTGATATTATTTATCCATAGGGTTAAACTATTTTTCTAAGAATTACTTCTTATGGCCATAAGACTTTTTAAAATACAATCTTAAAGCATTAGGATATCTTACTCACCCAAATGAACTGATGGATCCTATATCTATGCACATCGAACTTCATGAGCATGAAAGATTTCTGACATGTACAGAACCAAAGTATGGTGGATCACTTACAAGCCTACCGTGACACTTAGGTCAAAGGACTACGAATACTACTCAACTCGAAAGATTCTTCATTGATGACTTTATAGGATGTCTATTGGAGGTCTTTGTGAGTCTATTCAGTATTCAGTACTTACTGAATACTTGTATCTTTATATGAGCTTCCACTAAACTTATGGTTTGCTAAGACTAACCACCTGGACCATCAAGATATAGACATACACCAATCTATATATTTATTAAGGTATTCACTGACAGACCAACAATAGTGAAGATAGATTAGGAACATAATATTTGAGAATATATTTGCATAATGATATTTCTTAATACTATTTGTAACTCTTTGCAACTATGTTATTACTAATATATTCTCATGTCTTTGTTCCATTTTAAACTAGACTCTAACTCTTTAGATATCGCTGACTCTTATAATCTAATAACTCTTATCAGTCTAACTCTTAGCATTTATAACTCTCAGCGCTGCTAATTCTTAGCATTGATCTAAACTCATTTAGACCAGATCTGAACTCTTTCAGATTATACAATATCTGAAACGTTACAAGCATCTTACCATATATAAAATATAATTAGCGATTTAATGAAATGATAATACTAGTATAAATATTAAATAAATATTCATATATAAAGGGATGGTACGTAAGCACAAATGCCAACAAAATCTGCCAAACACCTCTAAAATTACACCCAAATTTACATAAACCCAAAACTACCAAAAACCACCCAAATCCCTATTTTTATACAATTTTTTAGCATGGCATAGAAGAGAGAAATGATTGCCACCGTGGGTAGTGTACAGTATGACCATGCTCACTTCATTTTAGCCAATGCTAAGAATCGTTACAATAGTAAGGTAGTGAAACACTCTCACTTGCTTTAGTACCATTCACAATGGTATTGAATGCCCACTGACTCCATATGTCTTTCAAATACTTTTAGAGTTAAGGCTTTAGTAAGTGGGTACACTACATTATTTATAAAGTCTACTCTACAAACTATTACATCTCCTTTAGCCAATATTTCTCTAATGATATGGTATTTTCTTTTCACATACTTAGAATTTTGGTGTGCTCTTGGCTCTTTAGCTTATGCAATGGTTCGGTTGTCACAAAATAATGGTATAAGATCTATTGCACTTGGAACTTTTCCAAGTTCAGCAAAAAATTTGCGTATCCATACCACTTCTTTTGTTACATCTTACTAGAATATATTCTGCCTCTGTTGTGGATGATTGTTTATTGCTCTTCCAACTAACTACAGCACCGTTGAGAATGAATAAATACCCAAATATAGACTTTCTATCATCTAGGTTAGACTGAAAGTCTGAATCTATGTATCCTCTTACTTGTAAGTCACTTTCTCTCTATATCAAAAACTTATCCTTAGTACCCTTAAGATATTTGAGGATATGTTTCACAGCCAACCAATGGCCTTCGCCTAGATTAGACTGATACCAGCTTACAACTCTTACAATCATACTGATGTCAAGTCTCATATACATCATGGCATACATCAAGCTTCCTACAGCTAATATATATGATATGTTAAACATTTTAACCTTTTCATCTTTACTTTGAGGACATTCGCGAAAGATAAACGCCATGTCTAAAAGGTATATATTGTCTTATAGTTACTGAAATTATACATTTCTAAGACATTATCTATGTATGATGATCGAAAGAATCCTATAAGCCTCCTAGCTCTATCTTTACAAAGTTTATACCTAGTATATAAGAAGCCTCTCCCAAATCCTTTATGGAGAAATTCTTACTTATATAGCTTTTAACTGATTGTAACATACCAAGATAATTTTTGATAATGAGTATGTCATCCACAAAAAGAACCAAGAAGACTACCATGCTCCCATTGTTTTTTTTTATATTCACACGATACTTCTTCGTTCTTCATAAAACCAGACCCTCTGATTACTTCATCAAAATAAAGATTCCAACTTCGAAAAGCCTGCTTAAGTCCATAAATAGACTTCTTCAGTTTGCATACTAAACCAGAAGTTTGGCTAGATGTAAAACTTCAGATTGTTTCATATAGATATCTTCTTCAAGATTTCCATTTTAAAACGTCATTTTAACATTCATTTGCCAAATTTCATAGTCATAATATACAACAATTTTCAATAAAATTTCAATTGACTTAAGCATTGCTACTAGTGAGAAGGTTTCCTCATAATCGATCCCAGATCGCTAAATATAACCTTTCACCACTAGACCGGCCTTGAAAGTCTCTACTTTTCCATCAAGCCTATGCTTCTACTTGTAAATCTATTTACAAATGATAGGAATAATTCCTTAAAGAAGCTCAACTAAGTCCCAGACTTGATTTTGATGCATTGAGTCAATCTCAGATTTCATGGTCTCTTGCCATTTTCCTAAATCGATGTCCAACATCGCCTCTCTATAAGTAAAATGATCATTTTCTTCAATCAAGAAAATACCATGAGCATCTTCATGTATTGAACCATACCTATCAAGAGGCCTTGATATTCTTTCTGACCTACGTGGAGGGTGTGTGAAAGGTATTCTACTTGATTGAACCTGAAGTTCCATCATTGGTTCATTTACATCCTAATAGAGTTCATCTAATTCAATCTTTCTACAATCGCCACGATCCATGATAAACTATTTCTCTAGAAAAGTAGCATTTTAAGAAATGAACACATTTCATTTCTCATTATCATAGAACTGGTACCTCATTGAATTCTTAGGATATCCAATGAACCGATACTTGTATCCTTTAGGCACAAGTTTATTCTGTTGAGTAACTTTTACATAAGTAGGATAACCCCAAATCTTAAAATATTTAAAATTGGTTTCCTTTTATCCCATATCTCATAAGGAGTAGAAGAAACAACTTTCAATGAAACTCTTTTCAATATATGAGCGGCGATTTCTTAAGCATAGCCCTATAGATATTTAGGGAGATCGATAAAGCTCATCATCGATTGGACCATATCTAATAAAGTCTGATTTCTCATCTCTAAAACACCATTATGTTGTGGAGTACTTAGAGGACTATATTGAGTGATGGATATATTACTCACTCAAATGAGCTAATGATCCCGTATCTATGTACACCGAACTCTATAAGCATCGGACCATATCTATCAACACCCAGCGGTCAGACCGTGAAATGATTCTAACATGTATGGAACCCAAGTATGGTGGATCACTCAAAAGCCCACTGTGGCACTCAAATCAAAGGACCATGAATACTACTCAACTCACAAGCCTATCGTGGCACTTTATAGGATGTCTATTGGAGGTCTTTTTGAGTCTATTAAGCATTCAGTCTTGACTGAATACTTGTATTTTTATATAAGCTTCCACTAAACTTATGGTTTTCTAAAACTAACCACCTAGACCATCAAGATATAGACATACACCGATCTATATATTTATTAAGCTATTCACTGACAGACCAGTATTAGTGAAGATAAATCAGGAACATAATATTTGAGAACATATTTGCATAATGATGTTTTCTAGTACTATTTGTAACTGTTTATAACTACGTCATTACTAGTATATTCTGAGGTCTTTATCCTATTTCAGACAAGGCTCTAACTCTTTAGATATTGCTGACTCTTGTAACCTAATAACTCTTATCAATGCAACTCTTAGCATTTATAACTCTCAGTGTTGCTAATTCTTAGCACTGATCTAAACTCATTTAGACCAGATCTGAATTCTTTTAGACATACGATGTTTGAAATGTTACAGATATCTTACCATATATAAAATATAATTAGCGATTTAATGAAATGATAATACTAGTATAAATATTAAACAAATATTTATACATAAAGGGATGATACGTAAGCACAAATCTCAATATTAAGTTGATGGCTTGGCATTGCTCTACGTTCCCTCTTGGCTTTATCTCAGTATTGCTTGGTAGAGTGTCTTGAGATCTCCTATTAATTGCAGCAATAAGTTGTCCTATTTGGACCTCTAAATTTTTCAGGACGCTGAATGATTCCGTAGGATGGCATCATTGGACTTTATATGTTGTATAAACATGTCTTCTAAAACTGACTTCTTTTCTTACGATGGCTAGAATCCTTAGGGATTCCATAGTCTAGATGAGTCCTCCTGTTTGTTATGCCAAAAGAAGTTTAGATGATCTTTCCACCCTCGATTATTGAAGTTGAATTATGGGTTTGGTTGTTGTCAATTAAAATTGCCCACATAATTTATCGCTTCCATACACCGCCCACTTATGTGGTTATCACCACAAAAATCACAAGTTACTTGTTAAGGTTTGACGACAGTCAATGCATTAAACGTCTTATATAACATACTGATTTGTGTTGCCAATGTATTGAATGTGTCAATCTCATGCACACTGGTGACTCTTCTTGGTGTAACTCTCTCTGCTGGCCATTGGTAACTATTTGACGTTATTTCTTCCAATAGATCATAAGCCTTATTCGTGGACTTATTCCATATAGTTTCTCTAGTAGCAGGATCTACAATGGTTCTTAAATTACCTACTAGTCCATTATAGACCGTTTGGACTAATAGCCATTTAGGGACACCATAGTGAGGACACTTCCTCAACATGTCCTTAAAATGCTCCCATGCCTCATATAATGATTCACTATCAATCTGACTGAATAAGGTGATGTCATTCCTCATCTTTGCTGTCTTTACTGATGGAAAAAACTTGGTTAAGAATTTCTGTGCTAAATCATCCCACGTTGATATAGATCCTGACAGTAAAAATATCAACCAACTCTTAGCTTTGTCCCTTAAGGAGAAAGGGAATAATCTCAATCTGATGGCATTGTCGGAGACTCTGTTATATTTGAATGTATCGTAAAGCTTAAGGAAAATTACGATGTGCATATTAGGATCATCGTTGGGAGCTCTACTAAACTGTACAGACTCTTTTAGCATTTGACTAGTGCTTGGCTTGATCTCAAAGTTGTATGCATTGATGGTTGGTCGCTGAATACTTGACTAAATACCATCCGTAGTAGAAATAGCGTAATCCTTTAAAGATCTTTGTAGTATCATGGACCAAAAGATAGAATTGTTGATGTTATCATTATTTTCCTCTATAATATGAGCTGTCAAAGCAAAATAGAAAGAAAATCAAAGCAAAAAGAAGAAAAGTAAACTAAAACAAAAATAAAACAAAATAAAAAAAATCTAAAGAAAAAGCAAGTAGCTTAGCATTAGTATTAATCTAATAATAGAAAGAAATAGTCCCTGGCAACAGTGTCAAAAACTTGATTGTATACTATACTAGCTAAACACAAGCGTACGCTATTGTATCAAGTAATATAGGATTTAATTCCAAATATCGTTCACACATAAATGATCTAATTCTTCAATTAATTACTTAAATTATATCTACTTAACGTTTATTCAAAAAAAATTAAAATTTGAAACTCAATTAATTGACTTAATTTTATCAATTAAACTAAAATCAATTAGCAACCAAATAAAGGGATGAATTCACCAATTGATAATAATCTAGGGTATAGACTCATCCACTAATGGTTCATTGGATTTATTAACCTCTTAATTAATCCATTAGTACAAAGTATTAGCTTAGACACTAATTTCATCACAAGCCTCTATCAATGGTTGAGTGACTATATTACACATTCTAACAATCACCTATATGTCTATGATAATCAAATTAGAATCTGATTCATTAAGACTAAGTCTAAATTAAACCATACATGCCATCTAAGTATATGTCTATCCTACATGGAACTCATAGTTATAACCCTTATGATCATGCATCAAACTACACTAAGCTAAACACATAAATCCCTTTGACAAGTTCATCATGGTTCCTTAATCATTCAAAATATTGGCCAGATATAATGAAAGCATTAAACTCAGATAGACTGAATCAATTACAATGTATTAAGCTCATAAACTAAGAATTAACAAAATCCAACTATATACTAGGTTCAAAGGTCTAACCCTAGATAAATAATATTTAGCTCATCATAAAACCAAAAGTATCAAACTAATCCATGAAGAACGGCAAAAAAAAGAACATAATGATAATAAAATAGAAGAAAAATTAATCAAGAAGACGTCTTGGGTTGCTTCTCTCTGTTCCTTAGCTTAAATCTTAAATTCTTGAACTTGAATCTTAAATCTTGGCTTTAATCTTTTAATTTTGAGTTGTGAATTCTTTTTCTAAGTTTTTGCCTCTCTTAAGTCTCTGTTTTGACTCTTAAAAGAGTGCTTTTATAGGTATAAGAAGCCTTAGGGTCAAGGGCCTCTGAATCCAAATTGAAATAAGACTTTAAAGAGGGGATTTTTCATATGTCGCGTTGGCGTCGTGGCACTCCATGCTCTGCCACCAGGAGCTATAGTGCCTAGCTCTGAGTTTAGGCGCTCTCATATTTTAAGTGCATCTTCTTCGTTTCTCTTTCGATTCGCCTCCCGCTTGTTCCTATTCATCACATTTTCCATCGTGCATCTATTTAAGATTAAAAAAACACAATTAAATACCAAATATTTATGATTTAGAACAAAATATGAAAGTTCAGCTTGCTGATATACTAATGCATGTATGCCCTTATCAGTGGATAGAAGATATAAGACTATTGGGCTAACTGGATTTGGTGCCAATATGTAATAATAATTTTATAGGTTATGTATTAAATTTGGATTTAGTTTTTTAGATATGTCAATAAATGTTTTTTTATGCAAATAAATTAAAATTTAATAGTATAAGTTATGTTATTGTTAAATTCAAATCCTATAAAATAAACTTGGTAAGCCTAAATTGGTTGAAATTACAATTAATAGGCCCAACATATTCAATTTATAAGTCATCACATTTAAAAGTAAAATTATTTAAGTAAAAAGCCGACTAGTAATTGAAATTTAAATAAGTAAAAAAGCCCAAATGTTTTTAAAAAAAAACAATGGTCTAATTTGGTTTTTGACCCCTAGTTTCGATTTTTCAGTTTTCTTTAATAGGAAGCCGAAAAACCATTGGTCACTTTATAGAGCTTTTGAAAGTAGAGCTTTTTAAAGTAAAGCTTTTAGAAGTGAAGCTTTAAGAAAAAGTTGTGATCGTTTGGTTGTCAATTAAAAAAACTCTTTTGAAGTACTAGATCGTTTGATTATACATTATCAAAAGTACTTATTTGTTATTAAATTATCAAAAAAGACACTTAGTAAAACTTATAATCAAATTCTAAGATATTTCAATATTTTTTATATATAAGTTTAAATTTATCATATATTGTTTCAAATTCAATTTCTTAAAACACAAGAATCAAGTAAAATAAATACATAGTAATCAACTAATCAATATAAATTATTGTGTTTGGAACAAAGGTTGATAATAAAATAATACTTCTTTTTATTTAAAAAATAAAATAATTAATAAATTTTTTTTGTAGATTCTTGTAAAAATATAATGACCGTAGAAATATATAAATATAATGACTTTTAAGAAAATATTAAAAATATGTGAGTTAAATATGGATTATTTTTATTAAGAGTATACCATGAAAATAAAAAAGATTATTAATGTATATATGACATTACATAAATATATAAAAATAAAAAAAAAAACATAAAAAACTCTACTTCCAAAAGTTCAAATTTTGAACTTTTGTAAATAAAAGCAAAATGGCTTTTTTAATATCCAGAAGCTCTTCTCTAATTGTAACCAAAAAGTATCAAAAACTTTGAAAAGAGCTTTTAGCATTAAAAAGGCTCTTTTGGCCAATAGAGAAAATCAACCAAACAGGCACTTAGTCTAGCTAAAAGTAGACCAAACTAAATCATGCATATTCTTAGTAGAAAGTCCAATCCAAAAAAAATCATTATGGGCATTGTAACATCGTTGTCAAAGAGTATAGCATTGCCATACACCACTATCTCTATGAGTTACAAAGTTTTCCTCACACCTTAGAAATCATAAGAAATATCATGAAAATCAGCTCTAACATAGCTAAAAAAATGGCCTTTTCAATTGAATATGAAGACTTAGAGAAAATTATAAAAATGGCATTAATACAACTAAATTTAACCACGCTCAATTGAAACCCCCATTCTTTGAGAAACACAATCCTCCACAAATAGTAATACATTTCGGGATATGAAAGTCATAAGCACCATAAACACTACTTTTGCCATGGCTACTAACACGTCACCAATCAAATAACTATAAGCTGCAAAAGATCGTTAGAAGAGCCTGACTGAACCAACATCCTCTAAAAGCTTGGTTAAGTAGTCATCGGCATCCTAAAAGCAAATGTTATAGACAACCAGACAATAGTAAATCTATACCAATAATATTAGAAAAAGCTTAATAAGTGAAGTTCTTTAGATTAGTACACCTTTCACCAAAAATCTTCAGATACTCGTCCTTTTGCTTCCAACTAATCAAACGCCTTTGGTTATTTAAAAAATACTCTGACGCTTAAAGTAGTAATAGAAGAATTATTAAATAGAGAAAATAGAAAGCAAAATAGTGTTTGGTTTGCCAAGAAAAAATAGTTTATTTAATGAAATAGTAAACCAATTTAAATTGAAAAAGAACATTTGAGAATAGTGAATGAGTGATTTCATGTATAGTAAAAAAGAGAACTTTCCTTTTTATTGGAAAGGATTTGGAGGAAAAAAATGGGAGTCATTCCCTCAAATCCCCTTAGCCATTGGATGGGTGCGTCTACTTTCTAGCTGTTAAATCAAGCGTGTCTCTTTTGGAGTTTATTAAAACTGTTTCATTGAGTAAAATCTAATGCTGACACATCTACGCTTGTCTAAAAGGAAGGATTAGTAAAGGCACGTCCATACAAACTTTTAAGCCTTTTTCTTTTGTAGGGATTAGACAAATGGCATTAAATTGATTGAACCGGTTGAATTTGGGCCCAGAAATAAGATTTAGTGACTATATACTAATTGACATTATATTTGAAGTAGAAGAAGGGGAAAAAAGTAATAAATATTAAAAAATTAGTTATGGTTTATGAAAATTTATATGAAATATTTAGAGGATTAGATATTAAGTTGAGAAATTATCAATTTAGTCGCCAACTTTTTTGTTTTTAAATTACCTATTAGGTCTTTATATTTTTTGAAGAACCCAGTTTAGTCCTTATTGTTGAAAAAATAACGTATGAAGTGCAAATTTTTAGGATAATAAAATAAATTTAATCAAATATGAGACTATTTATTATGAATAGATATATCAATTTATCTTACTACTCTTAAAAGTGCAATTCAAATATTATTTTGTCAACAACAATGACTAAATCAAAAATTGTAAAAAATATAAGGACTGATGAATAATTCAAGAGAAACTCAAAGACTAAACTATCAATTCCTCTATTAAATATAATTTATTAATAAAATTGTTCAATGCAAAAACTTAAGTTGTTAGGTGAACTCAATATTAGTATTAAAAATAAATATTAATAAGATTTTGAAGATAACGCAATATTAATATTAAATAAAAATCTTAACAAGTTTCTTCACCTAAACGACCCAATTTTAATAAGAAAAATGACATATGAATCCCTAAGATTTCAAGAAAAGAATATGTAGACTTTAGTATTTTTAAAAATTCCATCGAGATCGCTGTTAGGTAATGATTTCTGTTAATTTTAACAGAAAAAAAATGGTAAAAATCAAAATTCAATCTAAACTCAGACATGAAGTTATAAAACAAAATTCGCTATTGACAGGGATTAAACCCTAGTCACCATATGACAAGAGAACTCACCACATGTTATAATAAATTTTGTTGAAATAATTCCAAAATAAAAAATACAAAGAACATAAAATAACAAAACTCTAGCCACCGCTTGTCTTTAACCACCATCTGCTGCCACTCATTGTTGTCGCGGGTCACCGTCCACCACTATTGGTGAATGTTCATTCGGCCATTTTTGAGTCACTCGGAATCTTGATCGATGATTGGCGGTGGTGGGTGGTAGCTTTTACGATGGTTAGGGTTCTGTTGTTTTCCATTTTTGTATTTTTTGTTTTGACATTATTCCAGCAAAATTATTATTGATAATAATGAGTACTCTTACTTATTATAAGGATGACCAAGGTTTAATTTTTATCAATGATATTTCTAAAATTATTAGCATGTGGTCTTGAAGATAATACGTTAATAAATTTGCAAACATATAAATAAAGATAATGTTAAAATAGCTAAGATAGTTAAATTTAGTGTTTGGCCTTTAACCATAATGTCAAAGGTTCAAGCCCTCTTTCGACATTTAATTAAATTTTTATTTTTATTTCAATTAAAATATGGGCATAATTATACTTTTACTATTTTTTTTACCCTTTTTCTATTAAAATAGATTTTAAAAAAACTAATGCCTGATAGGAGTCTTAATAGGATTTTTAAAAATACTAGGATCTACATATCTCTTTCCTAAAATCTTATCGAATTTTTAATTTTTTTTAAAAGTCAAAATGGGAGCATCATCTTAATTTCACCATTTTTACCTTTTTTTTAATTAAAATAAACTGAGACTATTACCTAATCGGGGTCTCAATAGAATTTTTAAAAATAATAAAGTTTGCATATCTTTTCTAAAACCTTAAGAGTCTAAAAGTCCTTTTCTCATTTTAATATTAAGGCAGGTTTTTATTGACTTTCTCATGTGAAACATGAATCTTATATTAAGATTTAAGATCAAGTAGATCTTAGAAGATCAAAACAAGTATAAGAGAAAACTAAAAAATTATAAGTTAAGAAATTAATTAAAAATAGATACAAGATGGTTAAAACACAAAACTTTATCTATATTAATAAATTAGAAAAATTATTCATAGAATCATTTACATATAAAGGTTCAAACTTCGGCCTAAGGGCGGGCCGACTCTAACTCAGTTGTGAATGAGAGTTAGATGTTAGAAAGTCTGAGTTCTTAGGTCTTCAGTCACTAAGGGTTGAGTAGGAAGTTATGTTAATGGTGAGAGTCTAAGATTAAGCTAAGAGTATACTAAACTTCGAATTGGAGTTAGGCGGACTAAAGGGACTTGAGGAACACAAAACACATGAGATTAGTGGTAGGTACCTACGAGGTGGCTGGTGACAGCCCTCCAATGCTCAAATCAAGTGGGTGTGTTATGGAGAAAGTTCCCTAGTATTTACTTGCCTTGAATAAAGTGTAAAAATTTTAGAGAGAATTAGGAGAGTTTTCTCTTACTAGAGAGAGTTCAAAATTTAAATTAACTATTACTTACCATTTTTCAATTTTAGAGGCTTAACTTGAGCTTGGAGGGTACCAGTCTGGAGAATTCGCCTCAAGAGTGACACGTGATGAGCTAATATTGGAGAGCAGTCCTTATCATTAAGGATATTTTAGAGAACTTCACTATGAGGGGCAAGGAGGACATTTGATATCTCCGAACATTTGAAGTACTAGAAATATTGGTGATTTGTCACTTTTAATACTATCAGTCTTGAGTTAGTGAGGTCTGAGTGCACTGAGGATAACTCTGACTCTATTCTCCTAAGCTCGGCGAATCTCATGCTAAACTGTTCAACTACCCTAGACATTTTCTGACAGGACCCGACCCGAGACCCTCTACTATAGATCCCAGCAGCCCTGCCGGGCACCCCGACGGAAGTTCCTCTGAACCTAACTGGGTAAGTTAAGAAATTCTGCGAGGCGAACCCCTTTTTAATTCTTGTTACTACTAAGAAGATCTAGTAATATACATGAAAACGACATCTTAGTTTTAAAAACAAACAGACAGAGTTTCCCCCTGTTTTTCAGAAAATTCATATAAACCTGCAAAGAAATTTCACTTCTAATTTCAACACATCTCAATTCTACCAATTCGGACCTCCGGTCCTTTTCAAATCAAATCCAACACAACTCAATTATTTCGTGTAAATCACAAAATAAGCATAATCATAAAAAGTAAAAACGATCATCAGAAACTGGAAATCTCTTCTTTTTGATTCAACACATACTTACAAATATACATGCCTACAACTATTATGCATAAAGTAAAGAGTGCTATTAGCACATTTACATGTACAAAAATTATCTTTGGATTCGGCCCACTACTCGGCGATAGGAGAATCAGCAGCTTGCGTTCCGAGACCTGCACCTGGGAAAGGGGTTTAAAATATAAAACATAAAACGAGTGAGCTAAAGGAGCTCAGTGAGTGTAAATGAGAATTCAATTACAAGAATATTATACAAAGATAGCAATTTCTAAAGTACATGCAGAAATTATGCTTCTAAAACGGATGTAAAATTGTAAAACGGTTTCTAATATCATATGCTAATGAAATCTTGCCGAGCGGGTTTTATCTACATCTTTGGAAAACTATATTCAGAATCTGTATAACCTAATAACTACTGTGTGCATATAAATGCATAAATGCTATCGGTAAATCGAAAACTAATAAAATCCTCGCTCGGCCATTTTCTTTTAAACTGTACCAATGGTAACCCTAAAGCTCTATACCCACGCAGCGACTCAACTAGCACCGCATACGTGAGTAGGTCACAGGGCACCTCAACTAGCAGCACCCACAGTGACATCTCAAGACATCTCACTGGCTACGCAGCGGAATCCTACATCGCATGCATATAGCGAGACAATATCCCGTACACAGAGCGACTCACGTGACTCGACATCCCAACTTCCCGGAGTTAGTGACACACCCCCAAGACCTGCCCATGTGCACGGGATATACCGGCTGGGTCTAATACAATCATCACCACTATAATCTGAGGGTACCAATGGCCTTAAAACAAATGCAGAAATTTTCAAACTGTTTCACAAATCGATCATGTAAAAGCATGTCTATGAATATATCAAGATCATAAATCATGTTTATGCATCGAAAGCTCATAAAACATACATAGTCATTGTGCGAAAACATAATAACCGAAAAGTAAAAGAAATGGCAGATTTCCACTCACAATCGCTCCGTGCTCAATTTCGCTCCCGATTTCTGCTCCCGTTAACGCTCTCGGTTATCCTCACCTACGCGCCATAAATGACATTTAGAACCAAATCGAACACTAGAATCTCATTTAACTACTAAATGCCCTAATCGGCATACAAAGCCCGGAGGTAAACTACTTCCCGATTTTAGTTACGGAGCTATAATCGAAACTAACTCACCATCCGGCGCCCTAAAAATTATTGAACACCTTATAATTTGATTGGACATACTTGCCCTTCACCTTTCCAACATGGACAATTATGTCCCATTTTCTTCATTTTTGGGTTTTTCCATCAACCATATACATTCAATTCACAATATGCATCATTTACTCACAACAATTCAATCAAAACACCACTCAATTCCTAACTTCCCTAAAGTGGCAGAATTTCACCCTAGGTTCCAACACATTCCTTTTCTCAATTTCTTGTTCCAATTACAACAAAATCATGCCAATTTCATTCTGAAGCCCTAATTACAATCAATTGAAATCTCTACAACAAAATCACCAAAAACCCTAATTCTCACATTGCCAATTTCTTCAAATTGATGACTCCTTCAAGCTCCAAACTAGAATTCAACTCAATCTAAGCCAAGAATACACATAAGAACATCAATTAACACATTCTTGAATTCTCACTTATCAAACTCATAAAAGATACTTTTCTTACCTCTTTTTCTTGAATTTCCTCTAATAGAGACTTCAATTGAGCTTAGGGATTGGTTTGTAACCTTAATTTGGCTTGATTACACATGAAAACAAAACTTGAAAGGTCACTGTAGCAGCCCCCCTTTTCAAGCTCGAATTTTCTCTCTTTTGTTCTAAGTGTTTGCTTTTGATCATCTTCAAAATTCTACACACTTCCAACCTATTTATAGTCCTCCCTCTATTTACCATTTTGCCCTTCAACTTTCTCAAAATTACTAATTTGCCATTAGTTGAAAACTAATTATGTAATTAGTTCATTTGTAACAATCTAGTTGGAATAGTCCAAAGAACTAACTAGAACTTCCAACTTGGCAATCCATGAGATTTCTTCTAATTGGTCCATTCTCTAATATATGGATTATGTTTCTCAACAAAGGCTTGTTCCATTCATAACCCTTAAATGGAAATTCATGTAATAAATTAGAATTTTCTTTTCCAAGCCAATAGAGAAAAATTTTAAAAATATTCTAGGGTCATCCGGCGCACCGATCAAGTGTGAAATTATTAAATTAGGTCTGATATCTCTCACGTGCACTATAAAGAAAATATTTCTAATAGGGTTAAAATCGAGTAACCCTACGGTGTCTTATTTGTTCTATACCGAAATCTAGGCGCCAATACTACTAATAGGGATTGGATATTACATTTCTATCAGCTACATAAGTAATGTCAGCAGTGATTAAAGCTCTAAGACCCACTGACATGGCACTTGCTTATTGGCTCCTTAGAGATTTTCTCATCCAGTCTTATCTTTAGGTCTAATTGATATATATCGTGGCATCTAGGTGCTCCTTTAGAGGATCTCATGATGATGTGGCGAGACTTGACCTGAGCTAACATGTATGCTTGCTGGTGGGCCTAAATTGACGTGATGAATATTTGAGTTCTGATGACATGTCTTCTGACACTGCTACTTAGTAAAGACATGTAACTTGACACGAGTCCTACTTGATGGGCTTCATAAGCCGAGTTATGGAAGCCAAAGTGTTCAGGTACAGACTCAGTCCTGGTGAGGTAGCTTATCTTAAGTTGAGTTGCTCAAAAAATCTAGGCTTGAGTATTAGATTGGGCTTCCCTTGGTTGGACTGAGTGTCACTAATCTCTACCCCCAATAATATATATATATATATATATAGGGTAAGATCTATGACACTTTTTTTTTTACACAACTTTTGATACAAATTTCTAACCATTAGATCACTTTTCATTTAATGGCCAATATGAAAGTAGAGGTGTAATTATTGTATTTTTAAAAGTTATTTAATACTAATAGACCCCACCATAATTATAATAATATTTCTTCTCTCTCATCTTTTATTTCTCTTCTTATCTCATCTAATTCATTTCTCTCTTTTATATTAATGTTTTACTCATTTATTGTGTACAAATATCGCATGTAATTAATTTTAAAAACTTCACTTCTTTTAAATTTATAAATTGTATTATAAATGACTCATTTTTTAAAATTTATTCTCCAATTTTAAAAACTATTTGAACTTATAGATTTTAACCAGGCACGAGTTAAATTTAGACTTTTTTTATAAAAAAAAAAGAAATTAAGAACAAATTAGAATATTAGAAAGAATTAAAATTGAAAATTGAAGCTAGTTAGGATTTTTTTTTAATATTTGGTTGTATGATGAAGTTGGAAAAATAAAATCATCTAAATTTTTTCTACATTACTTCATAGCTTTGTCAAGCTTCTCCTCTCTCGTGGCAACACTGTTAAAGCCTTTGTTCGAGACCCCAGTTAGTTTTCCCATGAATCTATCTATCTATCTAATTTCATCACTAATTTAATTTTGTTATTTATTTGTTTGTTTTTATATGTGAATGTTTATCATTAAAAAAAAAATTTCTCGGTTCTGATTTTTGAATTGTTTTTGCATTATGGTGTTTGATTTCTTTTTATATATAAAAAAGATATATACCCATTTGGAGATTTGGCCGATTGTTTATTATATGTGGGAATTGCTTCCGTTTTACTCTTTTCTTTCTTGGATTGTTGTTATTAAAATGGATTGGTTCTGTTTTCTCTAGCGTCCAGTTCTGATGATTGCAATTCTTTTATGGAAATAGTGGGGACAAATTCTCCCGTAAAAGTTTAGTTCTAGACGTCGTTTGCTGAAGAAATTTTTATATAGATCAAGGAAGTCTTTTCTATTTATTTAACTTTTGTTTTCAAATGTGCACGAGAGATACATATATATATATTTGAGATGGAAGTAACATGGAAACAGTATTGTGGGGCTCTCCTCACTTAAAAGATTTAGAAAATTTTATTTGGAGAAAGGGAAGTTGAAATAGTGATAGTTTTCTCAAAAAGACAACATTTGCATCATAACTTTCTATTTTATTTGAATTACAGCTCAATTATTTAGTAGAATTAAAAAAATATCATATTTAGTAGAATTAAAAAAATATTTCATATTTTATTGTGTACATATATCGTATTTAATTAATTTTAATAACTTTACTTTTAAATTTATAAATTTTATAAATTATATATGACTCTTTTTTTTATATTATTCTCAATTATTTTTTAAAATATTAGAACTTATAGATTTTAAACATTCAGAAGTAAAATTTAGACTTTTTTAAAAAAATAGAATTGAAAAATGAAACTAGTTAAGAATTTTTTTTTAAATTCTAATTCTCTTTAACCTTTTTGTTCTTACTTTCTTTTTAAAAAAAATAATTGAAATTTCAGTTGTACATTATTTTAATTTATAAATTCAAATATATTTAAAAGTTGAGATAATTTTTAAAAAATGATTAATATATAATCTATAAAGTTATTTAAATCAATTAAATATAAAATTTGTACTTGATTAAAGCATTAATGTGAGAAAAAAAATGAGTTGAATGAGATAAGAAAGAGAATATAATATTGTCATTACTTTAGTAGGGTTTATTAATAGTGAAATAACTTTTAAAATATTATAAGTACACATTAACTTTAATCTTAATTATTAAATAAAAAAAATTTAATAACTAAAAATTTGTGTCAAAAATTGTAAAAAAAAAAAAGTGTCATAAATTGCCCTTATATATACATATAAAATATACCCTTATATATATATATATATATAACATACAAGCATGTCATAAACCCGTGATGAGCATAAAAATAAAAATAAAAAAAGATTTACACAAAATCCGTGATGAGCATTTACAGAAAATCAATCATCTCATGGCCATGGTTTTTACGGTGGAAAGATGCGGAAAGCATCGTCATAAACCCCTATGGCCATGGCCTCTACTGATTAAAGCAAATTAATGATATTCTTTGTCTACTTTGCTGTCCATAAGTTGGGGCATAATATGTTAGAGGCCATCATTAGGGTTTCACTTCCACCATTCTCATCTGCACTGCGACAGAGCAACAGCATATTCTTTTCAAGTGCTTATTCTTAGCCTTGGCTTAATATAAAAGCTGTCTGATCATTAACTTTGATAGGTCAACTCCGGGAGAAAATGAGAAAAAAAAAAGGAAAAGAAACAGAACTTATTTCTTTGTAGCTTGTTAACTGGCCTGTTTGCAACTATTTGCAGTAAACCTCACTCTTTTGTTGAAAAGAAAAAAAAATAAATTTATAAGTATTTTATCAATCCTTCCAAGTAATTATAAATTAAGGATATTATCATCAATACTTTTGAAGTAAAGTTTAATTTTAATATTTTCTACAAATTTAAAAACATGACGTTTATATCTAATTTTTTGTTAAAATAAGCATTGATACCCAAACGTTACTCTTCTACCATTAACTTAGGGGTAAAATCATCAATCACACTAATAACTTAACAAATTTAAACATTTAAAGTTAAATAAAATAATATAATAAAATTTAAAAAAAATTAAAAAAAACAATGCAACTGCCCATTGTATCGGTGGCCAAAATGGCCAAGCAACAGCTGTTGATATGACAATAAGAGAATTCTAATAGACTTAAGCATGGCTACCGGTAAAAAAGTCTCCTTATAATCGATATCTTTTTTCTGAGTGTATCATTTTACAACAAGCCTAACTTTGAAGATTTTTACCTTTCTGTCTATCTATCTCTTTCTCTTGGAGACCCATTTACACCTTATGGGATTTATGCATTCAAGTTTTTCTAAAAGTTTTTAGACTTTATTGAAATACATAAAATTCATCTATGATTTTATAGCTTTACACTAATGGTCTGCATCTTTATTAACCATTGCTTCATCATAGCTAGTGGAATCTAGTTCATGCTCATTATAGACTGCCTGAAATGACTCTTCAATTAACATGTACCTAGTTGAACGTCCAATAATCCTTCCACTATGATGGAGTACTAATGGTTGTTGTTCTGCAATTGGATCTGGTTGGTTATTATGATATGAATTAGGAATTAACTCATTAACTCTATCATGCATAATATTAGACTTCCTTGATAACTCATTAAGAATTATCTTACTCTTATACTTGAAGTCTTTCATATAGTCTTCTTTAAGAAAGATTTCATTAGTGTTAACTAATACTTTCTTATCTTGAAAACTATAAAAAAATACTTCCTCTTATTCCTTTAGGATAGCCAACAAACAGACAAACTTCTGACTTAGATTTCAACTTGTCTGCCTTCCCTTTTAGCACATGAGCTAGACAACCCCATATATGTATGTGACTTAAACTTGGTTTATGCCCTATCTACATTTCCAGAGGTGTTTTAGGGACTAACTTAGATGGAATTAAGTTAAGAAGATACATTGCTATTTTTATGGCATAACCCTATAACGAGATAGGTAAAGTTGAATAACTCATCATTAACCTCACCATTTCAAGAAGAGTTCCATTTCTCCTTTCTGTCATACTATGTTACTGAGGCAACCTTGGTGCAGTCAACTGAGATAATATCCTATTTTCTGACAAATAGGTCCTGAATTTACTATAGAGGTATTTGCCACATCGATCAGATTGAAGTGTCTTTATGTGTTTTCCTAATTGTCTTTCCACTTTTGCCTAAAACTCCTTGAATTTATTAAATGCTAAGACTTGTGGCCTATTAGGTATAAATAATTGAACCTATAATGATCATCAATGAAAGTAATGAAATATTCATAACCTTCTTTAACTTGTAAGCTCATGGGCCCACACACGTCAAAGTGCACTAATTCTAATATTTTAATAGTTCTATTACATTTAGCATTAAAGGATCTTCTAGTCATTTTGCCTTATATACAAGATTCACAGACTGGTAATGGTTCAATATCTAATAAACTCAAAAGTCCATCTTTGGCCAGTCTTTGGATCCTATCTAGACTAATATGATCAAGATGTAGTGCTATAGATACATTTGATTAGTGGGAGTTACTTTAATCCTCTTATGGTGATTAGATTTATTATTCAATTCTGTGTCATGCAGTATAGATTGTTAACTAGTGTACCATAACATATAAACAACTTATTTCTTTTGATCACCATAGTTGAGTTAAAAATAACAGAATAACCAAATTTATTCAAATAACTAACTAAAATCAAATTGCATTTGAGTTCTGGTACTAACAAACAATCCTCTAATACTAAAATTCTAAAATCATCAAAATAAATTAGAACAACTCCCACTGTCTTGGCTGCAACAGTTGCGTCATTTCTTAGCTTTATACTGATCTCTTATTCACTAAGTTGTTTGGTTTCCTGGAACCCTTGCAATGAATTGCAAATATAATTAGTGGCTCTAGAATCTACTATCTAGGAATTAGTAGAATGAACCACTAAACATGTCTTAATGAAACAAATTTTACCTAAAGTAGAAGTTATCCCTTTAGCCATTGAAAGCTTTGCTAAGTGAACTAGACAATTTCTCTTTCAATGCCCTTTAACACCATATTAAAAATATTTTTCTTTGGGTTTCTTGTTCTTTTGTCGAGTTTGCACACAAACTGAGTTAGATGCTCTCTTGGGCTTATTCTTTTTCTTCTTACTACCATTTCCCTTAGGATTGGGACCAGAAGAGAAAAATGGGCCTTTAGTCAAATGAACCACTTAATCTAGGTTTCATTATGGTCTCAGCAACCCTAAGCTTATTCATTAACTCAATTAATAAAAACTTCAATTGATTTATTGACATGTTTAAAAAAAAAAAGTCTTAAATAAGGGTGCAAGGGTTTCTAGGACCATCTCAACCTTGGATTGGCCAGTGTATTCTCCACCAAAATCCTCAACTTACTGGAACAGTGTAATCATTTTCAACATGTAATCTTGCACATGAGTTCCTTCGGCTTGCTTGGTATTCATGATCTCTTTCAAAGCAACCTGCCTCAGAGTTCTGTTTTTATCAACAAACATCTCTAAAAGGTTGAAGACCATATCAATAGTTGTTTTCATAGTCTCATGCTGCTTTGTTAGAGTACTAGACAAAGAAGCTAATATATAACATCTGGCCATTTCATTATACTATTGCCACTTGTTATAAGCATTTATTTCAGCTTGAGATGCCTTTTTATTAGGTTCAAGAGGGTATTTTTCAGTTGAGACACATTTGTGCTTTTCAGCTGTGAGAACAATGTCTAAGTTCCTCTTCTAATCCACGTAATTATTTCCAGTTAACTTATTTTGGTTAAAGATGGATGCTAGTGGGCTAAATAAAGACATGATTCTAAAAAATAAATTCATACATAAGTATACATTATCTGATAGCATATGTAACTTTTGCATGAATGCATGAAATGCATTTATATAGAACTCTTTAACTATATTATGCATCAGTAATCCAACTTCCATTCAGAATACGCCTCTGTAGGGTGGTCATATCCATTATGAATCAGGCTAGTACCATACTAATTTATTATTATTATTTAGATATCTCATATCAAATAATAATAAACTACCGACTCTTTAACCCCTAGATTTAATTGACAAGAACTCCGTAGGGAGAATACCAATCAACCTAAGTTGAGTGCATAACTATTATTTCAATCCTTTATATTTTTCAATTAAAAATACCACCATAGGGTAGTCAATTTCGCATGAGTCCTATATTGAATTTATGCTTTAGGGAAGTCTTATCTAGTAACCAGTTCTAATTAATACCCTCTGTAGGGAGCTCACAAGGTTTGAGGTAAGATATTAATCTACCATATTATAAGACCAATAATGGAGGTCATGGACTTTATGCCTAAAACCCTTTCTCACTCAATATTTTAATTCTTAGAGTTTTTAATTAATTTATAAAATGACGTTTCACTCATTAATATCTAATTTTATTTTCATAAAATAATTAATAAGGTCATGTCAAATAATAAATTAATATAATATTAAAAAATATGACAATAATCTTATGATAATCTAATTACAACATTAATGTAATACAAAATGATATATTTTATACATAAACATGTGAATGTGGCACCCTTAATATATATGACATGTTATTCATCCAATCAATTAATAAGATAAACAAATACCCATAATTCATGACTTTTCCTAGGAACAAAAATATTAAAACTAAACTTAAATTTTTCAAAGTCTTCCTTGAAGTCAACTTAGGCTTTTCCATAATATTATCTTCTTTTGCTTATCTCCTTTTATGGGATTGAATTTTGGGCCTTTTAATTTTCTTTGGTCCACTTATTTTTTAAAAATACATTGGGCATATTTTAGGATTAAAATTTCTTTGGGCTTTCTTAGAATACATTAATCAAAATATTTTTAGGCCTAATAATAGTAATAAAATAGCCCAAATAAAATTTTATAAAATTGGACCAAACTTAAAAGAAGTTTGGACTAACTTTAAATTTGTAAATATCTAAAATTAGTTCAAAAATAAATTTGGGTCAAATTTAGGACCTATTTGCAAATATCTCAAAGATTCTTAACCAAACTGTGATTACCCAATACTTGGAGAGGGCAGAATGAAAATAATTTACAAACTTAATAAGGTTAATTTATAATATATGCAAATTTGATTAGGCCAAAATAAAATTAATTAAACAATGAGGGGCCTGGGTGATAAATTTCAGTGAAAACCCTAATTCCACAATTTTCACACACCCCCACTACACAGCCCTCAATCACCCAGTTATTCAAGTTCAGTCGCCACCCAACTGCAGCCGTCGATCGCAGACGACGCCGTCTAACTCTCTACCACCGTGAAGACTGCGAGCAATGCTCGCCATCAAAGCCATGCAGAGCCTAGCTACTGCCATCTTCCTCTTACGCTACTGCCGAACACCCCCATGTGAGACTAGTTGCTAGCCCTTGTTACTGATCCTTGCCACCGCAAATGGCTTGCGGCCACGCACACCGCTGCCTTAAACAAGTGGCAGCGTGCGACATCTTTATGTTTCTTTCCGTTTTTTTCATTTCTTTTTCTTTTTTTGTTTACAACCAAAATAATAATAATAATATATTCTTTAGATTACAAATAAAAACCCTAAGCCATTTAATTGGCTTACAAAGAAATCTAAAGAATCACTAAGAATTAACCCAACCAAGAAAGAAAATCATGATATTATTTTATCACCCCCTCTTGTTACAATTTCAAGAAAAAAATACAAACAAAAATCTAACCATAAATTATTGTTGGCATAACTATTCATCATATAATTAATAAAAATAATAAATATAGAATAAATATGTAATTGATGCCATAATAAACAATTATTACCATACATCAAATAAATTATACTTGTAATATGAAACAAGGCGGCTCTAATATATCTATATTTGTAAATAAATTTACAAATAAATATTATTATTTAATAAATAATTTATTGAATAAACTGGGGCCATAGATTCAAATGATCAAATACTGCTAACATCTTAGGTGGACATATTTATTAAATTCCATCTTGCAAATATATGTTCCTACGACCCATGAAATTATATCTCTAAGATATCGAGATTTTGACTGTTTATATGGATCTCACTCCGTGATAACTTAAAAGATATAACACATGAATGTAAGTTCATTATTTGCTTAAGATTAAGATCAATCAAGCTTATTAGAACTTTTGCGAATTAAGATCAATGACATTTAGTTAACTTAATCGAAATTCATAATAGTCTCATTCAATGTAACATATACACTACTTTTTCTACTCGATGTCTTTACTTTGATGATTAAGGTAAATCATCTACTCAAAGAAGTAGAAAAACTACATCCTTACATAATGAAATGCCTTTTTCATTAATGATTGTGAACTAGATTTAATTTATAAAGAACTTGTGATCTATACCCTCTATATTAGCAACATACGCCTAATACATAGATCACATACTTTATAAATATATGCTCATCAATGTATGCTCAATTATATATAAATAAAATTTATTAATCTAATAAAATATTATTACACATACATTAAAGGTATAAAATAACATAAAACGTCTAACAATATCCCACTTGCCCTAAAGCATATCAGGCATCTGTCGAACTCCCATATTATATATGAGTTTCAAAACACTTTACTAGCAATGATTTAGTGAATTAATCTATCAGATTTTCTGTTGATGTAATCTTAGATACCATAACTTCACGCTTTTGCACAAAACTCCCTTACTAAATATTATTTCCTCTCAATTTATTTTCTTTTCTTGTGGTAATTGATTCCTTAAGATGTGCTATTGCCCTGCTATTGTCTTAATAAAGAACAATAGGCATCTAAGCACTAGGTACCACCTCAAGTTTCATAAGGAACTTCTGGAGCTATATAGCCTCTTTTGCAACTTCAAATACAGCTATATATTCAACTTCAATGGTGAAGTCTGCAATACATAATTATTTTGCACTCCTCCAACTTATAACTCCACTACTTAAAGTGAACACATACCTTGAGAAAGACCCGAGTATCCTTATGTTCTTAGAATTTTGAATCTAGATACCTGATAGGTATAAAATCCTTACTGGAATATATAATCATATAATCTTTCGTTCTTCGAAGGTACTTGAATATATACTTTACTGTAGCCCAGTGTTTTGGTCCTAGATTAGATTGATATCTGCTGATCATTTAAACTGCATAACAAATATTCAGTATAGTACATAACATTGTATACATGAGACTTCATACTGTTAATGTATAAAAGAAATACCTCTCATATGATCCATCTCTTCAGTTGTCTAAGGAAAATGATACTTAGATAGATTAATTTCATATCTAAAAGAAAACAATCTCTTTTGGAATTATGCATGGCAAACTTGATCAGAATTTTGTTAATATACTCAACTTCGAATAAGGCTAACACCTTTAAATTGAGATCCTTTAATACTTTGATCTCAAGGATGTTACTAGCTTCTCCTAAATCATTCATATCAAAATGGTTAGACAACCATATTTTTTTATGATAACACTCCTATTTCATTTTCAATTAGTAGTATATCATCTAAATACAGGACTAGAAAAATCACTAACCGCTCATTTACCTTTTTGTAAACACAAGGTTCATTAGGATTTTGATCAAAATTAAACGATTTGATTGCTTGATTAAATCTGATATTTAAAGATCTAGATGCTTGTTTAAACTCATTGATAGATTTCTATAGTTCACAAACTATATGTTCTTGACCTGTAGCTATAAAACTTTTTGGTAATATTCTTTTCATTGAGACATATTTCTAATTGACTATACAGATTTTTGGATAATAAATTCTAGAGCCATTAATGATATTTGCAATTAGTTGTAAAGGTTTCAGGAAACCAAATCACTCAATAAAAGGATATATCAATCTTAGACTAGGAAATAGTGTAATTGTTGCAGCTAAGGTAGTGGGAGTTTGTCTTCATTTTGATGGTTTTAAGACTTTAGTATTATATGACTGTTTATTAGTACTGTAACTTAAATACAATTTAATTTCAGTTACCTATTTGAATAACTTTGCATATTCTATTAATTTTGACTAAACTGTGGTAATAAAAAGAAATAAAACTTTTATATATTCCAGTACAATAGTTAACAATGTATACTATATATTTTCTAAAATCAACTCACTACTTGGCAAAAAATTGAATAATGAATCTAATTACCATAAGAGGATTAAAGTGACTATTACTAATCAAACGTATCTATGGTATTTACGTCTTGGTCATGTTAGTTTAGATAGGATACAAGACTAGTCAAAGATAGACCTTTGAGTTCATTAGAGATTGAACCATTACTAGTATATGAATCCTGTATATAAGGTAAAATGATCAAAAGACCTTTTAATGCTAAAGGTAATAGAGTTACTGAAATGTTAGAATTAGTGCACTCTGACATGTATAAGCCATAAGCATACAAGCTAGAGAAAGTTATCAATATTTCATCACTTTTATTGATGATTATCCTACATTCGGTTATGTGTACCTAATGTGCCACATGTCTTAGGCATTTGATAAATTCAAGGAGTTTCAAGCAGAAGTAGAAAAGCAATTAGGAAAATACATAAAGGCACTTCAATCTGATCGATGTGGTGAATACCTCTACAGTGAGTTCAGGACCTATTTGTTAGATAATGGGATATTATTCCAGTTGACTGCACCGAGGTCACCCCAATAAAATGGTGTAGTAGAAAGGAGAAATAGAACTCTTCTTGAAATGGTGAGGTCAATAATGAGTTATTCAACTTAACCTATATCGTTCTGGGGTTATACCTTAGAAACAACCATTTCAAACTTTTATTAGAGTTTCTTTGGTCCATATTAGCATTATTATCATATCAGCAGTCGTTTTCATAGGCCATATTCTTTGGTCCACCCATTAGATGATATACTACTCATTGAGAATGATGTAGAAATGTTATCATTAGATAAAATATGGTTATCTAACTATTTTGATATGAATGATCTAAAAGAAGCTAATAACATCCTTGGGATCAAACTATTAAGGGATCTCAAGTTAAAGATGTTAAGTTTATCCTAAACTGAGTATATTAACAAAATTCTAATTAAGTTTGCTATGTATAATTTCAAAAGAGATTATTTCCTTTTAGATATGGAATTGATCTATCTAAGTATCAGTTTCCTTATACTACTGAAGAGATAGATCTTATGAAAGGTATTCCTTATACATTAGCAGTATGAAGTCTTATGTATGCAATGTTATGTACTATACCAAATATTTGTTATGCTGTTTAAATGATCAATAGATATCAATCTAATCTAGGACCAAAACACTGGGCTGCAGTAAAGTATATATTCAAGTACCTTCGAAGAATGAAAGATTATATGATTATATATTCCAGTAAGGATTTTATACTTATCAGGTATATAGATTCAAAATTCCAAGAACATATGGATACTCGGATCTTCCTCAGGGTATGTGTTCACTTTAAGTAGTGGAGTTATAAGTTAGAGGAATGCAAAATAATTATGTATTGCAAACTCCACCATTGAAGCTGAATATATAGCTGCATCTGAAGCTGCAAAAGAGGCTATATAACTCTGGAAGTTCCTTATGGAACTTGGGTGGTACCTAGTGCTTAGATGCTTATTGTTCTTTATTAAAATAATAGCAGGGCAGTAGCACAGTTTAAGGAATCAATTACCATAAGAAAAGAAAACAAATTGAGAGGAAATAATATTTTGTAAGAGAGTTTTGTGCAAAGGGGTGAAGTTATGGTATCTAAGATTGCATCAACAGAAAATTTGGAAGATCCATTCACCAAATCATTACCAGCAAAGTATTTTAAAACTCATATATATGATATGGAGTTCTACAGATGCCTGACATGTGTGTCATCACTCAAAGAAACCTTTTGCCTTTTAGTAGATTTAGTATATTCTACTCTAAATAGTTTAAAATTAAGTACTAAGGGCTCATTGGGCCTTAAAATGTAAAGCCCATTTTCCAATTTCACATGACAAATTGTAAACCATTTCCACAAACAATAATCTCATTATTATAAAAAGAAATACTAAATAATTATTGATGCAATTTTGAAACATAAATCAAAAGTTTTTCGATCTAGGAATAAAATAAACTTTATTCAAAATTAAGAAATTGTTCCCAAAATTCAATCGAGCCACTTCTACTGCTAAAGTCAAAATGATTGCCTTATTGCCAAACTAAATGATAGTCCTTATCGGCGAGCTCTCTAGAAGAACTATGCACCTATAAGAAAGAACAAACATAGTTAGTGGCTTCTGAATCAATTATCCAATGAGATAAATCATCTTTCACTAACACATACTTCTAAAACTAGTAAATCATACTTACCTTTGTTCTTTTTCTTCAGCTCGGAGAGGTACTTTTTGCAATTCCTCTTCTAATGCTCTTTGACTCTGCAATGGAAACATTTTTCTTTCTTTGCCTTAGAGTCCTTCTTCTTGCTCTTTCCACTATTGAAGACTTTGTTGGCTTTCTTGGGTTACCTTCAGAACCTAAACCACCACCAGTGTTCTTCTTCCATTTATTATTCTAGGAAGAAAATGGCTTACCTTCAGTAACATTTGCCTCAACCTCTTTAGTCTTATTTGTTATAGCCTCAAATGTCTGTAGTTTATTAAGTAGCTGAGTTATACCATATGACAACTGATTTATGACATAATTTGTATTGAACTACAAAAATGCCAGAGTAAGAGACTCCAGAATGATGTTGACTTGGGTGTTTTCATCTATGGTTGCTCCATAGATGTTTGCTTGATGCATTAGATTAATCATGTTCATAACATGTTTATGCACCAAAACTCGTTTCTTTATTTTAGCGTTCATGTAGCTACGAGTAGCTTTATGGAAGCTTTGTTTTAATTATTGACCAAACATCACTTGGAGAGAATCTCATATCTCATGTACGGTCTCCAAGTGCTCGTGCTTCATTGTCAACACGTCGTTGATACTGGCATGCATGTAGTAGCGGGCCTTATTAATGGCTTGAATCCATTTCTCATACTGCTCCTATACATTACGAGTAGCATCTGCTATAAGTTCTGGAGGACACACCTCCATGAGGATGAACTTTTAGTCTTCACATATTAGTACAATGTTTACATTGCTTTTTCACTTTACAAAGTTATCACCAGTTAAATTTTCATTTGCTAAAAAGGCTATTATAAGGTTTATACCAAACATTATTTTGAAATAAATAAAGCAATTTTAAGAATACTTGAATAAATATCATAGCATTTTTCAGAATAGTAAATATGATGCATGAATGCATTGTATTAAGCATACAAATTAATACTCATTTACGATAGTTCAGTTTAACAATTAATGTGTCATTATAGGGTAGGTCATATTAATTTAAGTTGAAAATTAGACTATTTCAAATTAATAAGCAAAGTTCAAAATATCTCATTTTTCATTTATCTACTAATTACCATCTTTTTTATCAAATATAATTAATTGCTTAATTATATCTTTGTGAGTGTAATGCATTATTTCAAATCAAAATAATTTAACTCAAAAATTATTGTCATAGAGTAGGTCAATTCTAAAATACATCACTTCAATCATCTCTCTAGAAAGTCAAACTTGTTATTGACATAGCGGACATGGTGTTGTATTAATAATGGAGACTGGTGAGCTCATTGTGATGTAGCCTCTCCCTCTCACTATTTTTTAATTATGTGTTTCTATTTTATAAAATATCTTATGTTTTATAATCCTAACAAATTATTATATCTCATAAAAATAATTACTAGGTTTAATTAATTAATCTTAATAAACTCTAATCTTATTGGATCTAGGTTCATTAATCTAACTAATCCATTTATATGGGCCTAACAATTTTAAGTGAACCTAGATCTTCAATTATAGGTATTAATTAATAAAATCAATAATTTTATTAATTTTTTCTAAGTAATCTTAAATCAAACTATTTAATATAGGTTACTTAGAATTATGTGAAATTACCAAATTTAACAATTAAATCCAAATTTATATTATTTGATTAATTATGCAGATTCTAAACATGCTAATTAATCTTATTAAAATAATTTGCCATAATAAAATAAATTATTTAAATTTTAATTATGGCATGTATGCATGTCATATTATAATAATATGAGTGTGTACAAATACATGGCATGTGAATATGTATAATCATATTATATTTCATCCCATAATTAAATAACATAATTTAACACTTAATTTAACTTTGACTGGGTCTCTAAAAATTTTAATTATAATTCATAATAGAAAAATAAATAAAATAAAAAATAGGTACAGATAAATAGGCCCAGTGGCACGTGCTCTTCTAAAGTCCATAATGAGCCCACTCTATTTCTTTTTGTAATTTTGTACGTATGAATTTAAGAACATTTCTTGAGCCCATTGTACATCTTTGCAAGGTAGTCCAACCTTTGGGCTTTTTATTAAAAAACAAATGTCCATATAAAACCCAAATATAAAAAGGATCAGAATTCAATTTTATTTGAAATTTGCAAATAAAAAAAGGCCTTTTGTTACCCTAATTGCACCCAGGGAAACAACATGAAAGTTGTTGCCCATCACTATTAAAAAATGAGTATTTCATGATAGTTATTATCTATCACAAATGGAGTTTTGTGATAAATGTCCTTTATCACCTAAAGACTCAAATCTATGATAGATTCTTTCTATCATAGATTTGTGATAGATTTATTCTATCACAAATTTATGACTATATTTTAGAATTTTGTCGTGTAAATGTCCGCATGGCATTTTATTTACATGTGGATGCTCATGTGTCTTTCGATATGGCATTCGACGTGGCACATGACATATCGATGATGTCATGATAACATCATATGATGACGACATGTTAAGGTAAGCATGTTGACATCATATACCACATTCGCAAATATATGATGACATGGATGATGATATGGTAGATGACGTGACTTATGATGTGGCACGTGATATCATGATGAGGTCAGATATGATTACATCATCACATAATATCTATCGCAGTGTTATGATAGATGTCTATCATAGTTTGTGATAGATGTCTACAAAATTATCAGATTAATTTGATTTTATTGTACATATGATTTATTTTTTTAGCTTTTATATATATTATTATAATATATATTTATAATAATAATATTTTACAAATATTTAGCTTCAACAAATATTTGTAACATTCAGCAACAGACCACAAGACAAGTAGCCCAATAATACATTAACAAATTCTTTATATAGCAACATACACCCTTCAAACATCAAAAAATCCTTCGGTAGCATTAAGCAACATCCATCAAGAATTCCCAACAATATCCACAAGCAGCAACATCAATGTACTCAACAAATACCCAAAGCAGCAGTTTCGAAAGCTAACCTGTAATTCTTGAAAAATCAATACATTGTTTAATTTTTAAAGTAAAGTTTCCCAAATAAACTTAGAGTTGTATACAAAATGAATATAATTAAAATTATAAACGGTTATAATTTCAAAGCATGGAATATATAAAAAGACGTCAATTTAATACGTACTTCATCTATCTCTTCTTCAGTGTACATTGTCCTTTCCATGAACTTGTATGATATAAAGTGTAAGAGAAAATAAAGTTAGAAATTGAACATACATGTGCATGAGTGTATGCATGTGCAACAGTGTTCATTATATAAAATACGTATCATATACATATTTAATCATGGCAGAATAATAAATCATACAATAAACATAAATGAATAATATATTAGTCAAATTTAAATATTTAAAGGGATTTGAGAATTCACCAAAATATGTAACTCTTTACAAGTGTAATTTGAGAGTTCGCTTAGAGTTCTACTCATAGTCAGTTCTAGTCACCAACATGATAGGTTTGACAAACTAGAACAACAACTCCACATATCCAAGGTTTAACTATTAAACCTTTTAAATTTAGTTTTCCGTAATCAATCCTTTAATCAATAAAATAAATTTTCTTTGTTGTTTTAACTGATAGCCAATAAAAGCAAACATATAAATTAATTTCAACACTTAAAATTAACTCATCAAATGGATCAATATCCCTTTTCTTTTGCTATAAATATGGCTGGCCACCATGAACTCAAAAACAACAACGAAAAGTGAAGCAATTCTTTTCTTCACACGTAAAACGAAAATCCAAAATAGCTTCTACTTCATTCCACACTCTTCTCTTGTCATATATATCTCATTTATATATTATAATAATAATATTATAATAAAAAAATACAAGACTTGGTTACCAAGTCTAATTAAAACATTATAATAATAAAAATAATATTATATATTTGTATATACTTGACAACTAAGCATATACATATATAATATTATTAAATAATATAATATTATATAATAATTTATTATAATGAGATGTTTTTAATATTTAATATTTAAATAATTAATATATAGAATTATCAATATGCCCCTCACGAATAGTTATCAAGTATACCTTTTAGTGGGTTTCATCAAATCCTACACTTAGGTAAACTCAACTGATAGCCCATAATGTCCCACATGTTATAATATAATTAGTAGACAACAATTATTAACTAATTATTATATTTAACACTTAAATACGGATATGTGTGTATTCATGTGGTAGTGCTAGATACTACTAGACTGAATAATTCAATCTGGTGCGTAGCCCCAGTGCATAACAAGTACATTCTATAGCGTGGGACTCCTTAGGTCCTTGCCTGATTCGTTAAATAGAACTATTCCATGAGTCCGTGAACACTGTCCCATGTACACATCACGATATTACAAATCAGCGCACTGACCATCCAGGCTAAGGTCACAACGTATACGTATAGTCCTTTCGTCATAATATCCTGGATGTGCGGGGATATAGATTATCAAAGTCAAATCCCCATGTGCTTAGCCATATCCTATCTCTAGACTTGTATCTCGCTAAACAATATGCGTAAACTTCTTTTTCATATTGTTCAACCCTGACAGAAACTCTTTCCCGGTGTTAATGCTTATGGCTACAAGGCTTTCTGAGATACAGTCTCAAAGCATCTCTTAATAATCTTTGGCTAGTCCCATATAATATCAAGTATGACCTTTTTACATAATATAATTTATCTTTTATTGTGATTTATTATTTTTTAAATGTTTTTATAAATAAGAGTTTATGATCACTCAAGATTGAAATTGATCCAGTTGTAGTCTCCTTAGCTGAACAAACATCAGCTAAGACAATTGTTAATGAGCAATCATGTGCAATTGCTAACTGCCTTAAGAGTTTATGATCACTCAAGATTGAAATTGATCTGCATATGATCATCAGTTGACGTTATTTAAACTTTTAATTAACAATGACACTTTACATAAAAATTTAAACTACGTCTAGTTTAGTCTTAAATAATCATATTATATAAAGTACCTCAACCAGAATGTCACTACATTAGTGATTCAGATAAAATCATCACATTCTCAATGTCTATGGACTAATTTATAATATTTAATTAAAAATCTCAAATTTTAATTAATTAATTATAGACTTTTTTATTTAAAATCGACAACCTTAATTCTATTGTATTTAATAGTTATATATTAGAATTATAATCACATAAGGAATCTTTTAATATTTACATCATAATATTATAAATATTTTTTAAATATAAAATTATATTTTTATTTATTTTATAAAAGTAATATAAATACATAGACACTATCCCTAACAGTGACTACTACAACTTCCACAGATCTTAACAAAGTAAAAGGTGGTCCCGGGAAACAGCTAGAAAGTTCAAAACTTTAACGCTAAGAATAAGATTTGGTTTTAAAAATTAAATTTAAAAAAAAAAATGAGAAGCTTTAGCTAGACTCGTTGTGAAGGTGAATAACAGCTAGAAGATAGGGAACGAATGAATGAATGAATAATGGCTCAACCAGCTTTGCATTGCTCGGCTAAATTATAAATAAATAAAAACAAAGATGGAGTGAGTGGCATTATCACATCCCGTGCCAAATTGCCATTAAGCATAAGATCTCGTTGATTTTGCTCCTTCCGTGGGACCCCCCTCCATCCACAAAAAGAGAATTGTATTTTATTTTCCACTTAGTGTCGGTAACATCACTTACTACTAACGCCCCCTCCAAACCACTATTCTAATATGAGATGGCAAACTAACGGTAAACTCATAAAATTTGTTAGAATTCGTTTCTTATTACAAAATATTTAATAAGATTTAAAGTAAATTTGGGATAAATTTTATACGTAAAGTTAAAACATGAATAAATTTGGGATAGATATAAATTTAATGAAATATTTTTAAATACTTGTTAGAGTATTCATAAATATTTATATTTTTTTAAAAAGAAAATCAAACCAAATTATTTTAATTGCAATCTTAATAAAAAATTAAAAGAATAACTTTTATCTCTTCTTTAATTTATTAGTTAGTCTCACTCTCACTTATCACACAAACATTATCTTACAACTTTATCTTATTTGATTATTTATTCTTACAAAACTATTAGTTTATACTCGTCAAATATTTTTTTAATTCTTAAAACGATACATTTTAATTTCTCTTAATCTTCATCTCATTAATATTATACTACTTAAATAAATAATATAAATATTTTAAGAGAGAGAAGTTGATTTTTTTGTTGAATTTTTTTTGTTTATTTTATTCACATGATAGAATTTGATAATTATTTTGTTTAACTTATTTATTTTTTTCTTCACTTAATGGAGATTGATAATCATTTTTATTTTTATTTTTTTACTCTTTTATTATTTAATTTGTTATTGGTTTAGCTAGTTGGCATATTGACTTATCTTAAAACTGTAATATGCTAATATAAATTCATTTGTAAGACGTGTTCTTAAATCTTGAATCAAGTTTAAAAAAAAACTATTTTTTTTTAATTGAATTGCTTTGTAATTATTTTATCTAGTGTTTGCATTAATTATTTATGAATTTTTTTTGGTTAATTTTAACTTGAAAATGAGTGTATTTTTTTTTTTTTAGGAATGCTTTAATTAAAATTAAATTTGTGATATGATTTTGATTGTCATACTTTATAAATTTTTTAAAAATTAATGTTATAATTTTATATATTTTAATTGTATTATTGATAATTACTTAAAATCCGTGGATAATCTGTTATGAGTTTGATAAGGAGTACATATCCACTAGAATTGATTTAGTAATTAAACTCTAGACATGCAACCAATTTGTTTTTAAAAATAACATTTTATTTTTAAAAAAAATACAGATACAAATTTAAGAGTATCAATCTCAAATCTAATCAATTATACTTCTAACTCTAGCAAACCCACCTATTAACGCCAATTTTTTCTTTAAAAAAGCATTAACACCACACTTAAAAAAAGAAAATGACATTCTAAAACAACCGTTTAAGGCGAGCTTGAGATTTCAAAATAATTTATTAATCATTCCTGAGTGAGAGCTTTTGGCTTGGCCTCAGGGACTGAATAAGGAATGAGAGATGCGGGCTCTCATCATTTCCTTCTTTACTATTTATATATTTTTTTATGCCGTGCGAATGTTAATTGAGTCAGGCCAACTAGCAACAAAATGAAACTTACTATCATTAATGAGTGTTCAAACTTAATTGATTAGTAAATAACTATAATCTAATTTTAAGAATGAGTATTGCTATATTTGTTAAATTATATCTCAAATTTTGAGTCTTAAATGAGATGTCAAACAATCATTAGGTGGAGAAATAATATAATGAGTAATTTTAAAAATTACAAAAATTACCGTTCAATAATTACTTAATACTTCATTTGAGATTTAAAATTTAAAATTCAATTTTGAGATATATAATATTATTATTTGAAAAATATATGATTCAGATTGAACCTAATTACAAAATAAGGAAAATTGAGACAAACAAGTTTAAGCTAGTGAGATATATCATATTAATTCAGTTGAAGCTATGACTTTTCTTTTTAAATTAACAAAAAAAAATTAGCAAATAATTGGAATAAAATATTTTTTTTTCTAAAAAAAATGAAATTTGACATCTAAATTCATTTTTGTTGACTTTAATTCAGTAGTCACCTAGACCAAATTTTAAAGGATTAGAATAAGACCTAACTTCAACATGAATTTAGATACTGATAGCAAGCAAGAAAGTTTACATAACTTATACTTCTTGAGATTAATATCTAATGACATAAAATTTTTCTTAGTCCAACAAAGTTGATTCAAACCAAATAACATAACATTGATACCCTTTCCTTTTTTTTTTTTTTCCTTAATGACATTGTGTTGTCACCGGCTAAAAAATTTATATATTTGGCTCATTTGGTTTTTTTTTTATGTACATTAGTCGGTATTAGGCTCACATTAAGTGTCATTGGTATAGAAAGTCTTAGATTATTAGAATTCTTTTCTTTTGAAATTAGGATTAGAATATGATTTTGAGAAGCCTATATAAAGGCTTATTTTTATTGTACTTCATCATCATTCAGCACAATCAATAGAACAAATACATTTTTCTCTCATTTTTTTTTTCTCATTTTAGCTTTCAACTCAAGATTTTCTTATCCTTGCTTATTGATTCCCATATCCCAATTGTTAGTATTTTGCTTGTTCTTTTCTGTAAAGTAACCCAAATTCTACAATTTGCTCATTATCTCATAGCCTAGGTTTTATTGTAAACTTTACTTGCTATAAATCAAATTCAACTTTGTCTTATTTGACGAGACCTAACATCAGTTCTTCGAGAATTTGAGAAAACTCATATTTTTAGTAGGATATTAGACGTACATGAATCCTAATAATAAATTTTATACGTGAACATCTTTTCTGCATGCTTGGTGGGATTATATTTTGTAGGCTTGTAGCATCTAGAAGTATGACTAAAGGTAACAAAAATACCAATGCTAGAAAGAATCCCTCAGAATCATCCAGCAAGAAAAAAAAGGGGAAGAGTCGTCCATGACCCCACCTCCTATCAAAAACCTATTAAACTCTACACATAAAAAAGAAATAAGTCTAGCCAACATCAAATTTGATCTATTAAAATGACAGTTAGAAGAGTTTTAGAGAGATTCTCTCCCATTTCTTAAGTCATTTTCTACGACTCACATCCAAAGTTGGTTTCCCAAATCTCTTTGAAGAATCAATACCTCGACATGATGTTCACTAATCAGATGGTCATAGTGTTTAGACCACTGATAGAATATAATCAAAATATTAGTAGGAGCATTCTAAAAACAATTAAGTCAAGCTCATGGCCTTTCTATAAGGCCAACCTAACCTATAGCTCCAGGAGCCTCGCAAGCGCCAAAATTATAGATAAATCGATCTACAACATGGCTCTATTAGTATCCTAAGGAAATCTAAAAGAGTTAAGTCTACAAACTCCTAGGTTCAACCGAGACATATTTTCAATTAAGAATATGATAAACTTAGGGAACATGCATCGACCTACTTAATAAATGCAAGAACAAGTTAGCCAGTCTCAACCAAGGCCAATTTAATTCCCTCTATAAAACCACAAAGACTAGCTAGCTATTAGAGTAATGAGATTAAGAGAAATATATTGGCTGAAACCTTACAGAATATGGTGGTAGATCTAAGACCAATGGCTAGGCCGTCTTATAGGAAGCCATACTCTTATAGTATAGATTCTGTCTTTCCTTTCGCAAAAGGATATAAGATTCCAGAGTTCTTTTTGTACTCGAAAGAAGAGAGTATCACGACTTTCAAGCATATCTTAAGGTTTGTCATCCAATGTAGGAAAACCATCTCTTCTCTTTTTTTAAAAGCTAAAACTGTTCAACAACTCCTTGACAAAGACTGGTTTCACCTGGTACACCAATCTTATACCAGAGTCAATTGCCAGTTGGGAATAGACGGAAGAAAAATTCCACACTGAATTCTATCAGTAACCACCCAAAGTCACATTGGTCGACTTAACTAGGTTAATGCAATCGATATCTAAATATATAAGCCAATTTAATAAGCTCAGGTCACGGTGTCAAAGATAAATCACTGAGGGCAATTGTATGCCTATGGTAGTAAGAGGAATGTCCTTTGTAATGAGGGAACATTTTGAAGGGCACCGATTAGTGACTTATATAAATTGGTCACTAGGACGACTAGTTATAAAAGGCTCCTTATGGAAAAAAGCCTAAAGAGAGTGTCTTTTAAGGGAACCTACTACAAGAACCAACTTGATATGGCAACTATACAGGTTGAATCAGAGAGTGACTTTGATAACTTGGAGTTAAAAGAATAGGTCTACCTTGTTGAAGTAGTGAAGGCCATCTTTTCATTTGAATAATTCGTCTTTTTCATTCTTTTGTAGGGGTGCCCTTTATTGAGAGGCTAGGAAACGCTGTTGTTTTAATCCCTTTGTGCGGATACAACAAAAATATTGTGGCAAGCAAGGAGCCTTAATGCGTCGAGCTTGATACAGCCGACTCTCTATATGAATGCCTAATCCTTAAATAGCTAAAAGTATTAATTTTACTTGAAGAAAGTTGACGAAATATTTGAGTAGCTTTTGAAAAACAAACAAATCAAGCTCTTCAAAGGGCACATTATCTCGCCGCTCGATCAAAGGCCGACAAAGATTATTGCAAGTGGAATAACTTTTGGAGGCACAATATAAACAATTGTATTATGTTTAGAAATGAAATCTAGTGGCTAATAACTAAAGGTCAACTTTTTTCTAGTTCGAAGTGGAAAACTCCTATCATTAAAACTGATATTTTCCCTACAGCCAATATAAACGTAGTTATACCTTTTACTAAGAGCAAAGCCCTGGGCAAAGGCTTCTCAACTCAAATTTGGATGCTTGATAAGCCAAGAATAAAAATCCAAGTAAGCAATGCAGACATAAATGCCTCCAGAAAGAGAGAATAATCATAGAAGAGTTGGCTCTATGTGAAGAACTGAATTCTAAAAAAATTTGTTTGGTCTACTCACAATGTCAAACAGCCTTAGACCAAACAGACTTTGAAAATGTCACTAGTGGGCCAATATCATCTAATGAAAGGTTTATTTCATAACACCTCCACAAGAGCACTCTTTAAGCTTAGGGTCAACAGAGTCGATTAGTAATAGTACAACGTTCCGTAACGAAGCGTATTTGATTAGTTAGGGAGATATGAAGGTTATAATAATGCTAAGCTGACCAAGGCTCAGAAGAGATGTATGCAAAGGCACAAATAACTAAAATGCTTAAAACAAACCATCCAGCATCATAAAGAAAGAAAGCCAAGATGTTGAAGAAAACTTGGCAAGGATTGATATCCTCAACAAAAAGCTCTATAGAAATAGAGTACTAGCAAATTAGTTGATCTCAAAGTTGACCATTTGAGGTTACTGATCTTTATCACTGCTAGAAAAGGTTTGGGTACGTATTAAAAGCGACCAAGTAGACCGGAGGACAACTGAGCAAGAAGAGGGTCCAACAGAAGCTATTAATATAGTTGTCCTCTTACCAGAGTCTTTCCAACTCAAGCCAGGTTAAACTTTAGCCCTACATAGGAATGTGGTAGAGGTATGCAATGCCACAAGTGAAAAAAATTAAGAATTGGCATTACTCACTCTCTCCTAACCAACTGACACCATAACCAATCACATTCGGCCTCTATATGTCAAGGTCAATCTCAACAGAGTCCTTGGTAAAAAGATCCTTATTGACAATGGGTCGGGTGTAAATATTATTCCTCTATGAATGCTAAAGAAACTTAGAATTTCAAAAGTCAACTTGGAACCATCAGAAGTAATTATGACAGATTTTACTGGATGCGAAACACCGGTCGATGGATTCATATCACTTAGAGTCAAAATCAGTCACTTAGAGCGAGATGAACCATTCTATATAGTCAATATACTAAGTGACTATAACATCTTGTTAGAAAGAGATTAGATCTATTCCAACAAGACTTTGCCATTAAGCATTCATCAAATGATTTTTAGATGGCAACCAACTAGCTTCGTAGAAATCATAAATGCCAATCTCAAGCCTTTTACAAGTAATGAACAAGTGGCATCGACATCTTTGTATGACCCCATCGTCAGAACTTCCATACTTAAGAAAGATGCCGATGGCTGATATACTAGAGACATGGCCAAGACTTCAATTAGTGAAACTCAAGTTTTGAGAGAAAAACTTGCTCAATCCACAATTGTCAAAACAAGCTGAACTTTGGTCTATATTTTGGATGAATAGACCAAGTAAATTCATATGTCAACTTCAGTCGAATACATATACAAATATGAGAATCAAGAATCATAAGTTGACAATAAAGTAAAGCCAGCCTAAAAAAAGATGAATGACCATAATCCTTAGACCCAAAGTCAACTTCAAGAGATTAATTTGGGAACCACAAATTACCTTAGGCTAATCTTCAAAGTAAATGGACAACGATTGAAAAGTTATGTGAAAATGGTATATCACTTTATGTACCTAGAAAAGATCCTTTTGGTAGATCATGTCTATCATTATTAATTAGGTTCAATTTCTCTGTACCATATTTTATATTTTGTCGATATTTTATGTTTTGACTTTTTATTTTTACTTTTATTTTATTTCGTATTTCATTTTTTTCTTTATTTTCTTTTTCTTTTTTTCTTCTTTGATGTGATTTTATTTTTCAGTCAAGTTGCGGATACAGTACTTAGTGGCTATTAAAGCCAATTTTTTAGTTCTCTAAACCTGTTACCTAAACAAACTGTACATTCATTGCTTCTTTTTTTTCTTAATCCTTTCAAAATGGATATCATTCTTACTAACCTTCAAAAATATTTTCCTTCGCTGGCCCCAAATGCTCTACTTAAGATTTACAAATCACGGTTTGAAAGGTTAAGGCTATTAATGTCGAGGAATATTCCTGCGAATATTCATTGGTTAATCAAAGACAAGGTTCAATTATTTAGTGAGTTTGCAAATGATTTTGTTTCTTTTATGCCTAGTCTAGGAAGAAGTTCTAATGCCAAAAGGCGAAGAGCAAAAAACCTATAAGCTTGTCTAAAATGTACTCGATGGAATTGTGACTAGAGTTTTCGTTCTTTAGGATTTATATCTAGGAATAGAGAAGATAAAATTCAGTTCATTAAGGATAGACTGAGTAAGGATTCCTTGGATAATATCCTAGTAACTCTTGAGATGCATCCATTGTGGCTTGTGCAATGTAAACTTCTCAATTTATAGAACAAATTTAAAATTGAACATCAATGATATAGTCTTGGGAATCTAACTTTAAAGACCCTGTTTTTCAATTTATAAGAAAAATGGATAGAAAGCCTATCTCTGACACATAGAGGATGTTTAAGCCGTTATTGAACATAAAATCAGAGGAATATATGAGCCATAATCACAACTACCTATACATATGTATACGTCTTAATTTTAAACTTTTTTTTAATAAATATTAGGCTACTCATACAGATATCTTAAATTTAAATCTTTTGGTTGAATAATGCATAGGTGTTGTTATCTTTGAATTTTTATGTTTTATTTTCAAATCTCTTCTGACAAACTACCGGATTATCAAAATTGATGTTATCATTTGGTACTCTATAAATACAACACCTCACTTTCTTTATTTTTATATATTGAGATAAGGGTGAGTATAGATATGAAGGGAACCTCAGTTCGACGATTTTAAAATATATGTATATTTTGTGGATTCAATCTTGAAAAAAATAAAGTATTTGTAGAGACAGCAAATAATTTAGGAAAAGTATTAGCTGCAAGAAAAATTTATTTGATATATGGAGGGGGTAGCCTTGCGTTAATAAGATGTGTGTCAACAGCTGCACATGTAAAAAGAAGTCAAGTTTTAGGTATTATTCCTATAACTTTAGCTGTGGGAAACCTGACTAGGAAAACAGTAGGGGAAGAATTATGAGTCTCATCCATGTATGAACATATAGTTTGAATGTTTTACTATGCAGACGCTTTTATTGCTTTACTAGGTGGTTTTTGTACCTTGGAAGAAAATTTTCAAATTGCTACTTAAACCCAGCTGAATATCCATTAGAAACCTATAGATCATTATTTTTACTACCAATATGGATGAATTGATTGATAAATTACAGACCTACGAACCTAACCTGGCAACAACTTAGATAGATTGGTCAATGGGTTACAATGAGCAAAAACGAGATCTGACACTTCGTTTGTAAATTTTTCTTACTTTTTGGTTTATTAGCATCATCATTTTAGTTTATAGTTGCTTTGCTTTAGTATCTCTCAAATTTGTTTCTTCTGAATAACTAACGTTTCAGGTAATGTGTCCTACATTTTATCTCTTTCTATTTAAACATTGAGGACAATGTTTTAGTCTGATTTAGGGAGAGAGGATAGTAGACATAAGTTGCATTTTGTATTTTTTTTTAAAAGATGATGAGGTTGGACATATCTATTTGATTAAAAATGGCAGAGTAAAGAGTTTCTTTTTAAACTCTTGAGGCACATTTTAGGTTAATTAGATTAAGAATAATAGAGTAAGGAATTTTTATTTATTTAACTTTTGAAATACATTTTAACTAACTTGTTATTTTGTTTTATATTTCATGCATGGTTGTTTATTGTATGTATTCTTGGTAATTCTTGTATATAGAAATTTGATTTTTTACCTAGGTATGATTTCAAAATTGATTACTTTAAGTCACTTTTTTATTTAGGTTACTAAAGAATGACTTCCGAAATATTTTTGAGCACAATGTTAAGTTTTGTGGTAAGATGGATGATTCAACATATATAGTTAAGAGAGTTTTCATGTTTAAGTATATATTTTTCTAATCTCACATTTATTTTTGAGTGAGTGGAAAGGTTGAGAAAACAGCTTACGAACTTTCATTGATATTTTGAATTTGTTAATTTTTGTTTAGAATGATACTATTCAAATTAAGAAATAAGTTGGTTGTATAGTTGAAGGACAATTTCAAGTGAATTTTTAAATTATGTGTAATATATTTTGGTGAGAAACTATTTTTTTATTTTATATTGCTTCCTTGCATTCCTAAAAAAAATAACAAAAACAACCAAAAAAAATAAAATAAGTAAAAAAAAAAATAGAATCAATTCAGTTCAATAAAGGCTTCATTCGATTTAGAAGAAAAATATTTTAGAAAGCAGTTTTCTCACCAAAGTTATATTTGTATTATTCTCACAAGATAATTGAAGTCTTAAAGCTGGTTTATGTCAAGAATGATTGATTTCTAAATAATTAATTTTCCTATCTTTGGATTAATGTTAGTTTGTATGTCTATCCTTAAAATTAAAATTTTTTTTATAGTGTTTAACTGTTTTCCAATTCCATGAGAGAAATCTTAACCTTTTAAATAGTCATAAACTTATGAGGATATAGAGTTGAGGCTTTAATTTGGAAAAATTCTCAAGGTTATATGTGTTGTGGTTTGTGGTGAGAAGGCTACGGCTTAGTTCACATACACACAAATTTAGAAGTTATGATTGAAAAAATCTTAATAGCAATAGTGATCTTGAACTGGCTTCTTGTTTGAAATGCTTAAGTAGTTCTGCATATTCTATTTACGCTTGAATTGTTAGGGACTAGCAATAAGTTAGTTGGGGCTTGTGATGAATACAATAAAATGTATATTTGTTAAGAGATTCAGTCACCATTTAACACTTAAAATATTACTAATTTTAGCATTTTTGTATTTTTAAACTTGAAATAAAGTATTGCCCTTAAATTGTGATTAATGAATGCTATTTGCACAGGTTTAGCAGAATAGACATAACTCTCAATGTAGAAATCGAATTGAAGAAATTCTTGAACCTGAAGCAAATGACTCAGTCTTACTCAATCTTTGTTAAGAACTACAATGTTTGTAAGTTTTGTTTGCGTCTAAAATCTTATCTATTACTTTTCTATAATCTAGAAGTTATAATTCTCTTGTCTCATATATTTTCAGTCATACTTTCTTTATGTAATTCTTGTCGAATTATAATTTTTACTGGGTTGCATTGTTTTATAAGTTGATTTTTTACTACAATATTGTCATTGGATATATTGTCGATCTTAGATAACTTGTAAAGACGAAAATTATTTGATATTCAAGTTGATCTTTTACTGAACTATTTTTTAAAATGATATATTTTGTCGATCTTAGATAACTTGTAAAGACGAAAATTATTTGATATTCAAGTTGATCTTTTACTGAACTATTTTTTAAAATGATATATTTTGTCGATCTTAGATAACTTGTATGAATGAACATGATTTGTTGATATTATTTGAAAAGAGATTATTCACATCCAATACATTTATTAAATGTGCTATATTATATATATCTTTTGATTGATTGTTTGGGATGTGAAACTTTCAATTGAATTATAATTATTAAATCAAAGTATCAAATAGATTTATGAATCATATTAGTGATTCTTAAAGCCTTGCTTGCATCATTATAGACTTCTCCCTTAATTCGTATACAATTCTATCTCATCTATATAAATCAAATATTTAATTTTCTTCTGTGTTATTGTTTTACTATTTTTATTTTGCTAACCTATTTTTTTTCGAAAGTTTCCTCGTGGGATTGTCATCTCAATCTATATTGCAATAAACGCATTACATTTTAAGCATAAACAAGCTGGTATCATCCTAATCTCCCTATATGGCTTGAAAAAAAAAGTCTTTTATGCTGGATTTCTTTTGCACCAATAACCAAGTCCAATATGAAGCTCTCATTATTAGCCTTGAAATACTTATAGAGATAGGGTTAAAAGATATTGAAATCAGAGGTGACTTACCGCTTGTTATCAAATAAATAATCGGTGAATACAATTGTGAAGCTGACCCATTAATACCATATTGTAATAAAGCTCGGCATCTCTTTCAATGATTAAGTATTACCCTCATCGAAATTTCAATAAGGGTAAGTAATTTAGATGCAAATGAGTTAGCTCAAGGGGCATTAGGCTTCAAAAAAAATGATAGAGGAAATCTCATTGGTCCATCAATCTCATTCATGCCTTTTTAGCAATAAACTAAAATAAGAAAAACAACGATCAAGTTTACAAACTGACCTAAGTGTGGATTGAAGGGATGAGCTAATCAAATATATGAGGTATCCAAATTCTAAAGCCAACTACCAAATAAAGATCATGGCACCAAAATTTGCCTTCTTTACAGAGGAACTATTGAGAAGAGAACTACTGAGATGTATTAGCCTAAAAGAATACATGCTAGTCATGACCAAATTACACAAGGGATTAACAAAAGCACATCTAAGTGGTCAGACAGTGAAGAAGTCAATATTAAAGAATGGGTTTTAATGGCTGACCATAGAGAGAGACTGTTATAACTACGCCAAAGGTTGCGAAGAATATCAAAGATACAGCCGCTTCAAATCATTCCAACTAAAGAGATGCATGCAATTTTAAGGCCTTGCCTATTATTTACGCTCAAAATATAATGCGGCTATTACAGTATAGATTAAGGTGTCGATCCCACGAGGAAGCTTTTGGTAAAATAATTCAGTGAAATAAAAATATTAAAACAGTCAAAAAGAGAAAATTAACTAATTTGTTTATATGGATGAGATAGAATTATATATGAATTAAAGGAGAAGTCTTATAATGATGTAAACAAGGCTTCAAGAATCACAATTATGTTTCATAAATCTACTATACACTTTGATTCAATATTTATAACTCAATTGAAAGTTTCACATCCCAAACAATCAATCGGAAGATATATAAAATATGGCACATTTGATAATATATGTATTTGATATGACTAAACTCTTTGCAAATATTATCACAAATTATGTTCATTTATATAAGTTATCTAAGATCGACAATATATCATTTTGACAATATTATAGTAAAAGATCAACTTGAATATCAAATAAGCATTGTCTTTACATGTTATTTAAGATCGACAATATATCGATTGACAATTGCAGTAAAAGATTAACATGTAAAACAATATAATCAATAACAATTATAATTCAACAAGAATCACATAAAAAAAGCATGACTGAAAATATATAAAACATAAGAATTATAACTACTATATTATAGGAAAATAATAGATAAGAGTTTAGACACAATCAAACTTACAAACATTTGTAGCTCTTGATAAAGAATCAAAGTGTAAAAGTAAATTTATTACACATAAAAGTTTATCTCTAGCCTTGCCAAGAACTCTAGCCTGGCTTACAATATATGTTAAAGAGAAGAAATATGAGAGAATTATGAAGCACTGAAAATGTCCCTTAGCCTCCTAAGAATGTCCATATATAGGCAATGAATGGAAACATGTTTAATGTGACTTCAATCTTCAATAATTTAGGCCAACCACTCATTCACCTAATTGCAGCACTTTTTGATAATAAACATGATTGATATAGCCTTTTTGACCGACATGAAAGTTGAATCATTTTGTCTATTCTTTCCATAGCCATAAGGTTCATTCAATTTGGATGAGAATCCAATGAGATATGAACAAAATACCAAAGATAAGTCAGACTTGGACTTTACCATCAGCATGAGAGTTGTTGATAATTGAGTTATTATTTCACAGCTTCAAGAATCATATCAATTGGGTATGTATTTTGTGAAATACAGTCCAAATACATAAGGTGGGTCAAGCTAAGGGGAAGTTGTAATCCAATTCTGTTTTATCCTAATTTTGGCCCATAAAATGTTGGATTTGGCTTTTCAACTGTTCTTCAAGTTTGTGTAAGATTGAGTTATGTTACTCCAAGTTCAAGAATTTCTTTATTTCAATTTCTACATTGAGAGATACATCCATTTTATCTAAACTTATGCAAATAACATTCATTAATCACAATTTAAGGACAACACTTTATTTCAAGCCTAAAAATACAAAAATGCTAAAATTAGTGACATTAAATAATAACTGAATCTCTTAAAAAAATATGAATTTTAATGTGTTTATTATCCATTCAAATGATGGGTGATGGACATAATAGGAAAAATCTACCCACTATCTTAAAAGCAATATACTTTAATCTTAGTTGCAATTGACTATTTCACCAAATGGATGGAAGTCATCCTATTAAAGATGGTTAACCAATAATCGGTAATCATATTTATCAAAGAAAATACTATATATTGATATGGACTTTTAGAGTCCATCATAACTAATCAGGGGACAGTCTTTACAGGAGAAGAAATGGCCAACTTTGTAAGAGAATTGGCATCAGAGTAATCCATAGTACCTCTTACTATGGTCAATCCAACGAAAAAGCCAAATCAACCAACAAGTCAATTATATTGGGGTTGAAAAAAGCAATCAAAGATAATCCTAAAGCCTGGCACGGAAAGTTACAAGAGGTTTATTGGGCTAACAAGGTTAACCCAAAAACAGCTATTGGAATGTCCTTTTACTAATTAGTTTATGGCTATGAAGCTATGGTCCTAATAGAACTCATAGTCGGTTCAATCAGAATATGACTTCAAGGCAAGTTGAGCACTAAGTAATATCAAGATGCTATGTTGGAAGAGATGGACAAAATTAACCAAGACTGACTTGAAGCATCAAATTGAATAGAGGTACAAAAGAGAAAGGTAGAAATATCCTATAACAAAAAGGTTAAATTAAAGTCTTTTAAGATTAACGACTTGAAATGTAGAGTCGTCTTACCAATCGGCTTAAAGAATAAATTTTGGGGAGGTTTAGCCCAAATTAGGAATGCAATTTAAGATTGCTGAAATTATTAGCAAATGTCATATTTATTAAGCGATTTAAAAAGGATCAAGCATCCTAGGCTGATTAATGGAAAGTATCTCAAGTCTTATTAAATAACTATTTAGGAAGGAATTGATAAGACAATATTCTAGTGTTAAAAATCCAAATAAGTTAAATCGATTGAAATATTTATCATAACTTGATTATTTCAATTGAATATGTTCAAATGAGAATACTTTGATCAGTTAATTATATCAATATTAGTAAAGGCCAATCCACAAGACAATCGATGAAAGAGCAAAACTATTATATTCATTGAAACTTCAAAGTAAAAGGTTATAAAAATTAATTTCATTTACATTCATATTTGTACAAAGTTAGAAAAGAACTCAGCAACTAAAGAATCTATAGATTTGGCCTTCTACTTAGCTTTGGGACCCTTTCATCGTTTAGCTTGAGATTCTTCTTTAGGGATGCCTTTTTAAGGCAATTGTCCAGTATTTATTGGCCTAAACTTTGAGATTCCTAGGTTCTCTCAACTTTCACCTCCTTCAACTTTATTAGCTTAGCCTCTAACACCTCAATATTTTCTTTAGCATCTCTGCTTTGAATGCCCACTTCACAGACTTTAGACATCTATTGGGTCTTAAGTCAATCCAACGTCTCCTTCGCCTTAGCCTCATTTTTCACCTTTCGAGTAATGTTCATGGCTAACTACTTTTTCTTGGCTAGACTCGTGAAAGCAGTGACAAACTCATTAATCTTATTTTTTAGGCCGATTGACATGATGTCACTTGTAGCATCATCAAAAAGAAACTTAAGTTTCTTGTTAACGTCCAACATTGAGTGGTCGTCCAATAATATATCGGCCATTTGCAATCTAAGGCTCTTCAGTTGGTTTATCATTTTCACTATTTAAGCTTAAACTACAAGGATAGAAGAAGCTGACTCTCTATGAGGTGAACCTTCATCTGAATCTTCACTATTGTTAGATGATTCTTAGAGGAGCAAGGAAAGGACATCGATTGCTAAAGTAACAGTTTCTAGTTGTAAAGGCAACTTGATGGCAGGCTTTGCAACTTTGATCGGAGGACTAGTAGAAAAGACCCTAATCAATTCTTTAATATATTCCTGAGCGATCCATATTTCCTTGTTTGTTTCATCTCTGGCATCAATTGATAAGAGATAATTACTTGTGGGGTTCGGCATTAGTGGGCATGTTTTTACTATAAGAACGCAATTGATTCTTTAGAAGGCATCTTTAAATGCACAACCTTTATCCTGAGAAGCTTCTTGGCCATTGTCTAAAATGAAGTGAGGAAAAATATCAATGGCCAACTCTCATAAACTAAAAAAGATAAAATGACCAAAAACTAATTTTGTATTACCTTTCACTCTTTTTTAGAAAGGGGTTGTCTTTTCTTCCCTTTCAGTAAGCTTAAGCTGGGGGAGTGTCTAACATAGTGGGAATATCCTCTGCAAAAATTTCCAAAGAATTAAAATTAGAAAGATTATAGAACATTGAAAATCAATTTAATATACTTTAACGGATCGTATCACCAACGATATTAACCCACTGATGATTAAATAGATGTTTATTAAAATTGTCTATAAAAAGGCTAGTCCGTATTAGCTGATTTTTTTCTTGAAGGGATATCTCTAGCTATACTGAACCTTGTCAATAGAATTGGAGGTCTTGGATCTATAAATAGTCATTTAAAGAAAACCTCCCCAAACCAAAGGTCACTAGATTGAACCTATTTGGTTTGTCGTTCTATTACTGACCATTTATGTTCTATAAGAAGTTTCTTTTTCCTTTGATGGCATAAACTCATCATTTCCCTCAAATTATTACAGTTAAATTTAAATTAATAAAAATGCTCAAAATCAAGAATTTCTTAAATTAGCTTACCACAAGTTTTCTTTTGACCGACCTGTACATTAACATCAAGATTAATCTCTTTAGCAGCAAAATTATAAAGAAGAAGTGTTGTGTCTAAAGGTAGTGTGAAATACAAGCTAACTAACTACTCTTAATATGTATAAAAAATATCTAGCCGACCAGGAGAAATTAGAAAGGTTGACTAAAATTTCTTTAATTGGGTAAATACTACAAAGGTCTCTTTTATAAAACTAGAATGTTTAAAAAAAACCTTAGACCTAAATTTTGGTTGGCCAAAAATAAGTTAGGTAAGAGATAGCTTGGACACACCTTATTTATTGACTTACCCATTGAGATGGTAAGTCTCTATTCCATATTTATTTTTATTGGCTGATGAATAACGACCCTATGATGAAGGTCTCTAGTCATTAAACAGCTCACTCAGGAACGATGCCATTAGCATGTAATTTGGCTTCTATAGAATTGAAATGATGGCCTTTATAGGACTACCTCATGCATTTGGGGCAAACAAGTGATTGTCTAAGCTGACAAAAATAGTTATCATCTAGAAAAGAAGTTATGTAAAAATATTTGAAAACATCCTCAAATTGACCTTGAGTAAGTTGCCACTGAATGAGCCAAGGGGCATAACAACGAAGTCAACTTGGTGGTGGTAGAGAAGTGGTTCTGAAGAAATAGGGGAAGTAGGCTGCCACCCAGAAATACAAGATCCAAATGAGACCACCTGCATTGGGGAAGGATGTCTTGCCCTTTTTAAAGAGAAATTCAAAAAGACTCATGTATAGGCGAGATAAAGAATTGCCTTTTACTTAGAGTGAAAATGTGAAAATGACTGAGTAAAACTTGGATCTTATAAAAGAAGTCTTTGGTGGCAAAAATGAAGCTCAACAGTCGAGCATTTAATGAAGGCAAATGAGGAGAAATTTTTTTATAGCTTATTGGAATCACCTCAAGCATAAATTTAAAACAAGAATCAATTTAAAATTTTTATAAGTTAAAGATTGGCTTCAACCCTGGTATAGAAAGATATTGACTTATTGAAAGATTGGGCTGTTGTTATAATCTAAAGCCGATATTTAGAGAAATACATTCCATTAAGCTGAAAATTAAGATCCAAAACTTCCTTAGCCGATTTCAAATAATATGTTGGTTGGAAATGTTGAGGGATGAAGTAAGCAGCTAAAATGAAGTTGAAAAAGTCGGCTATGGATTAACAAATTGGAGGGAATATTTGAGCATACAAAATTAAGTGTTCAAAAGCCAAATTATTGTCAGAATTTCGGCTAAAGCTGAAACTTTGGAGATTTTCTTGTTAAAAGAAGGTTTTTCAATTAAAGGTTGCTTAGGATGAAAGTTGATTACAATAGTTGAATGAAACCGGTGTTTAATAAATTCTCAAGGTACATTATAAATGACAGGACCCGACCCGAGACCCTCTACTATAGATCCCAGCGGCCCTGTCGGGCACCCCGACGGAAGTTCCTCTGAACCTAACTGGGTAAGTTAAGAAATTTCGCGAGGCAAACCCCTTTTTAATTCTTGTTACTACTAAGAAAATCTAGTAATATACATGAAAACGACTTCTTAGTTTTTAAAAACAAACGGATAAAGTTTCCCCTGTTTTTCGAAAAATCCATATAAACCTGCAAAGAAATTTCACTTCTAATTCCAATACATCTCAATTCTACCAATTTGGACCTCCGGTCCTTTTCAAATCAAATCCAACACAACTCAATTATTTCGTGTAAATCACAAAATAAGCATAATCATAAAAAATAAAAACGATCATCATAAACTGAAAATCTCTTCTTCTTGATTCAACACATACTTACAAATATACATGCCTACAACTATTATGCATAAAGTAAAGAGTGCTATTAGCACATTTACATGTACAAAAATTATCTTTGGATTCGGCCCACTACTCGGCGATAGGAGAATCAGCAACTTGCGTTCCGAGACCTGCACCTGGGAAAGGGGTTTAAAACATAAAACATAAAACGAGTGAGCTAAAGGAGCTCAGTGAGTATAAATGAGAATTCAATTACAAGAATATTATACAAAGATAGCAATTTCTAAAGTACATGCAGAAATTATGCTTCTAAAACGGATGTAAAATTGTAAAACGGTTTCTAATATCATATGCTAATGAAATCTTGCCGAGCGGGTTTTATCTACATCTTTGGAAAACTATATTCAGAATCTATATAACCTAATAACTGCTGTGTGCATATAAATGCATAAATGCTATCGGTAAATCAAAAATTAGTAAAATCCTCGCTCGGCCATTTTGTTTCTAAACTGTACCAATGGTAACCCTAAAGCTCTATACCCACGCAGCGACTCAACTAGCACCGCATACGTGAGTAGGTCACGGGGCACCTCAACTAGCAGCACCCACAGTGACATCTCAAGACATCTCACTGGCTACGCAGCGGAATCCTACATCGCATGTATATAGCGAGACAATATCCCGTATACATAGAGCGACTCACATGACTCGACATCCTGACTTCCCGGAGTTAGTGACACACCCCCAAGACCTGCCCATGTGCACGGGATATACCGGCTGGGTCTAATACAATCATCACCACTATAATCTGAGGGTACCAATGGCCTTAAAACAAATGCAGAAATTTTCAAACTGTTTCACAAATCGATCATGTAAAAGCATGTCTATGAATATATCCAGATCATAAATCATGTTTATGCATCGAAAGCTCATAAAACATACATAGTCATTGTGCGAAAACATAATAACCGAAAAGTAAAAGAAATGGCGGATTTCTACTCACAACCGCTCCGTGCTCAATTTCGCTCCCGTTTCCTGCTCCCGTTAACGCTCTTGGTTATCCTCACCTACGCGCCATAAATGACATTTAGAACCAAATCGAACACTAGAATCTCATTTAACTACTAAATGCCCTAATCGGCATACAAAGCCCGGAGGTAAACTACTTTCCGATTTTAGTTACGGAGCTATAATCGAAACTAACTCACCATCCGGCGCCCTGAAAATTATTGAACACCTTATCATTTGATTGGACATACTTGCCCTTCACCTTTCCAACATGGACAATTATGTCCCATTTTCTTCATTTTTGGGTTTTTCATCAACCATATACATTCAATTCACAAAATGCATCATTTACACACAACAATTCAATCAAAACACCACTCAATTCCTAACTTCCCTAAAGTGGCAGAATTTTACCCTAGGTTCCAACACATTCCTTTTCTCAATTTCTTGTTCCAATTACAACAAAATCATGCCAATTTCATTCTAAAGCCCTAATTACAATCAATTGAAATCTCTACAACAAAATCACCAAAAATCCTAATTCTCACCTTGCCAATTTCTTCAAATTGATGACTCCTTCAAGCTCCAAACTAGAATTTAACTCAATCTAAGCCAAGAATACACATAAGAACATCAATTAACATTCTTGAATTCTCACTTATCAAACTCATAAAAGATGCTTTTCTTACCTCTTTTTCTTGAATTTTCACTAATAGAGACTTCAATTGAGCTTAGGGATTGGTTTGTAATCTTAATTTGGCTTGATTACACATGAAAATTCATGAAAACAAAACTTGAATAGTCACTGTAGCAGCACCCCCTTTGAAGCTCGAATTTCTCTCTTTTTTTGGGCTAAGTGTTGGTTTTGATCTCTCTTCAAATTTCTACACACTTCTAACATATATATAGTGCTCTCTCAATTTACCATTTTGCCCTTCAACTTACTTAAAACTTCTAATTTGCCATTAGTTAAAAACTAATTATGTAATTAGTTCATTTGTAACTATTTAGTTAGAATAGTTCAAAGAACTAACTAGAACTTCCAACTTGGCAATCCATGAGATTTCTTCTAATTGGTCCATTCTCTAATATATGGATTATGTTTCTCAACAAAGGCTTGTTCCATTCATAACCCTTAAATGGAAATTTATGTAGTAAATTAGAATTTTCTTTTCCAAGCCAATAGAGAAAAATTCTAAAAATATTCTAGGGTCGTTCGGCGCACCGATCGAGTGTGAAATTACCAAATTAGGTCTAATATCTCTCACGTGCACTATAAAGGGAATATTTCTAATAGGGTTAAAATTGAGTAACCCTACGGTGTCTTATTTGTTCTATACCAAAATCTAGGCGCCAATACTACTAATAGGGATTGGATATTACAATAAACAAGGTTAATTTCTAAATACAATCCAAGAATGTCGAATCCAAGAAAGTGCTATAAAGCCGACATTCTTATGTCTTATGATTGAATGAAGTTGATTTTCCATACACTATCCATAGAAAATGCAACGAATACGATTTTTAAGAAAATAGAGTGTAAGGATGAATTTATTAAAGTTGCATGCCTTAACAAAATAATATTTGATCGGTTTTATAAGGGGCATTGTTGACACCGACCTAAAAATTTACATACTAGGCCCATTTGAGTTTTTTTTTTGTATACATTAGTTGAGACCAAGTTGGGTATTAGGCCTACATTGGGTGGTTATTAGCATCGAATGTCTTAAATGATTAAATTTCTTTTATTTTAAAATCAGGATTAGAATAGGGTTTTGAGAAACCTATATAAAGGCTTGTTTTTATTGTAATTCATCATCATTCAGCACATTCAACACAACACTTACAATTTTCTTTCAATTTACCTTTTTCTCGTTTTGGCTTTCAACCCATAATTTTTTCATCCTTGCTTATAGATTCATATAGTCCAATTGTTAGAGTTTTGTTTTTCTTCTCTGCAAAGTAACCAAAACTCTATAATTTACTCGCTATCTCATTGCCCAAGTTTTATCTTAAGCCTTACTCGTTGTAGTCATATTCGACTTTGCCTTATTTGACGAGACCTAACCATAGTTCTTCGAGAATTTGAGAAAACTCGTATTTTTAGTAGGACACTAGTGTTGAGATTTGTGCTTACGTGCCATCCCATTATGAATAAATATTTAATGACAGTATTTATACAATTATCCTTTCTAATAAAATCATTAATATTATTTATAATAAATAGTAAGATGCTTATAACATTTCAGACATTGTATAATCTCAAAGAGTTTAGATCGGTGCTAAGAGTTAGCACATTGATAGAGTTAGCAAAATCTAAAGAGTTAGAACCTTGTCTGAAATGGGACAATAACCTGAGAATATATTTATAATAACATAGCTGCAAAGAGTTGCAGATGGTGTAAGAAATATCATTATGCAAATATGTTCTCAAACATGTTCTTGATTTAATTTCATTGATGCGGGTTTATCAGTGGAACCCATTAATATAGATTAGTGTATGTCTATATCTGGATGGTCTAGATAGTTAGTCTTAGCAAACTATGAGTTTAGTGGAAGCTCGTATAGACATACAAGTATTCAATGAGGACTGGATATTGAACAGACTCACAAAAACCTCCAATAGACATCTCATAAAGCCACCAATGGAAGGTCTTCCGAGTTGAGTAGTATTTATGGTCCTTTGACTTGAGTGCCACGGTGGGCTTGTGAGGGATCCACCATACTTTGGTTCCACACATATTAGAGACCTTTCATGGTCTTACCGTTGTGTGTCGTTGGGTGTGGTCTGATGCTTATGGAGTCCGGTGTGCATAGATATGGGATCCATCAGCTCAAATGAGTGGCTTATATATCATAATATTCCAAGATTGTATTTCAGAAAGTCTTGTGGCCACAAGAATAAACCTTAGAAAATATATTCCGAAGGGATAAACAATATCACAAAAATATTTGTGAATATTGTTTAAGAAAATATAAATTTGGAGATAAGTTGATTGTTGAGAAAATAGAGATTTGACAGTCATGATCTAGATCTCTGCCCTTCTAGGATATAAATGATGGAGGGATTATACAAATATGTAACAACCTCAACTTGCATGGTTTAACGCGCTAATTTGTAATATCTGTAACGTGTGTGTGGGGCATCGTTCACGGACGTATGGAGGAGCTTCATATGACAAATTAGGTATGGACCTAGAGAGTCTAACAATATGAAGTGTACTCGTTGAACACTGGGGTAGCGGATTGGATTGAATAACTCGATCCAATAAATTCTAGCAAAATAGAATAATTATTTCGGGATCCCTCGGGATGTACATTTGTCAAGATTTAATTGTTAAGTACATCATTAAATTAATTAACAAGAGTTATTAATTAATAAGATGATTGGCAAGTGGCACAATTTGGTCCATGATTTGATTTTACCTTAGTTTTATCATTTAACTTTAGTAGTAAAAAATAGTAAGGTAAAAAGTAATTATTCAAAATTATTTTGAATAATTAAATTAGATATTATTATTATATTATTAGATAATATGATAATATATTAATCATAACCATTGTATTTTAATATAATGAGGGGCCTAGATGTTGGTCATTAATTTATCTAATTTGATTAAAATATTTATATTTGTTAGGTAATGATTTAATTAGATGATCATTATTGTAATATCCAATCCCTATTAGTAGTATTGGCGCCTAAATTTCGGTATAGAACAAATAAGACATCGTAGGGTTACTCGATTTTAACCCTATTAGAAATATTTTCTTTATAGTGCACGTGAGAGATATCAGACCTAATTTAGTAATTTCACACTTGATCGGTGCGCCGAACGACCCTAGAATATTTTTTGAATTTTTCTCTATTGGCTTGGAAAAGAAAATTCTAATTTACTACATGAATTTCCATTTAAGGGTTATGAATGAAACAAGCCTTTGTTGAGAAACATAATCCATATATTAAAGAATGGACCAATTAGAAGAAATCTCATGGATTGCCAAGTTGGAAGTTCTAGTTAGTTCTTTGGACTATTCCAACTAGATAGTTACAAATGAACTAATTACATAATTAGTTTTCAACTAATGGCAAATTAGTAATTTTGAGAAAGTTGAAGGGAAAAATGGTAAATAGAGGGAGGACTATAAATAGGTTGGAAGTGTGTAGAATTTTGAAGATGATCAAAAGCAAACACTTAGAACAAAAGAGAGAAAATTCGAGCTTGGAAAGGGAGGCTGCTACAGTGACCTTTCAAGTTTTATTTTCATGAATTTTCATGTGTAATCAAGCCAAATTAAGGTTACAAACCAATCCCTAAGCTCAATTGAAGTCTCTATTAGAGGAAATTTAAGAAAAAGAGGTAAGAAAAGCATCTTTTATGAGTTTGATAAGTGAGAATTCAAGAATGTGTTAATTGATGTTCTTATGTGTATTCTTGGCTTAGATTGAGTTAAATTCTAGTTTGGAGCTTGAAGAAGTCATCAATTTGAAGAAATTGGCAAGGTGAGAATTAAGGTTTTTGGTGATTTTGTTGTAGAGATTTCAATTGATTGTAATTAGGGCATTAGAATGAAATTGGCATGATTTTGTTGTAATTGGAACAAGAAATTGAGAAAAGGAAGGTGTTGGAACCTAGGGTGAAATTCTGCCACTTTAGGGAAGTTAGGAATTGAGTGGTGTTTTGATTGAATTGTTGTGTGTAAATGATGCATATTGTGAATTGAATGTATATGGTTGATGAAAAAATCCAAAAATAAAGAAAATGGGACATAATTGTCCATGTTGGAAAGGTGAAGGGCAAGTATGTCCAATCAAATTATAAGATGTTCAATAATTTTTAGGGTGCCGGATGGTGAGTTAGTTTCGATTATGGCTCCGTAACTAAAATCGGGAAGTAGTTTACATCCGAGCTTTGTATGCCGATTAGGGCATTTAGTAGTTAAATGAGATTCTAGTGTTCGATTTGGTTCTAAATGTCATTTATGGCGCGTAGGTGAGGATAACCGAGAGCGTTAACGGGAGCAGGAATCGGGAGTGAAATTGAGCACGGAGCGGTTGTGAGTGGAAATCTGCCATTTCTTTTACTTTTTGGCTATTATGTTTTCGCACAATGACTATGTATGTTTTATGAGCTTTCGATACATAAACATGATTTATGATCTTGATATATTCATAGACATGCTTTTACATGATCGATTTGTGAAACAGTTTTTAAATTTCTGCATTTGTTTTAAGGCCATTGGTACCCTCAGATTATAGTGGTGATGATTGTATTAGACCCGGCCGGTATATTCCGTGCACATGGGCAGGTCTTGGGGGTGTGTCACTAACTCTGGGAAGTCGGGATGTCGAGTCATGTGAGTCGCTCTATGTGTACGGGATATTGTCTCGCTATATGCATGCGATGTAGGATTCTGCTGCGTAGCCAGTGAGATGTCTTGTGATGTCACTGTGGGTGCTGCTAGTTGAGGTGCCCTGTGACCTACTCACGTATGCGGTGCTAGTTGAGTCGCTGCGTGGGTATAGAGCTTTAGGGTTACCATTGGTACAGTTTAGAAAGAAAATGGCCGAGCGAGAATTTTACTAGTTTTCGATTTACCGATAGCATTTATGCATTTATATGCATATAGCAGTTATTATGTTATACAGATTCTGAATATAGTTTTCCAAAGATGTAGATAAAACCCGCTCGACAAGATTTCATTAGCATATGATATTAGAAACCGTTTTACAATATTACATCCGTTTTAGAAGCATAATTTCTGCATGTACTTTAGAAATTGCTATCTTTGTATAATATTCTTGTAATTGAATTCTCATTTATACTCACTGAGCTCCTTTAGCTCACTCGTTTTATGTTTTATGTTTTAAACCCCTTTCCCAGGTGCAGGTCTCGGAACGCAAGTTGCTGATTCTCCTATCGCCGAGTAGTGGGCCGAATCCAAAGATAATTTTTGTACATGTAAATGTGCTAATAGCACTCTTTACTTTATGCATAATAGTTGTAGGCATGTATATTTGTAAGTATGTGTTGAATCAAGAAGAAGAGATTTCTAGTTTATGATGATCGTTTTTACTTTTTATGATTTATGCTTATTTTGTGATTTACACGAAATAATTGAGTTGTGTTGGATTTGATTTGAAAAGGACCGGAGGTCCGAATTGGTAGAATTGAGATGGGTTGGAATTAGAAGTGAAATTTCTTTGCAGGTTTATATGAATTTTTTGAAAAACAGGAGAAACTCTGTCCGTTTGTTTTTAAAACTAAGATGTCGTTTTCATGTATTAATCTAGATCTTCTTAGTAGTAACAAGAATTAAAAAGGGGTTCGCCTCGCGGAATTTCTTAACTTACCCAGTTAGATTCGGAGGAACTTCCGTCGGGGTACCCGGCAGGGCCGCTGGGATCTATAGTAGAGGGTCTTGGGTCGGGTCCTGTCAATTATTCTAATGTTTAATAAATTAATCCAAAGTGGGAGACCAACAACTAAATTAGTGGAGTACTTATTTTTGTTTTATCAAAATATGTTGAATAACAAAAATAAAAGATTAAGCTAACAATTGAAATGAATTCATTTAATTGGAGAAGAGATTGGCCAAGTGAATGGAGAGGTAAGAGAAAATTAGTTTTTGTTCTTTCAAGTGTTGAAAAACATGAATAACCTCTCTTTTTCTTCTTCTCTCAATGATGGCTAAAAATGAATGAAAAGAAAATAGAAGAAAGATAATTATTTTAGACAAGAGTTGTTTAAAATAATTATCCTATGAAAATTGTTCTAAAAATTGATACAAGAGTTGTATGTAAAATATTTATCATTTCCATTTAAGAAACAAAAATTGTATTAAAAAAGTTTGAATACATGTTGTTAAAAATTCTAAAAACTAAGCTACCATTCTAGCTTCATAATCCCACCAAATCATTATGGACTAGAATTGTTTAACAATTCATTTCAAGATGAGCTTTTCAATTGGATTGTTGGATGACTTGAAGATTTTATAAAACTACCTTCATTAGGTAAATATTTTTATATTTTAATTTTATGTATACAATTGTTTTTCATATATATTTTGTTGTATAATAGTTATATTTGAGTATATATGTTATATATGTGGTTAAATTTGTTAAATTTGGTGTATTTGTTAATATACTTCTGTTACGTGTAATAATTTTTAAAATTACGTATACACTTATATGTCACACATTCGATTTCTAACAACTAAACATACATAAATCCCATCAATAAATTTGATACGCGAACACATTGATAACTTGGGAACATAAAAAAATGATTTGGATGTCATATAATAGTAGATTGGTATAATGAAATAACGAACATTTTAAGTTCTAAGTCTTTTCTTTTGTCCCCTAAAAGTAGGTTAAGTTTTTAAGTTTTAAATTGTATTAAATAAAATACAAAATTTTATAAATTGAATTTATAAGTTGCAGAGGATTACTCTCTTCATATTATCTTTATTTAATTTTTTTTATTAACATAACGTTGGTAGTTGAAAGAAAATAAAATAATTTTTTTATAAGTAAATAATGCAAAACACATATTAAAATATTTTAAAAAATTAAATAAGATTATATTAGTCGAGATAAATTCCTAATGTATTTATTATAAGGGTGGAATTATATTAGAATATGCTAAAGCTCTCCCTTTTAGTCCCATAAAATATTTTAAATGAACAAGATGATGTATTCATCATTTTAGCTCATCTAAAATAAAATTTAGATTAAAACAATGTATAAACCCTTTAGTTTGTATTCTAGTCAGCCACTTGAGCGAATATATTATGCAATTGTTTTTAGTTTTATTTTTTTGATACGGAGAGGAAAGATTAGAACCTAAAATTTTTAAGATCCATTATAAATATTTTATTATTAAATTATTTAAGCAAATATTTTTTTTAGTTAATATGCAATTCTTTAAACTAAATGCATGAGATATTAATATTGTTACTTCTTGAGATTGGTATAAATTATATTTTTATAATAATTATATCTTAATTATATTGTCACCTTTTTTTTTTAATTAAAAAAAGAAATATTTTAATTATTTAAATAATAAAATAATAAAAATATTTTTTAATTAAATAAAAATAATAATATAATTATAATTGTCATAAAAATATAATTTGTGATGACAATATTAATACCCCAAATGCATGCATAATCGAACAGACGGGCCCATAGACTTGTGAAATAACCAATTTAAAATTTTTTCTAAAAGAAATTAATTAAATCATCGCATTTCTTCATTTTCTTTTTTTTTTTATGTTTAAATCATCACATTTCAAGTAAAGGAAACATTTTCTCATCACTCCCACGCTTTCTGACAGACAGTGACCTCTTGTATCAAACGTAGTCCTCTATTGTTTATATTATTTATCTCTAAAGTAGCCGATCCTTATATAGACATTTCTGTCGGTCCCAACAAATTTTGACCAAAGGTCAAATCATCAAATGCTCTCACATAAAAATAAAAAATCTCCATGGCTAATTCTACCAGAAATATAGATACGTATAAGTACAAATATACCCACCAAGTTCTATCCAAATTCCGCTTCTCTTTTGTTATTCCTTACCCACACGTTGAATTCCCTCTTTTCCCCCCCTTTTTATAAAAACATAATGAAAAGCATTTTCTTTTCTAAAGGTTGCTCTTCATACTTTGCAACAACAACAAATTCTCATCATATTCACTAGTCTCTTTCTCACTGCCCACACACACAGTCTCTTTTGTAATTGTAACTCTCTTCGGTCGTGTATCCTGCAAACTGTTTTCTTCATCAATGGAGAGAAAATCAATTCAGCTTCTCCATCATCACCTTACTGCTTTTACACTTGTTTTTTTGGTGTTTCTTTCGGTTTGTGCAACCGAACCATCCATCAAAACTGATGCAGCGGCTCTTCTTATTTTCAAAAACATGATGCAGAAGGACCCAAATGGAATTTTGTCAGGCTGGCAGCTCAATAGATATCCATGCACCTGGTATGGAGTTACATGCTCTTTAGGAAGAGTCATTCAACTTGATCTTAGTGGGTGTAATCTAGCAGGGACTATCTCTTTTGATCATTTGGCTTCTCTAGATATGCTATCTGTTCTCAAAATGTCTTCCAATTCATTTGAAGTAAATTCAACTTCTTTGATCCAACTTCCATACGGGCTCAAACAGCTTGAATTATCTTCTGCAGGACTTGTTGGCCTTTTCCCTGAGGATCTTTTCTCGAAATGTCCAAATCTAGTTTACATAAATGCTTCTCATAACAATTTAACCGGGATTGTACCCGAAAATCTTTTGTCCAATACTGATAAACTGCAGGTTCTTGACTTATCTTTTAATAACATAACAGGATCCATTTCAGGTCTGAAAATTGAGAATTCTTGCGATTCCTTGTTGCAACTTGATCTCTCTCAGAACCATATAATGGATTTTATTCCTGTCTCTCTATCCAATTGCACAAATCTCAAAACTTTGAATTTATCATTCAATTTTCTCACAGGGGAGATCCCAAGAACTTTTGGTCAGTTAAATAGTTTACAGAGATTGGATCTCTCTCACAATCATATAACTGGCTGGATCCCTTCTGAGTTGGGAAATGCATGCGACTCACTTCTAGAGCTTAAGCTTTCTCATAACAACATCACTGGCCCTATTCCAGTCACCTTCTCCTCGTGCTCCTGGTTGCAAATTCTTGATTTGTCTAATAACAAAATATCAGGTCCCTTCCCAGATTCCATCCTTCAAAATCTTGGCTCATTAGAGAGCTTGCTGTTAAGTAATAACATGATCTCTGGATCATTTCCTGCTTCCATTTCATCATGCAAAAGTCTGCGAATTGGGGATTTCAGTTCCAATAAGTTTTCAGGAATCATCCCACCAAGCATGTGCCCAGGAGCTGCCTTACTTGAGGAACTGAGATTACCAGATAATCTCATACAAGGAGAAATTCCAGCTCAACTTTCGGAATGTTCAAAGCTAAAAACTATAGATTTTAGCTTGAATTATATCAATGGCTCCATTCCATCAGAGCTTGGCATGCTTGAGAATCTTGAGCAGTTTATAGCATGGTTCAATGGGTTGGAAGGTAAAATCCCACCAGAATTGGGTAAATGCAGGAATCTGAAAAATCTTATTCTCAACAATAATCGACTTACCGGTGAAATTCCTGCTGATTTATGTAATTGCACTAATCTTGAGTGGATATCTCTATCAGTCAATCAACTGAGCGGTCAAATCTCCCGAGAGTTTGGCCTCTTGACGAGGTTAGCGGTTCTGCAGCTTGGAAATAATAGTTTAAGTGGTGAGATTCCAGTAGAGTTGGTAAACTGTAGCAGTTTGGTTTGGTTAGACTTGAACAGCAACAAACTCACCGGAGAAATCCCACATAGAATCGGCCGGCAGCTAGGGGCAAAACCATTAAGTGGAATGCTCTCTGGGAACACTTTGGTATTTGTACGAAATGTAGGAAATTCGTGTAAAGGAGTTGGAGGCTTGTTAGAATTTGCAGGAATCCGCCCTGAAAGACTGCTCCAGGTACCTACACTGAAGACTTGCGATTTGACGAGAATGTATTCTGGGCCAATACTGAGCCTTTTTACTCAGTACCAAACGTTGGAGTATCTAGATCTTTCTTACAACCAGCTTCGAGGAAAAATCCCGGATGAAATAGGGGAGATGATTGCTTTGCAAGTTCTTGAATTAGCTCATAACCAGCTATCTGGGGAGATCCCCTCATCACTTGGCCAGCTCAGGAATTTAGGTGTATTTGATGCATCACATAACAGGTTGCAGGGTCAAATTCCTGAATCCTTTTCCAACTTATCTTTCCTGGTGCAGATTGATATGTCAAACAATGAATTAACTGGGCCAATCCCACAAAGGGGACAGCTTAGTACACTTCCAGCAAGTCAATATGCAAATAATCCTGGACTTTGTGGGGTTCCACTGCCTGAATGCCGAAATGGCAATAATCAACCAACTGTAAATCCAGGTGTAGAGGGAGACAAAAATGGCCACAGGCTCGCCGCTGCAGCATGGGCTAATAGCATTGTTATGGGAGTCCTCATTTCTTTTGCTTCAATATGCATTTTGATTGTGTGGGCGATCGCAATGCGTGCAAGACGTAAGGAAGCGGAGGAAGTTAAGATGCTTAACAGCTTGCAAGCATCTCATGCAGCCACAACATGGAAGATTGACAAGGAGAAAGAACCATTGAGTATCAATGTGGCTACATTCCAGAGGCAGCTAAGAAAACTTAAGTTCTCCCAACTCATCGAGGCTACCAATGGTTTCTCTGCAGCAAGTCTCATTGGGTGTGGCGGGTTTGGAGAAGTATTCAAGGCTACATTGAAAGATGGATCAAGTGTTGCAATCAAGAAGCTCATTCGGTTGAGCTGCCAGGGAGATCGAGAATTCATGGCCGAAATGGAAACTCTAGGAAAAATAAAGCATAGGAATCTTGTGCCTCTATTGGGTTATTGCAAAGTTGGTGAGGAGAGGCTCCTTGTATATGAATTCATGAAATATGGAAGTCTTGAAGAAGTGCTTCACGGAAGAACAAAAACACGGAACCAGAGAATTTTAACTTGGGAAGAAAGGAAAAAGATTGCGAGAGGTGCTGGGAAAGGACTGTGTTTCCTTCACCACAACTGCATCCCCCACATTATCCATCGAGACATGAAGTCAAGCAATGTGTTACTGGACCATGACATGGAAGCAAGGGTCTCCGATTTTGGAATGGCAAGGCTCATAAGTGCACTAGACACTCATCTCAGTGTAAGCACACTAGCGGGTACACCAGGTTATGTCCCACCAGAATATTACCAAAGCTTCAGATGCACTGCAAAAGGCGATGTCTATTCCTTTGGGGTTATCCTATTGGAACTGTTGACCGGTAAACGCCCAACAGATAAGGATGATTTTGGGGACACTAACTTGGTGGGGTGGGTAAAACTGAAGGTCAGAGAAGGGAAGCAAATGGAAGTGATAGACCCAGAATTGCTTTTGGTTACAAAGGGAACCGATGAAGCTGAAGTTGTAGAGGTTAAAGAAATGGTGAGGTACTTGGAGATATCATTACAATGTGTGGATGATTTCCCATCCAAGAGGCCAAAGATGTTGCAGGTTGTGGCCATGTTAAGAGAGTTGATGCCAGGATCTGCTAATGGAACTGGTAACAGTGCTTGAAACTTAAAGGGTCTTGTTTACTGTTTATCAGTGTTAGTGTAAGAAAGACAAGGTTTTTAAGATTTATTGTTCAGTTGTATCTACTTGGCAAATTTTTTTGCTCTATTGTTTTACTTCTAAAGTATTAATAGTGAATATGAACATCTTCATTTCGGCATATAAGTTTGCAGACTCTGTGGAGTTTGTGAACGTAAACAATGGTACGATAACTATATGTAAGTGGATAGCTGACTTTCTATGAGACATTTAAACAAGTTGTGTTTTTTTTTTTTTTGGAAAGAGAGAAACTGATTATAGACCTGGAAATGGAAAAGTTTCCACCCAGACGGTTACAGAGGAAAGGCTCAAAGTATGTTTTGCTAACCTATGAGTCAGTACATTTTGAGTTCTAAGAATGAAAATAATCTCAGTTTGAGGGATTATCTGCATGAGATTTTGAATATCATTTACAAGCCACTTAATTTCTTTTAAAGAAATCATATGCTTTCTAACTAAATTGACAACATTGAGTGCATCGGATTGAAATAAGACTTGTTGGATACCTAACTCAATAGCCACTTTTATTCCAAGCATTAAAGCTTGAGCTTCAGCCATCTTGATATCATCTTGCAAAGAGCCTGGGCAAGCTACCATCTGAACTGCCTTTCCAGCTACATCTGTTACTGCTACACCCATTCCAATTATATTCCTAGTTGTGTCAATGGTAGCATCAACATTAATTTTAAAACTAGCCAAAAAATTGGTTACTGGTGTATGAATGTTTAAATTTCCAGCATGGGGTGTATAGGATGATGCAGCCAGATTGCTTGATTTGTAGGATTCTGTGAATGCTTCTGCTCTTGCCAACAATAGTGATGGAGATTCATCGATCTGCTGCATAACAAAGTTATTTCTGCCGTTCCATATGAGCCATACTATTATAACAAAATTAACCAATTCATCGATCACCATTCTCTTTACCATTTAGAAAGTTGTCATAAGTAGTTAATCTCCAAATTTTCCTAGATTTTTTGCACCAAAAATAGCATGGCCAATATCTTCTGTTACCTTGCAGCATCTGGGGCAGAGGGGGTTGTCAATAATCTTCCTCTTTGACAAGGCTAGGCTTGATGGTAGTATACTCTTTATGGCTATCCACACGAATATTTTAACTTTTGATGGAATAGGTAGACTCCACATTTGTTTCCAGAATTTGTTTGAGCTCGAGGAAGATTCCGGATTATCATTTAATTTTATCCTGAAAGCTATGTGATATCCGCTTTTGACAGAGAACACTCCTCTTTTGTCATAGTGCCAGCACAAAGCATTCTCTTCCTTCCTAATTAGCAGTTGTATCTTGGATATAATTTCCACATCTTTCTTCAAAAAATTCTAGTTCAGGATGTTTAAGTTCCAGCTTTGATCATTGTTAAGTAAGCACTCCACTTTGCTATCCAGATTCAAAAGGGTAGTTAGCTTTGATATTGGCTTGAAGGTGGGTATCCCAGGAATCCAATTACTTCTATAGATGCTCACATTTTTGCCATTACCAATGAGCCATCTTGACCATTTTTCTAGTAAAACTCTTCCCCATAGTAGGCATGTAGGAAGGAGCATGTCCCAATCTCGCCTTAAAAAAATCCTCATCGCGAAAATGGTAAGCGCCTCGACTAAATGCTTCGACTATAGTCCACTTCAATTTAACTTTTAATTTTATTTTTTCTCGTTTCTTAACAAAAAATATTATATTGTTGCTTTTTAGTGTTCGATCTGAGGAATATTTGCAATATTGTTTTGGTCAAAGAAGGGTTTGACTATAATTAGGTTTTATCTGATATGTCGCTTCACTGATATGGATTTATTTTTTATTAGATCACATGATATTTGTGTTTGTTTTGCTATGTGCATGGGTTCATTAGATTTCTGTTTGTGTCCGATCAAAAATAGGATTTTGACTTTATGCTGGCGTTGCTAAACTGGACTTTGAAATTTGTGTGTTCTTTTGCTTCTTTGTTTTAGTTCTTTGTAAGTTTGTAATATATTCGCGTGTGTATATATAAGTGTCTTGTTGAATTAGTGTTATATATTTTTATTATGTTACGTGGAATTGTTCAGTTTTTCCTATATGGACTTGATATATTAAAGCAATGGCTAAATTTAGGATTTTTTTGTGGGTGTATGTTTGCATTTTATATATTTTTTTGTTTATTCTGTTTTTTCTTTTTATGTTGTATTTTTTGAGAGTGATAGTGGGAATTTGTTGTGATCGTGAGAGATTAGGTATTCTTGATTATGTTTCTTCTCAACACAAAATTGGAGAATGAATTATGCAGTGCTGTTGCTACTGTTACTAATGGGTTTTAATGGATGGTGTAGGTGCCTTCTAGGAGTCTATGCGTCAGCTTTCGTCTTTTTTAATATACTATTTATTTTTGGGTTTCTATATTGTTGTTGTTTGAGAAGGTACTTATATTGATAAACAATGCTTAAATAATATGAAAATTGCAATTTTTTTTTAGGCATAACTCTTGCTAAATTACTTGGGCTTGCTAGTTTAGTGACTTGAAAATTCTCTCATTTTTCCTCTGTTTTGAGTTTAATAGATGGTTTGTTAAATGTAGAGTTTGCCATAATCATAATTGTATTTTGTATGTCGTTCTCTCTCATGTTGAAGAGGTAAAGGAATGGTTCGATGTTTCTTTAATCTATATTGTTCAATTGTTTCTTTTACGAATATGAATGTTCTTCATGGCAATATCATATCAAGTGATCCTAGTTTGGTAATGCATCAAGTTCCTTATTCAGAAAAACTTGTTAAAAGTTCCAATTCTAGAGTTGATGTTGACAATGAGGTTGTAAAGTGTAACTAAGCCGATCATTTAACTGAGGGTTGGTTTAACTTTCTCATTTTAGGTTCTCAGAGAAAACAAAATTTCTGTCAGCATATTGAGTCTAATTGTTCCCATTGCTTTTGCAGAAGATAAGTTCTGATGATTTCATGTTTTAATCTCTGCATAAAGGAATATGCTCTTACGTATACTACCAACTCTGCAATTCAAAGACTCAAATGTTTTGAGTCTTTCACTTTGCATCGAGGCTGTCTTCTCCTTTGCGTCAAGGCCTACTTTGTTAAAGCATCATCATCAAGCATAGCACATAAGCTGCATCATTTCTACTATAATATTTTTTTTTCCTGCTTATTAGCTCAATAAGTTGAATTATAGGCTTGTTTTAAAATATTTTATTCCGTGACCATATTCCTTAATTGTTTGTCGTTGATTTTGTTTAATTACTGAACCATAGGCTACTATGACATCAAACAATTATCAAAATTTTCCTTCATTCTGCCAACATTGGTGACTTTGTACATCCTTTCACCGTGTTGCTCAATTTAATTTTTGTGCAATAGACATCATGCTTTTTGTCTCTCAATCATTCAGTTAGTTGTTTTTAATGGTGCTTCTTACTTTTAGAATTCCACATCCTGCTTTGGAAATCACATAGGTAATGTCAATTGTGTGAAGCAGAACCATGACAACCAGCATAGAAGCAAGGATCAAATGTTTCTGGTGAAGACTGCAAATATGTGCAATGCTAACGTGGATAGCTAATTTAATTAGAGGTTTGTTAAGTTGTTATATAGTTACAAAATCTGTTATGTAGTTAGCGTATTTTCAGCTTTGTACAACTGATTCTGTCCTCTAGTGTCAAGAGTAAGTATATAAGTTCCTTTGTATTACAGTTCAGCATTATCGTGATTGAATACAAAAGTCTACATTCAATCAATCTCATCTCTCTCTCATTTCTGTTTGGCTTACCAATACTTTCCTGGAAAATATCACAAACACAGAAACACAAAATCTCACTTGATATCAAAGCTAGAATGACTAACTTCGTCAATTCAGAACACGATCGAGCTGCCACTCTTAATTCTCAGATGAATCAAATGTCGATCGGTCAAAGCAGCAACTTCACCTTTACAAATCCAGTTAAGCTGGATAGCAACAATTTCTTACTATGGAAGTCGCATATTCTTGCCTCAGCAAGGGGTAATGACTTGGAGGAACTTCTTACTGATGAAAGAGAATGTCCAAGTCATTTTCGTGCATCTGTAAACTCAGATTCAGAAGCTGGTGCACCTGTGAATCCACTCTATCATTTGTGGAGGAAACAAGACTCCATACTGCTGAGCTGGCTCTTTTCCACCATGATTGAGTCAGTTCTTAGCTCGGTTGTTCAATACAAAACCTCTAATGAAGTCTGGAAACATCTTGAAAAGATGTTTGGAAGCCAGTCCTTGGCTAGACTTACTCAACTGAGGTCACAACTACAAATAATAAGGAAGGAAAATTTGTCTATGAATGAGTATTTTTTGAAGGTAAAGAGTTTGGCTGACAATTTGGCCATGGCTGGTAAATCAATACCAGATCAAGATCTGATCTCTTATCTTCTTGCTGGATTAGGATCTGATTATGATCTTGTGGCTTTGTTACTCTTAATCAAAAGTGATGAATTATCCTTAGCAGAAGTCTATGCTATTCTTCTGAACCAAGAAGGCAGACTGGAAATGTCCAACTCAAACTTGACAGCCAATGGAGGACTATCAGCTAATGTTGCAAACAAGCAGAATTACAAAGGAAATTATGAGAACAAAGGGAGGTTCAGTGGTAATTTTAGAGGACAAGGCAACTCTAAAGGGAGAGGCAGAGGTAAACCAAACCATAGCAAGTCAAAAATCGTGTGCCAGATTTGCTTCAAGCAAGGGCATGGAGCTCTGAAGTGCTGGAACAGGTTCAATGAGGAATTTGAGCCACCTATTCCACAAGCACAAGCACAGAACAACAATCAGGGACAAGCAGCAGCATATGTGACAGCACCTGGCACTGAGGCTTCTAATGAAGATCTTGGATAGTACATGGACAGTGGTGCTACCAACCATGTCATCAACAACAGTGGAAGCATGGCAACAAAGTCAGAATACAGAGGTAATGATCTTATCACTGTTGGAAATGGCAATGGTCTTAAAATCTTAGGTATTGGCACATGCATACTGCAGACTTTAACCTTACATAAGCTTGAACTGAAACAAGTATTATTTGTACTTGGCATGACAAAGAATTTAATTAGCATCTCTAAGCTTGCTATTAACCATAACCTTGTCATTGAGTTTAATAAGTACTTGTGTTTTGTCAAGGATGTGAAGGAGAATGTTCTTCTTCAAGAAATTGCTAAGGGTGGACTTTATCAATTGATCACTCCTAAATCAGCTGGAAAATACACAGCACAAAGCCCTACTTCATGTGTCAAATCAAAACACAGCCTCTTGTCTGATTTCATTCCCAAAGTCTCTTTGTTTGCTGATTGTATGATAAATAATTCAGAGTCTCATAGACCTGATATTATCAGCTCTTCCATTCCTATAGATAAAAAGACTACTAAGTTCATTGATGTATTGCATAAAAGGTTTGGTCACCCAAACCAAGAAGCTTTGAAATGTATACTTGCAAATTGTAATATGCATTCTTCAATGAATAAAGTTCATCCAAAATATGTTTGTTCATTCTGTCAACATGGAAAAAATCACAAACTACACTTCAACATGTCTCAAACAAAAACTTCACATCCTTTGGAAGTCATACATGCAGATGTGTGGGGTTCTGTTAGTACTGTATCTGGTGATGATTACAGATACTACTTGTGTCTTGTAGATGACTACACTAGGTTTACTTGGGTATTTCCATTGCAGCAAAAGTCACAAGTCCTAAACCACTTCAAAACCTTTCAGCTTCATATAGAGAGATTACTAGATAAAAAGATAAAAGTGTTGTAGTCAGATCATGGGGGAGAGTTCAGAAGTTTAAGTAAGCTTTTAGCTGAGAAAGGGATAATACACAGGTTTTCTTGTCCATATACACACCATCAAAATGGGAGAGTAGAAAGAAAGCATAGACATATTGCAGAAATTGGTCTTACTCTCCTGTCTCACAGTGGCATGCCATTGAAATACTGGTGGTATGCTTTTAATACAGCCACCTTCTTGATAAACAGATTACCCTTAAGAGTACTTGAAAACAAAACACCCTTTGAACTTTTATTTAACAGAAAACCTGATTACTCATTCTTAAAAGTGTTTGGATGCACTTGTTATCCACACTTAAGACATCTAAACAAGCACGAGCTAGACTTTCATACTGAAAAGTGCACCTTTATGGGATATAGTAGTCAACACAAAGGCTATCAGTGTATGACTTCAAAAGGGAAGTTTTATGTGGCAAGACATGTTATCTTTGATGAATCTGAATTTCCTTTTCTGTCTGATAAGTCTTTTGTTGATTCAACTATCAAACTTTCTGAAAATACTCACAATTGCCACTGCAATTCTCAATCAATCCTGTTTCCCTATGATTTCAGTATAACTTATTTTCCAAGTACAAATATCAGTTCACAAGCAGCAATTCCAGATCCTTTAGATTAAACACAAAGTGGTGCAAACACAAACAATTCCCTTTCACCACCAAGTCAGACTCAAATCAACTGTGAATATCCTCCAAACACAAACACTAATTCTGAACTCAGCATAACAGAAACATCAATTCCTGATCAAACACTTAACCATCATCCTATGATTACAAGATCAAAAGCAGGTATCTACAAACCAAAAATCTTACTCACTCAAGTTGAAAGAAATCTAGAACATACACCAGAAACAGTATCAGAAGCTTTAAAGTTATCTCAATAGAGACATGCAATGAATGATGAGTTTCAAGCTCTCATAAGAAATAAGACTTGGAAGCTGATACCTCATGAACCTAATTACAAGATTGTCAGAAATAAATGGGTGTTTAAAGTAAAAAGGAATCCTGATGGCAATATGGCAAGATACAAAACTAGGCTTGTAGCTAAGGCTTTGATCAGACACCAAGCATAGACTACACAGAAACCTTCAATCATGTGGTAAAAGCCAATACAGTAAGAGTAATCTTAAGTTTGGCTGTAACCAAAGGGTGGAAATTAAGACAAGTGGATGTCAATAATGCCTTTCTTAATGGGGATTTGCTTGAAACAGTGTATATGGAGCAACCTGAAGGGTTCATAGCCAAAGGGAAAGAAAGCCATGTGTGCAAGCTGCAAAAGGCATTATATGGTCTGAAACAAGCCCCAAGGGCTTGGTATAATAAACTGAGATCAGCACTAGCCAGATGGGGATTCACTAATGCAAAATCAGACACATCAATCTTTGTTAAGCAGCATGATTCAGGAATTACAATAGTAGTGGTGTATGTTGATGATATAATAGCAACAGGTGATGATGAAACTGAAATATAGAATGTAATTGATCAACTTCATAAAGACTTTGCTCTAAAGGAATTAGGGGAACTGAACTACTTCTTAGGGATTGAAGTGACCAAACTTAGTGGATCTTTACACCTTTCACAGACCAAGTATATAGCTGATCTATTGAAGAAAACTAATATGGCAAGTGCAGGTAGTTGCCCTACTCCTATGAGTACAGGACTTAAACTGACAAGAACAGAAAATGAGAAGTTTAAAGATGTTTCTCTCTATCGAAGTGTGGTCGGGGCATTACAATATGTAACTCTTACAAGACCAAAAATCTCTTTTGCAGTGAATAAACTAAGTCAATTTTTATCTTCTCCTTCAAAACAACAGTGGCAATGTTGTAAAAGAATACTTAGGTACTTACAAGGCGCAAAAGAACATGGCTTAGTATTCAATCCAGGAAGAGGTTTAAACTTGACAACCTTCACTGATGCAGATTGGGCTTGCGATATAGATGATAGAAAGTCATTTGGAGGGTACTTTATTTACCTTGCTGGAAACTTAGTTTCATGGAGCTCAAAGAAGCAAAGAGTAGTAGCAAGATCCAGCATTGAGTCAAAGTATAGAGCTCTGTCTCAGGTCACAGCTGAAATAACTTGGCTGCAATCATTGTTTTCAGAATTGAGCTTACAATTAACAGCAATCCCTGTGATATGGTGTGATAACCAAGGTGCAGCCTCACTTGCAGCAAATCCAATCTTTCATAATAGAACAAAACACATCGAAATTGATGTGCATTTTGTAAGAGATAAAGTGCTGAATAATGAAGTTGACACCAGGTACATTCCTACTGAACATCAGATAGCTGATATCTTCACAAAGGCTTTGCCCGTTTCAAAGTTCAAAGAATTAACTCACAAGCTCAATGTCACTCCAAGACAGTTAAGCTTGCGGGGGGATGTGAAGCAGAACCATGACAACCAGCATAGAAGCAAGGATCAAACATTTCTGGTGAAGACTGCAAATATGTGCAATGCTGACGTGGATAGCTAATTTAATTAGAGGTTTGTTAAGTTGTTATATAGTTACAAAATCTGTTATGTAGTTAGCGTATTTTCAGCTTTGTACAACTGATTCTGTCCTCTAGTGTCAAGAGTAAGTATATAAGTTCCTTTGTATTACAGTTCAGCATTATCGTGATTGAATACAAAAGTCTACATTCAATCAATCTCATCTCTCTCTCATTTCTATTTGGCTTACCAATACTTTCTTGGAAAATATCACAAACACAGAAACACAAAATCTCACTAATTGATGTTGTTTTTGGTAGGATATCTAACATTTTCAATATTTCTAGGTCAGTTTGGATTGTACTTTACTCATTCTATGACTTCTTTATGCACTTAAAATGGAACTGCACACTTGTTAACTCTAATATTAATATATTTTATGTAGGCCAAAATAATTATTTCCTCTTCATGTTGTCTAAAATACAATAGTATTGAATAATTTTCAGTAGCAATGATTCTCTTATATGTTTCTTTTTCTCCCTTTTCCAAGTTAACTAGAAGAAATGTCCAGAATTCAAAGTTACTCAATCTTAACCAGGTGAATATTTTCAACAGCATTGTTCTAAATGTTTGTGATTGTTTACTCCCTGGTCAACTCAGAATATTTTTTATTTTCCTGCTCAAGAGAAAGATTTACTAACTTGAAGTTTAGAAACCTATACGATAAGGGCATTCTAGAAAATGTGAAGGACTTTTTATCATTGAGAAGATAAATGGGTATTAATGCATATATTGTGCCTCTGAACCTAAGCACATTTTGTGGCTTCTCTGTATTGTTCTTGATGAAAACTATGAAGTTAGGAAAGGCAGTCTTGCTCTTGTATATATGATATCTATATATTTAGTGTGATAAAATGGGCCATTAGGAGGTATAGATCAATGTAGCTAGAAGTTTGGAAATTTACTAAATTGTAGAGTGCAATTGAGCTAGTCTATGAGACAATAGTTAACGAAATTGTCAAGTTATATCAAGTTATATTTAAAGTTTCCCTTGGCTAGTGTAACTTTCAAAAAGGCATATACAAGCATATACAGGCTTATTTTTACTAATTGATTAGGTATAACATTATAAATTTTTGATTTGAGAAACTGTCAAATACAATAAGTTTTAACATACGAACAATTACTGCAACCTTACACAGTTATGGTCCTCTATATATGAGAATGATGCCTTATAGCTCTATTTCTTTCAAAAGAAGTCAATAGATTGATGAAGTTGTTTAGAGTTATTCTTTTGTACACATTTTTCTCTTTGCAGTAATACAATCTTCTCTAGTCTTATCTTATCATAAATGATGTATATGAATATGTAGGCTCTTGAATGGAATTAAATTATCAGGTTCTTTACTTGATGAACTTGGGTATCTTTCTAATTTCAATAGACTCCAAGCAGACAAGAACATCTCAGGCACAATATCAAAATCTTTTGCTAAGTTGAGCAGAGTGAGACACTTGTGAGTTGATTCTCAATCAAAATTTTACTTCAATAAACAGGGGGTTTATGTTTCGTATTCTAATTTTATGTGCTTATAAATTTGAATGCTGCAGCCACTTGAACAACGAATTAATTAGTGCTTATAATATATTACTAAATTGATTACCATCATAGTAGATAAGAATGAAATGCAAGGATGAAAAAGAAAACAAAAATGAATCAGGAATGGTTTCTAAAAAAAGGTTCCCAAAATTTGCTCAATTTTGTGCTCATTTTTCCTTTTTCTAAAACATAAATTAATTTGCTTTACCTTACTTTTTCTTTTCTGTGTTTGACTAGTTGAATGTCCAAGCATGATGCAATTATCAAGGCAATTACTTCATAAGGATATTATGTTTCTTTTTCTTTTGGTTTCATTATTAAACAATTATTCTTAGCCGTATCTCCTAAAAAATATGAAACTTTTAATTTGAAAATTCATATTTAGGTTATTATTTATGAATGTTTCGTATTCTAATTTTATGTGCTTATAAATTTGAATGCTGCAGCCACTTGAACAACGAATTAATTAGTGCTTATAATATATTACTGAATTGATTACCATGATAGTAGATAAGAATGAAATGCAAGGATGAAAAAGAAAACAAAAATGAATCAGGAATGGTTTCTAAAAAAAGGTTCCCAAAATTTGCTCAATTTTGTGCTCATTTTTCCTTTTTCTAAAAAATAAATTAATTTGCTTTACCTTGCTTTTTCTTTTCTGTGTTTGACTAGTTGAATGTCCAAGCATGATGCAATTATCAAGGCAATTACTTCATATGGATATTATGTTTCTTTTTCTTTTGGTTTCATTATTAAACAATTATTCTTAGCCGTATCTCCTAAAAAATATGAAACTTTTGATTTGAAAATTTATATTTAGGTTATTATTTATGAATTTTATTGGCTATGTTGTTATTTTATCAAGTTTGACTATTAGTTATTAAGAAGAGAAACTCCTCTTTATTCCTCTAGCATTAATTTGTATACCCTAAGAAGTTGAACAAGCTAGTAAAGCCATGCAAGAGCTTTGGGACGGCACATTACCATCATTTGATCGATGCGGCATATACAAAATGGATTGATTTGCTTTCACTTATTACAAGTGGTGTGAATTACGGAGAGGATACATTGAAGATGACATTATCTCGATACGTGATGAGAGGGTGATATATGTTTGACGGAGTGTTAATTTGTGCAAATTTAATTTGGCAGCTATGTGTTTAACTAATTTTTAAACTTTAAGATGTTTTGAAATATTGTAGTTCTTAACATTTAATTTGAGATGTTTAGCAACGTATATGAAACTAAGTTTGGATGCTTTTAAAATTGTAATTTCATTTATTTAAATAAATAAATAAAATTATATTTTGTTAGATGTGGTATTTATGTATGGAATTGTAGTTTATAAATAAATTTAAAATTCTAGTCCAATAATTTAAATTTGAAATTATTAAAAAAATAATTTAAATTAAATATAAAATCTTTGATATTACGGTATTAGCAATTTATTGATATTATGATGTCAGAGATTTTTTGATACCATGGTATCAGAGAATTACTGATACTACGGTGTCAGTGATGTACTGATTTACTAACACTATAAATTGTGTCAGTAATTTTTTGACTTGAACAATATTGACACTATGAAACAATGTTAGTGAAACTCTTCACTGACGTCAACTTAGCGTCAGTGAAAGTCATTTTTGTAGTAGTGAAACTCTTTTTATCTCTCACATGTGTGGTCTACCCTTTTTACATGAAGGATAAAAGGTAAAAATTATTTTTATCTTATTCCTTTCAAACTGGCTGAACTAATTCTAGGCCTTTAAAAATATCTTTTACGCCATTTGATTATTTTTTAAGCACAAGTTGACACTTGTAAGCATTTAGTCAAAACTTAACTCTTAAGTCTTAATTATACAAATGCAACATTTAATAAGCAGTGATTCACATCTTAATTGGCAATACGCGTTTTGGGTGAATGACGCTTACCTAACGTCGAAAAATAAAAATTGTGCGAGCTTAAGCTCAAAGCAGACAATATCTTGCTAGATTGGGTTGAGTCATCACACCTTTTCGATAAACAAAACTTATCTAATAAGCTTCAATAAAATAATTAGGAACATTATTAAAGAGACAAATGTCTAGCACTTGTTAAAATCTTACACTAATGATTAATCATTAAACATTCTTAAAATAATAAAAAAACATAACAAGTGTCTAATACTTGTTTAAGTCTAATTTTTTATTCCATAAATACATATTTAATTGAAATATTGTTACACTAACAAGTTTTAAAAAATTACCTTTGAAGTCTTTTGAATTTGTTCTTTAAAGTCTCACCTTGAAGTGTTCATTTGAACAAATATAGTCTCCAACAGCTGGTGAGATTGAAGAGGTAGAATGATAGCTTTTATTTGTATAATTTTATTAAGCTAAACTCTTAAGCTTTCGAAACTCTCTTGCTTGGCCAAATATGACTTAAGAGAAAAAAATGCAACTTTTGCTATTTTTCCTCATAAATATTGGTTGAATATGTCTCTCTTTTCGAGATGAAAGACAAAACTCTTTTTATCTCTCACATGTATTGTCTACCCTCTTTACATGAAGGATAAAAGGCAAAAGTTATTTTTGGCTTATTCCTTTAAAAATAGCCGAACCAATTCCAAGCCTTTAAGAATAGTTTTTAAGCCTTTTGTTTATTTTATGAACAAGTTAACACTTATCAAGCATTTAATCAAAACTTATGATAATGCCACAGTTAATAAATGTCATTTTTCATAAATGAAGTTTTTATCTAATAAGTTTCATTAAAATAATTAGGAATATTATTAAAGAGACAAGTGTCCAAAACTTGTTCAAAGCTTATCTAATAAGTTCTAATAAAATAATTAAGTCTATGATAAGTGTCCAGCATTTATCAAAAATCTTAAATCAATGCTTAAGCATTAAGCATTCTTAATAATCAAATACATGACAAGTGTCCAACACTTGTCCAACTACTATTCCAAACTTATCCTTTGAGAGGTCACAAAATCGAGCTCATCCATAATCTTCTCAAATTAAACTCTTAGACCAAGTCGTGTCCATCTCAAGAAGTCCTAAAATTAAGATTATCCATAATCTTCTCGAATCAAACTCTTCAATCGAGTTTATTACCCTAATGCTCGACGAGTACACTCAATATTGTAAAATTTTTTAAGTTCACACCCGATTTATAGATATTACAAATTAGAGTATTGAACCATACAAGTTGACGTTAAAACATATATGTATAGTCATCCCGTCACCTAAATCCCGGAAGAGTAGTGACATAAATCATCATTGTCAAATATCTATATGCTCAACTATGAACTTATCTCTAGATTTGTATTTTTATAAACAATATCCGAAATCATTTTTGCAATATTATTTAACTCTACTGAAAGCTCTTTTTCAAGGTATATGTTTGTGGCCACAAGACTTTCTGAAATACAATCTTAGAGCATCTGGATATACAACTTATCTATATGAGCTGACGGATCCTATATCTATATAGCGCATACTCCATAAGCATCGGACCATACCCAGTGACACCAAGCGGTCAGAACATAAAGGTCTTTGACATGAGTGGAACCAAAGTATGGTGGACTACTCATAAGCCCACCGTAACACTCAAGTCAAAGGACCATGAATACTACTCAATTCGAGAAGGCCTTCTATTAACTACTTAATGGGATGTATATTGGAGCTCCTCGTGAGTTTGACATGCGTGGAACCAAATCATGGTGGATCACTCACAAGCCTATTGTGGTGCTCAAGTTAAAAAATCATAAATACTACTCAACGCGAGAAGACCTTCTATTGACGGCTTTATAGGATGTCTATTAGAGGTCCTCATAAGTCTGTTAAGTATCCAATCTTTATTGGATACCTGCATATGTATATGAGCTTCCATTAAGTTCATAGTTTTCTAAAACTAACCATCTAGACAGTCCAGATATAAACATACATTGATCTAGAAAGGTTCATCGATCGAACTGCATCGATAAAGATAGATCAAGAATAAGGTCTTTGAGAATATACTGCATAATGACATTTTCTAGTACTATTTGTAACTTCTTGCAACTATATTATTACTAATATATTCATATGTCATTGTCCCATTTCAGATAAGGCTTAAAGTCTTAGAATTTGTTAACTCTTAGAATTGCTAACTCTTAGCACTGATATAAATTTCTTTAAATCATACAATATCTAAAATGTAATAATCTTAGTACCGTATATATATATATATATATATATATATATATATATATATTTAATATTAATAATTTTATTCAAAATGTTTACTATATAAATATTAAATAATTAACATTCATACAATATTATTAGAATGACGCGTAAGCACTATCTCTAATAGGTTGGAGGGTAAAGTATCGGTAGGGTGAAGAGGGCGGTGGAAGGGCCTAGTGATAAATCTTTAATTACCCATTAAGTCTTCAACTTTTTAAAATATCTCAATTAGTCCATGCCATCTAAAATATTTTGTTAAAATTAAATTTCTAGGATAAATATGTCTTTCATAAATAAGAACTCTTCCTTGGTTGTATTTGTTGGAGAACTTATAAAATTTGAAAAAAAAAATGTTTTTATAGGAAAGTCTTGAATTTTGAGCTTTTTAATTTGTAAAAAAAAAAAATAGAAAAGAAAAAGAAACAATGTAATTGAAAGCTATGAATAATTATTATGTTAAAAGTTTAACTTATAAAATATTTATCAATAGAATTTTTCTTTTAACAAAAGTTATTAAGGAAAAAAAATGAAACCCTAGTAGCTCTAATTTTGAAGGTAGATGATCCCAAGTTGTGCTTCGAATTTCGCCCTATATGTCTTTGTAATGTTCTGTATAAGATTATAGCTAAAGCCATGACAAATAAGCTTTGTCAAGTTATAGATGAAGTTATCTCCTCATCCCAAAGTGCTTTCATTTTATGACATTTGATCACAGATAATGCTATTGTTGGGTTTGAATGCTTGCATACTATTAAGAGGAGCATATTTTCTGTAGGTGGTCATATGACTCAAAAATTAGACATGTTAAAGGCTTATGATAGGGTTGAGTAGTCATTTTTTATTGCCATGATGAGGGCATTGAGAGTTTTTGAGACTTGGAGTTAGAAAATTTTCAGATACAGTTCTTTTGTCTCTTATTCTATCCTTATCAATAGAAAAATGAAGGGCTTTTTTTATCCATCTAAGAGACTTCGACTGAGGGACCCCCTATTTGCTTACCTATTTTTATTTTGTGTAGAAGGTCTTTCTGCCTTTCTTATGGCAAGTAAACAAGAGGGGCGGCTAATAGGGCTTTGATCTAGGAGTTAAGGGCCTTTAATTTCTCTTTTTTTTTTTTTGTTGGAGATAGTTTGATCTTTTTTAAGGCAACTATTGGTGATTGCCAAACTATTAAAAAAGTGTTGAAGATTTATGAGAGAGCATATGGACAAATGATAAATTGTTAGAAGTCATCTATTAGTTTTGGAAGTTTTATCTCTAGGAATGTGGCCAAACAATTGACAACTTGCTTTGAGGTGGTTCAGGTTGCTAACTATGAAAATAATTGAGGCTATCGAGCATTAGCAATAAAAATTAAAAAAAAGCTTATTTTCTTTTATTAAGTTGAAGATTTGGAATAAGCTAAAAAGATAGAAGAGATATTGTTTTTGACAGGAGGTAATAGAAATCCTTATTACCGACTTTTACAATGAATACTTTTCAACTTCCAAAAATTTTTATTCAGAAGATTCACAACCTTTATGCATGTTTATAGTAAGGTGGGGATGACAGTAAGTGGAAGCTCCACTAGTGCTCTTAGGAAATCCTCTATAAAAAGAAGAATGAGGAAGAAATGGGTTTTCGTGAGTTAAGCAAAAGTAAAGCAATGTGAGTTAAGCAAAAGTAAAGCAATGTTAGCTAAGTAAAGGTGGCGTTTGATCTCTAATCTGAATTCTTTGGTGGCCAAAGTGCTCCAAAGTTTTTATTTTCCCAATGCTTCCTTTTATAAGTCCAATAAAGATAAGTTGATTCATTTGTTTATAAGAGCATCTGAAATTATTATTGAAAGGCTTGCGATGGCATATTAGAGATCGATACATCATCTCTATCTTTTTATGATCATTGGCTTCGAAGGTTGATTTCCTTCAAGTCATTTTTCCTTCATAAATTACTAGAGCACTATTTGGTGGTTGATTTGATTATCCCATTTGGATTTTGGAATAGAGATCTTATTAACAGGTTTTTTTTGGAGGATAAACAAAAATTGATCTTGAGCATTGTTTGCGAAATTAAACACACACAAATAAATTTGCAAGTGCATGGGTCATGAGTAAGTAATAAAGTGATGAATATCGTTCTTATGAGGATTAGTGTTTGAAATTAATGCTAAGTACTATAGTGCTAATAATCTAACTTTTTCTAAGCTAATTTAAAGACTAAGTTGATTTATGAAATGAGAGATGCTTAAACTAATAGTTAAACAATTAAAAGAGAGACTTCTTTAGTAAAAGAGTCCTGTGGTGTTGATTTCACTCTATCTTTCTTATATTCTTTATAGTTAGTGATTAACAACTAATTTTATAAATTTATTAATTAAAGGGCTTAGAACTAATTTCATTACCTCTTTCGAGCGTCAAATGAGATCATATACATACACAATTAAGTTAATATCCCTATTTAATTTGTTATCTATACATGTATTAAGCTACCCATAAGTGATTTTCTTAATTTTATTAGTCTCCCAACTCAATAAAATCAAGGTTATGCTTTTTACTTCCAGCATAGGTTAAACTTTTTCAAGCACATAACCTACAAGTCTAAATTATCTAATCAATTTTTCAATCCAATTAGAAGCATTAAACTCATAAAAAGTATAAATGAAAAGCATAAGATATATTAATTAACCAACTAACAACATTAAGATACAGTATTCAACAGAGTTCCATTAAGTCTTAGAATAAGAAATTTAGCTATCTATAGTCTAATGCACAAATATAATAATCCAAGAGTTCATAAGAGTAACCATGTTCACAACAACACAAATTACAAAAAATAAACTTGAACTAAAATAGATGAGATGAGAATAAAGAACTAGTTAGAGAAGCTTTTAGGGCCTTCAACCTTCAAAGGTCTTCAAGATTCCAAGTTTCTAAATGCTTTCTCTCACTAGAAACTATTTAGTTTTCTCTCAAATTCGTGCTCTCCTCATGACAAATATAGCTTTTAATAGCTTTTTTATAAGCTTAAAAAATGGACTTCAAAATTAAGGCATAAAGTAAAAAACATAATTGGGGTGCTAGGTGCCACTTTTTAAAGCCTATGAGCTAAGCAATCTGCCATATGGGGGCTCAATTTGGAGCCTAGACACTAAAATCCTAGGTTTTGTAGTGTCTAGGCATAGGGCACTGTAACACTTCACTATAGGAAAATACTATTTACTAGTATTATACCAGGTTATTATAGCAATCCACTTTAGCATATTTGATATTTTTTCCTTGTTTTTTTTGAAATTTCATTTTAAATAGTTCTATTTACTTGAAACATAGAAAATAACATTAATACACATAAAAAGCCACATATTCATATTCAAAATGAACAATTATCAAATTAAGAGAGGTACAACATTATATAAAATGTGCTTATCAAGCATCCCATGTTCTCTATTGTGGCGGCAAAATAGGAATACTCTCCTATGGCATTATGATAACCATAAGCACTATATTATGAAAATTGGCTAACAAATTCGTTCAATTGAGCATCAACCAGTAAAGGAGGATCCCTTACCCGATTCTGGTGAAAATATTTATTGAAAGATGGTTGTCCTTAAAAATTAAAATGTTTCTCTGGAAAGCTTCCCGTAAGTGGATTCCGGCCTTCTTTAATCTAAATTGACTGCCCCCGTTGTGGTAGAGGTGGTGAGAGCTCCATTCATGATTTGTGGCTTTGCAATGCTTTGAAGAAAGTTTAATAGGTCTATTCCTTAATGGATGGTATTCATCTGAACCATAGTTCATCCATGTTAGAAATTTTTGTTGCATACAAGAGTAGTTTCGATGATGAGACTTTTGAGCTTCCTGTGATCATACTTTAGAGGCTTTGGTACATATGAAATCAAGTTGTTAGTGAGAGCATAAATGTTTAGGTTATGGACGTTGTCAATTGGTCGAAGGGATATTAGCAGGAAATAAAAGAAACTTGGGCGCTTAGCATAATACGGCTTCGTTACAGATGGTGTGGAGACCTTCGACCTTAGGAAAACTAAAAACTAACACTAATTTAGGATTTTCAACAAAATGCTTTAGATTTGTGCTTGGGGTAGTTATAAGGGACCATAAGGGGGCAATTTTAATGTCAGCTACTTGTCCAGCTGACACTTGCCTCTCGGTGAAGATTCTAGAGGCTATGGTGATTCTTTGCGGTCTTCAGCTAGCAAGGTCTATAGGTATATCAAAGGTAAAGTTGGCTTATGATGCTACTAGAATCATCAAAGACTCTATGTGCTCAGTTTCAAATATTGGTCTAATTTTGCATGAAATTTGTGTACTTGTTCAATCCTTCTCCTTGTGTGTTTTTTTTTTTGTCTTTCCTGTTTGAAAAATTCCATAGCACATGAATTAACTTAGTTTGATCTATTTATTAATTATGAGTTTGTATAGTTTGGTAAAGTTCCAAATCACATTATGCCAGTCGTAATTGAGGATTTTATTCCTCTATTTTGTACTTGCTTAATAAAAGATTTTGAATCCAAAAAAAAATTAGCAATATCCTTTACAAACGGAGAAACACAAAGTGACACATTTTAACCTAACGTTACTCCTAAAAAATGAAGAGCGTATTTAGATAAATGGTGTGTGACTTAGTTACCCGTTATAGGGACATAACTGAGTAATACAAAAAGATTAAACATACCGAAAACCATTTTGAATAATTAAACCCAAATCTAAAAGAGAATGGGAATTAGCCTGAATTAATTTCCCCACAAAAAGGGAATTGAATTCCACCTAAGCTGGAAGTATACCACACTCAATAGCCATTTCCACACCCTTTCTTAAAGCCTAAGCTTAAGCAAGTTCAACTTTGAATAATACCAGTTATTTAAACAGAAGCAGAAGCTAACTTGAAGCCACTACCAAACTCTACTCCTGTCTAACTCATTACTCTTTACTTCGCTGATTGAGCACAACATCAACATTAATATTAAAAGATCTAAACATTGAACAAGTGTTGTGGAAGCAAATATCCAAGCCACTAAATTAATTGTCCAATAATCTTGAAGAAACTTCCATGCCCAATCAAACATAAGAGTACAATCAAATTCAGTACTTCGATGAAGTTTTTTTATCGGACGAACCAAATCACAAGTTTGAATATGAGCCTTACAAACCATAATAAAAACCTTAAAATTCATCTGTAAGGAATAATTACCACCTACAAGAAATAAAGCAATTCATATCCGTAGGAATTCCATGCAGCGCCAAAATTGCTAAAGAAGGAATCTAATAACACCAAGTTTTCCAAGTAAAAAACCAAACTTTAGAGGGCACATTTTACCTTCCGCAAAGACTTCTTCCAAACCTTAAAAATTGAAATATTAGAGTGAAGGTCTATCATGAAGCTGAGAAGTCACCCGGTAAACTACTTTAACCAAATAATTACCATGCTTGTGAAGTGTAATTTAATACAATTTGGAGCACAAGACAAAGATGTTGGTGGACTCAATATTAAATCTGACTGATCCGAAGAAATGGAATTTTTGAGCTTCATTCAAGAACCCAAATGAGACTTCAACTCATCAACCTTTGTGTATAATGGAAGCTTTGGAGAGGAACAGACTTTGAATTGAATGGTCTAGGCAGGCAACGATTTGAGTAAATCGAAATAATATCACCAGATCCAACATGTCACTGAAAACTTTGAAGAAGTAGCTCTCTACCCCTAGATCAAAGTTTGCCAAAGAAAAGGTGCTATGTCCCCCCGTCACCACCCCAACCCCAACCCCCCACAAAAAAAAAAAAAGAAATATTTTGAAAATAACGCCATTTTAACTCTAACTAACTCATGATTTTGAATCAGTTGTCACCTTTGTTTACCCAATATGGCTTTATTAAATAAAGTTAAATCCCCAAACCCTAGATTTATGGCAATAAAAATAATCCTTAGTGTCACGGACCTTTCGAGAACCATGCGGTCTCAGACGCGTTGTGCGCTAAGCAGCCAAAAAAATCACACAAAGAAGAGAAGAAACACGAACACAAATTGTTTGAGAAAATACTCTCTATATTGCTGAGGAGAAACACAAGCTATGAGATTATTGTGTTGTGTTGTGTTGTGTGCTTTGTACAAGTGAGGGTCTCCCCTTTATATACTAATAGCCCTATACAATCGACGACTAATCTAAACGATCTAACAGTGTACATACAAGATGGAATAATATGCCCTAAAATATTCTTAGATGTCATCATATATTCTATGGAATATTCTTCTTCGAAATTAGGGTTAACAACCCTAATAAGTTGCAGGCTTGGCCTAAATCTTCACCCATGTCAGCGGGTCTTCTAGAAACTCCGGCCTGTGAACCATTCTAGCAGCCCACATATCCTCTAGGAGGCTTTGTCGCATACTAAGTGTTTGAAAAAATGCTTGAGAACACTTGGAGCATGACATTCTCCCCCACCAAATTCACGCGACGCCCTCGTCGCGTCTTCACTGAAAACTGTGCACCTCGTTCTTTAATTTGCAGCTGTGCACTCTCGTATTTTTGGTGTGCACCAATATCGGGTACCCCTTTTCACTTGACAAAGTACTCACACTTTGGAGGTGGATTTTTCTTCTGCACTGTCCATCCGTTACGGATGAGGCTTTAATACCAAATGTCATGGACCTTTCGAGAACCGTGCGACCTTAGACGCGTTATGCACTAAGCAGCCGAGAAAACTATATAAAGAAGAGAAGAAACACACACACAAAGCTGTTTAAGAAAATGCTCTCTATATTGTTAAAGAGAAACACAAGCTAGACATTATTGTGCTATATTGTGTGCTTTGTATAACTGAGGGTCTCCCCTTTATATTATAACAGCCCTATATAATCAACGGCTGAGATCTAAACAATCTAACAGTGACATACGAGATGGAATAGTATGACCTAGAATATTCCTAGATGCATCACATATTCTATGGAATATGCCCCTTCCCAATTAGAGTTAACAACCCTAATAAGTCGTAGACTTGGCCCAAATCTTCATCCATATCAGCAGGTCTTCTAAAAGCTCCGACCCGCGAACCATTCCAGCAGCCCACATAGCTTCTAAGAGGCTTTGTCGCGTACCAAGTGTTCGAGAAAATGCTTGAGAATACTTGAGACGTGACATTAGGTACAACTGAAAACTTGAAAAGCGAAGTGTCTTGGTTAAGAATGAAAAAACAAGTAATTACCACAACTTGTCTGGGAAAAAGTCTTGAAAAATGATCAACACCTAGAGATTTTGTAAGAGATATCTAAAAAGTGACAGTTGTGCTCTTAATCACTAAAAGGAGATCGAACATAAATTATCTACATCTAAGTGTTAAATAGAAGCTCAATAAATACTAAATATATTAGACATATTATAAATCAAAATTGATACTCATAGAATGTAATTCTCTTGATCTACCATGTCAAAGTATCAAGATAAATGTTAAGAAAAGTTTACTTGAAAAATTCATAGTAATTAGAATGCAAGGATCAACAAATTTCAATGAGAAGATGAGAGTATAGTTGCCTTTAACAATCAAATATGTGTAGTGCTCAATAAGATTCTCTCTCTATAATGAAAAAAGAAAAGAGCTATATGAATAATGATTTGATGTGGGGACTATAATCGTATAAGAGATTTTTATATACTAAATTAACTATCATTTCATCAATTATTTCACTTGGATTTCGGCCCATAAGGCCTAAAGACTTTACCCCACGAGGCTAAAAAAAATCTTGGTTTATGAGATTTAAGACAACCTCAATCTAGAAAATATCCTTAAATCATAGACACCCTCTCCGATTTAGTCAGAACATTGGTTGAAAATTGGCTAATTTATTCGGTCAAACTCCAAAGGAGAAAACAATATTCACTGCTACTAAGCTAGTAAAAACAATGGTCATAACTTGGCTACCCTATTCAATCAGACTCAAAACTCACTGCGCTAGTCAAAATATTTGTCATAATTCGACTACTCTATTTGGTCAGACTCAAAAATAAAGAAAATATCTCCGATCTCATCGAGTAGGACATAACTTAAATATCACCACCTTAAAAATCACAAAATTTTCTAAAAGGATTTAACTTATGAGAGTTGTAGATAATACCTATCTTATTGAGGAAAAATCCCCAAAATCATGCTACAAGTCTTACAAGGGCAAGCAAGATTTAGTTTAATTTCGAAAAAACTCTAATAATAAAATCTTAAAAGAGAAAGTCTACAAGACTTCTAAATCCTAATATAATTCTAATGCTACGGGTTAAATCTACATCCCTACCCTATAAATAAGGAAGAAATTTACACAGGGGAGAGGCTAGGGATCATCATGATCACGAATATAGTCATCACGCATCCAAGCATACAAGAGTATATAAAAAACATACATATTAGGCCATTTATTATTCTTTCTCACAATTTACTTTTTTTCCCTACTTTTTATTTTTCTAAATCGTTGTCGACTTAAGAATTGAGTGCCTAAGTTGAAAAAATTTCTGGCTTGGTCTCATTTCTTATTTGGTTGCTGAATTCTCATTAGAAGCGACATTCGTGGGGGAGAGTGAAATAGTCCAGTTTAATATCCATCCTATCTTAAACGCCAAGGCCAAGCTTCGCTGAAGAAATAAATTCAACTTGTTGACATCCCGGTTACCCAAATTTTGTGGTCAGCAACAATAAAACCCAATGATCTCCCACTTAGGTCACAAATGTCATCTAAAATTAATTATATATTATAAACCTTAGTGTGTATAATAATCGTTATCTTAGCTTAAAACATCTCCTTAAATACAACTATTAACAATATTATTATAAAATCAAAGCGACCTTCGTTAAACATATTTGCAGCTAGACTCATAAATTATCACCATACCAATGTAATCAATAATATAGATCAAATATGGATATATAGCATGAAAATATATAAAATGTGATCTTAATGTTGGAGCTAGTGCTCACGTGCCATTCCAATATTGTATGAATATTAATTGTTAATATTTATACAAAAGCATTTCGAATAAAGATTGTTAATATCATATTAATATGGTAGAATGCTTGTAACATTACAGACATTGTTTGATCTAAAAGAGTTCATATCTGATCTAAAGGAGTTTAGATCAGAACTAATAGTTATCAAAGCTGAGAGTTATAAATGCTAATAGTTAGCACTGTTAATAGTTATCAGTTTATAAGAGTCAGTGAGGTCTAAAGAGTTAGAACTTTGTCTATAATGAGACAAAGATCTGAGAGTATACTTATAATGATATAGTTGCAAAGAGTTGCAATAGGTGCTAAGAAATATCATTATGTAAGTATGTCTCAAATATAATGTTCTTGATCTATGATCACCAATGCGGGTCTGTCGGTGAATTCACAATATATAGATTAGTGTATATCTATATCTGACTAGTTCAGATGGTTGTTCTTAACTGACCATGAGCTTAGAGCTTTTATAGGCATGCGGGTATCCAGTCAGGACTGGATACTGAACAGACTCATGAGGACCCCAATAGATATCCTATGAAACCGTTAAAGGAAGGTCCTCTCGAGTTGAGTAGTAATCGTGGTCCTTTAACCTGAGCGCTACAGTGTTTTGTGAGTGATCCATCATACTTTGGTTGCACATATGTCAGAGACCTTTCATGGTCTGATCGCTATGTGTCGCTGGGTATGGTCCGATGCTCATGGAGTCCAATGTGCGTAGATACGGAATTCGTCAGCTTACGTAGGTAAGTTGTATATCCGATGCTCCGAGATTATATTTCATAAAGTCTTGTGGCCACAAGCATTAACCCGGGAAAGAGTTTCCCACAGGGTTAAACAATATAGCAAAAGTGTTTGCGTATATTGTTTATCGAGATATGAATTTGGAGATAAGTTTATGGATGAGCAAATGGGGATTTGATGGTGTTGATCTATATCCCCGCACATCCAGGATATAAATGATGAAAGAATTATACGTATACGTTATGACCTCAACTTGTATGGTCTGACACGCTGATTTGTAATATTCGTAACGTGTGCATGGGGCATCGATTACGGATTAATGAAATAGTTCCATTTGACAAATCGGGTGTGGACCTAGTGAGTCCCAATATGAAATGTACTCTTTGAGCACTTGGGCAGTGTACCGTATTGAATTGTTCAATACAGTATAATTCAGCAATTACTAAGGTTACGTTAACTAAAGTATATGGTTAAATAGTGGGACCCACTTTAGGTTAACTTGGTAACCGAGTAAGGATATAATAGTAATTTCACTTTATGATTATTTAATTGTTAAATAATTAAAATAAATATTTATTTGTTTAATTGTTAAATAAATGATTTAACTTAACTAGGGTTAAAGGTTAACTATAAGGTTAAGTTAGTTAACTTTACTTAATGGTTAAGTAAAGGTTAACCTAACCATGGTTAAGTTAGTTAACTATGGTTAAATTAATTAAATATTTATTAACTTAAAGGTTAAGTTAAAATAATCTAACTATGGTTAAATGTTAACTAAGGTTAGGTTAAGCCAAATGAAATGCAAATGAAATTCAAATTAGTTTGAAATTTATGCATTAATATATAAAGTGAAATGAAATTGAAAATCAAATATGTTTTTTAGATTTTAGGTTTTGCATTTTGGGAGCCAATTCAATTTGAGAAATTGAAATTGTTTGTTTTGTGTTTTAAGTGTTAGAACAACAAAACAAATTAGATAAATGGTTACTAAATGTAATAACTATAAACAAGATTTGTTTTATTTATTCAAAAGTTGAATAAAAGGAAAAACAAATTTAATTAAGTTAAATAGTTTAACTTTGAATCATGTTTAAGAGTTAAACATATATGCTGGATTAAGATGCTGCCATTCTAGACAATCAAACCCACCCTTGTTGATTGCTAGGATTGATCAAAGATTCATTTCATGGTGGACTTCAAAGAAAATTAATCCAAAGGCTTCATTGGTGATATTTTCTCAATCTCGAATTTTCAGTTTAATCAAATGTTATTTTCAGTGTTCATTGTATTTAATTTTCCACTGTGCACATGTATGTATGAGATATGTATATTGTATGTATGATGAACACAACCCACATGCAAGCACCCTAGTTAATTTGCCCAACCTAACACTTAAGCATGTCTATTTTCAGTTACTCCTACTTTATAACTCTAATGAGTTAAACCAAATACTTTTCAAACTTTATGCAAAACCACAGTAGAAGTACAACTTTATAACTCCATCAAGTTAAACTAAATACTTTTTAAACTTTAAGCAAAACCACAATAAAAAGTACAACTTTATTTTAGAGTTTCAACAAATCATCCATCAAACGTTATTCATAGAAAATAAAATATAAGTGTGTTTTAAATAAATGAACATCAAATAATAAACTCATACTATTCATGCATGTCATCAAATAACACAACACTATATAAGCAACATGCTCATGAAATACCATGGGTAGTAACCCTTTGGTAAGTGGATCCCCAATTATAGAGTTTGCATTAATATATTCTATCGACACTTGTTGGCTCTGAACTCTCTCTTTAACAACTAGAAACTTGATGTCCATGCTTTTAGACTTCGAAGTGCTTTTATTATTATGGAAATACAATATAGTGGCTTTACTATCATAGTAACTTTTTAATTGGCTTTCAATTTGCAGCCCCGTGATAAAGTTCCATAGCCATATTTTATGATTGTTTTACCTCAAAATAAGCTATAAACTCAGGCTCTATAATGAAAAAAGTTATGAGTGTTTACTTAGCATTCTTCTAGGAAATAGCTCCATAGACTAAAGTGTATATATAGCTTGATATAGATTTCTTACTATCTAGGCATCTAATAAAATTGAAGTTAGAATATTCCACAATTTCTAATCTATCTAATTTCCTATGCATGAGCATGCAATCATTTGTCCTATGTAAATATTGCATTACTCGTTAGAGTACTTTTCAGTGATCCATCCTAAGGTTACATAAATATTTGTTTAGTATTCTAACAATGTATGCAATATCTAGACACGTATACACTTGAGTATGAAACTCCCTACTGCTGATGCATAAGAGAAATTATGCATCTCTTTCTAATCAATCTCATTTTTATGGCATTGTTTGATACTAAACTTACCACCCTTAGTAGTAGGCAGATCTCCTTGAGCACAATCCTTTATGCCAAACCTGATAAATATCTTATCGATATAGTTTCTTTTATGATAACCCAAGAATAACTCAAGTGCGATCTTGATATATTTGTATTCCTAATACAAAATATGTGTTCCCAAGATTTTTCATCTCAAAATTTCTTGACAGAAATCTATTGATTTTTTGCAATGCACCTATATCACTGCTTGGTAGTAATATGTCATCGACATACAAAATTAGGAAGATAAACTTACTCCCACTGAACTTATGATATACACATTCATCAATTGTATTTTTCTTAAAGCCAAATGAGGTAATCACTTAATGATACTTATGATACTATTGACGCGATGCTTGCTTGAGACTATAGATGGACTTCTTAAATTTGCAGATTATATTCTTTAGATCTCTAGACACAATTTTGTGACTGCACCATATGTGTTGTTTCCTTAATATTACCATTAAGAAACACAATCTTTATGTCCATTTGATGTAGCTTCAAAGAAAAATGAGCTTTTTAATCAATGCTTTAATTCTTAGTGATACCCTTAGCAATAAGATGCACTTTATATCTATATTGCCTTTTGAATCCCCATTGGTCATAAATATCCATTTACAACTAATGGGTTTTACACCTTTAGACAATTTGATAAGATCCTGAACATTGTTGTCTTTTATGGATTTCATTTTATCCTTTATAGCCTTAATCTACTTATGAGAATTGAAACTTTGTTTGGCTTAACTAAAACTAGTTGGATCATTTTTTAGTCCCTCATAAAACTCATGTCCTTGGAAATAGATGACATAATCATCTGAAATCACACTTCTTCTTTCTCTATTAGATATTCTTAATGCACTTGTTCTTGAGATTATTGAGGTTGCACTTCATGAATAGGAGCAAAATTTTCATTTTGAATTTAGGGCTCATGTATATTGTCTTATATTTTAAGATTTGTATCTTGAATAATGTCAGAAATAGGAGTTTGATCATTTTCAGTAGTAGTTGTGAAAGAGAAATAAATTCCTCCTCAAAGACAAAATTTCAAACCTTATCTCTCCCCCCAAACTCAACATCCTTAAGAAAACTAACATTGCTCATCTCAAAAAAAGATCTACTTGAGGATTATAAAAACTTGAAACCTATCGATCTTTTAGATCATCCAACAAAATAGAAACTAACTATTCTTGAGTCCAGTTTCATTTCACTAGGCCTATATGGCCTAGTGTTGCTGGACAAACTCAAACATAACGTGCCTAATACTAGGCTTATTGCCAGTACATAACTCTTATATGGCTTTAGATATTGCTTTACTTGGAGCTCTATTAAGGATATAAATTGTTATCTTTAGTGTTTCTCTCCAGAGTGATGTAGATAAATAAGAATGACTAATCATACTTTTTACCATGTATTTAAGTGTTCGATTTTGTCTCTCAGCAATACATTCATGCTTAGTTTCCCAAGCATTGTGTATGCCTTATTAAATACTTCTCATAATACACAAGACTTGCTGAAAGGTGTAAAACTCATTGGTTGTAAATGGATATTTATGACTAATAGGGATTCAAAAGGCAATATTGAGATATATAAAGTGTGTCTTATTGCTAAGGGTTTCACTAAGAATTAAAGCATTGATTAAAAAGATCATTTTTCTTTGAAGCTACATCAAATGAACGTAAAGATTATGTTCCTTAATGGTAATATTAAGGAAACAACACATATGGTGCAGTCACAAAATTGTGTCTAAAGATCTAAAGAATATAATCTACAAATTTAAGAAGTCCATCTACAGTCTCAAGCAAGCATCGCGTCAATGGTATCATAAGTATCATCAAGTGATTACCTCATTTGGCTTTAAGAAAAATACAGTTGATGAATGTATATATCACAAGTTCAGAGGGAGTAAGTTTATCTTCCTAATTTTGTACGTCGATCACATATTACTAGCCAGTAGCGATATAGGTCACATTCTTCTAGGAATTTTGTAAAAGGTCCTTAATGTTATTCACCTAATTCATCATACCTTCTATAGTATTCACCACCACGGTCAGATTTGAAAACCTTAAACATGTCCAAAGATTGAGACTTCTCATGAATCAAGTAAATGTACCCAAAATGAGAATAGTTGTGAATGAATATAACAAATATTGTTGGTCATTTAAGAAGCCATATGGAATGGTTTACAAATATTAATATATATTATTTCTAAGATGCTAGAGCTCTTGCTGGCATTTAATTTTCTATCATTTCTCTGTTTTCTTTAATAAACTCAATATAGACTTTAAAATCTATTAAGTTAAGAGAATCAAGAATTCTATCTGACATAAGTATTTTAATTCTCTATTTAGAGATATGTTTTAAAGGCTTGTGCTATAGCATAGCAAAATTCTCTTCAGTTAGGTTTCACTTTGTACCTCGTTTATTAACATGCATGAATTCATTAAAAGAGGCAAGAGTATTCAATTTATAAAGATTATAAATCAAAGAATCAATATCAATAAGATTTGAATTTTAATAAAGAATAAATTTATTGTTTCTAAATGAACAAAAATATCAAAATTTGTCCAAACTAGAAATATAAATTAAATTCCATCTAAATGAAGGTACATCATAAGTCTCATCTAAATTCAAATAACATATGGTTTCTAATTGTAATATAAATAATCCTATAGACTCTACAGGAGCTGTGTTGCTATTTCCTATATAGATGAATCGTTCAGCATCAATTGACAATTGGCTCCTCAAACAAGCTTGCATAGACATACTTATGTGAGAGATTGGATTTGTATCTACCCACTAAGTGTATTTAGGTATATAAGCTAAATTAATTTCAGAACAAATTAAGTTGAGAAGTGTACCTTTCTGAACATGCCACTTGAAGTATTTAAAATAGTCATTCTTTATATGACCAGACTTCTTGCAAAAGAAACAAGTAATGACCATATCTTGTTTCTTTTATGCTTTATTATGTGAAGTTCTCATTGCAGCTTTCTTTCCTTTATCCCTTTTCCTTTTTTTAGTAGTAACTTTATTTTGAGAATTACTTGTTAGATGAGCACTATCAGTCTTTTTTCACTTTAACCTTTCTTCTTCTTACACAAAATGTAAAATGAGCTCATTAAGAGTGCATTTATTTTTTTGGGTGGTGTAACTTACTTTCAATTGAATGTATTATAAAGGAAGAGAATTAGAACCAGAAGCACAAGCAAGTTATCAAACAGTTTAACTTTAGTACCTTTAGTTTGGAAGCGATATTAGACATATCCATAATATACTCCCTTACATTCCTTTTTCCTTTATAACTCATTGAAACAAAGTAGCCAATAGTGTATGTGTTTCAACTTTTTTCGTTTTTAGCAAAATATTTTTCAATTTTCTCAAGGAATGTCTTAGCATTTTCCTAAGAAATAGTAACCTTAAAGATTTTCGAAATGGCACATTTTATGATCATAAGACACATGTGATTAGAATGATCCCATTTCTCTAAGTTCCTTTCATTCTTAGTGAAACTTAGATCATTGAGAGTAGAAGGTCGTTCTGTTTAAAGTGCAAAGTTAAAATCCTTGCAACCGAGAACTATCATAATGTTCTTTTTTCAATTCTTAAAGTTTGTGTCATTAAACATAAGGATGAAAATTATATTTGTAGATATAGAAGAAGCAGAAGTAGAAGCTGAATAGAGAACATACAATAGGTTTACAATTAATAATTATATTATAACCTAAAGCATATACAACCTACAATAATTGAACATATGCATATGCATAACATAAGAAACATATAAGGTGGCCTATCACAAGATACCTAGTACAATATTAATACTTAGTTTTTAGATATAAATATCAACTATAACTGGTACTCCTAATTCATTAATTAAATATTGATAATAAATCTTACCAACAATAAACTTTTCATTAGATTGACTTATTTTATGCATAGGAAACTTCATAATAATCACACATTTATTACCACAAATATGCCTATTGTTTGGCAAAAAAATAATCATTCTTTGGGTTGATTGTTTTCCACATAGACAATAAACATATTCATCTTAGTATCCCAAAACAAATAAATCTGTACAATAGAGGTTACTTTGGCAATATATTATTTCAATCAATTTATTTTGAAATACAAGAGAAGTAGTTGATTGTGATATTATAGTAGCTAAGCACAAATACACGCTATCGTATCAAGTAATATAGGATTTTAAGTCCAGATATCGATCCCACAGGGACTATATAATCTAATTCTATAAATTAAGTACTAAAGTTGTACATACTTAACTTTTATTCAGAAAATCACAATTTAAAATTTTTTTAACTAATCTACTCTATCAATTAAACTGAATAAAAGTAAAGAGTAGAATTCACAAATAAAGATAATCTAAAGTTTTAACTCGTCCCTTAGTATTTCATTGGACTCATGAACCACTTAGTTAGTCCCTTAATACCAATTGATTGGCTTAGACATTAATCTCATCACAAGCCTCTGTCGATGGTCAAGTGATTATATTACGCATTCTAACAATCACTTATATGTTTATTGTAATCAAATCAGAATGTAATACATTAAGATCAACTCTAAATTATACCATATATGCCACCTAAGTATATGTCTATCCTAGATGGAACTCATAGTTGTTACCCTATGATCATGCATCGAACTACCCTAGGCTAAACACAAGAATCATTCCGTCGAGTTCAGTATAGTTCCTCAATCATTCAAAATATTGATTAGGTATAATAAAAGCATTAAACACAAGATAGAATGAATCAATTGAATGTATCAAGTTCATAAACTAAAATTTAACACAATCTAAATCCATACTAGGTTCACATAGTCTAACCCTAAATGAACAAATTAACCCATCACAAAATCAAAAGTATCAAACCAATTCATAAAAATCAACAAGAAAAAGAACAAAATGATAAAGAAAGAGAAGAAAAACTAATCAAAGTGACTCCTTGATGTGCTTTTCCCTCAATCTTGACTTGAAGCTTGAATCTTAATCTTGGTTCTTCAATCCTTGGCTTTGATATTTGATTTGTGTTGTGAATTCTCTCTCTAAGTTTTTGCCTCTTTTCTCTATTTTTCTCTCATCTCTCTTAAGGTTTTTGGCCTTTTATTTATAGTTTTTGTTTCTTCAAAATACTGTTTACGAGTTGGGTATAAATCATACTAGTGCTTTTATGCCTCTATCAAATACCCCAAAACTTAAGACTTTACTCGTTCTCGAGCAAAAATAAAGAAAAACATTCACAACTTATTCATGACTCAAAAATAAAAACTAAACACTAAAAATAAGCTTCGGTTGATTAAACAATCATCATCATAGTCTCAATATTAAGGCTGTTAAAAATACCACAAGGCTCTTCAAAAATTAATAAACAACTTTCAACAATTCTTATACTATTGATTAAGTAATTCATTCTCCCTTATGAATGATCACTTGTACGTGTGTGTGTGTAATAAGAAAGTAATTAGTTAAATAGAATATAGATTTACTCAATACTTAAGAAATACATGAGTATGATATCTTGACATATTTTTAATTATAATAATACCATAAGCTTGCTTTTCGTACTACTCTCCACTAATATAAAAATACACATGTCTAGGGATCTATTTAGGACTTTAATTAGCTTGTAATATAAGGTTAAGGTAAAGGTGGGTTATGAAGATATATATAAAGTGCAAATCACACCATTAATACTTTGACTTTATTTAGAAACCTTTTGATTCCTTCTTCTCCTTGATTATTCATCTCTTCCCAAAAACTTATGCTATTCTTAATTTTATTTTAATCCCTTTTACAAAGAATTTCTTCTTTGTATTATGCATTTAAGCTGGGGGTATTATGCAATTAAAATTTTTTTTTCTTTTTTTTTATGTACTCCTAAACTTAGAATGATATGCACCTTCAAGACTTATTACTTTTTATTGCAGTACCCTTCTTTCATACATCTACAACCTTTTTTCTAAGTAAACGCAAGGTTTATGGTGCTACCGGTAGATTTTAGGATAAGTAAACTCAAAGTCTTTAGGCTTGTAATGTGGTTAAATTAAAAAAAAAACAGGTAATTAGGCTCAAACGGGGTGACTAGGGATAAATATACATATAAGGTAGGCTCAAAAAGGGTCAAACGGTCTAAAGATGGCCTAATGTCATTTCCCTAAGCATGTGAATTCTAAGATTTTGCCTTAAGTAGTAATCAAGCAAGTTATAGAGTATTGGTCTTCGAGACTGTGGTATACTACTTAAGCATGAATAACTCTAAGCAAAAAATTCAACTAATACATACTTATTTCAATGTGCTCAAGAATAAGTGATCAAAACTAAGCTTGAAATCAGTTCAAAATTCATGATATAAAAATTATCTCAAGTCTCTATTATTTTCTAAAGACTTGTGAAAATAAATTCAACGAATATTTTATTTTTTTATCATAGACTAATGATCATCATCTCAACCAAAACTAGACAAAAAAAAAAAAACAATTACTCCATAAAACAACCAACCAATATAAGCAGCAAAATAAATACAAGAAAGTGTGTTTCCCACCCCCCAAACTTAAATTAGACATTGTCCTCAATGTCTAAAAATAATTTTAAAAGTAAGAGAAACTCCCCTAGCAACTGAAGTTGAAGTAGTGCAGTATTGTGTTCTGATAAATGTGACTGCGGTTTTCTTTGCTTTCAACGCTTGCACTTGCTCATGCTGTTTCATTGAAAGCTTGAATTGCTGATTTAGTCTTACAAAAAAAAAAAGGAAACTAACATAACTAAAACTAAAAATAAGCTAATAAAAATAAAATTTTACTTGGGTTGCCTCCCAATAAGCGCTTGATTTAGTGTCGTCGGCTTGGCAGGGCTTTTTCTACTTTTATGGAGGATCAAAGTCAATGGTGAAAGCATCTTTATATGTGAGCTTGTTAGGCTTTCTTTCTTTTAACTTTCATATATTCTTTATTTGATCTTGGGCAGCAACTTATTCCTCTTTCTCCTCGTGTTTCTCCGGAAATACTTGAATCTTAGACCAGTGAAGTGTCTCTTTTGTGCCATTTTCTTCGATCCTGTCATTATTTTGCTTCTTCTTCTTCTTTCTTCTCTTTCTATGCCTTAACGCCTTCTTTTTTATGTAAGGATTCAACATCTCCATTTCCTTGAGCTCTTTGGTGTTTGATGGCACCACATTAATGCTACAACAGTAAAGTAATATAGTGCACATTGGCTGATTCTGCTCTGTATTAATGGTATTTTCTATTGTGTTATCACTTTTTTGCACTTTAATGGCTATTTTTTCACGTTCCATTGTTGAGAATTTTGTACTTTTCTAAGATTCTGCACTACTTTTTGGACCGGTACGCTGCTGATGTTTTATTTCAACACTTGTTTGACACCTCTGTAGCCTTTGAAGAAAATGAATAAGCGGTTTATATGGTTGCACTTTATTTTTCTGCACTTCCTTCTCCTCTATACTTGGTGGTAGTAGTGTGGATGTATTTTCTCGTAAGATCTTACCATTCCTCAAGTTGATAGCTTGGCATTACTCTACATTCTCTTTTGGAGTTGTCTCAGTATCACTTGGTAGAGTGCCTTGAGATCTCCTATTAATTACAGCAATAAGTTATCCCATTTGAACCTCTAAATTTTTCAAAGATGCTAAATGATTCTGTAGGATGGCATCATTGGACTTTATATATTGCATAAACATGTCTTCCAATGTCGACTTCTTTTCTTGTGGTGGCGAACATCCTGGGGGATTCGTTGGTCTAAATGGCTCTTCTTGGTTGTAATGCCAAGAGAAGTTTAGATGATCTCTCCACCCCAGATTGTAGAAATTTGATTGTGGGATAAGTTGTTGACGATTAAAATTGCCCACATAATTTACTGCTTCCATACATCGTCCATCATATGGTTATCACTACAAAAGTCGCATATCACTTGTCGAGTTTTGACAACATTCAATGCATCAAACGTTTTGGATAATGAATTGATTTGTGCTGCCAATGCATTGAATGCATCAATATAATATATACTGGCAACTTTCTTGCGTGTAACTCTCTTTAATGGCCATTGGTAACTGTTTGATGCCATATATTCTAATAAATCATAAGCCTCATCTGTAGACTTATTTATTAAATCTCCTCCAACAGTGGCATCTACAATAATCCTCAAATGACCTACTAATCCATTATAGAATATTTGGACTAATAACCATTTAGGGACTGCATGATGATGACACTTCCTTAACATGTCCTTGAAGCGCTCCTATGCCTCATACAATGACTCTCCATCAATCTGAATGAATGAGGTGATGTCATTCCTTATCTTTATTGTCTTTGCTAGTGGAAAGAACTTGGCTAAGACTTCTGTGCTAAATCTTCCCACGTCAATATGGATCCTGACGGCAATGACATCAACCAACTCTTAGCTCTGTCCCTTAAGGAGAAAGAGAATAATCTCAATTTGATGGTATCATTGGAGACTTCGTTGTATTTGAAGGTATCCCAAATTTCCAAAAAATTTATAATATGCACATTAGGATCATTATTGAGAGCTCCCCTGAACTGTACAGTTTCTTTCAGCATCTGAATAATATTCAGCTTGATCTGAAAGTTATTAGCGTTGATGGTTGGTCGCCGAATACTAGACTGTATACCAATTGTAGTTGGGATAACATACTCTTTCAAAGCTCTCTGTGGTATCATAGGCTCAAACACAAGATTATTGATGTGATCATTGTTTCCCTATATGGTATGAACGATCAAAGTAAAATAAAAAGAAAATCAAAGCAAAAGGAAGAAGATAAAACAAAAATAAAAATCTGAATTAAAAGTAAGTAGCTTGATATTAGTATTGATCTAAAGAATAGATAAAACTAGGTGCCAAAAATTTGATTGTATATGCTATAGTAGTTAAGTGCAAGTGCACACTATTGTATCAAGTAATATAGGATTTTAAGTTCAGATATCGATCCAACAGGGACTATGTAATCTAATTTCATAAATCAAGTACTAAAATTGTACCTACTTACTTTTATTAAGAAAATCACAATTTAAATTTTATTTAACTAATCTACTCTATCAATTAAATTGAATAAAAGTAAAGAGTAAAATTCACAAATAAAGATAATCTAGGATTTTGACTCATCCCTTAGTATTTCATTAGAATCATTAACCACTTAATTAATCCCTTAATACCAATTGATTGGCTTAGACACTAATTTCATCACAAGCCTCTGTCAATGGTCAAGTTACTATATTATGCATTCTAACAATCACCTATATGTCTATGGTAATCAAATTAGAATGTAATTCATTAAGATCAAGTCTAAATTATACCATATATGCCACCTAGGTATATGTCTATCCTAGATAGAACTCATAGTTGTTACCCTATGATCATGCATCAAACTACCTTAAGCTAAACACATGAATCCCTCCGTCGAGTTCATTTTGGTTCCTCAATAATTCAAAATATTGATCAGGTATAATGAAAGCATTAAACACAAGATAGAATAAATCAATTGAATGTATCAAGTTCATAAACTAAAATTTAACACAATCCAAATCAATACTAGGTTCACATAGTCTAATCCTAGATGAATAAATTAACCCATCACAAAACTAAAAGTATCAAACCAATTCATAAAGATCAACAAGAAAAAGAACATAATGATAAAGAAAGAGAGAAAAAACTAATCAAAGTGACTCCTTGATGTGCTTCTCCTTCCATCTTGACTTGAAGCTTGAATCTTGATCTTGGTTCTTCAATCTTTGGCTTTGATATTTGATTTGTGTTGTGAATTCTCTCTTTATGTTTTTGCCTCTTTTCTCCTCTCTCTTAAGGTTTTTGGCCTTTTATTTATAGGTTTTTATTTTCAAAATACTGTTTACGAGTTACTGTTCACCGCCAAAAGCGCCGCGGCTCTCAGTTATGGGCGCTACGGCACCCAGCCTTGGTACCCCTTTCGTATTTTGAGTGTAACATTTTTGTTTGATGTTCGATTGGCCTCTCGTTTGTTCCTATACGTCACAATTTCTGTAGTATATCTATTTATGATCAACAACCACAATTAAATAGCCAAATATTTATGATTTTTAGAAAAATACAAAAATTGATTACAAATCATTCTTGTGCTTTTGCGCCCCTATTAGTAGTGCAAAGGAAAACAACTAAAATATTCAAAAATAGAAAAATGTTTTATTTTCTTTATGCATTAGCGTAGCACCAAAATCGTTACGGTTACAGCATTGCGAAACTACAAATTATCCAAAATAGTATAGGTCAATCTTAGGTCACTGATGGTCGGGTTAATTTCAAACGGGTCAGGTTTCAAGCTAGAGCTCCATGAACCGAGTTGAGTTTACTCAATTCTTTAAAAAAACAAAAAAAAAACCTTTAAAATTAGGTCAAAATTGACCTACCATTATTAACCCTTCAAGGCTCGGCACTGTGGCATCATAAAGTGGTGTCGCAGCGCTGCATGCGAATATGAAAAATCTAGATTCATTGAAGAATGCAAAAAAACTAAATTGAAGTTGAATTTTGATGTTTTCATCTTTAATTCTTCAAATCAATGACCCTTAATCAAATCTGAACCCTCAAATCACAATGAACCTTAATGTTTTCCAAAACAAATCATGTGAAATTCACAAAACTCATATATATATAATATCTTTGTCCTAACAAGTCATATGAGAAAAGATATTCAAAAATATGCCTGAACAATACTAATTATTTAACATAAGTTTCACTTTGATGCCACTTGTTAGACATAATAATAAATTAGGATTGATACCATAGAATACAACCCTCTTAATTTATCATGTCAAATTATCAAGATACATGTTGAGAAAAATTTATCTAAGGAATCCATATCAATTAGAACATAAAGGTAAGTAGCTTTTAATAAGAACACAAGAGGATAATGACATTCCGTAATCAAATCTATGTAGCACTTAAAGGAGTTCTCTCTCTATGATGGAAAAAGTAAAAGAGCTTTATAATGATTTGACTTGGGGACCACAACTCTATAAGATGTTTTTATGTACTATGTTAATTATTATCCCACCAATTATAGTTTAATTATTATTAGGTCTCTACACATAATAAGTTCATACCCAATAGATGTTTCTAGAGGCAAAAAAGATATAGTTTAAATAGATCACTTAAATTAGCCGTAATTTTAAGATAACTCATAATTTATAATTATTGTTAATATATGAGCCAAACTGAAAATTATAAAACCCAACAAAATAGTCTTGAGAGGTTGTGGCTAAGAGGCATAGGAGGGAAATATTTGAAAATATAAAGAGTAAAAACAAAGGGGCTGTAACATCCACATTTCTTTAATTGCAAATCACATATTTATATTTTTTTCTTTGACGTTTAAAAAAAGAGGGGATATGAAAGAAATGTTTAATTTGAGAGGATCATTAATAATGTTTCATTTAAATTCTATTAGGTTTACTAGGGTTTTGCCTAAATTTTTTTCCCTTACAACCCTCATTGCCTTGAATTAAATTTATTGTTAGCCTAATTAGTAGAAGAGCAAAGGTTGTTGGAATTGTCATCCTTTCTAAGTAAATTTCCTTCATTGTTGTTTGTTTATTAGAGTTTTTGGCTCTCTCTTTATTTAATTTTTATGACATGCCATTAGTTTATGTTGTATCTTTCTTCATGATAGCATATTAGGTTTGTTAGGATATGGATTTATATTAAAATCTCTTTTATAGTTAAAGTGGATTGTAGTTAGGATTTATAGTTTGTTTCTTGACAACAAGGGTCAATTGTAATTAAATGTGATCTTAACTTGGTTTCATTATATTATATCTTATAATTTCTTTCCTGAACTTCATTATATTGAACTAAATTCACTTGTCTAAGATTGTAGTTTTGAACTTAACTATGTATTTGTAAATATTCCAACTTTAAATGCATGAACTTGGTTTTTATTCATTTTGTTGGTACTTAATGCTTGCATTTGATCTGGCTAATCTTATGTATGAACCTTGGATTTATTAAGATAAACTTGGAAAAGGAAACTTATTGAATAGCCTATGACAAAGTGATGTATGAATATAGAGTAGCATCTATAAGTTTCAATTAGGATAGGAATATACCTAATTGGCATGCATTGCTAAGATAACTTGGACTTAATGAATTCTATTTATTCTTGATATTATAGGAATTTAGATATTGGGTTGAGTGGGGTATAATTGCTTGACCATTGGAAGGGGGCTTATGACGACCCTAGTGTTGTGATCAATAATTAACCAAGGGATTATCATTCAATGTATATCCATAACAAATGCGGGTTAAGGGATAACTATATATTTTATACTTAATTTATCATTGAGAGTTTTGGAATTTGTATCTTGCTTAGTTAGTTGTTAATTTAGTAATTAATTTCATTCTTAATTGATTCAATTTATTCGGATAAAAATAGAAGAATCAATTTTAATACTTGAATAAAGCAAAGTACTAGTTTTTGTGGGATCAACACCTCTCACCCTTGTTAGCGATAGCATTCACTTATGCTTAGGATAAACATTCACATCGTAAATTAACACCAATAAAATGGTGATTAAAAATCTTTGTGGATGATGTATTTTGAGGAGTAAAATTGAAAATGAGAAGACAGAGTACGTTTAAGTTAGGGTTGGAAGTGTAGAGCACAAGAAAGGGCGTCAAAATGAGGAAAATTGGGCAAATTTTGCCAAGGTCGTGGAGCCTAAGCGTCACTTTAGTTGGTGTCTTCAACGTCTAAGTGCTAAAAAGTGGCGCCTAGGCACCAATCATAGCCACAACTCTATTTTAAGGATATTTTGAAGTCTTTGAACTAGTTTTGAGTTCCCTACTTGAAACTCTTATCCCAACAAGTATTAGGGTTTATAGGGATGTCTTAGAGACTATATAAACCCTTATAAACATCAATCACCATACAATACCATAGATTAGCATCAATTGAGCATTGAGAGGCCATTAAAATCCCTTAATAGATAAAGTTCTTTGTGAGCTTTGTGATCTTTGTAAAAGCATCTTTGTGAGTGCTTAGTGATTCATTAATAAGAAACATAGATCTTAATCCGGCGTGGACTAAGCAATTGTTGAACCACATAAATTGTTATGTTATTTCTTTTACCTTTCTTTCTCTATTATAATTTATTTATTGCTTGTTGCATTATTCATACTTGTGTGAAGAATGTTTGTCAACAAACTGGTATTAGAGCTTGGTTTAGCAATCATGGCTACAACCAAGTATAAAGTAGAGAAACTCAACGGTGAGAATGACTTTAATTTGTAGAAGGTTAAAGTGATGGCATTACTGATGAGCCAAGGATTAAGCTCGAACCTAGATGAGACTATAGCTTCGTCTAACGAAAAAAGAAACTAAGGCCATCTAAATCTAAAGCAAGGAGAAAATATATTCAAGATAGGGCTCATAGTATAATCATTCCGTCTTTGAGCAATGAAGTTTTAAGATAGGTTGCTGGTAAGAGACATCTATTGGTCTTTGAAAGAAGTTGGATGATCTTTATATGACAAAGTCTTTGGCTAACTATATGCATATAAAGAAGAAAAATTACTAGTTGTCCATGTAAGTTGGGACACTAATTAAAGACCATATAGATGCCTTAATAAGATAATAGTTGATTTAGAGAAAATCAATATGAAGATAGAGGACGAGACAAGGTGATCATCCTATTAAGCTCCATTCCTTATAGTTGTGAGCACTTTGTTGGTATGTTACTTTATGCTAGAGAGAGTTTAACTATGAAGAATTTCAAATCATCATTAAACTTAAGACATTTGGGAAAGAAGATAGAGGCCAATGCAGAAGGGTTATCTATAAGAGGAAAGCCTATGCAACGAGAGGGAAAGACAAAGAAGGGCTCAAAATTGAAGTCCAAGGGCTATCCTAGGAAGTGTTATTACTACAAGAAAGAGGGGCACTTCATAAAGAATTGCCCGAAAAAGAAAGCCAAGGACAAAAAGAAAGAGGCAAATCATCATTAAACAGCTATACTAATGCTGAAACTCTTGTAGTTTCTTATGGCAGGAGTTCTGATGAGTAGATTTTAGATTCTGATTATATATTTCATATGTGCCCGAACAAGTCATTATTTGCTAGTTTCTAATCCATTAATATTCTAATCCATTAATATTGATAAAGTGTTAATAGGGAACGTCATGGCTTGTTAAGTGATGGGAATTAATAGTGTTAGAGTTAGGCTACATGATGAAAAAGTGAGAGAGTTGTTGAAGTTAAGTATGTTTTTGATCTCAAAAGAAAATTGAATTCACTAGGTATGTTAAACTAGAATGGGTGTTCTATTAGAGCTGAAAGAGGGATTCTAAAGTGTTGAAAGATTCCATGATTATGATGAGAGATGATAGGTACCATGGTATGTATTTGCTGAGATGAGAGGCTATGAGTGGTTCTACATCATTCTTTATTGATGATAAGAATATACAAACCAAGTTATGGCATCTAAGGTTAGCTCACCTAGGTGAAAGGAACCTAAAGGAGTTATATGATCAAAAGGTGTTTAGGGAGGATAAGTTCAAATCATTAGAGTTATGTGAGCATTGTGTACTTAAGAAAGCACATAGGGTAAGGTTTAATACTATAGCACAAAATAAAGGGTATTCTTAATTATATACATTCAGATCTTTGGGGGCCAGTACAAATAGTTACAAGATATAATCAAGTTTAGATCAATAAATTTAAAAATGAAGTTTAGATGATCTTCCCAAGCCATGGTTCCAATGCGTCTCTTGCAAGTATTAACCTCCCTTAATGATGTTGATCATTCTTTTAATGGATTCCAAGTGTTGAAATGTGTTTCTTTGTAGTTAAATGTTGTGATTTTTGACCTAGAATGTGTTTCCTCAATGCTAAGATGAAGGTGAAATGTTTCTCCTATAAAAGTCCAAAAGCGTTGCTTTATTTAGTGTAGAAAATAACCATAAAGTCATATTATTTTCTTTTATAACACAGGGGCATTTGCAAGCTATCATGTACATATGTTGCAGTGTTAAAGTTTAGTAATGCTAGGGCATTCAGGCACTGCTAAGTTACATAATTAGCGATGCAGCGTTGAGGGCATTGGGGATCTTGAAATTTTTTTGCCTTTTACGCTGCTCATTCTCCATGTTAACCCTACGGAGTACAGGTTTTAGAAACATTGGGGCATTTAGTGCTCAACACCATAACGTTGGTGTGTATTCTCTATAGATGAATTCTGGCACATTTTCTTCATGAATCAGCCACATTCATTTCTTTTTTGCACTTTCATCTCTAAATTTCTACTTTTGTGCCTTCTTTTTTGCTACTTTTCTCTCTCTTTAGTCCATTCATGTACTTGCCTGTAAATTTAACACAAGTATGCATAAATAGACCGTAATTACTCAAAAAAATAACAAAATTCAAAGCTAAAATAGAGAAATAGTGTATAGCATTTTACACTTGTCAAACTCCACTTAGATAATTGCACATCCTTGGCAATGAAAATGAAGTAGACATACTCAAAGGACTAATTAACTCGACACTAACTAAACAACCTTAAAAATCAAAGTATGAATACTAAAAACTCACATCAAGACATTCAATATAAAACAAAAAATTTTGGTCAAGTTGTCGTAATAATCACTTAAACACCTCAAGGATTGATCCACTCAACTATTACTCTTTTGGAAACAATAAAAACTATTCAATAATCCACAGACACCATACTTAAGCATTTTCTTTCTTCCATACAAGTGATCACCCATATGTGTGTGCTAGGCGAGAATTACTCAAGTCTAACCTAAATTAGCTAAATAACTTAAAGTTGTACAATAAAATGTTCTCTTGATACATTTTAAATCTAAGGTACAACCATAGGCTAGTTTTCATACAACTCTCCATTAATGTAGGAATATGCATGATTAAGGATTAATTAGGACTTTTATAGGCTTGTAATACAAGTATAAGGTTAAGGTGGGATGCTTTGATAATTGTTTTAGCTCATAAACCATGAACACAAAACTCAATTGGCTCTATAATTGAATCTTTCTAACCCCACCATTACAATTCCCCCAGACTTAGCTTTTTTTACCCAAAATTACACTCCTTTGCTATTTCAAGATACATATATACACCATTTATTCCTTATTTATATTTTTAAAAAATATTTATATAAATAATGATAGATTTTAAATAAAAATCAACATTACTCCCTCAAACTTAGAGCACTACTTTCTGTCAATATGACTTTTGGTTGCCATTCTTTTTACACTTTTCCAATTTTCACCCACTTAGCTCCATACAAATTTTATATTTCCCAATAAGCTCCATGTTGATGGTGCTTATGTTTCAGGAAAATTATCTCATGGTTCAGGCTTGTAATATAGCTATTCAATAAAAATGGTTTTTTTTTTTGGCTCAAAATAGGGTAGCTAGGATTCAATTATAATAAGGTAAGCTCATTACACTTAATAGCATTTTGCCTCAAGTTGCAATCAAAATATTTCTAGCATGCCTAATCATCAAGACTGAGATGTACTATTTAAGTATAAGCTTCTCTAGGTACACTCAACTAATTCAAGGCTACTAATGTAGTCAAAGCTCAATGATCACTATTAAGGTTGAATTCTATCTCTTAACTAGTGTGTAGATTGTTTTAAGTATAAATTATTTCTTATGAAGTTATAAGTTAAGTGTTTCAATACTATACTCATCATGGACAAGTGTTATCATAACAACACAACAAAAACATGGCAATACATAAGAATTTTCATGAAAAGAACTATATTATTCATGCTTCTTTTAACTACAAGGTATACAAACTAACACATAAAAGGAAAGGCAATAAATAAAAGACATGAATAAAAACATAACTAAAACAAAAAAACAAAAAACAAGGCAATATAGTTTTTGTTCTTTCCTCCTCTAAACTAAAGCATGGTCCTTATGAAAAAGAAAAACAAGAGTAATAAAAACTCCCCTAATAACTAAGGTCATGGGCCATGTCCTCAAAGTCTAATGTTGTGATGCCCAGATCATCATCTAGTGGCATCGCCTCATTATTTGAAGGTGGTGGCTAGTGTGCTGGTGTTGATGGAGCAGTATAAATGATATAGGCAATATTGAATCCTTATTGTGCTATGCACAACTACATCCATTAGGTATGGCAGGCTCTAAAATCTCTCCACTCCTGCTGTACTTATACTAAATCCTACATATATGCCTCAAATTGGGCCTCCAAGCATGCCAGTCTGGTTAAAGCCGACATGCTCAGAGAAGAGCTAGCTCTCTACCAAACTGCTATAGAGGGCTCAACCATATCAGTGGTTGCTGGTGGTGGTGGCTGTTGAACTCTCTACTGCTAAGGCTGTCTCTGACTATCAGTGGTCCAAAGTTACTGAATCGTGTTGAAGTTAATGTATACCTCTCAGTGAATTCAAGCTCTCCCACAGCGTTGTGATCAATGAGGTGAGGCACAAACTGTTCTTGGCTAGTTTAGAAGAGGGCACAATCATGTTGATGGGCCACCCGGTCATGAAGCAAAAGCTCGTATAGGTATACAAGTATTCAGTAAGGACTGGGAACTAAATAGACTTATGAAGACCTCTAATAGACGTCTCATAAAGTCGTCAATGGATGGTCTTCTTGAATTGACTAGTATTTGTGGTCTTTTGACCTGAGCGCCATAGTAGGCTTGTGAGTAATCTATCATACTTTGATTCTACACATATCAGAGACCTTTTATGGTCTGACCTCTAAGTGTCGTTTGGTATAGTTTGATGCTCACGAAGTTCATATGGATAGATATAAGATCCATCAGCTCGTATGGGTAAGTTGTATATCCTGATGCTCCGAGATTGTATTTCAAAAAGTCTTATGGCCATAAGTATAAACCCCAAAAAAGAGTTTTCTTAAGGTGAAATAATATCTCAAAGTTCTTTACGGATATTGTTTATCGAAATATATATCTAGAGATAAGTTCATAGTTGAGCAAATAGAGATTTGATGGTGAAGATCTATGTCTCTACTCTTTTGGGATATAGAAGACGGAGGGACTATACGAATATATTTTAATTTAAACTTCTATGGCTCAATGCATTTATTTGTAATATCCATAACATATTTGTAGGGCATTGTTCATAGACTTATGGAAGAGTTCCATAAGATAAATGGGTGTAAACCTAGAGAGTTTTACAATATAAAGTATACTAATTGAGCACTGAGGCAGCAGACTAAGTCGACAGTTCAATTCGGGAGAATTTGAGAAAGTAAAATTTGTTTTGGGATCTCTTGAAAATTAACATGTGTCAAAGCATAAGTATTTTGCTTAGCATAAGTGTCATACACAAAGGCATCATTTGAATATAAAACTAAGCTTAATTGTTAAGCTTAGGATTAATGAGTGATAAGTGTTGTTAATCTTTATAAATGGTGGACAAGTGGATCACTTATTAGCCTTAAGATTGGACAAGTATCCATGAATAAAAAAGTCAATGCATGCAAATGAGATTTGCACTTTTGCTTAGCTAAGGATTCGACCATTTTTTTTATAGTTTACTTCATGATATGAAAAATGAACATTTGCCTTAAAAAGAATTCTGTCATTTTTAATCTTTATGAGATGAAGTGAATTCAACCAAAAGAATTGTCTTCATGAGAAAAGTGATCATTTGACGATTTCGTAAAAAGGGGAAAAAGAATTTTTCTTGAGACCTTAAGAGTAAAAACTGAGAAAGAGTGAAAGAAAACTTAAAGAGTTTAAATCAAATCCTGCTAAAATTAGGCTACCATTCTAGCGAATTAATCTCACTAGCATAAACTCCTAGAATTATTCACAGAGATACTTTAGGGTAAGTTTACAAAAAATTAAAACTACATTGATAGTCTTTAAATGTATATTTCTATTAATGTAATAGAACTTAAATTCAATTTGTTATTGTTAAAATAAACTTATGTTTTCACTGCGTTATGTGTGTGTGACATGAATTAGATATTTCAATGATCACTCTCACATGTAAACACAATTAGCACACTAACTATAACAAAAAAGGTCATTTTTATAAGGCCTAAGTCGTAGACTCGAAAGCCAAGCTGTGACCCTCGAACAAATAAACATGTGCAGCTAGAGAGTTAGGTCTATGGCCCTAATTTACTTAAGTCATTGCCCTATTGTGGCAGAAAGTTAGGGCTGCAGCCTTACCCCGATTTAAGGCTATGTTGCAGCCTCACCAGTAATGTTATCAACTTAGATTTTTTGCCTTAATTTCTTGGCACAACTTGGAACCTATAAAAAAAGGCCAAAGGCTTCATTTGAGGAGGAGAAGGGAGCACAAAATTAGGAGAGAGGAAAACACAATTCTAGAGAGATAAAGGTATTTTGAAGCTTGAAATCTTTGAAATTGTTTAAGATTGTAGCTTCAAAAGACACCTCTACTTTAGTTTCCCCTCTTTCCCTTTTCTTATTCTTTTTATTGAAGTATATATTTTATAATTTTGTTTGTTTAAACATGTTTGCACATATAAATTTTTGGATACTCTTAGTTTTGTGTTCATCTATGATTAGCTAAAATCTCTTTCTATGGCCTTTTTGTAGCTTTATATTACTATGTTGAGATGAATTAGTTGATTGATAACAAAGTCTTGCTTAATTCATTTATGCTTTTTTTGGGATTCATGATTCTAATTTGATTGAGAAATGAATTAGATGATCTAAATTTCTAGGTTTAATGCTTGGGAAAGATTGACCTATTTATTGGATTTGAAAAGCATAAACCTAATTGTTATTAAGTTAGAAGACCAATAACACTTGGGGACCATTTTAAGGATTGCTTAATAAATGTATGAATAGAAACGTTAGATAGGGATATCAACTTACATATGTATGTATAACATATCATTTGACACTACAGAGAGGTAATGAGATTAATATTAACCTCTTGATTAATCAATTAACAAGATTAGTTAATAATCACTAAACATAAAGAACATGAGAAAATTAAAGTGAAATCAAGATCCTATGACCTCTTTATTAGAGATTTCTCACCTTCTAAAATTATCAAATGTTGAGTCCAACTACCTTTAATTTTCATAATCAAGTTATAATTAAGTTAGTCTAGATAAAATTGAATTTTGAACACCCATAGTAATTAACATTAATTTGAATAATCAATCCTCGTGGGAACGATATTCACTTATCACTTTATTACTTGCTCACAACCTATCACTTGCGGCTTTGTATATATGTGTGTCAAATCGTGCGAACAGTGGCTTGGCATCCTTTTTCATAAACAAGTATCAGATAGCTGCATGATTTGTGTAAACATCACCTTGGGCCGAATGATGTATGATCAAAACACGTAATAAGGAAAAAATACTGCTGACATCTCATTTTCGATAGTGGTGTAGTTTTCTTGTTCGTCATTAAAAGTTTAACTTGCATAGTAGATTACCCAACAAATCTTGTCTTTTCTTTGGCCAATAACTGGTCCAATTACATTGTCATTAGTATTACACATGATCACAAATGGATCATTCTAATAGGGTGAAACCATAATCGAAGTGGAGGTCAACTTCTTCTTGATTATATTAAAAGCCTTTAAACAAGCATTGCCAAAGATAAACGGAGCATCCTTCTCAAGTAATTATATAAGGGTACCATAACCTTCGAGAAAGCTTTTATGAATCTCCAGTAAAAACTTGAATGGCTTAGCAAAATCCAAACCCCATTGACATTTTTCGATGAAGTAAGTTTCTCTATAGTTGAAATCTTCGTTTAGTCTACTTTAATACCTTTAGAAGACACCCTATGCCCAAGAAAAATCCCCTTCTTTACCATGAAATTACATTTTCCTAATTAAGAACAAGATTCTTTTCTTCATATTGTCGTAACACAAAATATAGATTATGAAGGCAATGATCAAAAGATGAATCAAAATTTGAAAAAATCATCCATAAAAACTTATATTATCCATTTAACCATGTCAAAAAAGATAAACCACCATGCATCTTTGGGAACTAATAGGAGCATTTTATAAACCAAATAGCATTCTTTTAAAAGTAAGTGTATTATACCGGTATGTGAAGCTCGTATTCTCTTGGTCATTAGGCACATTTGTAATTTGGCTGTATCTCGAATAACATTAAGAAGCAATAATAGTCATAACCTACCAACTGATCCAATATTTGATCAATGAATAATGAGAAATGGTTCTTCCGAGTAGCTTTGTTCAACTTTCTATGGTCAAATCAAATATGCCACCTCGTGACCATCTTAAAAGGAATAAGCTCATTCTTCTCATCCTTAACAACTGTCATGCCTTCTTTTTTGACACCACTTGGAATGAACTCGCCAAGAACTATCAAGATGGCATAAATGATCCCGGTTTTAAGTAGCTTCAACACTTCGACTCTCACAACTTCTTGATAGCCAGATTCAATCCCCTTTGATGTCCAAATGATGGCTTATTGTTCACAAAACTAAATGCACATGAATTGTAACCGCAAGTACACAAGTCGTGAGAAAGTAATAAAGTGATGAGTGAGTATAGTTCCCTTGAGAATCAATGTTCTAAATTAATGCCAATTGCTACGCTGTTAACAACCTAGCTTTATTTAGGCTAATTTTAACACAAGGTTAGTTAAGAAAATAAAAATTCTAAAACAAACAATTGAACAATTCAAGGAGATTAGAATTCTATGATAAAAATGGTTTTAAGGTCTTAATTTCACTTTACTCTTCCTATGTTATTTATAATTAGTGATTAACAACTAATCTCGTGAATTCATTAATCAAGAATTTAGAACTAATCTCATTACCTCTCTCGAGCGTCGAGTGAGATCCTGTGCATACGTAATAAAGTTGATATCCCTATCTAACTTATTTATCTATACAAGTATTATGCTACCCTTAAGATTACCTTAATTCTATTAGCCTCCCAACTCATTAAAATCCAAGGCTATGCTTTTCAATTCAAACATATAAATAAACTTTCTCAAGCACATAACCTACAAGTCTAAAGCATCTAATCAATTTTCCAATCCAATTAAAAGTATAAAACTCAGAAAAGAATAAATAAAAAACATACGATATAGTCATTAATTAACTAAACACATCAAAACATAATACTTAGTAGATTTACAATAAGCCTTGGAATATGAAATTTAACTATCCATAGTCAAATGCACAATTACAATAATTCAAAGATTCACAAGAATAATCATGTTCAAAACAACATAAATTACAAATATATACTTTAATTAAAGTAAATGATAAAACGAAAAAAGGGAACACTAGTTGGAGAAGTTCTTTGGGCCTTTAATCTTCAATGATCTTTAAGAATCCAAGCTTCAAAAATGTTTTCTCTCACTAGAAAACCCTTTGTTTTCTCTTTAATTTCAAGCTTTCTTCTTTGTGATAAATGAGGCTTTCCGTCTTCTTTTGTTAGGCTTAAAAAATGGGGTTGAAAATTAAGATAAAAAGTCTAAAATGAATTTAGGGTAACGGTGCCTAGGCACCAAGGATTCTACCAAGGGCGGCTCGATTTGGCACCTGGTTATTGTGGCACCTAGAAAGCACAATAGCATTTTATTGTAGATACTGTAGCACCTAGGGTGATACTATGGCAGGCTACTATAGCATATATGATATTTTTGCCTTATTTTCTTTGAAAATTAAGGTAAAAATTCTAAAATGAATTTAGGGTGTTGACGGTGCCAAGGCACTAGGGATTCTACCAAAGGCGGCTCGATTTGGAACCTGGTTATTGTGGCACCTATGGGGTACAATAGCATTTTATTGTAGATATTGTAGCACCTAGGGCGATACTGTGGCAGGCTACTATAGCATATAAGATATTTTTGCCTTATTTTCTTTGAATTTTTATTCTAATACCTCTATTGACTTGAAACCTACACAATGAGATTAATATAAAAAGTAATATATTAACATTCAAAATAAGCAATTATTAAATTAAGAGGAGTCTAACATCATATATAAAATGCGCTTATCAAGCTTCCTCAAACTTAAATACATGTTCGTCTTTGAGTAAGAAAACACACTCACAATTAAAGGTAAAATTGAAAACAAACTACAAGAAGACAAAACATTAGGACAGTGAATGATTAGCAATCTCTAAAAAAGTCTAAGTATCATAATAGTTTAACATGTTAATCCAATACTTGTTCTACATCATAAGTGACCTACTTGGTGCATGTGTGTATAGGTAGAATCATTAGTCATATGCACTCGGATTAGTTTATGCACACAAAATAATGAAATGGTTTCTATGAATTGTTTTACTTAATAAACACTCCATAGGCTTGTTTTTTTTTGCATTATTATCCATTGAGGTAGGCATAAACATAATCAAAGATCAAGTAGGACTTTTATTTAGCTTGTAATATATGGCTATAGTAAGGTAGGATAAAATGGATCAATGTCAGCTCAACTCGTACCATAAACACACATTCTGTTAAAGATTACTCAAACTGGACCATTTGTTTTCCACCCAATTTCCCCAAAACTTATTTCTTCGATTCCCTTGCTATTTTGTTGTTCATTTTTTTTCCTTTTCTAAGTTAGGGGTATAACAAACTCAATCTTCATTCATTTTTCATCCTTTTTATTTTTTATTTTTTATTTTTAAGCTACTATCCCTAAACTTAAGTTTTTATAACTTTAGAACAATAAAAATCCATAATCAAAACCCATAACCCTGAAACAATTCACTCCTTCAATTTTAAAAATCCAACAACATACACAACTTGCTAATATGAGTGTTATGCTCTTGGTGTGATGGGTATTAAGAAAGATTATTAAATTAAAGTTGAGGTATTGATGTGGTTAGCAAATAAAAATGGTTATTAGGCTCATCAGGGGTAACTAGGATAATAATATAAAATGGTTGGCTTGAACGGCTCAATCGATGCAAAGATGACCTAAATTCAGTTCCTAGATTATGTACGCCCTAGAAGTTTACCTCAAATAATGTTCAAATAGGTTCTAGTATGTTTTTGAGCTAAGTATTCTTGTTATGCATAAATGTCTTATAAGTAAGTATAAAAACTAGATGATCCTAACTATATGCTCAAAACATCAAGTAGTCACAATATTAAGCTAAACTTGTCTTAGATTACTTAGCAAACAATCACAACATTTATTACTTCTAAAAGAAAGTAACATTTGAAATCATATTTCTATTTCATATCATTGACTACTAATCCTTTTACCAATCCACGGTTAACAAAAAAAGTAAACAAAATTCATGTAAAACAAAATAACTAAAAACAACATTCATAAAGAGTAAGCATGATCACACACAGAAACTGAACACCGAATAATATTTCTTTCCCCTAAACTTAATGTTGATATTGTCGAAAATTACAAAAGTAAGAGTGAGGAAAAGAAACTTCCCTCGAAGATGATGGCTTAGTGCAGCGATGCTTGAATTGTAAGGCTGAACTTGTTTATTAAGTTAGTACCTTATGCCCTTGAGTGACGATTCCCAAAACTTGAAGTTTGATGACCCATGTAGTTTGATGATGTTTGAGGTGGGATTTGGTGATAATTTTGTGTTCAGAGGATGTAAGGATGATTGGGGGAAGTAAGGGGTGTTCAAAAGATCCTAAGGGTGGGTGTGGGTGAGTGGGGGTTGGGTGGCATCTAGCAGCCACAAGCTGGGTTTTTAAAGCTCAAAACTTTCTTATTTTGGTACCTAAGCGCCACTAATTGTCAACTCTCTTCAAGTTCTTTGATTTTAGATCCTTTAAGCTGTAACTTCTTAGCTCTACTTTCGCTTATTTTTTTATGCTTTATGACGGTCAACTTGATGTTTTAACACATGATGTGTGATTTCTAGCTAAGCGCAAGTGTACGTTACCATAAATTGGTACTATAAAATGAGTAGAGTATCGTTCCCACGATAAATTATTAATCTTTTCTTAAGCTAATCCCTTAATATGAATTGTTGGCTAGATTCTTAATATCATCACAAGTCTTTGTCGATGGTCAAGTGACTATATCTTACCCTAACAATTACCTATATGTCTATTGTAATCATAATAGAATAATATTCATTAAGAAGTGATCAAGTAATACTATTTATGCCATGTATGTATATGTCTATCCCATATGAAACTCATATTTGCTACCCTAGGATCATATATCAAATTATTCATGGCTAATACAAAAATCTCATCATCAAGTTCATTAGGGTTCTCACAAAATCTAATTAGTGATCAAGTAAATAAAAAGTATCAATCATAGAATAATTGAACAATTCCATTATTAAGTTTATAAAACTAAGAAAAGAATTTAAATTCAAAGACATATCAAGTTCAAAATTGTAACCCTAGAATAGAAACTTAGGTCATGGTGAAATAAAGAGTTTTAGAGCTTTATCAAGAATAACATCATAAAAATCATAGAAATTATAGTGAATTCAAACCTTACGTGCTTTTGATTAATGGTTGGTTTAATTTGATAAAAGTAGATTAATTAGTTAAAATCCATCTTTTAATTTATTTGGATAAAATTACGTAGAATTAATTTTAGTACTTGATTGAAAGAAATTGGTTAAATAAGTCCTTGTGGGATCGATATCTAAACTTCAATCCTAGATTACTTGATATGTAGTGCGCACTTGTGCTTAGCTATTATTGTATACGTCAAGTTTTTGGTGCCATTGTCGGAGACTAATTTTTTTTATTCTTTAGATCAATGATAATACCAAAACTACCTTGCTTTTAATTCAAAATTTTATTTTCTTATTTTTTATTAGGATTTGTACTTATGTGCCATCGCTTTATGTATGAATATTTGTTTAATATTTATACTAGTATTATGATTTTATTAAATTGCTAATTATATTTTAATTATGGTAAGATACTTGTAACGTTTCAAATATTGTATAATCTGAAAGAGTTCATATTTGGTCTAAATGAGTGTAAATCAGTGCTAAGAATTAGCAATGTGAGAGTTATAAATACTAAGAGTTAGCACTGATAAAAGTTATCAGGTTATAAAATTTAGCGATATTTAAAGAGTTAGAGCCTTGTCTGAAATGGGACAAAGACCTGAGAATATATTAGTAATGACGTAGTTGCAAAGAGTTACAAATAGTGCTAGAAAATGTCATTATGTAAATATGTTTTCAAAATTATGTTCCTGATCTATCTTCACTGATGCTGGTCTGTCAGTGAATACCTTTATAAATATATAGATGGAGGTATGTCTATATCTGGATGGTCCAGATGGTTAGTCTTACCAGACTATGAGTCTAGTGGAAGCTCATATAAAGATATAAGTATTTAGTAAAGATTGAATACTGAATAGACTCACAAAGATCTCTAATAGACATCCTATAAAGCCGTCAATAGAGAGTTTTTCGAGTTGAGTTGTATTCGTGGTCCTTTGACCTGAGTGCCATGACAGGTTTGTGAGTAATATACCATACTTTGGTTCCACACAAGTCAGAAACCTTTCATAGTCTAACCGTTGGGTGTCGCTGGGTATGGTCCGATGCTCATGGAGTCTGGTGTGTATAGATATAGGATCCGTCGACTTATTTGGGTGAGTAATATATCCCAATGCTCTAAGATTATATTTCAGAAAGTCTTATGGCTATAAGTAGTAATTCCCAGGAAAAGAGTTTAACCATAGGGATAAATAATATCACAAATGTGTTTGAAATATTATTTATTGAAATACAATTATAGAGATAAGCTTTCGGCCGGGCATATGGAGATTTGACGGTGTTGATCTTCGCTCTACCTAGATCTAAATGATTGAGGGATTATATAAATATGTAATAACCACAACTTGTATGGTCTAACGTGCTACTTTGTAATATCCGTAACGTGTGTGTGAGGCATCGTTCATTAAAATGTGGAGGAGTTCCATATGACAATTCGGGCGTGGATCTAGAGAGTCTGACAATATGAAGTGTACTCATTGTGCACTAGGACAGCTTTATAGATTGAACAGTTCCATCCTAAAAACTTTAGCAAATTTAAAATATATTTCAGGGTTCCTCAGGTTGTGCACTTGTCTAGACATAAATGTTAAATACATCACTTAATTAGTTGACAAGAGTTGTTAACTAATTAGATGTTAATAAGTGACACAATTTTGTTTCATGAATTATGTCACCATGAATTCACCCATTAACCATGTTAGTAAAATCCAATAAGGTAAATATTAATTATTCAAATAATTTTTTAATAAATAAATAAATAAAATATGACTTTTATTTATTTGTTATTTTATTCCTAAGTGGAAGACATGCCTAATTTGAGAAACATAAATTAAATTAAGTGGAGCAACATTTTATAGAATTAATGGTCAATTTTATTAGACGATTAAAAATGGCCACCAAAAATTATTTTTTGTTGTTGGCCACTTAACCTAATTTTGGTAGAGTACTTGTGAAGTGGTTAGAGTACAAAAAATTGTGTGAATTCATTTTTATTAACAAGAGTGAAGTAAAAAATTTGTACAAGGAGAAAGGGCATCGAAGAGAGTTTGGTTTTTGGAGAGTTTTCTTTGAACAAAGAGTTGTGAGAAAAACTAAAGAGAAAGAAAAATAAATTCCTTTTATTTTTCTTCCAAGAAACAAAATCTTTTGCTTGAAATTTAATTACTGCTATTCTAGCTTTACAATCCTACAGGATTGTTGTGAATTAAAATTGAATAATAGTGCACTTTAAGGTGAGCTCAAATTTGGAGCTAGGAAAAATTTGGAATTGAAATCTTGACCGAAGGTCATCAAAGGTATGTTTTTATAATCTTAAGTTGTTAATGATTTAAGTTACATGTGTATATGTTGATTACATGCTTAATTTTGCTGCGAAATTCATGTATATGATACATGTGTTTAGTTTTTTCAACATGTACTCAATTACATGCATACACCTTAAAACGTGTAAACAAAAATACTGTAGCAATTTGATGTTGTAGGGTACTATAGCAAATTTGGTGTTCTCACCTTATTTTCGTTGGATTTTCATCCCTATTTTCTCTATTAACTTCAAACCTACAAAATAGAAATAAAGCACATATAAAAAATAAATAATCTTAATTTAAACAAACAAATATTAAGATAGGAAGATGAGAATACTAGAAAAAATTAATCCCTATCAAATACTCCAAACTTAAGAGTTTATTCGTCCTTGAGCAAAGACAACTAAATATAAAAATAAAAACCAAAACACAAAAGGAATGGGTCGATTAAGGTTTAATAATATGTCTTAAAGAGTTTATATATTCTACAACTCATGAAAAATTCTCGATACCACAAAAGTTAGAATGCCAATTCATGCACTAGCTTTACCCCATATGTAATTCACTTGATGTGTGTTTAAATTACTCTCATTTAGTCGTTCGCAATTGGATCAGTTTATACACACAAGGATGCAATAGATAGTCACTATGAAATTTTATTTTATTCATATTCTATATGCTTGCCTTTCATACCATTCTCTACTAATGTAGATGAACATATAATCAATGATCAAATAAGTTTTTATTAACCTTGTAATGTATGGCCAAGTGAAGGTAGGATAAAATGATTAAATTTTAGTTTAATTCATACCATAAACACACATTATTGTTCTTGGATCGTAAAGCTTTCATCAATTTTTCCAAAAGTTCCCCCAAACTTGTTTTACACTTCTTTTGTCTACTTTGTTGCTTATTCTTTTCTATCTTTTTTTTAAAAGCCAGGAGTATAGTAAACTTTTATCCACTTTTTTTTTTTTGCTTTTTTTAGTAAACATTTCAAGCCACTATACTCTCAAACTTAAGTTTTCACAACCATTTTTTAACAATCAAAATCCATAAACACTTGTCACTCCACTCCTTTTTCTAACAATCTCAATCATTTCCATATAACCTTCAATTAATACCATTATGCGAATAGTTTGAAAGGTGTTATGAATAAAAATTAATTTAAAGACCTTATATAGATGTGGTTAACCAAGAAAAATAGTCATTAAGCTCAAAATAGGTGACTATGGATAAAAATAATGTATATAGGTAGACTAGAAAGGCTCAAACGATCCAAACATAGCTTAAAATCACTTCTTTAATAATGTGCGATCTAGATTTCGCCTCGAGTGATCAAGAAATAACAAATAAGACAAAAACTTGAAACAAGGATTAAACATAAGAACAAGTGCAACATCTATAATTTCCCAAGAGTTATATCAATTACAATCAAATTCTTAGCATTGACTACTAATCATCATACCAAATCCAAAACTAACAACTAAAAAAAAACAATTAATATGCAAAATAGCAGGCAAAATTGATAAAGTAGTAAATAAACACAAATAAATGTTTCCCTCCCCCAAACTTAAATTTGACATTGTCCTTAATGGCAAAAAATAAATATGAAAGTAAGAAACTTTATGAAGATTTAATATTACAGCGTTTGAGTCTTGATGTGTTGATTATAAATTTTTCTATCTCCTAATGCTGCAAATTCTTATGCTTCTCCTTAAATACTAACTTGTTGTTCTAGCACTAAAACTTTTTTTTGAAAAAAAACAACGTTAAAATTTTTTTTTACTTTAGTTGCCTCCCAATAAGTACTTGATTTATCGTCATCGGCTTGACATCTTCCTTCTTGACTTATTGAGGATCAAATTACATGTCAACGGTGTCATGCCTATAGAACTTTAATCGATGTCTAAGAGCATTGATATTTCTGTTTTTCAACTTCTATAGCTCCATGAGTAAATCACTTAAATTCGGGCCTAACTAACTTGATTTGAGCTTTATCAGAAAGATTTTAATCTTAGATCGGAAATACTGCACCTCGTTGGTTGGTATCAATCTGCCTCTCCATTATCTTGCTATGCCTCTTATTTATCTTTAACTTACATAGTTTTATATGAGCTTGTAGTTGAAGGGCTTCTATTAGTTTTATTTTGGGATATGGTGGTGGTTCCTCTAGAATTATTATGTCAACCTTGAAACATTGGAAGGTATTGTGGAAAATTTTCTCATGTTTAAGGTTGTTTTCTTGGAGTCTATATAGGAAAGATGACGATGAAGTGCCACTGGTTTTTTTTTTCTTTAGTTAACTCCTCTTTTATTTTCTCATTTTCTTTATCATGGCTCTCCTGGTTGAGATGTTTCAGTAGCTGTTAGTAGTTCTTGTTCATTTCTCAAGGTGATTTCTTAACATTGCTCTCTATCTCCTTTTGGATCCATTTCGGTATTGTGGATGATTATTTAATTATGTGTTCAATTGGCCCACTTGATCTTCCAACGTCCTTATAAAGGTTACTTGGCTCTAGATAAGGATGTTTGTCTGTTTTATGTATTGTATGAACACTTCCTTTAATGTTGATTCTTTTTCATGCTGCTGTTAAAGTTGTATTGGCATGTTAAGAGGATCAATCCATTTCAAATTGTAGGAGTTAGAATTAAGATCATGTAGTTTCCCATGTAGTGTGCAGTCACTATGCATTGGTCATTTGAATTGTTGTCACCATAGAAATTATAAATGATTTGTTCCCTCCTCCTTGTGATTTTCTTTGTAGTAATACTTTTAATTGTCTCTTGATAACTATCAAAAGCCATCTCCTCTAACAATTCATAAGCATCATCAACAAACTTGTTCATTAATGCACCCCTTCAGTAGCCTTAATTATTATCTTCAATTGCTCTAATAACCCATTGTAGAATGTTTGCACAAGTAGCCATTTGAGAATCCCATTTTATGGACACTTTCTCAACAACTCTTTAAATCTCTTTCATGCTTCATCTAGAGGTTCTAAATCATATTGCACAAAGGAAGTGATGGCATTCCTTGTCATTGTTATCCTAGGCATGGGAAGAATTTTGCTAAGAACTTTTGAGCTAAACCATCCCATGTTGTAATAGACCTCGATGGTAGCGATCTTAGCCAAATGTTTGCTATGTCTCAAAGTGAGAAAGTAAATAGTCAAAGCCGTATTGTATCATCCGATACTTTATTGTATTTTCTCAAATTACAAATTTCTAGAAAATTATTGATGTGCTCAATTGGATCCTCATTTGGAGTCCACTAAATTGCAATAAGGGTTTCAACAATTAAATTATCTCTAGCTGGATTTTAAAGTAGCAACATCTATGAAGGTTTTTGAATGCTAGATTGTATGTTGCCTACTTGTTTGACAACAAAATCTCGTAATAATCTTTGTGTTCCAACTTGGTTTTGCTCAACCATCAAGAATGAATTAAACCTATCTAAAAAACAAAAATAAAAATGAAAAAAAGTAACTATACGAAAATAAAAATAAAAGAAAGTAACTATAAAAATTAGATTAAAAAAGTTTAAAGTAAAAGTACGATAAATTGGTATTAGTATTAACACAAACAATGAACTTAATTCCCTGGCAACAGCGCCAAAAACTTGATGTGCTATTTCTAACTAAGTGCAAGTGCACGCTATCGTAAACAGGTAATATAAGATTAGTAGAGTATCATTCCCATGAGGAATTATTATTCTTTTTTTAAGTTAATCCCTTAATATGAATTGTTAGGTAGATTTCTAATATCATCACAAGCCTCTGTCGATGGTCAAGTGACTATATCTTACCCTAACAATTACCTATATGTCTATAGTATTCATAATAGAATAAGATTCATTAAAAACTAGTCTATTAATATCATATATGCCATGTATGTATATGTCTATCCCACATGAGAGTCATAGTTGCTACCTTATAATCATATATCAAAATATTTAAGGCTAACACAAAATTTCTTTGTCAAGTTCATTAGGGTTCCTATAACACTCTTCTTAATGATCAAGTAATTATAAAGCATTAATCATAGAATAATTGAACAATTTTATTATTGAGTTCATAAAAGTATGAAAAGAATTTAAATTCAACCACATATCAAGTTCAAAGTTGTAACCCGAGAATAAAAACTTATGTCATGGTGAAATAGAGTGTTTTAGAGCTTTATCAAGATTAATATCATGAAAATCATAGAGAACTAGAAATTTAAAGAGTTGAAAATGTGAAACTAAAGTTTCTAGAGTTTTTAATCTTTTAGTCTTCTTGATCCTCTAAAAATTGCTCCCTCTCTCTTTCCTTTTTTTTTTTTAATTAATAGGCTTTTTGGTATTCTATTTATAGGTTTTTTCTCTTCAAATTAAGGTAAAACATCAATTACAAGTTAGAATATGATTTACTATTTACACATATATTGTTTATGTACAGTTCTTATGCACTGTTTTGTGCGACTGTTCATGTAGCGCTGTAGCGCTCATTTCTTAGACAAGTGCACAACCCAAGAAACCCTAAAATATATTTTTAGTTTGTTGGAATTTCTAGGATGGAACTGTTCAATCCATAATACTATCCCAGTGCACAATTAGTACACTTCATATTGTGAGACTCTCTAGGTCCACACTCGAATTGTCATATGGAATTCCTCCATACGTCTATGAATGATGCCTCAAACATACGTTACAGATATTACAAAGTGGCACGTTAGTCTATACAAGTTGAGGTTAAAACATATTCATATAATCCCTCAATTATTTATATTCGGGGTAGAGCGAAGATATAGATCAACACTGTCAAATCTCCATATGCCCGACCAAAAGCATATCTCTAGAATTGTATTTCAATAAATAATATTCTCAAATACATTTGTGATATTATTTATCTTAGGGTTAAACTATTTTTCAAAGAAATACTGTTTATGGCCATAAGACGTTCTAAAACACAATCTTAGAGCATTAGGATATATTACTCACCTAAATATGCTGATGGATCCCATATCTATGCACACCAGACTCCATGAACATCAAACCATACCCAGCGACACCCAACAGTCAGACCATGAAAATTTTCTAACATATGTAGAACCAAAGTATGGTGGATCACTCACAAGCCCACCGTGACACTCAAGTCAAAGGACCACGAATACTACTCAACTCAAAAGACCCTCCATTAACGACTTTATGAGATTTCTATTGGAGGCCTTTGTGAGTCTGTTCAGTATTCAATCCTTACTGAATACCAGTATCTCTATACGAGCTTTCACTATACTTATGGTCTGTTAAGACTAACCTTCTGCAACATTCAAATATAGACATACTCCAATCTATATATTTATTAAGGTATTCACTGACAGACCATCATCAGTAAAGATAGATCAAGAACATAATATTTGAGAACATATTTGCATAATGACATTTTCTAATACTATTTGTAACCCTTTGCAACTACGTCATTACTAATATATTCTTAGTTCTTTATCCCATTTCATAAAAGGCTCTAGCTTTTAGATATCGTTGACTCTTATAACCTGATAACTCTTATCATTGCCAACTTTTAGTATTTATAACTCTTAGAGTTGCTAATTCTTCGCACTAATCTAAACTCATTTAGACCAGATCTGAACTCTTTTAGATCATACAATGTTTGAAATGTTATAAGCATCTTACAATATATAAAATATAATTAGCAATTTAATGAAATGATAATATTAATATAAATATTTATACATAAAATGATGGCACGTAAGCACATGCCATCCCTTTGTGTATGAATATTTGAATTAAAAGCAAGGTAGTTTGGTATTAGTATTGATCTAAAGGATAGAAAACATTAGTCCCCGACAATAGTGCCAAAAACTTGATGTATACAATAATAGCTAAGCGCAAGTGCGCACTATATATCAAGTAATCTAGGATTAAAATTCAGATATCGTTCCTATAGGGACTTATTTAACCAATTTCTTTCAATCAAGTATTAAAATTAATTCTAAGTAATGTTATTCAGACAAATTAAAAGATGTGTTTTAACTAATTAATCTACTTTTATCAAATTAAACCAAATATTAATCAAAAGCAAGTAAGGTTTGAATTCACTAATCAAAAGGAATCTAGAGTTTTGATAATTCCCTTAATATTTTATTGAATTTCTTAATCTCTCAGTTAATCCCTTAATACAAATTATTGGTAAGCCTCTATTGATGGTTGAGTAATTATATTACACTCTAACAATTACCAATATATCTATTGTAATTTGAATAGAATGAAAATCATTAATAACAATTCTAAATAACAATATATATGCCATCTAAGTATATTTCTATCTTACATGAAACTTATAGTTGTTACCCGATAATCATGCATCAAACTATCTTAGGCTAAACACATAAATTTCTCTGTCGAGTTTATTATAGCTCCTCAATCATTCAATATGTTGGCCAAATATAATGAAAGTTTTAAACACACGATAGAACGAGTCAACTGTATATATTAAGTTCATAATCTAAGAGTTAATAAAATCCAACTATATATTAGGTTCAATAGTCTAACTCTATATTAAAAGAGTTTAGCTCATGAAAAATTCAAGAGTATCAAAGTAAATAATCAAAGACATTTTGAACAAGAGTTTTGATTTTCTAGTTATACATATTGATGTTTTAATGATACAAATCCCATGTTTAGGCATTGAAAAAATAAATACATAATAGAGGCAAATTAGGAGCAAATAAAATAGAATGGCACATTCAGAATTACACTGGTACTTTATGAGATAGAAAATGTCCATAAAATTGATAACAATAGAAAGATAATTGTGTCAGCTTTTCAGAGAATTTTACAAAAGTAAATTTGGAGTAGTTTACGGAATGTTATGGCAAAATCATTCAAGCATGCTGAAGTTAGACCAAAGTGTAAAGTTTTGAAAGTTTCAAAAAATGGACTAAATTGTAAAAGATCAATACTTTGACAACTGCAGTGTAGTTGGGGCATTGTAGTAATGAGTGGATTACTGTATAATAGTCAAGAACTGTAAGTCATTGTACCACGATTAAGTAATTGTAGCAAACGGTTAAGGCATTGTAGCGGCACTATAGCAACGGGAGAGTTACTGCAGTTATGAGTATTTTTCACTTTGCATAAATACCTCACTCATTTAAAGCTCAAGAATAAGAGAATGAGAGAAAAATGTCATATATTAAAATTGGGAGCTTTATTGTTCTACATCTTTATATATTTACTCATTTTGGAGGTTAAATTATTTTATTTATCAATTCTTGTATTATTTATTCAAGTGTTTGTGGGAAACACTTTGAGAATAGAGTGGTTACTCTTTTGTTGTAAATCAAGTATTTGTGGGAAATACTTTAAGAGGAGAATTATTACTCTTTTATTTTAAGAGTTTAATTGGTACCTGAAAAACTAATTTGTTGTAAAAGGTTTCTTGACACCTTGGAAGTCAAGTGTATTGATTCTTGACCTTGGTTTAAGGCAAGCTAATAAAATCCTCAAGGCAAGTTGCTTGGGGCATGGACGTAGGTTGTGTGGAATGTTGAACCACGTAAACATCTAGATGCCATTCTCTCTATCCCTTACTTTATTATTTATTACAATTATTTGTTATTAAATTTGTTTACATTTTAATAATTACATACCTTGTTCATATTAAAGCGTTAATTTTTAAATACCTAATTTACCCCTCTCTTGAGTCCTATTTTCATTTGGTATCAGAGCCTTGTATAAAAAATGACTTAATCATCTTAGAGTGATCCTTGGAAACCCTTAGAAAACCTAATATGTATAAGGGCAAATCTACCACTAGACCTCCATTTTCTAATGGATTCAATTATAGCTCTTGAAAAATTAGGATGAGGACTTATTTGCAAGCTTTTAATTATAAACTTTGGATTATTGTTCAAAATGGTCCTCATGTGCTCATGAAAAAGAATAAAAAAGGAAAACTTATTCCCAAACTCAAAGAGGAGTGGAATAAAGGAGATTTTAGAAATTCTTCTTTAAATACAAAAGCCATGACCCATTCATTTTGTGCATTAGATAAAAAAATGTGTTCAATAAAATTTGCAATTATAATTATTTCAAGATTGGCCCATCTTGCAAAAAATTAGATGTTTTCTCTAAAACTTAAAATTTTTTATGAGTAGATGTTTTCTAGAATATCCATACAGCCACTAGAATTTGACTCACAAGGTAAGGACACAAGAGCTAACACACAATCTATATGGTCTTCATACATATTACAGTAAGCACCACCCAATTTTGTAGTGGGAAGTGTATCTTTCTAAAATGTAGAGTTCATATGACAATGTTCGAAAGGATCACTAGAGAAACTATCATATACAATCTTTTGAATACAATCACCAATCATATCAATGTAGTTACAAGATTACACCTCATCCATAAAATGGATGATGTGGTAGTAGTTGAAATTTACTTCTTTTCCATTCACCTAAAGTGTCAAATTTCCATTATAGACATTGATGAGAGTTCTTCTGGTAACTAAAAATGGTTGACCAAGAATGATATGGATTTTTCGATCTTCTTCTATATCAAGAACAAAAAAATCTAGTGAAAGGATAAACTTAGCAACCTTAACCTAGACATCCTCAATGGTACCCTTCAGATAAGTAAGAGATCGGTCCGCTATTTGTAAAGAAATTGTTGTAAGCTTGACCTCCTTAAGTCTCATTTTTCAAAAAATAGGCAAAGTGCTAGGTTTGTGCCTATATGCCATCCCAGATTTGTATAATTTGATATCTATACAGTGTTTATTTCATTAAATCGCTAATTACTATTTAATTATATAGTTTAATGCTTGTTATGTTACTGACTTTGGCAAATCTGAAGGAGTTTAGATCAAATCTAAAGGCGTTTAGAGCAATACTAAGAGTTAGCAAATATTTCAAGAGTTGGAATGTTATCTGTAACAGGACAAAGACCTCAGAATATACCAGTAGTGACATAGTTGCAAGAGTTGTAATCGGGTGCTGAAAAATGTTCTCACATATATGTTCCTAATCTATTTTCACTGACGTAGGTCTATTGGTGGATTCTTTCTAAATAAATAGATATAATCAGTGTATGTCTATATCTTTAGGGTATAGATGATCCTTCATAGCTGACTATAAGCTTGGAGCTTGCATAGGCATACGAGTATTCAGTTAGGACTGGATATGAAATAGACTCATGAGAACCCTAATAAACTTCCTATGTAGCCATCAAACAAACCTCTCGAGTTGAGTAATTTACGTGATCCTAGGACCTAAGCGCCACAGTGGGCTTATCAGTCATCCACCATACTTTGGTTCTACGCATGTTAGAGACCTTTCATGGTTTGACCGCTGGGTATCGCTGGGGATGGCCTGATGCTCATGGAGTCTGGTGTGCATACTTCAAGTCTTATGACCATAAGCAATATACGTAGGAAATGAGTTTTCACAGGGTCAAACAATGTAGCAAAGAGTTTGATTATATTGTTCAGTAAGATAATAGTTTAGAGATAGGTTTATGGATGAACACATGGGATTTAATGGTATTGATCTATGTCCCTACATATCCAGGATATACATGACGGAAGGACTATACGTATGCGTTGTGACCTTAGCTTGTATAGTCTAATGCGTTGATTTGTAATATTTGTGACGTGTGTGGGGGGCATTGTTCATGGACTCATGGAATAGTTCCATTTGACAAATCGAGCGTGGACTTAAGGAGTCTTGGGATATAGAGTGTACTCGTTGTGTACTGAGGCAGCCTACCGGATTGAATTATTAATTCCAGTAATATCTAATATTACTATTATGTGATGTATGCATGTTTGTATTTAATTGTTAAATACATTAATTAGTTGACAATTGTTGTTTACTAATTGTATCATGACATACAGTGCATTATGGATCATCGGTTAGGTTTACCTGAGTGTGAAATTTAATAGGACCCACTAAAGGGTATACTTAGTAACCCTTGGAGGGATATATTAATAATTCCACACATTAATTATTTAAATATTAAATAATTAAAATATCTCATTAAAATATATTATTTTATAATATTATATTATTTAATAATATTATATATATTCATGCATGCTAGTTGTCATGCATTAACATATATATAATATTATTTGATTATTATATTATTATTGTTAGACTTGGTGGCCAAGTTTTGTGTTTTTAATAATATAATATTATTATTTTAATATATTTTGAGATATAAAACAATGATGGAAACGTCTAGATGTGGGGGATAAGAACAAGAGTTGTTTTTATTTTTGTTGTTGTAAAATTACTTAAGAAAAAGCATTTTCTTTGCTTTAGAGAGAAGGGCCGCAAAATAGATGCATAAGAAGAGATTTGTTCATTTGTAGAAAAATTTCAAGTGTTAAAATTGTTCTAAATCTCATCTCTATTATAGGCCACCAAATACAACAACATTAGAATTTGTATTCTTGATCAAAGAGTTGATTAAAGAAAACACGAGTTTATAGGGTTTAAGAGTTAAACCCGGTGCTAAATTAAAGGAGCTATTGTTCTAGCGCACCAAGCCTGCCAAGTTGGTGACTAGAGCTGCCTAGAGTAGGACTTCGGGTGGACTCCCAAAATACATGTGTAAAATGTTACACATTTTGGTGATTTCTTAACATTACACTTTGTATATTAATTTGATTAATATATGCTTTATATGTTTATTGTATGGTTTTATTATTCCAAAGGCATGAGATTAATGCTGGCACTGAGGTCTCATAAGGCTTTATCAAAATTTGAACAATCAATAGTGCATGAGATTGTGAAACTTCCAAGATTCTTCCAACTTTTATGGAAACTTTTGTTGAAGAATCGCACTACATTCCTCTATAAGTTTCACTATTTCATAATCCTTCAAACTTCTCTTCAAGTCAGATCTCATATTTGTTAAATTTTTCACTTGTCTCAATAATGAAAGTACTCAAGATGATGTGAACCTTAGATAGAAAAGTCAGACCCAAACTCAATGAGGTTTATTTGCTAAGAATCATTCTAATTTAGATTTATAAAACAAACAAAAACATAGATCTTGACACGTTATCTATAAAGAGATAAGAACTAAAGATATAAGAAATTAGGGTAGATGTAACACTCAAGAAAGATGAAAAAGATTGTGAGTGATAAGTCAAGGATGAATGCCACAAGATGAAATCTTAATCAGTTCTGAAAAGTTCTTTGAAGAACCAAGAGAAAACTTTCAATAATATTATTGTTTAAAACTCATAATTCCCAATAGGGTCACAAGGCCCTATAAAGCCAAATTTACCAAAAGCAATAGGAAAAAAAAAATCAAATCATATGTTATTGTAGGAATAGATTACAAAAAGAGGAAATAAATAATAAGCATATTAAGGAAAAAGAATTCATGTATCCTTGTTTTTAAATATAACCTAAAAATAAAAAATAAAGAAATAAATAAAATAAGGATCTAATAAAGCCACGTAAACAGTAACACTAGATCTTCCTTTCTATATTGATATAGGTCTTATTTTTTTCTTCATATAAATTACTCCAGATCACTTAAACAAACTTGAATAATATTGATAAGGCATTGATTATCTTGAAAAATTAATTCGGTCAGTTTAGTGTCTTAAATAAAACATGAATTTGAGATGTGCTCAATTAGCCAATTTAATGCCTCTTTCATTTTCTTAGTTCTTGCCCTTGTCATTGGACCTCTATAGATGCTCAACACATCTTGTAAAGTTTTGACAACCTAATTAACATCATTCCCCTTTTCTTGAAAAGGAATTGTCTTCAAATCTTCACATATATTAAAAGGAGACAAGTTAGTAATATTATATTGCACATATATTAAAAGGAAGATTTAACTTGTAGGCGTTGTCATTGATCCTTTCAATCACTTGAGATGGTCCATCGCCCTTTGTAAGTAATTTAGAATGTCTTTGAAGTCATTCTTTCCTCTTATGCAATCAAACCCAATCACCGGACTCAAGTAAGCTATTAACCTCATTAGCAAACAATTTTTCTTTTCTTTAAACATCTAAAACAAAATTTAAATGTTGATATGCTCATCTAAGTTTTTACTACAAATTAGAATATCATAAAAGTATAAACCACCAATTGGCTAATAAAAACATATAAAATGTGATTCATTAATCTCATGAAAGTACAAAGTGCATTTGTTAATCTAAATAGCATAACTAACTACTTATATTAACCATATTTTGTTTTAAATATGGTTTTCCATTCATTACCTTCTCTCAGCCTAATTTGAAGATATCCACTCTAAGATCAATTTTGGTAGAGACACAAGAACCATGCAATTTATCAAGCATGTCATCTAATCTAGGAATGGGATGTTTATACTTCACAGTGATATTGTTGATGGCGCGACAATCAACACACATCCACTATTACCCATCCTTTTTAGGCATAAGCAATATTGAAAGAACATAAAGAATCATGCTTTCACGCACATGCTCGTTCTCTATGAGCTCATTAACCTACATTTGAAGTTCCTTTGTCTCTTCAGGAATTTTTTTATAAGCTGGCTTATTTGGAGTTAATGCTTTAGGTATAAAGTTAATTTAATTCTTGATTCCTTTTATTGGTGGTAAAACATTAGGTATCTCTTCAAGAAACACATTATCAAATTCCTATAAAAAAGAAACAACAACACTAGGTGTTCCGTGTTGATTAGATGCACACGAATAATAAACCACAAGTGCATAGCCTATAAACAAGTAATAAAGTGTGAGTAGGATATCATCCCACGGGGATTGATTTCTAAATTAACACTAAGTATTATGGCCTTCACAACTTAACTTCATTTAGGCTAATTAAAACACTAGAATTATTAATGAATAAAAATTACTAAAATTAACTACAAGTCACACACATTTAAGGGAAATAGAGATTCTTATAGCAATGGGTCCCAGGGTTCTAAATTGACTCTACATTTCTTAAGTTCTTTAGTAATAATGATTAACCACTACTTTTGCAAATCTATTAACCAAGGGTTTAGAATTAGGCTCATTACCTCTCCCCAGCGTCAAGTGAGTCTTTATGCATACACAATCAAGTTGATATCCCTATCTAACTTGGTCATCTATACATGCATTACACTACCTTTAAAAAGTTGCCTTGACTTTATTAGTCTCACAATTCAACACAATTAAAGTTTATGCTAATCAAATCTAATACATAAGTTAAACTTTCCCAAGCATATAACTCAAAAGTCTAAATCATCTAATCAATTTCTAAATTAAATTAGGAGCATTAAACTCAGAAAAGCATAAATGAATAATACAAAATATAATCATGAATCAATTACATGCATCAAAACATAGTACTTAGTAGAGTTGCATCAAGCCCCTATAGCATAGATTTTAGTTATCCATAGTTAAATACTCAAATACATCAATCCAAATGTTTATGTAAGTACTCAAGTTTAAAACAACAAGAACTATAAATATAAACTTAAAATAAGCATAAACGAGACAAAGAAAAGATAGAAACTATTGTTGACACTCTTGAAGCCTTTAATCTTAGCTGTATTCCAAGGTCCAAGCTCTAAGGATGTCTTTTTTGTGAAGACTCCACCTACTTAATCGTGTTTGTCTTCTTCGAAGATGTTTCCAAGTGTTGATTGCTCTTTGTTTTTCTCGAGAAGGAATGATTTTTGACTTAAAAGAGTCCACTTTGGTAAATAACTGAAGTTGAAATATCCAACCTCTGCAAAATTCCAAAAGAACGTCATTTTATAGTGCAGGCAAACGCTAGGGAATTCTCTTCTCTAATCCTAGGGCATTCAAATATTGTCGTATCCTTGATTGAGTGTGGAGTGTTGGCTGCCTTAGGTGTGTTTTGGAAATTGAGCAACTTCATCCCCATCTTCACACCATAGCTTTCCTCTTTCCTAGAAATGCATGGGCATTTGCAAGTTAATGCTGGAATGTTCATCTAATTGGATGGACACTAGCGCATTAAAAGATAGATCAATAGGACGGTCATCCATTTCTTTTGAAGCTTTTTCTGAATTTCCACTCTTTGGCTCTACTTTTGATTATCTTCCTTTTAATTAATCCATTTTATCATTTAACCTCCAAAATCAACACATATATGCATAAATAACATGCAATTACTTAAACACGGCAAGAATCTAAGTTAAAGCAGAGCAAAAATATATGTCAATATCATACTCATCAAACTCCTCCAAACTTAAATAATTGCACGTCTTTGAGCAGTTAGAGAGAAAAAGAAACAAACTTAGAATAATAATTAACTAACAAAAACTAAAATAAAAAAAGCAAAATTTAAAAAAAATAAAAACGATATGGCAATGTTGGATTGGATTTTGATGATCACTTATTTGTCTCAAGAATTGTCTCTCTCAGCTTTAACTCATCAGATTTGGTGAATAATTTTAAATAATCTACAAGCACTATAATTAATCACTTTTCTTCTTCCCTATATATGGTTAACCATGTGTATGTGAAATAAGAAAATTTAAATCGTATGTACCTAGATAGGCTCAATAACTCAAGTTTGCATATAAAAATATTGTCTTTGTATAAATTTTTATAATATAGCACTACTATAGGCCAATCTTTCATACAACTGTCTACTAATGTATGAATACGTACAAAACAATTTGATTAGGACTTCAATCTACTCATAATGTAAGCCAGGATCAAAGTAGTACCAATTTCCTACATGACAGAAGGATTATACGCTTGCATGGTGACATCAACTTATATGGTCTATCGCGCTGATTTGTAATATCCGTAATGTGTGCATGGATCATCGATTACGGTCTTACGAAATAGTTCCATTTGATAAATCGTGTGTGGACCTAGGGAGTCCTGCAATATAAAATGTACTCTTTGTGTACTTGGGTAGTGTACCGTATTGAGTGGTTCAATACAATAAAATCTAGCAATTTACTATGGTTAAGTTAACTAAGGTATATGGTTAAATGGTGGAACCCACTTTAGGTTAACTTGGTAGCCCAGTCAAGACATATAAGTAATTTTACTTAGTGATTATTTAATCGTTAAATAATTAAAATAAATAATTATTTATTTAATAGTTAAATAAATAATTTAACTTAACTATGGTTAAAAGTTAACTATATAGTTAAGTTAATTTAACCTTACGTAATAGTTAAGTAAAGGTTAACCTAACTATGGTTAAGTTAGTTAACTAGGGTTAGAATATTTAAATAGTTATTTAACTTAAGGGTTAAGTTAAACAACCTAACTAAGGTTAAATATTAACTATGGTTAGGTTAGGTTAAATGCAAATTAAAATTAAGTGAAATTAAAATCAAATGCATAATAAATTAATTGTTAATTAAATGTATTTTGTTTATATTAGTAAAATGAATTAATTTAAATAGGTTAATTGTTTTATGGATGGCTTGAAAATTTAGTGAGAAATTGAGAATAAATTTTGTGATGTTTTCACGAGTTGAAAACATGCTACATTCATCATCTTCTCTAATTAAAATTAGCCAATAAAACATGGATTAAATTTATTTTTGTTTGTGTTGAATAAACAAATAAAAAATTTAACTAAGTTAAAGAGTTTAACTGATTGTTAGATTAACATATTGTTATTCTAGACAATTAAACCTACCCTTGTTGATTGCTAGGATTGATCAAAGTTTACATTTCAGGCGGACTTCAAGCAATTTAATCTAAAGGCTTCATGGGTTAAATTCTCAAATTTGTTTATTAATTTAATTAATATATATTTATTGTGTTTATTGTAAATTTTTAGACTGTGCACATATATGTATGAGATATGTATATTTTTTATGATGAACACATATACCATATGTAAGCACCCTAAAATAATCAACACCTAACACTTAATGATCATCTGGAAAATATTAGGAAAGTCTCCCTCAGGGAAGCTCAATTCTCTCTCTAGAATGATGGACTTTCAAAGAATTATGTTGTGAAAATGAGTCGCGGCATTTTGGGATACAAACTCAGTGGTATCAAAAGACAGGCTCCGTAAAGTATTGGCTCTGCTTTTTTTTGGACCTATTTTGGAAGATTGGATGAATGGGTAAGTATGGTTTGGAGTTGGATGTTGTGGTGATGTATGGTTGTTTTAATTCATTAAAAGTGATATTTGGGTGGTGAAATTGTGTTTTTTAGGCTAATTTTAATGGTTTAGGGCTTAAATTGGAGTTTGAATCAAAAGTGAATGAGAGTGTTTGAGTTTATATGATGTGACATAGGTGAAATGAGTGTTTTAATCTAATTTTTGAGTGAACGTAACCGCGTTGTCTTTAGAACACTGGAGCATTCATTATATCTACATAAAAGCAAGAACGTTAAACTTTAAGAACGCAAGGATATTGAATGATTTGGCTCTTCAAACTATAAATTTATTTTTAATGTTTGCATGAAAGGGGTTTATGAAATGCAATAATAAGAGTTATTAGTTTGCATAATAAATTGGGGTTAGTTGTTCTTGCATGAAAATAAATAATTGATTGAGAATAACATTCTCATGTGATGAGAGCATGTAATGAGAGCCTATATTAATAAATCTCTCTTAATCAGATTAAAAGTTTCTATATTATGTGATAATATTTTAAATGGTCCGTCTTGTCAATACAATATTAGACGGGTCACTACGGTCTTTTACAATATTACTTTAGCATGAGGGATTTGGTTGATGTGACTTGAACAATGCCGGTAAAATATAAGATGAGCCAAATATATGAGAACATATTATCCAATATTACTTTAGCGTGTGAGGGTACTATTAGTAACATATATTTGACTATTGACAAGTTAATTTGAAATATACTTACCCAATATTACTTTAGCGCGATGATAAGGTATATTTAGGATCAATAGTAAGAGTTGTATGAGATGCAACTGACAAGAGTTGTCTACCTGTTGGGTTTACAAAGGCCAATATTACTTTAGTGTGAGGCTGGAGTAAAATGTCAATGGGGTCCACTTCTTGCTGTATAGTTTAAAATTTTTTAAACTGTCATTATCCCGTTTGAGAGATTAAAGGGATTAAGTAAAGTAGTAGAAGGATCTTTTTAGATTAAAAAATGTATAATATTTATACCCATGATCAAAAGCATTAATAATTAATGATTAGAAATGTTCTGCTACACATCTCCTAATTTGTCTTATTAAGATAAGATACTTGTCTTATAGAGATAAGATACTTGTCTTATAGAGATAAGATAAGTACGAGCAATCCGTTAATACTCTTGATCAATACACACTAATTATGGGGTACCGAATTAAATATTTATGACTTACTTATGAATTTGAGAATAGTTCTACATTTAGAAATATTTGATATTTTCAAACCACAGATAGAGAATAGTCACAATTGAAAATATTTCCATTGTGATAAGGTTTGAAATAGTAAGCATTACTATTCAAAACACCTTGACTTAAGAAATATTGACCTATTAGATATCTATTTTACTAAACATTAACATTTCATTAGCATATGATGCTAAGTGTGTAGGGTATGAGATACCGCTTGTCATTTTCATATCTACAAGGTGTTGCATGATTTAAGGAATGTTTAAAAGCTTGGAAATGAGAAGTTTAACTTCACATAGTAAATGAAGATTTCTTATACATCGTAACCGTTAAGACTCTTAAGTCACTTCTCCTTTCTAACAAAAGTATCAATGTTGTATAATTACTATTTCATGCAAAACATTATTAAGTGAATCATATCACTCCCTATAGTTGACAAAGAGGGTTATCATAAGTACATTGAGTAAGTTCCTTATGATAATGATGATATTTTACTAACTGAATGTTAGTTAATGAATTACTATTATATCTTATATACAATAAGAAATATCATTAATGTATAGGTGAACAGAATAAATAGTAGTTCAGCAACTTTGAATAATAATAAATAGTGGCATGTAAGATTAGGTCATATAGTCGTGAGACGATTATTCCATTTACTAAAAGATGGTCAGATATTTGATCTGACCATAGAACATTGACTAGTTTATGAATTTTGAATTCAAGAGAATATGACCAAATCTTTATATAGGTGTTAGACATTGGGCCACTGATTTATTAGAACTAGTACATAGTGATGTATTTAGTCTAATGAATCTTACTGCTATAAGTGATTTTGATACTTCATTATCTTTATAGTGATTTGTCACTATATGGATATGTGTTTCTTGGAAATGCAAGTTAGAAATTTTGAAGTGTTCAAAATGTTCAGACTATAAATGTAAAGAAACAAACCTTTATGTATATTAGGTGCTTTTGATTAGATCGAAGTAGTTTATACATAACTAGTAAACTCACAAATTATTTAAATGAGAATATGATTCTCACTGAACATAGTCCTATAGATACTCCTTAACATAAATGTGTTTCAGAAATGAGGAAGCACACTTTATTAGATACAGTTTGATTGATATTGAGAATCATTAATCTTCTACAATATCTATGGGATTATGCTTTAGAATCTGCTACTCACTTCTTAAAAATAGTTCCATAAAAAATTGTTCCTTCTACTATGTATGAGATATAGAATAAAATAAAATTGAGTTTTAATTATGTTAAGGCTTGGGATTGTTCTATTTGCATAAGAGTTATGCAAAAGGATAAACTTGTATCCAACGGTACAAGTGTCAGTTCATTAGGTATCCCAAGTATTCACAGGGATACCGATTCTATAATTCAGATGAATGAAATATGTTCGTTACTTATAATGCCACTTTCCTAGAGAAAGCATTTCTCATGGATAGTGGAGATTGTAGAAAGATTGAACTTAAAGAAGTCAATCAGAATATATATAAACCAACGGTGGAAATTTAAGTTCAATTGAGTGAAATACCTTTAACACACTCTTTTCATAAGTAAGAAAGGATATCAAGGCCATTGACTAGGTATGTTTAATACCTAAAAGTACCTTTGGTGTTTTCTTATATGAAGAAAATGATCCTTTAACTTTTGGAGAGATGATGTTTGACATCGTTTCAAAAAAATGGCAAGATATCATAAAATCTAAAATTGACTCTATCCGTGATAATCAAGTCTGGGACTTGGTTATGCTTCTAGTAAGAATTATTCCTATTAGCTATGAATCGATTTACATAGCAGAAGTATGGGTGCCATATGAAGGAATAGTTCTTCAAGGCCTGACTGATGTTGAAAGGTTACACTCAAATATCTAGGATCAGTAATGAGGAAACCTTTTTCATTAGTAACCATGGTAAAGTCAATTTGAATTTTGTTGGCTATTGCCGTATATTATGATTTTAAGGACTGACTAATAGATGTAAATGCAGTGTTCTGAGATGTATATCTCGAGTAAAAGATATGAATAGAACAGTCTAATGTTTTTGCATCCAAGCCTAACTTCTAATATAGTGTGCATCTGAGGAAGTCCATCTATGGACTTAAACAGTTTTCCTGAAGCTAAAATCTTTGTTTATATGATGAAATAAAAAATCTGGTTTAATCAGGAAGGAAGAGGAAACGTGTGTGTTCTGAAAGGGCATTGGGAGCATGATTATCTTTAGTTCTCTATATAGAAGACATACTCAATGTCAAAAATGACGTTGGTATGTTGCAAGTAAATTAGATAAATGTTATCTTGGTAAGGAACTTCTTCATAAAAGATTTGAAAGAGACTTCCTGTATATTAGGTATAAAGCTTTATAGAGATATAACTAGAAGGCTGATAGAACTCTCTTAATCTTTGTATATAGACTAAGTCTATGAAAGGTACAACTTGATTGACTGTAAGACAGTTAATGTGCCTTTTAGACATAGCATTCATCTATCTATGAGAAAGTGTCCTTAAGAAGAAGATGAAAGAGTTAAAGTGTCTAACGTCTCATATGCATAAGGTAGAAGTAGCTTAATGCATACCAAGTTATGTACGAGACTTGGATTTGGATGGCTGTAAGTGTTATGAGCTAATATCCCTATAATCTAGATCACGACCATTAGATGGCTGTGAAACATATCTGAACAACTTGAGAGGTGCAAAGGATAAGTTTTTCAATTATGGAGAAAGATTCTTACAAGACAAGGGACGCACATATTCAAATTTTTTGTCTGATCTAAATAGTAAAAAGTCTATATCTAGTTATATATTTCTCTTTATCATTACCGGAGCTAATTAAATGTGTGTAATTAAATGTCCATAGCAAATTCTGTCTTGGAGATAGAATATGTTGCGGCTTAAGAAGTTGCAAAGAAAGAACAATGGATATTCAAGTTAATTGCAGAGTTTTGATTAGTTCCAAGCTCAATGGATCCTATCCCATTATATTATAAAATAATGGTAATTACTCAAGCCAAGAATCCATTAGGCATACTAGTATTCTAATCAAGCGATCTCTGAATAGCACATAATTAGAAAGTTCTTGGCTACTAGAGTTGCAATAATATTTAAGAAACAATCCATGGATAATGTAGTAAACCCGCTCAGGCTTAAACTCTTAGGGTGTTTGAGAAACACGTAGAGTGTATTAGTATGAGATACCAGTACGAATGGCATTAAAGAAAGTGAGAGTTTGTTAGAACTGGTGCTTACATGTCATTATAATATTATATGAATATTAATTACTTAATATTTATACAATAAAAATTTTGAATAAAAAATTTGTTAATTTTATAATCATATGGTATAATGATTGTAACACTACAGATATTGTATGATCTAAAATAATTCAGTTCTAATCTAAAGGAGTTTAGACTAGGGCTAAGTGTTAGCATATTATAAGAGTCAGCGAGATCTAAAGAGTTAGAACCTTGTCTATAATGGGACAAAATCATAAGAGTATACTAGTAATAATATAGTTGTAAAGAGTTGTAATAGATTCTAGGAAATGTCATTGTGTAAGTTTGTCTCAAACATTGTGTTTCTGATCTATGTTCACCAATGTAAATCTATCGGTGAATCACTATTATATAGATTAGTGTATGTCTATTTCTGACTAATGCAAATGGTTATTCTTAGCTAAACATGAGCTTAGAGCTTGTTTAGGCATCGGGTATCTAGTCAGGACTGGATACTAAATACACTCACGATGACACTAATAGATATCTATGAAGTCGTCAAAGGAAAATCCTCTTGAGTTGAGTAATATTCGCGGTCTTTTGACCTGAGCACCATGGTGGGCTTATGAGTAATCCACCATACTTTGGTTCCACATATGTCAAAGACCTTTCATGGTCTAACCGCTATGTGTCGTTGGGTATGGTCTGATGCTCATAAAGTCCAGTATGCATAGATACGAGATCTGTCAACTTACATAGACAAGTTGTATATTCGATGCTCAAAGATTGTATTTTATAAATTCTTATGGCCATAAGTATAAACCCGGGAAAAGATTATTACACAGGGTTAAACAAAATCGCAAAAGTGTTTGCATATATTTTTTATCGAGATATAAATCTGGAGATAAATTCAAGGATGAGCTAACGGGGATTCGACGGTGCTGATCTATATCCCTGTACATTCAGGGTATAAATCACGAAAAGATTATAATAATGACCTCAACTTGTATAGTCTAACACACCAATTTGTAATATCCGTAACGTATGCATGGGGCATTGATTACGGACTCGTGGAATAGTTTCATTTGACATATTAAGTGTAGACCGATAGAGTATTGCAATATGAAATATACTCTTTGTGCACTTGGGCAGCGTATTATATTAAATGTTTCAATACAATAAAATTCAGCAATTTACTATGGTTAAGTCAACTAAAGTATATGATTAAATGGTAGGACCCACTTTAGGTTAACTTGGTAATAAGGACATAAAAGTAATTTTACTTAATGATTATTTAATTGTTAAATAATTAAAATAAATATTTATTTATTTAATAGTTAAATAAATAAATTTAACCATATGGTTAAGTTAAGTTAACCTCACTTAATGGTTAAGTAAATGTTAACCTAACTATGGTTAAGTTAGTTAACTAAAGTTAGATTATTTAAATATTTATGTAACTTAAGGGTTAAGTTAAACTAACCTAACTAAGGTTAAATATTAACTATGGTTAAGTTAAGTTAAATGCAAATTCAAATTAAGTGAAATTAAAATCAAATGTATCTTAAATTAATTGTTAATTAAATGTATTGATTTACATTAGTAAAATGAAATAATTTTAATTGGTTAAGTGTTCTATGGATGGGTGGAAATTTTATAGAGAAATTGAGTTAAAGAGTTTAACTTTGAATTAAGTTTAAGAGTTAAACTGATTGCTAAATTAACATACTGCTATTCTAGACAATCAAATACACCTTTGTTGATTGCTAGGATTTATCAAAGTTTGCATTTCAAGTGGACTTTGGGCAATTTAATCCAAAGGCTTCATGGGTTAAATTTTTAATTTTGTTTATTAATTTGATTAATATGTATTTATTGTGTTCAGTGTAAATTTTAAGACTTCCGTTGTGCATATATATGTATAAGATGTGTATATTTTTTATGATGAATACATATACCACATGCAAGCACCCTAGAATAATCAACACCCAACACTTAGTGATCATTCAGTTAATATTAGGAATGTCCCCCTCAGAGAAGCTTAATTCTGTAGAATGATGGACTTGCAGAGAATCATGTTATAAAAATAAGTCGCGGCAGTTTGGGATACAAACTCAGAGGTATCAAAAGACAGGCTCCGTAAAAGTATTGGCTCTGCTTTTTTTTGGACCCATTTTGGAAGATTGGATGAATGGGTAAGTATGGTTTGGAGTTGGATGTTGTGGTGATGTATTGTTGTTTTAATTTGTTAAAAGTGATATTTGGGTGGTGAAAGTGTGTTTTTTAGGCTAATTTTAGTGGTTTATGGCTTAAATTGGAGTTTGAATCAAGGGTGAATGAGAGTGTTTGAGTTTATGTGATGTGAAATAGGTGAAATGGGTGTTTTAATCTAATTTTTGAGTGAACGTAACTGCGTTGTCTTTAGAACACTGGAGCATTCATTATATCTACATAAAAGCAAGAACGTTAAACTTTAAGAACGCAAGGGGTATTGAGTAATTCGACTTTTCAAATTCTTAGGCCTGAGAATATTGCTGCATTATACTGCTGAATGCTGGGGCATCTTGATTTTAAGGGGTGAACAATTTTTTGAAAAATGACAAACGCTGAGGCATTGATTAATTGCAACACTGAGGCATTTGATTGAAAACGGTTGGCCTCCTAATTGAACAATTTACGCAAAGGCGTTACTTGTCACCACAAGGGCGTTGCTAGCAAACACCCCTTGAATATTTTAAAATTGATGGGGGATGTTAAAAATGATTGCCCTAATGTTGTTTTGGAATGCTAAAAGGAAAATGCCCTCGCATTAGGTCATGCTGGGAACGCATGAGTGATGCATGTGGACACCCCTAGCATTGAAGTGAATTGACACCCTTTAAACTTTATAGAAGATATGGGGGTGTTTTAAAATCGAACGCAGGGGCATTGAATGATAACGTAGTCACTGGACTGGGATGCCCCAACATTGGGTAGTTTTTGAACCTACTGAAAGTTTTTAGAATTCGCATAAGGGCACTGTAATTCAAAATGCTGAGGTGTTGGTTCGATATTTGCCTTGCTCATATTCTTAATACACACCAAATCAAAACAACTACAAATTAACCAAAACAATTAAAAATCAAACCAAATATAATATACCTTGGGTTGCCTCCCAAGCAGCGCTTGATTTAATGTCTTTAGCTAGACTTGGCCTTCTTTTGATCACCTTGGTTCTTCAAGTGGAATTTTTTACACCATTCGCTTTTTACCTCTAAAATAATGATTAAGTCTTTGTTAGTTGACATGGAATACTCTCCTATCATCACCTTAAATTCAATAGCACCATTCGAAAAAACTTGCTTTTACCTTAAATGGTCTTGACCATCTTAATTTTAGTTTACTCAGAAATAACTTTAGATGAAAGTTGAAGAGGAGCACTTGTTGACCTGAGAGGAATTCAGGAGTCAATATTTGCTTGTCATGCCACGTTTTGGTCCAGTCCTTATAAAGTGATTCGCAACAACATTTTTACTCCCTTTCTTATCATAGATCTCTATATCAAACTCTTGAAGCAATAGTATCCACTAGATTAACTGTGGCTCGGAATCCTTTTTAACAAACAAGTATCCAATGGTTGTGTGGTCTATATACATAATCTCTTTAGACCCAATGATAGAAGACCAAAATTTATCACAAGCAAAAACTACTGCTAACATCTTTTTTTCAGTGGTGGTGTAGTTCTCTTAGGCATTAGTAGATGTTCTACTTGTATAATAAATTACCTTGAATATTTTATCTCTTCTTTGACCAAGAACGGCCCCAACCACATAGTCACTAGCATCACACGTAATCTCAAATCGTGTTCATCCAAATTAGGTGTAATCACAATTGGAGCTGAAATCAATCTCTTTTTAATCATATTAAAAGCCTTCAAGCAAACTTCATTAAAAAATAAATGGAACATCTTTCTAAAGTAGACTACATAAGAGCTTGACAATCTTCGAATAATCCTTTATAAATCTCTGATAGAAACTGACATGGCCTAGAAAACTTCGAATCTCTTTGACATTTGTTGATGGAATCTTTTCAATAACTAAAATTTTGCCCTATCCACTTCAATATCCTTGAATGGCACTTTGTAGCCAAGAACAATCCCCTCTCTCACCATGAAATGGTATTTTTCCCAATTAAGCACAAGGTTCTTCGCTTCACATTGTTGTAAAACAAGATAAATTATGAATGCAATGATCAAAAGATGACCCAAATATAGAAAAATCATTCATGAAAACCTCTATTATCTCCTCAGCCATATAAAAAAAAAGCCATCATGCATCTTTAAAAAGTAACGGGGGCATTACACAAATCGAAAGGCATTCTTCTAAAAGTAAACATACCATAAGGGCATGTGAAGTATGTCTTAGAGCAATTGCAATTTAGTTATAACCAGAATAGCCATCTAAGAAGCTATAGTAGTTATACCCCGATAACCCATCTAACATTTAGTTAATATATGGAAGTATGAAATGGTCCTTCTGAGTAACCTTGTCCAACTTTCTATAATCAATGCAAACTCTCCTTCTCATGACTGTCCTAGAAGGAATAGCTCATTCTTTACAATTGTCGTACCACAATTCTTGGGTATAACTTGCAGCGGACTCACCCAAAAGTTATCGAAGATGGCATAAATGATCCCAGTATTAAGTAACTTCAAAACATCATCTCTCACCACATCTTTCATAGATGGATTTATTCTTCTTTAAAGCATAATGGATGGCTTGTAGATCTTTTCTATAAAAAATCTTGTGCATGCAAATGGTAGGACTAATCCTTATAATATTAAATATGGACCAACCCAATGCACTTTTATACTTTCTCAAAATCCTAAGCAACACCCCTATCTATTCTTGGGAAAAGAATGCCAAAATAATCATAGAAAAAGTGGAATTTTCTCCTAAGAAAGTATAACAAAGATGATTGGGCAATTGCTTCAAAATAAGCCCATCTTACAAGAAACTAGATGTCTCCACGGATTCTTTGGAATTTTCCATAAGTATATACCAGTTCAAGAACATCAACATGACCATTAGAATTTGTCTCAACAAATAATACTACACGAGATAACACTTCATCCATATGGTCTTCACAAGTCTCATAACTAGCGTCACCAAATTCTGTGGGTGAAAATGCATTCTTTTGAAATTAGGAGTTCACAATATAATACTCCAAGAGGTCTCTATACAAGATATAAGGTGAAAAGTTTTGAACACATTTCATTAACAATGTCAACATGGTTATAAGATTGTACCTCATCTAAAAATTGCATAGATCGATAGATGTTGAACTTTACCTTTTTACCATTTACCTGAAATGTTAAATTCCCATTTTGAACATTAATAAACACTCTCCTAGTACCTAGAAATGGTCACCCTAAATAATAGGAACTTCATTGTCTTCTTCTATATCCAACACAATAAAGTCCATCAAAAGTATAAACTTATCCACTTTTACAAATATGTCTTTAATAATTTGTTTGGGTAAGTGAGAGATCTATCCACTATTTGCAAAGAAATTATAGTGTGCTTCACTTCACCAAGACCTAACTTTCAAAAAATAGATAGAGGCATTAAATTGATGCTTTACCCAAGATCACAAAAAGCCTTTTCAAAAGTGGATTCCCAAATAGTACAAAGAATAGTGAAGCTACTATTTTAAGGCAAATTCCATTTGAGCACTACACTCTTCCGTTAGTTTGACCATCTCATCATTTTCTAAACTCTTCTTCTTTTACATCACCTCTTTCGTGAATTTCACATAATTAAGCATTTATCCTAAGGCTTCTGTAAAAGAAATGTTTATGTGGATCTTTTTAAAGACTTTAAGGAATTTACAAAAATTGGGCATCTTTTCTTCTTCTTAAACCTTTAGGTATATGGCAAAAGAGGTGGATTATCTGAGAAAGAAATAAATTTAAAAGTTACCTTAGATGTTCGACAATAAGTTCTTCCTATTTTTCTTTGGAGCTTCCATTTTCTTTCCAATCCTAAGAGTGATAGCCTTGCATTGATCCTTAGGATTTGTCTCTTTATCACTAGAAAATTTCCTGGATGTTTGCCCCTTGATTAAGTTGTATAGTTGCCTAATTTGTACCTCCAAAGACTTTATAATAGCATTCATATTAGTGCAATGGTTTCAATGTTATCAAGACAGACCTTATCCTTGTTGAATCTACCTCTAGTCTCCATAATAAATGTGCCTATAAGATCTTTTATAGATGGCTTTCTCTCTACTACTTGTTGATTAAATCCTGGTGGAGGCTAAAAAGGATTTTTTGGATTGCTATAGGAAAACTTTTCATGATCCCAGAGTCCTGGATGATAACTAGTTGGCAAGTTATTGTTCCAGTAATTAAAATTTTGGTTATTGACATAATGCATTTGCTCCGGATCATTCCCTTCACTGGATAAGAAACATTTACTACATTGCCGAATCTTTGCTTGTTGAGACTTCTCTTACATTGAGTGTAGAAATTGTTTGGATTTGTACTTACGTGTCATCTTACTGATGTATGAATTTTTTATTTTATGATATTTATATAGTATGTTTTTATTAAATTGCTAGTTTCAATAATTAAATGGTAAAATGCATGTTACGCTACAGACATTGTATGATTTGAAGGAGTTCATATCTGGCCTAAAAGAGTTTAGACCAATGCTAAAGGTTATCAACGCTGAGAATTATAATTGCTAATAGTTAACACTACTAAAAGTTAGTAGGTTATAAGAGTCAGCAAAATCTAAGAGTTAGGACTTTGTCTGGAACGAGACAAAGACCCGAGAGTACACCAATATAACATAGTTGTAAAGAGTTACAATAGGTGCTAAGAAATGTTATTATGTAAGTTTATTCTCAAATTATATTTTCTTGGTCTTATTCACTAATACGGGTCTATCGGTGGAACCCTTTCAAATAGACCAGCGTATACTATACCTAAATAGTTTAGATGGTTGATCTTAGCTGACTATAGGCTTACAAAAAGTTCGTATATCATACAGGTATTCAATAAGGATTAAATAGTGAACAGGTTTATCAAGGACCCTAATAGACATCCCATGAAGCCATCAATGGTAGGTCATCTCGAGTTGAGTAGTGTACGCGATCCTTTGACCTAAACACCATGATGGACTTATAAGCGATTCACCATGCTTTGGTTCTACATATGTTTGAGACCTTTCATGATCTGACCGCTAGGTGTAGCTGGGCATTGTAATATCCAATCCCTATTAGTAATATTGGCACCTAACTTTCGGTATAGAATTATGAAGACACCGTGGGGTTACCCGCTTCTAACTCTATTAGAAATATATTTTTCTATGGTGCGCGTGAGAGATATTAGACCTAATTTGGTAATTTCACACGGAGCGTCGGACGATCCTAGAATATTTTTGAAAATTTTCTCTATTGGCTTGGAAAATAAAATTTTTATTTACCACATAAATTTTTATTTAAGGGTTATGTATAGAACAAGCCATTGTTAAGAAACACAATCTATATATTAAAGAATGGACCAATTTGAGACAATTTCATGGATTGCCAAGTTGGGAATTCTAGTTAGTTCCTTTGACTATTCTAACTAAATAGTTACAAAGGAACCAATTACATACTTAGTTTCCAACCAATGGCAAATTAGAAATTTAGAGTAAGTTAAGGGAAAAATTGGTCAATTGAGGGAGCATTATATATATAGTAGAAGTGTGTAAAAATTTCAAGAGATTAAAGCATAACACTTAGAGCAAAAGAGAAGCAAAATTCATGGAAGAGAAGAGTAGGGCTGCTACAGTGAAATTTAAGTTTTTTTTCCATGATTTTTCATGCTTAATCTGTTGGTTAAAAAAATTCTATGTAATAAAATAAATACAGCGGAAGCCAGATCATCTTGTTCATAATTACATGTATAGGGATAGAAGATTACCTCAATTCCTTGCTATGACAGATCTTGAATTGACTGGCTGCAATCTTTTCTACTATCCTCAATCTTCAAACTTAATGCGTGTGGGCGCATGGAGCTTTCTTAATCTCTAAAACCATTAATACCCAAATCTGAGAGAATGGTATTAACTAAATTCTTTTTCCACGTAAGAATACGAAAAATAATTTTTTTCTGAATGGTTATGGTCACTTTTTCTTATTACATACCTCTCATATATATAGGGATCTCCCTTGGGTATTTAGAATTTGATTAGGATTAGGAAATTAGAGTTTGATTAGGATTTGAGCTAGTAGAGGAACTACAAGACCCATAGGTGTCCTAGCTCCAACTTAAAAGGCTTAGTCCTTATTATCTTATAATATACCAATTCTTCTAAGTTAACCCTAAGCTATTCCACTAAAAGCCAAAGGTTGTACTCTAGTAACCCATGTTATAAAATAAAAGCCCATTTAATTAAAATTTCTTTTAATTAAATTAGGCTTAGTCTTTAGACCAATAATAACCACTTAATTGACCCTCTAATTGATGTCCATAATTAAAGCTAGGCCATGAAAAAATGTCGTGCCTCTTTAATTACTTATTTACCCCTAAGTCCCTGAATGCTCTAATGATCACTTTTAATATATCTATATTTGTAAATAAATTTACAAATAAATATTATTATTTAATAAATAATTTATTGAATAAACTATGGCCACAGATTTTAATAATCAAGTACTACAAACATCTTAGGTGGACATTAATTATTAGATTCTATCTTGCAAATATATGTTTCTATGACCCATGAAATTATATCTCCAAGCTATCGAGGTTTTGACTGTTTATGTGGATCTCACTTCGTGATAACTCAAAAGATACAATGCATGAATGTAAGTTCATTACCTGCTCAGGATTAAGATCAATCAAGCTTATTAAAGCTTTTGTGAATTAAGATCTACGACATTTAGTTAACCAGATCAAAATTCACAGTAGTCCTGTTCAATGTATCATATACATTAGTTTTTCTACTCGAAGTCTCTACTTCGATGATTATGGTAAATCATCCACTATAAGAAGCAGAAAAACTACAACCTTAGATAATGAAATGCCATTTTCATTAATAGTTGTGAACATGATTTAATTTATCAAGAACTTGTGATCTATACCCTCTGTATTAGCATTATATGCCTAATACATATAGATCACATACTTTATAAATATGGGCTCATCAATGTATGCTCAATTATATGTATGAATAAAATTTATTACTCTAATAAAATGTTATTACACATGCTTTAAGGGCATAAAATAACATAAAATGTCTAACATAATCAAGCTATAATAAGGTCAAGTATAAGTTCCTAAGCTCAATTGAAGCCTCCAATAGTGAAAATCCAAGAAAAAGAGGTAAGAAAAGCATTGTTTTGTGAGGTTGATGTGTAAAATTTTAAGATTGCTTCAATTAATGTTCTTATATGTATTCTTGGTTTAGATTGAGTTGAATTCTAGTGTGGAGCTTGAAGAAGTCATCAAATTGAAGAAATTAGCAAAGTAAGAATTAGGGTTTTGGGTGATTTTGATGTAGAGACTTCAATTGGTTGTAATTAGGGCATTAGAATGAAGTTGGCTTGAGTTTGATGCAATTGAAACAAGAAATTGAGAAAAGAAATGTGTTGGAACATAGGGTGAAATTCTGCCACTTTAGGGAAGTTAGGGTTGAGTTGTGTTTTGGTTGAGTTATTGTGTATAAATGGTGCCTTATGTATATTGAATGTATATAGTTGATGGAAAAATCAAAAATGAAGAAAAGGGGACATAATTGTCCATTTTGGTAAGGTGAAGGGCAATTATGTCCAACCAAAGTTATAGTGTGTTAAGAAATTTTCAAAGCTTCGGATGGTGAGTTAGATTAGATTAAATGACTCCGTAAATAAAAATAAAAAAGTATTATCCATCCGAGCTTTGTATGCCGATTAGGACGTTTAATAGTTAAATGAGATTCTAGTGTTTGAATTAGTTCTAAATATCATTTTATGGCATGTGAGTGAAGAAAACTGAGACCAGTAACGGGAGCAGAAATCCGAAGCAAAATTGAGCTCAGAGCGTGTGTGAGTGAAAATATGTCATTTTCTTTATCTTTCGTTTATTATGTTTCCACATAATAAAAATGTATGTTTTATGTGCTTTTAATGCATAAATGTGATTTATGATTTTGATATATATCCATAGATATGTTTTTACATATTCGGTTTAAGAAACAGCTTTAAAATTACTAAATTTGTTTCAAAGCCATTGGTACCCTCAGATTATAGTGGTAGTGATAGTATTAAACCCGGCCGGTATATCATGTACACATGGGCAGGTATTGGGGGTGTGTCACTAACTCTGGAAAGTCGGGTTGTTGAGTTATGTGAGTCGCTCTATATGTACGGGGTATTGTCTAACAATATGTAGGCGATGTAGGATTCCGCTGCATAGCTAGTGAGATGTCACTGTGGGTGCTGCTAGTTGAGGCGCCCCATGAACTATTCACGTGTGCAGTGCTAGTTGAGTCATTGTGTGAGTATAGAGCTTTAGGGTTACCATTGGTACAACTTAGAAAGAAAATGGCCGAGCGAGGGCTATACTAGTTTTTGATCTACCGATTGCATATTATGCGTTTATATGTACAAGCTAGTTATTATATTGTATAGATTTTGGATATTATTTTTCGAAGATGTAAATAAAACCCGCACGACAAGATTTTATCGGCATATGATATTAGAAACCATTTTACATCTTTATACAAGTTTTAGAAACATGAATTATGCATGTCTTTTAAAATTTAATATTTGTACAAAATTTTATTTCAATTCAAAATCTTAAATGCACTCACTTAGCTCCTTTAGCTCACTCGTTTTGTATTTTATGTTTTCTAAACCCCCTTCCCAGGTGCAGGTCTCGGTACGCAAGCTACTGACTCTCCTACTGTTGATTAGTAGGCCAAATTTGAAGATCATTTTGTACATGTAAATGTGTTAAATAGCACCATGTTTGCTTTTTGCATAGTAGTTATAGGCATGTATATTTGTACATATGTTTTGGACAAACACGAAAAGGTTTCGATATTATGATGATTGTTTTTACTATTTATGAGTGTGCCAGTTTTGTAATTTTAATGAAATTATTGAGTTGAGTTGGATTAATTTTGGAAAGGACCAGAGGTCCTATTCGGTAGTATTGACAAGTATTTGAAATAGAAGTACAATTTCTTTGCAGGTTTTGTATTAGATTTTGAAGAAAAATAGGGGAAACTCTGCTTATTTTTTTGTTCTAAATTAAGATGTCATTTCCATGTATATTCCAAGATTTTCTAAGTAATAGCAAGAACTAAAAAGGGGCTCGCATCACAGAATTTCTCAACTTACCCAATTAAATTATGAGGAACTTCCGTCGGGGTGCCCACCAGGGCCGCTGGGATCTACAGTAGAAGGTCTTGAGATTGGTCCTGTTAGGTATGGTCTGATGCTTATGGAGTCTGGTGTGCGCAGATATGGAATCCGTTAGCTCATATGGTGAGTTGTAAATTCGGATGCTTTAAGACTGTATCTCAGAAAGACTTATGGCTATAAGCAATAAACCCGATAAATAAGTTTTCCAACATGGTCAAACAATATCACAAAGGTGTTTGTGTATATTTTTTATCGAGATATGTGTCTAAAGATAAGTTCATAGATGAGCGCGTGGAGATTTGACAATAATGATCTATATCCCCGCTCCTTTAGGATATGGATGGCGGAAGAATTATACGTATGCATGATGACCTTAACTTTTATGGTCTACTGCGCTGATTTGTAACATCCGTGACATGTGCGTGGGCATTAATCTCGGACTCACAAAATAATTCCAATTGATGAATCGAGCGTAGACCTAGGGAGTCCTACAATATGAAGTGTACTCATTGTGCACTGAGGCAGCGTACCGAATTGAATAATTCAATCTATTAAATTTCAGCAGACTGGCATTTACTTTAGTTTCCCTCAGGCCATACACATGTCAAGATTTAAAAGTTAATGATGTGCATCATGAAGGTTCTAAATCAACTCAAGAAGGCGAGCTGAGCGTAAAGGAGATTTCAGATGGTCCAATAACAAGGGCTAAGGCTAAACAGCTTCAAAGGGCCATAAGTAGTCAAATTGGAGCTATTGAAGCTTCTATGGGATTAGAAGCTTGCGATCTAAATAAAAATGAGCTAAATGTGTTTATTTGTATTCAATTAGAGATTGGGACGTGATTTAGAGATGTTTGATGACGTTGGGCTTAAAGAAGCAGCTGAGGGCTTTCTTTCCATGCTATTGGGCTTAATTTACTTCTTATGTTGCTATTTTTATGTATTTGGGCCATTTTGAACTTGTTTAGCTTTATTTTAAATTGTTAAGTCATATTGGGCTTATTTTGGGCTTTTTAAGTTAATTAGGTAACATTAGGATTTCCGCTCATTTTGTAAGCCTATATAAGGCATGTTAAAGTCTTATAAAGGCAGTTGCCTCATTTTGAAATTGGAAGCACAAAATAGAAGAGCTATTTCTCTCACAAAATTGTCTTCTCAAGTTTTCTAGCTCTTGAAGACAGTTGGTGACTTATCACTCTTTGATCACCAAGAGTATGGCATCAAACCCTAAATTGATCATTGTGGCGTCCATCTGACTTATCAAGGTACCTATTTAGTTCTATCCTCCATCAACTTTACCAATTAATTTTGTTATAATTCAGCCTAAACATTTAAAGAAAAATAACCAACAAAAGAACCAGATTTTATTCGAATTTTGGAATAATCTATTTTTCTGGAAATCAAGGCACATCAGTTAAGTACATCAATTAGTTAACAATAGTTATTGACCAATGGGATGCTAACACATGGCGCATTGTGGCCAATTATTGTTTGACTTATAAATTATCAAAATGACCTTACTTGTTGGACAAGCAAGATCATTATTTTTTTCATTAAATTGTTTATTGAATAAAATAATAATAATATATGATATTATTGTTTAATGAAAGCCAAATAATTATTATTTATTAAACTTGTACATGTGTTTCATTTGTTTTAATATGATTAAAATAAAGAAAGGAAACATGTATGCATGGCCAATTTTTACAAGTGGGACCAATATGTGATATGCAAGAAATAAAATTTTTCTTCTTTCCTTTGTGATATTCGGCCATTGCTCATACATTGTTAAGAATTTGTCTTGTTTAATGTAAACATATCAAAAATAAATGCAAATTATAATTAAATGGTGGGACCATTATGTGTAATTGAAGTAAGAGGAAATTGTTTTGTCTTTTGCTCATAAATTCGGCCACATTCAATTTACATGTTTTGCAATACATTTGTTTATTGTAAACAAATATATTTACAAGCAAATGCCATACCATGTGGGGCCTATGCTAGATAATTGGAAGGAATATAAATGAAACAAAAAAAAAGAGAAGAGTTACTCATTTTTTGGGTAACACGCGACCATTGTGAGAGAGTGATGTGAAGAGCGGTTGTTCAAGTGTTAAAAGCAAGCAAAATACTTCTATTCATCATATCATTCATTTTCTTCTTCTTGATGGCTGTAAATACTGCAAGGACTACATATATGTATTTTGTTGTTTAAAGAGTTAAACTAGAATAAATTCAACATAGCTTGTAGTAGTCTAAATACTTAAAGGTTAAGCACTTTTGTTTAAGGGTTAAACATAGGATTTAAGAGTTAAATCCTAGCTAGAAAAGAGGCTACCATTCTAGGCTTCCCAAGCCCACCGTTTTGGAGAACTAGAATTATAAATGGGTTACTTCATCGCAGTTCTCCGATTTGACAAAAGACTAAAGGCTTGCTAAGGTAATAAATTCTCAATCCCTTTGAAATTTACATTTATGAGATACATGTAAAACTTATTGTGTTTATCAATAGGAAATTAGTATTCCACTCATCCACTGTGCTCACATATATGTGATATGTATGCGAATTTAAATGATAGACTTAAATCCACATGCATGCACCCTAGGTTTATAAAACTCACATAAATTTAATTGGCTAGATTTGAAAATTGAGCTGAAAGTACAACAATGAGGTCAACTTCATGAACACTGGCCGCCTTCTTTACATTAGACCTCTTATTAGGCCATTGATAATTGTTACATGCCATTTCTTCCAACAATTCTTCATCTGCATTTTTAGATTATAGAGTGCCATCCGCCCTATCATCTACGATAGTTCTAGTTTGGCCATTCAACTAGTTGTAAAAACGTTAAATTTAGAACCAAATTTGGCATTTGTGTTGAGGAAACTTCCGAATAAGATCCTTGAACCGCTCTTAAGCTTTATAGAGTAGCTCAAAATCCAATTACCTAAATTGTGCTATCTCTCCCCAAAGTTGAGAAGTCTAAGATGGTTGAAAGAATTTGGTGACGAACTTTTATGCTAGGTCTTCCCATATTGCTCTGCTTCTTGGTTCTAAAGATTGGAACCATCCCCTTTCCTCATCTCTAAGAGAAATTAGGAACAAGTGTAGGTGACTGACATCCTCCGTAAGTCCGTTCATCTTGATTGTATCATAAATTTCCAAGAACATGTCTAGATAAATATTTGGATCCTTACTTAACAACTGGCTATACTAATTTTTCTGCATCATACTAATGCGGGCGCTTTAATTCAAAATTGTTGGCTTGCACCATTTGACGCCGAATCCCTGAATAGTTCTCATTAACCACGAGCTTGAAATATCCATGCAATGCCCTTGGTTGTTGATTGTTATTGTTGCCTTTATCCTTCACAGCTTGAACTATACTTCTTCTTTCTCTCTTAAGCCTTCGCAAAGTGCGTTCAACTTTCGGATCAAAAGGTAGTAACTCTAAACTACGAGTTCTTTACATACATGAATATTAAATCACAAGTGCACGGGCCGTGAATAAGTAATAAAGTGTAAGTAGAATATCGTCCCATGAGAATTAGTTTCTATATTAACACTAAGTACTATAGCCTTCACAACCTAACTTTATGTAGGATAATTAATACACTAGAATGGCTAATGACTAAAAATTACTAAAATTAACTGCAACTCACACATGCTCAAAGGAAGTAGAGATTCGTATGGTAGCGAGTCTCAAGGTTTTGAATTTGCTCTACCTTTCCTAAGTTCTTTAGGAATAATGATAAACCACTACTTTTGCAAATCCATTAACCAGGGGTTTAGATTGAAGCTCATTACCTCTCCCCGAGCATCAAGTGAGACTCTATGCATACCTAATCAAGTTGATATCCCTATCTAACTTGGTCATCTATACATGCATTATGTTACTCTTAAAAGGTTACCTTGACTCTATTAGTCTCCTAACTCAATACAATCAAAGGTTATGCTAATCAAATCCAACACATAAGTTAAAAATTTTCAAGTATATAACTCACAAGTCTAAATCATTTAATCAATTTTGCAGTTGGATTAGAAGTATTAAATTCAGAAAAGTATAATTGAATAATGTAGAATAAAGTCATTAATCAATTACATACATCAAAATATATTACTTAGTAGAGTTACATCAAGCCTCTAGAGCATGGAGTTTAGTTACCATAGTCAAATACTCAAATAAATCAATCTATAGGTTCATATAAGTACTTATGTATAAAACAACAAGAGCTATAAATATAAACTTAACAGAAATTGTAAATGAGACAAAGAGAAGAGGGAAACTATTGTAAACACTCTTGAAGCCTTTAATCTTAGTGGTGTTCTAAGGTTTAAGCTCTAAGGAAGTCTCATTTGTGAAGTCTCTAACTACTTGATTATGTTTTTATTCTCATTTGATGGTTCCAAGTGTTTATTGCTCTTTGTTTTCCACAAAAGAAAGGAATTTTGACTTAGAAGAGTCCACTTTAGTGAAGAAGCAACGTTGAAATGCCTAAACTCTACAAAATTTCAAATAAGTGTTATTTTATAGTGTAGGAAACACTGTCGCATTTTCTTTTAAAGCACTTGGGCATTCCCAGCTATAGTGTATGAATGTTGGGATGTTCTCTTCTCCAACGCTAGGGTGTTCAAATGCTATTTCATCCTTGATCGAGTGTAGTAGTAGTGGCTGCCTTGGATGTCTTTCAAAATTGCACAACTTTATTCCCATCTTAATGCCACAATGTTAATCTTTCCCAAAAATGCAAGGGCATTTACGAGTTAACGTTAGGGCGTTCATCCAAATGGATGAATACTTTGAAAGATAGAACATTGGGGCATTCATCCATTTCTTTTGAAGCTTTCTTTGAATTTTCACTTTTTGGCTCTACTTTTGATGCTCTAATTCTTTAATTTTATCATTTAACCTACAAAATCACCACATGTTCGCATAAATAGCATACAATTACTTGAAAACGGCAAGAATTTAAGTTAAAACGAAGCTAAAATATATGTCAATTTCATACTTATCCCTAGGAAAAAAAATGGGGTAAGTCTATTAGTACTAAAACAAGCCTCTTTGTGCAAAAGTACAATCATAGGCTATTTAAAAATAAAGCTTTTTTGATTTCACTCTCTCTTGCAAAGAAATTCACTTATTTTCTTTCTTTTCTTTTGTCACTAACCGAAACTTCCCTTTCTTTTTCTCTCCTTTTAGTTTTGGCCTTACTTGCTTTTGAATTCTCACTCTTTTTTTCATATCGCTCTTCTTTTTCAACTTCACGTGATTTTTATACATTGTTCTTGGGGATTAAAAGTACAAGAGTATTTGATTTTCACTAAACACAAAAGAGTATCTATTAGTGTAACTATCATGAATTACATACCTATCATATTACCACAGTCGTCCTAAAAGTATATGCCTCATATGCATTGACACTACATCACACAAAACCTCATTTTTATACTTCATAATTTAGAATAAAATGAGCATTTGTTTATTTACTTCAACTTCTCCACAATCATTTAGCCATTGTAGCTTATATGGCTTAAGATATTTCAAAGTTGTCAAATTTAATTTTTCTACCAAACTATTACTAGCTACATTAGTATGACTCCCCTATTAATATCATGTTACATACCTCATCATTGACATGGCATCTAGTATGAAAAATGTTATCACGTTTTACCTTCTCATATTCTTTGATTTACACACTAAAAGCTCTCCTTGCAACTAAAAGCTCTTTATCAACTAGATATTCAATGTCACTTTCTTCCTCTAAAGGTGGCATGGACTCATCATTAAATTTACCTGCGATCTTAATATCACCATCATCTTTTAATATCATTACTCTTTTGTTTGGGCATTGAAATATACTATGACATATTCCCAAACACTTAAAGCATTTGATATATTTATTTCTAGAATGTTAGGAATTAGATATACCTATATTTTGTATGCCTTGCTCTTTATGTATATAGAGGTTTCAGCCTAAGGCATGAAATTAGGCTTTACATCCTCTTTACTCTAATTCAGTTTCCATGTTAAAAAAGAACCCAACTCTGCTTAATTCGTATGGAACACTTCCTCTTCAATTGTTGCTCCACTTTTATAGCCATATGCACCATGTCATTCAACTCAATATAATGTTGTACCTCTACCATGTTTGTAATATCCTAGTTCAAACCAAATAAAAATTTATCCATAGTATCTTCTCCATCCTCCTCCACATTGGCTCGAATCATGGCTATTTCAATCTCTTAATGGTAGTTTTCAACACTTTTAAGCCCTTGAGTAAGGCTTTCTAACTTCTAAAATAAGTCCTTATAGTAGTGACTTAGAATAAAGCCTTCTCATAATAGCATTCATCTTTTCCTATGTCTTATTGGGTCTTTCAAGATTCTGTCTCCTGCTAAAAATAAGTGGACACCATCAAATAATAGCATAATCAGTAAGTTCTATAGTGGCCAACTTACCCTTTTCAATTCATTATAGTTATGACAATCAAATACCAACTTCATCCTTTTTTGCCCTCCAAATATGCTTCAGGATCATCTTTGCTTTAGAAAGATGGAATCTTCATCATAATGCTTTCCAAGTTGTTATCAACCTTATCTCTATTCCTACACCTAAATCAGCCTAAATTAACATTAAAGGCACAATAATCATCTAGGTCATCTTTATAGTCATCTTTAATTATACCTAAGTGGATTCTTCTCTCTTCTTTGCACATTAGAAGCTCTAGTTGGCTGCCCCCCTTTGTGAACTATAATTTTATCTATTCTCTTATTCACCTCATCAAACATCAATTTTATTCAATTAAATTTTTGTCTAAAGACTTAACGAAGAGCTTGAAATTTATCTTTGCCTGAGTACAGTAAACCTTTATCTTTTTCTTGAGACATGTTTAATAAGCTGCAAAGAAAGTCAGAAAATCTTTCAAACAATCCTTTACGTGTTTTCTCTCTAGATTGATAGTACTCATACTCATGTTTACTAAAATTTAGCATTTACCCTCTTATAAGCTTACATTCTCTTAACTTTTTCCACTATTTAGTCTCCTCTTTAGTTCTTTATTGAACTTAACGAACTTAATTAAAATTACCTTGTAATAATCCAAACTCAACAAATTAAATTACTAAGAATGAGAATGGGTTAACTGTAAAGGATAAAGAATAGGCAGAATTTAAGAAGCACCAAGAACAATAAAAAGATATACGAATTTTGATGCAATTAGGGTTATTGTTTTATTTTTGGCCAAATTGTACCAAATAGACAAAATGCACAGTTTATGCGAGCAAAACTTGAATAGCAAACAACTTTCTACTAATCTAAATTTCTATACTCTTTTTTTTTAATTCAAATTTCAAAATAGAAACTTGAAATATATTGAATTTTGAATTTTTATATACTTCTCTTTTTTCCTTTTCCCTTTTTTTGGGTACTTATATGTAATATTCTTATCTATAGAGAGACAAGAATTAAAGGTATAAGAAATTAGGGTAGACGTCACATTCAAAAAAGATGAGATTGTGAGTGATAAGTCAAAGACAAATTCCACAAGATGAAATATTAATAAGTTTTGAAATGTTCTTTGAAGAACTAAGAAAAACTCTCAATAGTATTATTGTCGAAAACTCTTAATTTTCCTCTATGTTACAGAGCCTTATATAGCCAAATTTATCAAGAGCATAAAAGGAAAAAACAAATCAAATCCTAGGTCATAGTAGGAATTGATTACAAAAAGAGAAAATAAATAACAAGTATATTAAAGAAACAAATATTCCTATATCCTTGTTTTTAAAAATAACCTAAAATAAAGAAATCATAGATTCTTTAGGTCTATTCTCCCTAACCAAGGGATCAGATTTTCATTCGCTTAGCGAACTCTATTATCTCTTATCAAATTATGAATGACATCGAAGCTCTATGAAACTCCTTTTCAATTGATAATTCTCACAACGAAGAGGTTTTCGAGATCCCGAAAGTCGTGGTTAAGAAACATCGTTCAGTAGCCAAATTTGGCCTTTTTATCAAGATCATGACAAGAAAATATTACCAATGAGATGCTTTCCAAAGCATGATGTGAAGTCTGTGATGACCTATCGGAGAACTATGATTCCGATGGCTAGGCGGTGACATCTTTCTGTGTGAGTTTTCCCTAGAAGACAACCGAAAAAAGGTGTTAAGAACTAAACCTTGGAATTTCGACAAATTTCTAATTGCTATGGAACTAATCAAAGATGAAGGTTCTGCTGTCAACCCCACATTCCGTTGTGTTTTGTTTTGGATCCAAGTGCACAATATTCCAATAATCCATATGAATGTCGAGACAGCCGAATTAATCGGGAATAGAATTGAAAAATTCTTAGATGTAGATGCCAACGATTCTGGATCATGCATAGGGAGGTTTATGCGCATTTGAATTAAACTACATCTCAACCAGCCACTATGGAAAGGGATATTTCTTAAACTCGGCTCAATTGAAAACCTAATTTGGCTAAACTTTAAATATGAAAAAATTTCTGAATTATGCACTCTCTGCGGCTTCTTTGATCATGGCTATAGAGAGTGCTTACAATTATACCCAACTATCCTTAAAAAGCCTGGTAACTACCACTACTTAGAGAATATCCGAGTGCTGGAAATTATAAGGACTACAAAGCATCCACATCAAGGGACACTTATAATAATAACACTCATAACAATAACCATAGAGGACTTAAAGGAGATCTCTGTAGAGACAATGAAGACCAGACTAATGAACTAGAACCCCACATAAACCAACTTGCAGCAGGTGACAATGGCGTTCATAGGGTGGCTGCCGCCAGTGAAACCCCGTCGGTGAGTGCAAAACAAAAAAGGGTCAGTAGGGAGGCTGTGAGGGACTCTGGCAACTATGGCTTGACAGCAAACGTGCGCTCCACTACTAAGGTGAGCATGACAGCAGATGAGGGCATGCAACTTTACAAGAATGGTCTATTGAATGCACATGAATTTGTCACTACCTCTGCTGGAAATGCAACCAAGACACCCACTACATACCTGGGAACTCTTGGATCCAACACTACGGGAGCATGTGACAGCACTAATCATAGGATGGGTAAAGGGACAGATGAAAATATTCTTGTGGTTCTACGGCAACGTGTGCAAGATACTGATCCAGACCTCATAACTGAAGCGCACACTACCGATGATCTCAAAAAATGGAATAGGATCAAAACAAATGAGCTCCAACCACATGAAGACCACCGATGCAGTAGAAACCAAGTAAGCAGTTGTAAAGTATTGGGTGAAGCTCGATGAAGGAACCATCAAACCTTGTCGGACCATGTGCGGCCATTGATCTCCAACAATGGAACTGGTACATAACGAGTGTGCCCGAGCCACGTGAAGACCACCGAATGCAGTTGACCATCGAAAGCACCAACAATATGGGAGCATGTGATAGCACTAATTACAGGATGGGTACAGGGACAGGTGAAAATATTTTTTTGGCTTCATGGCAGCATGTGCAAGACTGATGCGATATTTCTATATCTTATAATTAAGCGCAAGTATACACTATCGTAACAAGTAATAAAGGGACTTATAAAGTCTGATGTCGAACCCATAGGGATAATTTTTATTTTCTACTAAGTACTAAAATTATATATTTTTTATAATTATTCAGAAAAATCAAATCTTAATTTTGCAATAAATTTGAATAAAATAAAAGTGCAGAAAATAAATGATACAACTTAAATAAAATAAGAAAATAGCAATATAGAGAAAGCCTAGAGTTAATTACTATCCTTCAATATAGTTTCTAAAGATTAATCCATTTAATATTTATATCCCTCAATTTCTTATTATTGGTCAAGACACTAATATATTCACAAGCCTCTTCCAAGGTCATGCAAGTATATCCTAATTTATCAAATACCTATATTCTTATGGTACTTGTAATAAATAAAGATTCATTAAGAATAAGTCATATTGACCATACATGCCAATTAGGTATATTCCTATCCTAATTCAAAACTTGCATATGCAACATTGAATGTTACTCTACAATCATGCATCAAATTATCTAGGTCTAAATACAATGATGCCTCTTCTGAGTTTATCAAAGTATTACTAAAGCAATCACAATATTGATCAGATATAATAAAGCATTAAGAACAAATAATTTGAATAATGAAGAATTGAGTTCAAATAAATATTAAAAAGATCCAACAATTAAGTTCACATATTGAGTTCAAGTAATAACCCTAAAAAATAAATTTAACTCATGATAACAAGAGAATTATGGCTAAAAAACAAAATAAACATGATACAACCAAAAGTAAACCAATATAGACGTCAATTCGCAGTTGGTTGATACGCCAATGATTCGCCTATAATCTCTTGCTTCCTTGAATTGCCCTTGCTTCTCTCTCTAAAAATTGCTCTTCTTTAATATGTTGTGGCTTTAAGAGTCCTAAGTTGTGTGTTTTTAAGGTCTGTAACGAGTGGCCTTTATATAGGGATTGATTAGAGACTTGGAGTAGTATTTCTTTTAGGATTAGGAAAATTGCACTGTTCACCGCTGCCGCGGATCACTGTTCATCACTGGGACGACAGCACTGTTAGGGCACTGTTCACTAGTTACTGTTCACAATGTGCGGTTACTGTAGTATTTATATTTTTCCTTTTTTTTTCTTAGATTTTCATCTTCGATTGATCCATTGACTCCAAACCTGTAAAATAGCAATTAAATACATAAAAAAACATAATATTCTTATTAAAAAGAGCAATTAATTAAGTTAAGGGAGTGAAAATAATAGATATAATTTACGCTTATCAAAGACACTGGTGCAGAGCCCAAAACTAAAGCACATGTTGTCATTGATCTCCAAAAATGGAACTGGATCAAAACAAAAGAGCTCTAGCCACGTGAAGAACACCCATTGCAGAAACCAAGTGAGCAGTTACAAAGTGCTGGGCGAAGCTTGATGATGGAACCATCAAACCTGGTCGCACCATGCGCTGACGGGATCCCACTTCATCGTGTCCTGATGCTGTCGGCCAGTGATGTAGAATCCAGCAACCATGCTCACTAATATCCGAACTATTGTAAGGAGAATGAAGGCATGCGGTGCAGCCCTTCACACTGTCATTCCAAGTGGAAACATACCAACATCCGGACTATTGTAAGGATAATGAAGGCATGCGGTGCAGGCCCTCCACACTGTCATTCTAAGTGGAAACACAAAAGGACATCCAGTCACTCGACAACGTCACTACCAAAGAAGATTCCCCCCATGCAGTACTAGGCCATCTTAAGCCCGTGATGAACAACTAGTTGCGCTCTGCCCTAAATGTCAAGTTACTAGCCGACTCTATTAAAAATATCGCAGAGCCTTTAAAAAAATGCGTGGATCTTTGTGGGCTCCAAGACAATGGGGGAACCCGTGTCCAGACAAGGCAAGGTACTATTGCCTTGCTGGAGGAATGATTCCCAAACTGACATTGGGAGTCCCCTTACCTATCCTTCACAAAAGAGGCAATACTACCACGGGCTCTCCACATTGATCCACCAAACAAAAACAACGCAGACAGATATACACTTCTGGGAGTAAGAATGCTAAAAAAAAATAACCTAAAATAAGAAAAGAAAATAAAGAAACAAGGATCTAATAAAGTCGCATGAACAGTATTGCCATGAACAGTAACATGTGAACAGTACCTGATGTTCCTTCCTAAATTGATATGCGTCTTATATTGTTCTTCATGTAAATTACTCTAGATCGCTTAAAGAAATTTGAATAAAATTAACAAGGCATTGATCATCTTGAAAACTCAAATTAAATTTTAAATAAAGCATGAATTTGAGATGTGCTAAATTAGCCCATTTAATGCTTCCTTCTATTTTCTTGGTTCTTTCCCTTGTCATTGGACCCCCATGATTGCCCAATAATTCTTGTGAAGCTTTGACAACCTAATTCACAAACAAGAGGTCTTCTAATAAGGGCTTCTTCTTAGGTATTGGTTAATTAAATCTTGGTGGAGTTTTTAGCACATTTCTTGTGTTACCATAAGCGAAATTCTCATGGTTGCAAAGTTCTGAATGATAATGTGTGAGCAAGTTGTTAGGCATGTTGTTACCCTAGTAATTAAAATTTTGATTGTTTACATATTGAACTTGCTTCAGATCACCACCTTCTCCGGTATAAGAAACACTAGCAACCACTATCGGATCCTTTATGAAGCTTCTCTAGTATTTAGCACCAAAATTTAACTTGTTAAAGTCAAGACTTGAGCTGAAAGAACAACTATAGGATCAACCTCATAAGTTCCTGTGGCTTTCCTCAAACTAGACCGCTCATTAGACATTGATAGTTATTAGAAGCCATCTCTTCAAATAGAGTTAAGCTTTATTGACAGTTTTAGACAATAGAGTACCATTGGATGTCGTATCAATAATTGTTATTATTTTCCCATCCAGTCTATTGTAAAATAATTGAATTTGGAACCAATATTGGTATCCATGTTAGGAAAACTTTCGAATAAGATCCTTAAATCACTCTTATGCCTTATAAAAAGGCTCAAAGTCTATTTTGTGAAATTACACAATTTCACGCCAAATTTAAGAAGCCTTTGGCAGAAGGAAGAACTTTCTAAGAAACTTTGGCGCTAGATCCTCCTAAGTTGTAATACTACCAAGTTGTACAAATTAGAGCCAATCCTCACCTTGTCCTTAAGAGAGAAAGGAAACAAGCACATTCTAATAATGTATTCTGATACATCATTCACTTTGATCGTATCATAAATTTCTAAGAACATAACTAGGTAAACATTAGGGTCTTCATTTGGTAATCCTTCGTATGTATTTTATTGAACCATGTTAATGAGAGCTAGTTTTAACTCAAAGTTATTAGCATTGATTCCCTGGCATTGAATTCCTAAATAGTTATCATTAACAATGTACTTGAAATAATCCCATAAGGTTCGTTGTTGTCAATAGTTGCCTTCTTCTGCCATAGCTTGAGCTTATTTCCATCTTTCTCTTTATAGCCTCTGAAACATACGCTCTACCTCTGGATCAATCAGTAACAAATCCAAGCAACAAGCTCTTCACATGCACCTTCAAAACAAGAAAATTAACCAAAACTTATCATAATTTAAAGAAAATAAATGCCAAAATTAAGATGGAGTTACTTAACCACAATATCAGCAAAAATGTAAAACCTAGAATCCCTGAAAATGGCACCAAATCCTTGTTCAATGACACACATATATGCCAAAACTACAAGCGTATGGTCATGCTCAAGTAATAAAGTGACAAGTAGAGTATCATCCTAAGGGATTAATTTTCAAATTTATGTTAAGTACTATAAGTTTTCGCAACTTAATTTTATCTATGTAGCTTTCATTTTAAACTAATTACGAGAAATAAAGAAATTAAACTTGCAAACTTAATTAAGATGATTTACAAAACAATACTTAAAATAAACAATTTCACGAGATGAAACATCTATATAAAAAGGAATTATAGGGTCTTGACTTCACTTTATTCTTCACATGTTATTCTTATTTAGTAATTCTTAACTAATTTCATTTAACTCATTAATCAAGGGTTTAAAATTAACCTAATATGAGCATAAAAGCACTAGTTTAAATAGTACTCTAAACATGAGTTTTTCTCGAATTTATGAATTTGGCTATTTAATTGTGTTTTTTTATCATAAATATATGCATAATAAAAAATATGACGCTTCAAAGTAAACGGGAGGCAAATTAAATGACAAATGAAGAAGTTGTGCACAAACTACGAGAGCACCTGAACCCAAGGCTGGGCACTGTAGTGCCCAAGGTAGAGACTTGGGCTTCACAGCACCCAACTGGCCTCCACGCCCCTCGAGTTTTCAGGTCTCAGTGCTGCGACGCCCATACAATATATAAAACCCCCTCTTTTTAGTCCTATTTTGACTTGGTTTTGAAGGCCTTCGACCTTAAGGTTTCTCATATATATAAAAGCACTCATTTATGAGTGAAAACATAGACTTTTTGAAAAGTAAAACTTAGAGAAATAATTCACAACACAAAATCAAGAGATCAAAGACAAGATTGAAATTCAAGCTTCAAGTTAATGAAGAGAGATAAGCAACCCAAGGCGTCTTCTTGATTAATTTTTCTTCTCATTTCTTATCATTATGTTCTTGTTCTTGCTGTTATACATGGATTGCTTTGATACTCTTGGTTTAGTGGTGAGCTAAACTTGTTTTATCTAGAGTTAGACTAGTGAACCGAGTATGCAGTTGGATATTTTTAATTCTTAGTTTATGAACTTAATACATATAATTGATTCATTCTATCTTGAGTTTATTGCTTTCATTATATTTGGCTAATGATGGATTCATGTATTTAGCCTAGGATAGTTTGATGTGTGATCATAGGATAATAACTATAAGTTTCACGTAGGATAGACATATACCTAGATGGATTGTATGGTATGATTAGACCTAGTCTTAATGAATTACAAATTTTTCTTATTACCATATATATATAGGTGATTGTTAGAATGTGTAATATAGTCACTCGACCATCAACAGAGGTTTGTGATTAGATTAGAGTCTAGCAAATCAATTCGTATTAAGGGATTAACTAAGAGGTTAATGAATCTAATGAAATACTAGGAGAAACTTCTAAACCCTAGATTCTTATCAATTAATCAATTCAACTCTTTACTTGTTTGTCAATTAGGTTTATTTTAATTTGATAAAACTAGGTTAATTATTTTATTTCAAATTTTAGTTTTCTGAATAATAGTGAAATATATATAATTTTAGCAATTGATTAAAAGAATTAGATCACATACTCCTTATGGGATTGATATATAGACTTAAATCCTATATTACTTGATACGATAGTGTACGCTTACGTTGAGCTACAAAAGCATACATCAAGCTTTTGGCACCGTTGTTGGGGACTATTTCCATCTATTCTTTAAATCAATACTAATAAAGCTACTTGTTTTTAATTCGGATTTTATTTTTATTTTATTTTAGTTTATTTTCTTCTTTTGACTTTTATTTTGTTTTTATTTTAACTTAATTTCTTTTTATCCTGAGATCGAAAGAACATTAAAAGGATTTCGACGTGAACAACACCAATGATCTTTATGTAGGGGATCTAATATTGAGCAATCACTATAACAAGCCTTTTGAATTGATTAGCCAAAATTCCCACCTCGAAGCATACTTGTTTCTAATTCTAGTACCCAATTTGGTGGGCTTGGGGAGGCTAGAATAACAACTTGTTCTAACAAGGGTTTAACACCTTAAACCCTAGTTTAACTCTTAAACTAATTGCTTAACACCTTAAGCTATGTGACTACTAGAAAGCTATGATTGTTTTGTTCAAGGTCAATATTTAAACAACAAAAATATTTGATTATAGCTTGTAGTAATGGCTGCCTAACACAGAAAGAAAAGAAGAAGATGTAGTTCAACTCTTGAACATTTTTCAACACTTGCAAACATAAAAGGCTTCTATTTATCTCTCTCAATGGTTGAGACTCTCTTTTACTAAAAATGAGCCAAATTAGCTCTTTTATTTTGCATCAATAATTTTCCTCTTTGAAGATAACCATGGCCAATAAGCATGACAACACTTGCCTTGCGATTTGCATTTGTTTTGTAACAATTGTTTACAATAAACAATTGATAAAAGCATGTGTTATATTACATGAATGTATTTGGCCGATAAACATGCCAAATTAGAAACAATTTTCATTTGAATCAAATAACACTTGGTCCCACCAAGTATGGCATACAATCCTTTTTGTTCCATCAATATTAAAACAAATTAAAACACATGCTTTAGTTTAATAAAAAAAACTATTATTTGACATTTGAAATAATAATATCAAATATTATTATTACTTTACTAAAAAAACAATTTTATGAATAAAATAATAATTTTACTTGTCCAACAAGTAAGCTCATTTTAGTAATTTCTAAGTCAAACAATAAATGGCCTACAATGTACCATGTGTCATCATTTTATTAGTCAACAACTATTGTTAACTAATTGATGAACTTAACACTTAAGTCTTGACACCTGCATATCTCGCGATACTGAAGCAAATGTTCGGTCTACTCGAATTTATCAGATTAAACTATTCAATCTGGTATGCTGCCCCAGTGTACAACGAGTACACTTGATATTGCGAAACTTCCTAGATCCATACTGTTCCATAAGTTCGTGATTAATACTCCTCACCACACGTCAAAGATATTACAAATCAATGCATTAGACTATACAAGTTAAGGTCATAGTGTATACGTATAATCCTTCTGCCATTTATATCTTGGAAAAGTAGGAATATAGATCAGTACCGTCAAATTCCCATATGCTAATCTATCAACTTATCTCTAAGAACGTATCTCGATAAATAATATACACAAATACTTTTGCAATATTGTTTAACCCTATAGGGAAACTCTTTTCCCGGGTTGATTGTTTATAGCCATAAGACTTTCTAAGATACAGTCTCAGAGTATCCGAATTACAACTCACCTATGCAAGTTGACGAATCCTATATCTGTGCACACCGAACTCTATAAGCATCGGACCATACCCAGCGACACATAGCAGTCAGATCATGAAAGGTCTCTGACATATATAGAACAAAAGCATGGTGGATCACTCACAAGCCCACCATAGCACTCAGGTCAAAGGACCACGAATACTACTTAACTCGAGAGGACCAGCCATTAACGACTTTATATGATGTCTATTAAGGTTCTTTATAAGTTTGTTTAGCATTCAGTCATCATTGAATACCCGTATGCTATATGAGCTTTTGTTAAGCTCATGATCAGCTAAGAATAACCATCTGGACTATCCAGATATAATTATACACTGATTTATGAAAAAAGGTTCCACCGATAAACCTACATCAGTAAATTAGACCAGAAACATTATATTTAAGAATAAACTTACGTAATAGCAATTTTTAGCGCCTATTGCAACTATGTTATTACAAGTGTATTCTTAGGTCTTTGTCCCATTACAGATAAGGTTCTAACTCTTTAGATTTCGCTAATTATTATAACCTGCTAACTCTTTAGCATTTATAATTGTTAGCAATGCTAACTCTTAGCGTTGATCTAAACTCCTTTAGACTAGATCTGAACTCCTTCAAATCATACAATATCTGTAGTGTTACAAGTATTGTGCCATTTAATTAATGTAATTAGCAATATAATAAAATATACATTGTATAAATATTATAAAATTAAATATTCATATAATTTAGGATAACTTATGAGTGCAAATCCCAAGAAACTCCTACTTGCTCTAGTTCCATTCAAATTGGTATCTAATACCTATAGACTCTACATGTTTCTCAAATACCTTTGGAGTTAAGGCCTTAGTTAGTGGGTCTGCTACATTATTTACAGAGTCAACTCTATAAATCATTACATCTTTCCTAGCTAAGATCTCTCTAATTATATGATATTTCCTCTCACATGTTTAGATATCTGGTGCGCTCTTAGCTCTTTGGCTTATGCAATGGCCCTATTGTTGTCATAGAATAATGGGATAGGACCCATCAAACTTGGGACTATTCTGAGCTCAGCGACAAACTAGCGTATCCACATTGCTTTTTTCACTACCTCAGAGACGGTGATGTATTATACTTACAACTCACTGTAGCACCATTGAGGATGAACACATATCTAAATGTAGACTTTCTATCATCTAGATTAAACTGAAAGTCTGAATCTATATATCCTTTAACAGGTAGTCTAAACATCCTATCTAACCTATGCCTGGTTTGTTAAAGGTGTTCTACTCGATTGAGCCTGATGTTCCATCTCTGATTTATTTAGGTTCCGATTGACTTTATCAAGTTCAATCTTTCTACAATCTCCACGATCCATGAGAAACTGTTTCTCTAAGAAGGTGGAATTGCAAGCAACAAACACGTTTTATTCCTCTGAATCAAAGAACTGGTATCCCATGGAATCCTTGGAATATCCAATGAACCGATACTTGTACCCTAGGTGCAAGTTTATCCTGTTGTGCAACTCTTACGTAAGCATGACAGCCTCAAATCTTAAAATATATATGACTCGATTTTCTCCCTTTCAACATCTAATGTGGAGTGGTTGGAATAGCATTAGACAGAACCCTGTTCAATATGTGAACAGTAATTTCAAGAGTATAACCCTGCAAATATTCTAGGAGATCGATGAAACTCATCATCAATAAGACCATATACAATAAGGTCCAATTCCTCTTCTTCGAAATACCGTTATATTGTGGAGTACCTAGTAGAGTGTATTGAGCGAGAATCCCATTCTCCTTTAAAGAATAAAAAAATTCACAGCTCATGTACTCGCCACCTCGATCTGAACACAGGCACTTGACGTACATGCTGATTTGTTTCTCTACTTCACGTTTGAATTCTTTAAACTTTTCAAATGTTTTTGACTTGTGTTTGATACGATATTTCTATATCTTAAAATTTAGTGCAAGTATACATTATCGTATGCAAGTAATAAGTGGACAAAAGAGTCAGATGTCGAACCCACAAGATAATTTCTTCTTTTTAATCAAGTACTAAAATTATGTCTTTTTAATAATTATTCAGAAAAAAGATCTAAGAATGATTGTAGGAAATAAAAAAGTAATGACACAATGTAAAGAGATTTAGAAGATAGCAATATAGAGAAAACTTAGGGTAATACTATCCCTCAATATGCATTCTAATGATTAATCATCTAATATTTAACTCCCTTAATCTTTGTTATTGATCAAGACATTAATGAATTCACAAGCCTTTTTCAAAGTCATGCAAGTATACCATAATTTACCAAATACCTATATTTTTATGGTACTTATAATAAATTAAGATTCATTAAGATTAAATCTTATTGATCATACATGCCAATTAGGTATATTCCTATCATAATTTGAAACTTGCATATGCAACATTGAATGTACTCTACAATCATGCATCAAATTACTTAGGTCTAAATATAATGATTCTTCTTTCGAGTTTATCAAAAATATTACCAATTCATTCACCATGTATTGGCCAGATATATTGAAGCATTAAGAATAAGTAATTTGAATAACAAAGAACTAAATTTATTAAATATTAAAATGATATGGCAATTAAGCGCATATATTGAGTTCAAGTATTAACCCTAGAAAAAAAATGTAGATCATGGCTATAAGAGAACAGCAGCAAAAATAATAAGGAATCATTATACAATCAATAATAAACTGATATAGATGTCGAATTGCTCTTGATTACGGTGCCTAAAAAACTCTTGATGCCGAAGAACGCCTTGAATCTCTCTATGGTTGCTTTAATTAAGCTCCAATCGCTCACTAAGACTTGTGTTATATGTTCTTGATGTTTGTGGATGTTCTCCAAAGGTTAAGGATGAGTAGCCTTTTATAGGGATTGATTTGAACTTAAAAACCTCAATTCTTATCGGATTAGGAATCGCACTACTGCTGGGGGCACTGCGTGTAAAATGCCTCATCGTTGAAGCGATGAGTGCTAACGCTAGGGCACTTAGATATCGCTGGCATGGTGGCTAGCTGGCGTTGGGGCGCTGAACTACAACTTAAATAGGTCATTTTTTATATTTTCTTATTTTAATCACTGTTCCAGCGCTGGGCAAAAATCTTTGTAGCGCTGGGACGATAGGTACATATTTTGAAAAGTTTGCATTTTAGTCCATATTTTTTCTCATAAAACACTAAAATATCAAAATACAAATATGAGAAAATATATGACAAATATGCCCTTATCAGTGTTTCATAAGAAACACATATCTGTATCGTTACATATCATTGATATAGAGTACGAAGTATCAAAATATGCTCATTGCGGTGTGATTCATTAGACTGAATATATCACTGTATACCAGTTCTAATAAATTAGTAGCACGGTGTCCAACATCTATAAAGGGAGATTTGGTTATCTTCTCTTGGATACAAGATTCACAAGCTGGGTAAAGTTCTATGGTCAGATTAGATATTCGACCATCCCTAACTAGACGGGTTAGGCGTCTCACACCTATGTGACCCAATCTCATATGCCATAATTCTATTTCATTGAAAGTTCTCAAACTACTACTAGCATTAATTTGTACATCCATAACATTTCCTATTGTATCCAAAACTTAATGCCCATTGATTAACTAACAATAAGCTAATAAAACATCATACATATCATATAAGTATAAAGAACGGTTTCTAATGTACATATAATACCCTTCCCTGTCAAGTAAAGGAATGGAGATAATTTGTTTGATAATTATGGATACATAATAACAGTTATGTAATACAACAGTTTTATTACATAGGAGAATTAAATCAAAATGTCCAACAGCCTCGACCTATAAGAAATCACCATTTCTGACTTGAAGTTGTACCTCTCCTGGCTGCAGCAATCTAAGTTTCCTTAAACCCTACAATAAATTAAAGATGTGAGAAGGATATGCAATATCTAATACCCAGCCTGAACTAGCATTAAATGCCATAGAAATGCAATGATAGGATAGCAAATACCTAAGGGGGTCTTCTTCAAAGTGGCAAGGTATTTTGGGCAGTTGCACTTCCAGTGCCCATCCTCGCTGCAAAAGAAACATTTATCCTTCGCCTTCTTCTTCTCATGAGGCTTGGATATCTACCGCCTCTATGAACCCATCAAGGGTGTCTACTTCACCTTATTTTTCTTCTTCCTTTTGGACTTTCCAGAAGCCCTTGGAGTAGAATATAAAGTACCCTAAATAAAGAGGGTCGACTCCTTTTATGCATGTCCTCATCTGCTATCTTCAACATGTTATGAAGATCAACATAAGTAGGGGTCATTCCCTATATATTAGTTCATGATGAATTGTGCAAATGACCTAGACAGTGATTGGAGAATCAACCTATTCCCTAAGTTATTATTTAGAAAAATGTTCATCAACTCAAGCCTTTCAATTAATCATTTCATCTTAAGGACATGAAGATTCACTGGACTGCCCTCAGAATCTAGCCTAAAAAAATGCTTGACGACCTTGTAAACCTTGACCTAGGGTCAGTTGCCAAAGGGATTTGACACGTCCAAAATATAAGAGTTTATTCATAAGTACAGGATTATCGAAATAATAAATAACTCGGTGAGAATGGGGTCGATCCACAAAGAAGTGGAACTAAAATTACAAACTATAAGTACTTTAAAGACAATTAAAGCAGTATAAGATATTCACAAATAAAATTCAATTTACCAATTAAAATAAAAGCTAAGATTAGGGGCATCCACTCTTGGCATATGAAATAAAAATATATTCAACTCTTTTTATAACTCAATTGGAATCCTCACATAAAGGAGATTCTAATTGGAAGATATAACAATTAAAGTTCATCACCATTTATATATTAACTTGTATTTATTTCTTTCACTTATTATGCCAATCTTTATATTTGTTTATAATAAATCGAGACTCTCACTTTATAAGAAAATGTATCTACGCCAAATCTTATAAATAGTTTCAAGAATTTATTATGCCAACTATAAAAATTATCTATAATAAAACAAGATACACCACTTTACAAGAAAGGGTATTAATATTGTAAACAAAATAAATACATCATATATAAATTTGCATAACTTAAGAATGAAACATTAAATTCATGAATAAAATTTAAGTATATCTTATTACCTTGCCAAAAGTTTCACCCTTTCACCTTAGCAAAAGAAAAAATTACTTGAATATAATAAAACTAAAGAAAAAGAAAGGAGATGGAAGAAGAGAGAACATTACTTTAGAATAGTAAACAAGAAAAATAATACTACAAGAGATAATACAAAAGATAAGTGTTTTAAACTAAAATCTAGCTCTCTAATCACATGCTTTGGGCATAAACAGACCACCTATTTATAGAAAAATTTGGATAAATCAAGACAAATGAAGAGGGAACCACTTGGATGATAAAAGTCAAGAAGGGTGATAACTAATTTGTATTGATTATCATTAATGCACCCACTTAATTGTCCAATTTGAAATTGATGTGGTTCGAATCAGCTTTCAATCAAAAGATCAAAGTTGTAGATAAGTCTCTTATCTTTTCAAATTGAGTTATCTCATACATATTAAATACATATTTCTATAGTTATATGCCAAATACTGATGATTATTTGGATTGAGCATGTACTGTAGATCAGGAATCATTACAAAATAAGAGCAATTTCTCACCATAATACTTTTCCACAATGTTTTTTTAATACATCCTTCAGCTAGGCAACCAAATCATTCCTCATCCTAAATAATTTTATTCTAAACAAAAATTAACCATTTCAAAGGATCAATAAAAATTCGTAAGCTGTTATCTCAAACCTCTCCACTTACTCACAAAAGATGTGTGAGTTTAAAAAAGAATATTTATACTTAAACATGAAAATCTCTTGGCAATATATATTGAATCATCCACCTTGCCACAAGACTTATTATTATGCTCAAAATATAATTTTGAAAGTTATTCTTTAGTAACCTAGATAGAAAAGTGATTTAAACTAAACAATTTTGAGATCATAACTCAATAGTAAAGCAAGAGTTACCAAAAACTTAAGCAATAAACAAATATATATAAAATGCATTAAAAATAAACTAATTAGAATGTGTTTCATAAGATCAGTACTGTACTCTTTACTCTGCCATTCTAGAACTAGAATGCATCTCAAGAATACATAAATGAACCTTTTACTCACGCCATTCATAATAAAAACAATTTAGAGAAAAAAGTAAAAAAAAAATTAACACTAACATTATATATCAACTACCTTTTCCCCAACTAAATTGAGATATTGTCCTCAATGTGAAAATATAGAAAGAGTAAAGTATAGAAGATATCACCTGAAATATCTTTTATTGAAAATAAAACCTGCAATAAAATAAAATAAGCCATACAAAATGCTTTAAAATACATAGAAGTAGATAGACTACAGACAAAGAGTCAAATCTATCTTGCGTTTCTTTTCACTATCATCAGTATACCAACCGATCTAACACATTGTTAGATCAGATAAAGGTATAAAAGTTTGTAATTCATTGAGTAACTAATCAACAGTTGAAGCAAAAATAAGGATCAGTTATGCTGCAGATGAGACGAATTATTTTTCCACCGTATAATCAAGAAAAGATAACAACTCAATATAAAAATCATCAACATTTAACAAATTAATGAGTTTTTGGTGGATTTGCAATTGTGCCTATGGGACAAATTGAAAAGTTTCCACCGAAGTTTCAAAACCTCTAGGTAGAGCAATGAAGGCATCAGCATTCCAAAGCATAAGAGACATTAGTTCATACATTGATGATACCTGTAACTCATTCCCAATTATTTTTCCTACAATATTCCCAACAGTTAGAACTTTCGGTATGATACCCAAAACTCGACTACCTTTATTTTGTGCAGCTGTTGCTACACATCCCATTAATTCACGACTACCTCCCTCATATACTAAATGAATTTTTCACTCAGCTAACACCTTACCAAGGGTTTTTGCTGCTTTTACAAACTCTTCAGTTTTTTCAGGGCTAAAACTATAAAAAAAAACACAAATTTTTGTGAATTTATGAGTTGATGTTCCTTCCATTATTACACTCACCCTCTCCCTTGAATTATTTTGAGTTTGTATAAAGATGCAGAAATAATACAATATATTTATAGAGCCAAAAGGCGTTGTTAAGTAATATGGGTAGTTGGTTGTTAATGGATAAGATTAAGTTTTAAATGTAAAATTTTCAAAATCGACTATGGGTGGTTGGTTATTATTGGACAAGATATTTGAGGTTGAAATGAAACATTTAAAAATAACTGTTATACTGAATATGTACAAGTATTTGTGATTGTGGCTCACATCTTTCTCTTGTTTTACATCCAGAAATAGCTTAAACGCTCTCTATGGGTTGGGGATAGGCTTCCCATCTAATGTTTTTATAAATTGGCAAACATGGTCTTTTAAAGTTAGATTCCCAAGATTGTACCGCTAATGTTCCTTTAGGAATATGTTTCATAATTCACGAATTGCAATATGCATATATCCACTAGGATGCATCTAAATAGTTAATAAGATATCATCTAAAGACTCCTTACTCATGTTATTTTCAATGAATTTAATTTTATCTTTGCGATTTATAAATGACAGGACCGACCCGAGACCCTCTACTATAGATCCCAGCGGTCCTGCCAGGCACCCCGACGGAAGTTCCTCCAAACCTAACTAGGTAAGTTGAGAAATTCCGTGAGGCGAACCTCTTTTTAATTCTTGTTACTACTAAGAAGGTCTAGTAATATACATGAAAATGAGATCTTAATTTTAAAAACGAATGGACAGAGTTTCCCCTGTTTTTTGAAAAATCCATATAAAACCTGTAAAGAAATTTCACTTCTATTTCCAATACATCTCGATTCTACCAATTCGGACCTCCGGTCCTATCCAAATCAAATCCAACACAACTCAATTATTCATTTGAATCACAAATAAGCGTAATTATAAAAGTAAAAAGAACGATCATCATAAAATTGAAATCTCTTCTTCTCGGTTCAAACATAAAACACAAAACGGGTGAGCTAAAGGAGCTCAGTGAGTGCAAATAAAATTTCAATAAAATAACATCATGTATAGATAGCAAATTCTAAAGTTCATGTAGAAATCATGCTTCTAAATCTGATGTAAAACTGTAAAACGATTTCTAACATCATATGCTATTGAAATCTTGCCGCGCGGATTTTATCTACATCTTTGGAAAACTATATTCAGAATCTGTATAACATAATAACTGCTGTGTGCATATAAATGCATAAATGCTATCGGTAAATCAAAAACTAGTAAAATTCTCGCTCGGCCATTTTCTTTCTAAACTATACCAATGGTAACCCTAAAGCTCTATACCCACGCAGCGACTCAACTAGCACCGCACACGTGAGTAGGTCACGGGGCACCTTAACTAGCAGCACCCACATTGATATCTCAAGATATCTCACTAGCTATGTAGCGGAATCCTACATCGCATGCATATAGCGAGACAATACCCCGTACACATAAAGCGACTCACATGACTCGACATCCTGACTTCTTGGAGTTAGTGACACACCCCCAAGACCTGCCCATGTGCACGGGATATACCGGCCGGGTCTAATACAATCATCACCACTATAATATGAGGGTACCAATGGCCTTCAAAACGAATGCAGAAATTTTAAAACTATTTCTCAATTCGAACATGTAAAGGCATGTCTATGAATATATATCAAGATCATAAATCATGGTTATGCATCGAAAGCTCATAAAACATGCATATTTATTATGCGAAAACATAATAAACGAAAAGTAAAAGAAATGGCAGATTTCCACTCACTACCGCTCCACGCTCAATTTTGCTCCCGATTTCTGCTCCCGTTATCGCTCTCGGTTATCTTCACCTACGCGCCATAAATGACATTTAGAACCAAATGGAATGCTAGAATCTCATTTAACTACTAAATGCCCTAATCGGCATACAAAGCTCGGATGTAAACTACTTCCCAATTTTTATTTACGGAGCCATTTAATCTAACCTATCTCACCATCCGGTGCCCTGAAAATTATTGAACGCCTTATAATCTTGGTTGGACATAAATGCCCTTCACCTTTCCAAAATGGACAATTGTGTCCCATTATCTTCATTTTTTATTTTTCCATCAACATATACATTCAATTTACAATATGCACCATTTACACACAACAATTCATTCAAAACACCACTCAATCCCTAACTTCCCTAAAGTGGCAAAATTCCACCCTAGGTTCCAACTGTTGGGTTATATGGGGTATTTATTAAATAAAACTTAGGGTGCTTGCATATAGGTTGTGTTCATCATACAAACAATATACATATCTCATACATACATGTGCACAGCGGAAGATTAAATATAATGAACACAGAAAATAACATTTGATTAAACTGAAATTCGAAATTGAGAAATATCACCAATGAAGCCTTTGGATTAATTTTCTTTGAAGTCCACCATGAAATGAATCTTTGATCAATTCTAGCAATCAACAAGGGTGGGTTTGATTGTCTAGAATGGCAGCATCTTAATCCAGCATATATGTTTAACTCTTAAACATTTTTCAAAGTTAAACAATTTAACTTAATCAAATTTGTTTTTCCTTTTATTCAACTCTTGAATAAATAAAACAAATCTTGTTTTTAGTTATTACATTTAGTAACCATTTATCTAGTTTGTTTTGTTGTTCTAACACTTAAAACACAAAACAAACAATTTCAATTTCTCAAATTGAATTGGCTCCCAAAATGCAAAACCTAAAATCTAAAACCAATTTCAAAATTCTTATGATTTTCAATTTCATTTCACTTTATATACTAATGCATAAATTCCAAACTAATTTGAATTTCATTTGCATTTCATTTGGCTTAACCTAACCTTAGTTAACATTTAACCATAGTTAAATTACTTTAACTTAACCTTTAAGTTAATAAATATTTAATTAATTTAACCATAGTTAACTAACTTAACCATGGTTAGGTTAACCTTTACTTAACCATTAAGTAAAGTTAACTAACTTAACCTTATGGTTAACTTTTAACCTTAGTTAAGTTAAATCATTTATTTAACAATTAAACAAATAAATATTTATTTTAATTATTTAACAATTAAATAATCATAAAGTAAAATTACTTTTATATCCTTACTCGGTTACCAAGTTAACCTAAAGTGGGTCCCACCATTTAACCATATACTTTAGTTAACGTAACCTTAGTAATTGCTGAATTATACTGTATTGAACAATTCAATACGGTACACTGCCCAAGTGCTCAAAGAGTACATTTCATATTGGGACTCTCTAGGTCTACACCCGATTGGTCAAATGAAACTATTCCATTAATCCGTAATCGATGCCCCACGCACACGTTACGAATATTACAAATCAGCGTGTCAGACCATACAAGTTGAGGTCATAACGTATACGTATAATCCTTCCATCATTTATACCCTGGATGTGCGGGGATATAGATCAACACCATCAAATCCCCGTTTGCTCATCCAATAATCTTATCTCCAGATTCGTATCTCGATAAACAATATACGCAAACATTTTTGCTATATTGTTTAACCCTGTGGGAAACTCTTTTCCCGGGTTTATGCTTGTGGCCACAAGACTTTATGAAATACAATCTCGGAGCATCGGATATACAACTTACCTACGTAAGCTAATGGATCCCGTATCTACGCACACCGGACTCCATGAGCATCGGACCATACCCAGCGACACATAGCGGTCAGACCATGAAAGGTCTCTGACATATGTGGAACCAAAGCATGATGGATCACTCACAAGACCACCGTGGCGCTCAGGTCAAAGGACCACGATTACTACTCAACTCGAGAAGACCTTCCTTTGACGGTTTCATAGGATATCTATTGGGGTCCTCATAAGTCTGTTCAGTATCCAGTCCTGACTGGATACTTGCATGTCTATACAAGCTCTAAGCTCATGGTCAACTAAGAACAACCATCTGAACTAGTCAGATATAGACATACACTAATCTATATATTGTGAATTCACCGATAGACCCGCATTCATGATCATAGATCAGGAACATTATATTTGAGACATACTTACATAATGATATTTCTTAGCTCCTATTGCAACTCTTTGCAACTATATCATTACAAGTATACTCTCAGGTCTTTGTCCCATTATAGACAAAGTTCTAACTCTTTAGACCTCGCTGACTCTTATAAACTAATAACTATTAACAGTGCTAACTATTAGCATTTATAACTCTCAGCTTTGATAACTATTAGTTCTGGTCTAAACTCTTTTAAACCAGATCTGAACTATTTCAGATCAAACAATGTCTGTAATGTTACAAGCATTTTACCATATTAATATGATATTAACAATCTTTATTCGAAATGTTTATTGTATAAATATTAACAATTAATATTTATACAATATTGGAATGGCACGTGAGCACCAGCTCCAACACCAACACATTCCTTTTCTCAATTTCTTGTTCCAATTACAACAAAATCATGCCAATTTCATTCTAAAGCCCTAATTACAACCAATTGAAATCTCTACAACAACATCACCAAAAACCCTAATTCTTTCCTTGCCAATTTCTTCAAATTGATGACTCCTTCAAGCTCTAAACTAGAATTCAACTCAATCTAAGCCAAGAATACACATAAGAACATCAATTTAAGCATTCTTGAAAGCTCACTTATCAAACTCATAAAACAATGCTTTTCTTACCTCTTTTTCTTGAATTTTCACTAATTGAGGCTTCAATTGAGCTTAGGGATTGATATGTAACCTTATTTTGGCTTGATTAATCATGAAAAATAATGAAAAAAAACTTGAATAGTCACTGTAGCAGCACCACCCTTTGAAGCTCGAATTTCTCTCTTTTTTGTCTAAGTGTTGGTTTTGATCTCTCTTCAAATTTTTTCACACTTCTAACATATATATAGTGCTCCCTCAATTGACCATTTTGCCCTTCAACTTACTCAAAACTTCTAATTTGCCATTAGTTCAAATGAAAAGATTTAATTAGTTTCTTTATAACTATCTAGTTAGAATAGTCAAAAGAACTAACTAGAGTTTCCAACTTGGCAATCCATGAGATTTTTTCTAATTGATCTATTCCTTAATATATAGATTGTATTTCTCAACAAAGGCTTGTTCCATTCATAACCCTTAAATGGAATTTCATGTAGTAAATTAGGATTTCCTTTTCTAAGCCAATAGAGAAAATTTTCAAAAATATTATAGGGTCGTCCGACGCACCGATCGAGTGTGAAATTACCAAATTAGGTCTAATATCTCTCATGTGCACTATAAAGGGAATATTTCTAATAGGGTTAAAATTGAGTAACCCTACGGTGTCTTATTTGCTTTATACCGAAATTTAGGCACCAATACTACTAATAGGGATTGGATATTACAATAAACATCATTCCTAAAGTACGGCAACGTGTGTTGCAAGTCATGCGTGCACACTTGTAATAAACACTTAATCTTTTTGCCCTTTGCTTTTTTTCACCAGAGCTTTTACCTAAGCAAGGCATGTAAAAAATTAATGAATCTGAAAACTCACCTGCCAATCGAACTTTGACTTAAATTAACCCACGTACATCAGCAGGTATATTCATAATCATTAATAACCTTAATCTTCTACATCTTGCTTGGTAAATTTTCTTTACGGCATTTTGAGGTAATGAGAGAAAATATTTTTTCAAAGTCATTAGAATGTCATCCATTTTTACTTTTAGAAATGAGAAGAAGATAAGGTATCAATAATTATGAAAAACTGACAAAACCAACTTAAAATGTCACAGAAAACTGTTATTCGCCACTTAGCCAATGTGCAAAATAAAACTTTAACAAAAATACTAAATTAACTTGCAAGTATGAAAAATAAAACAAAAATGTTAAAAAAATATATATAAATATGTAAATATGTAAACAAAGATTAATTGGTCTCGTAACAAGGGTCAACAAATACACAAAATCTTCATGAAAAGCTTGGTTTTCTAAAAACTGCTTGAGTCTTTACCCATTTACCTTAAGCACACTACCATTTCTAAGATTTTCAATGTCAATTGTTCAGTAAAGGTACACATATTTCACAATAAAAGGGTTACTTCATCTTGATCTTAATTTTTCAGGGAATATGTGAAGTCGAGAATTATAAAGCAAAACCTTTTGACCAATATCAAATATTTTTCTTTGAACTTTTTTATCATGAAAAGCTTTGATTTCAGCCTTATATAGTACGGAGCAATGTTGTAGCGTTAAGCTTGAAACATTGGAGCATTTCCAACTATACTATACTAACATCGATGAGTTCATGTTGTCCAATGCTTAGGCGTTTTAATGCGACTGCGACACTCAACTAGTAGTGGAGCATTGGCTGCCTTAGCCTTTCTCAGAAAATCACGCAACCTAGAACGCATCCCTATGTCATAGCATTCAATTTTTTTAGAAACGTGGGGGTGTCAGCAAATTAACACTGGGACGTTCGTCCAAATGGATGAACGCTGCCACATTGGCTTTGTAGATTGCAGCCACGTTCATTTCTTCTCTACATTCTCACTCTCTTGCTCCCTTGTTACTGTTTTTCCCTTTAATTCATCTATTCCATTGTTTATTCTACAAATTCAACACATTGGTATATAAATAGCATGTAATTACTTGAAATCGATAAAAAATCTATGTTAAAATAGTGCTATAATATATGTCAATTTCATACTCACCAATAGCTCCCAAGGATATTCCTCTGACCAATGCTATGCTTCTTCATTTAAGTGATAAAAATAATTTTAAAGGGGATATTATTATGAATACCCTTAAGGTATTGCCTTATATCAGTCATACCCACTAGTTGGGAAAGTACACAGTAATATTCAGTCGATAGAAATCTTCTATTAAAGGTAACATAGAGAATGGTAGTTAAGTCTTTTTCAAATGCCTTCTAAACAAACATCAGATATCTTATATCTAAACAATACTAATTCTAAGTCCAAACAAATATAAACATGTATCTAAACAACCATATATTAAAAAACCTTAAATTAAAAAATGCTAATTTCTTTTTTATCTCTCTCGTTTTCTTACCTCTCTTTCTCCCTTCTCCCTATTTCTTTTCTCTCTTCTCTTCTCCTTTGTTTCTCTCCTCACATGAGCTCAACAGTGGGAGTGACAACCACTCATCATTGTATTGTTCATCCCTCTCTGCCACCATGTCGTTCATCCTTCTCTGTCATCGTGTCATTCGTCTCTCTCTATTGTCATGTCGTTTGTCCCTCTCTGCCACCGTGCCATTTCGTCCCTCTCTATTGTTGCACCATTCGTCCCGCTCGGAGACATCATGCCAATCCACCACCTCGCAACATGGTGATTCCTTAGATGAACTGTTTATAGTAGATCTTTATTGTATTTCTATAATTTTTTATTTCTCGTTAAGATATTTGTTTCCTATTTCCAGCTTGAATTACTTGTGTTGGTAATCATTTGTGATGATACTATTGTGTATATATATATATATCCATAAATCAATACCATTTATGTAGAATGTTGATAATCGTTGGTGGTGCTTCTGCTGAGTATGAATATTGTTGTTGAGAATGAATTTATTTTTATTTTTTAGTTCCTCTTCTTTGCTTCAGTGGTGATGATGATGATGAGAGAGAAGAATGAATTTTTGTTTTTACTTTTTTTTGTTCTCTTCCAAATTTTTCTTTTTGTCTTGTGATTGTAGAAGTAGAATTTTAATGGAAGCTAATGAAAATGATATTCAACTTTCAGTAATCTCCAGTTTGAACTAAAATTAGTTTTTCAAATGTTGATAGTGTTTTTTTTAATACAAGTTTGTAAATTATTTTTTGTTAGCTATTTTATAATTAATTTTTAGAGATGATATTTTATTAAATCACTATTAATATTAATAATTTAAAATAATAAGTAAAGAATAATAAGTAATTTTGTATTATTAAAAAGATAAATTTCATGAAGAATTAATTTTTTTTATGAGAAATTATACATTTTTCTTTGTTGTGCAAGGGTAAAGTAATCATTTCATTGCCTTTCCAAATCTCAAAGGGAAATTTAGACTCTTATTTCGATCTAACACAAATTCTATTAACTCCCACGAAATATTCTCTAATGGTTGAGCATTATTACCTATTTCGCAAACTGTGGGTATTACTGATATTAGGTCTTACTTCGAGTGAATTCAAAATAATATCCCTTTAAAAAAAACCATATAGTTTAAATTTCATAAAAAAAATTCCCTAAAAAATTATTAGAAATGTATTTATCGAATATGTCCAAGTCTGAAAACGATGTGATAGATTCTAACAACTAAGAATGAAAATTCTTTCTAAATTATTTTTATCACCCAAATGCCTTGAATATGTTATATGATGAATACTTATGTGTCTATAATATATTGAATAGAGTTTGTATGAATCTAACTTATAAATTATGAGAAAAAATCTCAGGGTATAGACTCTCCAGTGTTCGAAATTGAAATCAATAGGGTAGCTAGGTTAGAAAATACATTTAGTTTAGAATCTTTAAGTATTATTAATTGTATTTGAATTGCTAACTTGATGAATAGAGTGTTTGGCATATTTGGACACATACATCATAAATGTATTATGTAAGGTGGTTGTAAATGATTGTGACGTGGCAGCATCTTACTGCCTTAATGATTTTGCAATAACGTGGCAAGTTATATAGAAGATACAGTCCGAGGCCAAATGATAATCTCAGCCTCTTAGGCTTTGTAAGTTTGAGAGTAAGGCCAAATAGACTTCTGAAGAGCTCTCGAAGTAAAAAAAAAAACTTAATGTTAGAAATTTGGTTTAGTAATTTTAAGTGAAAAGGATTTTACGAATAAACCTACTCTCAACCTTTGAGATGTGTGGGACTCAGACTTGCATAAAAAATAATAGAGAAACACATGTTGCTATATTGTGAGCAAGGATTGTAATGGGTACTGCAACCTATGTAAGATGCTTAATGCATAACGTGAGATGCTTAATGCATAACGTAAAGCTAGGGTTTCAAATTAAAAGAATCTTAAAATTTTAGATTAGAGAGAAGTCACCATTTAAGCCTTATATAGACTAGTTAAGAATCAATTTATGAAGGTTTTATGCCCCTAGAATAGATGGAGAGCTTCTAGTTTGCTTTAGTTCTATGGTGAAAAATATGAAAGGGGAGCAAAGTATAAGATGTTATGCTTGCTAAGTAAGGGCTAAAGCAAGTGCGATGGTCAAAAGACATGAATTGCAATGGATGATGTCTTTTCACTTGTGAAACTAGGCTTCTTTTTCTTTCTTTAATAAGATTTAGGTTGTTATTTTAGATCAAAACTCTTTATTTGGCCTCTAATCCTCTAAAAGTTTAGTTTATTTAATAATTTTTACCCCTACTAGTAAGGGAAAAAATTAATAAATAAAGTAGGGAAGATACTGATTTTTAATTTTGAATAAAAGACTATTAAGTGATTAATTACCAAATTGTATAAGGAAGTTACATTTTTTTGTTTCAAAAGGAATTTAAGGGCCAAATGAGTGCCTTTATTAGGTTTGTGCTTCTCTAATAACCTTACTTATATAGGCTTATCCTTATTTGGGCAAAGTACTTTTAAGTGGGCCTTAGCCTAAGGGTCTTTATATTTTAGGTCTTACTTATATAACCTTATACCTAATAAACTAGGATCCACATATTAAACTCATAAAATAACTTAGGCTTATGTGTCTTACTTTACTAAACATACTTAGATTCATTTGTAGGCTTAGACTTAAGCCTTTTGTGGATTTTTACACATAAACAAATATTTTATTGGTTATTACTTTTGTCTAAGTAAGTACATTTATAATATACTTTTTTATTTGAAAATAAAAATGCTATTATTGCATTCTATGACTTATTGAAAAATATTTTGCAATACATGTGAATTTTTAGTTATTTTGAAGCATATATCATAACTTACACTCAAAAGTTATTAATTTTACTAATTACTTTATTATTAAGATTTGTTACTTTTTTATGGTTGAAAACTTAATTTTTCTCTTTTATTATTAAATAATTATTTGATTGTAGGTAGTCCTCTAGTACATTCAACTGTGCTATATAACTAGATGATGTCATCCAACAACCTTCAATGGTTGATAGTTGGTAGCCAATAAAGGCAATTGACCCTTTGTAGTGGGTAAAATTTAGCCTTTTGGAAAATATCCAATTAGTTCCTATTAAATGCATTTATTAAAAATTTAAATAAGTTTTACAAAACTTTTCAAGTTAATTCCAAATTTAATTTCAATTTTAATTACATTAAATATTATAATTTTAAATCCAATTTTAATTTCGATTATGTTAAATGTTATAATTATTCAATATCCAATTTTAATTTCAATTACATTAGATGTTATAATTATTCTAAATCCAGTTTCAATTATGTTAAATGTTATAATTTTGATTCTAATTTAAATTTTAATTATATTAAATGCTATAATTCCGATTCTAATTTAAATTTTAATTACATTAAATATTATAATTCTAATTTTAATTACACTAAATATTATAATTTTAATTTTAATTTTAATTACGTAAAATGTTGTAATTCTAAATCCAAATTCAATTTCGATTAAGTTAAATATTAAAATTTCAAATCCAAATTCAATTTCAATTACGTTATTTGTTATAATTCTAATTTTTTAATTTTAATTTTAATTATGTTAAATTTTATAATTTTAAATCCAATTTCAATTTCAATTACATTAAATGTTATAATTATTCCAAATCCAATTTCAATTACTTTAAATGTTATAATTCTGATTCCAATTTCAATTTCAATTACCTTAAATGTCATATAATTCCAAATCCAACTTAAATTTTAATTACGTTAAATGTTATAATTTTAATTTTAATTTTGATTACGTTAAATGTTATAATTCTAAATTCAACTTTAATTTCAAATACATTAAATGTTATAATTCCAAATCCAATTTTAATTTCAATTATGTTAAATATTATAATTCTAATTTTAATTTCAGCTTTAATTACTTTAAATGTTATAATTTCTATTTCTATTTCCATTATGCTAAATGTTATAATTCCAATTTTAATTACATTAAATGTCATAATTCTAAATCTAATGTCAATTTCAATTTCGCTAAATGTTCTAATTTCAAATCTAATTTTAATTTCAATTACTTTAAAATATTATAATTCAAATCTAATTTCAATTTTAATTATGTTAAATGTTATAATTTCAATTACGTTAAATGGTATAATTTCAATTCTAATTTCAATTACGTTAAATGTATAATTCCAAATCCAAATCCAATTTCAATTTCAATTCATTAAATGTTATAATTTCAATTCCAATTTCAATTTCAATTACGTTAAATGTTATGATTCCAAATCCAATTTCAATTTCAATTAAGTTAAATTTTATAATTGCAATTCCAATTACATTACTTTATAATTCCAATTTCAATTTATTAAATTTTATTTCCAATCTAATTTCAATTCTATTAAATTTTATAATTCAAATTCTAAGTGCATTAAATTTTATTACACCTGTCCCAGTCAATCTTGAATTTATTATTATTCCTGAACCAACCTAAAATTTTATAAAGGGTCAAGTTAGGCTGATCATGGGAAACAAACTAAAAGTCTTTTGCTTTCAATTTTCTACGTGTCCAAATATCTCAAACACCTTATTTTGTTTCAATTTAGACTAGGGTTAACTCAGAATGTATGTAGGCTATATAAGGGCCTTATTTTGGCTTGATAATAATCATCACAACATTACAACAACAAAACACACAATTGAGAGAGCAATTATTGAAATTTCTTCTAGAGAGAGAAAGTTCTTTTTGAACTTTGTGATACTTGTAAAAATATACTTTGTGAGTGCTTTGTAATTCAATAATAAAAAGTAAGATCTTGATCCGTTGTGGACGTAGGCAATTTCCAAACCACGTAAATTACTTATGTTATTTCTTCTACTCTTTTTTATCTCTATTATAGTTTCTCCATTGTTTACTGCATTATTCAACTTGTGTGAAATGTTTCCGACCACAAACTGGTATCAGAGCAACGTTTTTGCAATCATAGTTACACCTAAGTATGAAATAAAAAATTTAATGGTAAGAATGACATTAATCTATAGAAGGTTAAAGTGATGATGTTACTGGTGAGTTAATGATTAAGCTCGACTCTAGAGGAGGTTGTAGCTCCCTCTAGCAAAGAGGAGTCAGGGTTATCAAAAACTAAAGTAGAGAGAAAAGACATTCAAAAAATAGCCCATAGTATAATCGTTCGGTCTTTGAGAGATGAGATTTTGAAGAAGGTTGCTGGTGAGGAGCCAGCTATTGGTCTTTAGAAGAAGTCAGGTGATCTTTATATGAAAAAGTTATCAGCCAACCTTTTGCATATAAAGAAGAAAATTTATCAGTTGTCCATGCTAGAGGGGATGCCGATTATAGACCATATATATACCTTCAACAAGATCATAATCGATTTAGAAACTATCGATGTGAAGATTAAAGATGAAGATAAGGCGATCTTCTTGTTGAGTTTTCTTCCTTATAGTTATGAGCACTTTGTTAATACGTTACTCTACGGCAAAGAGAGTTTAACCATAAAGGATGTTAAATTAGCATTAAACTCAAAGAAATTGGGAAAGAAGATAGAGGCTAATGCAGAAGGATTATCTACAAGAGGAAGGCTTGCACATAGATAAGAAAAGTCAAAGAATGGCTTAAGATCGAAGTCCAAGGGCTATCCTAGAAAGTGCTATTGCTGCAAGAAATGGAGGCACTTCTTAAAGGATTATTTTAAGAAGAAAGTCAAGGATAAAAGGACAAAGACAAATACTACTTTAGCTTATGAGGATAGTTATGACAGTAGAGAAACTCTTGTAGCGTCTTATGGTAAAAGTTATTATTAATAGATTTTAGTTTCTGGTTGTACGCTTCACATGTGCCCGAATAAGCCATTGTTTAATAATTTCTAGTCTATTAATTATGGTATATTGTTAATGAGGAATAATATGGCTTGTCAAATGATAAAAATTAAGAATGTTAGACTTAGGTGACATGACAGAAAAGTGAGAGAGTTATTAAAAGTTAGGTATATTCCTGACCTCAAGAGGAATTTGATATCATTGGGTATGTTACATTAGAATGGATGTTTCAGTAGAGCTAAAAGAGGAATTTAAGAGTGTTGAAAGGTTCCATGATTATAATGAGATGTGATAGGCAGAAAAGTACGTATATATTAAAGGAAGAGACAGTAAATAGTTCTGTATCATTCCCTATAGATAATAAGAATATGTAGACCAAGTTATGGCATTGAAGGTTAGCTCACTTAAGTAAAAAAAGCCTAAAAGAGTTATATGATCAAAAGGCATTTGGTAAGGATTTCAACCATTAGATTTTTATGAGCATTATATGCTTGGGAAAACATATAAGGTAAGGTTTAATACTGAAGAGCATAAAACAAAAGGTATTTTTTATTATATACACTCGAATGTTTTGGGGCCAGCGTAAACAATCACTCATAGTAGGGCAAGGTACTTTCTCACATTTATTGATGATTATTCAAAGAAGCTGTGAGTATATATGTTAAAGAGTAAGGAGCATGTGTTTGAGTTATTCAAAACATAGAAGGCCCTTATTGAGAATCAAATTGGTAAAATGATTAAGAGACTAAGGATAGATAATGGTCTCGAGTATTGCAACAAGAAGTTTAATAGATTTTGTGCCAAGTATAGGATCGCAAGGTGATGCAATATTTCTATATCTTAAAATCAAGTGCAAGTATATGCTATCATAACAAGTAATAAAGTCGGATGTATACGCTATTGAAGGCTAGCTCACCTAGATAAAATGAGCCTAAAAGAGTTAAATGATCAAAAGGCATTTGGTGAGGATAAGTTCCAACCATTAGAGTTTTGTGAGCATTATGTTCTTGGAAAAACACATAAGGTAAGGTTTAATACCGAAGAACACAAAACAAAAGGCATTTTTTATTATATACACTTGAATTGTTTTGGGCCAGCATAGACAGTCACTCATAATAAGGCAAGGTACTTCTTCACATTTATTGATGATTATTCAAAGAATCTATGAGTATATGTGTTGAAGAGTAAGAAGCAAGTGTTTGAGTCATTGAAAACATGAAAAGCCCTTGTTGATAATCAAACTAGCAAAAGGATTAAAAGACTAAAAACAGATAATGGTCTCGAGTATTGCAACAAGGATTTTAATAGCTTTTGTGCCAAGCATGGGATTACAAGGTGATGCGATATTTCTATATCTTAAAATCAAGCGCAAGTATATGCTATCGTAACAAGTAATAAAGGGAGTTATAAAGTCAGATGTATATGCTACTGAAGGTTAGCTCACTAGGTAAAATGAGCATAAAAAAGTTATATGATTAAAAGGCATTTGGTGAGGATAAGTTCCAACCATTAGAGTTTTGTGAGCATTATGTTCTTGAAAAAGCACATAAGGTAAGGTTTAATACCGAAGAACACAAAACAAAAGGCATTTTTTATTATATACACTTGAATTATTTTGGGCCAGCATAGACAGTCACTCATGGTGAGGCAAGGTACTTCCTCACATTTATTGATAATTATTCAAAGAAGCTATGAGTATATGTATTGAAGAGTAAGGAGTAAGTGTTTGAGTTATTCAAAACATGGAAGGCCCTTATTGAGAATCAAACTGGCAAAAAGATTAAGAGACTAAGAACAGATAATAGTCTCGAGTATTGCAACAAGGAGTTTAATAGCTTTTGTGCCAAATATGGTATCGTAAGGTGATGCAATATTTCTATATCTTAAAATCAAGCGCAAGTATACACTATCGTAACAAGTAATAAAGGGACTTATAAAGTCGGATGTCGAACCCACAGGAATAATTTTTATTTTCTACCAAGTACAAAAATTATATCTTTCTTGTAATTATTCAAAAAAATCAAATCTTAATTTTGTAATAAATTTAAGAAAAATAAAAATGCAAAAAATAAATGAGACAACTCAAATAAAATAAGAAAATAGCAATATAAAGACAGCCTAGAGTTAATTATTATCCTTCAATATGTTTTCTAAAAATTAATCTTTTAATATTTATTTTTCTTAATTCTTATTATTGGTCAAGATACTAATGTATTCACAAGTCTCTCCCAAGGTCATGCAAGTATATTATAATTTACCAAATACCTATATTCCTATGGTACTTGTAATAAATTAAGATTCATTAAGAACAAGTCTTGTTGACCATACATGCCAATTAGGTATATTATTATCCTAATTCGAAATTTGCATATGCAACATTGAATGTTACTCTATAATTATGCATCAAATTATCTAGGTTTAAATACAATGATGCCTCTTTCGAGTTTATCAAAGTATTACTAAATCATTCACAATATTGATTAGATATAATGAAGCATTAAAAATAAATAATGAAGAATTGAGTTCAAATAAATATTGAAAAGATCCGACAATTAAGCTCACATAATGAGTTCAAGTAATTACCTTAGAAAATAAATTCCGCTCATGATAACAAGAGAATTAGGACTGAAAAATAAAATAAACATAATACAACCAAAAGCAAACTAATATAGACGTCAATTCGCAGTTGGTTGATACGCCAAAGATTCGCCAAAAATTTCTTGCTTCCTTGAATTCCCTTTTCTTCTCTCTTCAAACTCTTTTTCTCTGTGTTGTGGCTCTAAGAGTCTTAAGTTTTGTGTTCTTTGAGGTCTGAAATAAGTGGCCTTTATATAGAGATTGATTGGAGTCTTGGAGTTGTATTTCTTTTAGGTTTTGGAAAAATTACACTATTCACGGGTTGTATTTGTTGGCGGGGAATCTAGGACACATAGGTGTATGCATATGCAATTGTGTCTATTGCCTAAATACATATCAAATACATATTTAAGTCTGACGGAAGCGTGAAACTTATAATAAACACAATAATTAACATATATTAACCGCATTAATATATTTATAGGATTGAGAACTCACCTCAACATGTAAAGTTATACATGTATTTTCTTAGATACCAACTCGCGGACAGTTCTAGTCACCAACACGATGGGCTTGGTGAGTTAGAACAGCAGCTCGATATCCAGCACGGGATTAACTCTTAATCCCAAAAATAGTCGGTGTGTGTTTTTTATCATTTTCTCCAAAAGAATAAGAAATGGAGAATTTGAAGCAATTCACAATTGCTCCAATTAGAAGCATAGAGAAAATTTTTTCTTCTTCTTCTTCTTCCTTCTTTTCCATTTCTTCATTATTTCTCTCGGCCAAATTTTGACCAAAACACACTTTTACACACACTCACTTTCTCTCTTTCTCTTTATATATATATAATATAATAATAAAAAATAATATATTATATTATATAATATAAATAATAATATATTATATAATATAATAAGAGAGATATTTTGATTATTAAACCATTAAATAATCAAAGTGAGAAATAACCATTTTGCTCCTCATGAATAGTTACCAAGTTTACCCCCTAGTGGGTCCCCCCAAATTTCACACTTGGGTAAATTCAATTGAGGGTCCACAATACGTCACGTGTCATAATACAATTATTAAATAATAATTATTAACTAATTGTTGTATTTAACACTTAAATACAGGCACGCACACATTCTCGTGGTTATGCTAAATATTATTGGATTAAATAATTTAATCTGGCACGCTGCCCCAGTGCATAACGAGTACACTCCATATCGTGGGACTCCCTAAGTCCTACGCCCGATTCGTCAAATAGAACTATTCTATGAGTCCGTGAGCAATGCCACACGTACACGTCATGGATATATAAATTAGCGCATTAAACCATGCAAGTTGATGTTACAACACATACGTACAGTCCTTCCATCATGATATGCTGGATGTGCTTGGGATATAGATTATCACCGTCAAATCTCCTTATGCTCAATTCATGTCTCATCTCCAGACTCGTATCTCACTGAATAATATACACAAACTTTCTTTGCCATGTTGTTCCACCATGCCGGAACTCTTTCTCGGGATGATTGCTTATGGCCACAAGATTTTTTGAGATACAATCTCGAAGCATCTGAATATCTAACTCTATATGGGAGCTAACGGATCCCATATACACACTGGACTCTATAAGCATCGGACCATACCCAGCGACACCCAACGGTCATACCATGAAAGGTCTGTGACATGCGTGGAACCAAAGTATGGTAGATCACTTACAAGCCCACCGTGGCACTCAGGTCAAAGACCACATATACTACTCAACTCAAGAGGACCCTCTGTTGATGGCTTACATTTGGTGTCTATCAGAGGCTCTCGTGAGTCTATCCTATATCCAGTCTTAACTGGATACCCATATATCAATATGAGCTCCAAGCTCACAGTCAGCTAGGAACGACCATCTATACCCTATAGATACGACCCATGTTGATCTATATATAAAGGTATCCACTGTCAAACCCGCATCAGCAGAAATAGATTATGGATAACTATTTGAGAATATACTTGCACAACTAGCATTTCTTGGCACCCGATTGTAACTATGCAGTTACTAGTATATTCCCAGGTCTATGTTCCATTATAGACAAGGCTCCAACTCTTGGATCTGCTGAGTATTATAACCAGCTAACACTTAATTGTGCTAACATTTAGCAATTATATGTCTCAGCGTGGCTAACTATGAGCCATTAACTAAACTCCTTTAGATCTGATCCGAACTCCTTCAGATCTACAATGTCTATAACGTTATATTGCATAATACCATATAAATGGGTATTAGCGATTTAATGGGAATGTACACTTGTGTAAATACACAAGTATATGTACATTCAGGGATTGCACGTAAGCACCGACCTTAACAGTATTCATGAGACATTGTTTATCATGTACTGTTCATTTGGCGCTGCAACGAGATGTCTTGGGCACTGAGGCGCTATAATTTTTGTAAATGAGAAATACTATTCATCTCTTCAACAAAATACTATAGCAAAATCACTATTCATACAATACTGTTGTAGTTATTATAGCGTTGCTACTATAGCATTTTATGTTTTTCCTTATTTTCAGTAGATTTTCATCCCCAATTGCTCCATTGACTCTGATCCGATATTTTTATATCTTAAAATTAAGTGTAAGTATACATTATCGTATGCAAGTAATAAAGTAACTTAATAAGTCGGATGTCGAACCCACAAGGATAATTCTTACTTTCTAACCAAGTAGTAAAATTATGTCTTTCTAATAATTATTCAAAAAAGAATAAAATCTAAGAATGAATGCAGAAAATATAAAAGTAATGACACAATGTAAAGAGAATTAGGTGATAGCAATATAGAAAAAACCTAAGATTAATATTATCCCTCAATATACTTTCTAATAATCAATCTTCTAATATTTAACTCCCTTAGTCTTTGTTATTGATCAAGACACTAATGTATTCACAAGCCTCTTTCAAGGTCATGCAAGTATACCTTAATTTACCAAATACCTATATTCCTATGGTACTTGTAATAAATTAAGATTCATTAAGATTAAGTCTTATTGATCATACATGCCAATTAGGTATATTTTTATCCTGAATTGAAACTTGCATATTCAACATTGAATATTACTCTACAATCATGCATCAAATTACCTAGGTCTAAATATAATGATTCCTCTTCCGAGTTTATCAAAAATATCATCAATTCATTCACCATATATTAGCCAGATATATTGAAGCATTAAGAATAAGTAATTTGAATAACAAATAACTAAGTTTATTAAATATTAAAAAGATATGGCAATTAAACGCATATATTGAGTTCAAGTATTAACCCTAAAAAATAAATTATTTTATGGCTACAAAAGAACAACGGTAAAAATAATAAGAAATCATGATACAATTAATAGCAAACCGATATAGACATCGAATTTGTCTTGATTACGTTGCCTAAGATACTCTTGATACCAAAGAACACCTTGAATCTCTCCCTAAGATTTCTTCAATTGAACTTCTATTGCTCTCTAACACTTGTACTCTATATTCTTAGTATTCTTGGATTGCTCTTGCTTTTTTATTGGATTGATCTTTAAAGTTTGGGGATGAGTGGCCTTTTATAGGGATTGATATGAGCTTAAAAATCTCTATTCTCGTCGAATTAGGACTCGCACTACCGCTGGGGCGCTGGGTGCTGTCACTGGGGCGCTGCATATAAACGGCCTCACTGCTGGAGCAGTGAGATGTTGGCGTAGGAGCGCTGGCCCGTCGCTAGCGTGATGACGATATGGCGCTAAGGCACTGTCCTGTCGCTAGAGCGATGAAGGTCTGGCATTAGGGTGCCAGTCGTGACTTAAACAGATCGTCTTTTTTGATTTTCTTATTTCAATCACTGTTCCAGCGCTAGGGCAAAAATCCTCGTGGCGTTGGGGCGACAAGCGCATATTTTAAAAACTTTCCATTTTAGTCCCTATTTTTACTCCTTTTGCATCCTTTCTTTAACGTTCAAGTCCCTATAAATAATAATAAAGTACATAAATAACCATCTATTCTCATTAAATAATAAAATATATAAAAAATAATATGATAAAATATATGATAAATTTGCCCTTATCATACTCCAAACCTACAAAATGACAATAAAACATATAAAAAACCTAATATGTTTATTAAAATGAGCAATTAATCAAGTTAAAGGAGTGAAAATACTATGATATCAACACAGGGCACAAAACTGTAATATCAACACCGCACCAGAATGGTCTAGTAGAAGATGATTAAGACCTTAAGTTAGATGCATGTTGACCAATATAAGGGTGTCTCTGGCATTTTGGAGTGAGGCTATAGTGTAATATCTAATCCCTATTAGTAGTATTGGCGCCTAGATTTTGGTATAGAGAAATAAAGACACCGTAGGGTTACTCGATTTTAACCCTATTAGAAATAATTCTTTTATAGTGCTCGTGAGAGATATTAGACCTAATTTAGTAATTTCACACTCAATCGGAGCATTGGACGAGCCTAGAATATGTTTTTGAAAATTTTCTCTATTGGCTTGGAAAAGAAAATTCTAATTTACTATATTCATTTCTATTTAAGGGTTATGTATGGAACAAGCCTTTGTTGAGAAACATAATCCATATATTAGAGAATAGACCGATTAGAAGAAATCTCATAGATTGCCAAGTTGGAAATTCTAGTTAGTTCTTTGGACTATTCTAACTAGATAGTTACAAATGAACCAATTGTTGGGTTATGGGGGGCATTTTACTTAACTTAGGGTTCTTGCATGTGGGTTGTGTTCATCATACAAACAATATACATATCTCATACATACATGTGCACAGCGGAAGATTACATATAATGAACACAGAAAATAACATTTGATTAATCTGAAATTCGAGATTGAGAAATATCACCAATGAAGCCTTTGGATTAATTTTCTTGAAGTCCACCATGAAATGAATCTTTGATCAATTCTAGCAATCAACAAGGGTGGGTTTGATTGTCTAGAATGGCAGCATCTTAATCCAGCATTTGTGTTTAACTCTTAAACATTTTACAAAGTTAAACCATTTAACTTAATTAAATTTGTTTTTCCTTTTATTCAACTCTTGAATAAATAAAACAAATCTTGTTTTTAGTTATTGCATTTAGTAACCATTTAGTTCAATTTGTTTTGTTGTTCTAACACTTAAAACACAAAACAAACAATTTCAATTTCTCAAATTGAATTGGCTCCCAAAATGCAAAACCTAAAATCTAAAACATCAATGATTTTCAATTTCATTTCACTTTATATACAAATGCATTAATTTCAAACTAATTTGAATTTCATTTGCATTTCATTTGGCTTAACCTAACCTTAGTTAACATTTAACCTTAGTTAGATTATTTTAACTTAACCTTTAAGTTAATAAATATTTAATTAATTTAACCATAGTTAACTAACTTAACCATGGTTAGGTTAACCTTTACTTAACCTTTAAGTAAGGTTAACTTAACTTAACCACTTGGTTAACTTTTAACCTTAGTTATGTTAAATTAATTTATTTAACAATTAAATAAATAAATATTTATTTTAATTATTTAACAATTAAATAATCATAAAGTGAAATTACTATTATATCCTTACTCGGTTACCAAGTTAACCTAAAGTGGGTCCCACCAATTTAACCACATACTTTAGTTAACGTAACCTTAGTAATTGCTGAATTATACTGTATTGAACAATTCAATACGGTACACTGCCCAAGTGCTCAAAGAGTACATTTCATATTGGGACTCTATAGGTCCACACCCGATTTGTCAAATGGAACTGTTCTATTAATCCGTAATCGATGCCCCACGCACACGTTACGAATATTACAAATCAGCGTGTCAGACCATACAAGTTGAGGTCATAACGTATACGTATAATCCTTCCATCATTTATATCCTAGATGTGCGGGGATATAGATCAGCACCGTCAAATCCCCATTTGCTCATCCATAAACTTATCTCCAGATTCGTATCTCTATAAACAATATACGCAAACACTTTTGCTATATTGTTTAACCCTATGGGAAACTCTTTTCCCGGGTTTATGCTTGTGGCCACAAGACTTTATGAAATACAATCTCGGAGCATCGGATATACAACTTACCTACGTAAGCTGACGGATCCCGTATCTACGCACACCGGACTCCATGAGCATCGGACCATACCCAGCGACACATAGCGGTCAGACCATGAAAGGTCTCTGACATATGTGGAACCAAAGCATGATGGATCACTCACAAGACCACCGTGGCGCTCAGGTCAAAGGACCACGAATACTACTCAACTCGAGAGGACCTTCCTTTGACGGTGTCATAGGATATCTATTGGGGTCCTCATAAGTCTGTTCAGTATCCAGTCCTGACTGGATACCCGCATGCCTATACAAGCTCTAAGCTCATGGTCAGCTAAGAACAACCATCTGAATAGAAGAAATCTCATAGATTGCCAAGTTGGAAATTCTAGTTAGTTCTTTGGACTATTCTAACTAGATAGTTACAAATGAACCAATTGTTGGGTTATGGGGGGCATTTTACTTAACTTAGGGTTCTTGCATGTGGGTTGTGTTCATCATACAAACAATATACATATCTCATACATACATGTGCACAGCGGAAGATTACATATAATGAACACAGAAAATAACATTTGATTAATCTGAAATTCGAGATTGAGAAATATCACCAATGAAGCCTTTGGATTAATTTTCTTGAAGTCCACCATGAAATGAATCTTTGATCAATTCTAGCAATCAACAAGGGTGGGTTTGATTGTCTAGAATGGCAGCATCTTAATCCAGCATTTGTGTTTAACTCTTAAACATTTTACAAAGTTAAACCATTTAACTTAATTAAATTTGTTTTTCCTTTTATTCAACTCTTGAATAAATAAAACAAATCTTGTTTTTAGTTATTGCATTTAGTAACCATTTAGTTCAATTTGTTTTGTTGTTCTAACACTTAAAACACAAAACAAACAATTTCAATTTCTCAAATTGAATTGGCTCCCAAAATGCAAAACCTAAAATCTAAAACATCAATGATTTTCAATTTCATTTCACTTTATATACAAATGCATTAATTTCAAACTAATTTGAATTTCATTTGCATTTCATTTGGCTTAACCTAACCTTAGTTAACATTTAACCTTAGTTAGATTATTTTAACTTAACCTTTAAGTTAATAAATATTTAATTAATTTAACCATAGTTAACTAACTTAACCATGGTTAGGTTAACCTTTACTTAACCTTTAAGTAAGGTTAACTTAACTTAACCACTTGGTTAACTTTTAACCTTAGTTATGTTAAATTAATTTATTTAACAATTAAATAAATAAATATTTATTTTAATTATTTAACAATTAAATAATCATAAAGTGAAATTACTATTATATCCTTACTCGGTTACCAAGTTAACCTAAAGTGGGTCCCACCAATTTAACCACATACTTTAGTTAACGTAACCTTAGTAATTGCTGAATTATACTGTATTGAACAATTCAATACGGTACACTGCCCAAGTGCTCAAAGAGTACATTTCATATTGGGACTCTATAGGTCCACACCCGATTTGTCAAATGGAACTGTTCTATTAATCCGTAATCGATGCCCCACGCACACGTTACGAATATTACAAATCAGCGTGTCAGACCATACAAGTTGAGGTCATAACGTATACGTATAATCCTTCCATCATTTATATCCTAGATGTGCGGGGATATAGATCAGCACCGTCAAATCCCCATTTGCTCATCCATAAACTTATCTCCAGATTCGTATCTCTATAAACAATATACGCAAACACTTTTGCTATATTGTTTAACCCTATGGGAAACTCTTTTCCCGGGTTTATGCTTGTGGCCACAAGACTTTATGAAATACAATCTCGGAGCATCGGATATACAACTTACCTACGTAAGCTGACGGATCCCGTATCTACGCACACCGGACTCCATGAGCATCGGACCATACCCAGCGACACATAGCGGTCAGACCATGAAAGGTCTCTGACATATGTGGAACCAAAGCATGATGGATCACTCACAAGACCACCGTGGCGCTCAGGTCAAAGGACCACGAATACTACTCAACTCGAGAGGACCTTCCTTTGACGGTGTCATAGGATATCTATTGGGGTCCTCATAAGTCTGTTCAGTATCCAGTCCTGACTGGATACCCGCATGCCTATACAAGCTCTAAGCTCATGGTCAGCTAAGAACAACCATCTGAATAGAAGAAATCTCATAGATTGCCAAGTTGGAAATTCTAGTTAGTTCTTTGGACTATTCTAACTAGATAGTTACAAATGAACCAATTGTTGGGTTATGGGGGGCATTTTACTTAACTTAGGGTTCTTGCATGTGGGTTGTGTTCATCATACAAACAATATACATATCTCATACATACATGTGCACAGCGGAAGATTACATATAATGAACACAGAAAATAACATTTGATTAATCTGAAATTCGAGATTGAGAAATATCACCAATGAAGCCTTTGGATTAATTTTCTTGAAGTCCACCATGAAATGAATCTTTGATCAATTCTAGCAATCAACAAGGGTGGGTTTGATTGTCTAGAATGGCAGCATCTTAATCCAGCATTTGTGTTTAACTCTTAAACATTTTACAAAGTTAAACCATTTAACTTAATTAAATTTGTTTTTCCTTTTATTCAACTCTTGAATAAATAAAACAAATCTTGTTTTTAGTTATTGCATTTAGTAACCATTTAGTTCAATTTGTTTTGTTGTTCTAACACTTAAAACACAAAACAAACAATTTCAATTTCTCAAATTGAATTGGCTCCCAAAATGCAAAACCTAAAATCTAAAACATCAATGATTTTCAATTTCATTTCACTTTATATACAAATGCATTAATTTCAAACTAATTTGAATTTCATTTGCATTTCATTTGGCTTAACCTAACCTTAGTTAACATTTAACCTTAGTTAGATTATTTTAACTTAACCTTTAAGTTAATAAATATTTAATTAATTTAACCATAGTTAACTAACTTAACCATGGTTAGGTTAACCTTTACTTAACCTTTAAGTAAGGTTAACTTAACTTAACCACTTGGTTAACTTTTAACCTTAGTTATGTTAAATTAATTTATTTAACAATTAAATAAATAAATATTTATTTTAATTATTTAACAATTAAATAATCATAAAGTGAAATTACTATTATATCCTTACTCGGTTACCAAGTTAACCTAAAGTGGGTCCCACCAATTTAACCACATACTTTAGTTAACGTAACCTTAGTAATTGCTGAATTATACTGTATTGAACAATTCAATACGGTACACTGCCCAAGTGCTCAAAGAGTACATTTCATATTGGGACTCTATAGGTCCACACCCGATTTGTCAAATGGAACTGTTCTATTAATCCGTAATCGATGCCCCACGCACACGTTACGAATATTACAAATCAGCGTGTCAGACCATACAAGTTGAGGTCATAACGTATACGTATAATCCTTCCATCATTTATATCCTAGATGTGCGGGGATATAGATCAGCACCGTCAAATCCCCATTTGCTCATCCATAAACTTATCTCCAGATTCGTATCTCTATAAACAATATACGCAAACACTTTTGCTATATTGTTTAACCCTATGGGAAACTCTTTTCCCGGGTTTATGCTTGTGGCCACAAGACTTTATGAAATACAATCTCGGAGCATCGGATATACAACTTACCTACGTAAGCTGACGGATCCCGTATCTACGCACACCGGACTCCATGAGCATCGGACCATACCCAGCGACACATAGCGGTCAGACCATGAAAGGTCTCTGACATATGTGGAACCAAAGCATGATGGATCACTCACAAGACCACCGTGGCGCTCAGGTCAAAGGACCACGAATACTACTCAACTCGAGAGGACCTTCCTTTGACGGTGTCATAGGATATCTATTGGGGTCCTCATAAGTCTGTTCAGTATCCAGTCCTGACTGGATACCCGCATGCCTATACAAGCTCTAAGCTCATGGTCAGCTAAGAACAACCATCTGAATAGAAGAAATCTCATAGATTGCCAAGTTGGAAATTCTAGTTAGTTCTTTGGACTATTCTAACTAGATAGTTACAAATGAACCAATTGTTGGGTTATGGGGGGCATTTTACTTAACTTAGGGTTCTTGCATGTGGGTTGTGTTCATCATACAAACAATATACATATCTCATACATACATGTGCACAGCGGAAGATTACATATAATGAACACAGAAAATAACATTTGATTAATCTGAAATTCGAGATTGAGAAATATCACCAATGAAGCCTTTGGATTAATTTTCTTGAAGTCCACCATGAAATGAATCTTTGATCAATTCTAGCAATCAACAAGGGTGGGTTTGATTGTCTAGAATGGCAGCATCTTAATCCAGCATTTGTGTTTAACTCTTAAACATTTTACAAAGTTAAACCATTTAACTTAATTAAATTTGTTTTTCCTTTTATTCAACTCTTGAATAAATAAAACAAATCTTGTTTTTAGTTATTGCATTTAGTAACCATTTAGTTCAATTTGTTTTGTTGTTCTAACACTTAAAACACAAAACAAACAATTTCAATTTCTCAAATTGAATTGGCTCCCAAAATGCAAAACCTAAAATCTAAAACATCAATGATTTTCAATTTCATTTCACTTTATATACAAATGCATTAATTTCAAACTAATTTGAATTTCATTTGCATTTCATTTGGCTTAACCTAACCTTAGTTAACATTTAACCTTAGTTAGATTATTTTAACTTAACCTTTAAGTTAATAAATATTTAATTAATTTAACCATAGTTAACTAACTTAACCATGGTTAGGTTAACCTTTACTTAACCTTTAAGTAAGGTTAACTTAACTTAACCACTTGGTTAACTTTTAACCTTAGTTATGTTAAATTAATTTATTTAACAATTAAATAAATAAATATTTATTTTAATTATTTAACAATTAAATAATCATAAAGTGAAATTACTATTATATCCTTACTCGGTTACCAAGTTAACCTAAAGTGGGTCCCACCAATTTAACCACATACTTTAGTTAACGTAACCTTAGTAATTGCTGAATTATACTGTATTGAACAATTCAATACGGTACACTGCCCAAGTGCTCAAAGAGTACATTTCATATTGGGACTCTATAGGTCCACACCCGATTTGTCAAATGGAACTGTTCTATTAATCCGTAATCGATGCCCCACGCACACGTTACGAATATTACAAATCAGCGTGTCAGACCATACAAGTTGAGGTCATAACGTATACGTATAATCCTTCCATCATTTATATCCTAGATGTGCGGGGATATAGATCAGCACCGTCAAATCCCCATTTGCTCATCCATAAACTTATCTCCAGATTCGTATCTCTATAAACAATATACGCAAACACTTTTGCTATATTGTTTAACCCTATGGGAAACTCTTTTCCCGGGTTTATGCTTGTGGCCACAAGACTTTATGAAATACAATCTCGGAGCATCGGATATACAACTTACCTACGTAAGCTGACGGATCCCGTATCTACGCACACCGGACTCCATGAGCATCGGACCATACCCAGCGACACATAGCGGTCAGACCATGAAAGGTCTCTGACATATGTGGAACCAAAGCATGATGGATCACTCACAAGACCACCGTGGCGCTCAGGTCAAAGGACCACGAATACTACTCAACTCGAGAGGACCTTCCTTTGACGGTGTCATAGGATATCTATTGGGGTCCTCATAAGTCTGTTCAGTATCCAGTCCTGACTGGATACCCGCATGCCTATACAAGCTCTAAGCTCATGGTCAGCTAAGAACAACCATCTGAACCAGTCAGATATAGACATACACTAATCTATATATAGTGAATCACCGATAGACCCGCATTAGTGATTATAGATCAGGAACATTATCTTTGAGACATACTTACATAATGATATTTCTTAACACCTATTGTAACTCTTTGCAACTATATCATTACAAGTATACTCTCAGGTCTTTGTCCCATTATAGACAAGGTTCTAACTCTTTAGACCTCGTTGACTCTTATAACCTGCTAACTCTTAACAGTGCTAACTTTTAGCATTTATAACTCTCAGCTTTGCTAACTATTAGTTCTGATCTAAACTCCTTTAGACCAGATCTGAACTCTTTCAGATCAAACAATGTCTCTAATGTTACAAGCATTATACCATATTAATATGATATTAACAATCTTTATTCGAAATGTTTATTGTATAAATATTAATCAATTAATATTTATACAATATTGGAATGGCACGTGAGCACCAGCTCCAACACCAATTACATACTTAGTTTCTAACTAATGGTAAATTAGTAATTTAGAGCAAGTTGAGGGGCAAAATGGTTAATTGAAGGATAACTATATATATGTTGGAAGTGTGTAGATTTTTCAAGAGAACAAAAAACAAACATTTAGAGCAAAAGATAGCAAAATTCGTGCAAGGGTTGGAGGTGCTGCTACAGTGAAATTTTAATTTTCTTTTCATGCTTAATCAAGCCAAAATAAGGTTAGATACCAATTCCTAAGCTCAATTGAAGCCTCCATTAGTGAAAATTCAAGAAAAAGAGGTAAGAAAAGCATTGTTTTATGAGATTGATAAGTAAACTTTAAGGATTGCTTAAATTGATGTTCTTGTATGTATTCTTGATTTAGATTGAGTTAAATTCTAGTGTGGAGCTTGAAGGAGTCATTAATTTAAAGAAATTGGCAAGGTAAGAATTAGGGTTTTGGGTGATTTGAATGTAGAGACTTCAATTGGATGTAATTAGGGCATTAGAATGAAATTGGATTGATTTTGATGTAATTGGAACAAGAAATTGAGAAAAGAAATGTGTTGGAACATAGGGTGAAATTCTGCCACTTTAGGGAAATTAGGGATTGTGTGGTGTTTTGATTGAGTTATTGTATGTAAATGGTGTCTTATGTATGTTGAATGTATATGGTTGATGGAAAAACTAAAAATGAAGAAAATAGGATATAATTATCCATTTTGAAAAGGTGAAGGGCAATTATGTCTAACCAAGTTATAAGGCGTTTAGTAATTTTCAGGGCGCGGGGTAGTGAGTTAGATTAGATTAAATGACTCCATAAATAAAAATTAAAAAGTAGTATGCATCTGGGCTTTGCATGCCGATTAGGGCGTTTAATAGTTAAATGAGATTCTAGCATTCAATTTGGTTCTAAATGTCATTTATAGCGCGTAGGTGAAGAAAATGGAGAGCGATAACCGGAGCAGAAATCCGGAGCAAAATTGAGCGTAGAGCGATTGTGAGTGAAAATCTGTCTTTTCTGTTATCTATCATTGATTATGTTTCCGCATAATAAAAATGTATGTTTTATGAGCTTTCAATGCATAAACATGATTTATGATCTTGATATATATCTATAGATATGCATTTACATGTTCGGTTTAAGAAATTGTTTTAAATTTTCTACATTCGTTTTAAAGGTCATTGGTACTCTCAGATTATAGTGGTGGTGATTATATTAGACCCGGCCGGTATATCCTGTGCACATGGGCAAGTCATGGGGGTGTGTCACTAACTCTAAAAAGTTGAGATGTCGAGTCATGTGAGTTGCTCTATGTGTACGGGGTATTGTCTCGCTATATGTATACGATGTAGGATTCCGCTGCATAGCCAGTGAGATGTCTTGAGATGTCACTGTAGGTGCTACTAGTTGAGGTACCCCGTAACCTACTCACGTGTGCGGTGCTAGTTGAGTCGCTACGTGAGTGTAGAGCTTTAGGGTTACCATTGGTACAGTTTAGAAAGAAAATGGCGGAGCGAGGACTTTACTAATTTTTTATTTACCGATAGCATTTATTCATTTATATGCACACGACAGTTATTGTGTCATACAGATTTTGGATATTATTTTCCAAAGATGTAGATAAAATTCGCTCGACAAGATTTCATCAGCATATGATATTAGAAACCGTTTTATAGCTTTACATTAGTTTTAGAAGCATGATTTATGCTTGTACTTAGAATTTACTATCTATGCATAATGTTATTTTATTTGAAATCTTAATTGCACTCACTGAACTCTTTTAGCTCACGCGTTTTATGTTTTATGTTTTCTAAACCCCCTTCCCAAGTGCATGTCTCTGTACGCAAGCTGCTGATTCTCCTATTGCCGAATAGTGGGCCAAATCTGAAGATTATTTTTTTATATGTAAATGTGTTAATTAGCACCCTTTGCTTTCTGCATAGTAGTGTTGGCATGTATATTTGTATGTATGTTTTGAACCAACAAGAAGAGATTTCGATATTATGATGATCGTTTTTACTTTTTATAAGTATGCTCATTTTGTGATTTAAATGAAACTATTGAGTTGTGTTGGATTTGGTTTAGAAATGACCAAAGGTCCGAATTGATAGTATTGAGAAGTGTTTTAAATAGAAGTAAAATTTCTTTGCAGGTTTTATATGAATTTTTTGAAAAACAGGAAAAACTCTGCCTGTTTTTCTTTTAAAAATTAAAATGTCATTTTCATGTATATTACAAGATTTTTTTAGTAATAGCAAGAACTAAAAAGGGGTTCACCTCGCGAAATTTCTCATCTTGCCCAGTTCTATTTTGAGAAACTTTTGTCGAGATGCTCGGCAAGGCCGCTGGGATCTACTGCAGTGGGTCTCGGGTCAGGTCCTGTCATATAGTAACAGCAGCTTTCTTGATCAATAGAAGTCTTTCCTCATTGATAGACTTCAAGACACCAAAAGAGAAGTGGTCAAGTAACCCTCTTAAGTATAATCATCTCTGGATATTTGGTTGTCCAGCTTTCATACATATGAAGTAATGCAAATTGGTACCTAGAGCATTGAAGGGGATATTTATATGATATCATAAAGGTGTAAAATGATATAAGGTGTGGTGCAATACGTTAAAATAACAAAAGAGTATTGTAAGTAGAGATGTGATTTACGATAAGATGACAATGTTTAAAGTTTCTCAAGAAGAAGTGAAGAGCCTGTGCCTAAGAGAGTTTTAGCACCATAAAATAGTTAAAGTAGAAGTGGAGTTTAAGAGAAGATTTGAGATCCCCCAGATCAAAACTTCAGCAAGTCAGCCCTTGAAGTCAAACAAAAGACATCGATTAGTTCCTCGAAGTCCACCTAAAGTTAGATTAAAACTTCTGAGATGGAACTTGAAAAGTACTAACTAGCTAGAGATAAGCTAAGAAAAATGATATATCTACAAATAAGGTATGCTCAAGTAGACTTAATTGCTCATACTTTTAATTCTATATTCACTCTTGAGTTTGATGAGCCTAAGACATGTGGAGAAGCTATCAAGAGTGAGAATAGTGATAAATGATAGCAGACCATAGAGGAAAAGTTTAGTTCTCTTCTCAAGAACAATACGTGGGAATTAATGGAAAGCCCTCTCAACAAGATGTAAGTTGGCTGCAAGTGGGTGTATAAGGTTAAGAAGGGGATACCGAGTAGGTCTCTGGTAGAGAGCCCTCCCAACAAGAAATTAGTTAGGTGCAAGTGGGTGTACAAGGTTAAGGAGTGAATACCGGGAATAGAGCCTGTGAGGTTTAAAGCTAGATTAGTGGTACAAAGTTTCACTCAGTGCGAGGGAATAAACTTTCAAGAGATATTCTTACCAGTAGTCAAGCACAAATTTATTAGGATTTTGTTAGCCATATGTGTAAACCTTGATTTACATCTATAGTAGATGAATGTAAAGACAACTTTTCTACATGAAGAGCTCTAAAAACGAAAATATACATGTCACAACCACAAGAGTTTGAAGAACCTAACATAGAGGAGCATGCTTATTTATTGAAAAAGATATTATATGGATCGAAGCAATCTCCTAAGTAGTGGTATAGGGAATTTGATGACTTCATAATGACTTATGCGTTCAATAGAAGCAAGTATGACAGTTGTGAGTACTTTAAAAACATGAGTAGTAAGTTGTATGTATTTGCTTATATATGTGGATGATATGTTGATTGCATGTAAAGTTATGGCAGAAATACAGAAATTGAAAAGGCAGTTGAGTGGCGAGTTTGAGATGAAGGATTTAGGAGCAGTAAAAATAATTTTGAGTATGGATATTATGAAGGAAATAAGAGATGTTATATTCTTGTCACAATAGAGATATATACTCAAAATACTTAAGAAATTTGGTATATCAAATGCGAAGGTTGTCTCTACTCATTTTGGCTATGTATTTCAAACTTTTAGCAGCAGAGTTACCAGAATCCAAAAAGGGTAAACTGAAGATGAGTAAAGTACTATATACTAACAATGTTAGAAGTATCATGTATGCAATGGTTTGCACGAAAATGGACATAGCAAAAATAGTTAGTATTGTAAGTAGATACATAGCAAATCCGAGGAAAGATCACTAGCTTTCAGTCAAGTGAATTTTGAGATATCTCAAGGGAATGTCAGAGCAAGGATTGTTATATACAAAGGCGGAGAATGGAGGTAAAATGGTAAGAGGATACATTGACTCAGATTAAGCGGGTGACCTCGACAAGAGAAGGTCATTGACTGGATATGTAATCACGGTGTTTTGGTGTAATGTGTACTGGATGTTAATTTTACAATACATGGTGACATTATCAACCACAGAGGTAGAGTATATAGTTGTGGGTGAAGCTACTAAGGAGGCCATATGGTTAAAAAGTATTTGCGCAGAGATGATGGCTATTGAGAGTATTGCACCGATGTGTATTATGAAAGCCAAAGTGTTATACACGTAAGCAAGCATAAAGTATTTTATGAGAGGTCAAAATACATTGACGTGCGACTCTATTTCATTAGAGAGATTTTTCAAAGTGGGAAGATTAATCTAACAAAGATTGGGTCGTCTGAAAATTTTACGGATATGTTCACTAAGCCACTGCTTTCAGTTAAGTTCGTCCTATGCAAAGACTTAATCTGAGTCATTACTATGTGAGGGTGATGGTGATGCGGAGATAAAAGATCTTAGAAATTTTGTAGATGATTTTGAATCAAAGAGGAAATTTATGAGAAGATAATTAAAAATCACCTTGAAAAAAAGTTAGAGTCAATCCAATGAGTTAGGGATGTGCAGAGAAGGCGCAGAGGCGTGAAGAACTTGGAAGCACGAAGAATAGGCTAGGCACTGCGGCGTTGAAAGTCCACCGCCGCAGTACCCAAGACAGAACCTTGGGTGCCACGGCACTCTCTGTGTAGCATCGCAACACTCAACTTCAGGTCCCAATGCTACAGCACTAAAATGATAACACCATGATGTTAGAAGCAGAGACCGAAATACCCAAAAGTTAATGTCGTGACACTAGTGTGACTAAACCCTAATGGACTCCTAAGCTGTCTCAAACATCCTATTTTATTCTAATTCGCACTAAGGTTAACTTATGATGTATAGAGGCTATATAAGGGCCCTATTTTGGCTTCGGAACAATCATCGTAATATCACAATAACAAAATACACAATTGAAAGTGTAATTATTGAAATCCCTTTTTGAGAGAGAAAATTCTTTGTGAGCTTTTTGATATTTGTAAAAGCTTACTTTTAATGAGTATTTTGTGATTCAATAATAAAAAATAAGATATTAATCTGTCGTGGACATTGACAATTATCAAACTACGTAAATTATTTGTGTTCTTTCTTTTACAATTTTTAATCTCCATTATAATTTTTTGTGTTAAACATTTTTGCCTATAATAATATTATATTAAAAAGGAAACAAAAAGTCTCAAAGGTCCAAAAAAAACTTATATCAAAATAAATAGAGTCTTCTTTAGAAAAAAAATTAAATAAATAAATAAATAGGCTCTTGTTGTAATTATAAATGGCGTCTACCAATAGCCCATATCCCCTGTTGGTATATAAACTCGCCCACTTGCATCGTAAGTCATATAAAGTCTTTCTTAAATTGGTAAAGAAAAGTCTCCACTTGTACCTTAAATCTTATTAAGTATATGCGTATATTACATTTTGAAGTAGTCAATGATATACAAAACCCTTTAACTTGTTAAAGAGCTTTGTTTATAGTTAGAATTTTTTTTTCTCTTGGCTCTTTATTAATAACAACTTTTACATAATTGGATGTATTATTTTTAAAATAAAAAAAAAAAGTTTAGGTGGCTGAAGATGAAATTTGAAATTGTAAAATGCAAAATGGGCCTAGTAACAAAGTTTATCAACATAAAAAAAAAAAAAAAAAACGTAACCCAAACGATAGATCCAAATCGAGGAATTCAACCAAACTGTTTGATTCGCTTCCTCCTTTTGTTTGATTTTCAGGTTTAATTTTCGAAAAGCGACCATCTCCGTCTAATTATCATTTTACATGCTGAAATAAATTTTATTATAATAATAAAAATTATACTTTTAAAGAAGGTTTTGACAGTTTCAATTTTGTAAGATCTCACATTAAAACTTTCTCGCGAACAATTCTAAAAGTCGATTTTGATGAGATAAAATTCTTAGAATGACAGTACAATTTCTTACTAGATTGTTACTTAACACTTAAGTTCTTGTCTCTGTCACTTGGTTTGGTGTTTTAAAGAAGAAGAAGAAAACTGCTCTTCTTTTTCTCTCAAATGGTCGGATGTTTCTACCTTCACAAATGCAAAACGACTTTGCATTTATTTATATGTTTGACTTTTTATTATGGACATAATAAAAATTTTATTAACTTATTCAATCATAAGCTTAACATTTAAGATATAGTATATATGCATTTTGAGAAATTTTAAAATTAATCTTGTTTTTTTTCGGGTTGAACTCATCAACCTAATTTATTGATTCAATGTTAAATGAATACATTTCATATTATAAGAATTTTTAAGTTCACATATATTTGTTTTATAAAACTTTTTTATAAATTTATGAGCACTGTTTCACATATATGTTACGGATATTATAAAATGACGCTTTAAACCATATAAATTGAGATTAAAACATATTCGTATAATTTCTTTGTCACTTATATCCTGAAAGAGTATAGACATAAATCATCATCATCATCAAATCTCTATTTGTTGAATCATAAACTTATCTTCAAATTTATATTTATATAAACAATATCTACAAACACTTTTACAATATTACAAATACTTTTACAATATTATTTTATCTTACAAAAATTCTTTTTCGAGGTATTTGCTTATGGCCACAAGAATTTGTGAAATATAATATCAAAGCATTATAATGTATAATTCATTCATATGACCTGATAGATCCTATATTTATATACACCGAACTTCATGAGTATTAGACTATACCCAACAACACCTAGATGTTAGATTATGAAAAGTCTCTAACATATATGAAATTTAAATATCGTTGATCATTCATAAGTCTACCATGGTGCTCGAATCAAAGGACCACGAATATTACTCAACTCGAGAAGACCTTCTATTTACAAATTTATAAGATATCTATTAGAGGTCCTCGTAAATCTGTTCAGTACTTAGTCTATATTGAATATCTGCATGCTTATACGAGTTTCTATTAAGCTCATGATCTATTAAAACTAACTATTTAGACAATCCAAGTATAGACATACACTGATCCGAAAGGTTTACCAATCGACTCGTGTCGATAAATATTGATCAGGAACGATGTTTTTAAAAATATGTTGCGTAATAACATTTCTTAGCACCATTTGCAACTCCTTTTAACTATGTCATTATTATAAATATTCCTGAGTCTTTATCTTAGTCCATATAATATTCTAACTCTTAAAATTATTAACTCTTAATGCTAACCTAAACACTTTTAGATCAGATCTAAACTTCTTTAAATCTATAATATCTAAAAAATAACAAAATAAATATCATATAGTAATTTTTGAAATATTACTATACCATGTAATAATATTTATACCATATAAATAAGCTAATAATTTATTAAAATATATATTGTATAAATTAATAAATATTTATACGTAAAATAAAATAAAATACATACATAAACACCATCTCTAAAAAAAATTAGAATTAGTTTTATCCACTAGACAACTTTTATCAATACATTGTATTGCTTAGGAAAATTTTTAGAAATAACCCAAAATTTTTATAAATATACTATTTTAGTCAAATTTAAAATTGATATTCTTTAATAGTCAAAAATATAAAATTCAGACTCTTACACCTTTAAATAATAATAATAAAACATTCTCTCTCTCTCTACCCAAAATTCTTTCTCTCAATTCAAAATCCTGTTAACAAAAATTTAATTGGATTAAAGATTTAGAAATTGTTATTGTATAAATCAAGTTTTACATAAATTATTTTCTACATCAAACTCTGAAATGGTCGATTCTGGTAACTTTTTTTAAATTTTAGAAAAAGTTTAATATTTGTTAAAAATGAATTAAAAATTACATTTTGAGTCAAAAATAAGTGATATAAATGAAATAACATGAACAATGGATTAAAATGACAAAAAAAACTCAAATCTAGCAAAAAAATAATTTATTTAGGGTTATTTACCAAACCTAGACAGCGGTCGAAGTGGCAGTCAGCCACCATCTGAGTTCAGCACATCTCGACCATGGCATTGCGAGGCTATGACAATTCTCAGCAATACAACTCTCAATTTTTTTTTTCACTTCATTTTAAAAAAAAATTTGTGATAAAATCATTTCAAATTTACTTATTTCAAATTATATATATTAAAACATATTTTTAGAGATAAATCGACTAAAAATTTATATTTAGATTTTTTAAATTTGAATTCAAATATTTTATTTAATACTATATTGTGCATTTGAGGACAAGTATATTTATTTACAGTTTATATGACTAATAAAAAATAAAAAAATAAGCAATTAAAAAGTGATTAAAAAAATATATTTATAAAATTGTAAGACTATTTTTGAAAATTTGCCTTGCTTATTTGACTTCCTACCATTTGGCATATTCACTAATTGGATACAAAATTCAGAGAAACGAATTGGTGGGATTGAACAACTGCAAAAGTATTCTCCAAATGCAGCACCGCAAAATGATAAGTTCATATGGTAATGATCAACCTTCTACAACTAAAAGACTCCAGAAAAAGGGAAACAATGAAATTTCTCTAAAAATTTACACAACTAGACTCTACAGTTCTCAGTTCACCAATCATGAAAAAGAATCGAAGTTTATATATTTTAAGCGGCCAAATTTACCTAGCCACTCATATGCTCAAATGTTCTTCCCTTGGCAAGCTCTGAACAGTGTCGGACCATCTCCCTGGCGAATGGTCACTACTGTTGGATGACATTTGAGCCTCTGCCCTCGCATCTCTGATCATCTTCAAAACCTCCCTCATCACAGGACGGTTTTCTGGTGCAAGTGAAATACAAGCCATTGCAACGTTCAAAAGAGCTTGAAGTTTCTCCTCAGATGCTTCGTTACCTGAGGCAGGGTCATCCCCGGATTCAGTTTCTTCTTCGCGAACTGATCGGACCCAACTAGGAATGTCTGAACCATGCTCCTGAACAAGGTCTTGGAAAGGAGTTTTTCCAGTTAAGAGCTCCAGGAGGAGGACACCGAAGCTGTAAACATCAGCTTGTTGGGTTGGTTTTTTCCAGATTTCGCAGCATTCAGGGGCTCTATAAAAAAGAGAAGTAGCATTCGATTCTTCAAGAGAGTCTGGATTTCGAAATGAGCCGAGACCATAATCTGTGAGGCAGGACTCAAAGTCAGTTCCTAACAAGATATTGGAGGACTTCAAGTTCCCATGGGTTAAGCCAGGATTCTGGTGGATGTAAAGCAGTCCACTAGCCACATCCTCGGCTATTTTGAGGCATGATGTCCAATGAAGAGGCTTTCCAACGCCTGAAGTTCTTGTTCCTGTCAAATTATGCACATATGTTAACAAATGAAACAGGAAGAATATCTCAATATGCTCATTGGCCATGGTTTAAAATTGCAGTGTCAGTCAACCACTAAAACCTTGACATAGTTAAGGCATGATCCAAAAGCCATACTTACTGTGACTTGTGCATATACATTATAAACATGAAACTTGATTCTACATTGCTAGAGGACTACAAAAGCAATCCCTTTAAGATTATTAGTTTTCTACCTAACTATAGCACCAAATTTCATTGTCAGAGGAGCTTCATGTTCGTGATTCTACTGGGCAGTACACATAAATAGGCTAGGCACAGCACCATTCAATATGTGACCCAATTGGATGACAAATAATACTCTTAAGCTCATAAGGAGAAATCTATCTTAATACGCATAAGATATTGAAACTGTCATAAAAGCAATCTATAAATTAAAACTTTTTCATTCAGAAGGTTGGATAGCTATAGATACCCCAAAACTGTAGAATTTTACATATATTTTAGGGTAGTTACAAATATTTAATTCGTCAGTGGCATTGAATAACAAAAATATTTTTGAAAAGTCACTTATACGAGTTACCAGTATCAATCTCATCTATACCATTTTCTTGACAAAATTTCAAGATAATTGCAAATAGTGGGTCAATGAACAAAACAAAAGAAACCAGAAGTTTGAATGATTGTTATTAAGAGCCAGTTTGATATTGTTGTAACTTATGAAATAATGTTATGATGAAGAAACAACTAATAATCACTATTACAAAGGAAACCAAAAGTTTAAGTGATTGATATTAAGAGCTAGTTTGGTATTGTTGTAATTTACAAAATAATTATTATTAGTTGCACTGAAGAAACAATCAACAGCAAAGAGAAGCAATTAAGTGCTTGATAAATTAAGTTTTTAAAAGTGTTATGAAATCTAAAAACAGTTTATATGCATTTGGTAAATTGTATTGTCATAATGTGATAGAAATCAATATAACTGCAACGTATATAGTATATATTTAAAATTTCATATATGTATATAGGTGTATATGATTATTATCATAAGGGTAGTATTAGTAAAAATAAATAAATAATAACAATAATGTAGATTATAACAATATACTTTTGCACATATTTAATAGTTGTACATATTTCTATATTTAAGAAATAAATCAAAAAAATTTACTTAGATTCAACTTTAATAATCTCAATTTATTAGTTCAATTTAGAATTAAATAATAAGGAAAATTTTGGATTTTTTTTATTTATATGGGGATATATATGAAAACATATTTAATTCAAAAATCTTTTTTTTTTAAAAAAAAAAAAACCTTTCCCTACTTTTTAAAATCTGTTATAGGAGGGAGTGATTTTGAAATTATTTTATCAAATATCTAAATTGACTTTTAGTTTCTCATAAATCAATTTTAGCTTTTCTAACAGCAATCTTAAACGGACTCTAAGTCATAGACTTCAAATTAAAAGAGAAGCTCCTAAATTAAAACGCTCTTTTACTTAAAGTAGGTAATATCCTAGCTCGGGTTTGAGTTTGAAGAGATTCATGCTCAGATCCATCATATTATTAATATCCTAGGTCAGGTATGAGTTTGTAGATATTCATGCACAGACCCATCGTGCTGTTAGTGTTAAATTAGTATTAAAAAAAACTGTAGTTTCTTAATGAATAAAGTCGAGCACCTAGTTAGTTATAGAGTAGTTATCCCCATTCTTGGTGCTTATCCAATGTCACAAATTGTAGTTTCTTAATAGAATAAACCCGCACACCTAGTTAGTTATGGAGTAGCTATTTCGATTCTATCACAAGTCGAACACTTGTTATTAACCTAAAAAAACTAGTTTATTATGTATTCATATATACACCAACTCACTTAAATTCTATCTGAAGTTGGACTTGTCATTAATACAAAAGATCCAATGCACTCAAATTCTATCTAGTGTGAGGCATGAAAACCTACTCAAATTCTATCTGAAATTGAACTTATCATTGACTCAAAAGACTTAACTCACTCAAATTCTATCTAATATGAAATGTGACATTCTCTCTCACCCTAATCTAGTGATGCACTCGTCCATCCAAATTCTATCCGATGTGAAACGTGATATTCTCTCTCACCCTAATCAAATGATGCCATATCCAACTATTATACTTGGAGGATCCACATTTTACGTTGTTATTCCTATTGGGTTTCGAGTACCTATGTATACCTAAACCCGCCCACATTGCCCTTGTTCATCCAAATTCTATCTGATGTGTGACATGGTATTCTCTCTCACTTTAATAAAGTGACATCCTTGTCCATCCACCACACTTAGAGGACCTACATTCTATGTTGCTATTCCTATTGGGGCTCAAATACATATATATGCCCAAACCAACCCAAATTCTATTTTGATATAGGACGTGACATTCTCCCCCATCCCAATTAAGTGACGCTCTCATCCATCCCCACCTACATTTAAGAGACCATATTTTGTGTGACAATCTCTACCTATTTATACCCAAAACTTCCAAATTCTATCCCGATGTAAGATATCACATTTTTCCCTACCCTAATTAAGTGATGCCCCGTCCATCCTCAACACACTTGAGGGACTATATTCTACATAGTAATTCTTATAAGGACTAAAGACAGGTTTTGCCTTTTTAGTAGACTAGTCTTTTAGATCAATGGCAAATGCTTAACCCATAAAATCATAGTAATTCTTTGGTTAAGTTCTCTACTGCTATTGGAACTGTGTATATGCTATACATTTATTATTTTCAAAAAGAATTTGATTAATTTAGTTTAGTTTAGTTTGTATGCTAGTATGAGTAAAAAAAAAGTGTATAGAAGTAATAAGTGGGTCGAATTTACTAACCCCTGACCATCAACCTACTACCTCCGCATTCTTCTTGTTTAGAGACAAGTTCAATCCATAAATATTTCCCAAACTAAGATGGGAAAATCTCATAGTTGGTAAATTAGGTCATCAAAAAATTGTAATACGAGAAGTGAAAATGAAAAAGAACGACAAAATAGAAGAGGTAAACCAACAAAAACTGAAAATATTTAAAATTAAAATTTATTTTTGACACCAATACTCAAGTTAGAGAACGACCAGAACTAACATAGACTCAGACCAATTGTACCGCGGTGAAGATGTTGGTGCAAGACCATTGTAGCACAGTGAAATTACATTAACGCCCAAAGGGGTCTTGGCACCATAAGGTCCAACAAAATCTTCTTTTATTACTATGGATATTATTTATATCTTGTTCCTTGCATTTTGGCCGGGACCACTCAATACAGTAACACAATATTTATTGAAGAGAGGTTTTGCCCCAATCAGCAATTGAACCAAGATGAGAAGAGAATGTACTCATCAAGACTCCAAGCACTTAAGCTATGATGCTGAGTGCAAATGTTGGCCCGCTTAGTTTCAAAAATCTAGTTCAACCGCTTTGGAAGGCATAATTGAAAATTAAAATAGGAGTTTCTTTTTTATGTAATGAATCACGAAATATCAAAAGACCTCAACAACATCTTATTCTTTTTATTAAAAAGATGGGAAAAGGAAAATGAAAAGAAACAGCCCACAAATCCTGTCCTAAAAAGAATGGGAGAAATTGAAAAGTTAATAATAACTATACATGATTTTAGCCTTTTTACAGACATTTTGACTTATAATTATTAGTTTTGACATTTCAGCTCCCACAACATAGAGTTTGCACTTTGGCCATTATAATCTCTTGATTTTAACATTTTAACCTTCAAATATTCAATTGGAGGTGAGAAATTTTATGAAATGGCAAATGCAAGAAGTATAATGTAAAACAAAATAAGCAATGAGCAAGCGAATGTAACAAGTGGGCAGTGAAAATATATGTACATATAAATTGAGACATGGTGTAACTAATACTTTGAACGGGACAACACTAACATGCCAAGGACCAGTCCAGAGTCAGACTCAAGACTCACGATGAGCTGTCAACAAAAAAGAGCGCGCCTCTTCGAGATTGGGATTTCTAATAAAATAAGTTGGAAAGGGACGTATCTTGTCTTGTCATGTCTTTTTATCTTTCCCCAATCAAGACGACGGATAATTCCTAATGTAATAGAGCAGTGGTTATAAACACTGTCACCCCCACGTTTACATAAATTAATTTTTATAGCGGTTTTAGATATAATTATCGTTGACCCTTTATTTAATTAAAGAATAAAAATCTTTTATCATTTATATAAAAAAAATTTAATAATAAAACTATTTTTATGTTTTAAATTCAATAAAAAAATAATAATATAATTAAAAATTATTATTATTATCAAAATATAATTTGTGTAATCCTTAAGAAGTGACAGTGTTAATACCGAATGTAGTAAAAATAAATAAATAAATAAAGAATTACAAGGCAACTAGTCAAATAAGAGGTGATACGTGGATATGTGATGTGGGTCCACCACCAGTAGAGGCAATTACTGAAAATTTATTTTATTTTATTATGGATTGAAAAAGATCAGGCAGGTCAGGTGATATGAATCTCACTTCTCACATGCCTACCTTTCGAGTAAAGGTAGCACGCTACCCCCATTTAATTCAAAATGAAACAATCATAAAACTTAGTTGCCAATCCATCCTATTCAATTATTTTTTTTTTTTCAACTGTTCTGTTTAGACTTAGAGGGCAATATCGCCAATACAAAAATAAATAACAAGTAATTGCTAACGTCGGTAATTAAAAAAAAAAGTTAAGTAAATCAGCATTCAAACCCGCTCTTCCCAAGTAAAAAGACTAAAAAGAACTCGGGCGTCACGTAGATAAAAGAAAAATGAAAGGAGTTGACGGACATACCGTGAATGAGAGAGAAGAGACTGCCATTAGGGAAATAATCGTAGACAAGTAGGCGCTCCTCCTTAGCCTGGAAATAAGCCCTGAGAGGAACGAGATTGGGGTGCCTGAGCCTACCAAGAATATCCATGTGTCTTCTAAACCCTTCAATCCTCGGATACCTTGCATCTTTAAGCCTTTTGACGGTCACGATGAACCCTGATTCCAACACAGCTTTATACGTACTCCCCACACTACCTCTTCCCAATGTCTCAGCGGATGCCTTCAACAAATCCTCCAAGTTGTAACTCATGTGCTGATCCCCAGCTCCGCAGAACACTAGACTCCCTAGACCCTCACCCTCCCATGAAAATCCCCCCTGTTTTGCACCTTTATTAACCGCCCCTGCCCCCGGAACTTCTCCTCTTTCTACTCCATCAGCACTAACAACCCCTTTGTTCTTGGCCTCCCCAGAACTGTCCTTTTCTGTACATTTTCTGGACACAAAACATAGCAACACTACAAGTAATAAAAGCAACACAAATGCACCTACACTTGCTGCTATAATTTTGATCAATTTAGTTTGCTTTGATTTTGATGCTGAACTCGGTACCGTGGGATATGCAGGACTAATCGGAGGCCCAAAACCAATGCTTCTGCATTCATTCTGAATTTGTTCCCCGCAAAGATCATTATTCCCAAAGAATGAAGATGAATTGAACCGAACCAAAGCGGGTGTAAGTGGAATTTCTCCTGCTAGCTCATTGTTAGACACATTAAAAAATCTGAGATTGGTTTGGTTTAACGGAGGAACTGTTCCGGTGAACTTATTGTCTTGTAAATAGAGCGTGTACAATCGCCTAAGATTAAGTAACGATACAGGAATGGGACCAGAGATCTGGTTATTAGCTAAAACTGTTGTTTTTAAACGGTGTAGGCTTGAAAGAAAATCTGGGAATTTACCAGAGAAATTGTTGTCATTGAGATAAAGAGATTTAAGATTCACGAGGCCAAAGAGGTTTGGGATTTGCCCTGATAATGAGTTTCCTTTGAAACTCAGTACTCTCAATTGGTCTAATTGATTCAGTGTTTTCTCGTTGAGAGTACCTGTCAAGTTCAAGTACTCTAGAACAAGCTTTGTGACCCTCCCATTCATGCATTCTTTGATCCCTTGCCATTTGCAAACATCATTTCCTTGCCATGAAAGATTGTCTAGAGGATCAATCGACGATTTGAGAGACAAAAGCGCCTCTGTGTCTCCTGAACTAGCTAGTGGAATTAGACAAATTACAGAAAGAATTAAAAAGATTAGTGAGTACCTTGAAACCAGGGACTCCATCAAAGAGAAATGGATCTTCCCGTTCATGATTTTAAGTTTGATCTTGAGTTGGTTTCCATAAAGAGCGACGTAATAAAGATAAACCCACCAAAAACACTAGAAGAATCTACTCCCCGTTCACAGAATCTTCAAACTCTAAAAGGCAAATAAATGACCTGCCCTTTTTATTCTCCTCCGGTTTTGACGCTATTTACCAAAATGAATTATGACTTTCAAAACCCTAATCTTTCAGATCTAGTCTAAAACCATCCCATCAATGTCATTGATCCCAGAAACGCGCCAATTTGAGTCGTTTTCGGAGCTGCTGCTTTTTAAATCAAGTACAGGGACTGGAACTGGGACTGGGACTGGGACTGAGAGGGACAGCTTAGAAACAGAAGGAGAAATGATATGGAAACTCATCTACTTACTGCTTTTGGCCACTGAGCTAGCTAGTCTAGAAGTTGGAGCAGAGTGCATTCAAAGCAAAGCAACTCTTTTATCCCCATTGGTAACCGTTCTCACTTTCATCAATGGAGAGGAGACATTGGCTTGGCATCTAATTTTTGTTTCTTGAAAATCTTGCCCGCAAAACTCACGGACAAACACTGCATAGCTTTCACGTGAACTCACCTCAGAACTTGTAGTCGAGAAATAACCCTTCTTTTCTCCTCTATGATTGTATTATACTTAAAACTGCAGGCATTATTAGACAGAAACAAAATAAAATTATTTAAATAAATACAATATTGGTTTTTCTCTGTTGAATTCCTTGGACTGCTCAAGCCTTTTTAGCTGTAACTTTGCTTTCTTTTTCTTGCATCATCTTTTAACAAGCGAAACCCCAGCAGTAGTAGTTGAAATTTCTTAACAAATGCCCATCCAATTATTAAAACGATATTGTTTGGAGATGGGGTTCAAAGAAAATAATTTATTGCAACGCAACTTAATTCAATGAAAGGAACAGACCCGTTTTAGTGAGTGTGTTAAATAACGGAAAAGAACATCTCTGGACTCTGATCTGTGACTGGCTATCTCTCGGGAAATCGGTGAAAAAATTGAAAGCAAAGTGAGGGCAGTCATAAATTGAATTGAATTGGAAGTCGCTAACCTGGCACGTGTCAACATTAAAAGCCAAGGATGCGTGGCAGAAAAGGGTAGTAACTAGTGAATTAGCATGTGGTTGAGTTCGCGTTGACACTATATATATGTATACTGTCCAGTCCAGTCCAGTCCACCGAGTACCAACCCTTGTTATTAACAGCTGTCATCTTGAATTTTGGGGAAATAATGAAGTTGATGAGAAGATTGAATGGCGGTCGTTTTATAGAGTTGTTAAGGCTGCATGAGTATCCGTTGACATTGCCGGATTTCTAGGCGCTCGCGTTAGAGGTGGGTCCCGATTCCTGATTGAATGTTGGAGCCATGTTTCATTGTTTTTATGAATATACTATATCTATACTCTATACTCGTTCACGGTGTAGACAAATATTTTGCATCAATTCTCTGCAAATTAAAATACTTCTAAAATAAATTTTTCTTAAATTGTAAACTGAATAAAATTTTATCTCATTTTAATAATATATAAAACTTTGTTAATGATTAATAAAACAATAATGTTATATTTGTTAAAGATGATGCTTACTTATTATTCTAATTTTATACAAATTTATTAATATTTATATAATATATATTTTAATAAATCATTAACTTAATTATATGATATTAATTTTGCTATTTTTTAAATATTATAAATTTAAAAGAGTTTAAATTTGATCTAAAAGTGTTTATATTACCACTAAGAGCTAAAACCTTGTTTGGAATAGAATAAAGACTAAGAATATTTATTGTAGTGACATAATTGCAAGAATTATAAATAGTGATAAAAAATGTCATTATGTAGTATTCTCAAAAATTATTTCCTAGTCAAAGGTTTACCAATATAGATTAATTAATAAAATTGAAAAGACTGGTGTATGTCTATATTTGAATTGTTCAGACGGCTAGTTTTAACAAACCGTGAACTTAGTGGAAGCTGGTATAGGCGTGCAAATATTTAGTAAGAACTGGGTATTGAACAAACTTATGAAGACCTCCAATTGACATCTCATAAAGCCGTCAATGGATAGTCATCTCAAGTTTAGTAGTATTTGTAGCCTTTTAACATAAGCGTCATGGTGAACCTGCGAGTGATTCGCATACTTTAGATTCCACACATGTTAGAGACCATTCATGGTTTAATCTCTGGGTGTTATTGGATATGGTCCGATGCTTATGCAGTTCAGTGTGCGTAAATATGAGATCTGTTAGCTTATATGGGTAAGTTGTATATTCTGATGCTCTAAGATTATTTTTCTAAAAGTCTTGTGGCTACAACCATAACTCCAAAAAAGAGTTTTCATAAGGTTAAATAATATCTATAAATACACAATATTGCAAATGAGTTTGCAGATATTGTTTATCGAAATACAAATCTGGGAGATAAGTTCATAGTCGAACAAATAGAGATTTGATAGTGAAGATCTATATCTCTACTCTTTTGGGATGTATGTGTCAAAGGGACTATAAAAATATGGTTGACCTTAATTTGTAAGGTTAAACGCGCCATTTTATTGTATTCGTGACATGTTAGTGGAGCAGTATTCACGGACTTTATAAAAGTGTTCCACAAGACACACGAGCGTGAACTTAGAGAGTCTCACAATATGAAGTTTGTGAGATTCTCTTTTATGCAAAAGGGACCTATTTATAACATTTACAAACTATGTTTTTCACTTTCTAAAGAGGTCTTAAAACAAATCCTACTTTTCAAAAATCTTTCGAATTAAACTGTTTGATTCGTCTCACTACCCTAGTGCTCAATAAGTACACTTCATATTGTGAGACTCTCTATATTCATACTTATTTGTCTTACGAAACTCTTTCGCAAGTGTGTGAACAATGCCACACATACACGCTATGGGTATTACAAAATAATGTATTAAACCATATAAATTGAGATAAACCATATATGTATAATCCATCTGTCACCTGTATCCTTTAAAGAGTATAGATATAGATCCTCACTGTTAAATATGTATATGCTTGACCATGAATTTATCTCAAGATTCGTAATTTCGTAAACAATATCCGTAAACACTTTTGTGATATTGTTTAACCCTTTGAAAAACACCTTTTCAGGATTTCTGCTTATAACTATAAGACTTCTTGAAATACAATCTATAAGCATCACGATATAGAATTCACCTATGTGAGCTGAAGGATCTCATATCTATGCACATCAGGCTTTATGAGCATCAGACTATACCCAATGACAACCAGAGGTAAGACTATGAGAGGTCTCTAACATACATGGAACAAAAATATGGTGGATCACTCATAAACCCACCATGGCACTCAAGTTAAAGGACCACAGACACTACTCAATTCGAGAAGACCCTACATTAATGGCTCTATGGGATGTCTATTGAAGATCTTCATAAGTCTGTTCAATACTAGTCCTTATTGAATACCTATATGCTTATACAGGCTTCCGCTAAGCCTATAGTTTGCTAAGATTAAATTTCTGGAAAATCCATATATATACACACACTTATCCGAAAGAAATATTGATAGACCCATATAGGCAATCATAAATAAAAAATGATGTTTTTGAAAACATACTGCATAATAACATTTCTTAACTTCATTTACAACTCTTTGCAATTATGTCATTACTAATATATTCTCATAACTTTATTCCTATTTTAGACAAGATTTTAACTCTTAGATTGCAAAATTCTTTGGATCAAATCTAAACTCTTTTAGATCTAAAGTGTCTAAAAAGTTACAAACTTCTTACCATATAATTAATAACTAATGATTTTAATAAAAATGTTCATCACATAAATATTAAATAAAAATTCATACATGATTTAAAATGGCACGTAAGCACCATCTCCAACAAAGTGTCCATATTAAGCAATGCAAATGCCACTTGTCATTCATTAATTGGTTAACATCAATTGCTAGCTAATTAAATAATAACTTTAACACTTAAGCTTTAACATGTGTGCTTCCCGAGAGATCTTGAAACAAATCTTACTTTGTAAAATTATTTTGGATCGAACTCTTTGACCTAATCCATTGTTAACGTGCTTTAGGGTGTATGCATGTGATTGTGTACATGTTGAAAAAACTAAACACATGTTCCTTAAATCATTAACAAACTTAAGATTATAGAAACATACATTTGATGACCTTAGATGAAGATTTCAATTCTGGATTTTTTCTAGCTCCAACTTTGAGCTCATCTTGAAGTGCACTATTGTTCATAATTCACAACAATTTGATGGAATTGTGAAGCTAAAAATAGTAGCAATTAAATTTTCAGTAACAAGAATTTATTTCTTGAAAGAAAAATAAAAAGGAATTTATTTTTCTTTCTCTCTAATCTTTCTCACAACTCTTTGTTAAAAGAAAACTCTAAAAAAAAAAAAACTCTCTTCAATACCCTCTTTTTTTTTTTTGAATTTTTATTTTCACCCTTGTTAATAAAAATGAATTCACATTTTGATGCTCTAACCATTTTACAAGTACTCTACCAAAATTAAGTTAAGTGGCCAACAACTAAAAATAATTTTTGGTGGCTATTTTTAATGGTATAATAAAATTGACCATTAATTCTACAAAATGGTGCTCCACTTAATTTAATTTATATTTTTCAAATTAGGTATGTTTTCCACTTGGGAATAAAATAACAAATAAATAAAATTTATATTTTATTTGTTTAAATAATATTTATTTAATTATTCAAAACTATTTGAATAATTAATATTTACCTTATTTGATTTTACTAACATTGTTAATGGGTGAATTCATGGTGAAACAATTCATGGAACAAAATTGTGCTACTTGTTAACATCTAATTAGTTAACAATTCTTTTCAACTAATTAAGTGATGTACTTAACATTTAAGTTCAGACAAGTGCACAACCCGAGGAACTCTGAAATATATTTTTAGTTTGCTGAAATTTCTAGGATGGAACTGTTCAATCTATAATGCTGCCCCAGTGCACAATGAGTACACTTCATATTGTGAGACTCTTTAAGTCCACGCCTGAATTATCATATGGAACTCCTTCATACATCCGTGAACGATGCCCCACACACACATTATGGATATTACAAAGCGGGCGCATTACACTATACAAGTAGAGGTTATAACATATTCGTATAATCTCTCTATCATTTATATCCGGGTAGAGTAGAGATATAGATCAACACCTTCAAATATCCATATGCCCAACAGAAAGCTTATATTTAGAATTGTATTTCAATAAATAATATTCCTAAATACATTTGTGATATTATTTATCCCTAGGGTTAAACTCTTTTTTCGAGAATTACTGCTTATGGCTATAAAACTTTCTAAAATACAATCTTAAAGCATTAGGATATATTACTTACCTAAATGAGCTTATAGATCCCATATCTATGCATATCAGACTTCATGAGCATCATACCATACCCAGCGACACCTAGCGGTCAGACCATGAAAGGTTTCTGACATGTGTGAAATCAAAGTATAATGGATCACTCACAAGCCCACCGTGGCACTCAGGTCAAAGGACTACGAATACTACTCAACTCGAAAAGAGCATCCATTGATGGCTTAATGAGATGTCTATTAGAGGTCTTTGTGAGTCTGTTCAGTATTCAGTCCTTACTAAATACCTACATCTCTATACGAGCTTCCACTAAACTCATGGTCTGCTAAGACTAACCATCTGGACTATCCAGATATAGACATACACTGGTCTATATATTTATTAAGGTATTCACTGACAGATCAACATCAGTGAAGATAGATCATGAACATAATATTTGAGAACATATTTGCATAATGACATTTTCTAGCACTATTTACAACTCTTTGTAACCACATTATTACTAATATATTCTCAGGTTTTTGTCCTATTTCAGACAAGGTTGTAACTCTTTAGATATTGCTGACTTTTATATCCTGATAATTCTTATCAGTGCCAACTCTTAATATTTACAACTCTAAGCATAGCTACTTCTTAGCACCAATCTAAACTTATTTAGACCAGATTTAAACTTTTTCAGATCATACAATGTCTAAAATTGTACAAGTATCTTGCCATATATAAAATATAATTAGTGATTTAATGAAATGATAATACTAGTATAAATATTAAACAAATATCATACATAAAGGGATGACACATACGCACAAATTCTAACAACTTCTACTTACTTTAGTGTCATTCATGATGGTATCAAATGCCCATTGACTCTATATGTCTTTCAAATACTTTTGGAGTTAAGGCTTTAGTAAGTAGGTCCGCTACATTATTTATAGAGTCTACTCTATAAACTATTACATCTCCTTTAGCCAATATTTTTTTAATGATATGGTATTTTCTTTCCACATGCTTAGACTTTTGGTGTGCTCTCGGCTCTTTAGCTTGGGCAATGGCTCCGTTGTTGTTGCAAAATAATGGTATAGGATTCATTGCACTTGAAACTATTCCAAGTTCAGCGACAAATTTATGTATCCATACTGCTTCTTTTACTGCTTCTAAGACTGTAATATATTCTACCTCTGTTGTGGAATTAGTTGTGGACGACTGTTTGTTGCTCTTCCAACTAACCGCAACACCATTGAGAATGAATACATATCCAAATGTAGAATTTCTATCATCAAGATCAGATGGAAGTTTGAATCTGATTATCTTTTCACTTGTAAGTCACTTTCTCCATATATCAGAAACTTGTTCTTAGTACCTTCAAGATATTTAAGGACATGTTTCATTGCCATCAAATGGCCTTCGCCTGAATCAGACTGATACCAGCTTGTAACACTTATAGCTATACTGAGGTCAGGTCTCATACACATTATGGCATACATCAAGCTTTCTACAGCTGATGCATATCGTATGTTAGACATTCTAACCTTCTCATCTTCACTTTGAGGACACATCTTTCTCGAAAGATGAACGCCATGTCTAAAAGGTATATTAACTGTCATACAATTACTGAAATTATACATTTTCAAGACATTATCTATGTATGATGATTGTGAGAGTCTTATAAGCCTCTTAGCTCCATCTCTATAAAGCTTTATACCTAATATATAGGAAGCCTCTCTCAAATCCTTCATGAGAAATTCTTACTAAGGTAGTTTTTAACTAACTGTAATATACCAATATCATTTTCGATAATGAGTATGTCATCTACATAAAGAACCAAGAAGACTATCATGCTCCCACTGCTCTTTTTATACATACACGTGATTCTTCTTCGTTCTTGATGAAATCAGACCCTTTGATTACTTCATCAAAATGAAGATTCCAACTTCGGGAAGCCTGCTTAAGTCCATAAATAGACTTCTTCAGTTTGCATACTAAACCATAAGTTTGGCTAGATGTAAAACTTTCAGGTTGTTCCATATAGATTTCTTCTTTAAAACATCCATTTAAGAATGCCGTTTCTACATCCATTTCCTAAATTTCATAGTCATAATATGCAATAATTGCCAATAAAATTTGAATTTACTTAAGCATTGTTACTGGTGAGAATGTTTCCTCATAATCGATCCTAAATTACTGAGTATAACCTTTTGCCACTAGATGGGCCTTGAAAGTCTCTATTTTTCTATCAGGCCTACGCTTTCGCTTGTAAATTCATTTACAACTAATAAAAACAATTCCTTCAGGAAGCTCAACCAAGTCTTAGACTTGATTTTAATACATTGTGTCAATCTTAGATTTCATGGCCTCTTGCCATTTTTCCAAATCGATGTCCAACATCGTCTCTCTATAAGTTAAAGGATCATTTTTTTTAATTAAGAAAACATCAAGAGCTCTTTCAAGTATTGAACCATACCTTTCAGATGGCCTTGATATCCTTTCTAACCTACGTGGAGGGTGTGTCAAAGGTATTTTGCTTGATTGAGCTTGAGGTTCCATTGTTGGTTCATTTATATCCTGATTGAGTTCATCTACTTCAATCTTTCTACAATCTCTACGATCTATAAGAAACTGTTTCTATAAAAAAATGGCATTTCGAGCAACGAACACATTTCGTTCATCGGGATCATAGAATTGGTACCCATTGAATTCTTAGGATACCCAATGAACCAATACTTGTATCCTTTAGGTGCAAGTTTGCCATATTGCATAAATTTTACGTAAGCAGGACAACCCAAAATATTAACATATTTAAGTCTTGGTTTCCTTTCATTCTATATCTCATAAGGAGTAGAAGAAATAGCTTTCGATGGAACTTTGTTCAATATATGAGCAGCAGTTTGTAGAGCCTAACCTCATAGATATTCAAGAAATCGGTGAAGCTCATCATCAATTGGACCATATCCAACAAAGTCTAATTTCTCATTTCTGAAACACCATTGTGTTGTGGAGTACCTGGAGGACTATATTGAGCGAGAATCCCATTCTCCTTTAAATAATCCAAAAATTCACTGTTCATGTATTCACCACCTCGATCTAATCGAAGGCATTTGATATACATTCCAGTTTGTTTCTCTACTTCAATTCAAAACTCTTTAAACTTTTCAAAAGTTTCTAACTTTTTTTTTATATAAGAAACACGTATCAAAATCTTGATAGATCATCAATAAAGATAATAAAGTATCGAAAGCCACTTATTGCAGTGTGATTTATTGGTCTACATACATCACTATGTACAAGTTTTAATAAATCAGTGGCATGATGTCCAACACCAATAAATAGAGCTTTGTTCATTTTTCCTTGAATATAAGATTCGCAAACTGGATAAGGCTCTATGGTCAGATCAGGTATCTGACCATCCTTAACCAGACGGGTTAGGCGTCTTACACCTATATGGCCTAATTTTATTTGTCACAATTCCGTATCATTCAAAGTTCTCGAGTTCTTATCAACATTCACCTAAACATTCATGACATTTTTTGTTGTATCTAATATATAATGGCCATTAATCATCTGACATTCAGCTAATAAAATATTATCCAAATCTTACAAACATAAGGAACGGTTCTGTACATCTATATGATATCCTTCAATGTCTGATACAGGAATGGAAATAAATTTCAGGATAATGTTTTGCATATAATAACAATTATTCAATACAACAATTTTATTACATGGAAGAAGTAAATCAAAATGTCCAATAGCCTCGATCTGTAGGAAATCTCAATTTCTAACACGAAGCTGTACTTCTCCAGGCTATAATAGTCTAACCTCCTTCAGACCCTACAACACATTGCAGATTTGAGAAGGACAAACAGTATCTAATACTTAGTCAGTAATAGTATCAAATGCTAAGAAATGTCAATGATAGGCAAGTGCATACTTGAAGGGGTCTTCTTAATCATGGTAATGTATTTCGGGTAGTTCTGCTTCCAATGCCCATCCTCGTTGCAATGAAACTATTTTTCTTTTACTTTGTTCTTATGTTAGGGGGCTTGGACATATGTTACTTTTGAGGACCCATTTTAGGTGCATACTTTACTTTTTTTTTATTCTTCTTAGAAATCTTTGGGATAAAAGATGAAGCACCCTGAACATAGAGAGCCGTGCCCCATTTGTTCACGTCCTCTTGAGCTGTTTTCAGCATGTTATGCAGATTAGTATAAGTAAGGGTCAATCCTTGTATATTAAAGTTTATGATGAACTGTGCAAATAACCATGGAAGTGATTGGAGAATCAAACTGTTCCCTAATGTATTGCTCAGTGAGATATCTATAGTTTCTAACCTCTTAATATAAGATATGATCTTGAGGACATGGAGACTCACTGGACTGCCCCTTGGTAGTCTAGCTTGAAAGAGAGATTTGCAACCCTGTATATTTTAATTTGAGGCCGGTCACCAAATAACTTTTTCAGATGGAGTATTATACTTCAAGCACTGTCCATGTAGACATGTTGAGCCGAGGATGTACGATTTGACTTTCAAATCGTCATCCAATCATTTTTTATATGTCTTTTTTTTTTTTTTTCTGGAGAAGCATCATCAGAAACGGCTCGGTGCAGGCGCTGATTAATTACATATCCAAGCTTTTCAAAATCCAAAACTATTCTGAGATTTATAAGCCAATCATAATAATTTTATGCACCTTTGAGTTGGTGCGCATCAAGGATACAAACTAGTGGATTGCTTGAAGCCATTTGATCTTGACAAGACAAAAGAAAAGATGTTAGCAAAATATTTCAATCGCTAATAAATAATGTTTTAGATATGGGTATAACAGTTATATATTTTTTAATCTAAAAAAGCCCTCCCACCATTTTACATAATCCCTTTAATCTCTCAAATGGGAAAATGATAGTTTTAGATTCTTTAAACTATACAATGAGAAGTGGATCCCATTGACATTTTACTCTAGTCTCACGCTGTAGTAATATTGGCCTTTGTAAACCTGAAAGGTAGACAACTCTTGTCAATTGTATCTCATGCAACTCTTACCACTAATCCTAAATACACCTTATTCTCACGTTGTAGCAAAATTAGATAAGTGTATTCCAGATTAACTTGTCAATCATCAAATATATACTACCAGTATAACCCTCATGCCGTAGCAATATTGGGCAATACGTTAGCATATATTTGCCTCATCTCATGTTTAACTGGCATAACCCGAATCACCCTAACCAATCCCTCATGCTGTAGCAATATTGGGAAAGACCGAAGTGAACCATCTAATACCGTATTAACAAGACGGATCATTATATAATATTATCTCATAATACAATATTATTTAATCTGATTTAGAGAGATTTTTTTAATTTTTTTTAATTATTATAATTGATGAACACATTAAAGTGCATATTTATTAAGAGATTCAGTCACCATTTAATGTCACTAATTTTAACATTTTTATATTTTTTAGGCTTGAAATAAAGTGATTCTTAAATTGTGATTAATGAATGTTATTTGCACAGTTTAGGTAAAATAGATGCAACTCTCAATGTAAAAATCGAAATGAAAAAATTCTTGAACCTGGAGTAACATGACTCAATCTTACAAATACTTGAAGAATGGTTTAAAAACCAAATCCAATATGTTATGGGCTAAAAGTTGGGATACAATAGAGTTATGTTACAACTTCTGCTCAGCTTGACTCACCTCATGTATTTGGATCGTATTCATAAAATACGTACCTAATCAGTATAATTATTAAGCTGTGAAATAGTGACTCAATTATCAACAATTGTTGATGGTAAAGTCCAAATCAGTCATTATCATGAACCAAATTGTATTGCAAATTGGTAAAAGGGTTATTGGGTGAAATCTGAAATACTTTTGGCATTTTGCCCATATCTCATTGGATATATATATTATTGAAGGCTACATCAATAATAACTTTTATTACATGAACCTGGTGGTTATGGAAAGAAAAGCCAAAATGCTACAACTTTTATGTCAGCCAAAAAGGCTACATCGATCATTTACATAATAAAAAAAGTGTTACAATTATGTGAATGAATGGTTGGCCTAAATTTTGAAGACTGAAGTCACACTAAACATGTTTACATTCATTGCCTATATAAGGACACTCTTAGGGCTTTTCAATACTTAAAAATTATCTGATATTTCTTCTCTTTAGCATGCATTATAAGCTAGGCTAGAGTTCTTGGTAAGGCTAAGAGATGAACTTTTATGTGCAATAAATTTATTTCTATACTTTGATTCTTTGTCAAGAGCTACAAATATTTATAAGTTTGCTTATGTCTAAACTATTATTCATTATTTTTCTATAATCCAAAGGTTATAATTATCATGTTTCATATATTTTTAATCATGCTTTCTTTATATGATTCTTGTTGAATTATAATTGTTATTAGTTACATTGTTTTACATGTTAATATTTTACTACAATATTGTCAATCGATATATTGTCGATCTTAAATAACATGTAAAGACAATAATTGTTTGATATTCAAGTTGATCTTTTACTACAATATTGTCAAAATGATATATTATCGATCTTAGATAACTTGTATAAATGAACATAGTTTGTGTTAATGTTTGTAAAAAGTTTAGTCATATCAAATTTATGTATTATTAAATGTGCCATATTTTACATATCTTCCAATTGATTATTTGGGATGTAAAACTTTCAATTGAGTTATAAATATTAAATCAAAGTATAGAATAGATTTACGAAGCATAATTGTGATTCTCGAAGTCTTGCTTACATAATTGAAAATTCTAGATAAGTAACCTAATAGGAAAGGTGAATTGAGTATTTTAAAAATTAATGCACTAATGAAAATAATTTATACAATTATTAAAACATAAACAAATTTAATAACAATTAATTGTAATAAATAATAGAGTAAGGGAAAGAGACAATGGCACTCGGATGTTTACGTGGTTCGGCACTCCACATGGCCTACGTCCACGCCTCAAGCAACTCGCCTTAAGGATTGCATTGGCTTACCTTAAACCAAGGCCAAGAATCAATACACTTGACTTCCAAAGTGTCAAAAAATCTTCACAACAAAAGAGTAATCACTCTACTCTTAAAGTTTTTCCCACAAACACTTAACTAAATCCAATACAAGAATTAAAATAAATAAAAAAATTTTTAAACTCCCAAATGAGCTATTATAAAGGTGTAAGAACAAATAGGCTCTCAAATTGACATATGATGCTTTTCAAAAATTTTTTAGAGCTTCAAATAGGTGAGGTAATTATGGAGCCAAAAAATTAGTCGTTGCTACAGTACTGCTACAATGACTTGATCGTTGCTAGAGTTTTTTGCTATAGTGACTTGAACGTTGCTACAGTGCCCCTGCCAAAGTTTTTATTTGTTTACATTTTAGTCCATTTTTTGAAACTTTCAAAACTTTGCACTTTGGTCCAACTTCAGCATGCTTGAGTGATTTGACCATAACGTTCCATAAACAACTCCAAATTTACTTCCATAAAATTCTTTAGAAAGCTAACACGAATATATTATAACTTTAACTTGTATGGTCTAACAAGCTATTTTATAATATCTGTAACATGTGTGTGGGGCATCATTCACAGACGTATGGAGGAGTTCAATTAACAATTCGGGCGTGGACCTAGAGAGTCTCACAATATGAAGTGTACTCATTGTGCACTGTGCACTGTGGCAGCATTATAGATTTAACAGTTCCATCCTAGAAATTCCAGCAAACTAAAAATATATTTTAGGGTTCCTCTAGTTGTGTACTTATCTAGACTTAAATGTTAAGTACATCACTTAATTAGTTGACAAGAGTTGTTAATAAATTAGATGTTACCAAGTTGTACAAAATTTGTTCCATGAATTAATTCACCAAGAATTCACCTATTAATCATGTTAATAAAATCAAATAAGGTAAAAATTAATTATTTAAATATTTTTTAAATATTTGAATAAATATTATTTAAATAAATAATATTATTTATTTATTATTTTGGTTTAGGTGTGAGACATATACCTAATTAGGTATAATAGCCACAAAATCTTATTTTTTAGTTTTTTGGCCACTTTATCAATTTTTAGAGCATTTGTGAAGTGCTTAATACACCTAAAAATTGATTTGAATAATTAATTAACAAATGGTGAAGCAAAAAACGTATAAGGTGAGAGCATTGGAGAGAGTTTTCAGTTTTGGATTGTTTTTCTTTAAAAAAAAGATTGTGAGAAAAACTAGAGAGAAAGAAAAAAAATTTCTTATTTTTCTTTCAAGAAATAAAACATTGTTGCTGGAAATTCAGTGGCTGCTATTCTAACTTAACAATTTCACAAAATTATTGTGAACTAGAATTGAATAACAATATACCTCAATGTGAGTTCAAAGTTAGAGCTAGGAAGAATCCATATTTAAAATCTTCACCAAAGTTCTTCAATGATATGTTTTCTATCATCTTATGTTGTTAGTGATATAAGTTACATGTGTATATATTGATCATATACTTAATTTTGCTGCGAAATCATGTATATGATAAATGTATTTAGTTTTTTTTTTAACATGTACACAATCTCATGTATATACCATAAAATACGTTAACAACTATAACTGTGAATTTAAATTCGAATAAGTAGGATGTATCATGAAAAATCTTTATAACAAGTAAATAATAGGGCATGCATATATCATATTAGGTTATGCACAACATCAGACTTATAGCATTAACAAAATTTTTTTATGGGCAGTGAGTTAGAAAGTCTATTACTTGACAATATAGGTGTAATCTAAGTAGTTGATTCAAATAAAAGTGGAAGTACTTTTTTATAATTACATGGTCAACAGCTATGGATTGTAGACCAAAAACACCTATAGACATGAAGCGATTTTGTATTATTTATTTAGAATATAATCTAATGGTGTCATTGTTCTTCGAGGGGGGTAACAGGTTAAAAATCCAAACCAAGCTAATTTTTCATTTGACAAGCATCTACATGACATATAATATGAGCGAAGGTGATGGAAAATACTTTAAAACATGGAGAAAATAAGCTTTGATGTCGTTCTTTGGTCAGTTGAAGACAATTGGGTCCAACGTGTATAGGTTCTATTAATGCTCTCTTCCCCATACCTAACTCTATCTGAGCAGACTGTGTTCGTTTTCCAAAAGAGGATCAGAGATCGATTAAGGCAATTTGATGGAGGGAGATTTGAAACCCACTTAAGAAAATATCAAATATGAAGACAATGCTAACAAATGGTCACCCCTTCCTTTTAAGTGACATTCCATACTCCCGTATAGGGAATTGCACCAAATTGCACCAAATACTACATCATGGACAAGTAACATAGTACTAGAAGACAAGCAAAACTATAGAGCATGGCCCTTATCTGGTCTATTGATTGGTGTATATGTCATTCTAACTCGATGACCTTCATGAGTTTGCATGGCCCAATGGTATCTCCGTTTAGGGAAATAATTCTATCCGTCAACATAGATTATAATTACGAAATTCTTAATGTGAACGATGGTCAATACACTACCATTAAAATCTGTCTGATAGTAACAATGTGGAAACGACATAGATTCATATTGTTAGATTACGACCAATCATTTTAACAACCGATCAGAATAAAATAAATATTATTATTATACTTTTGCAGTAACCATTGTTGGATATTGATCATTCTCCATATGTTACACATTCATTAAATTTTAAAATAATTGATTTCACGTACTAAAACATAATTACACCAATACTTAAGCATGTTAGTAACTAAAATCACAATATTACACGTGTATTTGAGGAAACATCCTCTTAAAAGGTACTATTAGTTCGGACAAATCAACAGAACAAAGGAACATATAATTGTATTTTTTGTCTTTGCCACGTGTCTTTATAATTTAATCTTGTACCCGTTAATGAATTTTTGATGTGCTATTACTCCCTTCAATTCAATAAATCGATTTTGACAATTTGTGATGTTATTTCTTGGCTTATGAATTCTCCATCCGGGATTCATGTATAATTTTAATAAATTTAAAAACTTTCAGTGATAAATATGAAATTAATTTGGAGTTAGTTTTGGTTATTCTTCAAATGCAAAGTGCTTCGGCATTAAAGTACCCCCTTAAATGTCGTTTAATCTTCTCAACAAACTGAACGAGCAGTCTTAAACAAAATTTCCGACCGCATTATGTGAATATTATGCACAAAATTTCCAACCACATTATTTGAATATTATGCACAATTTTCCGACCACTAATATTCAACAAATATTGAACAAACGAGCATTACGTGAATATTACATAATATTCAACAAATACTGAATGCACGGACTTAAATAAATTTTTCGACTGCATTACGTGATTATTGCGTAATATTAAAAAAAGGTCAATATATAATACATTCTCAAAAATAATTACTGGTTGTAGATTGACACAAATTGATTAGCAAATTAAAAAATAGTTATATGTTTATATTTATATTGTTTAGGCGATTAATCTTAAAAAATTAAGAGTTTAGTAGAAATTCATAGAGCCATGAAAATATTAAGTAAGGACTTGATTAAAACGAAAGTTTTTGTTCAAAGACATAAAGCTAAGGTTAAAATAAACATACATTTGAAGCAAATGACAAATCGCATTCGCTGCCCACATAAACTTGTTACATACAGCAAATTTGACATCGAAGGCATTTTAGTAGTATATAGCTAAACATATCATCAAAAAAGTTATAAACGTTGTAAGCAAAAGTACCCTGGCAACCACTTAAGACTGGTGCAATAATGTCGGCAAAATTGAAGTCCATTATTCTATCTGTTGAACTGTAAACGCCCTATTTTTTTTTAAGAACTGTTATTCCCTGCCAAATGAGAGGGCATTTTTATAAGTTTGGCAGTAATTGTACATGCACAATGTTATGTCATTCAGAAGTAGACTTATTCTGTAATGTTTGAACGAAATGTCTGGCTCTGAATGTGAGCTACATAATACCACCAATCTCCCAGACCCCATACAATTGTAAAGACTCATATTTTATCAAATTTTCTCCCAAACTAAGCAGTTAGCTATGTATGCATTGTAAGGATTTTGCAAGGACTCATAGTTATGTTTTAATCATTATTTATATTATGATAAATTTAATCTTTTCTCATATGTGTAGAGGTTAAAAATTTGCTAATAATTGATATTAGATTTATAAGGTACTTGTATTATTTATTATGTATTTATGTGTATTTTAACAATGTGTGAGTTCTACCTTAAAATGACCTCACCTTTAGGGCATGTCTAATACTTTTCCTGTTGACAAAAAAATGGTGGATACAAGACTGTTACAGTTGGTTCATCTAACTACTAATAATACATCGCATTTCTCCAACATTGTTCAATAAGTATTGTTGTTGAAATAATGAAATTTCATTTAATTTAGTATATTGATTATTGTTCTACCACACAATTAATATGGCACACTTCTCAAATGATATACTAAATTTTTAAATCTCAAATAATATGTCAAGCAACCATTAGGCGATAAAATGGTGTAATTAGTAATTTGCAAAACATATATTTATATAATTTTACCATTCAATGATTGCTTGACATATCAATTTGAAATAAAATTTTTTTGGCTACCATATAGACACATATAGTTAAAAAAAAAAGAAATTACAAACATGTGATTTATAGGCCTTTCAAACACAGCTTTTGATGCGAGTACGACTAACAAATGGAATGCAGAGTTTATTCAAGTTTCAGTTGGTTCGGTTACAAGGGCTCGAGCTAAAAAGTTCAAGGAACGAAGATATTCCATGTGTTCAAACACAGTTTTTGATGGGAGCACAACTAACAAATGGAAAACTCTCAATGGACTGATTCAAAATATTTGGGCATAGGTAACTTCATGGGGGTGCAATGAAGATATTCCACGTGTTCCACAAAGTTGGATTTCCATGATTCAAGTTTTGGAATAATCTAGAATAAATTTCTCATATCACAAAGTGGATGGAATTAGAGGAGTTTTCTAAATTGGTTATTACTCAAGTTTGACTCATCAAGTGTTAGGGAATGATAGAAACAATAGTTCATTTGAGCAACCCAAGTGATTAGAAGCTTTTGGGAGCCTACAATAAACATTTATGATATTAGTTGTAATATTTGAAATAAAGCCTTAGTTATTGGTGGTTGGTAGTTAGTTAAAGTCTGCAACTACATTTATTGTTGTAGTTGCAAAGTTTGAAAAAGCTAGTTAAAAGCCATGTTGGTAGAAGTTGGTAGTTACTAGTTTTTAAGTTCTCATTAAATATTGTAATAAATGCTAGCATCCCAAATGTTCACTATAAATACATAAGGGATGATAGGAAAGCATTTAGCAATTTGATTTAGAAAATTCTCTTTGATTCTTTTAGAACTATTTGAACTTATCGGAATAATTGCTGTGGCGTTCTCCTTCGATTTATCAATCAATCATTCCATAATTATTTTTGGCGTCTTCATTATACCAAGGTTCTTGCTTCAATATAAGCAATGGGTTGCGATTTCATACATATCTATTTCTAGACGATCTTGGAGTTCTTCTTGATCCACAATTTTATCAATATCTTGGTGTGGATCGTATCAATTGGTATCAGAGCTTGGCATTAATTACAAGTTTGCCTATCTTTATAGTTAAAAAAAAATTTGAAAAAAGAAATATTGCGATTGAACTCTTGTAATTCTTATTTCAATTTTACATCTGAAGTTACTTTTCGATTCCACAAACCTGAATTCCTTACTTCAAAAACACAAATCCATGACACAGCCTTATTTTTTTCTAAGCCTTTAAATTCGAATTTTTGTTGGTGAGTTCTTGGAGAATTGTTGCTGAAAATTGTGATATTTGTTTGATAAGAACCTATAGAGGTTACTACGAGTGGAAAAAGACAAGAGTGGTGAGAATATAAGAGGGTAAAAGCCAATCTATTTTTGTGTGAAACACGAGTGAAAGTTGAGTGAATCATTCTTTGAGTGAAACACATGAACGAGTGTGTGAGGTTCTTTTTTTTTTTATAACTTTGTTTTGCATCAAACATGTCGGACAACAAGAACAAAAATACTTCCGAAACTGCATCAGAAGAGGTTGATCCAAAGTTTTTCATAGATGCTATAATGGGTGAGATGAGGAGAGTATTGAAAATAGAGATGGAACAAATTCATGAACGAATAGATCAGGTAGAGAATGCACGTTTAGAGCAGCCACAAAACAATCCTAATGTGCATAGGAGAGGGAGAGTTCAACCTAGGGAAGTGAGAGTTGAAGCTGAAGAGTGTTATGAGGAAGGTTTTGATGAAGAAGATAATCAAAATTCAATTGTTGGTATTAGGAGATATGGTGGGCGGTTTAGAGAAGCTAGAAATCGAGAAGATAATAACTTGGGTAGTATTAAGATAAAAATTCCATCATTTCAAGGCAAAAATAATCCAAAAGCTTACCTTGAGTGGGAGAAGAAGTTAGAATTAGTATTTAATTATCATAATTATTCCGAGTTTAAAAAGGTAAAACTTGCAGTCATTGAATTTTTTGATTTTGCGATTGTTTGGTGGGATCAACTAGTGTTAAACAAAAAAATGAAATAGAGAGAGTCCAATAGGGAGATGAAAATCGCTATGATAAGAGAGAATGTAGAGGAAGACCAAGAGGTCATTATGGCTAGGTTTTTGGTTGGTTTGAACCGGGAAATTGCTAATTTGGAGGAATTGTAATATTATGTGGTGTTAAAAGATATGGTGCACATGGCTATCAAAATTGAGAACCAGCTCAAGAGGAAGAGCCACAGTACACGACAAATCACTAGCTAGGGTTCATCTTGGAGGTCAAATTTTATGAAGAAAAAGTAGAAGCAAGCCACTGCCAAACCCAAATTTGAGCAAAAATAAGAAATGACTAGCCATGGAAATCAAGGTAAACCTGATTCTTTCACCACTCAAAATCATGATATTAAGTGTTTTAAATGCCAAGATAGGGGTCACATAGCAAGCCAATGTCCAAACCAAAGAGTTATGAGGTAATGGTGAAATTGAATCCGATGATGAAGATGTCACAAAATCTATGCCACCATTGGTGGACGTGGATCATGAGGAATACGCTACCCAAGGTGAACTGCTAGTTGCAAAAAAAGTTCTAAGTATATAGGTCAAAGAAAATGATGAAGTCCAACGAGAAAACATCTTTCATACTAGATGCCACGTGCAAAACAAGGTATGTAGTGTGATTATTGACGGAGGTAGTTATACTAACATTGCTAGCACTACAATGGTGGAGAAATTAGGACTGCTAACTATTAAACATCCCCAGCCTTACAAATTGCAATGGCTCAATGACAGTGGCGAGGTGACGGTTACTAAACAAGTGTTAGTTTCCTTTCGTATTGAAAAATACGAAGATGAAATTCTATGTGATGTAGTTCCAATACAAGCTGGACACTTGTTACTAGGTCGATCATGGCAATTTGATCGACGTGTTAAGCACGATGGTTTCACAAATAAATATTCATTTATGTTTAATCAAAGGACAATCACTCTAGTCCCTTTATCACCAAAGCAAGTCTATGAAGATCAAGTAAGATTACAAAAATAGAGTGAGGAAAATAAAAAAAATGAAAATCAAATAGAGGAAAAAAAGGAGGTAGAGAAAAATGAGAGAAAAGCAAACTTCTGTGTAAAAATGAGTGAAATAAAAATAGCGATGTTTCTAAATCAGCCAATGATTGTACTTTTATACAAAGAGGCATATTTAAACACTAACCAACTTGCCTCGTCTCTACCTAGATCAATTGTTTATCTTTTACAGGAGTTTGATGATGTCTTTCCCGAAGAGATTCCACATGGTTTACCTCCTATTTGAGGAATTAAACATCAAATAGATTTTGTGCTTGGTGCTTCCATTTCAAACTGACTAGCCTATCGAAGTAATCCCAATGAGGCAAATGAGCTACAAAGGCAGGTTAGTGAATTGATGAAAAATGGGTATGTAAGGGAAAATATGAGTCTATGCGTCGTGCCAATGATTTTGGTTCCTAAAAAGGATAGATCGTGGAGAATGTGCATTAATTGTCGAGCAATTAATAATATAACGGTAAAGTATCGTCATCCTATTCCTCGCTTAGATGATATGTTTGATGAGTTGCATGGTGCTTGTGTATTTTTTAAGATTATTTAAAGAGTGAGTATCATCAAATAAGAATGAAAGAGGGCGAGAATGGAAAACTGCTTTTAAAATGAAATACGGTTTATATGAATGGTTGGTTATGCCATTTGAATTAACTAATGCACCAAGTACTTTTATACGATTAAGGAACCATGTCTTGCGTGCTTTCATAAGCAGGTTTGTTGTTGTTTATTTTGATGATATTCTTATTTATAATAAAAACTTGGATTATCATGTTGTACATTTAAAATTAGTTTTGGATGTACTTAGAAAAGAGAAGTTATTTGCTAACTTGAAGAAGTGCACCTTTTGCACTGATAAGCTTGTGTTTCTTGGTTTTATTGTTAGTGCACAAGTAATATAGGTTGAGAAGAGAAGATTTACGCGATTCAAGAATAGCCGAGTCCCACAAGTGTAAGTAATGTTTGTAGTTTTCATGGGTTTGCTAGTTTTTACAGGAGGTTTGGAAAAGACTTTAGCAACATTACCGCACTGCTTACTGAAGTCATAAAAAAAAATGTTGGATTTAAAAGAACTAACTTTTATACGATTAATGAACCATGTTTTGCGTGCTTTCATAAGCAGGTTTGTTGTTGTTTATTTTGATGATATTCTTATTTATAGTAAAAACTTGGATGATCATGCAGTACATTTAAAATCAGTTTTGGATGTACTTAGAAAAGAGAAGTTATTTGCTAACTTAAAGAAATGCATCTTTTGCACCGATAAGCTTGTGTTTCTAGGTTTTGTTGTTAGTGCATAAGGAATACAGGTTGACTAGGAGAAGATCTGTGAGATTTAAGAATGGCCGAGTCCCACAAGTGTAGGTAATATTTTTAGTTTTCATAGGCTCGCTAGTTTTTACAGGAGGTTCGTGAAAGGCTTTAGCAGCATCACCGCACTGCTTACTGAAGTCATCAAGAAAAATGTTATATTCAAATGGGGAGATGAGCAAGAGAAGGCATTGCAACTGATCAAGGAAAAATTAACTCGTGCTCCTTTACTTGCTTTGCCTGATTTTTTTAAAACTTTTGAAATTGAATGTGATGCTTCAGGTATAGGTATAGGTTTAGTTCTGATGCAAAGAGGAAGACCAATAGCATATTTCAATGAGAAATTAAGTGGAACAACCTTAAATTATCCTACTTATGAGAAAGAATTGTATGCATTGAGTCGAGCATTAGAAATATGGCAACACTACCTTTGGCCTAAGGAGTTTGTGATTCAAACCAATTATGAGTCCTTAAAACATTTGAAGGGTCAGCATAAGTTTAACAGGAGACATGCAAAATGAGTGAAATTCATCGAGATATTCCCATATGTCATCCAATATAAGCAAGGTAAGGAAAACATTGTTGCTAATGCGCTTTCTCGAAGGTGCGCATTAATTTCTACTCTTGATGCAAAATTACTTGGTTTTGAGCAAATTAAAGAATTGTATCCTTTAGACCATGATTTTTGTGAGGAGTTTCAGACTTGTGAGAAAAATACAGTAGGTAATTTCTTTAGGTATGAGAGCTTCTTGTTTCGAGAAAATAAGTTATGTGTGCCAAATTGCTCTATTAGTAAGGGAATCCAATGGTGGAGGGTTAATGGGACACTTTAAAGTCACTAAGACCTTAGCTATTTTATAGGAACACTTCTATTGCCCACACATGAAAAGCGATGTTGAGAGAATTTATGGTAGATATGTTACATGTTGGCAAGCAAAATCCCAAATGCAACTCTATGGTTTGTACATGCCACTGCCTATTCCTAATGAGCCTTTGATTGATATTTCAATGAACTTTGTTTTAGGTTTGCCTAGGTCTAAATGTGGTAGGGATTCAATTGTTGTGGTTGTGGATAGATTTTCTAAGATGGCACATTTCATTCTATGTCACAAAACTAATGATACTTCACATGTTGCTGATTTGTTCTTTAGAGAAATTATAAGATTACATGGTATGCCTAGAACAATAGTTTCAGATAGAGATGCTAAGTTCTTGAGTTACTTTTGGAAAACTTTATAGTGTAAGTTATGAACTAAGTTGTTATTTTCTACTACATGTCACCCACAAACTGATGGTCAAACCGAAGTAGTACATAGAACTTTGTCTACTTTGTTTAGGACTATAATTAAAAAGAACATCAAAACTTGGGAAGAATATTTATTACATGTTGAGTTTGCTTATAATCATACTATTCATTCTGCTACTGAGTTTTCACCATTTGAAATTATTTATGGTTTTAATCATTTAACTTCATTGGATTTAATGCCATTACCTTTGTTTGAATGTGCTAACTTAGATGGAAAGAAAAAGACTGAATTTGTTAAGCATTTACATGAGAAAATAAGGCTCAACATTGGGAGGAGGACGGAGCAGTATGCAAAACAGGTTAATAAAGGGCGTTGACAACTGATTTTTGAACTGGAGATTGGGTTTGGTTGCATATGAGGAAAGAAAGATTTTCGGCACAAAGGTGATCTAAGTTACTTCCATGAGGAGATAGACCTTTTCAAGTCCTTGAGCACATTAATGGCTATGCATATAAGTTGGATTTGCCAGGTAAGTACAATATTAGTGCCATTTTTAATGTTACTGATTTAAGTCTTTTTGTGTAGGTGATGATTTGAGGACAAATCATTTTCAAGAGGAGGGGAATGATGGGGGTAGGACTAACAAATGGAATGCATAACCTATTTAAGTTCCAGTTGATCCAGTTACAAGAGCTTGAGCTAAAAGGTTCAAGGAATTTCTCAATGGACTGATTCAAAACATTTAAGCAGAGATAATTCTTAGGGGTGCAACGAAGATATTCCATGTGTTCCACAAAGTTGGATTTCCATGATTTAAGCTTTGGAATAATCTAGAATAAATTTCTCAAATCACAAAGTGGATGGAATTAGAGGAGTTTTCTAAATTGGTTATTACTCAAGTTTGACTAATCAAGTGTTAGGGAATGATGAAACAACGGCCCATTTGAGCAACCCAAGTGATTAGAAGCTTTTGGGAGCCTACAATAAACATTTATTATATTAGTTGTAATATTTAAAATGAAGCCTTAGTTGTTGGTGGTTGATAGTTAGTTAAAGTCTGCAACTGCATTTATTATTGTAGTTGCAAAGTTTGAAAAAGCTAGTTAAAAGCCATATTGGTAGTAGTTAGTAGTTACTAGTTTTTAAGTTCTCATTAAATATTGTAATAAATGCTAGCATCCCAAATGTTCATTATAAATACATAAGGGATGATAGAAAAACATTCAGTAATTTGATTTAGAAAATTCTTTTTGATTCTTTTAGAACTTTTTGAACTTATCGGAATAATTTCTGTGAAGTTCTCCTTTGACTTATCAATAAATTATTCTATAATTGATTGTGGCTTCTTTATTATACCAAGGTTCTTGCTTCAATATAAGCAAAGAGTTACGGTTTTATACAAATCTATTTCTAGACGATCTTGGAGTCCTTTTCGATCCACAACTTTATCAATATCTTGGCATGGATCGTATCAGCTTTTACACCAACCTTGATTATGACCAATAACATCAACATGTGCTCAAAGTTATTAAATGATTTAATCTGCATGAAAGAAGCAGCAAGAACCAGCATTTTAACATGATGGCACTGCATTTGGCTTACAACGAAGAAGATTGAGTTTCGTGATAGTTTCTTTATCAAAGATGATGAAAATGAAGAGAATAATAAGTTACACATGAGGGATTTTTTTCATCAATGGATTAGAAACTATAACCTACCCATTAAAAACACATTCTGCCTTGAGTTTTCAAAGCAGATTATTTCTTGTAGATGTGCACAAATGCATCTCATTTGCCATTACTCACAATATGAAGGAACTAGCACTTGATTTTCATGGTCCTATGTGGAAAGAAGATCTTGAAAATCACAAAGTAGTACTAGATTTGCCAATGCATGTTTACGATCACAATTGTCTTCAATCTTTGAAATAATTTTCCTAAAATTTTCTTGCCTTAAAATTCAAGAATTTCAGTGCATTGAAGCAATATCTTTAGGACGGATTTAATTAAGCATGCATTCTATTAGAGACATATGTTATTGCAATGTCCATTGCTGAAGAGCATGAGCTTAAAGAAATGTTGGAACATTGAGTTTCTTGAGATCATTTGCCCAATTTAAGGCTAAAACGATTGGTTCTAAATAATTGCAAATTTACAAACTATGGTTTCAGATCGAGGCCCCCAATTTAAATTTCTTCAAGTATTGTGGTATAGAGGGCCATTTTATTTTTTCTCAACAGGATTGCCGTATGATGAAACTGGTGAACTTCTTAATGAACTCTTAAGCCAGCTTGTTAGCGTTAGAGTTTTGACTATGTGAAGTAACTTGATTCAAGTTATTCTGTGTGGGGATGAGCAATTAGGTCTGACAGTTCCTCTGAACGCAAAGCATCTTATTCTGAATATCGGCATGAACCTTTATGAATATTTTGGAATCAACTTCATGTCCAAAAGTTGCCCCCCCCTAAATTATCAAATCAACATCATGGGTCGTCGTAGAGTTTTTCCTTATTACACATGTCCATTCGAATTCAACCCTCAAGAATGTGGGATCTGTAACTTTATAGTGTTTAGATGCATCATCAGAAGTCTTAAATTTGTTCATGTTAAAGGTTTTGAGGGAACAATGGCTGTAGCATCCTTTCTAAACTATCTGATATTGTTTAGACACGTTATGGAAGAATTGAATCTATATCTTTCGAATAACGTTAATGCGAATGATGGCAACAGAGAAGCATACTAGCGGAGAGCTTAAAGTTTGCAGCGGTTCAACGTAGGATCTTATAATTTGCGCATATCAATCTATTAGAAGGTGATTGAGGCTTTTTGTATAATGTTCCTATAATCTACTTCAAATGAATAATTAAATAACATACATTCCAAAAAAAGGTTGTTCTTTAATTCCCCAATTGATTTTTATATTTTAATCTACTAAATGGATCAAATTGATTAGGATACAGTTAATAGATCAACTTTGTACTATTCTTTTGTTGAAACAGCAAATTGGAATTGAAACTATATAGTTCAAAAAAAATTTATATTAGTAGTATTTTAATATTTAATACAAATTAATTTGTACTTCTTGTCATCCAATCAATAGATGGAATTTGTAGTTAGGGTCCAAGAAATGAACAATTTACATAGACAGATAATGGATAAAAACTAAATATCATCATAGACCACAAAGAAGTTACAAAATGTTTTAGTACAATCGGTAATAATCTTCTCCTATAAGTGCTTATTTACTATAGCCACCAACTCCATCAGTGGAAGGACAAGCCATAAGTCAAGCATATAGCACATGTTCCACACAACATCTAGCAACACTTATAGACCAATTTGGTAGCATTTACAAAAAATTTAGTACAAAGGGTAGTAATATTTCACACAAGTGCTAACCTACCCCATTAGTAAAAAGATAAGCTGTCAGTCAAGCATAAAACATCTATTTGTCACAAACAACCATGTATGCTCGACATATACCTTATCTTTCCACCGATGGCATTGGTGGCACAACATCTTGATGCGATATTTCTATATCTTAAAATTTAATGCAAGTATACACTATTGTATGCAAGTAATAAAGGGACAAAAGAATCGAATGTCGAACCTACAGGAATAATATCTTCTTTTTAACCAAGTACTAACATTATGTCTTTCTAGTAATTATTCAAAAAAATAAAAATCTAAGAATGAATTTAGAAAATAAAAAACAATGACACAATGTAAAGAGATTTAGATGATAGCAATATAGAGAGATTTGGACGATAGCAATATAGAGAAAACCTATGATTAATACTATCTCTCAATATTCTTTTTAATGATTAATCCTCTAATATTTAATTCCCTTAGTTCTTGTTATTGATTAAGACAATAATGTATCCACAAGCCTCTTCTAATGTCATGCAAGTATACCTTAATTTACCAAATAACTATATTCCTATAGTACTCGTAATAAATTTAGTTCATTAAGATTAAGTCTTATTGATCATAAATACTAATCAGGTATATTACTATCCTAATTTAAAACTTACATATGTAAAATTGAATGTTATTATACAATTATGCATCAAATTACCTAGGTCTAAATTTAATGATTCTTCTTCAGAGTTTATCAAAAATATTACCAATTCATTCACCATATATTGAAGCATTAAAAATAAGTAATTTGAATAACGAAGAACTAAGTTTTTTAAATATTAGAAAGATATAGCAATTAAGCACATATATTGAGTTCAAGCATTAACCCTAAAAAGAAAATTTAGTTCATGGCTATAAGAGAACAGCGGTAAAAATAATAAGAAATTATGATACAATCAATAACAAATCGATATAAACGTCAAACTGCTCTTTATTTCACTGCCTAAGAACTCTTGATGCTAAAGAATGCCTTGAATCTCTCTTTATGGCTGTTTAAATTAAACTTGCTCTCTAAAACTTGTGTTATGTGTAATTTAATGTTCTTTGATGCCCTCAAAAAGCTGAGGACGAGTGGCCTTTTAAAAGGATTGATATGAGCTTGAAATCTCCAATTCTTGTCGGGTTAGGAATCGCATTATTGTTGGGGCGCTATATTGCAATCGCTGAGGTGCTACGTGTAAAAGGCTGTATAATTGGAGCGGTGAAGGTCTGGCACTAAAGCGTTGGCCTGTTGCTGATGCGATGGCGAGCTAACACTGGGGCGATGAACAGTGACTTAAACATGTCATATTTTTTATTTTCTTATTTTGATCAGTGTTTTATCGCAGGAGGGGAAATCTTGTGGTGCTCGGCCAACAAGTCCATATTTTAAAAACTTTAAATTTTAGTCCATGTTTTTGCTCCTTTTGCGTCCTTACTTAAATTTCATTCAAGTTCTTATAAATTACAATAATGCACATAAAATAGCCATTAATTAAATAAAACACTAAAATATCAAAATAAAGAGATGAGGAAAATATATGACAAATATGCCCTTATCAAATTCCCACAAACTTAAACACTTGCTTGTCCTCAAGTAAGAAAATAAAAATTCAGAGAGAAACAAAGGGTTATACTTGACTCAAATAATAAACAAAGAAAACAAAACAAAGCAAAATATGCTAGGTTAGTAAGATGATCAAAATAATTGTCTCAAAAAGCTGTTTAAATGTCACAAATCCTTAAGGTAGATAAATAACTATTAACAATTTTAATTATCTCTATTTAGTCTCTCATTCTTCCTCAAAGATAATCGCCATGTGTGTGTGCAAGTAGTAAGAAATAGCTAAAACCATACTTTGATTTACTTTATACCTTAGTTTGTACAAAAAATATGATGTCTCGGCATTTGATTTGTATAATGACACTTTCATAGGCTTGTCTTTACTACCACTCTCCATATGTAGAAAATCACATGTCTAATGATCTATTTAGGACTTTATTTAGCTTATAATGTAAGGCTAGGGTCAAAGTGGGATAAAAGGATAAACAATTTAGGTTGAACCACACCATAAACACTTAGACTTTACCCATAAACCTCTTGATCTTTCTTTTCTTTGTAATATCTTTTCCCCCAAACTTATTATCTTTCCCATCTTTCTTTTCAATCTTTATTTTTCAAAGAATGATTTCACGCAACTTTCACTCGTGCTTCACAAATCAGATTGGCTTTTACCCTCTTATGTGCTCAACACTCTTTCTTATTTCCACTTCTAGTATTCCCTTATAGGTTCTTATCAAACTAATTAAACAAATATCACAATTTCCAGCAATAATTCACCAAGAACTCACCAAGAGAAATTCGAATTTAAAGGCTTAGAAAATAAGACTATGTCACAGATTTAAAATTTTCTTTTTGGAGCAAGAAATTCATATTTATGGAATCAAAAAGAAACAAAAAGATGTAAAATTGAAATAAGAATTACAAGAGTTGAATTGTAATGTCACTTTTTTTAAAATAAAAAAATATAGGCAAACCTGCAACTAGTGTCAAGCTCTGATACCAACTAATACAATCTATACTAAGAAACTGAGAAAGTTGTGGATCAAGAAAGATTCCAAGACAGTCTAGAAATAGATTTATATGAAACCGTAACCCGTTGCTTATATTGAAGCAAGAACCTTGGTATAATGAAGATGCCATAATCAATTATGGAAGGATAAGTTGATAAGTCGAGGAAGAACACCACGAAAATTATTCCGATAAGTTCAATGCGTTCTAAAAGAATCAAAGAGAATTTTCTTAATCAAATTACTGAGTGCTTTCATCTCATCCCTTGATACCGGCTCAAGTGTTTAGAAAACAATACAACAAGATTGGAAGAATGAAAACAAACACTCACTTTTATTAAAATAAATTCAAACACTGAATAAAGTAAAATTGGTACAAGCTCACCACTCAAGAGAATTACAATGGGATACAGAATAATTCACCACCCAAAGAACCCTATAAGAGATACAGAACTCTTAAACTCACCACTCTAAGGAATCCACCCAAGAGATACAGAGTTAAATGTAGAAACTCTCATAAGAGAACTCTCCCACATACAAGTAATTTCAAATTCACTCTCTGCCCTTCTCCTCTCATCCTTAGGTATTTATAGAGAGTTCTTGGGAGGGCTACTGCAAAGCACTCATTACAACATTAAAACTTGGTGGTTGGGAGTTTACAAAAGACAGCAATTAAGACTTACAACTACCCTTACACCAAAAGTCTACAAATACAGCAAATACAATAAATGAAGCATTAAATTCGAACATAATATGCTATAAAGTCTTGGATGGAGACAAAAGTCTTCAATTCTTGTAAGTTGTCAAGATTTGGCTCACCTAATAACTGTCTGACCTTCCTTTAGTTATTAGGATTCAACTTACTCTAGAAAACTTATATTCATGTGCTATAAAAAGGATTTAGAACTAGACACATATAATTTTTGAGTAGTATGAAGATTACCCAGAAATTCCTTCCGAAATAGTACCAGATAAATTCCAAATTTACCCTTGAAATTCATTTAGTTCTATTTTTAGCTCCATGTGATTAGACACTTCTGTGTCATCCCTCATGTATTTATAGTGAACACTTGGGATGTCAGCATTTATTACAACATTTAATGACAACTTAAAAACTACTAACTATTACTAATAAGGCTTTATTTTAAATAAATTTTAAACTTTGCAACTACAACAACAAATGTAGTTGTAGGCTTCAATTTAAAACTACAAACTATCAGCTACCACCAATAACTATGGCTTGATTTCAAACATTACAACTATATTATTGCAGGCTCCCAAAAGCTTCTAATAACTTGGGTTGCTCACATGGGCAGCTGTGTTGCTGTTCCTCTCATTCTCTAACACTTGACGAGGCAAAATTAGGTAATCACTAATTTAGAAAACTCCACTCAATCCACTAACTTTGTGGTATAAGGAATTTCTTCTAGATTATTCTAAAGCTTTGTGATCTAAGGAATTTCTTCTAGATTATTCTAAAGCTTTGTGATCTGAGGAATTGTTTTTAGATTATTCTAAAGCTTTGTGATCTGAGGAATTTCTTCTAGATTCTTCTAAAGTTTGAATAATAGAAATCCAACCTTCTGAACATCTTTCTTGGGCCTCCGAATCAATTCATTGAGAGTTTTCTTGAAGCTTTTAGCTCGAGTCTTTGTAACCGAACCAACTGAAACTTAAATAGGATCTACATTCCATTTGTTGGTCATGCCCTCATAGTAACTTTATTAAAACAATGAAAAAAATCTAAGAAACATATAACCTTTCTTAGAAAAAACCAAAAGGCACAAATTGAGCACCATTAGGACTCCGACAAAGAACAAGAGGTGTTTTAACCCAGCGTTCCTGGTCGACAAGTCCCTCACTAGAGCAACCTTATTCTCCTTGACATAGACGCCCAAGTGATAGAAATTATTCTCTAGCTCGAGGTTAGCCCTTGTTTGATAAAGGCTTTGAAGCTTATGGAAGTAAAGACCCTCAAGATTCGCTCTACATAATATGAAACCCTGACTAAGACCCTGGAGCCTTTAAGGTTCAACTGATGTAGATCTAGCTTCAAATGGGACAATATATATACAAAAAAGGGCTGAAGTGTCACCTCAACCCAAATTCAAAAAATCTTAAATTTACAACCACCTCCTCTTCTGGCGACGAGATAGCATATTCATTATCCCTAAGAACTCTCAAAGTAACGGAATCAAGATCTCCATCCACTTCAATAATTCTACAAGGATAGTCTCATTCACATCAGAAGGATGATTTGGAGGATACTTCAACTAATAAGAAGCAACAAACATAGTGCTCAAAATGTAGACTTTTGTTTTTGGTCAACTTGGCCATCAGGATGCCTTCTTGAGCTCTGCAGAGGTATTAGAAGACAACCTTTTCCTACTAGATAGCTTATGTCCCTTTCTAGCACACACCTTAGTACAGGAACTCTTGTTGGTTCAACAAGTCCTTACTCTTCTCGAGCACCTACCTCAACTATACCATGGGTTGATCTATCCCTAGCATTATACACCTCTCTAAGTCGATCGGATCTTGGTTAGAAACACTCTCTAGTTCACCCATAGAAGACATAATAAAGGCTGAAGGAATGAAAAGACTTAGAGGACAAACAACGTACAACGGGATAAAAAAAGGAAAAATAAATAACATCAAACTAAAAAGGTTAAACACTCACCGAAACAAAAGTACGAATATTAAAGCAACACAAATGGCGAAAAAAACTTCTACTTCTTTGAGAAACAACAAATTTGTAGTGCTTTTTTAGAAAATGGCAGCACAAAAGTGGAAAAATAAAAAAACCATAAACCATATATACTGGTAGGATAAAGAGAGATCTCAGACGTTGATTCAAATTTCAAAATTTGACAAAAGGGTTGTAATACATCTCTTAAGTTAAAAACCATTTAATCGACATTCAAATCCCCTGTTGATGAAACGTCACCACACGAAGGGAATAACTACACATTATTACCTACAGACTATGGAGAGCTTCTCAAGTAATTGATTAAAAAAGCCCAAAGATCTAACGTGAATGAGCCTATTGAGGATCTCAGATGATTAAGACTCTTATAACAAGTGTCTGCCTATTAATGTCTTGGTCAGAACATTGGCCTACAGGCTATCCTATTACGTGAGTCTCCTAAAGGAAGGAAGACTTATATAAGAACATTGCAAGCTGAGCTGAATGTTGGTCTAAGCTACACTATTCAGACATAATCATAATTTATCGCATATTTAGGCTGATCAGAGGATTGGTCTATAGGTTAGCTTGCTTAGTGTTTACGCTCAAAATATAACGCAGCTATCGTAGTATAGATTGAGGTGTCGATCCCACGAGGAAGCTCTTGGCAAAATAGGTTGGTAAAGTAAAATATTAAAGCAGTAGCAAAAGATAAAATTAATTGATTTAAGTGGATGAGATAGAATTGTCTATGATTTGAAGAAAATGTCTTATGATAATTCAAACAAGGCTTCGAAAATTATAATTATGCTTTATAAATCTACTCTACACTTTGATTCAATACTTATAACTCAATTGAAAGTTTCACATCTCAAACAATCAATTGGAAGATAGGTAAAATATAACACATTTGATAACACATGTATTTGATATAATTAAACTCTTTGCAAGCATTAACACACATCATGTTCATTTATACAAGTTATCTAAGATCGACAATATATCACTTTGACAATATTGCAGTAAAAGATCAACTTGAATATCAAACATTTATTGCCCTTATATGTTATCTAAGATCGACAATATATCAATTTGACAATACTGCAGTAAAAGATTAACATATAAAACAATGTAACCAGTAACAATTATAAATCAACATCAATCACATAAGAAAAGCATGACTGAACATATATGAGATATGAGAATTATAACCTCTGGCTTATAGAAAATAAAATAGATAAGAATTTAATCAAAACCAGACTTACAACATATTTAGCTCTTGACACCGAATCAAAGCATGTAAGTAGATTTATTACACATAAAAGTTCATCTCTTAGCCTTGCCAAAAACTCTAGCCTAAATTACAATACATGTTAATGAGAAGAAAATAAGAGAGAATTATCTAATATTAAAAATGTCCTAAGAGTCTCCTTATATAGGCAATGAATGGACATATGTCATGGATGACATCAATCTTCAATAAATTTAAGCTAATAACTCGTTTATCCACTTGCAGCATATTTTTGATAATGTAAATGATTGATTTAGCTTCTGTAGCCGATATGAAAGTTGTATAATTTTGACTCTTCTTTCCATAGGCACCAATTTCATGCAAATTGGATGAGTATCCAACAAGATATGAGCAAAATTCCAAGGATACATCAGAATTCGGCCAACAACCATTTTACCCACTTGCAATGCGATTTGGTCCATGATAACGGCAGATTTAAACTTTACCATCAACATACAAGTTGTTGATAGTTACGTTATAATTTTATAGCTTCAAGAATTATACCAATTGAGTACGTATTTTGTGAGATACGGTCTAAATACTTGAGTTGGGTCAAGCTGGCAGGAGTTGTACCCTGATTCTGTTATATCTCAATTTTTGGCCCATAACATATTGGATTTGGCTTTTCTACTATTCTTCAACTTTGTGTAAGATTGAGTCATGTTGCACCAGGTTCAAGAATTTCTTCATTTTGATTTCTACATTGAGAGTTAAGTCCATTTTACCTAAACCTGTCCAAATAACATTCATTAATCACAATTTAAGGAGAATACTTTATTTCAAGCTAAAATAGAAAAAAATGCTAAAATTAGTGACATTAAATAGTGACTGAATCTCTTAATAAATATGTATTTTCATGTGTTCATCACTTAGTCAGATCAACCTTCCACTAGGCCAAGGAAAACAACAGTCAAACAATGGTAGTACTGTTTAATAATTGTTATTGCCACAATCATTTACCCCTAAATTTGGTAACTCGAGAGTCAATGAGTTAAATTTTATTTATTTAGGAAGCTTTGTTTGAAGAATGCAATTAGGACCAAAAACGACTCTGTCAACCACTTTGTCAACTAGTCAAAGTGAAATTCAACAATAATATAACTGTTAACTACTAATTTTAATATACTGAATTAACTTTTAGTGATTAAGAGAGATACAACAAATCTTTAAGCATTAAGCTATTTACAGATTTTGAATTAAGCCACCAATTTGCAAACTAACACCATTTCTAATTATAAGTTACTCCTTGAATATTTTGCTTTTCTAAGCAAATTGCAAGCATCATTAATTGAAGAATTAGTGTCACCTTCATTCAGATACTAGCCTTAATTAGTAGGAATTCTTTAGCGATTGACCTGGTATATAGGCAACTCTAAATTTGAAGTAGAATTTGGTGGACCAATTAGATATCTACTACCAAATTTAGCAGTACCGTGTTGAATAAGCTTAATTTGCTACCAGAGCCATGTTACATTGTTTGTAATGGACACAACGACTATATCATAACTTGAACTAACACTGGTGATCAATATTTCATAAAAATTATCCTCTTCAAATTGAAAAATAGCAGTGACTAATTCATCGACTAAGCCCTTGTACATGAGAAAGTAGCTCATCTTAACTTATCCACAACTTAAATTTAGGATTCTCAACAACTATTATGGTTTGATTTAGATTTGTGATTTTAAGAACTTTATCTAGATATTTTTTTTCCTTCCATTCATATTATATAATGTGAGTCAATAGTCTGTTTTATTTATTTATTTATTCTTTTAGAAGCAATTGCCCCCTTTCAATTCAGACTGCGAAAAGAGAAAATTGTAACTCATTGGGGAAATCATCCAACCATGCTACACTGTTTTGCTTGTTTACAACATATTTAGCAAGATTGTGAGCATGGACATTATTGTTCCTGGGAGTGAACTAAGTTTGGAAATGGCTTCTATTGTCAATTAAGTCTTGAATTTCTAGGATAGTCCAAATGATTTCCTTTCTGGTGTAAATGTTACCTTGTACAAGATTGACAATCGTCTTTACATATGAGATAAGTACAGCTGGAACAAAACCATTGTCCGTTGCCACTTGCAACCCTAATTTAATTGCCTCAGCCTTGGCTTACTCAATATCCCTATTGGTACAGCAGCTCCTGACTAAGGCAGCCATCAGTACGCCACCTCTCCTCTCAATGAAGACACCCAAGATAGCCTTCTTTCTCTAGATGTTAATTAAGTCATCTACCTTCACTCTAAATCACCTTCAATCCTACAACTCCTATTCCATTACTAAATATTCAGGCCTACCACTTCCAATAGTCTGTTTGATTACGAAGAAAATTTTGAATACTAAATAAATTCAGAAAGAAGAACTAGAAAATTATAACTTTATAATGAACTTGCTATACAATAACTACTCCATCTACGTTGTTGATTCAGCCATTGATGGTTAACCATCCACTTGCCTCCACAGTCTAGCCAGACGGAAATTTCTGGGTACATCACCAGTATGCTCCTCCTTTGCAGGCGCCAACTCAATGTTCTTAAACCACATCCCTATCAAAAGAAGTAGTCTTAAATAAGTAACAAGCTTCAAAATCCTAATCATCAATCCCATATTTCCTTCTGTTCAGTACAACCTCTCAGTCCCTAACTTACTCTAAAAAGTTCATAGTCTTCGATGATTGCAATTCTGGGAACAAGATGGAGTTCTTGCTGATGGAAATACAAGGGATTGGAGACATGATTTTAATGCTTGCTACTAAATCAAAGTTGTTGTTAAGTGCCAACCTGACTTGCTAGGGTTTCTAACAAGAATCGCAACAAGACAATTAATTTGAAAACTTTTGAAGTGAATAGGGATGAAGTTAGGAGAACGCTAACAGCAAACAAAGAGTATAACGGTAGAATTTTCTATTAAGGCATATTGTCCCCGTTGGAGACTCTTCAAACCCTCTAAATGAGATTTATAAGAGGTATTAAAAGGGTAAAAATCTACACTATGGTTGTATCGAGGAGGTAGATTGAAGGTTCACTATAAGGGAACTAAATGGTTAATTTAATGTCACTCCTACTAGCGTGTTGAATGCGCAACTACCATTGTTTCATTTTACAAAGGTCATTAAGAACCTAGGTTATATGTCATGATAGCCTATTAGAGTACGTTTGATGTGAATATCACAAAGAAAAGAGACCCAACAGTCAATGAGGTTCTTTTTTCAATACTGTTCTAATTTAGATTTTTAAATAAACAAAAACAAGAACCTTGACCCATTATCTATAAAAGATAAGAACCAGAGGTATAAGAATATTATACATGCCACACTCAAGATAGATGAGAAGTTATGAGTGATAAGTTTGAAAGAACGGCACAAGATGAAATCTTGATAAGTTTTAATAAAAAGTTCTTTGAAGAACTTAAGAGAAAACTCTCAACATTAATATCACCAATTCTATTTTTTGTTCTCCCTCATCTCTTATATATTTATAGAAACCTCTTAGGGTGTCTAGCATTTATCTCTCCCACATCACACCTCGCGTGTTTTTATTTCTTATAGAGAGAAAGGTGCTTTCACATCTTCTTAACCCGAAATAGCTGATGAGAGGAAAGGTTCTTTTTTATTTAGGGTACTTCCAAGAACAGATCCAATGGAGATGGGGCAGGGTCTGTAGCTCAGAGGATTAGAGCACGTGGCTATGAACCACAGTGTTGAGGTTTCAAATCCCTCCTCACCTACAATCGGCCAAAAAAGGGAAGGACCATTCTCTCTAGGGGTAGAAAAATCATGATCGGGATAACAGATCCAAAACTTTGGAACTTAAGTGTGGTCTTTTGTCGAAATGGAGTAGCCTTACTTTTTTTTGTTTTTTGTTTATGCTCAATACGGCATGTATTCTAGTATCATAAGGCTTTCTTCATAAAACCATTCACGAATCTGATCAATTACCCTTTGGGCTTTGTGAGCAAACATACATATATGTTGACCTAAAGCAGATACTCTTACCTTCTTCTTTATTATCCTTGTCATAAGGTTCACCTCTATCAACTAACTTATATAGCTATTTTCTATTCTGTAAAAGTAAAATAGAAATTGTCTTTCGGAGAAATGGTCGAGTAGTTGATAGCTCTGGTCTTTGAAACCGATATAGTTCGAAACAAAGAACTATCAAGGGTTTGAATCCCTCTCTCTTTTTTTCTCGGTAGCACTTATTACAACAATTAATAAAAACTTATAACTACTACCAATATTGAGACTTTACATCACATAGGCTACTCACATGAGCTGTTGTGCTATTGTTCTCTATCACATATGAATGTTTAATGGACCTTGTGATATTTTGGCAACATAGTTTGCATCTACATTATCCAATAACTACGCCTATCAACGAACAGCCAAAAGATATCCCGTATATCGTTAGCTGCAATTAAGTATCGCATATAGAAATGCCATCGTAGTCTTTATTGTAGTTTTTTTCTTAATTTTTTTTGAACTGTTATTAATTCATGTGAACATATTCTTATTAACATGAATTAGTAAGTTAGGGTGTAAAATTTTTATAGCAAAGTAAGTTAGAACTTACAAAGGAAGTAATCATCGCACAAAAATCTAAATATAACACATGAATAATAACGTTGTCAATTTTGTTTCATTCGTACAAGTATAAGTTTGTTACTGTGAAGAAATGCTTATGGATAATGTCAAAAAGTGACAATGATGTAAATAACTAGCGTGCATAAGGTTAAATCAATGAATTATTTTATATAGATTGCTCTTATCCTTGATAATGGTAATAATTGACATTTATTGACTTTAATTAGTAATTCATATTATACGTAACTACGGGGCAAAATTGACGTAGGACAAGCATTGTTGGGTCATGATTTCATTCATGAAGATGAAAGTTATTGATATCGTTCAATAAAAATGTAAATTGAAAATGGTAGAATACCAATTCAAAATTAAAGTTTCTTAATACTTGAGTTCTGAAATTACAAAACCTGAATGCTTTTTCCCTCAACTCTCATGTATTTATAGAGACCTTTTGAGATTTTTAGCATTTATTATAATAATTAATGACAACTTGCAACTACTAACTACCAACTACTACTAATAACTAAGGCACTTAGAATACTAGCACTTATTAAAATACAATTAAAGAAAACTATCAATAACTACTAGTACCACATTTTACTTAATAACTAAATATTAAACATTTAACCACAACAATAAATGTAATTGTAGGTATTTTTAGAAACTTCTCACCTCATGTGCTGCTGGCAATTTGAGTTAGGATTATGTTGGTGTCATTATAGAACTTTTAGTTTTTGGTGTTTACTAAATAGTGTGGTACATTTTTTGAAAATTTTCTTCAAGCATCACATAATAGTGTTTTATTTTACTTGAAATAAATGAAGTGATCATTATGAAATTTGATTATTTTAATGCATGGTTATTGGTGAATATTAAATCAGATGACTATCTCAGTTACTTGTGTGTGTTCTATATTTTGTGTATTTTTTTTTTATTTTCTCGTTTGGCCACTTATAGTCTTATATAATTTCTTACAAAATCAGGTTTTTTAATTTATAAAAACAAGTCATAGCTGGAACAATAATTTTGGCATTTACTAGTACATGCTTTTAAATTCATGACATATAATCTAATTTTTCTCATTTATTTCTAAAAGTGGTAATATGGCTAATATTTCCTTTTTAATTTATGGAGGGAATCTCTATAACTAGTGAAGATGACGACATAAAGAGTGAGATTAAAAGAATAGTACGCAAATGTTTGTGCTACTATTGGGCTTTGGTTGATTTGTTTTGAACAGAAATATGTGTGCTTTTATGACGGATTTGAATTCGAGGAGATAAATTGAAGGGTCACAGAAGGGTCACTTCAAGGTCACTTTAAGTTAAACTCCTACTAAGTGACACTAAATGCTCATTCATCTTACAATAACTACCACTGTTTCATTGTGTACGAAGGTCACCATGTCATGATTGTCTACACCTGCCCACTCTTTTGCTCTGTACATTCTCCCTTGATAATATTGGTATTTGGGTGGACGTAGCTGTAATTAGACCAATACTTTCCTCCCACCGAGCCACTCGTCCATTGAGCCATCTTACATCAATCTTGCATGCTATAAATAGTTAAAGGAGTCTGCCTTCCTCGAGTCCAGTAACCTTGTTGATCTGTCATGGCTTCAGCCTCAGCAATAACCACATATTTCACACGTCCCCTAACATCTTCGCAATTGTTGGATCTTGTTCACCTAATAAATAACCATCCTCATGATGTTAAGTGTGATATTCTTTGCCGAATGGTAAACTTCTATAACCACCCATCTTTAGTTAATTGAACGTGGGAACTCCTCCAAGCTAATCTTGCTAAAGTTGACAAATGGAAAATGAATTTTCCCCTAACATCATGCCTATTGTGTTTAATATTCGTGAGATAGTGTTTTGACCGTCACTTGGATGGAGGGCACCAAAAGATTGGTCATACAACCCCTAGTAACGAAGCTTGGGGTAAATTTCATTTGGTTACTGTTAAATTTGTACCCCCCACTCTAATCCATCAAAGTAGACACTACGGTTGTGGCGAGTGGTTTGCGAAATTGTCCCCCTACTCTAATCCATGAAAGTAGATGCTACGGTTGTGGCGAGTGGTTTGAGAAATTGCATGGAGCATCAATTAGTATATGATGCTATTGGTATTGTTTAACTAAAGGATATATGGGGATGTGTTAAAACCGCAGTGGTGGAAGTCATTCATGACGATGTTAGGAATAGGATTCCTCCAAACTCATAGAGTTATAAGCAATTGTCTTCAGCAACGAAGCGAGCAAGAAACTAATTGGCATGTATGAGAGACCTTAAATTAACTGTTACCATTAACTATTTAGTTGTGTTGTTTGATTGTCATCATAGGGTTAAATTTTTTGGCATATTTTATTAATACCAGTAGCTTAGTAGTGAATGATATTTGTTTTTTTTGAAACAAATATTCCATTATAAATCTCAATAAATTACAAATTGCAAATAATTACTCAATAATTGCTAAAATAAAACTGAAAACTATCTTCAATAATTAAAGAAAATATAAACTGCCAATAAAGACGACAATTGTTGATATCATTCATTAAGACAAAAGAAATGTAGCTTAGAAAATTAGAAAATTTGAACTGAACTCTTAATAGAAAATTCTACATTTTATTAACCATTAAAAGGTATTGAAAATACAGATGCAACTAGTTTAAATACTAAATACTTGGAACGATCCTCCAAGCATAGTAAAACCCAAATTAAAGTTTCCAAGGCAATCATTAGTGCCAGAATTAAAGTTCCAATACCACATAAACATCAAAACACATTAAATGTAACTAAGACTTTTAAACTTACAATTACTATCAAGATGAAATAAATTCAATATTAAATAAAACTACTATGATAAATGCAATTGCAAGCTCATAGAATGACTTTTTATCCTCTTCTTGGACTTTGTATCACATAAGCTTGTGATGTCCCCCTTCATTCTCCTCCACTTGTAGAGAACTTGTCCTCGAATGATTATATAGGTTCTCCTCGAATTTGTAATGGTCTTGTCACACTACACATAGCCACTCAAGTTCCCTTAATACATCTCCCAGATAAACTTGTCTTGTAAAATACTTCTTAGAATTCATAATCGGTTTTCTTTGAACAAGTACCCATTGTGAACCATAAAGTCATCATTCGACTGCCTCATAAGATGCTTAGACTAAATTTGGCTAAAGTTATAATTCTCTCATAAAGCTCTTTAAATTGGGTCATTAGATGCATAAAGGTATTATACGAATTTGACAACACAAATATCATGACTAACCACTAATGATGGGGGACATACCATCACATGTGATAGGGACATGATGGATATTTCATTATTACCTATTACATTGCTCGCAATTCAAAATGCCAGCAGTAGACATGCGGTGAGAAGTTTCTGTGATTAATTGTTGTAATAAGTGCTAGCATCCCAAGTACTTCAGTTCTTGGTAGTAATTAGTAGTTTTAGGTTGTTATAAAATATTATAATAAGTGCTAGAATCCCAAGTGTTTACTATAAAATACATGAGGGATGAGAGGAAATTATTCATAGTGATTAATTAAATATTCAAAAATAAATGCCTAAAGTTTGCAGAAACTTAGTTTTGAGTTGGGCTTAGCCAATCTCAAAGTTTTGTCTTGTTGAACGATATCGGTAAATCTCGTCTTCGTCAACGAAATCACAAACTCATCAGCGCTTATCCTATGTCAGGTAGTATCAGAGCCTTATCTAGAGATGGCATGCCTTAATTACTTAAATTGAGATCGTTTTAGTGTGTTTGAACAAAGCATAGATGAACATATGAGAGATATAAAGGAACCTATAGATGCAATGATCAACATCTTATGGGTTCGAGAACTAATAATCTACTACCACAACAACTAATAGTGGCAAGGAGAAGACCGCACAGACAAGCAAATTCTGAACCCTTAAATTTTAATTTGCAGAAGGACGTCGAAGATGAAGTTTAGGCCAGTCAGAAAGCAAGAGGAACAACCGTGAGTGTAAGAAGTTGGCCTTATCAGTTTGCCCATTTGGTGGATGATTTAAGGGAAGAGGATGAAGTTGATCCAGATGATGCTGAACCTGAGGAAAATGAAGATTATTTTGAAATTGAGATTGCTAAAAAAGTGGAAGAACTAGAAATATGCATGGTGTAAATTTTAATGAACACACCTGCTCAACCTGAGAAGGCAACATCTAAAGTAGAGGAGAAGACATTAATTTCAAAGATCCACAAGGAGGATAACTTCGTAGAAGAGATAAAGGAGACGCGCATGTGTACCAGCTTAGTAATGAAACTAGAAGAACTTTCTGATTAATCAATATAGAATAATGTCAAAGGTTTGGTGACAAAATTTTTAGATGACTGAACCCATTACATTGCAATCAAAGCAGGATATCCAATAGCGTATTGATTTTATTTTTGGCAATATTCCATATCTACCACAATATCTAGCACCTTACCAAATCTGCCAGAGTATCAAATGAGACCTAAAGAATATGATGTTCTGTGAGAGATGGTAGGAGAGTTATTTAGGAAAGATCACATCATGGAGAGTAATAGTTCTTGTGCAATGTCTGCTTTACTTACACCAAAGAAGGAAGGGAGTTGGCAAATGTGTGTGAACATTCCTATATTAACAAGCTTAACCAAGAAATGCATTCAGATAAATTGAGTGGCCATGTGGAGCATGGCAAGGCTATTGTAAATCTAGGGAGAACTTGTATGGTCACTCAAGGATGAATTCCCTATAAGAGGAGGAGAATAATGGGGGACACGATGGATATTTCATTATTGGCCATTACATTGTTAGCAGTTCAATTTGCTAGCAGCAGCCCATGTGATGAGAAGCTTCTAAGAGCCTATAACTACATTTATGTTGTGGTTATAAAGTTTGATAGTAGTTTTAAGTTTTCATTAATTATTATAATAAGTGCTGGCATCCCAAGTACTTCAGTTCTTGTTAGTAGTTGGTAGTTAGTAATTTTTGGTTTTCACTAAATGTTGTAATAAGGGTTGACATCCTAAGTGTTTACTATATAAAATACATGAGGGATGACATGAAATTATTCAAGTGATTGATTAAACATTCCAAAGTAAACACCTAAAGTTTGCAGAAACTTAATTTTGAGTTTGGCTTAGCCAATCTCAAGTTCATCTTATTGAATGATATCAACACAATTACATCTTTGTGAATGAAACTACGAGCCCGGCAGTGCTTGTCCTGCGTCAACTAGTACAAGCCATCATTAGTCTTAAAGGTAGTTTTACATTTATTCCTAGGGCATATTCAGATTTGGTAGTAGCCATTCTTAAAGTCTATCTTGGAGAATAGCTTGGCACCACTTAATTGGTCAAGCAAATTATCAAGGTGAGGGATAAGAAAATGATATCTTACAATAATTTTATTGATGGCACGAATGTCTACACATATCAGCAAACTCTCATTATTCTTTGGAACAAGTAGAGTAGAAACATCATAAGGACTGATACTATTCTAATGCGTCCCTTTATTAACAACTCTTCTACTATCTCCCTCAGAATGTCATATTCTTGTGGGCTCATCTAATAATGGGGTAGGTTGGGCAATATGGCTCTAGTAATAAAGTCAATGCGAAGTTGGATATCCTGCAAAGGTGGAAATGTAGTAGGTTTTGTTATAAGGTTTGCAAATTCGATCACAAACCCTTAGACTTCATTTAGCAATGCTTGATCTGACAATTCTTCTTCTTTCACCACCAATTTGGTACACGTGCGCATATCCTTTATTTGATCCATGAACTTATCCTCCGTGTGAATCTTTGAAAATGAGCTCTTCCCCTCCACTTTAGGTGTTGCTTTCTCGGGTTGAGTAGGTGCATACATCAACATTTGTACTACATAAACTTCTTGTTCTTCCTTATTTCCAGTTACCTCAATTTCATAATCACCATTATTTCCCTCAGGTTTAGCATCATCTAGATCCACTTCATCTTCTTCTCTTAAAGCATCCACTAGAGGGGCAAAACGGTAAGGCCAACTTCGTGCACTTAAGGTTACTTCTCTTGCTTACTGCCTAACCTTAACTTTATCTTCAACTTCAAATTGAAATTGAAATTGAAGGGTGCATAGTGTGGTCGCCTAAGTGATCTTCTCCTTGCCACCCTCGGTTCTTGTTAGTTTTCAAATTCAAAAGCAATTCTATCAATGCTGTCATTCATTCAATTATACTCTCCAAAACTCTATTTTACGTTCATCTAAAGCATTCAAACTATCTCCATTTAAGTCACTGAGGCCTGTCATCTCAAGACAAAGCTCTGATACCACCTGACGCAGGACAATCATTGATGAGTTTGTGATTTTGTTTACGAAGATGAATTTTGTTGATATTGTTCAACAAGACAAAAGAAGTAGCTCAAAAAATTAGAAAATTTGAACTAAACTCGTAGTAGAGAATTCTAATTTTTAATAATCATCGAAAGGTATTGAAAATACATATGCAACTAGTTTAAATATTAAATACTTGGAACAATCCTCCAAGCATAGTAACACCAAAATTAAAGTTATAAGGCAATCATTAATATCATAATTAAAGTTCCAATACCACATAAACATCAAAACATATTAAATGTAACTAAGACTTTCAAACTTACAACTACTACCAAGTTGAAATGAATCTAGTATTAAATAAAACTACTATGATAAATGCAGTTGCAAGCTCATAGAATGACTTATTATCTTCTTCTTGGACTTTGTATCACATTAGCTAGTGATGTCCCTTATCAGTAATTTACATCAAAACAAACTAAGGCGCATATAAATTTAGGAAGGAAGATAGTGTCACTGTTTACCCATTATTGTTCACATGCTTTGTTAGATCCTTATTTTCTTTGTTTCCTTTTTTTTTTAATTCTTAAGTTTAATTTGGAAACCAGGATACAAAAATATTTGTTTCCTTAATATGCTTGTTAATATTTCCTATTTTTTTGTAATCAATTTCCACTATGACTGATGTGCCTTGATTTCCAGAAAAATAGATTATTCCAAAATTTGAATAAAATCTGGTTCTTTTGTTGGTTATTTTTCTTTAAGTGTTTAGGCTGAATTATAACAAAATTAAATGGTAAATTTGATGGAGGATAGAACTAAATAGATACCTTAATAAGTCAAATGGACGCTACAAGGATCAATTTAGGGTTTGACGCCACACTCTTGGTGATCAAAGAGTGATAAGTCACCAACTGTCTTCAAGAGCTAGAAAACTTGAGAAGACAATTTTGTGAGAGAAATAGCTCTTCTATTTCGTGCTTCCAATTCCAAAATGAGGCAACTGCCTCTATAAGACTTTAACATGCCTTATATAGGCTTACAAAATGAGGGGAAACCCTAATATTACCTAATTAACTTAAAAAGCCCAAAATAAGCCCAATATGACTTAACAATTTAAAAATAAAGCTAAACAAGTTCAAAATGGCCAAAATACATAAAAATAGCAACATAAGAAGTAAATTAAACCCAATAGCATGGAAAGAAAGCCCTCAGCTACTTCTTTAAGCCCAACGTCACCAAATGTCTCTAAATTACGTCCCAATCTCTAATTGAAGACAAATAAACACATTTAGCTCATTTCCATTCAGATCGCAAGCTTCTAATCCCATAGAAGTTTCAATAGCTCCAATTTAACTACTTATGGCCCTTTGAAGTTATTTAGCCTTAGCCCTTGTTATTGGACCATCTGAAATCTCCTTTACGCTCAGCTCACATTCTTGAGTTGATTTAGAACTTTCATGATGCACATCAATGACTTAGAATTTGATTTACTTTTTCCTTTTATGTTCTTGGTAAAGTTGGTTATATAAGACCTTGTAGCCCTCAGAGTTTTAACATTAATAATAGTGAGAGTTTTCTCTTAGTTCTTCAAATAACTTTTCATAACTAATCCAGATTTCTTCTTATAGCGTTCATTCTTGACTTATCACTCACAATCTTTCTCATCTTTCTTGAATGTGATGTCTACCTTAATTTTTTATACCTTTGGTTCTTATCTCTTTGTAGAAAACGGATCAATGTCCTTCGTTTATATTTTTTTGCTAATCTGAATTAGAACGATCCTTGGCAAAGGAATCTCATTGAGTGTCAGGTCTCAATTTTCTTTGTGAAGTTCACATCACCTGTGAATCATAAAGAACTTGGAAGATTGAACTATGTGTTTTGCCCTAGATAAATTGATATATCATAATGTAATAGCTATAAGTTCATAAGAGATACAAATATACTCATATGACATTTATGCTTTCAAAAGACCTTTTCTCAATGAATCTTGCCTTCATTAAATTTCCATAGAAATTTAGGTAATTGTTAGGGTAAGATAAAAGTATTTAGCCATCGGAAAAGGTCACTGAAGATATTAGGGTTCTTAATCAATAATTTAAGATGATGGATTAATTTAAGAAAATATATTTTGATTTAAGTGAAATATCGAGGGATAGTTGTAATCTTAGGTAATTCAATATTGGTGAGTCACTAATTTGTTATCTTGTCGTGCATTATTTCCTTCTTAATTAAACTTCTAGGTTTAGTTTACCTCAGTTACTAATTGTTTGAATAAGGGTAAGTTGACAAAATTTTAGTAATTAGTAAATCAAAAGTAAAAATTTCTAGTGGGAACGATACTCTAATCTCATATATTACTTGTTTACGATAACGTACACTTTTATTCATAAATCTAGCATCAAGTTTTGGCGTTGTTGTTGTGAGTTATTAATTACTTTTTGCTAATACTAATATTTTTCCATCTTACTTTTAATTCAAACTTTCTCTTTTTACTTTGCAATGAATCTTTAACTCTTTATGTCACACTAAAAAATCTACGATTTAGTTGCTTTAAATCTAGAGATTGATAGAATACTAAGGCATATCCATTAAGAATAAAGACTAGCTTTGCATTAACCAAACATCATGGCTTAGCAAAACCAAATTCAAGCTAAAGAGCAAAGATTGCTATGTAATTATGCAATTCCATTAGTTGACAAAAATTAACCCAGCATTCGGAGACCTGTTTTAAATGCTAATAATTTCTAAATCAAACCAAGCATAATCTAGATGTTGAAGGATTTTGTACAATTTAGTTGGTTGCCCCATGATGATCCAAACGAGCATATCGTAAACTTCTTAGAAATTTGCAACACATTCAAGTAGAACAGACTATGAGACAATGCTATGAGGCTGCGATGATTTCGTTTTTCACTCTGGGACAAAGGGATCTACCAATTGGTCTATTGCAACATGGGAAGATTTGACTAAAAAATATTTAGCCAAATTTTTCCCAACAATCAAGACAATAAAGATAAGGAATGATATCATGCCCTTCGTACTTTAGAAAAAACATTTATAAAGCTTAGGAGAGATTCAAGGATTTACTAAGGAAATGTCCAGATTATGGGGCTCCAAAATGACTGCTGATACAAAACTTCTGCAATTGTTTTCGTGGGACATTTATGGATAATCGTCAATGCTGCAGTAGTTGGTACTTTGATGAATAAGTCAACCAATGGAGTTTATGACCTATTAGAAGAAATGGCATGCTACAGTTACAATGGCTAGCTGAAAAAGTAGCTCCAAGAAAAATTGTAGGCATACATAATTTGGAAGCACTCACTTCATTATCAGCTTAAATAAATCTACTAGCAAAGAAATTTGATGCTATTAGAGTCAACGCTAAAAAGAGTCAACCTATCACTTGTGATTTCTATGAAGAGAACAATGCGAATGGCCAGTACATTGAAACTGCACAATATGTGGAGAATTCAACAAGCAAAAAAATAATCCTCACTCTCACTTGTACAATCCAAGGTGGAGAAATAATTTGAAATTCGCATGGACCAATAATCAGGTACATCCATCAAAGCCAATAAATCCTCCTAGATTCCTATCTCATCACAACATTAACCTAAAAATAAACCAGTTTTAAAGGAGACATTCATGTAATACATGAAGGAGACATTCATGTAATACATGAAGGAGACTTATGTAATTTTATAGAGTCAAGCAAATCTCCTTCAAAGCCAAGACGTTTCACTATGCACTTTAGAAACTCAAGTGGGCAAGCTAGCTTCATCCATGAACAACCACCCACAAGGAGCTTTCTTAAGCAATATTGCAGTTAATCCGAAAGAAGATAAAGAACATTATAAGTCAATTACCCTAAAAAGTGATAAAGAGCTACCGAATGTCACAAAAAACATTCCAACCAACTTAGGGACAACAAGATAATAAAAATACAGCAAAAGAAGACGAAATTATAGAATAAAAGGATGTAGTAGTGTAAAAACATGGTTCCAACCCTTACAACCCATTTCCAACTTTTTCCCACCGACTTAAAAAATACAAGCTTGATAAGTAGTTTTCCAAATATTTGGAAACATTCAAAAAATTCCATATCATTGTACCATTTGTAGATGTTAAGCTATGTAAATTTTATAAAAGACATCTTATCTAAGAAGAGAAGACTAGAAGACTTTGAAACAATAGCATTGACAGAAAGTTACAGTGTAATTCTACAGAAAAAGATTTCTCCTAAGCTCAAAGATCTAGAAAGCTTTACCATTCTTTGCAATATCGAAAATTAGTTTACCTATCCAAGGGGCATGATAGAGGATATACTTGTGAAAGTTGATAAATTCATTTTCATACAGATTTCATTGTGCTGGATATGGAAGAAGATTAAAAAATTTCAATCATCCTTGGAAGACATTCCTAGTCACAGGGAGGACATTAATTGATCTGCAGAAAGGAGAGCTCTTTATAAAGGTTCAGGACCATGAAGTAACATTTAGCGTATTCAAAGCCATAAAGTGTCAAAATAAAGTAGAAGAATGTTTCAACATTGATGTGATAGACAGTGAGGTCCAGAAAATCTTTGTAGAAAATACCATCAACTATTTACCGAAAAATGTTATCATCGATGGAGCCAATGCTGAAAATCAAGAAGCTCAACAATATCTAATCCTACTGAATGCTTTTCACCTTAAGTCGACAAGACCAAAACAAAATTTAAAGCATTAGATCGCCTAACAAACACAGAGATTCATACCAAGCCATCAATTGGAGAAGCACTAACACTAAAGCTCAAGCCTTTGCCAAGCCACCTAAAATATGCTTTCTTAGGTAATTCATTCACTTGCCTATAATAAACTCAAGATCTTTGTTTTGATTAATCTAAAAATCTGAATTAGAACAATCCTTAGGCAAAGAACCTCATGGAGCATTAGGCATTACTTTTCTTTGTGAGGTTTACATCATTTGGTATCAGAGCTTAGGTGATACGATCCATGCTAAGAAACTAAGAAAGTTGTGGATCAAGAAATACTCTAAGACCATCTAAAAATAGATTTGTATGAAATCGCAGCGACCCGTTGCTTAAATTTAAGTAAGAACCTTGGTATAATGAAGATGCCACAATTAATTATGGAAGGATAAATTGATAAGTCGAAGGAGAATGCCACGACATTGTTCTAATAAGTTCAAAGAATTCTAAAAGTCCTAAAGAGAATTATAAATAACCTAAACTACTAACTACCAACTGCCATAAACTATTGAGGCTTTGTATTTCAAACACATTATCAAATATTGTAACTATTATCATAAATATAATTGCAGGCTTCCCAGAAGCTTCTTACCATAAGGACTGTTGTTGGTAACTTTAACTGCTTCTTAATTTCTTATAACAATGTAATGGCCATTTATGAAATGTCTATCATGTCCCCCAACACTTGTTGAGTCAACATTAGGTAATCACCAATCCACCCTATTTGTGATATGAGGAATTCTTCTAGATAATTTCAAAGTTTGAATCATGAAAATCCAACCTTGTATGACACGTGGAATGACACAAGAGTGTCAAATTGCATGGAGCTAAAAATAGAACCTAATGAATTTAAGTTAGTCAAATTCATAAACTAAAGAGGAACTTTGAAATTAATCTAGCACTATTTCAAAAGGAATTACTAGGCAATCTTCATATTGTTTGAAAACTCTATGTGTCTAATTTCTAAATTGTTACAGGATATGAGTCTAAGTTTTCTAAAGAAAGATGAAGTTAAATAATTTTAGGAATGTTAGGCAGCTAGTAGGTGAACCAAGTCTTAACAACTTGCAGAAATTGAAGACTTTGCTTTCAATCTTAGATTTAGGAGCATGCTTCGTTGAATTTAATGTAGATTATGTTTGAATTTTGATACTTGATTTATTATATTAGCTATATTTGTATACTTTTGAGTGTGAGGGTAGTTGTAAGTTTAAAAATCTTAATTGTTGTCTTTTAAAATTTGTAAATTCTCAACCACCAAGTTTGAATGTTGTAATGAGTGGTTGCAGAAGACATTCCAAGTGGTCTCTATAAATACCATGAGGGATGAGTTTGGAAGGGCAAAAATGAGTTAAGTTTTAAAACACTTCTAACCTTTGGAGAGTTCTCTTATAAGAGCTTCTTCATTAAACTCTGTATCTATTGGGTGAATTTCTTAGAGTAGTGAGTTTGAGAGCTCTTTATCTCTTGTAGGATTCATTAGGTGGTGAGTTTTCTATATCCCATTGTTTACCTCCTGAGTAGTGAGCTTTGTTTTGTATCACTTTCACTTTATCAGTGTTTAAGGTTATTTTAATAAAAGTGGTGTGATTATTTTTCATTCTTCTAATCTCGTGTCTTCTCTCTTAAACACTTGAGTTTATGTTAGTTTGATATTAGAGCTTTTGGGTTTTTTTCTTTTTTGTGCTTTGTATTTCAATGGACAAAGGTCGTCGGTTTATTCCAACAATTGAAAAGCAACCTGTAGCTAAAGATAATACATGAGACATTCTAATTGAAGAATTGAGACAACAAATTCAGCAACTTCAAAAAAATTTAGAATGTTTCGAAGACCAAGGTAAAACAGTGCAATATGAAGATTCAAATATTGGTTCTTACAACAATGATGAAGGTAATACAAAGTCTTTTCATCAAGCTAAATCTCATTCTTCTAGTGTTAGTTCTCCAGTGAATCAAAGTGTTATAAGAATTATGACATTTAGAAACGAATATCTTTTAGATTTCCAAGTAAAAGTAAAAATACCAGATTTTGAAGATAAAATGCATCTAGATGAATTTGTGGATTGGTTGAATACCATTGAAAGAATCTTTGATTATCAAGATATTCTAGAAAATCAAAAGGTAAAACCCGTTGCCATAAAAATTAAAAATTATGCTTCTTTCTGGTGGAAAAATTTGAAGAAACAAAGGATAAAAGAAGGTAAAAAGCAAGATCGTGACATATGAGAAGATGAAACGAAAGCTTAAGAGGAAATATCTTCCAGATAACTATGGGAAGATGTTATTCTCAAACTACATAATTTCCATCAAAAAGAGCTTTCTGTAGTATACTACAGAATTTGATCATCTCATACTGAAGTGCAATATGGCTAAACAAGAAGAATAGACAATTGCATGTTATCTTGGGGGTTTAAGACCTAAGAAATTTCTAACCAAGGAAGTACTTCCAATTCTAAGACTATTTCCACTATCAAACCTAAACTAAGAACTTCTTCAAAGAATGATGGTGTCTCTAACCAAAAGAAGCAAAACAGTTCTTACAACACCAATTCTTGCTTATGTTTCAATGCCAAGGATATCGACATATTGCTTTTGAATGTCCAAATCATAGAATTGTGACACTCATTGAAGAAGAAGTTGAAGAAGAGATGGAGAACAACCATGCAAAACCTGGGAAAGACAATGAAGATATAACTTATAAGGATAAAGGTGAAACTCTCAGCTTTCGTAAAGTCTTAAATGCTACCATAAAAAAGAAGAAGATTGGTGCGAAAAAATATCTTTCATACCAAGTGTACTTCTTATGGCAAGGTGTGTAACGTAATAATTGATGAGGGTAGTTTTGAAAATGTAGCTTCTGCTCAATTGACAGAAATATTGGGCCTAAAGACAGTGAAGCATCCTCAACTATACAAGCTTTCTTGGCCCAAAAAAGGAAATGAAATAAAGGTAAATCAATGCTACTAATCTCTTTTTCTATTGGCAAAAACTACAAGATAAAATTTGGTATGACATTGTTTTGATGGATGCTTGTCAATTACTTCTTGGCCGTCCATGGCAATTTTATAGAAAAATTATTCATAATAGCCATTAAAACACTTATTCTTTTGTCAAGGATGGTGTTAAAGTAATTTTGGGTCATTCTAAGATTATCAACGTTCTTAAGCCTTTTAAAGGAGAGGAAAATAATTTATTAACTCTTTCTAAATGTAAAAGAGAATTTTCAAAGGTTGATAAACCCTTTGCTTTTGTGGTGTTTGAAGAAAACAGTGATAGTCCTGAGCAATCTCTTATAATGAAGAAACTGCTTCAAGAATTTCAAGATGTAATACCATATGAGAAATCACTAGGATTGCCTCCCATAAGAGACTTTTAACATGGTTTGAATGAGCTTTTGTCCAAAGGATTAGTTAAAGAAAGCAAGAGTCCTTATGTTCTTCCTGCTCTCCTTGTGCCTAAGATGGATGTTTCTTTCACATGTGTGTGGACAGTAGAGCCATCAACAAAATCATCATTGATTATCGCTTCCTAATTCTTTGACTTAATGATCTCCTTGACCAATTTTATAGAGCTTATAATTTCTCCTAGATTGATATACGGAGTAGATAACATCAAATAAGGATGAAACCAGGTGACGAATGAAAGACAATATTTAAGACTAGAGATGGCCTTTATGAATGGAAGGTGATGCCTTTTGAACTTTCAAATGCTTCAAGTAATTTCATGCATTTGATGAATCATGTTCTAAAGCCTTGCATTATAAGGTTCGTTGTTGTCTACTTTGATGACATTTTTGTATATAGCAAAGATGAGGAACAACACTTGGATAATCTTCATCAAATTTTCAACACTTTGAGGAAACATAAGCTTTATGTCAACCTAAAGAAATGTGAGTTCTTCTCAAATTGACTTATTTTTTTAGGCTATGTAGTCTCTAAAATGGAATCAAAATGGATCCTAGTAAGGTGGAAGCTATTTTGAATTGGCCTATTCCTCAAACTCTCTATGATGTTCAAAGCTTTCATGGATTAGCTTCATTTTATTAGTGTTTCATTAAAGGATTTAGTTCAATCATGGTAGTATTCACTGAATGTTTAAAGGGTGATCACTTCAAGTGGACAAATGAAGCACAAAAGAGCTTTGATCTCGTCAAATCTAAGGTAACCCAAGCCCCTATTCTTGCATTACCAAATTTTAACAAAGTGTTCAAGGTTGAGTGTGATTCATCAAATGTGGGAATTAGTGCTGTCCTTAGTCGAGAAAGTAAACCAATTGCTTTTTTTTAGTGAAAAATTGAGTGATTCTCATAAAAGTATTATACTTATGATAAAGAGTTCTATGCTATTTGTCAAGCTCTAGATCATTGGAGTCATTATCTTCTTTCAAAACCTTTTGTTCTTTATTCTGATCATGAAGCACTTAAGTACATAAATAGTTAGCACAAACTTAATAGGCATCATGCTCTTTGGGTTGAATTTCTTCAATCCTTCAACTTCACCATTAAGCATAAATTTGGAGTTCAAATTATGGTGGCTGATGTATTAAATCGGATATATTCCTTGTTGTCCTCCATGCAAGTGAATGTTGTAGGCTTTGAGATAGTGAAGGTACTTTACAAAGATGATGCTTATTTTGGAAAAATCATAGAGGACTGCAAGTATGGCTCTTTTTCAGTAATTCCTGTTGCATGATGGGTATCTTTTTAAAGGCAACCGCTTATGTAATACTCAGTGGTCTCTTCGAGAGTCTATTATCAAAGAATCTAAAGATGGTGGACTTGGCGGACATTTTGGGAGAGACAAGACTTTAGCATGGATACAAGAAAGGTTTTATTGACCAAAGATGAAGAAGGATGTCCAGAGGCATATGGATAGGGGTAAAATCTATCATGTGGCTAAAATTCATGGCTAAAATACTGGTTTGTACACTCTACTTCCTGTTCCTACAACACCTTAGGAAGAGGTTAGTATGGATTTTGTTGTAGGATTGCCAAGAACTCAAAGAAATATAGATTCTGTGATGGTGGTGGTGGATCATTTTTCCAATATGGCGCCCTTCATTCCTTGCAACAAAACCCTTGATGCTTCCCATGTAGCTAACTTATATTTTCAAAAGATTGTGAAACTATATGGAATTTCTAACACCATCGTCTCAGATAGTGATACTAAGTTCATGAGTCACTTTTGGCGCACTATTTAGAGGGAGCTTGGAACTCAACTTAACTTTAGTTTTCCCATCATCCTCAAACTGATAGATAAACAGAAGTCACAAATAGCAGTTTTGGAAACCTTTTGAGGTGTTATGTTAAAAAGAACATCTGTCAATGGGATCTTATTTTGGCTCAAGTTGAATTTGCTTGTAATAGGACAAAAGGCTAATCCACAGGTTATAGTCAGTTTGAAATTGTTTATGGTCAGAATCCCACAAGACCATTGGATTTAGTCCCTTTTTCAATTACTCACCAATTTAGTATAGATGCTGAAGAACGAAAGAAGAACATAAAAAAATGCATGAAGAAGTTAGGAAGAAAATATTGAAGAAAAATGAGAAGTACCAAAAGAGCGCCGACAAGCATCACAAGAACATAGAATCTCAAGAAGGATATTTAGTTTGGGTTCATCTCAGAAAAGAAAGGTTCCCTCGTGGTAAGTTTTTCAAACTCAAACTGAGAGCTGATAGACCATTTAAGGTGATAGAACGAATTAGGGAAAATGCATACAAAAATTGAGCTTCCAGAATTTTACGATGTTCCAATATATTCAATGTTGCTGATCTATCTCCTTATAAGGATGATAACGAAATTGACTCAAGGATGAGTCTATTTCAATTAAGGGAATTTGACACAAGAGTGTTTAATTCCATGGAGCCAAAATTAGAACTAAATGAATTAAAGTTAGTTACCTTCATAAACTAAAAACTCAATGTTAGATAATCAATTTCAAGGGTAACTTTGGAATTAATCTGGTACTATTTCAAAAGGAATTACTGGGCAATCTTTATATTGCTGAAAAACTATATAGGTCTAGTTCTAAATCATTTTCACAGTATATGAATCTAAGTTTTCTAGAGTACGTTGAAGTTTAATAACTAAAGGAAGGTTAGATAGCTGATTGGTGAGCCAAATCTTGATAACATGCAAGAATTAAAGATTTTCTTTCCATGCAAGAATTGAAGAGTTTTCTTTCCATGCAAGAATTGAAGACTTTTCTTTCCATACAAGACTTAAAGGCATGCTTTGTTGAACTAAAGCACATTATGTTTGAATTTTGACACTTCTTTTATTGAGTTAGCTGTATTTATAGACTATTGGATGTAAGGGTAGTTGTAAGTCTAAGTTGTTGTCCTTTGAAATTTGTAAACTCTCAGCCACCAAGTTTGAATGTTGTAATTAGTGCTTTGCAGTAGCCCTCCCAAGAACTCTCTATAAATACCATGAAGGACAGAGAGTGAATTTTAAATTACTTGTATATAGGAGAGTTCTCTTGTGAGAGTTTCTTCATTTAACTTTGCATCTCTTGGGTGGAATCCTTAGAGTGGCGAGTTTGAGAGTTTTGTATCTCTTGTAGGATTCTTTGGGTGGTGAATTATTCTGTAACCCATTGTTTTCCTCTTGAGTGGTGAGCTTGGTTTTTTACCACTTTCACTTTATCAGTGTTTGAATTTATTTTAATAAAACTGGTGTGTTTATTTACTCATTCTTCCAATCTTGTTGTATTCTCTTTTAAACACTTGAGCTTGCCTCAAGGGATGAGATGAGAAGGGCAGAAAAGAGTTGAGTTTTAAAACACTTATAACCTATGGAAAGTTCTCTTGTAAGAGTTTCTTCATTAAACTCTGTAATATCTTGGGAGGGGTTCATAGAGTGGTGAGTTTAAGAGCCCTATATTTGTTGTAGGATTCATTGGGTGGTGAGTTATTCTGTATCCCATTGTTTACCACCTGAGTAATGAGTTTCATTTTGTATCTCTTTCATTTTATCAGTGTTTCACTTAATCAAAGTGGTGTGATTATTTTTCATTCTTCCAATCTCTTGTCTTCTCTCTTAAACTCTTAAGCGTGCGCCATGGAACATCTTTCTTGGGCCTCCATGAATTCACCTCAGCAAAAATATTTTAAATCAGTCCATTGAGAGTTTCCTTGAACCTTTTAGCTCAAGCCCTTGTAACTGGACTAACTAAACTTGAATTTGATCTTTATTCCATTTGTTAGCCATGCCTCATCATTTTGCTCCTCTTGAAAAGAATTTATCCTCAAATCGTCACCTATAACAAAAGGACTAAAATCAATAATACTGAAAGTGGGACTAACATTTTACTCACCTGAAAAATTCAACCTACAAGCATTGTCATTTATGTGCTCAAGGACTTGAAACGGTTTATCTCTTCTCATAAGCAACTTAGATCGCCTTTGTGATGCATATACAACAAAGCCAATCTCCGGGTTCAAAAATTTGCTATCGATGCCCTATATTAGTTTGTTTTGCTTATTGCTCTGTCCTCCTCTCAATGTTGAGTCCACTTTATCATGTATCTGTTTAACAAATTCAGCCTTTTTCTTTCCATCTAAGTTAGCACGATTAGATAAATGTAATAGAGCTAAATCCAATGGAGTTCAAGGATTAAAATCATAAATAATTTCAAATGGTGAAAACTTAGTAGCTTAATGCATAGTACAATTATTAGCAAACTCAACATGTGGTAAACATTCTTCCCATGTTTTTATATTCTGTTTAATTATAACCCTCAACAAAGTAGACAAAATCCTTTTCAATACTTTGGTTTGACCATCAGTTTGTGAGTGACAAATAGTAGAAAATAACAACTTATTTCCTAACCTACACCATAAAATCTTTCAAAAGTAACTCGAGAACTTAGCACCTCTATCTAAAACTATTTTTCTAGGCATACCATATAATATTACAATTTCTCTAATGAATAAATCAACAGTAAGTGAATCATCATCGATTTTGTGATATGGAATGAAATTTACCATCTTAGAAAATCTATCCACAACCACAAAAATTAAACCCCTACTATGTTTAGACCTAGGCAAACCAAACACAAAGTCCATCAAAATATCAACCGAAGACTTTTTAGGAATAGGTAGTGGCGTGTAAGAACCATGGGGTTGCACTCGGGATTTTTCTTGCCTATATGTGATACATCTACCACAAATTCTCTTAACATCTCTTGTTATGTGTGACCAATAGAAGTGTTCTTGCAAAACAGCTAAGGTCTTATCAACTCCAAAGTGTCCCATTTACCCTCTACCATGTGATACTCTTACTAACAAATCACACAAAGAGCAATTCAGCACACATAATTTATTTTCCCGAAACAATAAACCCTTGCGTCTAAAGAACTTGCCCACTGCGGTTTTCTCACAAGCCCAAAACTCTTCACACAAATCGTGGTCTAAAGAATAGAATTCTTTTAATATGCTCAAAATCAAGTAATTTTGCATCAAGAGTAGAAATTAATACATAACTTCGAGAAAGTGCATTGGCAACGATATTTTCCTTACCCTACTTGTATCGGATGACATATGAAAATGTTTCAATGAATTTCACCCATCATGTATGTCTCCTGTTTAACTTGTGTTGGCCTTTCAAACAATTCAAGGACTTATAATTGGTGTGCATCACCTTAGGCCAAACTTTCCATGTTTCCAATGCCGGATTATCATAAGTAAGGTAGTTTAAGGTTACCTCGCTTAATTTTCCGCTGAAATATGCTATTGATCTTTCTCCTTGCATAAGAACTACACCTATACCCATACCTGAAGCATCATTCAATTTCAAATGTTTTTAGTAAAATCAGGCAAAGCAAGTAAATGGTTATTAGTTAAAATTTCCTTAATAAATTGGAATGCCTTTTCTTGATGACTTTGGTAAGCGGTGCAGTGATGTTGTTAAAGTATTTCATGAACCTCTTATAAAAAGTAGAGAGTCCATGAAAACTACGAACATGACCTACATTTATGAGACTCGACCATTCTTGAATTGTGCAGATCTTCTCTTCATCAACCTATATCCCTTGTGCACTCCTTTAAGTTAGCAAAAAACTTCTCTTTTCTAAGTACATCAAAAACTGATTTTAAATGCACAACATGATCATCCAAGTTTTTGCTATAAATGAGAATATCATTAAAATAAACTAAAAAAATCTGCCTATGAAAGTACGCAAGATATGGTTCAATAATCGCATAAAGTACTTGGTGTGTTAATTAATCTAAATGGCATAATTAAGCACTCATATAAATCATATTTCATTTTAAAAGTAGTTTTCCATTCATCACCCTCTTTCATTTATATTTGATGGTACCCACTCTTTAAATCATTATGCAGTTCATCTAACATATCATTTAAATAAGGAATAGGTTGATAATACTTTACAGTTTTATTATTGACTTGATACGATCTACGCCTAGAAATTGATAACGTTATAGATCAAGAATGGCTCCAAGATCGTAAAGAAACAGATTTGTATGAAACTGCAACCCATTGCTTATATTGAAGCAAGAACCTTGGCACAATGAAGACAAAACAATCAATTATGGAATAATTGATTGATAAGTCGAAAGAGAACGCCACGAAAATTATTCTGATAAGTTAAAAGAGTTCTAAAAAGACCAAAGAAAATTTTTCTTAATAAAAATTACTGAATCCTTTTCTCTCATCCCTTATGTATCTATAGTAAACATTTGAGATGATAGCATTTATTACAATATTGAATGACAACTTAAAAACTAGTAGCTACCAACTACTACCAATATGGCTTTAAACTAGTTTTTTTCAAACTTTGCAACTATAACAATAAATGCTTCAAACTTTGCAAGTAAAACAATAAATGCAACTACAGACTTTAACTAACTACCAACCACCAACAACTAAGATTTTATTTCAAATATTACAACTACTATCATAAATGTTTATTTTAGGCTCCCAAAAGTTCTAATTACTTTGGTTGCTTAAAGGGGCTGCGGTGATCACCAATTTAGAAAACTCCTCTAATTCCATCCACTTTATGATTAGATAAATTTCTTCTAGATTATTCCAAAGCTTGAATCATGGAAACCAACTTTGTGGAACACATGAAAAATCTTCCTTACACCCCCATGAATTTATCTTTGCCCAAATATTTTGAATCAGTCCATTGAGAGTTTCATTGAACCTTTTAGCTCGAGACCTTGTAACCGGACCAACTGAAACTTGAATAGGTTCTGCATTCCATTTGTTAGTCGTGCCTTCATCATTCCTGTCCTTTTGAAAAGGATTTGACCTCAAATCATCACCTACATCAAAAGGACTTAAATCAGTAACATTAAGAGTGACATTAACATTGTACTCACTTGGCAAATCTAGCTTATATGCATTGTCATTGATGCGCTCAAGGACTGAAAATGGTCGATCTCCTATTGGAAGTAACTTTGGTCACCATTGTGCCAAAAATCTTTCTTTTCGCATATGCAACCAAATTTAATCTCCAGGTTCAAAAATCAGCTGTCGACGCCCTTTATTAGCTTATTTTGCGTACTGCTCCGTTCTCCTCTCAATGTTGAGTCTTACTTTCTCATGTATCTGCTTAACAAATTCAGCCTTTTTCTTTCCATCTAAGTCAGCACGTTCAGACAAAGGTAATGGTATTAAATCCAATGGAGGTAAAGGATTAAAACCATGAACAATTGCAAATGGTGAAAACTTAGTAGCAGAATAAATAGTACGATTATAAGCAAACTCAACATATGGTAAACATTCTTCCCAAATTTTGATGTTCTTTTTAATAATAGCCCTCAACAAAGTAGACAAAGTCCTATTTACTACTTCGGATGGCTTTTCATAAGAAACACTAATTTAGCACCATCTATACACTACCTAAAGCTCAAATTCCTAGCAGGTGAAGGGATTAGGGTCGTAATAGGAAATCAAAAAATTGCTAGGAGTTGCTATGTTGTCTCTGCCAAGAGAACCTATTGTATTTTAGTGGTGGATATCAGGAGGAAAAATGGAATCACCAGGCCTTTAGAGAGGAATTGTACTTGGTCTAAGTTAAACTTGGTTTATCAAAAAAGGTAGTGAAGATTGGTCACAACTAGAGCCCAAGTTCAAGGAGTGGTTGTTCATATTGTTAAAAGAGTTGTCGAATATTTTTGCATAGTCACATGAGGACATGCAAAGGATCGGCTTGTCAATGGAATCTCACGTATTGGCCGTTAGCCCTACTTCAATCCAATTAAGCAAAAGAGGAGGATCTTTAATTAAAAAAAAAATGAAATGAAATAATGGCTGTAGAAGTAGAGAAATTACTGGTTGCTAGATTCATTGGGGAGGTCCACTACCCCAAATGGCTAGCAATGTGGTCATGATCAAGAAAGCTAATTGGAAATGGAGGTTGTGTATTGATTTTATCGACTCTGAACAAGGCATGCCCCAAAGATAGCTATTGTCTTCCCAAGATAAGTCAACGGGTAGACTCAACAGCAGGGCATAAGTTGCTCAGTTTTATGGATGCCTTTTCAAGGTACAACTAGATTCGAATGTTTCCCCCAAACTAGAAGAAGACGTCATTTGTTACACATTAAGGAACATACTACTACAAACTCATGTTGTTCGGCCTCAAGAATGCAGGGGCCACATGCAAAAGGTTAGTAAACAAGCTATTCAAACCACTAATAGGTAAGCACATAGAGGTGTATATAGACGATATGATTGTAAATTTAGTCAAATCCGAAGATCATGTAGGAGACCTAAGGGAGATTTTTAAGATTATGAATAAGCACAAAAAGAAGTTAAATCGTAAGAAATGTGCTTTTGGGGTGAAGTCAGTGAAATGTTTAGGGTTAATGGTCAGTGAGAGGGGAGTAGAAACCAACCCCAAAAACATTAAAGCCATTCAGGATATGAATTCCCTAAGAATAATCAAAGAAATCCAGCGGTGATGTGAACCTCACAAAGAAAAGTGAGACCCGACACTCAATGAGGTTCTTTTGCCAAGGATCGTTCTAATTTAGATTTTTAGATAAACAAAAACAAGAACCTTGACCTATTATCTATAAGAGATAAGAACCAGAGGTATAAAAAGATAGTAGATGCCACACTCAAGATAGATGAGAAGTTGTGAGTGATAAGTCTGAAAGAACGCCACAAAATGAAATCTTGATAAATTCTAATAAAAGTTCTTTGAATAACTTAAGAGAAAACTCTTAACATTAATATCATCAATTCTGTTTTCATTCTCCCTTATCTCTCATATATTTATAGCGACCTTTTAGGATGTCTAGCATTTATTACAGTAACTAATGACAACTTAAAACTATTAACTACCAATAATTTAGTCACTTGGATTCCAGCACTTATTACAACAATTAATAAAAACTTACAACTACTAACTACCAATAAAATAGGCACTTGGAATGCTAGCACTTATTACAACAATTAATAGTAACTTATAACTACTAACAACTACTAATATTGAGACTACATATCACATGGGCTGTTGTGTTGTTGTTGCCTATCATACATGGATGTTCAATGAAATTTGTAATTTTTTTGGCAACCTAGTTCGCATCAAACGGCTTACTGGTAGAGTGGTAGCCTTAATTCATTTCATTTCTTGGGCAATAGATAAGTGCTTTGAATTTTTCCAGGCTATTAGAAGGAGAGAGAAGAATAGGTGGACTCAAGATTGCAAGAAAACCTTCCAACAACTTAAAACTTATCTATCTCAGCCTATCCACTTTGTCGTCCCTATCCAAGGGGATAAGTTGGTCTTGTACCATGGTTTTTCAACAGGGGCTATGAGTTTGGTGCTAGTCAAAGAGGAGATAGAGGTTCAGAGGCTGGTGTATTTTGCCAGCAAATCCTTCACTGCCTGAAAAGCTAATACCCATAAGTGGAAAAGTTGACTCTAGCTTTAATCATTTTAGGAATGATGTTACACCTTAACTTTAAGCCTACCCCATTGTGGTTTTAACAATCAACCCCTCAAACAGATCCTGCACAAACATGACTTTTCAGGTCAATTTATCAAATGGGTGAAAAAGTTGATTAAGTTTGATATATTACAAACTGCAAGTGGATATCAAAGGGCAAGTCTTAGCTGATTTTGTAGCAAAATGCATGACAGGAGAATTTGAGGTTGGAATAGCTTATGAAAATATGCTCGAGGAGCAAGGTGAGAACACCCCAACCTGGGTTTTTTACATTAACGGAGTCTTTAACTTTTAGGGCTGTAGGGTAGGCATATTTTTTACCAGCCCGAAAGGGGATGAGGTTTGCTACATAATTAGGTTCAGATTTACGACGTCAAATAATGAAGTTGAGTAAAAGTCTCCCTTGGTCGAATTTAGAGTAGCCCAAGCTTTGGCAGTGGCAAGGATCTAGATAGAAAGTGGCTCATTTTTAGTTGCCAACCAAAGCTTGGGGAGGGGGAATAATGTTGGCATACCTTAGGAAAGTCAAACCCCTATTGAGTCTGTTTGCAGAAGCTAAAATCAAGCTAATCCTGAGAAGTGAGAATCATCGGACAGATCTAATAGCTTGACAAGCTTCCAACAAAGAATCTCGATTGCCCAGATCTGTCTCTCTAGAATTTATTCAAACCCCTAGCTTGCGAGAAGAACCAGAGGAAAGAGTTGGATAAAGCTTATTTGGGATAGAGCCTATTTGGGACTACATCCAAAATTAGACTATCTCGATAGACAAGTGGCAAGCCTAATAACTTTGATACTAAGCCACTCTATACAGATGGGTTTTCCATTGGTACATGAGATGCTTGGGACCACTAGAGCTGAAGTAACTGCTCACATTTGTGGCAGCCATTCGAGAATGGAGGTACACAAAGTCTTTAGAACCGGATATTAATAGCCAATCGATCATCAAGATGCAAAGAACCTAGTTAAGAGATGTGGTGCATGCCAAAGGTTTACCAATAAAATTCAGGCCCATATGAGTAGCTGAGCACCATGGCCCTTTGCTTAGTTAGGGCTTGATCTAATAGGGCACCTACCACGACGAAAAGGATATTGCAAATATGTCATCGTCACTATAGATTACTTCATTAAGTAGATTAAGGTAGAACCCTTATCGAAGATCACTTAGAAGAGTGTGAAGGATTTTGTGTAGAGAAACCTAGTATGTCGGTTCGAGGTCCCATGCATATTGGCCACTGACCACAAGAAGTAGTTTGACAACAATAACTTCAAGGGCTTTTTTGAGTAGTCAGGAATTTAACTCCTCTTTGCTTCCTTAGCATGTGCTAAAACCAATGGGGCAAGTGGAATCGACTAATAAGATCATTAAGATATTATTGAAAACAAAGCTAACAGACAGAAAAGGCGGATGAGTGAAAAACTGTCCGAGGTACTTTTGGCCTTAAACACCACTAGCAAAACTGCCACAAAGAGGACCTTGTTCTCCCACACGCCTTTGGATGCAAAGTTATAATTCTCACCGAGATTGGTACCTCGACCCATTACATCTTACAGTTCTCAAAGGCGGTTAACAATGAGCTAATAAGGGGGAATTTGGACTTAGTGGAATAGAAGAAGGAGAGACTGTGAGTCCACATAGCAGTTTACCAATAAAGGGTGGCGAGATATTACAACAAAAAGGTGCAAGCTTGCAATTCATTAAGGGTGATCTTATACTCTGAAAGGTTATCTTTAATTCGAGAACCAAAATGACAGAGTCCTTAGACTTACCGGTGAAGGACTGTACAAGGTGACCATGAGAATTAGAGCAAGAGTTTCAAAACTCGAACTTGCTCATGGAAGGATGGTGAGAAAACCATGGAGTGCCAGTATGCTGAAAATGTATTATGCTTAAATAAACCATCCATTCATGCTTTTGGTGAAATTTTCAAATTTTCTTGAATTTATAAAGTTTCAAGACATGAACCTGAGATGTTGAAAATGAATAAAACTTTTGAATTTTTATAATAGAAATTCTCTTATCTTGCATGAACACAAGATGGAAATAGTCCCCCAAAGGGTCATAAGCATCTAAATCAGGTCAATCTCAAATAAACAGAAGGGCTTTTATGCGTAGGTTTGATGCCCATGAGATTGGCCCTTCGTAGGCTTTGTTATGTAAGGTCGATGGTAAAGTGATAGTCCTATGGGAGGGTTTTACTCTCAATAAGATCTCCACCTTAAGAGATCCCCCAGAATAGGAAGACTCAGAAGGGCCTTATGGGTAGGTTTGATGCCTATAAGGTTATCCCCTCGTGGGATAAACTTCAAAGGTAAGGTGATAGTCTTATAGGAGGGTTCGACTCTTACAAAGGTCTCCACCTCGAGTTGTCCCTTAGACTAGGAAGACTCAAAAAGTCCTTATGGGTGGGTTCAATGCCCATAAGGTTATCCCATTATGGCATATTATGTAAGGTTAGGGGTAAAATGATAGTCCTGTGGGAGGGTTTGACTCTAACATAGGTCTCCACCCTAAGTGATCCTCTAGATAAAGAAGACTTAGAAAGGCCTTATGGGTGGGTTCAACGCCCATAAGGTTTTCCCCTTGAGGGCTTTGTTATGTAAGGTTAGAGATAAAATGATAATACTATAGAACGGTTTGACTCTTACAAAACTCTCCACCCCAAGTGGTCCCCTAAACCAAAAAGACTCAAAAGGGCCTTAAAGGTGAGTTCGATGCCCATAAGGTTGCCCCCTCATGGGCTATTTTGTAAAGTCGGGGGTAAAGTAATAGTCTTATAGAAGAGTTTGACTTTCACAAATGTCTTTACCTCGAGTGGTCCCCCTTCTCCCGATGACCAAGAAGACTTAAAAGGGCCTTATGGGTAGGTTTGACACCTATAAAGTTACCTCCTCCTAGGCTTTGTTATATAAGGTCAAGGGTAAAGTGACGGTTCTGTGGGAGACACCTATAAGATTGTCCTGTGGGAGGATTCGACTCTTATAAAGGTCTTCACCTTGAGTGGTCCCTTAGACCAAGAAGACTTCTAAGGGTCTTATAGGCCCCCAACAAATCAATTCCATGACAAGAATCCACTTTACAAAAAATCAGGACGATTATAAAAAGACTATTAAAAAAAATAACAAAGGTAGAAGGTAAAGGAAATGATATACATTAAAAAAAACATCCAAAAAATAATCAAGTACCAAGGCAAAATAACCCGTACAAAAGAAAATACAAAAAATTAACAAGTTCAAGGGAACATTGGCCCAAATACATGAAAAGAAATACTAAAGTACTCGTGAGAGGCATAACTGCCCAGAAGAAGAGATCCAGCCTAAGCAGCTCGAGTGACATTCTCCTCCTCGGGCTCAATGTCGTCAGGGATCTTATAAACTGAAAAAGGGATACCATCAGCAATAGAAAGATAGGCATGTCAACAGCAGGGGCCTTAACAGCAGCAACAACAGGAACTTCAGGTATAACAAGTGGAGAAGGAGCCTCGATTGTGATAGCAAGGGAAGAAGTTGCAAGAATAACGGAGAATGAGGTTGCAGTCTTTGTGCACTGGAATTCGAAAGAAGGATCAGTAACTAGAGCGCTTTACAGCTCATCTTGGGGCTCAGATTCATCCACATATTGAGCACTCTAGATCTCATCTTCTACCTTGGGACATCGAGAAACTAAGTCCCTCAACCACTGAAGGTCAACATCGGGGTAGCTCTCTTAAAACAGGCCCATATAATTATAGAATCCTTTGGTTGCCCCAATACAAAATCCCACCTCATGACCCATAGACCAGAAACTTAAGAGTTTGTCAACATGATGAGCCAGCTCAGACCTGATCTACTCCATTAACTCTCACTCTGTTTGAGCTATAGCCAACAGCTATTCTAAAAGATCAATCTGATAAGAGAGCTTTAAAACTCGACTCTCTACAGTCAGTAGCCATCGAGCTCGCCATCTCCTACTTGAGCAGAGTCTTTTGCCTTTACAGTCCTGAAAATCAGCATTTCTCTTTTTGCCCACCCTAACTTAAAAATTCAACTCGGGCCGCTATGTATTAGGTCACTCACGTTTCTGTTCGGCCTCAAGACGGCTTACTAGGTCTCGCGCCTAAATTGACGGAGACTGTCTTCCAACTCTCGAGTATTTAGCAGTACTCGAATAACATCAATGCGACATCGAGAGAAGGCATATGTAGCCTAAACGCTAGAAACAGAGTGAGCGGCAAACATTTGAATCAACGTAAAAATAAAATGGTGCATGACACTTACATCTATGGCATTCCCCACAACAAAATCACAATCAATTATTGAGTTCAAATCTACCACTAGTCTAATCTAAGAGGGATCCACATCTCTCTCCAGCTAGCACAATATTGAAATCATATACTCTAGCTTTTCATGCCTCCGATGGACCAGAGTGTCAGGCGTTACTGTCAAAAGAGGCCCCATCACCTGCTACTAAACCTTTTCCAAAGTTTGCACCCTCGAGCTAAATGCCTTGACTAAAGGTGTGGACCTTGAAGGAAAGCGAAAAAAAAGAAGAGGAGTTTAGATGATCATCATCACTGGGATTTCGTCTACTCATTGTTCCTCACTCTTGAAGTCTGTTCCAGTGGTAGGAGTTGGGTTTGTTCATGCACTACCCCCTTTTGGCTCACACTCATACCTTTACTGGGGCTAGTATGGCCCTTGCCTCCCTTAGGGCTACTCTGCCTCCACCTCCTCCTAGGCCACCTAGACCCTCATTGCCTCGAGGACTATTTCAGCCTTGGCCACCAAAAGTAGGAACTCTACCCTGACCCCTGACTCTAGAAAGAGTTAAAACTAATAGATTTTAGACCTCGTTCAAGTCTAGATCATCGCTAGATGTTATCAAGCTTAAATTAGGTCTTCAAAGCGACCCATTTTCTACGTTCATCACCCCTTTAGTCTGGCATCCTTGCATAAGTAATCAAATCAGCACTTGAGATGTAAAAAAATGGGGAAGCCAATTTTACTTCACCTCTAGGTAATGTTCCACGATAGCTCAGGTATTAAGTTGACTTGTAGAAGTTTGGTTAGGAAAAAGAGATCCTTAACAAGAGTAATATATTCTAAAGCTGCCTGTATTTGGGCTAAGCAAGCGACAGATGCCTCTTGGTCGCTCGCCTAAGTTTCTACAGCATCTAAAAAAAGTAAGCGTAAATCAAACTCTAGGTAAAAAAGGACACACCAAAGAGAAAGAAAAAATCTGCATCCAAGGAAAAGTCTATTAGAAAGACTTAGTTACCCCTTGTTTGTGGTTGGGGAATTTCCTAACCCTATTGGCCACTAGTAAAATACCAATTCTCCTTACATCCCTTATTGGTGGAAGGATGACCAAGGATAGGGTTACTATCCTCGTGGAAAGAGAAATAATAGAACCACTTGTGCTCTACGGCACCGTGCCTGAATTGACAAAAGTCAGAACTTCTAAAATAGGGCGGGGACAGCCCTGCACTTGTCCACAACACATAAAAACCAGCTAGGACCTTTTAAGAGGTTGGATCGAGCTATGAATGAGCTATGTCTAGACGAGCTAACATCCTAGCAAAGTACGGTTGCATGGGAAGCCTAAGCCCCAACCTAAGGGTCTTATCATGGATTGCCACTTCTCAGTATAGTGGATTGCTCAAATAATTAATCAGTATTTGGAGCCTCATTGTCACTGACTCAGGGATGTTATACTTAATTCCCAAATTATCTAGATGCTTTTGAGTCACTCGAGATTGTTGGTATCTTTGGTCAAGCTCAAACTTAGGGGTGTTGGTGTCATAATTCTTTGGATCCCTAGCCTCAATCTCATATAAAGAGTTTTCCATACTGTCCAATTTGCTAGCCTCTATGGGCAAGTCTCTCTTTACTTCGTCATGGCCTGTTTATTTTGGGATATTGAAGAATATTATCTCTTAAGGTAGAGGCCCCACTGCCTGCCTCTCTAGCCTTACTTGTCCTTCTTACAAGTAGGCCATACTATTTAATCCTTCTTCCATGAGCTTTTTTTTAGGTGGGGGGGGGGGGGGGGGGGCAACAAAATTAAGTAATGCAATTCCACTAAATCGAAGCACCTTAAGCTATACTTTGCTTTCTAAACACTGACTTAAGCATCGCCAGCACCACCATCGACGAGATCATAATGAAGATTTTTTCTCAATTTTATGAAGAAAGCATCTGAGTAGCTGTTGACAATATTATTACCCATGCTGTCTGATATAAACCTCACCAACGATGTAAACATAACACCAAAAATGTGGAATCGAACCCGAGAATCTTCAAGGTGAAAGTTTAATGAGTCTTGACTTGTGACCTAGCAAGGCTAGATTTAAGACTACGGCTAAATAGGGGACACTATACTGAGAAACCCAAGGACTCAAGAATCAAGGTGATAAGTTAGGTTGTTTGAATGCCAGAAGATTAATCTTGATAGATTCAAAATCTTTTCAAGAATGAAAAAAGAACAAAACAAAATTCTCCAATATTATTCTCCAATAAATAGTTGAATCCCCAAAATCAGAAAAAAAAAGGCCTATTATATAGGATACTACTACAAACCTAATTCTAAAATAGAAAGAATCATAGTACATCAAAACTTCTATAATTAAATCTGTAACAAATCTCCAAAATTTGAAATGCAATTAAACCTCCGGAAAAATCTGCCTATATCAAATTTAAATTCTAAATTAATATGTTAGGCCTTCCAAAAATTGTGTAGATCTTCAATTTAGCTCTTTTAGAACCTTAATCAAAATGATTAGGTTCCCTTGAATTTGATTTGGACTTATTTGAAATGGCTTTGGGCTTAAATTGGCTTAATGGATCATGAGATTGCTAACCTTGAGCCCCTTCAAGCCCACGTGTCTCATGCATCTCTCTAATCCTACATGTGAGTTCTTACTCTTGTACATGAATAGGCTATGTAGCAACGTTTGCATCATTCTCCCTATCTTGAAGAAGATGTGTCCTCAAATCTTCATTTGCATCATTGTCTACATCGAAAGTGATGAAGGGACTACTACCAAATGAAATTCAAATCCTATTCAAGTTCCGATTGGTCCGGTTACAAGGGCTCAAGCTAAAAGGTTCAAGGAAACTCTTAATGGACTGATTCAAAATATTTAGGCTGAGATAAATTCACGAGGGTGAAAAGAAGATGTTCCACGTGTTCCACAAAGTTGGTTTTTCATGATTCAAGCTTTGGAAAAATCTAAAAGAAATTCCTCAGATCATAAAGTGGATGGAATTAGAGGAGTTTTCTAAATTGGTGATTACCCAAATTTGACATATCAAGTGTTAGGGAATGATGGAAACAGCAGCCAATCTGAGCTACCTAAGTTGTTAGAAGCTTTTGGGAGCCTACAATAAACATTTATGATAGTAGTTGTAATATTTGAAATAAAACCTTAGTTGTTGGTGGTTGGTAGCTAGTTAAAGTCTGTAGCTGCATTTATTGTTGTAGTTGCAAAGTTTAAAAGGCTAGTTAAAATTAAAACCTTGTTGGTAGTAGTTAGTAGTTTTTCAGTTCTAATTCAATGTTGTAATAAATTTAGCATGCCAAATGTTCACTATAAATACATGAGGGATAATAGGAAATCATTCAGCAATTTGATTAAAAAATTCTCTTTGGTTCTTTTAGAACTCTTTGAAATTATCAGAACAATTTTCTCGGCATTCTCCTTCGACTTATCAATCAATCATTCCATAATTGATTGTGGTATCTTCATTATACCAAGGTTCTTCCTTCAATATAAGTAACGGGTCACGATTTCAAACAAATTTGTTCCTATATGATCTTGAAGTCCTTCTTAATCCATTACTTTATCAAATTCTTGGTGTGAATTGTATGAAAAAAAGTAGATAATTGAGAAACATTAAAGGTAGTAATTAGGGCGTGATGCAAACGGCATTACACAGCCTATATGCATACAAGAGAAAGAACTCGTATGTGGGCTTAGAAGGGCTCAAGTCCATCAATCACATGATACATTAAGTTTGCCAAATGAGCCAATCACAAGACTTAAAGCCAAGCAATTTAAAGAAACATTTAATGGGCTGATTAACAAGATTATGGGAGGGCAAACACATGGAGGCCTAGCATAAGCCCAAATACATTTTAAATAAATCCAAATCAGATTCAAGAAAACCTAATCACTTTGATTAAGGTAGAATTTCTGGAAATTTGAATATTCAAGGAAACATAATCCCTTTGATTTAGGCATATTTTCTGGAAATTTGAATATTCAAGGAAACCATGTTTTCTGGAAATTTGAATATTCAAGGAAACCTAATCCCTTTGATTTAGGCATGTTTTCTGGAAATTTGATTAAGTTTGAATTTTGTAATTTCAATTGTTGTATTAGTTGTAAGTTTGAAATTTGTATTTGAAAGTTGTAACTTGACATCTCTTATGGTCTCTATAAATACCATGGAGATTGAGAGTGGGAGGAGAGATTTTCAGAAAATATAATTTGAGAGTTTTCTCTTAAGTTCTTCAAAGAACTATTATTAGAACTTATCAAGATTTCATCTTGTGGCGTTCTTTTAGACTTATCACTCACAACTTCTCATCTATCTTGAGTGTGGCGTCTACTATCTTCTTATACCTTTGGTTCTTATCTTTGATAGATAATAGGTCAAGTTTCTTTTTATTTATTTGTATAAAAATCTGAATTAGAACGATCCTTGGCAAAGGAACCTCATTGAGCGTCGGGTCTTACTTTTCTTTGTGAGGTTCACATCATTTGGTATCAGAGCTTAGGCCCTAATCAGGTTTGAATTATCCTTTTATTTATTTCATTGTTCCATTTATCTTTACATAAATTCGTATTTTATTTTATTTCTGGTTTCTGATTTTAAAAAAAAAAGAAGAAAAAAATTACGAGTGAAAACACTAGTGAAAGGTGAGTGAATCATTCTTTTAGTGAAACACGTAAGGGAGTGTGCGAGGTACCTTTTTTTTCTAACTTTGTTTTGCAGCAAATATGTTAAACAACAAGGACAAAATTACTTCTGAAGTTGCATTGAAAAAGGTTGATTCAAAGTTTCTCATGAAAGCTTTTATGTGTGAGATGAGAAAAATATTGAAAGTAGAGGTGGAGCAAGTGCAAAAACGAATAGATAAATTGGAATCTACTACACAAAGCGTGCAGACACCTATAGTTCCTAAATTGCGAATTCAAGATAGGCGTACTACCATGAATTATGATAGATTGTGGAAGATGTGTGTTGATTTCTACGCTATCAAAAATACCACTTCAAAGTTCAAGAGAGTAGTATTTGAGCCCGGTAAAGATTTGAGGACAAATCTTCTTCAAGAGGGGGAGAATGATGCAAACGGCATTACACAGCCTATACGCATACAAAAGAAAGAACTCGCACGTGGGCTTGGAAGGGCTCAAGTCCATCAATCACATGATACATTAAGTTTGCCAAATGAGCCAATCACAAGACTTAAAGCCAAGCAATTTAAAGAAACATTTAATGGGCTGATTCAATAAGATTGTGGGAGGGCAAACACATGGAGGCCTAGCATAAGCCCAAATACATTTCAAATAAATCCAAATTAGATTCAAGGAAACCTAATCACTTTGATTAAGGCAAAATTTCTGGAAATTTGAATATTCAAGGAAACATAATCCCTTTGATTTAGGCATATTTTCTGGAAATTTGAATATTCAAGGGAACCATGTTTTCTGGAAATTTGAATATTCAAGGAAACCTAATCCCTTTGATTTAGGCATGTTTTCTGGAAATTTGATTAAGTTTGAATTTTGTAATTTCAATTGTTGTATTAGTTGTAAGTTTGAAATTTGTATTTGAAAGTTGTAACTTGACATCTCTTATGGTCTCTATAAATACCATGGAGATTGAGAGTGGGAGAAACAGATTTTCAGAAAATACAATTTGAGAGTTTTCTCTTAAGTTCTTCAAAGAACTATTATTAGAACTTATCAAGATTTCATCTTGTGGCGTTCTTTTAGACTTATCACTCACAACTTCTCATCTATCTTGAGTGTGGCGTCTACTATCTTCTTATATCTTTGGTTCTTATCTTTGATAGATAATGGGTCAAAGTTCTTTTTATTTATTTGTATAAAAATCTGAATTAGAACGATCCTTGGCAAAGGAACCTCATTGAGCGTCGGGTCTCACTTTTCTTTGTGAGGTTCACATCAGGGCGTAAAAGCATTAGTGTGATTTGTATTCAACTTTCATATTTGCTCTATATCATAAATACTTGGCTATTTAATTGTGTTTTTTTATTATCATAAATAGATGTATGACGGAAAAGGTGACGTATAGGAATAAACGAGAGGCAAATCAAACGTCAAACAAAAAAGTTACGCTCAAAATACAAAAGCGAGTACCAGGGCTGAGCACCACAGCGCCCATGACTGAGCACCGTAGCACTCAGGGAGGCTTCCCAAAATCATATTTTCAGGTCTTAGCACCGTGGAGCCAAGCCCCTAGCGCCGCAGCGCCCGTGCGACATATAAAATCCCCTCTCAACTCTCCTATTTCATCTTGGATTCGAAGCCCTTCGCTCTTAGGTTTTTCAAACCAATAAAAATACTATTTTGAGGTTAAATACAGATACTTTGGAAAGGTAAAAATGTAAAGAAAGAATTCACAACACAAAATTAAAGATCAAAGGCAAAAAATCCAAATTCAATATCAAGATTCAATATTCAAGTTTCAAGTCAAGATTGAGAGAGAAGCAACCCAAGACGTCTTCTTGATTAGTTTTTCTTCTTTCTTCTTATTATTATGTTCTTGTTCTTACTGTTCTTCATGGATTGGTTTGATACTTTTTATTTTGTGATGAGCTAAACTTGTTATTCTAAGGTTAGACTATGTGAACTTAGTATATAGTTTGATTTTATTGATTCTTAGTTTATGAACTTAATTATTGAAATTGATTCATTCTATTTTGTGTTAATTGTTTTCATTATATCTGGCCAATATTATGAATGATTGAGGAACCATGATGAACTTGACAAAGGGATTCATGGTTAAACCTAGGATAGTTTGATGCAAAATTATAGGGTAATAAGTATGAGTTCCATCTAGGATAGGCATATGCCTAGGTGGTATGTATGGTATAATTCAGACTCAATCTTAATGAATTACATTTCGATTTGATTACCATAAACATATAGGTGATTGTTAGAATGTGTAATATAGTCACTTAACCATCAATAGAGGCTTGTGCTAAAATTAGTGTCTAAGCCAATAATTTATATTAAGGGATGAACTAAGTGGTTAATGAATCTAATGAAATACTAGGGGATGAGTCTATACCCTAGATTATTATCCTTTGGTGAATTTATATCTCTTGTTTGTTTGCTAGTTAGGTTTAGTTTAATTTAATATAATTAAGTTAATAAATTCAGTTTCAAATTTTGATTTTTCTGAATGAAAGTTAAGTAGATATAATTTTAGTAATTGATTGAAGAATTAGATCACATAGTCCTTGTGGGATCTATACTTGGACTTAAATTCTATATTACTTGATACAATAGCGTGCACTTGTGCTAGGCTATTAAAGCACACATTAGATAGCAATGACACCATACATACCAGGTAATTCAAGTTTATAGGCATTGTAATTGATGTATTCCAACACTTGAAATGGCCCATCACCCTAAAGATAGCACGTCTTTGTTCAGGAAAAAGTCCTTCCTCATATGCAGTCAAACCAAATATCTTGGTTCAAAGACAATCTTCTTACGTCTCTTGTTGGCTTGATTGGCATATTGCTCTATCTACCATTATATGTTGTACTTTGCTTTCTCATGAATCTGCTTAATAAAATCAGCTTTCTTCTTGCCATCTAAGTTAACAAGTTTGTTGAAAGTTAGAGGAGTTAAATCCAAAGGATTCAATGGGTTAAACCCATAGACAATCTCAAACGATGAAAACTTAGTTACGGAATAAACACAACGATTATAAGCAAATTCAACATGCGGCAAACAATCTTTCCACATTTTCAATTTTTTTTGTATGATGGCACGAAAAAAGTAGATTAAGTCATATTTACTACTTCGGTTTAACCATCAGTTCATGGGTGACATGTAGTACCCAACAACAATTCAGTTCCCAACTTTTCCTACAAATTCTTCTAGAAGTAGCTCAAGAACCATGCAAATCGATAAAAAAATAATAGTGCTGGGCATGCAACCTAACAATCTCCTTGAAAAATAAATCAGTTATATGTGATACATCATCAGTTTTATGGCATGCAATAAAATATACCACCATCTTAGAGAACCTATCGACAACCATAAAAATTGAGTCCCTCCTCTTCTTAGTCCTAAGTAAGCCTAAAACAAAATCTATAGACAAAAGATGCACTAGAAATAGGGATGGGTGTGTACAACCCATGTGGTTGATACCAAGACTTAGCTTGCCTGCAAGTAATGCATCTCGCACAAATCCTCTCTATGTCACGTTGCATGTACGGCCAAAAGAAATGCTCATGCAATACACCTAAAGTCTTTGCTACCCCAAAATGACCCATCAAACTACCACCATGTGCTTCCCGAACAAGTAATTCTCGCAAGATTGAATGTGAAACACACAATTTAGATTTTCGAAACAGAGAACCATTATGTAAATAGAACTTCTCACTCACCCTTTTATTGCAAATTTTTTCGAAACAGAGAACCATCATATAATTCCTTAATGCAATTAAATCTAAGCAATTTAGCATCAAGGGTTGAAAGCAAAGCATACCTACGTGATAGTGCATTGGCAACTATGTTTTCTTTACCTTGTTTATATTTAATCACATAGGAAAATATTTCAATGAACTCCACCCAACAGGCATGACGTCTGCTCAACTTATGCTGCCCATTTAAATGCTTCAGAGATTCGTGATCCGTATGAATAACAAGCTCTTTCGACCATAGGTATGCTACTAGGTCTTTAGATTTCGAACTAATACATACAATTCTTTGTCATAAGTGAAATATTTTAGGACTACCCCATTCAATTTCCCTCTTGCATCAACACTCCTCGGATACCTATATCTGAAGCATCACACTCAATTTCGAATGTTTTGGTGAAGTTAGGTAAAACTAGCAAAGGTACATTATCAATTTTAAATGTCTTTGATGAGCTTGAATGACTTTTCTTGCTCTTCTCCCCACTTAAACGGATCATTATTCTTGATGACTTTGGTTAGGTGCGGATATGCTACTAAAATCCTGAACAAAGTGTTGGTAAAAAACTAGCCAAGCCACGAAAGCTTCTTACCTGAGTCATTATCATAGGCACTATCCAATCTTGAATTGCCTTCATCTTTTCCTTGTCAACCTTAATTCCTTTAGAACTTATAACAACATCAAGAAACACAAGTTTATCCATGTAAAAGGTACATTTGTTAAAGTTCGCAAACAACTTTTCTTTCCTTAAAACCTCTAAAACAAGTTTTAAGTGTTCAACGTGATAGCACGCAAAACATAGTTCATAAGTCTCATGAAAGCTCTAGGTGCATTAGTTAATCCAAAAGGCATAAGAGCCACTTATACAAACCATATTTTGTTTTAAATGCAGTTTTTCACTTATGACCTTCTTTCATCCTAATCTAATGGTATCCACTATTGAGATCAATCTTAAAAAACACATAAGATCCATGCAGTTCATTAAACATATCATCTAATCGAGGAATAGAATGACGATAATTTATCGTAATATTGTTGATGGCTCGACAATCAACACACATCCTCCATGACCCATCATTCTTAGGCTTTAGTTCTTCAACACGATGGGCTTGAGGAAGCTAGAATAGCAGCTTTTTCAGCAAAGGATTCAACTCTTGAATCCTTGTTTATACCTTATACTATGGGTGACCAAAAATAGAAAGAAAAATGGAAGAGGTGTTTTTACTCTCAACACCTGAGAGAATTTTGAGCGAATTTCTAACACTTGACCTTTCAAAATTCTCTCTACAATTCACTTAACCCCTTGCATGAATTTTTAATGATTAATTGAGCAATTAATTGCTCTTTCATTTGTTTATTATTATCTTTTATTTTCTCACCTAATGGTAACCATTATATTTGCCATTAGTGTTTTGTTTATTATTATCTTTCATTTTCTCACCTAATGGCATCCATTATGTTTGCCATTAGTTTTTGTTTATTATTATCTTACAATAAACCAAATTAAAACAAAATAAAATGGAATATCATTTAAATGAACTTAGTCTTAATCTAGGCTAAATGAGAAAATATTTTCTCATTATTAAGAAACATCTTAAGGCCTACCATTAACAACTGCCGCTCACTTATACTTATCTTATCATTTAATAAATATTAAACAAATGATTTAATCATATTAAATCATAGTAGAAACACATGCCAATTTAAATAACAATATCATATATTGTTATTATTATTTTATTAAATAAACATTTTAATAAATAAAATAATGATATTATTTGTTCAACAAATAAGGTCATTTTGGTAATTTTTAAATCAAACAATAATTGGCCCATATGTGCCATGTGTCAACATTCCATTGGTCAACAACTAATTGTTAACTAATTGATGTACTTAACTCTTAAGTCTTGACAGTTGCACGACCAGAGGGAAATCGAAGTAAAAATATCCAGTCTGTTGGAATTTCTGGATCGAACTATTCAATCCGTTACGTTATCTCAGTGCAGGATTATACTTCATATTGCGGGATTGTCTAGGTCCACTCTCGATTTGTCAAATAGAACTATTTTGTGAGTCCGAGATAGATGCCTCATGCGCACGTCATGAATATTACAAATCAGTGCAGTAGACCATACAAGTTGATGTTATAGCGCATACATATAATCCTTCTACCAATCACATCCTAGAAGAGTAGGGATATAGATCACTACTGTCAAATCCCTATGTGCTCATCCGTGAACTTTGTTGGAGCTGGTGCTCACGTGCCATTCCAATATTGTATGAATATTAATTGTTAATATTTATACAATAAACATTTCGAATAAAGATTGTTAATATCATATTAATATGGTATAATGCTTGTAACATTAGAGACATTGTTTGATCTGAAAGAGTTCAGATCTGATCTAAAAGAGTTTAGATCAGAACTAATAGTTAGCAAAGCTGAGAGTTATAAATGCTAAAAGTTAGCACTGTTAAGAGTTAACAGGTTATAAGAGTCAACGAGGTCTAAAGAGTTAGAACCTTGTCTATAATGGGACAAAGACCTGAGAGTATACTTGTAATGATATAGTTGCAAAGAGTTGCAATAGGTGTTAAGAAATATCATTATGTAAGTATGTCTCAAAGATAATGTTCCTGATCTATAATCACCAATGCGGGTCTATCGGTGATTCACTTTATATAGATTAGTGTATATCTATATCTGACTGGTTTAGATGATTGTTCTTAGTGACCATGAGCTTAGAGCTTGTATAGGCATGTGGGTATCCAGTCAGGATTGGATACTGAACAGACTTATGAGGACCCCAATAGATATCCTATGACATCGTCAAATGAAGGTCCTCTCGAGTTGAGTAGTAATCGTGGTCCTTTGACCTGAGCGCCATGGTGATCTTGTGAGTGATCCATCATGCTTTGGTTCCACATATGTCAGAGACCTTTCATGGTCTGACCGCTATGTGTCGCTGGGTATGGTCCGACGCTCATGGAGTCCGGTGTGCGTAGATAAGGGATCCATCAGCTTACATAGGTAAGTTGTATATCCGATGCTCCGAGATTGTATTTTATAAAGTCTTGTGGCCACAAGCATAAACCCGGGAAAAGAGTTTCCCATAGGGTTAAACAATATAGCAAAAGTGTTTGCGTATATTGTTTATCGAGATACGAATCTGGAGATAAATTTATGGATGAGCAAATGGGGATTTGACGGTGCTGATCTATATCCCCGCACATCCAGGGTATAAATGATGGAAGGATTATACGTATACGTTCTGACCTCAACTTGTATGGTCTGACACGATGATTTGTAATATTCGTAACGTGTGCGTGGGGCATCGATTACGGATTAATGGAACAGTTCCATTTGACAAATCGGGTGTGGACCTAGAGCGTCCCAATATGAAATGTACTCTTTGAGCACTTGGGCAGTGTACCGTATTGAATTGTTCAATACAGTATAATTCAGCAATTACTAAGGTTACGTTAACTAAAGTATGTGGTTAAATTGGTGGGACCCACTTTAGGTTAACTTGGTAACCGAGTAAGGATATAATAGTGATTTTACTTTATGATTATTTAATTGTTAAATAATAAGAATAAATATTTATTTATTTAATTGTTAAATAAATAATTTAATTTAATTATGATTAAAGGTTAATCATATAGTTAATTAAGTTAACCTTACTTAAAGGTTAAGTAAAGGTTAACCTAACCATGGTTAAGTTAGTTAACTATGGTTAAATTAATTAAATATTTATTAACTTAAAGGTTAAGTTAAAATAATCTAACTAAGGTTAAATGTTAACTAAGGTTAGGTTAAGCCAAATGAAATGCAAATGAAATTCAAATTAGTTTGGAATTAATGCATTTGTATATAAAGTGAAATGAAATTCAAAATTCAAAATTGATTTAGTTTTTTAGGTTTTGCATTTTGGGAGCCATTTCAATTTGAGAAATTGAAATTGTTTGTTTTGTATTTTAAGTGTTAGAACAACAAAACAAATTAGATAAATGGTTTCTAAATGTAATAACTAAAAAAATGATTTGTTTTATTTATTCAAGAGTTGAATAAAATGAAAAACAAATTTAATTAAGTTAAATAGTTTAACTTTGAAAAATGTTTAAGAGTTAAACACATATACTGGATTAAGATGCTGCCATTCTAGACAATCAAACCCACCCTTGTTGATTGCTAGGATTGATCAAAGATTCATTTCATGGACTTCAAAGAAAATTAATCCAAAGGCTTCATTGGTGATTTTCTCAATCTCGAATTTCAGTTTAATCAAATGTTATTTTCTGTATTTTCTGTGTTCATTGTATATAATCTTCCGCTGTGCACATGTATGTATGAGATATGTATATTGTTTGTATGATGAACACAACCCACATGCAGGAACCCTAGTAAATTCGCCCAAACCCAACACACCCAACAATTGGTATCAGAGCAATTTGTGTTGTTATGTGTGGTTTTTTAGTGTTAGCTAAGTGTTGGCTAAGTTGTAGGACAAGTTCTGGGGCTGTTGGGGTGCATTTTAAGTGTTAAAAATGCAAACCAGTGAAAAACAGCACCTGGAACGCTGCAGCGCTAAGGTCCAGCGCGGCAGCGTTCATATGAACACGGGAACGCTGGGTGTATGACGCCCCAGCGCTGATGTACCGCGGGGGCGCTGATTGTCTGGCGCCCCAACGCTGGACGAGGGCGAGGGCGCTGGTTTTCTGTCGCCCCAGCGCTGGTAAGGCACTGCCGCAGCGCTGAGGCTTATGAAGCCCTAGCGCAGCAGCGCTATAAGACCAGCGTCGCGGCGTTCTTACACTAAAAAAAAAAATTAAAAAAAAAAAAGAGTAAAATCTTTTTATTTTTTCGCATGTGGGGGTTTATGAGATGTAATAATAAGGGTTATTAGTTTACATGATAAACCAAGAAAATAATATTTTTATTATTTTATTTATTTTTGTAACCACAATGGGGGCCCCACTGGTGGGGGTTAGTTGTGCTTGTGCAAAAATGAATAATTGATTGAGAATAACCTCTCATGTGATGAGCACATATAATATGAAAGCCTGTAATTAAAATCTCTCTTAATCAGATTGAAATTTATTATATTATGTGATAATATTTTAAATGGTCCGTCTTGTCAATACGGTGTGAGATGGGTCACTATGGTCTTTCCCAATATTGCTTTAGCGTGAGGAATTTGGTCGGTGTGACTTGGTCTAATGCCGGTAAAACATGAGATGAATCAAATATATGCGAACATATTATCCAATATTGCTTTAGCGTGAGGATAGTGTCAGTAACATATATTTGAGCATTGATGAGTTAATCTGAAATACAGTTACCCAATATTGCTTTAGCGTGAGGGTAATGTGTATTTAGGATCAGTAGTAAGAGTTGTATGAGATACAATTGACAAGAGTTGTCTACCTGTTAGATTTATAAAGGCCAATATTGCTTTAGCGTGAGGCTGGAGTAAAACCCCAATGGGATCCACTTCCCGCTGTATAGTTTAAAATATTATACTATCTTATCCCGTTTGAGAGATTAAAGGGATTAAGTAAAGCAGTGGGAGGGCGTTTTTAGATTAAAAAATGTATAACAGTTATACCCATGATCTAAAACGTAATTTATTAACAATAAGAAATGTTCTCCTACGCATATCCTATTTTGTCTTATAGAGATAAGATGATTATCTTATAGAGATAAGATACTTGTCTTATAGAGATAAGATTGTCTTATAGAGATAAGATGAGTACGAGCAATCCGTTACTAATCTTGAAAAAATACCAATAACTATAGGGTACTGAATAAAATATGTAAGACTTGCTTATGAATTTAAAAATAGTTCTAGATTCAGTAATATTTGATATTACTAAACCACAGATAGAGAAAAGTCATAATGGAAAGTGTTTCCACCGTGAAAAGGTTTGAAATAGTAAATGTTACTATTCATCGCACCTTAACTTAAGAAAGATTGACTCATTAGATATCTGTTTGACCAAACATTAACATTTCATTAGCATTTGATGTTAACTCTGCAAGGGTATGAGATACCGCTTGTTATTATCATATCTGCAAGATGTTCCATGATTTGAGAAATGCTTGATTACTAAGAAATGAGAAGTTCAGCTTCACGTAGGTAATAGAGATTTCCTGAACGTGGTAGCCGTTAAGACTTCAAAGTTACTTCTTATTTCTGGTAATAGTATTAATGTTATATAATTTCTATTACGTGCCAAACATTATTAGGTAAATCATATCACTCCCTGTAGTTGACAGAGAGAGTTATCATAAATATATGGAAATAGTTCCTTGTGATAATGATACTGATTTACTAATTGAATGTCAGTTAATGAATGGTCGTTATATCTTATATACAACAGGAAATGTTATAAGTGTAGAGGTGAACAGAATATATAGTCTTTCAGCAACTTAAATAATAATGAATAGTGGTATATATAAGATTAGGTCATGTAGTCGTGAGACGACTATCCTAGCTGGTTAAGGATGGTCAGATATTTGATCTGACTATAGTACATTGACTAGTTTATGAATTATGAATTCAAAAGAATATGGCCGAATCTTTATGTAGGTGTAAGACGCCAAGCCACTGGTTTATTAGATCTGGTACATATAGATGTATTTAGTCCAATAAATCTTACTGTTATAAATGATTTCGATACTTCATTGTCTTTATAGTGATTGTCGCTATATAGACATGTGTTTCTAGGAAACGCAGGTCAGAATAATTTTGAAGTGTTCAAAATGTTCTGACAATGAAAGTAAAGAAACAAACCCTTATGTATATTGAGTGCTTTCGATTAGATCGAAGTAAATTATACATAATCAGTAAATTCACAAATTATTTAAAAGAGAATATGATTCTCTCTCAGCATAGTCCTCCAGATACTCCTCAATATAAAGATGTTTAGGAAATGAGGAATCAGACTATATTAGATACAGTCTGATTGATATTGAGAATAGTTGATCTTCTAAAATATCTATGAGGTTATACTTTAGCATCTGCTACTCACTTATTAAATAATTTCATATTCGTTCCTACTACTTTATATGAGATATAGACTAAATGGGAAACGAGTCTTAAGTATATTAAGACTTGGTGTTATTCTGTTTTCATAAGAGTTATGCAACAAAATAAACTTGTATCCAACGGTACAAGTATTGGTTCATTTAGTATCTCAAGTGTATAATGGGATACCAATTCTATAATTCAGATGAACGAAATATGTTCGTTTCTCATAATGCCACATTCTTAGAGAAAGAGTTTCTCATGGATTGTGGAGATTATAGAAAGATGGAACTTGATGAAGTCAATCTAAATATAGATGAACCAACGATGGAATTTTATTTTCAAATGAGTGAAATACCTTTAACACACTAAGTTCATAAGTCCAAAAGGATATCAAGGCCATCATTTAGGTATGTTTGATACTTGAAGGTGCCCTTGGTGTTTTCTTAGTCGAAGAAAAGGATCCTTTAACTTATGGAGAGATGATGTTTGACATTGTTCGCGAAAATGACAAGATACCATAAAATCTGAAATTGACTCATCGCATGACAATTAAGTCTAGGACTTAGTTGTGCTTCCTGTAGAAATTGTTTCTATCAGCAGTAAATTAGTTTACGTAGCGGAAGCAGTATGGGCCCTATCTGAAGGAAAAATCCTTCAAGGCTTGATAGATGTTAAAAGGTTACACTCAGAGATCTAGGATCAATAATGAGGAAACCGTTTTCATCAGTAACCATGCTAAAGTCAATTTAGATTTTGTTGATGACAAGATACCATAAAATTCGAATTTGACTCTAAGTATGACAATTAAGTCTAGGACTTAGTTGTGCTTCCTGTAGAAACTGTTTCTATCAGCAATAAATCAGTTTATGCAGAGAAAGCAATGTGGGCCCTATTTGAAGAAATAGTCCTTCATGGCCTGACTAATGTTGAAAGGTTACACTCAGAGATCTAGGATCAATAATGAGGAAATCTTTTTCATCAATAACCATACTAAAGTCAATTTGGATTTTGTTGGCTATTGTTGTATATTATGATTATGAGGACTGGCTTATAAATGTAAACAAGCTGTTCTGGGAAGTATATTTCGAGTAAGAGATATGCAGAGAATAACTTGATGTTTTTGCATCCAAGCCTAACTTCTAATATAATGTGCAAACTGAGGAAGTCCATCAATGGACTTAAGTAGTTTTCTCCAAGTTGGAATCTTTGTTTATATGATGAAATCAGAAAGTCTGGTTTTATCATGAATAAAGAGGAAGCGTGTGTGTTCAGAAAGGGCAGTGGGAGTATAATTATCTTTTTAGTTCTCTAAAGTGGAAAATATATACTCAATATCGGAAACAATGTTGCTATATAGCAAGTAAATCAGATAAGTGTTATCTGAGTAAAGAACTTCTTCATAAAAGATTTGAGAGAGACTTCTTGTATACTAGGTATAAAGCTTTATGGAGATATAGCTAGGAAGCTAATAAGACTCTCTCAAACTTCGTATATAGAATAAGTCCATGAAAAGGTATAACTTCATTAACTGTGAGACAGTTAAAGTCCCTTTTAGAAGTGGCATTCATCTTTCTTAGAGGAATTTTCCTCGGGAAGAAGATGAGAGAGTTAGAGTGTCTAACATCTCAGATGCATTAGCTAGAAATAGATTAATGCATACCGTCTAATGTACGAAATCTGGATTTAGATGGTTGTAAGTGTTACAAGCTGGTATCTAATTAATCCAGATCACGACCATTAAATAGTTGTGAAACATATCTATATATACTTGAGAAGTATATAGGATAAGTTTATAAAATATGGAGAAAGTTTCTTACAAAAGAAGGGACACACATATTCAGACTTACGTCTGATTTGAATAGTAGAAAGTCTACATCTAGTTATGTGTTTCTCTTTATCAGTACCGGAGCTAGTTAAATGAGTGTTAGTAAATGTCCACAGGTAATTCTGTCTTTGAGGTAGAATATGTTGCGGCTTGAGAAGTCAGCAAAGAAAGTAATATGGATATTCAAAATTAATTGCAGAGCTTTGAATAGTTCTAAGCTCGGTGGATCCTATCCCACTATATTGCAAAGTAACGGTAATTGCTTAAGCCAAGAAGCCATAAGGCACACCAGTATTCTAATCATGTGAACTCTGAAAATCACATAATTAGAAAGTTCTTGGCAACAAGAGTTGTAATAAAATCGAGGGAACAATCCTTGGATGTAGCGAACCCCCCTAAGCCTAAACTCCTATAGTGTTTGAGAAACGCGTGGAGTGTATTGGTATGAGATACCAGTATGTATGGCACTGAAGCAAGTGGGAGTTTGTTGGAGCTGGTGCTCACGTGCCATTCCAATATTGTATAAATATTAATTGTTAATATTTATACAATAAACATTTTGAATAAAGATTGTTAATATCATATTAATATGGTATAATGCTTGTAACATTAGAGACATTGTTTGATCTGAAAGAGTTCAGATCTGATCTAAAAGAGTTTAGATCAGAACTAATAGTTAGCAAATGTGAGAGTTATAAATGCTAAAAGTTAGCACTGTTAAGAGTTAGCAGATTATAAGAGTCAGCGAGGTCTAAAGAGTGAGAACCTTGTCTATAATGGGACAAAGACCTGAGAGTATACTTGTAATGATATAGTTACAAAGAGTTGCAATAAGTGTTAAGAAATATCATTATGTAAGTATGTCTCAAAGATAATGTTCCTGATCTATAATCACCAATGCGGGTCTATCGGTGATTCACTTTATATAGATTAGTGTATGTCTATATCTGACTGGTTCAGATGATTGTTCTTAATTGACTATGAGCTTAGAGCTTGTATAGGCATGCGGGTATCCAGTCAGGATTGGATACTGAACAGACTTATGAGGACCCCAATAGATATCCTATGACACCGTCAAAGGAAGGTCCTCTCGAGTTGAGTAGTAATCGTGGTCCTTTGACCTGAGCGCTACGGTGGTCTTGTAAGTGATCCATCTTGCTTTGGTTCCACATATGTCAGAGACCTTTCATGGTCTGACCGCTATGTGTCGCTGGGTATGGTCCGATGCTCATGGAGTCCGGTGTGCGTAGATAAGGGATCCATCAGCTTACATAGGTAAGTTGTATATCCGATGCTCCGAGATTGTATTTCATAAAGTCTTGTGGCCACAAGCATAAACCCGGGAAAAGAGTTTCCCATAGGGTTAAACAATATAGCAAAAATGTTTGCGTATATTGTTTATCGAGATACGAATCTGGAGATAAATTTATGGATGAGCAAATGGGGATTTGACGGTGCTGATCTATATCCTCGCACATCCAGGGTATAAATGATGGAAGGATTATACGTATACGTTCTGACCTCAACTTGTATGGTCTGACACGATGATTTGTAATATTCATAACGTGTGCGTGGGGCATCGATTACGGATTAATGGAACAGTTCCATTTGGCAAATCGGGTGTGGACCTAGAGAGTCCCAATATGAAATGTACTCTTTGAGCACTTGGGCAGTGTACCGTATTGAATTGTTCAATACAGTATAATTCAGCAATTACTAAGGTTACGTTAACTAAAGTATGTGGTTAAATTGGTGGGACCCACTTTAGGTTAACTTGGTAACCGAGTAAGGATATAATAGTGATTTTACTTTATGATTATTTAATTGTTAAATAATAAGAATAAATATTTATTTATTTAATTGTTAAATAAATAATTTAATTTAACTATGATTAAAGGTTAATCATATAGTTAATTAAGTTAAAGGTTAAGTAAAGGTTAACCTAACCATGGTTAAGTTAGTTAACTATGGTTAAATTAATTAAATATTTATTAACTTAAAGGTTAAGTTAAAATAATCTAACTAAGGTTAAATGTTAACTAAGGTTAGGTTAAGCCAAATGAAATGCAAATGAAATTCAAATTAGTTTGGAATTAATGCATTTGTATATAAAGTGAAATGAAATTCAAAATTCAAAATTGATTTAGTTTTTTAGGTTTTGCATTTTGGGAGCCATTTCAATTTGAGAAATTGAAATTGTTTGTTTTGTATTTTAAGTGTTAGAACAACAAAACAAATTAGATAAATGGTTTCTAAATGTAATAACTAAAAACATGATTTGTTTTATTTATTCAAGAGTTGAATAAAAGGAAAAACAAATTTAATTAAGTTAAATAGTTTAACTTTGAAAAATGTTTAAGAGTTAAACACATATGCTAGATTAAGATGCTGTCATTCTAGACAATCAAACCCACCCTTGTTGATTGCTAGGATTGATCAAAGATTCATTTTATGGTGGACTTCAAAGAAAATTAATCCAAAGGCTTCATTGGTGATTTTCTCAATCTCGAATTTCAGTTTAATCAAATGTTATTTTCTGTATTTTCTGTGTTCATTGTATATAATCTTCCGCTGTGCACATGTATGTATGAGATATGTATATTGTTTGTATGATGAACACAACCCACATGCAGGAACCCTAGTAAATTCGCCCAAACCCAACACACCCAACAAACTTATCTCCAAACATGTATCTTAATAAACAATATATGTAAACACTTTTACAATATTGTTGAACCCTGTAGGAACCTCTTTTCTTGGGTTTGTTGCTTATAGCCATAAGACTTTCTAAGATACAGTCTTTGAGCATCTAGATATATATAACTCATCCATGTGAGCTGACGGATTCTATATCTGTGCACACTGGACTCCACAAGCATCGGACTATACCAAGTGACACCTAGTGGTCACACCGTGAAAGGTTTGTGACATGTGTGGAATCAAAGTATGATGGATCACTTACAAGCCCACAGTGGTACTCAGGTCAAAGGACCACGTATATTACTCAACTCGAGAGTACCTTTAATTAACGGCTTCATGGGATGTCTATTGGGATCCTCGTTGAGTCTGTTCAGTATTCAGTCCTCATTGAACACCTGTATGCTATATGAACTTCTTGTAAGCCCATGGTCAGTTAACCAAATCTGAACTCCTTCAGATCATATAATGTTTGTAGCGTTACAAGCTTTGAACCATTTAATAATAATAATTAGCGATTGTTATAATGAACTGTATAAATATTACAAAATAAAATATTCGTACAACAATAGGATGGCACGTGAGCACAAATCCCAATAGATAGACGGATCAAAATTCAAAATTTAAAATTTGTAACAATTTTCTGGCTTCCTATATTTCTTTTCTTTCTTTTTTCCTTTCATATCAGAAACCAAAAATTAAAAAAATACAAATTTATAACAAATTAGAGTTTTCAAGATCGAATGCGGCCACGAGTTTGGTTTTTTTTCTTATCCAAAACACTTTATGCAAGATTCAATGGAACTATAAAATAATTAAAAGGATAATTCAAACTTGACTTGATACCAAATGATATGAACTTCGCCAACAATGTGACGAAACCCACCAAAATATGGAATCGAACTCGAGATCTTTATGACGCAAGTTTTATTAGTCTTGACCCTTGAGTTAGCAAAACAAGAACCAAGACTACGGATGGATAGGGGATGTCACACCAAGAAACTCAAGGACACTCAAGAATCAAGGTGATAAGTCTGGTTGTTTGAACGCCACAAGAATAAATTTGATAAGTTCAAGTCCTTTCAAGAATGAAAGGAGAACACAAAAACTCTCAAATTTTATTTACTGAATTATGTTGTCCTCCCACTCTCAATCCCTATGGTATTTGTAGAGACCATAAGTAATGTCAAGTTACAACTTTCAAATATAAATTTCAAACTTACAACCACCTTCTCACTCAAAAGTCCATAATTACAACTACCACAACAGAATTCAAACATATCACAACAAACTTACAGCTACCCATTACCCAAAAGTCCACAATTACAACTAATGCAACAATTGAAATTGCAAAATTCAAACTTAATCTCTACTAATTCAACCAACATGTTCCCAATTCTTGAATTAAAGGGAAAATGATTTGTTGGCCTTTTAGAATTAAATCTCCAGAAAATCTGCCTTAATCAAAGTGATTAGGTTTCCTTGAATCTAATTTGAACTAATTTGAAATGGATTTGGCTTATGTCAGGCCTCCATGTGTTTGCCATCTCACAAACTTGTTGAATCAGCCCATTTAATACTTCTTTAAATTAGGTGGCTCTAAGACTTGTGATTGGCCAAATTGGCAAACTTATTGGATCATGTGATTGCTGACTTGAGCCCCTCCAAGCCCACGGTGAGTTCTTTCTCTTGTATGCGTATAGGTTGTGCACTGTCATTTATATCAAGAAAGGGAGAGTCTAAAACTATCAGACCTAGAGACATCAAAAGTTAAACTTTCCTCACTACCCAAAGATTTGAAACATGCCTACTCACTAGGTATACCTTTCCTAACATCATTTATTTTGAATTTAATGATGAACAAGAGGAAAAATTGATAAAATTATTAAGTAAACATAAGTTTGCACTAAGTTGGGCCACAACTGACATTAAAGGTATTTCTTCATTAATATGTTCCCATATATTTCATCTAGAGAAAGGTGCCCAACTTTGTAGATACCCCCAAAAAAGATTTAACCCAACAATGAAAGAAGGGGTGAAGAAAGTAGTCTTGAAACTATTAGATGCAGGTAAAATTTATCCAATTTCTGATAGTCAATAAGTCCAACACAAGTAGTTCCTAAAAACATTTGGGTTATTATAGTTGAAAATAAGGATCAAATACCTATTCCAACTAGGGTAGTGACTGGTGACGAGGTTCATTGATTATAGAAAACTAAATATAGTCATGCAGAAAGACTACATTTCATTGCCTATATCAATTAAATCTTAGAAAATATAGTTGGCCATCCTTTTTATTGCTTTCTTGAAGGTTTTTTAGGATATTACTATATATAGATAGCTACAGAGGATCAAGAAAAGGCTACTTTTACATGCTCTTTTGGTATTTATGCTTTTCATATTTGGATTATGTATTGCAGTAGTTACTCTTCAACGTTCTATGTTGAGTATTTTCTCTAACATGGTTAAAAATTGCATGAAAGCTTTTATTGATGACTTGACTATTTTTTGTGATTTTTTTTATTCATGTCTATTTAACTTAAAAGTTGCTTTGAGTGGACTTGAAAAAAATGATTTGTGCTAAATTAGGGAAAATCTCACTTTATGATGTCTTTTAGGATTGTTTTGGGCCATATTGTATCTAAAAAATGGGATAGAGGTCGACAAGGTAAAAATTTAATAATTTTTCCAAAATAAGCATCATCTTTGTAGAGCTCCTTCCCTATCTCAAAGCCTACAACATTCACTTGCATGGAGGACAGCAAGGAATATTTTTGACTTAATGCATCAGCCACAACATTTTGAACTCCAAATTTATGCTTAAGGGTGAAGTTAAAGGATTGAAGGTATTCAACCCAATGAACATGACGCCTATTAAGTTTGTGTTGGCTACTTATGAACTTAAGTGCTTCATGATCAGAATAAAGAACAAAACATTTTGGAAGAAGATAATGACTCCAATGATCTAAAGCTCAACAAATAGCATAGAACTCTTTATCATAAGTAGAATAGTTCTTGCGAGAATCACTCAATTTTTTACTAAAGAAAGCAATGAGTATACCTTTTTGACTAAAAACAGCACCAATTCCCACATTTGATGTATTACACTCAACCTCGAATACTTTGACAAATTTTGGTAATGCAAGAGGATAGGAGCTTGGGTTACCTTTGCTTTGATGAGGTCAAAACTCCTTTGTGCTTCATTTGTCCACTTGAAGTGATCACATTTTAAACATTCAGTGATTGGTGCCATGATTGAACTAAATCCAATAATGAAATGTTGATAAAATGAAGATAATCCATGAAAGCTTTGAACATCATGGAGAGTTTAAGGAATAGGCCAGTTCAAAATAGCTTTCACATTACTATGATCTATTTTGATTCCATCTTTAAAGACTATATAGCCTAAAAAGATAAGGCAATTTGAGAAGAGCTAACAATTCTTTAGGTTGACATAAAGCTTCTGTTTCCTTAAAGTGTTGAAAACTTGATGAAGATGATCCAAGTGTTGTTCTTCATCTATGCTATACACAAGAATGTCATTAAAGTATAAACAACTAATCTTCCTATGTAGGGCTTCAGAACATTATTCATCAAATGCATGAAAGTACTGAAGCATTTGAAAGTTTAAAACTCATCACCTTCCATTCATAAAGGCCATCTCTTTTCTTATGTTGTCTTCCATTCGTCATCTGGTTTCATCTTCATTTGCTAGTATCCATTTTGTAGATCAATCTTGGAGAAAATACAAGCTCCATATAGTTGGTCAAGGAGATCATCAAGTCGAGGAATTGGGAAGAGAAAATAAACTGTGATTTTGTTTATGGCTTTTCTATCCATATACATGCAAAAAGAACCATCCTTCTTGGGCACAAAGAGAGCAGGAACAGCACAAAGACTCTTACTGTCTTTAACTAAGCATTTGGACAGAAGCTCATTTACTTGACTTTGAAGTTCTGCATGTTCTTTAGGACTCATTTTGTTGGCTACTTTGTTTGGTAGAACAGCTCTTGGAATAAGATCAATGCCATGTTGAATGTCTCTCATGGGAGGTAATCCTGGTGGTATCTCATCTGGTACTACATCATGAAATTCTTGAAGCAACTTCTTCATTATAAAAGGTGGCTCAAGACTATCATTGTTTTCTTTAAACACCACAAGAGCAAAGACTTCATCAACCTTGAAAATTTTCCTCTTACATTTAGAAAGAGTCAAGAAATTATTTCTCTCCTCTTTAAAAGGTTTAGGAACATTGATCATCTTATAAGGACCCAAAATGACTTTAACACCATCCTTGACAAAGGAATAAGTATTTTTATGGCTATCATGAATAATTTTACTATCATATTGCCATGGACAACAAGAAGTAAATGACAAGCATCCATCGGAATAACATCACACCAAACTTTATCTTTATAGTTTTTGCCAATAGAAAAAGTTACTAGGCAGCATTGATTTTCCTTAATTTCATTTCCCTTTTTGAGCCAAGAAAGCTTGTATGGTTGAGGATGCTTCACTGTCTTTAGGCTCAAATTTTCTACAATTTGAGTAAAAGCCACATTTTTAAAACTACCCCCATCAATCATGACATTACACACTTTACCATGAGAAGTACACCTGGTATGAAAGATATTTTTCCGCAACCAATCTTCTTCTTCTTCATAGGCAGCACTTAAAACTTTACAAAGGATGAGAGTTTCTACATAAGTTATATCTTCATTGTCTTCCTTAGGTTCTGCATTGTTTTTCTCCATCTCTTCTTCAACAAGTGTCATAATTCTGCGATTTAGACATTCAGAAGCAATATATCCATATCCTTGGCATTTGAAACACTGGTGAGGATTGGTGTTGAAAGAATTGCTTTGCTTCTTTTGGTTAGAGACAACATTATTCTTTGAAGAATTTCTTGTAGTAGGTTTGGCAGTGGGAATGTTCTTAGATTTGGCAGTTCTCCCCTAGTTAGAAATGCTATCTCGTGTCAAGAATTTAAAATTGCTGCTGAGTGCCGTCTTTTGTTGATTCTTCACCTTAAGTGCAAGATTATTGACATCTCCATAAGTCTAGTATGGTTGTAATTACACAATGTTTGAAATCTCAAGTCTTAAATGATGCCAACTAGGTTGCCAAAAAATCACAAGGTCATTGAACATCCATGTGTGATAGAGAACAACTGTACAGCAGCTCATGTGAGTAACCCATGTGATGTGAAGTCTCAATATTGGTAGTTATTAGTGGTTAGTAGTTATAAGTTACTATTAATTGTTGTAATGAGTGCTAGCATTCCAAGTGCCTAGTTTATTAGTAGTAGTTTGTAGTTAGTAGTTATAAGTTTTCATTAGTTGCTATAATAAATGCTAAACATCCCAAGAGGTCTTTATAAATATATGAGAGGTGAAGAGAACAAAAATAAAATTAATGATATTAATGTTTAGAGTTATTTCTTAAGTTCTTCAAAGAACTATAATTAGAACTTATCAATATTTTTATCTTGTGGCATTCTTTCAGACTTATCACTCACAATTTCTCATTTATCTTGAGTGTGGCGTCTACAATCTTCTTATACCTCTAGTTCTCGTCTCTTATAGATAATGGGTTAATGTTCTTATTTTTGTTAATCTAAAAATTGAATTAGAATGATTCTTGGCAAAGAAACCTCATTGAGCGTTGGGTCTCACTTTTCTTTTTGAGGTTCGCATCATTTGGTATCAGAGTTTAAGCTCTAATCAGGTTTGAACTATCCTTTTAATTTTCATTGATTGTTTTTCTTTTTAAATCTGCAACTTTATTTTAGTTTCTAAAATTTGTAGCCTATATCAATTTTCTTGTTTATTGTGTCTGTTATTTTATCTAATTCTTCAAGTTTTGTTATTACATATAAATTAAAAAAAGAGACAAAAAAAAAATAAAAAATTCAGACTCCAATAATACCAGATTTACTTTTCTAAATTTAAAAATAAACATGAGTGATAACACAAGTGAAAGTTGGGTGAATCATTCTTTGAGTGAAACACGTGAGGGAGTGTGCAAGGTTCTTTTTATTTTTCAAACTTTGTTTGCAGTAAACATATTAAACAACAAGCACAAAAATACTTCCTAAGCCTTTAATTACAAGCTTTGTAAAGTCCTATTTCTATTTGATCTTTTGTTTATATATTTGATTATACTATGAAAAACAAGCTTATGGACAATTTTGTTGGTCTTGATCTTTCTTGTAGAATAAATTATTCTGAATACATTTGATACACCAATTTATAGCTTTGCACACACTCACAAGTGAATATTTATAGAATAAAAATACATATGACAATTGTTGTATGGAATGTTCATAAGTAATTCTTGATTCTAAAGATTTTATTAGCATAATTCAACCTTTGAGACAACTACACAAATTTCTAATTGACCCATTAACTTGATTGTTTTAGAGTTAGACTATATTTTAGTTTGTTCAAGAATGAGCAAAATCTTAAGTTTGAGAGTATTTGATAGGCGCGTTAATGTACTATTCCATCTATCACTCAGAGTTTTGCTTTAAATTAAAATTACTTTTAGCTATTATTTTGTGTTTATGATAATATGTAGGTGTACAAAAAAATATGTAAAGATGTGGGACAAATCGGAGGTGAAACAGACCTGAAACAGTGAAGATACGACAAAATTACGAGAGACCTAAATTGCATGCCTAGGCACCGTGGTGTCATAGGCAGAGGGTTGAGCACCGCGACGCCCAATGGAGATCTTCACGTCGGCACTTTTTAGGTTTGAGCGACAAAAGAAACACCTCTTTAAATGTCCTATTTCGACTTGAATTCGAAGCCCCTCGACCCTAGAGTTTACAAGAACTATAAAAGCATACTTTTTAGAGCCAAAAAACACAAATTTGAAAGGGAAACCTAGGGCAAACAAATTCACATCACAAAATAAGAGAACAAAGCAAGTATTTAAGAATTGAGGAGTAAGAGGATGAGAAGCAATCAAGTTATTTCTTTTCTTCTCTTAGTTTTATGATCTTGTTGATGATGTTTTTGATTATTTACTTTGAAAATCTTGGATTAGTCATGAGCTAAACTCTTTTTTATCTAGGATTATACTACTTTAACTTAGTATGTAGTTAGATTTTATTGACTCTTAATTCATAAATTTAATACATAAAATTGATTCATTCTATCTTATGTTTAATGCTTTAATTATGCCTTATCAATATTTTGAATGTTTGTAGAACTATAGTGAACTCGATAGAGGAATTCATATGTTTAGCTTAGGACAGTTTGATGCATGATCACAAGGTAACAATTGTTTCCATAAAGGATAGAAATATACCTAAATTGCATGTATGGTATGATTTAGACCTATTCTTAATGAATTGCATTCTATTTGGATTACCATAGACATATAAGTAATTATGAAGGTGTAATGTAGTTACTCGATCATCGACAAAGGCTTGTAATGAGATTAAAGTCTAGCCAATTAATTTGTATTAAGAGATTAACTAAGAGAATAATGAGTCTAATAAAATCTTAGAGCATAAGTCAAAACCTTAGATTGTTTTGAATTGGTGAACCCTTTGCTTACCTTTGATTTAAGTTAGGTTTAATTTGATAAAATTAGTTCAATTAAATTAAATTCAACCTTAGTTTTTTAGATAAAAGTAAAGTAGAATTAATTTTAGTAATTAATTAAAGATCTAGAATAAATAGTCCTATGGGAATGATGCAAATGACACTACACAGCCTATACGCATACAAGAGAAAGAACTCGCACGTGGGCTTGGAAGGGCTCAAGTCCATCAGTCACATGATACATTAAGTTTACCAAATGGGCCAATCATAAAACTTAGAACCAAGCAATTTAAAGAAGCATTAAATGGGCTGATTCAACAAGTTTGTGGGAGGGCAAACACATGGAGGCCTAGCATAAGCCCAAATACATTTCAAATAAGTCCAAATCAGATTCAAGAAAACCTAATCACTTTGATTAAGGTAGAATTTCTAGAGATTTGATTATTCAAGAAAACCTAATCACTTTGATTAAGGCAGATTTTCTAGAGATTTGAATATTCAAGGAAACCTAATCCCTTTGATTTAGGCATGTTTTCTGGAAATTTGATCAAGTTTAAATTTTGTTATTTCAATTGTTGTATTAGTTGTAAGTTTGAAATTTGTATTTGAAAGTTGTAACTTGACATCTCTTATGGTCTCTATAAATACCATGGGGATTGAGAGTGGGAGGACAGATTTCAGAAAATACAATTTGAGAGTTTTTATATCTTCTTTCATTCTTGAAAGGACTTGAACTTATCAAGCTTGTTCTTGTGGCGTTCAAACAACCGGACTTATCACCTAGATTCTTGAAGTGTCCTAGGGGTTTCTTGGTGTGGCGTCCTATATCCAGCCATAGTCTTGGTTCTTGGTTTGCTAACTCAAGGGTCAAGACTTGATGAACACATGAAAATGCATATTGTTAAGAGATTCAATCACCATTTAATGTCACTAATTTTAGTATTTTCTGTATTTTTAGCTTGAAATAAAGTGTTCTCCTTAAATTGTGATTAATGAATGTTATTTGGACAGGTTTAGGTAAAATGGACATAACTCTCAATGTAGAAATCGAAATGAAGAAATTCTTGAACCTGGTGCAACATGACTCAATCTTACACAAATTTGAAGAATAGTAGAAAAGCCAAATCCAACATGTTATGGGCTAAAAATTAAGATACAACAGAATCGGACTACAACTCCTGCCCAGCTTGACCCAACTCACGTATTTGGACTGTATCTCACAAAATACGTACTCAATTGGTATAATTCTTGAAGCTGTGAATTTTTGACTTAACTATCAACAACTCGTATGTTGATGGTAAAGTCCAAATCAGCCGTTATCACGGACCAAATCGCATTGCAAGTGGGTAAAATGGTTGTTTGCCAAATTCTGATGTATCTTTGGAATTTTGCTCATATCGCATTGGATACTCATCCAATTTGCATGAAATGGGTTCCTATGGAAAGAAGAGGAAAAATTATACAACTTTCATGTCGGCTGTAGAAGCTAAATCGGTCATTTACATTATCAAAAATGTGCTGCAAGTGGATAAACGAGTTATTGGCTTAAAATTATTGAAGATTGATGTCATCCATGACATATGTCTATTCATTGCCTATATAAGGAGACACTTAGGAAGTTTTTAATAATAGATAATTCTCTCTTATTTTCTTCTCATTAACATATATTGTAATTTAGGCTAGAGTTCTTGGCAAGGCTAAGAGATGAACTTTTATGTGTAATAAATCTACTTCCATGCTTTGATTCGGTGTCAAGAGCTACAAATGTTGTAAGTTTGGTTTTGATTAAACTCTTATCTATTTTATTTTCTATAATCCAGAGGTTATCATTCTCATGTCTCATATATGTTCAGTCATGCTTTTCTTATGTGATTCATGTTGATTTATAATTGTTACTGGTTACATTGTTTTATATCTTAATCTTTTACTGCAGTATTGTCAATTTGATATATTGTCGATCTTGGATAACATGTAAGGGTAATAAATGTTTGATATTCAAGTTAATCTTTTACTGCAATATTGTCAAAGTGATATATTGTCGATCTTAGATAACTTGTATAAATGAACATGATGTATGTTAATGCTTGCAAAGAGTTTAATTACGTCAAATACATGTGTTATCAAATGTGCTATATTTTCCTATCTTCCGATTGATTGTTTGGGATGTGAAACTTTCAATTGAGTTATAATCATTGAATCAAAGTGTAGAGTAGATTTATAAAGCATAATTGTGATTCTCGAAGCCTTGTTTGAATTATCATAAGACATTTCCTTCAAATCATAGACAATCCTATCTCATCCACTTAAATCAATTAATTTTATCCTTTGCTACTGCTTTAATATTTTACTTCATCAACCTATTTTGCCAAGAGCTTCCTCGTGGGATCGACACCTCAATCTATATTGCGATAGCCGCGTTATATTTTGAGCGTAAACAAAATTTGGCGCTGTTGCCGGGGAAGCACACTAAGCGAAAGTCGGTTGCGATTATAAATACTAAAGTGGTAACTTTGTATATTTTCTTTTCTTTGTAAAATTTTAGTTTTATTTCCTTTGTTGTAATTTATTTATTATTCATGGTTGGTTCTACCACCTAATTTATTTTGCTTTCTTTAGTTAATTTGTTATATTTTATATTATTTTAATGGCTGATTTTACCGCCTAATTAGTTTATTTTCTTTTATCTATTTATCACACTTTATTTTCTTTAGTTTATTTATTGCACTTTTTTTTAATGGCTGGTTTTACCGCCTAACTTCGTTCACTTTCTTTTATTTATTTATTGTACTTTATTTCTTTAGTTAATTTGTTGTAGTTTCTTTTTATTTTGTGGCTGGTTCTACTGCTTAACTTAGTTTCTTTATTTTTTTATTGTACTTTATTTTCATTTTCTTTTACGTATTTATTGCACTTTATTTACTTTAGTTAACATGTTGTATTTTCTTTTTATGGCCGGTTCTACCGCCTAACCTTTTATTTATTTACTTATTGTATTTTCTTTTTATTATTTATTTATTGTACTTTTTTTTCCGTACTTTATAGTCTTTTGTTTAGTTATTGTATTTATATTTCATGGTTGGTCTTACCACCTAACTTATTTCTATTTCTTGTTGTGTTTATTCCACTTCTTAATTTTCCTTAAGCATTTCTTTCCTTAAAAAAAAAAAAATATATTGTTGTTAGGATGTATGCATCGATTTAGAGACAAACGATGAAGATTTGTGAAAGAACTAGAACTAGAACCACCCCCACAATTTTTAAGTGAAGAGAATTCACCTTCTAATTCATCTTGTAATTCTAACACAATGAGCCAACAAGAAGAAAACCCCGTTAGAACTCTAAAAGATTACTTGCATCCTACTCACACAGCCACACCATCATGCATTATATTTCCACCTAACACACTACATTCGGATTTTAAACCTGGAATGATACAACTTCTTCCCACTTTTCATGGTCTAGATAGTGAAAATCCTTATGTACATGTTAGGGAATTTGAAGAGGTAATTGCCACCTTTCATAGCCAACCTAAAGCCATAGACACTGTTAGACTTAAATTTTTCCCTTTTTCTTTGAAAGACAAAGCAAAGAGTTGGCTATACTCTTTGAGGCCGAGGTCTATAGGAACTTGGGCAGAAATGACCCAAGCATTTTTCAATAAATACTTCCTACAACACAAAACTAATGGCCTGAAAAGACAAATTTCTTCTTTCTCCCAAAAAGACAATGAAACCTTATATCAAGCATGGGAAAGGTTTAAAGAGTTGCTAAATCTGTGCCCTCACCATGGGTATGAAAATTGGCGCTTGGTTAGTTATTTCTATGAGGAACTCACAATTAGAGAGCGCTAATTATTTGAGATGATGTGTAATGGGGAGTTCCTTCACAAAGATCCTGAGGAAGCCATGGAATTCCTTAATGACTTAGCCGAAAAAGCCCATACATAGATTGGACCTAGCATTGCTGAAAGCACAAATAGGTCACGACCCAATGGATTTTTCCATCTTAGGGAAGAGGATAACCTCAAAGCCCAATTAGAGGTCTTAACTAGGGAGTTAGAGGCCTTGAAAATCAAAGATAGAAGGGTCACCCACACTGTTGCTAGAGTTGAGTCACACGATGTCTGTTTTGTCTGTGAAGAAGCGGAACACTTAGCTCAGGATTGCCCCACTTATAGTGAGGTGAGAGGGATATATGAGGAACAATGTAATGCCCTAGGGATGTACAAGAAGCCTTATTCACCCTACTCTGAAACATATAATCCTAGCTGGAGAAACCACCTAAATTTCAGTTGGAAATCTGACCAACAAGCCAACAACCAGTGGAAACAAGAACAACAAGCACCCAAGTCTTATGTTGCACCTCAATATAATGCTCGACCAGCTAGGAGTCCTTTAGAGGATACATTACAAGCATTTATGGAGGCACAAAGTAAGACTAATCAAAAATTTGAAACAATTCTTGCACAGGTGGTAGACGAAAACAAAGAAATTAAGAGTCAAATCACAAAGTTGACCAGTGCCTTAACTGTACAAGAGCGAGGCAAGTTTCCATCTCAACCTCAATCCAATCCGAAAGGACAATTCATGGCACAAGCTTCTACTTCTGATGTTCAAAATCTCAAAGAAATCAATGTCATTACTACTCGAAGTGGTAAGATTGTAAGTGAGCCTACTTCTGAAATTAATACATCTACGAGTAGTAAAGACGCCCCCTTTGAAAAAGAGGCCACAGTGGAAAAAGAGCTCAAAAATAAGTTTTCAGTCCCAGTGCCTTTTCCTCAAGCTCTTCGACCGGTTGAAAAAAAATTCAGAAATTCAAGGTGAGATTTTGGAACATTTGAAACAAGTTAAGATTAATCTTCCCTTATTGCATTTGATTAAGCAGGTTCCAACTTATGCCAAAGTCATCAAGGATTTATGCACTATCAAAAGAAAACACCATGTCAAGAAAACTGCATTTTTGGCAGAATAGGTAAATGCAGTGATTGAACAAAAGACACCACCTAAGTATAAATACCCAGGATGTCCCACAATCTCCTGCCAAATTGGGACACATGAGTTTGGTCAAGCTTTATTGGACTTAGGAGCAAGTGTAAATTTAATGCTTTATTCTATTTACTTGCAGTTGGGACTTGGTGAGATTAAACCAACATCTGTAGTCCTACAATTAGCTAACCGATCAATCAAGAAACCACGGGGAATAGTAGAAGATGTTTTGTTGCAGATTGATAAATTTTACTACCCTGTTGATTTTCTTGTTTTAGATACTCATTCTGTTGTTAACATGGAGTCAAAAATCCCTCTTATTTTAAGGAGACCTTTTCTAGCCACTACTAACGCTCTTATTAATTGTAGAAATGGTCTAATGAAATTATCTTTTGGGAATATGACTCTTGAGGTGAACATTTTCAACATTGGCAAACAACCACGAGAAGAAGACGAGTGCTATCATTTATATATGATAGACACACTTGAAGCAGAGGAAGCTTATAACAATCATGGCTATGATTCTTCAAAAAACCTTCTCAATTTTGATTTTGAAGAATTGTATTATCCTGATGTAACAACTGATGTGTTTAGTATTTTTGACTCACAGGATAAAGGGACTTGATTTTGGCAGCTATGCTTTGAAGAGTTACCACGAGAGAAGGAGAGACCGAAACTATCAAACCTCGAGACACCACAAGTTAAGCTTTCTCCATTGCCCAAAGGTTTGAAACACGCATTCTTGGGACCAGGTGATACCTTTCCTATCATCATTTCTTTTGAACTTAGTGCTGAACAAGAGGAAAAATTGATAAAATTGTTAAAAGAACATAAGTCTGCACTAGGTTAGACCATAGCTGATATTAAAGGTATTTCTCCATTGATATGCTCATATAGAATTCATTTAGAGGAAGATGCCTAACCTCGTAGAGACCCACAAAGAAGACTTAACTCAACAATAAAAGAAGTAGTGAAGAAAGAGGTCTTGAAACTATTAGATGTGGGTATAATCTACCCAATTTCTGATAGTCAATGGGTAAGTCCAACTCAAGTAGTTCCTAAGAAATCTGAGGTTACTGTTGTTAAAAATGAGAATGGGATACCTGTTCCAACTAGGGTAGTAAGTGGTTGGAGAATGTGTATTGATTATAGAAAGTTAAACACAGCCACTAGGAAAGACTATTTTTCATTGCCTTTTATCGACCAAATTTTAGAACGTGTAGCTGGACATCCTTTTTATTACTTTCTTGATGGGTATTCAGGGTATTACCAGATTGAGATAGCTATAGAAGATCAAGAAAAAACTATTTTTACATGCCCCTTTGGTACTTATGCTTTTCGTAGAATGCCATTTGGATTATGTAATGCACCAGCTACTTTCCAGCGTTGCATGTTGAGTATTTTCTCTGATATGGTTGAAAAATGCATGGAAGTCTTTATGGATGATTTGACTGTTTTTGGTAATTCTTTTGATTTATGCCTACTTAACTTGAAATCTGTTTTGAGTAGGTGTGAAGAAAAAGGACTTGTGCTAAATTGGGAGAAATGTCATTTCATGGTATCTTCAGGAATCGTTTTGGGGCACATTGTATCTGAAAGAGGGATAGAGGTTGACAAGGCAAAAATTGAATTAATCTCTAAATTACCTACACCTAAAACGGTAAAAGATGTCCGATCCTTTCTTGGACACGCTGGCTCTTACAGAAGGTTTATACAAAATTTTTCTGCCATATCTAGACCATTGTGTAAACTTTTGCTAAAAGATGCAGAATTTACATGGACACAAGAGTGTGAGGAGGCATTCCGAACACTCATTGCCAAACTCACCACCGCTCCTATCATGCAATCACCGGATTGGAACCTCCCATTTGAAATTATGTGTGATGCAAGTAATTATGCTGTAGGAGCAGTTCTTGGGCAACGGAGGGAGAGAAAATCCTTTGTTGTTTATTATGCTAGTAGGACTTTGAATGATGCTCAAATGAATTACACTACTACTGAAAAAGAACTATTAGCTGTTATGTTTGCCTTAGATAAATTTCGTTCTTATTTGATTGGTTCACCTATTGTTATTTTTACTGACCACGCAGCCCTTAAGTACCTTCTTTCTAAGAAGGATGCTAAAGCCCATTTAATTAAGTGGATTCTTCTTTTGCAGGAATTTGATATAACTATCAAAGATAAGAAAGGCGTTGTTGCTGATCATCTATCCTGCCTTGAGTTCACTGACTCCACTGATTTGCCACCCATTCGAGACGATTTTTCGGATGAACATCTTTTTACTATAAGCCAAATACCTTGGTATGCACATATCGTAAATTATTTGGTTTGTGGTGAACTTCCATCTGACTGGAGTGCACAAGATAAGCGTAAGTTTTTGGTTGAGGTACGTAATTTTTATTGGGATGATCCATATCTTTTCAAATACTGTCTTGACCAAATCATGAGATGTTGCATTCCTGAAAGTGAAGTTTCTAGTGTCTTAAATTTTTGTCATAGTACTGCTTGCGGTGGCCATTTTTCTATGAAGAAGACAGCTGTGAAAATTTTGCAGTGTGGTCTTTATTGGCCCACTTTGTTCAAAGACACTAATAATTTTTGTCTTTCTTATGAAAGATGTCAAAATTTAGGTGCTTTATCTCGAAGAAATATGATGCCTCTTAACCCTATTCTTGTTATCGAGATATTTGACTGTTGAGGTATCGATTTTATGGGTCCTTTTCCTTCATCTTTTGGCTACCTTTACATCCTTTTAGCTTTGACTATGTATCAAAATGGGTGGAGGCTGTAGCTTGTCGTACTAATCATAATACAACTATGGTAAAATTCTTAAAAGAAAATGTGTTATCTAAGTACAGTACGCCATGTGTCATCATTAGTAACCAAGGAACACATTTTTGTAATCGTTCTTTTGAAGCTTTGATGCGCAAGTATGGTGTTCTTCACAAAGTTTCCACTACATACCATCCACAGATAAATGGACAAGCCGAGCTAGCAAATAGAAAGGTTAAACAGATTTTGGAAAAGACGGTTAACCCGAATCGCAAAGATTGGTCTTTACGCCTTTCTGATGCATTATGGGCATATCGTACTGCATACAAAACCATCTTAGGAATGTTCCCATACCGGCTTGTTTATGGGAAAGCTTGCCATTTACCTATTGAGCTAGAACATAAAGCTTATTGGGCTGTCAAAGCCCTTAACTTTGATTTGAATGCTGCAGGTCTCCAGAGAAAGTTACATTTGTCAGAAATAGAAGAGCTACGAAATGACGCATATGACAACTCCAGAATTTACAAAGCTAAAATGAAAGTAGCTCATGATAAACAGATCTCAAGGAAACACTTTGAGCCAAATCAATGGGTCTATCTTTATGATTCTCAATTGCATTTACACCCTGGAAAGTTGAGATCTCGATGGACTGGTCCATTTTATGGTAAGACATGTTTTTCCTAATGGTGTTGTTGAAATAGAGACCCCACTGATGGACGAACTTTCAAAGTGAATGGACAACGGCTAAAAAGCTACGTGGAAAAGGTAGACGACTCTATGTACCTAGGCGAGATCCCTCTTGTGGATCCTGTCTATCGTGATTGATCAGGTTCAATCTATCTGTACCATATTTTATATTTTGTCTATATTTTATATTTTGACTTTTTATTTTTGCTTTTATTTTCTTGCACATTTTATTTTATTTTATTTTCTTCTTTTTATTTTTTCTTCAGTGTGATTTTATTTTCCGGTCAAGTGGCGGATACGGTACTCCGTGACTATTAAAGTCAGTTTCTCAGTTCCCTAAAAACTGTCCCTCAAACTGTGCATTCATCTCTTTTCTTTCTTTCAAAATGGATCGCATTCTTGCCAACCTTAAAAAATGTGTTCCTTCATTGCCTCAAAATGCTCTACTTAAGATTTACAAAGCACTGTGTGAAAGACTAAGGTTATTGATGTTGGGTAATATCCCTATGGACCTTCGTTGGTTAATTGAAGCCAAGGTTCGGTTGTCTGGTGAGTTTGAAAATGATTTTGTTTCTCATATGCCTGGTCTTGGAAGAAGCTCTTATGCCAAAAGGCGACGAGTAAAAAGGTTACAAGTCTGTTATAAATGTGCTCGATGGAATTGTAATCGGAGTTGTCGTTCTTTAGGATTCGTATCTAGAAATCGAGAAGACAAAATTTAGTTCATTAAGGATGGATTGAGTAAGGAGTCTTTGGATGATATCCTATTGACTCTTGAGACGCATCCCTGTGGGCTCGTGCAACATGAACTTCTCGATTTGTGGAACAGATTCAAAAATGAATATCAACGGTATAGTCTCGGGAATCTGACTCTAAAAGACCCTATTTGCCAATTTATAAGAAAATTGGATGGGAAGCCTATCCCCGACCAATAGAGGGTGTTTAAGCCGTTACTGGACGTAAAACCAGAGGAAGATGTGAGTCACAATCACAACTACTTGTAAATACATGTGTTTTAATTTCAAACTTTATTTTATGAATAGTAGGGCTACTCATGTAGATGTCTTAAATTCAAATCTTTTTGTTCAATAATGCATGTGGGTCATTATGTTTAAATTTTTGTGTTTTATTTTTAACTCTCTTTTGACAAACTATCGGGTTACCATAATCATTGTTATCATTTGGTACTCTATAAATACAGCACCTCATTTTTTTCATTTTCATATATTGAGATAAAGGTGAGTGTAGATATGGAGGAAACCCAAGTTCGACAATTTCAAAATATATGTGTATTTTGTGGATCTAGTCCTGGGGAGAGTAAAGTGTTCGTAGAAGCAGTAAACAATCTAGGAAAAGCATTAACTGCAAGAAAAATTCATTTGATTTATGGAGGAGGTAGCCTTGGGCTAATGGGGTGTGTGTCAACAGCTGCACATTTAGGAGGAAGTCAAGTTTTAGGTATTATTCCTACAGCTTTGGCCATGGGAAACCTGACCGAGAAAACAATAGGGGAAGAATTACGAGTCTCATCCATGCATGAACGTATAGTTAGAATGCTTTGCAATGCAGATGCTTTTATTGCTTTACCAGGTGGTTTTGGTACCTTGGAAGAAACTTTTCAAATTGTCTCTTGGGTCCAACTGAATATCCACCGAAAACCCATAGGTTTGTTGAATGTTAATAACTATTTTGATTGTTTACTTTGTTTTCTTGATCAAGCTGTGGAACAGAATTTTATTTCACATTCGGCGCGACAGATTCTGGTTTCTGCTACTGAGGCGGATGAATTGATTAACAAATTACAGGCAGTTACCTACGAACCTGACCCAGCAATAACTCGGATCGATTGGTCAGTGGGCCTTAACAAGCAAAAATTGGATCTGACACTTCGTTTGTAAATTTTTCTTTTTATTTATTTATTTATTAGTATCATCATTTTAGTTTATATTTGCTTAAGTGTCTCTCAGGTTTGTTTCTTTCAAATAACTGGCGTTTCAGGTAATGTCTCCTATACTTTATCTCTTTCTATTTAAACATTGAGGACAATGTTTTATCTGGTTTAGGGGAAGGATAGTAGACATACGTTGCATTTTACAAAAAAAAAAAAAAACACAATTGTGGTCCGACATTTGATTAAAATGGCAGAGTAAAGAGTTCATTCTTGAACTCTTGAGACGCATTCTAGGTCAAATTAGAATGGCAGAGTAAGGAGTTTTAGTACTAACTTTTAAAATGCATTTTAACTAACTTTTTGTTGTTTTGTTTTATATTTCATGCATTGTCGTTTACTGCTTGTAGTCTTGGTAATTCTTGTATAAAGGAATTTGCTTTTCTGCCTAAGTATGATTTCAGAATTGTTTAAGTTGAGTCACTGTTTCTATCTAGGTTACTAAAGAATGACTTTCAAAATATTTTTGAGCACAATGCTAAGTCTTGTGGTAAGATTGATGATTCAATTTATATAGCCAAGAGAATTCCCATGTTTAAGTATATATTTTTCTAAATCTCACATATATTTTGTGAGTAAGTGGAAAGGTTGAGAAAACAGCTTATGAACCTTCATTGATCCTTTGAATTGGTTAATTTTTATTTAGAATGATATTATTTGAATTAAGGGATAAGTTGATTGCATTTGTGTATAATATAATTTGGTGAGAAACCTTTGTAATGCTTCCTTGTATTCTTCAAAAAAAAAAAAAAAGAGCAAAAATACCAAAAAAAAAAAAAAAAGCAATGCAGTTTAATAAAGTCTTCATTCAATTTTAGAAGACAAATATTTTGTAAAACAGTTTTCTCACCAAGTTATAATTGTATTATTCTCACAAGCCAATTAAAGTTCTAAAGCTGGCGTATGATATGAATAATTGATTTTTAAACAAATAATTTTTCTATCTTTGGATCAATGTTAGTTTATATGTCTGTCCTTAAAATTGACTTTTTCTTGAGTGCTTAGCTATTTTCCAACTCCATAAGAGAAGTCCCAACCTTTTAAACAGTCATACACCTGTGAGGATATGGAGTTGAGGCTTTTACTTGGAGAAATTCTCAAGGCTATATCTATTGTGGTTTGTGGTTAGATGGTTATGGCTTAATTCACACACACACAAATTATGGAAGTTGTAATTGAAAAAACCATGATAGCAACAGTGATCTCGAACTAACGTTTTGATTGAAATGCTTAGGTAGTTTTGCATATTCTATTTACGCTTGAATTGCTAGAGACTAGAAATAAGCTGGTTAGGGGCTGTGATGAACACATGAAAATGCATGTTGTTAAGATATTCAATCACCATTTAATGTCACTAATTTTAGTATTTTCTGTATTTTTAGCTTGAAATAAAGTGTTCTCCTTAAATTGTGATTAATGAATGTTATTTGGACAGGTTTAGGTAAAATGGACATAACTCTCAATGTAGAAATCGAAATGAAGAAATTCTTGAACCTGGTGCAACATGACTTAATCTTACACAAATTGTAAGAATAGTGAAAAAATCAAATCCAACATGTTATGGGCCAAAAATTGAGATACAACAGAATCGGACTACAACTCCTGCCTAGCTTGACCCAACTCATGTATTTGGACCGTATCTCACAAAATACGTACTCAATTGGTATAGTTCATGAAGCTGTGAATTTCTGACTTAACTATCAACAACCTGTATGTTGATGGTAAAGTCCAAATCAGCCGTTATCACGGACCAAATTGCATTGCAAGTGGGTAAAATGGTTGTTGGCCGAATTCTGATGTATCTTTGGAATTTTGCTCATATCTCATTGGATACTCATCCCATTTGCATGAAATGGATGCCTATGGAAAGAAAAGGCAAAATTATACAACTTTCATGTCGGCTGTAGAAGCTAAATCGGTCATTTACATTATCAAAAATATGCTGCAAGTGGATAAACGAGTTATTGGCTTAAAATTATTGAAGATTGATGTCATCCATGACATATGTCCATTCATTGCCTATATAAGGAGACACTTAGGACATTTTTAATAATAGATAATTCTCTCTTATTTTCTTTGCATTAACATGTATTGTAATTTAGGCTAGAGTTCTTGGCAAGGCTAAGAGATGAACTTTTATGTGTAATAAATCTACTTCCATGCTTTGATTCGGTGTCAAGAGCTACAAATGTTGTAAGTTTGGTTTTGATTAAACTCTTATCTATTTTATTTTCTATAATCCAGAGGTTATCATTCTCATGTCTCATATATGTTCAGTCATGCTTTTCTTATGTGATTCATGTTGATTTATAATTGTTACTGGTTACATTGTTTTATATCTTAATCTTTTACTGCAGTATTGTCAATTTGATATATTGTCGATCTTGGATAACATGTAAGGGCAATAAATGTTTGATATTCAAGTTAATCTTTTACTGCAATATTGTCAAAGTGATATATTGTCGATCTTAGATAACTTGTATAAATGAACATGATGTATGTTAATGCTTGCAAAGAGTTTAATTACGTCAAATACATGTGTTATCAAATGTGCTATATTTTCCTATCTTCCGATTGATTGTTTGGGATGTGAAACTTTCAATTGAGTTATAAGCATTGAATCAAAGTGTAGAGTAGATTTATAAAGCATAATTGTGATTCTCGAAGCCTTGTTTGAATTATCATAAGACATTTCCTTTAAATCATAGACAATCCTATCTCATCCATTTAAATCAATTAATTTTATCCTTTGCTACTGCTTTAATATTTTACTTCATCAACCTATTTTTCCAAGATCTTCCTCGTGGGATTGACACCTCAATCTATATTGCGATAGCCGCGTTATATTTTGAGCGTAAACAAGACTCGTCAAACTTGCATCTTGAAGATCTCGTGTTCAATTCCATATTATGGTGCTGGGTTTTGTCACATTGTTGGCAAGGTGCATATCATTTGGTATCAGAGCTTTGGTTTCAAGCCAAGTTTGAATTATCCATTTATTTATTTCATTGTTCCATTTATCTTTACATAAATTCATATTTTATTTTATTTCTGGTTTATGATTTTTTCTTTAAAAAAAAGAAAAAAAAAGAAAGAAAGAAAGAAAGAAAAAAGATAGAAAAAAAACGATAAAAAAAAAACGATAGAAAAAATAAAGAGAAAAAAAAAAGAAAGAAAAGAAAAGGCCAGAAATTTGTTGCAAATTCTAAATTTTGAATTTCATCAGTTTGTCAAAACCATGAACCAAATTTCTCACAAATGTTACTAGCATCATTTTCTTAAGGATATATTCATGAATCGTGTGACTTGTCTCGGTTGCTTCTCATATTGAATTGCCACTTGAATCTTGATTATTCTTGAGTCTGATTAAGGGTGAAAAGAAGATGCTTGAGTGGAAAAAGGAAAAGAGTGGTGAGAACATAAGAGGGTAAAAGCCGTTAGAGTGCTAAACACGAGAGTAAGTAAATTTTTTTGAGTGAAACACATAAGGGAGTGCTTGTGAGGTCTTAACTGTATTTTTTTTTCCAATTTCTAAACATGTTACACAATCAAGAAAACTCCAATGAAGAGGTTCAACAACCAACCAATCCAAACCTACAGTAGCAGGCGTTATTAGGTGAAATGAGGCGGATGATGAGAACTGAATTAGAGCAAATTCATGAGAGAATGGACCGGCTGGAAAATTTAGGGCAGGATCAAAACTCGTCGATTGGGCAACCACCTAGGCGAGTGCAACCAGGAGTACAATGGGGAGATGTTGGAAATGAAGACGAGTTGGATGAGCTAGATAAACCATCAATGAACCAAGGTAGATTTAGGCATGGATATGGAGATATAGGTGCTAGGAGGAGAATACCTAGGCGGGATGATGACTTGAGAAGCATTAAGGTGAAGATTCCACCTTTTCAAGGTAAAAATGATCCTGAGGCGTATCTAGAATAAGAGATGAAGATAAAGATGATCTTCAATTGTCACAACTATTCCGAGGCCAAAAAGGTAAAATTGGCTGCAATTGAATTCACTAACTATGCTATTGTTTGGTGGGATCAATTGTTGAAGGAAAGGAGGAGAAATCACGAACGACTTGTTGAGACATGGAACGAGATGAAGGCCATTATGAAAAGACGCTTCATTCCTAGCTACTACCATCTGGAGTTGTATAACAAGTTACAACGTCTAACTCAAGGATCCAAGAGCGTTGATGAATACTATAAAGAAATGGAGGTTGCTATGATCCAAGCAAATGTAGAGGAGGACAGAGAAGCCACTATGGCTAGGTTCTTGCATGGCTTAAACCGAGAGATAGCAGACATGGTGGAAATACAGCATTATGTAGAGTTGACATATATGGTGCACCAAGCTATCAAAGTTGAGCAATAATTTAAGCGCAGGAAAATAGTTCGAAGGGGATCTAGCATGGCTGCCACAAACTCATGACGACCAGCCCCTAAAAGAGATGAATTTTCATTAACTAAGCCTAAGTCTGAGCCATCTAAGGATGCCAAACAAGCTACGACATTGAAACAAGATAAAATTGAATCCACAACTTCTAGAAATTGTGATATTAAATGCTTCAAATGCCAAGGTAGGGGACATATAGCTAGCCAATGTCCCAACAAAAGGGTAATGGTGATCAACACTCAAGGGGAAATCGAGTCAGAAGATGAGCAAAATGATGAAGTGGATGATATGCTACCTCTTGAAAATGACTATGAAGGACAATATGCATTAGCAGGAGAATCATTGGTGGCAAGACGAGCCCTTAGCACACAAGTCAAGGAAGAAGAAAACAATCAGCGAGAAAACTTGTTCCATACTAGATGTTTCGTGAACAACAAAGTTTGCAACGTTATAGTTGATGGTGGGAGTTGCACCAATGTTGCCAGCACCGAATTAGTAGAAGAATTGGCATTACCTACCTTGAAACATCCACGAACATACCGACTTCAATGGCTGAATAATTGCGAAGAAGTCAAGGTAACCAAACAGGTGTTGGTGGCATTTTCCATTGGTAAATATGGTGATTAGGTACTTTGTGACGTTGTACCTATTGTCATGGATTGTTTTCGAACCGTACGGCCTTAGACGCATTGCGTGCTAAGCAGCCAAGAAAAACCACACAAAGAGAAGAAAGAAAGGCACACCAAGTGTTTGCACGAATGCTCTCTTATATTGTTGAAGAGGAAACAAAGCTATGATATGAAATATACAAGTGAGGGTCTCCATCTTTTATAGTAGCAGCCCTATACAATCAATGGATGAGATCTAAACGATCTAACGGTGTACATATAAGATGGGATAATATTCCTTAGAATATTCCAAGATGCCATTCTACCTTAATTAGAGTTCTAATTATGGTGAACTACTCTAATAAGTCATGGGCTTGGCCCGATTCTTCATTTATGTCAGCGGGTCTTCTAGAAGCTCCGGCCCGCAATCTATTCCAGCAACCTATATAGCCTCTAAGAGGCTTTGTCACGCACAAAGTATTCAAGGAAATGCTTGAGAACACTTGGGGCGTGACATTCTCCCCCACCAAATTCACGCGACGCCCTCGTCGCATCTTCACTGGAAACTACACATCTCATTCATCAATATGCCGCTGTGCGCTCTCGTATTTCCAGTGTTCTTCAACATCGGGTACCTTTTTCCACTTGACAAAGTACTCACGCCATGGAGCTTGATCTTTCCTTTGCATCGTCCGTCTGTTGCGGATGAGTTTTGCTCATTTGTCGACCCATGTGGAAATCTCTAAAGGTTCCCTGCTGTATGGCTCAAATTTTGCACCTTTTATACCTCTACGGTACTGCTTCCAACAGCTTGCGAAATGCACTTGATGTAGCCACTGCCACTGTCTCGAAGGTAACCCCACCTTGTACGAGACATTGCCAACTCTCTTGGAAATAAACCTTGGCCCCTCGTCCCATGATCAAGGCCTTTGTGAAATGGGCGTGCTGACTTGCGTTGTAGTGGAAGTATCATCTCCATCACCAAGTCTCTCGCACCATGCTTGACACGCCGCTGCTTGTCTTCAACCCACTCATTGTACTGCACATTATGTGACGCCTTGGACTTTTGGATGACACCCGCATCCAACAACTCCTCGAGCTACCCCTGCAACTCTCCCATCTCTAATGGAGGTGTCTGCACCATAGTTGGAAGCATAATCTCCAATTTCAACTTTTTTCCATGCTCGGTATCACATTGATGTGGCTGCCCTTATGCTCCTCGAGCACTTCCGTAACCCCCGTTGGTAGCTTGGCCTCGCCCCTTGTTGCCTTATCATCCATCTCTCTCACTGTGGCTGGATGTACTTCTCCTTTGCGCCCAGAAACTCCCATAACTTGAATGGCGGAAAGGATTTTAGTGTTGGCTTCCAACTGAGATTGCCCACCCTTGGGCTTGTCTACTGTCGGTATCATGTAAGGCCCTCCTTGCATGATGCACACGTAGTCATGTCGAGGAAGCGGCACTACGTCGTACTGCTTCAAGAACTCCATACCTAACACCACATCGAAATAATCAAGAGGTGCTACAAAGAAATTTATCTCGCCGCGCCATTTTCCCAGGTGAATATCGACCCCTCGAACCACCCCATCCATTGGCTTAGCTGCAGCATTCACTGATTTGAGGAGCCCCCCCTCTTTCTCTACATAAAGTCCCAAGCGCCTTACCTCCGCACGCTTAATGAAGTTGTGCGTCATACCCGTATCTAACAACACTTGAGTCTTTATGCAGTTGATGTAGGCTTCAACATACATAAACGCCTTTCCCATTGGCGCACTGGTACGCCGCTTGGCTTTTATTGTGTTGAACAGCTGCAAACACTCTATTTGACCCTGCTCGCAAGCCTTATGCGTCGTAACCATTGCATTGATAGCCTTCTTCTTGGGGCAGTCCTTGACCCAGTGATCCCCATCGCAAAGGAAGCAGCTTGTCTTCGGTCCATTCCCTCTATGGCCGTTGCACTTCTGCTTTTCCCATTTGGGCGGCTTACTTCTCTCCTCCTCATCCTTCGGAGGTTGAAATTCCTTGGCGTCCCCACCTTTACTGTGATTGGGTCTCGAATGCTTGGACTTTCTTGAATCACCCTTGCGATAATCCATGAGCGTTTCTGCCAATGTTAGGGGGTCGGATATTCTGGTCACACCACGCCGCTTCAGTTCATTGGACACCCATGTCTGCAACCCGTCCAAGAAATTAAACAGCAAGTCCTCCTCGCTCATGTTGGGAATCTGGAGAATTAATAGGGAGTACTCCTCGACGTACTTACTGATGGACTTGGTCTGTTTCAATTCCTTCAACCGCTTTCGAGCGTCGTGCGCCACATTCTCCGGATAGAATTGGCGCTTCAGCTTCCGTTGTAATTTTGCCCAGGAGTTGATTGTGCAGGTACCCTTGCGTATCTCCTCGCTTTTCCTGCGCCACCATAGAATTACATGGTCGGAAAGATATAAGGTCGCGGTATTTACCTTTTCTTCATTCCGTTCGCCCATGGCGTCGAAGTATCTTTCCATCTGCCAAAAGTAGTTATCTAGCTCCTTGGCTTTCCGCTTGCCGCTTAACTCCCTCGGTTTAGGAGTCTCAACTCTTGGTGCCCCTTGAGCAGCAACAGACCCATTCGCCACTGCTCGCTTGCACAGTACTATGTCCTCTTTGATAGCTTCAAACCCTCTATGCAGCTCCTCCACTTGGGCTTGAACTTTATCAAAGTTGGCGTATACCTTCTCCTGAAAAGCCTTGATCCAGTCACGCTACCAATCAGCGTAACTCTCGATGGACGTGTTGATAAAGGAGCGCCGCCCGTCCCCTTGAGTGTCGAGTCCCGTCTCGATCTTCTCTACTTACTGCTCCAACTCTCCAAGACGATCCATCGCCTTTTTCACAGTGCCACCAAGCGTTTTCACTATGGTCCCGAACTCATGGACTGGATCGACAAACTTGTTGTGAGGTCCACTGCCGTGCCTCTTAGCTTTGGGATTCCGACCTCTCTCTTCAGTCAACTTCGATGGTACGCAATCTTTCTCCATCTCTGAACCTGCTCTGATACCAACTGTCACGGACTGTTTTTGAACTATATGGCCTTAGACGCGTTGCGTGCTAAATAGCCAAGAAAAACTACACAAAGAGAAGAAAGAAAGGCACACCAAGTGTTTGCACGAATGCTCTCTTATATTGTTGAAGAGGAAACAAAGCTATGATATGAAATATACAAGTGAGGGTCTCCATCTTTTATAGTAGCAGCCCTATACAATCAATGGATGAGATCTAAACGATCTAACGGTGTACATATAAGATGGGATAATATTCCTTAGAATATTCCAAGATGCCATTCTACCTTAATTAGAGTTCTAATTATGGTGAACTACTCTAATAAGTCATGGGCTTGGCCCGGTTCTTCACCCATGTTAGCGGGTCTTCTAGAAGCTCCGGCCCGCGATCTATTCCAGCAGCCCATATAGCCTTTAAGAGGCTTTGTCGCGCACCAAGTGTTCGAGGAAATGCTTGAGAACACTTGGGGCATGACACTATTGGGACGACCATTGCAGTTCGATAAACGAGTCACGCATAACGGTTACACAAACATGTGCTCTTTTATCATCAAGAAGCAGCCTATAACACTTGTACCATTGACACCAAAACAAATTCTTGAAGACCAACTGAAGATTCAAAAAGTGAGTGAAAAAAGAAAAGAAAATGAGAGAGAGGCCAAAGTTGCGAGAAAAGAAAATGAGAGGAGAGAAAAAGCGAAAGGCAAAGGCATGAAATAGGCTGAAAATGAAAATGAGAGAGTTGCAGCCTTTTTGAGTGCAAGAGAGGAAAACTATAACTATATTGCAAAAAAGATGTGAGATTAAGAGAGCTTTAATTTTACAATAGCCCTTTATAATACTTATGTATAAGGAGGCCCTTTTGTGTAGTAATGATCTTACTGGATCTTTGCCCAGCAATATTATTTCTCTTTTGCAGAAATTCAATGATGTCTTTCTTGAGGAGATACCTTCAGGCTTACCTCCAATTTGGGAAATTGAACATCAAATTGATTTCATACCTGGTGCAATAATTCTAAACCGGCCCGCTTATAGAAGTAATCCTGAGGAGACAAAAGAACTTCAACAGCAAGTTAACAAGCTAATGGAAAAAGGATATGTTAGAGAGAGCATAAGTCCTTGTGTAGTTCCGGTCCTACTAGTACCTAAGAAAGATGGGACATGAAGGATGTGTATTGATTGTCGAGCCATCAACAACATTACGGTAAAGTATCACCATCCTATTCCTCGATTAGATGATATGTTAAATGAACTACATGGATCTTGTGTGTTTTCTAAGATTGATCTCAAGAGTGGATACCATCAGATTAGGGTGAAAGAAAGTGATGAATGGAAAACTGCATTTAAAACAAAATATGGTTTGTATGAATGACTAGTTATGCCTTTTGGATTAACAAATGCACCTAGTACTTTCATGAGACTTATGAGCCATGTTTTGTGTGCTTTTATTGGCAAATTTGTAGTTGTGTACTTTGATGATATCCTGATATATAGTAAAAGCCTAGATGCTCATGTTGACCACTTAAAGCTTATTTTAGAGGTTTTAAGGAAAGAAAAGCTATTTGCTAACCTTAAGAAATGCACTTTTGCACGGACAAACTTGTGTTTCTTGGTTTTGTTGTAAGTTCTAAAGGAATTGAGGTTAATCATGAAAAGGTAAAGGCAATTCATGATTGGCCAACGCCTACTTCAGTGACACAGGTTAGAAGCTTCCATGGCTTAGCTAGTTTTAACCGATGTTTTGTTCGCGATTTCAGTAGCATAGCCACACCCTTAACTGAAGTCATCAAGAAGAATGTTCCGTTTAAGTAGGGAGATGAGCAAGAAAAAGCATTCAAGCTAATCAAAGAGAAATTAATAATGCACCTTTACTTGTTTTACCTAACTTCACTAAAACATTCAAAATTGAGTGTGATGCTTTAGGTATAGGTATCAGAGGAGTGTTGATGCAAGAGGGAAGACCGGTTGCATACTTTAGTGAGAAATTGAATGGTGCTGTCCTAAAATATTCCACTTATAACAAAGAATTTTATGCATTAGTTCGAACCTTGGAGACCTAGCAGCACTATCTATGGCCAAAAGAGTTTGTTATTCATACAGATCATGAATCTTTGAAGCATTTAAAAGGGCAACATAAGCTGAATAGACGCCATGCAAGTTGGGTGGAGTTAATTGAAACATTCCCCTATGTGATCAAATATAAACAAGGTAAGAAAAATGTAGTTGTTGATGCACTATCACGTAAGTACGCTTTACTTTCAACCCTTGATGCTAAATTGCTTGGATTTGATTACATTAAGGAATTATATGCAAACGATTCTGATTTTGGTGACTTGTTTAAAATTTACACTAAAAGGGCAAGTGGAAAGTTTTATCTACATGATAATTTTCTATTTTGAGAAAATAAATTGTGTGTTCCACATTTATCCTTACATGAATTACTTGTTCGGGAAGCACATGGTGGTGGTTTGATGGGTCACTTTGGGGTAGCAAAGTCTTTAGGTGTATTGCATAAGCATTTCGTTTGGCCACACATGAAACGTGATGTAGAGAGGATTTGTGAGAGATACATCACTTGCAGGCAAGCTAAGTCTAGGCATCAACTACATGGGTTGTACACACCCCTCCCTATTCCTAATGCACCTTAGGTTGATATCTCTATGGATTTTATTTTGGGCTTACCTAGGACTAAGAAAGGGAGAGACTCAATTTTTGTGGTTGTTGATAGGTTCTGTAAAATGGCACATTTTATTGCATGCCATAAAACTGATGATGCATCACATATAGCTAATTTATTTTTCAAGGAGATTGTTAGGTTGCATGGCATGCCCAAGACTATTGTTTCTGATCGAGACTCGCGATTCTTGAGCTATTTCTGGAAGACTTTGTGGGAAAAGTTGGGAACTAAATTGTTGTTATTTACTACATGTCACCCGCAAACTGATGGTCAAACTGAAGTAGTGAATAGAACTTTATCTACTTTGTTGTGTGCTATCATACAAAAAAATTTGAAAACATGGGAAGATTGTTTGCCGCATGTTGAATTTGCTTATAATCGTTGTGTTCATTCTGCAACTAAGTTTTCACCATTTGCGATTGTCTATGGGTTTAATCCGTTGACTCCTTTGGATTTAACTCCTTTACCTTTCAGCGAACGTGTTAACTTAGATGGAAAAAAGAAAGCAGATTTTATTAAGTAGATTCATGAGAAAGCAAAGCAAAACATAGAATGGCGGACGGAGCAATATGTCAAACAGGCCAATAAGGGATGTAAGAAGGTTGTCTTTGAGTCAGGAGATTGGGTTTGGTTGTATATGAGGAATGACCGCTTTCCTGAGCAAAGACGTTCTAAACTCCTTCATAGGGGTGATGGATCGTTTCGAGTATTGGAACGCATAAATGACAATGCTTACAAAATTGAATTACCTGGTGAGTATGGTGTTAGTGCTAGCTTTAATGTTTCTGATTTATCTCCTTTCGATATAGGTGATGATGCAAACGATGATTTGAGGACAAATCTTCTTCAAGAGGGGGAGAATGATGCAAACGACAATGCACAGCCTATACGCATACAAGATAAAGAACTCGCACGTGGGCTTGGAAGGGCTCAAGTCTATCAATCACATGATACATTAAGTTTTCCAAATGAGCCAATCACAAGACTTAGAGCCAAGCAATTTAAAGAAGAATTAAATGGGCTGATTCAACAAGTTTGTGGGAGGGCAAACACATGGAGGTCTAGCATAAGCCCAAATGCATTTCAAATAAGTCCAAATCAGATTCAAGGAAACCTAATCACTTTGATTAAGGCAGAATTTCTGGAGATTTGATTATTCAAGGAAACCTAATCACTTTGATTAAGACAGATTTTCTGGAGATTTGAATATTCAAGGAAACCTAATCCCTTTGATTTAGGGATGTTTTCTAAAAATTTGATTAAGTTTGAATTTTGTTATTTCAATTGTTGTATTAGTTGTAAGTTTGAAATTTGTATTTGAAAGTTGTAACTTGACATCTCTTATGGTCTCTATAAATACCATGGGGATTGAGAGTGGGAGGATAGATTTCAGAAAATACAATTTGAGAGTTTTTGTGTCTTCTTTCATTCTTGAAAGGACTTGAACTTATCAAGTTTGTTCTTGTGGCGTTCAAACAACCGGACTTATCATCTAGATTCTTGAAGTGTCCTTAGGGTTTCTTGGTGTGGCGTCTTATATCTAGCCATAGTCTTGGTTCTTGGTTTGCTAACTCAAGGGTCAAGACTCGTCAAACTTGCGTATTGAAGATCTCGAGTTCAATTCCATATTGTGGTGCTAGGTTTTGTCACATTGTTGGCAAGGTTCATATCAAAATGATAACTTAGACTTAAGATCATATATTACTTGATGCGATAGCGTGCATTTACACTTAGCTATTATTGCACAAATAAAGTTTTTGGTAATTGTATGTGTGATGTTACCTTTGAATTTTCAAACTCTTTTGACAACAAGCAAGGTTACCAAAATCGAAGTTATCATTTGGTATTCTATAAATAAAATACATTATTTTCTTCATTTTCATATACTGAAAATACATATGTAATTTGTGAATCTAGTCTTGAAAACAATTAAGTGTTTGTAGAAGTAGCAAACAATCTAAAAAATGTATTGGCTGTAAGAAAAATCTATTATAAATGAAGGGGGTTGCCTTAGGTTAATATGGTGTGTCAATAGCTACAAATTTAGAAGGTAGTCTAGTTTTAGGTATTATTCCTATAACTTTAACTGTGGGAAACTTTACTGGAAAAACAATATGAGAAGAATTATTATTAGTCTCATCTGTGCATGAACATATTGCTAAAATGCATTGCTATGTAGATGTTTTTATTACTTTACTAGGTAGTGTTGGTGCTTTGAAAGAAAATTTTTAAATTAACTCTTGGGCCCAGCTGAATATCCACTATAAACCCGTAGGTTTGTTGAATGTCCATAATTTTTGTGGGTGCTAAATTTGTTTTCTTAATCAAGTTGTGGAACATAATTTATTTCACATTTGGTGTGATAGATCATTATTTCTACTATCACTATGAATGAATTGATTGAAAAATTACATACAGTTATCTACGAACTTGACCCAGAAATAACACAAATAAATTGTCAGTGGGCCACACCGAGCAAAAATTAGATTTGACACTTCATTTGTAATTTTTTTTTCTTGCTTCTAGTTTTATTAGCATTAAGATTTTAGTTTAAATTTGCTTAGGTGTCTCTTAGATTTGTTTTCTTTGAATAACTGAAGCTTCAGGTAATGTCTCTTATACTTTTTCTCTTTAGATTTAAACACTGAAGATAATATTTCAATCTAGTTTTGGGAGATGATAGTAGACATAAGTTATATTTTGCATTTCAAAATTAAAATTAAATAAAATGAAAAGGTGATGATGCCAGTAAAACCAACTGATAAATATATTTGATTAAAAATAGCAGACTAAAGAGTTTATTTTTAAACTCTCGAGACACATTCTAAGTCTATTAGATTAAGAATGACAAAGTAAGGAGTGATTTTTCTTTAATTTTCGAAACACATTTGAACTAACTTGTTTATTTTTTTTATATTTTATACATAGTTGTTTATTCATGTATTCTAAGTAATTCTTGTATAAAAGGAATTTGCTTTTCTACCTAGGTATTATTTTAAAATTGTTTGGTTTAAATCACTTTTTCTATCTAAGTTACTAAAGAATGATTTCTGAAATATAGTTTTAGCACAATGATAATCATGTGGTAAGTTAGATTATTTCATGTATTCTAAGTAATTCTTGTATATAAGGAATTTGCTTTTCTACCTAGGTATTATTTTAAATTTGTTTGGTTTAAATCACTTTTTCTGTCAAGTTACTAAATAATGACTTCTGAAATATTTTTTTAGAACAATGATAATCATGTGGTAAGTTAGATTATTTTATGTATATATAGCCAAGAGAATTTCTATATTTAATGATGCGAATCAGGTTGCCAAAATTTTACAAGATTTATTGAGCATCTATGGGGTCCAATGATAAGGGAAAGATCCAAGAAAATAAAGGAAGCATTAAATGGGCTAATTAAGCACATCTCAAATTCATGTTTTGTTAAAGACATTAATTAGCTTGAATTTAAAATTCAAGCAGATTAATGCATTGTGAATGTTGTTAAAGTTTCTTTATGATGGACATCAAAATCAGGCCATGACAACATCAGCCCATGTGATAGAAGCCTAAGTAAAAGATAAGAAGTAATTTTAAGGGCTTGCAATTACATTTATCATAGTAGTTATATTTACTACAAAATTTACTTATCTTGATAGTAGTTAAAAATTTGACAATCAATCTTAATTTCATTGATCGTTATACTTTGAAAGTTGTAATAAATGTTTGGAATCCTATATTGATACGATCCACGCCAAGTAACTGAGTAAGTTGTAGATCAAGAAGAACTCCAAGACCATCTAGAAATAGATTTGTAAGAAATCTCGACCCGTTACTTATATTATAGCAAGAACCTTGGTATAATGAAGACACCACAATTAATTATAGAAGGATTGATTGATAAGTCAAAGTAGAACACCACGAAAATTATTCTGATAAGTTCAAAGAATTCTAAATGAACCAAAGAGAATTTTCTTAATTAAATTGCTGAATATTTTCCTTTCATCCCTAATGTATTTATATTGAATACTTGGGATGCCAACATTTATTGAAAACTTAAAATTACTACCTACCAACTATGATGTGCATCATAACGGTTCTAAATCAACTCAAGAAGGTGAGCTGAGCATGAAAGAGGCTTTAGATGGACCAATAACAAGAGCTAAGGCCAAACAGCTTCAAAGAGCCATAAGTAGTCAAATTAGAGCTAGTGAAGCTTCTATGGGCTTGGAATCTTGTGAACGGGATGGAAATAGACCAAAGGTATTTATTTATCTTCAATTAGAGCTTGGGACATGATCTAGAGGATGTTGGCAACTTTCTGCTTATAGAGGCAGATGAGAGCCTTATTTGTATGCTATTAGGTTTTAGTTGCTTGTTTTTGTACCTATTTTTATTATTTTGCTTATCACTCTCTGTTTTCATGTATTTGGGCCTTTTTAAAACATGTTTTATTTTGTTTTAAGTTGTTAAGTCAGTTTGGGCTTATTTGAGTTATTTTGGGCCTTCTAAGCTAATTAGGTAAAATTAGGGTTTGTTTTCCTTATCTTGTAAGCCTATATAAGGCATTTTTAAACTTCTTGTAGAGGTAGCTACCTCACTCTTCAATTGGATGCACAAAAATAAGAACCTTTCTCTCTTAAAATTGTCTTCTCAAGTTTTCTAACTCTTGAAGATAGTTACTGACTTATATCACTCTTTGATCACCAAGAGTGTGGCGTCAAAATCCTAAATTGATCTTTGTGGCGTCCATATGACTTATCAAGGTTTTTTTTTTTTGTTCTATCCTCCATATTACTTATAATTTATTTGTTATAATTCAGCCTAAACACTTAAAGAAAGTCCAACAAAATCCAGACCCCACCCAAATCTTGAAATCAGATTTTATTTATATTTGAATAATCTAGTTGAAGATCAAGGCACATCATCTTGGTATCAGAGCATAAGGTTTCAGTGTGCAAACTGAAGTGTCAGCCATTGAAGGTCTCTTGTTGTTTTTTTTGTCTAAAATATTATTGTGGGGGGTTATTCAACAGCTTAGGTCTCCATTATTTGAGGTTAATTATTTTTGAATTGCAACTCTAAAGCATTAAAGTTGATTCAGAGTAATTTGTGAAAAGAAGATGACTTGGCTAAGTTGAGTTGTTCCTAAACCAAGAATTGTGAATTTGAGTCATTTGTTGTTGTTTGATCCTTTTTTTTTTGTTTGAATTGGTGAAAATTTAGTTTGGAAAGTTTGTTTTAGCTACAGTTTGTGTTGTTCATACTTGTTTGAGGTTTTGTTGATAATGGCCGAAGATGATGCAAATAGAGTACCGAGGGGATTGAGTTTAGAACAAGGTTAACTTATGGGCTTACAACGAGCTCATGATGAATTTCAGGGTGAGATTACTAAAATTCATGGACAACTCGCTGCAATTATAGAAATGATGTAAAGAAATACTTTGCAACCTCAACAAAGGCAGGTAGGGCTTAGGGTACCTCGGAATGACCTAGGGGATGTTGGAGATAAGCTAAATAGGGATGATGAGGCTGAAGATAGTAGTAAGCTAAGGAGGCAGCAAAATGACCCTAATAGTGGTATCAAACTTAATATACCACCATTTAGAGGTACTAGTTCTCTAGAGAAGTATCTTGAATAGGTTCAAAAGGTAGAAAGGGTGTTTGATTGGCATGAGTTCCCTAAGGCAAAGAAGTGTAAGGTAGCAGCGTTTGAGTTTACCGATTACGCACTTTTATGGTGGGAAAACTTAAAAGCTCAGCGAAGAAGGGATGACAAAGAAGAAGTTACAAGCTGGCCACTTATGAAAAGATTAATGAAGAAGAGATTTTTTCCTGATTACTATAAACAAGAATTATACATCAAACTCCAGACTTTGCAGCAACATTCCTTGAGTGTGGAAGAGTATGTGAAAGAGTTTGAGTTATTACTAATTCGCTGTGATTTGAATGAACCTCAAAAGCAAACAATAGCTAGATTTTTTGATGGATTGAGGAGGGACATAGCTAATGTCGTTGAGTTACAACCCTTCATTTTTCTCGAGGATGTTATAAAACTTGCAACTAAAGTAGAAAGACAATAGAAAAGACGGGGTATCCAAATAAGGTCAACTACATCAAGTAATACAAAGGATGTTTCTTCACCTTCCTAGAAATGAAACACACCTAAACGGGATGGGAAAGTAGATTTTAGCAAGATGAGCTCTAGTTCAGGTTCTTTGAAAGGAAAGGAGAAGGTATTTGAACCTCATCTTTCCAGGAGTTCTTGAGACATCAAGTGTTTCAAGTGCTTAGGAAATGGGCATATGGCTTCTGAATGTCTAAATAAGAGGATGATGGTTCTACGTGGGAAGCATGGAGAGCTTGTAAGTGAAGGATGAGGCCGAAATAGAAGAGGAATCTGAAGTAGAAGTGACTGAACCAGAAGAGAATCTTAAGCCAATGAAGGAGAATTTATTAGTTATTTAGAGGGTTTTGACTACTGAAATTGATATTTGTTCGGAGCAACGTGAAAACATCTTTCATCCAAGATGTCAAATCTTAGATAAGGTTTGTGCTATGATCATTATTATTGGTAGTTGTACCAATGTTGCATCCACTGCTTTGGTGGAGAAATAGGGATTAACTACTGTGCTGCACCCCAAACCATACAAATTGCATTTGTTTAATGAAAATGGGGAGATTTGGGTCACAAGACAGGTTCGCATGCCGTTTTCCATTAAAACCTATCGTGAAGAGGTTTTATGTGATGTAGTTCCTATGACAGCTAGTCATAAGTTATTAGGACGTCCATGGAAGTTTGATAATGATGTGACTTATAATAGGTGGAGAAACACATATTCATTTGTGCTGAATGGGAAGAAAGTGAAATTAATGTCATTGAATTCTCAACAAGTTAGAGACCATCAGTTTTAGGATCAGAGGAAGATTATGGAATCAAGTAAAGGGCAGATGTTAGCCAAAAAGGGAGACATTAAACAAGCACTAGCCTCAGTGGGGATTATTTTTATAGCTTGGTCAAAGCTTTTATTACAAGTGTGGAGGGTCTGGATTTGCCAATGCAGGTTGTGAAGTTGCTTAAAGAGTTCAAAGATGTATTTTTGGAAGAGCTGTTATTGGGATTACCACCTATTTAAGGGATGAATCATCAAATTGATTTGGTGCCTGAAGCTTCACTTCCTAATAGACCAGCATATAGACGTAATCTGAAGGAAGCAAAGGAGATCTAAAGGTAGGTTGGTGAGCTCTTAGTGAGGGGCTATGTGCGTGAGTCACTTAGTCCTTGTTATAGGCCTACTTTGCTTGTTCCAAAGAAGGGTTGTACCATGAGAATGTGTGTGGATAGCCGAGCTATCAACAAGATAATGGTTAAGCATCGATTCCCTATTCCTAGACTTGATGATTTGCTTGATTGATTGCATGGTGCTGTTTAGTTTTCTAAAGTTGATTTGACGAGTGGATATCATTAAATTAGGATGAAAGAAGGTGATGAATGAAAAACAGCCTTTAAAACTAAGCATGGAATGTATGAGTGGATGGTGATACTGTTTGTGCTTTCTAATGCACTTGATACATTTTTTAGGCTTATGAATTATATTTCGAGGAAGTTTATTGGGCTGTTTGTTTTGGTCTATTTTGATAATATCCTGATCTGTAGTAAAATATTTGATGATCATGTGAGGCATCTTAGGATTGTATTTGAGACCTTGCATGATGTTAAATTGTATGGGAAACTCAAGAAGTGTTATTTCTGCCAAGATAATGTTATCTTTCTTGGATATGTTGTTTCTGATAGTGGAATTAAGGTTGATGAGGTTGGTTAAGGCAATTCGTGATTTACCTAAACCTACTAGTGTTGCTGATGTGAGAAGTTTTCATGCTTTAGCCTATTTCTGTAGGCGATTTAATTAAGACTTTAGTTCTATTGTTGCACCTATGACAGAGTATTTGAAAAAGGGGAATGAGTTTAGGTGGGATGAGAATGTACAGAAGACATTTGAGCTGATTAAAAACAAAGTTATGTTCTGCTCCTGTTTTAGCACTTTCTGATTTTGCTAAAACGTTCGAAATAGAGTGCGATGCTTCTGGACTTGGTATTGGGGCTATTTTGATGCAAGAAAAGTAGCGAATTGCATTTTTTAGTGAGAAACTGAACGGAGCACATTTAAACTACTCTAGTTATGACAAGGAGTATTATGCATTAATTCAAGTTCTCAAGGTATGGCAGCATTACCTATTACCTAAAGAGTTTGTTATTCATACTGACCATGAATCTTTAAAGTATCTTAAAGGGTAGAACAAGCTGAATATAAGACATGTTAAATAGGTAGCATTCATGGAGTCATTTTCTTATGTCATAAAATACAAGAAGGGGCAAACTAATGTCATTGCTGATGTTTTTTCTAAAAGGCATGCATTGATTTCTATGTTAAATGCAAAGCTGTTGGATTTTGAGCAAGTGAAATTACAATATACTAGTGATTCATACTTCGATAATGTGGTCTGAATGTGCTAAAAAAGCTTGTGATAGGTTCTTTATGCATGATGGTTACTTATTCAAGTTGGGCAGAATGTGTATACCTTCAGAATCTTTGCATGAGTTACTTGTGCGTGAGGCTCATGGCAGTGGTCTTAGTGGTCATTTTGGGGAGAAGAAATCTTATGACCTACTGAAACATCACTTTGTTTTGGCACAATATGTTACGGGATGTTCATAAAGTAGTTGAAAGATATGTTATTTGCAAGAAAGCTAAGGGTAAAGAGAATGCATATGAGTTGTATATGCCTTTACTTATTTCAAATCAACCGTGGATGGATATTAGTATAGATTTCATGCTTGGATTACCTAGAAAACAACGTGGAAAAGATTCAGTGATGGTTGTGGTTGATCGGTTCTCCAAAATGTCCCACTTTATTCCTTGTAACAAAACTGATGATGCTATTTATATTGCTGATTTGTTGTTTAAGGAAATTGTACATTTGCATGGAATCCCTAAAAGCATTGTCTCTTATCGCAGTACAAAGTTCTTAAGCTACTTTTGGAAGACTATTTGGAAGAAGCTTGAAACGAAGCTACTTTTCAGTACTGCTTGTCATCCACAAACTGATGGGCAAACTAAGGTAGTGAAACGTACTCTATCACCTTTATTATGGGCTGTTATAAATAAGAATTTAAAGAGTTGGGATACTTGTTTACCATTTTGGAGTTTGCATATAACCGTAGTATGTATTGTGCTACAAAATGTTCACTATTTGAGATTGTGTATAAATTTAATCCATTTGTTCCTATTCCAATTGATGAGAGGACTTCCATGGATAGGGTTAAGAAGGCAAAATTGATGAAGAAGCTTAATGAGCAGGTTCAAAATTATATTGAGGAGAAACCAACTAAGTATGTTGAGCATGCTAACAAAGGATGGAAAATGGTTAGCTTTGAACCTGGTTGATGTGAACCTCATACAGAAAAGTGAGACCCGATACTTAATGAGGTTCCTTTGCCAAGGATCGTTCTAATTAGATTTTTATATAAACATAAATAAAAATCTTGACCCATTATCTATCAAAAATAAGAACCAGAGGTATAAGAAGATAGTAGATGCCACACTCAAGATAGGTGAGAAGTTATGAGTGATAAGTCTGAAAGAACGCCACAAGATGAAATCTTGATAAGTTCTAATAAAAGTTCTTTGAAGAACTTAAGAGACAACTCTCAACATTAATATCATTAATTTTGATTTTTGTTCTCCGTCATCTCTCATATATTTATAGCGACCTCTTGGGATGTTTAGCATTTATTACATTAACTACTAATAACTTAAAACTACTAACTACTTGAGATTTCACTCATCTTCCAGTTTCCATCATCTTCCTTTGATTCTGCAACTGATCTTTTCTAACTTGTTGAGAACTCAATGGCATCAAGTTCACTTTCTTCCTATTCAGCACAAATGAATAAGTGTTCCTTCGCCTATTATAAGTCACATCATTATCAAATTGCCATGGATGTCCTAATAACACATGACTAGTTGTCATAGGAACTACATCACATAAAACCTCATCATGAAAGGTTTTAATGGAGAATGGCTCCCGAACCTGTCTTGTAACCTGAATCTCTCCCTTGTCATTAAGCCAATGCAATTTGTATGATTTTGGATGTGGAACAGTAGTTAATCCCAATTTCTCCACTAAAGTAGTGGATGCAATATTGGTACAACTACCATTATCAATGATCAAGGCACAAACCTTATCTCGAATTTGACATCTTGTATGAAAGATGTTTTCGCGCTGTTCCAAACCAATATCAACTTCAGCACTCAAAATCCTTTGAATAACTAATAAATTTCCCTTTATTAGCTCAAGATTCTCTTCTTGTTCAGTCACTTTGACTTTAGATTCCTTTTCCATTTCAACCTCATCTTCACTTATAAGCTCTCTATGCTTCCCTTGTAAAACCATCACCCTCTTATTTGGACATTCAGAAGAAATATGCCTATTTCCCAAGCACTTAAAACACTTGATGTCTCGCGACCTCCTGAAAAATTGAGGTTCAAATACCTTCTCTTTTCCTCTCAACGAACCTGAACTAGCACTTCCCTTATTGAACTCTACTTTCTCATAACGTTTAGGTATGTTCCATGTTCACGAAGGTGAAGAAATAGCCTTTCTATTACTTGTTATAGTTGACCTCATATGGATACCCCATCTTTTTTGCTGTCTTTCTACTTTAGTTGCAAGTTTATGACATCCTCAAGAAATATGAAGGGCTATAACTCAACAACATTAGCTATGTCCCTCTTCAATCCATCAAGGAATCTAGCTATTGTTTGCCCTTGAGGTTCATTCAAATCACAACGAATCAACAACAGCTCAAATTCGTTCACATACTCCTCCACACTCAAGGAACCTTGCAGCAAAGTCTAGAGTTTGATGTATAATTCTTGTTTATAGTAATCTGGAACAAATCTCTTCTTCATTAATCTTTTCATAAGTGGCCAGCTCGTAACTTCTTCTTCATTATCCCTTCTTCGCTGAGCTTTTAAGTTTTGCCACCACAAATATGCGTAATCGATAAAAGCAAGTGCTGCTACCTTACACTTCTCTGCCTCAGGGTACTCATGCCAATCAAACACCCTTTCTACCTTCTGAACCCATTCAAGATACTCCTCAGGAGAACTAGTACCTTTAAATGACGATATATTAAGTTTGATACCACTAGTAGGGTCATTTTGCTGCCTCCTTATCCTACTCCTATCATCAGTCTCATCATCCTGATTTGGCTCATCTCCAACATCCCCTAGGTCATTCCAAGGTACCCTACGCCCTACCTGCCTTTGTTGGGGTTGCAAAGTATTTCTTTGCATCATTTCTATAATTGTAGCAAGTTGTCCACGAATTTCAGTAATCTCACCTCGAAATTCATCATGAGCACGTTGTAGCCCATGAGTTGAGCTTGTTCTAAACTCAGTCCCTTTGGTACTTTACTTGCATCATCTTTAGCCATTATTAACAAAAACCCCAAACAAGTATGAACAATGAACAACACAACCAGTAGCTAAAAACACACTTCTCAAACTGAAATTTTGTTTTTCACCAATTCAATAAATAAAATCAGATAGCAATAATTGACTAAAATTGAAACTTTCAAGGTTCAGGAACAACTCAACTCAGCCAAATCATCTTCAGCCCACAAACTACTAAGAATTAATTCTAATGGTTCAGAGTTGCAATTCAAATACTAGAGACCCAATCTGATGAATAATCCCACGAAATTATATAAAAAAAAAGCCGCAACACACCTTAAATAGCTGAAACTTTAGTTTACACACTGAAATCCTATGCTCTGATACTAGATGATGTGCCTTGATTTCTAGAAAAAAAAATAGATTATTCCAAAATTCGAATAAAATCTAGTTCTTTTGTTGGTTATTTTTCCTTAAGTGTTTAGGCTGAATTATGACAAAATTAATTGTTAAAGTTGATGGAGGATAGAACTAAATAGATACCTTGATAAGTCAGATGGACGCCACAAGGATTAATTTAGGGTTTGACGTCACACTCTTTGTGATCAAAGAGTAATAAGTCACCAACTGTCTTAAAGAGTTAGAAAACTTGAGAAGACAATTTTGTGAAAAAAATAGCTCTTCTATTTCGTGCTTCTAATTTCAAAATGAGGCAACTACCTCTATAAGACTTTAACATGCCTTATATAGGCTTACAAAATGAGGGGAAACCCTAATGTTACCTAATTAACTTAAAAAGCCAAAAATAAGCCCAATATGACTTAATAATTTAAAATAAAGCTAAACAAGTTCAAAATGGCCCAAATACATAAAAAAAATAGCAATATAAGAATTAAATAAGCCCAATAGCATGGAAAGAAAGCCCTCAGCTGCTTCTTTAAGCCCAACGTCATCAAACGTCTCTAAATCACGTCCCAATCTCTAATTGAAGACAAATAAACACATTTAGCTCATTTCCATTCAGATCGCAAGCTTCTATCCCATAGAAGCTTCAATAGCTCCAATTTGACTACTTATGGCCCTTTAGAGCTGTTTAGCCTTAGCCCTTGTTATTGGACCATCTGAAATCTCCTTTACGCTCAGCTCGCCTTCTTAAGTTGATTTAGAACCTTCATGATGCACATCACTAGGGGTGATGATGTGAATTATGATAGTCCTAAATTAACTCAAGAAGGTGAGCTACGCTTAAAAGAGGCTTCAAATGGACCAATAACAAGAGCTAAGGCCAAACAACTTCAAAGGACCATAAGTAGTCAAATTGGAGCTATTAAAGCTTCTATGGGTTTGGAACCTTGTGATTTAAATGAAAATGGACCAAAGGTGTTTATTTGTTTTTAATTAGAGATTAAGACATGATCTATAAGTTGTTGGCAACTTTGTGCTTAAAGAGGTAGATGAGAGCCTTATTTGTATGCTATTACATTTAAGTTGCTTGTTTTTAGACCTTTTTTTTTTTATTTTGCTTATCACTATCTGTTTTCATGTATTTAGGCCTTTTTAAAACATGTTTTGTTTTGTTTTCAGTTGTTAAGTCAGTTTGAGCTTATTTGAGTTGTTTTGGGCCTTTTAAGCCAATTAGGTAAAATTAGAATTTTTTCCCTTCTATTGTAAGCCTATATAAGGCATCTTAAGCTTCTAGTTACTGACTTATATCACTCTTTGATCACCAAGAGTGTGGCGTCAAAATTCAAAATTGATCTTTGTGGCGTCCATATGACTCATCAAGATTTTTTTTAGTTCTATCCTCCATCTTACTTACAATTTATTTATTAAAATTTAGCCTAAACACTTAAAGAAAGACCAACAAAATTCAAACACCACCCTAATCTTGAAATCATATTTTTTATATTTTGAATAATCTATTTTGAAGATCAAGGCACATCAAACTACCACCAACAGTTGAGGCTTTTTATTTCAAACACACTATCAAACATGCAACTACTATCATCAATGCAATTACAAGTCGAAGCTTCTTACCACATGGGCAACTACTGGCAACTTGAACTGCTTCTGAATTGTTTTTAAAAATGTAATGACCATTAATAAAATATCCATCATGTCCCCAAGCACTTGATGAGTTAAAATTCAATAATCACTATTTTAGAGTTTTCTTGGACTTCCAGGAATTCACCTCAGCCTAAATATTTTTAATCAGTCTATTGAGAGTTTTTTTGAATCTTTTAGCTCGAGCCCTTAAAACTGATGGACCAACTGAAAATTTAATAGGATCTGAATTCTATTTGTTAGCCATGCTCTCATCACAAGTGTTGTCTATAAATACCATAAGGGATGCAAGGAAATGACAGTTTTTGAGCAAGATTCAAAAAATAATTTTTTAAAACTAAAAATTTGTGACGCAAAATTAGGTTGTCATTTTTCTGCAAAAGCTTATATTTTGGCTCAAAAAATTGTGCTGTTTATTTTGGTAAGTTTTAAGCAAGTTCCCAAAAAGAAAAACTTTTTCACGGCAAAAAGTTCATAACATAAGTTTAAGTCATTATTTTCCTATAAAAACTTATATTTTAGTTTGAAACAACTGTTTTCCTACTAAAACAAGTGATTTACACTTATTTCTAAATATAACATAAAACTAAAAAGGGAAATAAAAAAATTAAAGATCTAATAAAGTCATGTAAATGGTATCAGGCTAATCTATATAAAACTAAAGGATCTAAGAAACAAAAAGAATATTATCATGACCTGTACATACAATTTATGTCAAATGGAAAATCATTATTATTTTTTCTGGTTCTCAGAACAAATGTTTCAACTTGAAAAGAAAGAAATCTTCAAGTGCACACAAGCTTCTCTTATTGTAGTTGAAGAAAATACCAAATACATCACTACAGATAAAATGGTGTCATTAATTCATCATCCACCAGTTCCTTTAGAAATTGCTCAAGGGATCAAAGCTGTCCCATTTAAAGCCACTTCTAGAGAAGTATCAAAACTAGTGACAGTAGAGACACTTAACCATGTCATTGAGCAAAATAATTATATAAATTTGTTTATTCAGTCTTATAGAATTGAGAATTTGCTCCGGGCCAAAAGTCCTCTTCAACAATTGACTCCAAGACAGTAGTACTGTCATCTTTAAAAGTAGCACCAACCTCCAAACAAGAAGTTAAACCTGTCCTTTTGAGACCACCACCAGATGTTACTGGAAAATTTCAACTCCAGAATTTCAACAATAGATTTCTAGAAGTATTGCAGTCTAGAATTTAAGATTTATCTCTTTATGATAAAACGATCGGAAAAGATACTGCTCAATTACATGTTCTTTCCAAAGGGGATCTAGCAGAACCTTATTAACAAATCCAAAGAATGATAAACGAAGTCCATCCTAATATGGATAATGAAGCATCAACCTCTACAATTACTAAACTCAAATGGGGCAGCCCGAAGAAGAACTAATATCCACAACCGTCACCAGTAAATATGCAATTTGAGAAAATACAATTTGATGCCGTCTCTTGTGATAGGTCCTCTTTGGTTGAATGGAATATAGATGAATTGATAAAGTATCAAATTACGATACTCTTAAAAGACATGCTGATATATGCAACAACATCAAAGTTATAAGGAAATTCAAATCGACATATCGCTTCAATTATAATTACTGGATTCGTAGGCCAATTTTAAGGTTGGTGGGATTCAGTTTTATCACCCGAAGCTCAAGAAGAAATTTTGTCAGATGTTAAAACAATTATTTTCATTCAAGTTGCATTAGTGCAGATAATACAACAAACTCAAATTGAGGAAGTTGCTTTTAGTACTCTAATATATTCTATAATTGAGCACTCTGTTCGTGATACCAATTTACATATAGGAATTGGATATGATCAACTCAACAACTTGAGATGTCCATCCATGTCCCATTTCAAGTGGTATAGATATGTATTCTTTTGCAAAGTCTTTGTTAGAACAAATGCTAATGCAGACTATTGGAAAGAACGTTTTGTTGATGGAATTCCAAAGCTAATAGCAAAAAGGCTCAAAATGAAGCTGAGAAAGATATGGAGGTCAAATTCCATATAGTAATTACATATATGGTGAATTGGCCTCTGAAATAGTGAAACGCCTAGAAATTTGCAACTGAAACAAAATTAAAAAACAGTTGCAAATTGAAAGAGCAACAAAAGCCAAATCAGTGGGAGATTTCTATGCCTAATATGGCTATCCAACATGTCAGCCTATGGAGTACAAAAAGGTTCTTCGAAAACCTAAATCTAAAAGATTTGTTAAAAAATACTTCAAATGAAATTCTACAATTGAATGCCTCAAAAGCAGCCCTGGCCTAAAAAAGAGCCTAAAATGATTCCTACTTGTTATAAGTGTGGAACAAAGGGCCATTACCCATTAAATTGCGGTACAAAAGATAAAATTTCTCTGATCCAAGATTAAGGCCTCAAAAAGGTTTTTATGGGAGCTTTGTTAGGCAACAGTGAGATGGAAGAATTTTATGAAGTTTCAGAAGATGAATCATCTCAATTCTCTACTGAAGAGAGTAAAGATGAATGTCAATGCATAGGAGAAGATGATGAATGCATGTGCTCAATAAATGCCTTGCAAGAAAAATTATAAATTAATAATCTTTTAAAAGATGAAAATTTCATCTTAGACATTATTGATAAAATTCAAGTTCTTACTCAAAAAAAAGACAACCTCTAAAGAATTATATTCAAATTGAGCAAGGGAAGAAAACTGACAAAGCCCAACAGTTCAAACCTTTGTCTATGAGCTGTACTTTGACCTTCTCTACTTTGACCCCTCTTTAAGAGCCATTGTAGATAGGGTTCAGAAAGAATCTTTCAAAGAACCCAATATCTATTAACTTAAAATTGAAATCAACATTGTCAAAAAAGAATTGATAGAATTAAAATCAGAAATCATTTGTCTTAAAACTAGGGTTAAAACCCAAGAAGGGTTCCTTAAACTGGATCAGCCATTTGTTGAGGGAATTGACAGAGCGAAATCTTCTCAAAAATTGGATGACCTCATAGGCTGAATTCGGCTTAGAGAAATGACCAGATCCGATGGAATAATTAGTTCCATTTTGAATTCTCCAGTAGTCGCTACAATACAACAAATGATGTGAACCTCACAAAAAAAAGTGAGACCTGACGCTTAATGAGGTTCTTTGCCCAATGATCGTTCTAATTCATAATTTTGGATTAATCAAAATAAAGGAACTTAACCTGTTATCTATAAAAGATTTGAACCAGAGATATAAGAAATTATAGACGCGCACACTCAAAATGGATTAGAAGTTGTGAGTGATAAGTCTAGTAGAACGCCACAAGATGAAATCTTTATAAATTCTAATAAAATTTCTTTAAAGAACTTAAGAGAAAACCTCTCACAAAGTTTAATTTATAAATTCTGTGTTCTGAAACAATTTAATTCCCATTGTATTTATAGAGACCACATGGGATGTCAAATTATAACTTGAAGCTTAAATTTTAAACTTACAGCTACCCTTACACCAAAAGTAAAAAAATACAATTGACAAAATAAATACAACAAACTTACAGCTACCCTAAATCCCAAAAGTCAACCAATATTGCTGATACAACAAATGCAATTGTAAAATTCAAACAAAACATTTACTAATTCAACAAGCATATTCTTGAATTGAAAGAAGTCTTTAATTTCTGCAAGTATATCGAATTCTACTGCTGGTTGGATGAATTTGCAAGAAATCAAAGATCTAGAATGGAGGTGCTGACTTCTCCATGAATTTCTTATTTCGGGCTTCAAATCACACGAGCTAATGCTGATAGGTTGGGCTGCACTTAGTGTCTTTCTTCAATGGCCAAAATGTGGTTGAACTCTTATGATTATGCCTTGTTTATTCTTAAAGGAACTTGAATAACATTAATAAAGCATTGATCATTTTGAATACTTAACTTGGATAGATAAGTGTCTTGAACAAAGCATGAGTCTAACATGCGCTTAATTTGTGCATTTAATGCTTCCTTTAATTTCTTGGTTCTTGCCCTTGTCATGGGACCCCATGGATGCTCAGCGAATCTTGTAAGAAATCTTGTGAAGCTTTGGCAGTTTGATTTGCATCAACAAACAGTTACCAAAAGTGGTTCGCGAATGTTATGATGCGAATAGCTGAAGATTATCTTGGGTGATGTGAATCTCAAAAAGAAAAGTGAGATGCGACACTCAATGAGGTTCATTTGCCCAAGGATCATTTTAATTCAAAATTTTAAATTAACCAAAACAAAGAACTTGATCCATTATCTATTAAAGGTAAGGAACAGAGGTATAATAGTAGATGCCATGCTCTAGATGGATTAGAAGTTGTGAGTCATAAGTCTAGAAGAACACCACAAGGTAAAATCTTGATAAATTCTGAATAAAAGTTATCTAAAGAACTTAAGAGTGAAACTCTTACAAATGTTATTTCATGACTTCTATGTTCTACTCTAAATCTCCATGGAATTTATAGAGACAAAATGAGATGTCAAGCAACAATTTTCAAACTTAAAACTACCCTTACACCCAAAAGTCTAAAAATACAACTAACAATATAAATGCAACCAACTTACAGATACTCTCACGCCCAAAAGTCTACAATTACAACTAACACAACAAATGCAATTGTAAATTTCAAACATAATCTCCAGTAATTCAACAAGCATGTTCTTAAATTGAATGAAGTCCTTAATTTCTGCAACTATGTCAAATTTGTTGCTGGCTGCTTGAATTTGTAAGAAATCAAAGTTCTAGAGTGGTGCTGATTTTCCTTCTTAACTTTCTCTAAAAGGCTTAGAATCTTGTGTTGTAAACTTGGAAATTCCAAAGTTGCCCTTGAAATTGGATTTTATTACTTTAAGCATTTCTCTTCTTTCTTAATATAATAACAAACCATTGATCATTTTGAATATTCAATTCTGGCAGAATAGTATTTTGAACATAACATGAAATTTAGATGTGCTAAATTAGTCTATTCAATGCTTCATTCATTTTTTTAGTTTTTGCTCTTGTCATTGGACTCTTATGGATGCTCATTTTGAAGCTTTGGCAGTCTGGTTCGCATCATTACCCCTCTCTTGAAAAGGATTTGTCCTCAAATCTTCACCTACATCAAAATGTCTCAAATCAGCAATATTAAAAATTTTACTTACATTATACTCACCTGGATGCTCTAGTTGTAGGCGTTGTCATTGATTGTTTCAAGCACTTGAAATGGACCATCTTTCATCAGATGCAACTTAGAATGCCTTTGGGTTAGAAATCTTTCTTTTTGCATATGCACCTAAACCCAATCACTAGGCTCAAATACAACACTCTTGAACTTCACTGTGATATTATTGATGGCACGATAATCAACACACATATTTCATAACCAATCCTTCTTATGCACAAGCAATACTTGAACCACATAAGAACTCATGTTTTCATGCACATACCCCTTCTCTATGAGTTCACCAACTGGCATTTGAAGTTTCTTTGTCTCCTCAAGATTTCTTCTATTGGCTGGCCTATTTAGAATTAATGATGGCAATAGTAAAAAGTCGGTTTGATGCTCGATTCCCCTTATTGGTGGTAAAATATTAGGTATCTCTTTGAGAAACACATCATCAAATTCCTGTAAAAGAGAAACAACAACACTAGGCATACAGGGGTTAAGTTCATTCGTACTAAAAACTCAACTTCTTTTGCATATATGCTCGCTTGTTGTCTTTTTTATCTCTAAATTGAACCCTCATTAACTTTCATCATTCACTCATGCTCTCTTTCTTTTTGTTCTTAGACTCTTTCTCTCTTCATTCTCATTTTCATGTTCGGCCACTCATTTTTTTCCATCTCTATTTTTTTCTTATCATTTGATCCTCGTAAACTTGGTTAGGGCTTAGAGGTACAAAAGTGATTTGTCTTTCATCAACTACAAACTTGTATTTATTACTAGGGTCGTCCCAACAGAATTTGCCCAGATAGGTACCATATAAAACTTCATCTTTGTACCTACCAATAGAGAATGAAACCAGCATTCATTTATTTACCATGACTTCTCCACATTTATTTAATCATTGAAGCTCATATAGCCTTGGATGCTTTGTAGTAGGTAAATTTAGTTTTTCAACCAAATTAGTGCTAGCCAAATTAGTAAAACTACCATTATCAATAATCATACTACATACCTTAATATTGATTCTCCTCATGTGGAAAATATTATCACGTTGTACCTTATCATCCTCTTTCATTTGCAAACTTAATGCACTCATGGTAACCATCAACTCGCCATCTACTGGGTACTCCACACCATTACTGGCATCTTCCAAAGTTGGTATAGGCTCATCATCCGACTTGCTTTCAGTTTCAGTGACACCATCCGACTCGTCATCAATGCACTCCGATTTGGACATTGAGATGCAATATGTCATGTTCTCAAACATATAAAATATTTAATATCTTTATTACTTGGCTGGAAATCAAGTTTACCCTTGCCTTCGCTGCCTTCAACATTTTGGCCCTTAAGTACTTCTGCTTTGGAATTAGAATTAGCTTATCTTCTTTACTCCAATCTAGTTTTCAAGAGGATGCGAAACTTTGAGTTTTGGCCATATCTTGTGAAACTCTTCTTATTTAGTTGTTTTTCTACCTTTTTTGTCTATATGCAATAATCTATCCCCAAGCATCTCCATCAATGCCATCATCATTCATGATAGCATGCCTTCACACATTACGAACTCGAGGTGACTGTGCCATTTGTGTACTAGATTCAACTTTATCTATTCTCTCATTAACTTCATCAAATTTCAAATGCATTCGATTAAATTTTTGTTCTAGGGACTTACAGAAAAGTTTGAAATCCATTTTTTTCCTGAGCCATGTTTAAAAACCTGCAAATAAAATATTAGAAAACATCACAAACACTCTCTTACATGTTTCCTTATATATTGATAGCACTCGCAATCGTGTTTACTCAAATTTAGTTTTTACCCTCTTGTGAACTCACACTCTCTGGCCTTTTTTTCACTCTTTAGTCTCTTTAGTTCTTTATTGAACTAAAATGAACTTAATCAAAATTAACATGTGACAGTTCATAAACCTATTCACTAAGGATGAGAATGGTTTAAACGCAAAGGATTAAGAGTAAGTAGAATTTAAGAAGCAAAGAGAACAAAGTTAAAATAGAACAATGAAATAAGAAAATAAAGACAAATTGGGTTGTGTTTTATTTTAGGCTGAATTTGAAATACGCACTTGATGCAACAAAACTTGAAAAACACTTCAACTAATTCAGAACTTTCTATTCTCTTCTTTGTTTTTTTTTAATTCAGAATAGCAACTTGTAATAAATTGTATCTGAAATTTTTTTCTCCATTTTTTGTTTATTTTAATTTTTTTTTTTGTACTAAACAGAACTTGAACAAATTTGAATAAAGAAAAAGTTTTCAAAAAGAAGAAATAGAGATGATAAACTGTAGATTGTAAGGAATAAAATAACGATGCAGAAATGAAAGAGTAACAAATGCTGGATAGTTCAAACCTTATTTAGAGCCTAAGCTTTGATATCAAATGATGTAAACCTCACAAAGAAAAGTGAGACCCAATGTTCAATGAAGTTCCTTTGCCCAAGGATCGTTCTAATTTAGATTTTTAAATTAAGCAAAATAAAGACCTTAACCCGTTATCCGTAAAAGATAAGATCCAGATTTATAAAAATTGTAGACGCCACAGTCAAGATGGATTAGAAGTTATGAGTGACAAGTTTAGAAGAACACCATAAGATGAAATATTGATAAGTTCTAAATAAAAGTTATCTGAAAAACTGAAGAGAAAAACTCTCACAAATGTTATTTCATGAATTCTATGCTCTACTCTCAATTTTAAATGTAAATTTCAAACTTACAACTACCCTTACATCCAAAAATCTAAAAATACAACTAACAAAATAAATGCAACAAACTTACAGCTACCCTCATACTTAAAATTCTACAATTACAACTAACACAATAAATGACATTGTCTGATGGAAATCATTAACTTTGACAACCATACACCTCAATAGCTAGATAGCTATGATACACATGGAATGCAAATTAACACCCTCCAACGAATTGAAACAAACCCGATCGTTCAAGAATGAAGTAAGAGAAACTATTCTAATACTTAATCAATGGAATGATGATAAAATAATTAGAACAGTACTTTGATTTTTCCAAAATGCCACAAACTATGAAAGTTGATAAGTTTAACGAAAAACAAAGATTTGAAGGATTTGAACGCCACAAGCTGAATAAACTTGATAAGTTCTAAAGTTCATGCAAGAACTTAAAAACAAAACACTCTCAAGTGTTCTAAACTTTTTATATCACGAAATTTTCTTCCCCATAAAAAAAAAACCAGCCTTGTTTATATAGAATAAAGGATAAGAACAGTTACAAATTACACCATTTAAGATAATTACAACATAACTCATTTGTAACTCATTTGTAACTCCTTTTGTAACTTCTTTTGTAACTCCTTTGTAACTCCTTTTGTAACTCCATTGTAACTTCTTTTGTAACTCCTTTGCATTTAACTTCAACTTGCACACCACATTATATTAATCATATCTGATCATGCTCCTTAATCACATCTGATCCATTGAATCTTAATTTGCACTCCATAGCACCTGATCACCAACATGGCCGAATGGCCTTTTTATTCTTCAAGATAAGCTAAAAACTTTATTCTAATAGGGCTGGACTCTTGTCTTCATGATTTGGACTTGCTTGAATTATATTGACCATTTTAGATTCTTCTTGCATCCTTAGAACCTTGACCGAAACTTGACTAGCTTACTCCTTCCAAATGTTTTCCATTAAACAAGTTAAGGCTTCTTTCATTCTTTTAACTTTAGCTCTTGTCATTGGTCCTCCATGAACGTTTAAAGGATTTTTTTCAACCTTAGCTGAATGGTAAGCAACTTGCTAGTTCTCATCATTGTCAAATTCTACATAATCTCTAGTAATTCAACAAGCTTGTACTTAAATTGAATGTAGTCTTTAAGTTCTGCAACTATGTCAAATTTGCTGCTGGCTGTTTGAATTTGTAGCAAAATCAAAGTTTTAGAGTGGTATTGATTTTCCTTCTAAACTTTCTCTAAAAGGCTTAGAATCTTGTGCAGTAAAACTGGGAATTCCAAAGTTGCCCTTGAAATTGGATTTTTTTTTTTACTTTGAGCCTTTCTCTTATCTGTTAATGCAATAACGAAGCATTGATCATCTTGAATATTCAATTCTGGCAGAATAGTAACTTGAACATAACATGAAATTGAGATTTGCTCAATTAATACATTCAATGCTTCATTCTTTTTTTTAGTTCTTGCCTTTGTTATTAGACCCCCATAGATGCTCAGTGGACCTTGTAAAGCTTTGGCAATCTGGTTCACATCATCAGAAGTAGTAGCCTTAATGGATTTGGGAGTAGATTCGAACTGTATTACTAAAGCGTTAATATACCTTCTATATATTTTTCAAAAACCATTCAAATACTTAATATAGCTGATGGCAGCAAATTGTTGGTTGACTATGTAAAGTATTGGGAACAATGGTATGAACACGAGGAGTTTGCCTTGAAACTCAATTTATTTTAGTTAAAAATATTGGTAGTTTTGGTAATTTTTGAGCAAGTTGCGAAAAAATAATTTTTGCGAGTAAAAGTTCGTGACAAAATGAGGTTGTCATTTTTCTATGAAAAATTCTATATTAGCTTTAAACACTGTGTTGGTTGTTTTAGCAACTTTTGAGCAAAAATTTGAAACGATTTTTAGTGATAAAAGGTTTGTGACAATTGAGGTAATTATTTTTTCTACAAAAATTTATATTTTGGTTCAGAATTATATGTTGGTTGTTTTGGCGGTTTTAACAAAATTTACTTCTCGATTAAAAGCTCGTGACATAAAATGAGGTCATTAATTTCTATGAAAGCTTATAATTTGCTCAAAACACCATGCTGTTTGTTTTGGCGGTTTTAACAAAATTTACTTCTCGATTAAAAGCTCGTGACACAAAATGAGGTCATTAATTTCTTTGAAAGCTTATAATTTGCTCAAAACACCATGTTGTTTGTTTTGGTAACATTCTAGCGAATTTCAAAAAAAGCATTTTTCGCAATGCTAAGTTCTAGATGAAAAATTAGATAATTGTTTTTCTATGAAAAATCATATTTTTGTTCAGAGCACCATATTAATTGTTTTGGTAACTTTTGAGAGACTTTTGAAAAAAAAAATAAGTTTCATGATTAAATATTTGTTACGCAAAGTGAGGTCATTATATTTTTACGAAAACTTATATGTTCTCCCAGAACACTGTGTTTATTGTTTTGGTAACTTTTAAAGAAGTTTTAGAAAAATAATATTTGCAACAAAAAGTTGATGACAAAAAGTGAGGTTGTTAAATTTTGGAAAAACTTATATTTTGTCATAGAACAACTTGTTGGTTGTTTTGGAAACTTTTGAGTAAGTTCTGAAAAATTACATTTAGCGACCAAATTTTGGTGACCTAAGATAAAGATCATTTTTTTTCCTTCTGAAAACTGATCTTTTGGCTCAGAAAATCATAATTGGTTGTTTTGGTAATTTTTTAACAAGTTTCAAAACATAAATTTTCGCTTAGAACACCATGGCATTTTTTGGTAACTTTCGAGTAAGTTTTGGGAAAATTTTTTCATGTTATAAACTCTAGATGCAAAATAAGATCATTATATTTCTACAAAAATGTATTTTGTCTGAGAGCACAATTTTGTTACTTCAATAACATTTGAGCAAATTTTAGAAAAATATTTTAACAATTAAAAGTTTATGACACAAAATGAAGTCGTTAATTTTCTACAAAAATTTATAATATGGCTTAGAACACTGTATTAGTTTTTTTCGTAACTTTTGAGAAAGTTGTGAAAGTATGTTTTTTGTGGCAAAAAAGTTACGCAAAATGAAGCTATCATGTTTCAACAATAATTTTATGTTTGCCTTAAACGATGTATTAATTGTTATAATAACTTTTGAGCAAATTTCAAAAAAATATGTTTTAATGACGAAATTCATAAGACATATGAGGTCATTATTTTTCTACTAAAAACTAATATTTGTATTTAAAACAATGTGTTGATTGTTTTGATAACTTTTGAGAAAATTCCAAAAAAAACTTTTGGTAACTAGAAGTCCATGACGTAAAATAAAGTCGTTATGTTTCTATGAAAACTTATATTTTGGCACAGATGTCTATGTTAGTTGTTTTAATAACTTTTGAAAAAATTTCATAAAAACATTTTTGTGACCAAAGTTCATAATGCAAACTAAGGTCGTTAATTTTCTACGAGAGCTTATATTTTGCTCAGAACTCTCTGTTGATTGTTTTGATATAACTTTTGAGCAATTTTCCTAAAATTTTATTTCTCGATAACAAGTTCTAAACACAAAATTAGGTCCTTATTTTCTACTAAAACTTTAATTTTGCTTAAAATACTATGTTGGTTATTTTGGTAACTTTATAAAAAGTTTTAGAAAAATATTGTTCACAATAAAAAGTTTGTGACAGAAATTGAGGTCATTATTTTTCTAAAACAATATATATAATTTGGCTGAGAACACTATGTTTGTGTAGTTATTATCGGGTAAAACCAATTTCTTTTCATGACACAAATTGAAATTATTATTTTTAAATATAAAATTATCTTTTTGCTCAAGACACTGTATTTGTATTTTGTTTTGTAACTTTTAAGCATATTCTAGAAAAAAAAAACATTTTTCATGACAAAATGTTAATGTTGCAAATTGACAAAATATTTTTTTTTCACTATAAAAAGTTCGTGATACAAAACAAGGTCATTAATTTTTTTATGAATACTTGTATTTTTGCTAAGAAAAGTTTGAGAAATTTTTGAAAAAACATTTTTCACAAATAAAAGTTCTTTATACAAAATAAAATAATATTTTTTCTACAACAACTAATATTTTGGCTCTAAACAACTTGTTGATTATTTTAGTAACTTTTATTTGCGATGAAAAGATTGTGATGCCAAATGAAGCTGTTAATTTTAAATGAAAACTTATAATTTCACTGAGAAACTGTTTTTGAGTAATGTTGTTAAGTTTTAATAAATTTCTTTTTGCAATGAGAAATTTGTGGCACAAACTGAAGTTTGTTAATTTTCTATGAACGCTTATATTTTTGCTAAGAAAATTCCAAACAAATTCTCAAAAAATAATTTTCACAAAATTGTGTCACAAACTTTTCATCACAAAAACTGTTTTCTGAAACTTGCTCTAAAGTTACCATAACAACCAACACGGTGTTTTGAGTAAAAATATAAGTTGTTGTAGGAAACAAATTATCTCATTTTGCATCAAGAATTTTTCTTTGTGAAAAATGAATTTTCAGAATTTTCTCTAATGTTTCTTAGCAAAAATATAAAGCTTGCATCGCAAAAAGAAATTTTTTTAAAACTCACCAAAATTACTCAAAAATAGTTTCTCCACCAAATTATAAGTTTTTATTTAAAAATAACAGCCTAGTTTATGTCATAAACTTTTCATTGTAAAAACTTCTTTTCCGAAACTTCTCGAAAGTTACAAAACAACTAAAATAGTGTTCTGAGCTAAAATACATTTTCGTAGGAAAATAAAGGCCACAATTTATGACATGAACTTTTCGCCCCGAAATTTTGTTTTAGGAACTTGTTCAAAAGTTACCAAAACAACCAATAAAGTATTCTAAGCTAAAATATAAATTTATGTGGACAAATAATGACAAGATAACGAACTTTAGTTATGAAAATGTTTTGAACTTTCTCAAAAATTACTAAAACTACTAACACAGTGTTCTGAGCCTACAAACAAGTTTTCATAGAAAATTAGTAGCCTTATCTTACGAGCTTTATTCACGAAATTGTTTTTCGAAAACTTGCTAAGAATAATGACCTACACAATGTTTTGTGCCAAAATATAAGTTTTTGTAGAAAAATAATGAACTCATTTTGCAACATGAACATTTGTCATGAAAAATATTTTTTCTAAAACATACTCAAAAGTTGCAAAAAAGAAAAAACAAACATAATGTTCTGAGATAAAATATAAGTTTTATTGAAAAATAATCTCAATTTACATCACGAACATTTAGTTAAGGAAATAAATTGGTTAAAATTCACCAAAACAATAATATATTACACAGTGCATCAAGCCAAAACATTAGTTTTCCTAAAAATTTAACAACCTTATTTTGCATTACGAATTTTTTGTTGTGAAAGTAAATTGGCTGAAACTCAACAAAACAAAACTAACACGGTGTTTTAACCCAAAATATCAAATTTCATTAAAAAATAATGACTTCGTTTAGCGTCACAAACTTATAGTTGCAAGAAAATGTTTGTCCAAAATTTGGTCAAAAGCTTACAAAACAAACAACAAAATATTTTGAGACAAATAAGTTTTCATAAAAAAGTAATGAGCTCATTTTGCATAAACTTTTTGATGCAAAAAATTATTGTTTTTCAGAACTTGCTTAGAAACGATAAAAATAACCAATATGGTATGTTCTAAATCAATATATAAGTTTCCATTAAATAAAAAAAAAAAACTAATGCCCTCTTTTTACATCACAGACTTTTTATCGTGAAAAAGAAATTAATTCAAACTCAACAAAACCACAAAAACATGGTGTTCTTAACCAAAATATAGTTTTACAGAAAATTAAAGACCTCATTTTGTTTAATTAGCTTTTCGGCGTGAAAATTGTTTTGCTAGAACTTGCCCAAAAATTACCAAAACAACAAAAATGATATTCTGAGCTAAAATTTATGTTTTACCAAAAAATTAATGACCATAATTTGTGTCACAAAAATAAATTTGTTAAACTCATCAAAATAACAAAAACACTATGTTCTAAGTCAAAATATAAGTTTTAACAAGAAAAATAATAACCTCATTTTACATACTCACCAAATTGGTTAAAACTCGCCAAAATAATATCAACATGGTGTTCTAAGCTAAAATATAAACTTTTGTACAAAACTAACGATCTCATTTTAAGTCAAAAACTTTTCATCGAAAAATTAAATAATGTGCTCAAGAGTTAAAAGGAAGTACAATAAGAATGAAACAATAAAAGTTTTAAGTTATTTGTTTAGCTCACCATTCAATGGAATCTATCAAAAAGATATAGGATTCTAAAGAGATACATTCCAAAGCACTCAAAAGACACAATAGATTTTAAAACTCAAATCTGATTCTCCCATCTCATCATCTCTCATGGCATTTATAGAGATCACTTGAGATGCCTAGCACTCATTATAACTTTTTAAAGTATAATGATTAATGAAAAGTAAGACTTTTAAACTTAAAACTACAATCAAGATAAAATAAATTAAATAGTAATATTTTGATATTGAAAATCAAAATTTGGAAATTGATAATGAATTTTTTTTTTAGTGAACTAGAAATTATTTTTATAGTTTTCATAATTGTAATTATAAGAATAATGGATCTAAAAGTTATGATCCCGACTACAATCGTTACATGGATGATAATAAATCTAGCAGAATCATCACATTCAAAATTGCATTGACAAGAATCTTCATTCTCATATCTATACTGATAGTCATATTTTAATACAACTACTATGATAAATGTAGTCAACTACTTATTTACTCTCTCCTTAACTATTAATTTCTCAATGTGATTACGTTGAGTACATTAGGTTCTATTTTCAACTCTATTTAATTAGACACTCATGTAAATAAATTGGTTAAAACTCATCAAAACAATGTAAACACGATGTTCTATCCTAAAGTATAAGTTTCTATAGAAACATAACGACCTCATTTATGTCAAAAAATTTCATCGCGAAAACAAATTTGTTGAAACTCACCAAAACTACAAAAACACAGTGTTCTCAGCTAAAATATAAGTTTATATAGAAATACAATGACCTTAATTTGCATCAAAAAATATTTGTCACAAAAATTTCAAAACTTACTCAAAAGTTACCAAAATGTAAGTTCTCATAAGAAAAATAAATTAATGACCTGATTTTACATCATAAACTTTTTATCGTGAAAAAATAATTTTTTGAAACTTGCTTAAAAGTTAATAGAAAACCAACATGATGCACCGAGACAAAACATAAGTTTTCCTAAAATAATTACGACCTTATTTTCATCACAAACTTTTTATTGTAAAAATAAATTGTTTGGAACTCAACAAACAAACACCAACATGATGTTTTGATCCAAAATATAAAATTTCATTGAAAATTAACACCGCATTTTACGTCACAAAAAAAGTTTTTTCAAAACTTCGTCAAAAGTGACCAAAACAACCACACAATGTTCTAAGCCAAAATACAAGTTTTCAGAAAAAAAAAATAATAATAATAATGAGTTCATTTGCATCACAAACGTTTAGATGGGAAAAATGTTTTCCAGAACTTACTCAATAGTGACCAAAATAGCCAACACAATGTTCTAAACCAAATTAAGTTTTCATGTAAAAAAATTACAACCTCTATTTACCTAACAAACTATTTGTCGTGAAAAGAAATTCATTAAAAGTCAACAAAACCACAAATGTATAGTGTTCTTAACCAAAATATGTTTATAAAGAAAATTCATGATCTCAATTTTGTATCATGAACTTTTCGGCATAAAAAATATTTTTTCAGAACATGCTCAAAAGTTACCAAAATAACTAAAATGATGTTTACAGCAAATATATATTTTTTTCATAGAAAATTAACGACCTATTTTGTGTCACAAACTTTTTGTCGTTAAATTAATAGGTTAAACTCACCAAAACAACACCCACACAGTATTTTAAATCAAAATATAAGTTTTAATGGAAAATGAATGTCTTTATCTTAAAAACAATTTGGTTTAAACTCACTAAAAGAACAATAACACGATGTTCTGACTAAAATATAAATTTTTATAGAAAAGTAACAACCTCAAGTTTAGTCATGAACTTTTTGTCACAAAAATAAAGTGGTTGAAACTAACTAAAACTGATGTAAATCTCACAAAGAAAAGTGAGACCCAACACTTAACGAGATTTATTTGTCAATGATAGTTCTAATTCAAATTCGCAAGCAAACAAAAATAAAGGAACTTGACTCAAAATCTAAAAAGAGATAAGAACCAAAGTTATAAGAAATTAAGTAAGACGCCACACCCAAAAAAGATGAGAAAGATTATGAGTGATAAATCAAAAATGAACACCATAAGATATAATCTTGAAAATTCTGAAAAGTTATTTGAAGAAACAAGAAAAAACTCTCACTATTATTAATATTAAAACTTTGAATTCCTCTTACAGTTACAATGCCTTATATAGCTAATTTTACCAAGAGTATAAAAGGAAAAACTAAATCTGATATGCCTTGATCTTTAAAATAGATTATTCAAAATATAAACAAAAATCTTATTTCAAGAAGAGGGTAGTGCCTGGATTTTGTTGGTTTTCTTTAAGTATTTAGACTGAATTGTAACAAATAAATGGTGAATAAGATGGATGATAGAACTAAAAAGAAACCTTGATAAGTTAGATAAACACCACAAGTATCAATTTAGGATTTTGACGCCACATACTTGGTGATCAAAGAGTGATAAGTCATTAACTGTCTTCAAGAGTTGAAAATTTCGAGAAGACAACTTTGAGAGAATAAGTTCTTCTTTTTCGTTCATCAAATTGAAGAGTGAGGCAAATGCCGCTGTAAGATGTTTAAGATGCCTTATATAGGCTTACAAGATAAGAAAAAACCATAATCTTACCTAATTGACTTAAAAAGCTCAAAATAACCCAAATAAGCAAAAAATGACTTAACAACTTAAAAAAAACTAAAAACAAGTTTTAAAAAAACCCAAATACATGAAACTAGAGAGAGAGATAGATAGATAGATAGATATGCAAAACAATAAAAATAGGTCTAAAAAAAGCAACTTAAACCTAATAGCATACAAATAAGGCTTTAATCTACCTCTTTAAGCCTAAAGTCGCCAATAGCCTCTAGATCATATCCCAAGCTCTAATTGAAGACAAATAAACACCTTTGGTCTATTCCCATTCAAATCACAAGTTTTCAAACCCATAGAAGCTTCAATAGCTCCAATCTGACTACTTATGGCCCTTTGAAGTTGTTTAGCCTTAACTCTTGTTATTGGCCCATTTGAAGCCTCTTTTATGCTTAGCTCACCTTCTTAAGTTGATTTAGAACCCTCACGATGCACATCATACCCCCCGAGCTGAAAATATTTTCCCTCAAATCAAAATCTTTTTGATCTTCCAAATAAAGGGATAAATCCTTCACATAAAAAGTGGTTGAAACATTGTAATCACCTGGAAGATCAACTTTATAGGCATTACTATTCACCTTTTCTACAACCCGAAAAGGTCCATCAACTCTTGGCATCAACTTGGACTTTCACTTGCTAGAAAAACTTCCCTTGGTAAGATAAATCCAAATAAGATCACCAGGTTCAAAGCTAACCATTTTTTGTCTTTTGTTAGTATGCTTAACATAGTTAATTGTTTTCTCCTCAATATGAATTCAAACCTGCTCATGAAACTTCTTTATCAATTTTGCCTTCTTAACCCGATCCATAGAAGTCCTCTCATCAATTTGGATAGGAACAAGGTCAATAGGAACAATTGGATTAAATCCATACATAATCCCAAATGGTAAAAAAATTGTAGCACCATGCATACTCCAGTTGTATATGTAAACTCCACAATAGGTAAACTAGTATCCCAACTTTTTAAGTTCTTATTTATAACAACCCATAATAAAGAAGATATAGTATGGTTCACTACCTCAGTTTTCCCATTAGTTTGTTGATGACAAGCAGTACTGAAAAGCAGCTTCATTCCAAGCTTTTTTCAGAAAAAGTCTTTCAAAAGTAGCTTAAGAACTTTGTATCGCGATCAGAGACAATGCCTTTAAGGATTCCATGCAAACATACAATTTCCCTAAAAAATAAAGCAGCAATATAAGTAGAATCATCAGTTTTGTTACAAGGAATAAAGTGGGACATTTTGGAGAACCGATCAACCACAACCATCATTGAATCCTTTTCACATTGTGTTCTAGGTAATCCAAGCACAAAATCCATACTAATATCCATCCATGGTTACTCTGAGATAGGTAAAGGTATATACAGCCTATATACATTCTCTTTACCCTTAGTTTTCTTGCAAATAACACATCTTTCAACCACTTTATGAACATCCCACAACATATTAGGCCAAAAGAAGTGCTCTTTCAGTAGCTTATAAGTTTTCTTCTCCCCAAAATGACCACTAAGACCACCACTATGAGCCTCACACACAAGTAACTCATGAAAGATCCCGAAGGTATACACATTCTGTCTAACTTGAACAAGTAACCATCATGCTTACCCATCACAAGCTTCTTTAGCATAATCAGACACCACATTAGCGAAGTATGAAACACTAGTATATTGTAATTTCACCTGCTCAAAACCCAACAGCTTTGCATTTAACATAGAAATTAATGCATACCTCTTAGAAAGAGCATCAACAATGACATTAGTTTGCCCCTTCTTGTATTTTATGACATAAGGAAATGACTCCATGAATTCTACCCATTTAGCATGTCTTCTATTTAGCTTGTTCTACCCTTTAAGATACTTCAAAGATTCATGGTCAGTATGAATAACAGACTCTTTAGGTAATAGGTAATGCTGCCATACCTCGAGAGCATGAATCAATGCATAAAACTCATTGTTATAACTAGAGTAGTTTAAACGTGCTCTGCTCAATTTCTTACTAAAGAATGCAATTGGCTACTTTTCTTGCATCAAAACAGCCTCAATACCAAGCCTAGAAGCATCGTATTTTGAATGTTTTAGCAAAATCAAGAAGTGCTAAAATAAACCAGAACATAATGTTTTTTTTAATCAGCTCAAATGCCTTCTGTGCATTCTCATCCCACCTAAACTCATTCCCCTTTTTCAAACACTCTGTCATAGGCGAACAATAGAACTAAAGTATTTAATAAATAGCCTAAAGAAATAGGCTAAACCATGAAAACTTCTCACATCAACAACACTAGTAGGTTTAGGCAAATCACGAATTACCTTAACCTTCTCCTCATCAACCTTAATTCCACTACCAAAAATAACATACTCCAGAAAAGATAACACTATCTTGGTAAAAATGACACTTATTGAGTTTTTCATACAACTTAGCATCACGCAAGGTCTCAAATACAGCCCTAGGATGCCTTACATGATCATCAAAAGTTTTACTGTAGATTAAGATATCATCAAAATAGACCACCACAAACAGCCCAATAAACTTCCTCAAAACATGATTCATAAGCCTAAAAAATATACCAGGTGCATTAGAAAGCCCAAATAGCATAACCATCCACTCATACATTCCACACTTAGTTTTAAAGAATGTTTTTCATTTATCACCTTCTTTCATCCTAATTTAGTGATATCCACTCGTCAAGCAGCACCATGCAATCAATCAAGTATATCATCAAGTCTAGGAATAGGGAATCGATACTTAACTGTTATCTTGCTGATAGCTCAGCTGTTAACACATATTTTTATGGTAAAATCATTATTTGGAACAAGCAAAGTAGGTATAGAACAAGGACTAAGTGGCTCACGCATATAGCCCCTATCTAAGTGCTCACCAACCTGTCTTTGAATCTCCTTTGCTTCCTTCGAATTACATCTATATGCTAGTCTATTAGGAAGTAAAGCTCTAGGCACCAAATCAATTAGATGCTTCATCCTTTAAATCGTAGTAATCCCAATGGCAGCTCTTCCGAAAATAGATCTTTGAACTATTCAAGCAACTTCACAACCTGCATTATCAAATCCAGACCCTCCACATTTATAATAAAGGCTTTGGCCAAACTATAAAAACAACTCCTACCGAGGCTAGTGCTTGTTCAATGTCTCTCTTTTTGGCTAACATCTGCCTTTTACCCAATTCCATAATCTTCCTTTGATTCCAAAACTGATGTGTCTCTAACTTGTTGAGAATTCAATAGCATTAAATTCACTTTCTTCCCATTCAGCACAAATGAATATGTGTTTCTCCGCCCATTATAAGTCACATCATTATCAAACTGTCATGGACGTCCTAATAACATATGACTAGCTGTCATAGAAACTGCGTCACATAAAACCTCATCATGATAGGTTTTAATGGAAAATGGAATGCGAACCTGTCATGTAACCCAAATCTCCCCATTCTCATTAAACAAATGTAATTTGTATAGTTTGGGGTGCAGCACAGTAGTTAATCCCAGTTTCTCTACCAAAGTAATAGATACAACATTGGTACAACTAGCAGTATCAATGATCATAGCACGAACCTTATATGGAATTTGACATCTTGTATAAAAGATGTTTTCACGTTGCTCCACACAACTTCAGCACTCAAAACCCTCTAAATAAGTAATAAATTCCCCTCCATTAGCTCAAGATTCTCTTCTTGTTCAGTCACTTCTACTTCAAGTTCCTCTTCTGTTTTAGGTTCATATGTAGAACTATCATCCTCTTATTTGGACATTAAGAAGCAATATACCCATTTTTCGAGCACTTGAAACACTTGATATCTCGAGAACTTCTGGGAATTTGAGGTTCAAATACCTTCTCATTTCCCTTCAAAGAACTTGAACGAGCACTTCCCTTACTGAACTCCACTTTCTCATCCCGTTTAGGTATGTTCCATATCCGGGAAGGTGCAGAAATAGCTTTTATATTACATGATGTAGTTGACCTTATATGGATACCTTCTATTTTCTATTATCTTTCTACTTTAGTTGCAAGTTTTATGACATCTTTAAGAAATATGAAAGGTTGTAACTCAACAACATTAGCTATGTCCCTCCTCAATCCATCAAGAAATCTAGCTATTGTTTGCTCTTAAGGTCCATTCAAATCATAATGAATCAGTAACAGCTCAAATTCTTTCACATACTCTTCCACACTTAAGGAACCTTGCCGTAAAGTTTGGAGTTTGATGTATAATTCTTATTTATTAATCAGGAACAAATCTCTTCTTTATTAATCTTTTCATAAGTGGCCAACTAGTAACTTCTTCTTCATCATCCCTTATTCGCTGAGCTTTGAAGTTTTCATCATCCCTTCTTCATCATCACAGAAAAAGTTTTTCTTTTTCGTTCATCAAATTAAAGAGTGAGGCAGCTGCCTCTACAAGATGTTTAAGATGCCTTATATAGGCTTACAAGATGAGAAAAAACCCTAATCTTACCTAATTGACTTAAAAAGCCTAAAATAACTTAAATACACCCAAACTGACTTAATGATGCGAACTACACCTGAAAAGGTGAAACCCAACACCAATACGTTGTTAATAAACCGAGAAACTCTAATTTAGATTCAAGAAAGAGAACCAAGACCCGTTGTCTAATAAATAGACAAGAACCAAGGTTATATGATGAGTGATAAGTCAAATTTATGTACCACAAGATGAATTGGATAAAAGAATCACAAATTCTAAAAAGAACAAAATTGGATAGTTTTTAATCTCTCTTAAATTCCAAATAACCAAGTCTGCTGTTTTTAAGGCTTTAACAAGATATTTATATCCTTTAGAAACCCTCAAATTAGAAGGAAATCTACTTATTCCATGCCAAATAAGGATTAAACTTAATAAGGAAGGTTCAGCCCTAATCCTTATTTTGTGCAGTTTTGACAAACTCAAAGGAAATAAAATTAATCAACTTAAATAAGGTTTTTTCCTAGCCTTAAATAGCATAGGCATGCCCAATATATCTTAAATAACATAATTAGGCTTTATTACTAATATTAGACCACTATGTTAGCCTTAAATAGCATAGGCAGTATTGCTCATTACGTTTTTCTATATGCTGCCTAATTTTCTCATGTTGTTGCCTTACAAATTCTGTTTTTTGTTTACCATCTAAATTCGCCCTTCCTTAATTGGTAATGGAAGTAAGTTCAATGGTGTTAATGGATTAAAACCATAAACAACTTCGAATGGTGAAAACCCGGTGGTACTATGCACACTCTTATTGTAAGCAAACTCCATATACGGCAGACAATCCTCCTAATTCCTCAAGTTCTTTTGAATGATGGAATGCAATAAAGCTCCTAATGTCTTATTCACCACTTCAGTTTGTCCATATGTTTGTGATGGCATGTTGTTGAAAATAACAACTTGCTTCCTAGCCTCTTCCACAAAGTTCTCCAAAAATGACTAAGAAATTTAACATAACGGTTGAACACTATGCTTCTTGGCACACCATGCAATCTAACCATTTCTTTGAAGAATAAATCAGCAATATTCATGGCATCATTAGTCTTGTGACATGGTATAAAATGAGCCAAATTTGAAAACTTGTCAACCACAACCAAAATACTATTTTGGCCCCATTTAGACCTAGATAAACCCAATACAAAATTCATAGAAATGTTAGTCCAAGGTTCACTAGGTACAGGCAAAGGGTATACAAACCACGAGGCAGAATTTTAGACTTAGCTTAGTTAAAAGTAACACATAATTCACATAATAATTTTACATCAGATTTCATACATGGCCAAAAGAAATGTTTTTCTAAAACATCTAAAGTCTTTTTAACCCTAAAATGCCCCCCATTAAACCTCCTCTCTGAGCCTCACTAACAAGCTACTCTTGTAAAATTGATTTAGGCACACACAACTTATTTTCCTTGAATAAGAATTCATCACGCCTATAAAACTTATTAAAGGTAGTTTTCTCATAAGCGTTGAATACATTAGCAAAATCATGGTCTTCAGCATACAATTCATTCATATACTCAAAACCTAATAATTTTGCATCCAAAGTAGTGAGTAAAATATACCTTCTAGATAATGCATTTGTCATAATATTTTCCTTCCCTTGTGTTTACTTGATTATATAAGGGAATGAGTCAAAAAATTCAATCCGTTTAGCATGCCTTTGGATGAGTTTTCCCTGACTCTTCAAATGCTTTAAGCTCTCATGATCAGTGTGAATGACAAACTCCTTGGGCCACAAATAGTGCTGCCATATCTCTAAAGCTCGAACCAATGCGTACAGCTCCTTATCATAGGTGGGATAATTCAAGGTTACCCCACTTAGCTTTTCACTAAAGTAGGCTAACGGTCGTCTCTCCTACATCAAAACAGCTCCAATACCTACATCTGAAGCATCACATTCAATCTCAAACATTTTAGTAAATTCAAGTAAAGCTAATAATGGTGCAATACAAAGTTTATCCTTAAGCAAGTTAAACGCTTCTTCTTGCGCCTTTTCCCACTTGAATCCGACACTCTTCTTTATCACCTTCGTCAATGGTGAGGCTACGGTGCTGAAATCTCTAACAAACCTTCTATAAAAGCTTTCCAAACCATGAAAACTACGCACATCCCCAATTGACTTAGGTGTCGGCCGTTCCTTAATCGCCTTGACCTTTTTCTCGTCTACTTCAATTCCCTTGGCTGAAACAACAAAACCCAAAAATACAACACTGTACAAAAGTAGCACTTTTTTAGATTAGCATATAACGTTTCTTGCCTTAAGACATTAAGTAATAATTGCAAGTGTTCAACACGCTCTTGCTATATACTAAGATGTCATCAAAGTAAACAACAACAAATTTACCAATGAATGCACGCAAAACATGATTCATTAAACGCATAAATATACTAGGTGCATTAGTTAAACCAAAAGGCATTACTAACCACTCATATAAGCTATGTTTTGTTTTAAATGCAGTTTTTCATTCATCACTTTCACGCATCCTAATTTGATGATATCCATTTTTTAAATCAATCCTAGTAAACACACAAGACCCATGCAACTCATCTAACATGTCATCTAACCTAAGAATTAGATGTCTATACTTTACAGTGATTTTGTTGACAGCGCGACAATCAACACACATACACCAAGATCCATCCTTCTTAGGTACCAGTAAGACAAGAATGACACATGGATTCATACTTTCAAGCACATATCCTTTCTCGATTAATTCACCAACTTGCCTTTTAAACTCCATATTCTCCTCGGGATTAGTTCTATAGGCAGTTTATTAGAAATTTGTGCACTATTCACAAAATCAATTTGGTGCTCAATCCCTCTAATTGACGGCTGTCCATGTGGTATATCCTCAGGGAACACGTCATCAAAATCCTGCAACAAATTTGCACAACACTAGGCAAAGAAAAATCAAGGTTAGAGTTAGCGGAATAAGTGTCTTTGTACATAAATACATACATATATTGCTTAGCCGCGTAGGCTGACCTCATGTCACTCTCTTTTGCATAACCACTCAATTTTTTCTCATTCTTGTTCTTTTCACTCAAGCTCTCCTTTTTTTTTTTTTCTCACTTCTCTTATCTTTTTAATGCACACTCTCAATTTTGTTTTCTTTCAACCTCCCAGCCTAACTAGTACTCTCACTCTCCATTCTTTTTTTTTCACTCTCATACTTTTGTTCACTCTCTCTAATCCTAATCTGATCCACATAAACTTGTCGCGGTGCCAAATGAATGAGTGTGTATGTTTTCCCTTCCTTGGTGAGTGTATATCTATTCTTGTACCATTATGCAATACTCTCCTATCATACTGCCAAGCACACCACAATAACATATGTCCAACGTGCATCGGTACTACATCACACAAAACTTCATCTCTATACCTTCTAATGGTGAACATAACTCATGTTTGCTTGTTCACCCTTACTTCTCCACAATCATGGAACCATTGCAACTTGTATAGCCTTGGATGTTTCAAAGTCGGCAGGTTCAATTTCTCTACAAGCAAAGTACTGACAGCATTAGTATAACTACTAGCAACAATAATCAAACTACATACCTTATCCCTGATTTCACATCTAGTATGAAAAATATTTTCGCGTTGCACTTCATCATCCTCCTTAACTTGCATATTCAAAGCACGCCTTACCATAAGTGTCATTTGTTCTTTAGGATACTGATATTCCCTTTCAACATCACTACAATCCTTCAAAGGTGGCACAAATTCCTCACCCAAATCAGATTTTGATTCTATTGCTTCATTCTCCCTCAAGATCATTACACGTCTATTAGGGCATTGGTTAGCAACATGTCCTTTTTCCAAGCACTTACAACACTTAATATCCCTAGATCAACCTTGTGACACATCATTCATAATCTTATCTTGGCTACTCCTAGCCTCCTTGCATCTGTTTTGATCAGACTTGAATCTGTTTGGTGCTTTATCCTCTCTTTAATTCCATTTTTGCTTCATGTTGAGGAAGAATTCAAATTTGGACTATTCTTTGATGTCGTACTCCTTCCTTTAAGTTGCCTTTCAACCTTAATTGCCATGTGAACCATGTCCTCCATCTCCACGTAATGGTGCAACTTGACTACATCAGCTATGTTCTTATTTAGCCCATGTAGAAACCTCTCAATTATTGCTTCTCTATCCTCCTCAATGTTTGCCTTGCACATGGTTGATGTGAACCTCACAAAGAAAAGTAAGACCCGACATTTAATAAGGTTTCTTTGCCCAAGGATCGTTCTAATTCAGATTTTTAGATAAACGAAAATAAGAACCTTGACCCATTATTTATAAGAGATAAGAACTAGAGGTATAAGAAGATTGTAAATGCCACACTCAAGATAGATGAGAAGTTATGAGTGATAAGTCTGAAAGAATGCAACAAGATAAAAATCTTGATAAGTTCTAATAATAGTTCTTAGAAGAACTTAAGAGAAAACTCTCCACATTAATATCATTAATTCTATTTTTTTTTCTCCTTCATCTTTCATATACTTATAGAGACCTCTTGAGATGTCTAGCATTTATTACAACAATTAATGACAACTTACAAATACTAATTATCAACTACTACCAATAACTTAAGCACTTGGGATTCCAGCACTTATTACAACAATGAATGAAAACTTATAACTACTAACTACCAATATCTACCAATATTGAGACTTCAAATCACATGGGCTACTTATATGGGCTGTTGTACTGTTGTTCCCCATCACACGTTGATGTTCAATGGTAATCTCCATTTTCTTGTAATATTCCTCTACACTTTTACTGCCTTGAGTAAGCCCTTGTAACCTATGATAAAGCTCACAGTAATAGTGGTTAGGAACAAATCATTTTCTCATATTTTCCTTCATCTCATCCCAAGTGTCAATTGGCCTCTCATAATTTCTCTTTCTTTGCACCTTTTAATCCCACCAAACTAATACATAATCTACAAATATAGAGGCTGCTAACCTCACCTTTTTCTCTTCAAAAAAATGATGGCATTCAAACACCAATTCTACCTTCCTCTCCCATTTCTAAATACATATCAGGATCTAATCTCCATTTGAATGATGGAATCTCTATTTTGATACTACCAAAATCCCTATCTTTCTTATCTTCCCATCTATCAGAGTCCCTTTCCATCCTTGGTCGCCTATATCCATGACCGCCTCTACCAACACCTCTACGACCTCTCAGATATCTCCCCATATTAACATTATAAGGTCTATCAAACTCCTCATCTCTCAAATCTGCACCATTATCATCAACATCATCCTTATGCAGATTTGGAGTCCTCCTTTGTCGTTCTTTTAAAAAATTAGCATTCAGACCATCTTGCTTCTCCAACTAATCTAATCGGTCATTAACATTATTCAAAATAATATCCAGACATTCAAAATGCTTGAACATTGCTTGCAAGGTGAATTGTTCATTTTTTCTCCATCGAAAATGCTTTTCTCCTAATTCTGTGACATGATTGAAAAAAGAAAAAAAATCAAGACCTGAGAAGAAGGTTAGAACACCTCACAAACACTACCTCACGTGTTTAACCTTACTCTTTCATAAACAGCACACAACTCTCGGGTTTAACACTCAATTAAATTTGGCTTTTACCCTCTAATGCACTTACACACTCTTGCCTTTTACTTCTCCAACTTTCTTGACTAAGTTCTTTATTGAACTAGGGACTCTTTGAACCAAATCAGTCTAGCAATTCATAAAATCTAGAGTGATCACGCAAGAATTTCAAGGAAAATGCAAGAAACACAATTTCAAATTTGAAAAATAGTAATTTGACAAGGGTAAAATGAAACAAGGAAAATGAAACAATAAAATACTAATTAATGAAACCAAGAAAATGAAATGAATAAGATTTTAGAAGTAAAGGAATAATAATTAGACAAGGATCAGAAGAAATTACAAGAATCAAGGTGATTTAAGAGGACACATAATCAATTTTGCACAAGGAAACACATTAAAAGTAAATCAACCAAATTAAGAAGTTTTGCACACTGATAGCAAATCTACGCTGATAGCTTTTCTTTGCGCTAAGGTTACCTTCAAGTATTAGGATTTATAAAGTAGGAAATAAACCTAATACAAGTGAGATCTGTCTCAACACTCTTTTTTTTCTTCGTTTTTCTCTCTTTTTTCTCTTTTTTTTTTTGTTTTGGGTGTAGGGAATACAAATAACATAACTAAATTAATAAAGATGTAAAAAAAATACCGGAGGTAATTTAATTGCGCAAAGCTTAATAGACAAATAATTACATAATTGATGAAACAAAGGATAAGTACAACATGATTAAGAGACAAGCTCTGATACCAACTTATGCGAACTACACCTATAAAGGTGAAATCCAACACCAATACATTGTTAACAAACCCAAAAATGCTAAATCAAATTCAAGAAAGAGAACCAAGACCCGTTGTCTAATAAAGAGACAAGAACCGAGGTTAGATGATGAGTGATAAGTCAAATTTATGCACCACAAGATGAATTGGATAAAAGAATCACAAGTTCTAAAAAGAACAAAATTGGATAGTTTTCAATCTCTCTTAAATTCCAAATAACCAAGTCTGCTATTTTTTAGGCTTTAACAAGGTATTTATATCCTTTATAATCTCTCAAATCAGAAGGAAATGTACTTATTCCATGCCAAATAAGGATTAAACTTAATAAGGAAGGTTCAGCCCTAATCCTTATTTTGTGCAGTTTTGACAAATTCAAAGGAAATAAAATTAATTAACTTAAATAAGGTTTTTCCCTAGCCTTAAATAGCATAGGCATGCCCAATATATTTTAAATAACATAATTAGGCTTTATTACTAATATTAGCCCACTAATATTGAGTACAAATATATTCTTAAATCATAGGCTTGAATTAAATTAACCAGGCCTTGTTCTTCTTGTACAAATGTAACCCTTGTCTCTTGGCCCAACGATAGCTTCAATAAGCCCCTGCAAAGCTTGACACACCCTCTTAACTTTATCCCTCGTGATTGGACCATCCCTAATGTGCAACAGATCATGACGCACCCTATTGTTGCTACCATGATTTTCATCGGTTATTGACTTACATAAATATTTCGTGAGTCAAAATTAGTGTGAACCTAGTGATGCGAACTAGGTTGTAAAAACAAATCACAAGGTCCATTGAACATCCATGTGTGATGGAGAAGAACAACAACACAACAGGAAATGTGATATGTGTTGACGTATTTTAAGGTGTATGCATGTGATTGTGTACATATTGAAAAATTAAAATTATGCATCATATACATGAATTTGGCAGCGAACTTTATCAAGTAATCAACATATACACATGTAGTTCAATTCTTAACAACTTAAGAATATAGAAAACATACTTTTGAAGACCTCCGATGAAGATTTTGAATTCCGGATATCTTTGCTCCAATTTTGAGCTCACCTTGAAGTGTACTTTTGTCCAATTCTAGTTCACAACAATCCGGTGGGATTGTGAAGCTAAAATAGCAGCAGTATGATCTCCAGCAACAAGGTTTTGATTCTAGAAAGAAAAATATGAAGGATTTATTTTCTTTCTCCTTTGGTTTTTCTCACAAGTCTTTGTTCTTTGAAAAACTCTCTCAAAACCAACTCTTTTTTTTCCTCTCAACACTTGCACAAATTTTCATTCACTCTCTTGTTAACACACTTGAAACTCAACCATTTTTAGTGGCTACAACAACTTCACAAGTGCTCCACCAAAATTAGATTAAGTGGCCAACTACCAAAACAATTTTTGGTGGCCATTTTAATGGTCTAATAAATTTAACCATTAATCATAAAATGGTGCTCCACTAAATTTAATTTATGTTTCTCCAATTAGGTATGTCTTCCATTTAGGAATAAAATAACAAATAAATAAAATTATATTTTATTTATTTAAATAACATTTATTTAATTATTCAAAAACTATTTGAATAATTAATATTTACCTTATTTGATTTTACTAACATAGTAAATGGTTGAATTCATGGTAAAACAATTCATACAATAAAATTGTGCTACTTGTTAATATCTAATTAGTTAATAACTCTTGTCAACTAATTAAATAATATACTTAACATTTAAGTTTAAATAAGTGCACAACCCGAGGAACCCCAAAATATATTTTCAGTTTGCTGGAATTTCTAGGATGGAACTGTTCAATCCATTATGCTGCCCCAGTGCACAACGAGTACACTTTATATTGTGAGACTCTCTAGGTCCACGGTCGAATTGTCATATAGAACTCTTCCATACATCCTTGAACGATGTCCTACACACACATTACGGATATTACAAAGCGGCGCGTTAGACCATACAAGTTAAGGTTATAACATATTCATATAATCCCTCCATCATTTATATCCGAGTAGAGCAGAAATATAGATCAACACCGTCAAATCTCCATATGCCCGACTGAAAGCTTATCTCTTGAATTATATTTTAATAAATAATATTCTCAAACACTTTTGTAATATTATTTATCCCTAAGGTTAAACTCTTTTCCCGGGAATTATTGCTTATGGCCATAAGACTTTCTGAAATACAATCTATAGAGTATTAGGATATAATACTCATCCAAATGAGCTGATGGATCCCATACTATACACACCGAACTCCATGAGCATCAGACTATACCCAGCGACACCCAGCGGTCAGACCATGAAAGGTTTCTGACATATGTGGAACCAAAGTATGGTGGATCACTCACAAGCCCACCGTGGCACTCAGGTCAAAGGACCACAAATACTACTCAACTCGAAAGATCCTTCATTGACGGCTTTATGGGATGTCTATTGGAGATCTTTGTGAGTCTGTTCAGTATTCAGTTCTTACTGAATACCTTTATCTCTATACGAGCTTCCACTAAACTCATAGTTTGCTAAGAATAACCATCTAGACCATCCAAATATAGACATACACTAATCTATATATTTGTTAAGGTATTCACTGACAGACCTGCATCAGTGAAGATAGATCAGGAACATAATATTTGAGAATATATTTGCATAATGACATTTCCTAGCACTATTTGCAACTCTTTACAATTATGTCATTACTAATATATTCTTAGGTCTTTGTCCCATTTCAGACAAGGCTCTAACTCTTTAGATATTACTGACTCTTATAACCTGGTAACTCTTATCAGTGCTAACTCTTAGCATTTATAACTCTCAGCGTTGCTAATTCTTAGCACTGATCTAAACTCATTTAGACTAGATCTGAACTCTTTCAGATCGTACAATGTCTGAAACGTTACAAGTATCTTACCACATATAAATATAATTAGCGATTTATTAAAATAATAACACTAGTATAAATATTAAACAAATATTCATACATAATGGGATGGCACGTAAGCACAAATCCCAACAATATGAAGTCTCAATCTTGGTAGTTGTTAGTAGTTATAAGTTACTATTTATTATTGTAATAAGTGCTAGCATTCCAAGTGTCTAGTTTATTGGTAGTAATTGGAAGTTTTCATTAATGTTTGTAATAAGTGCTGGAATGCCAAGTGCCTAAATTATTGGTAGTAGTTGGCAGTTAGTAGTTTTAAGTTGTCATTAGTTGCTATAATAAATGTTAGACATCCCAAGAGGTCTCTATAAATATATGAGAGATGAGGGAGAACGAAAATAGAATTGATGATATTAATGTTGAGAATTTTCTTTTAAGTTCTTCAAAGAACTATTATTAAAACTTATCAAGATTTTATCTTGTGGCATTCTTTCAGACTTATCACTCACAACTTCTCATCTATCTTGAGTGTGGCATCTACTATCTTCTTACACCATTGGTTCTTATCTTTGACAGATAATGGGTCAAGGTTCTTTTTTTTTGTTTATATAAAAATCTAAATTAGAACGATCCTTGGCAAAGGAACCTCATTAAGTGTCGGGTCTCACTTTTCTTTGTGAGGTTTACATCACCTAGGGAGTTTCACTATATGCAGTGTACACGTTGAGCACGTGGGTAACGCACCGGATCAAATTCTTCGATCTGGGAAGTTTTCAAAAAATATGAATTTATTTCAGGGTCTCTTGGAGAGTAGCTAAGGTTTAAGTGTTAAACCTAAAATTGTGCCAAGTGAGACTTGACATTTTTATCTACCTAGTGTATATCTCAAATTGTATCAATAATTTATATAGGTACTAATTTGAGCATTGGTAGATAAAGTTTTTTTTTTTAAAAAAAAAGGGAAATGAAAATAAAATTTGTCATTCGGCAGAATCAAAATGAATACAATTCATTTCACATTTGTTTATTTTTCATTGGATGATATAATGTAAAGGAAATGTGTTTAAAAGTGAATGGCTGAATGAAAATGTAAAGGAAATGTGTTGATCGGTTAATGGCAAATTTAGTTTCCATGCAAATCTATAATACATGTGCTGGCGATTTCAAATATTTTTTTTAATGTTAAATAATAGATGGCAAAATTCTATGAGTCAAAACATCACTTTTTTATATTTGATTCAGCCATTCAAATTACAAATTGAAGCATACTTTGTCATGCTTTAGTTTTAATATGTGGTGGCAATATATTAAGGCTTTGGAAGTAAGAGTTGGTAGTTTTGTGTAGATTATTTGCCACTATATTCTTTCACAAATGGCCAACAGAAGAAGTACGTGATGAAGCATTTTGAAAGCATTGTTATGCTTGTTCATTTGTCAAATTACCTCCTATTGGTTTATTGCTAGGCAATTATAGCCTATATATATTTGATGAATGACCGAGAAGATATAAAAGAAGAAAATAACTTTCAAATTTACAAAGTTAAATGTTAACTTTGAAACTCAAATCCGAGAGACAAAAAATAATAGCAAAGAATTGCTTCAAATATTTCGAAAAAGAAAGCTACCATTCTAGCTTGAGAAAGCCCACCACGTCCCCAGCTAGAATTGTTAAAAGCACACTTCAAGGGTGAGTTCCCTAATCTCATTAGTGTAATGAGATTAAATTTTATTGTGTATTACATTTTTACTGCATTGCATGTAAGACATGCAATATTTAAAAATTTTAAAATGCACATATTTACCTGTAGCATGGTGCACATATACATAACACCAACACTTGGCATGCCGCTTTGTTTAGCTTGTGTTATCGCTTCAATGATTCATGATTCGTATGAATCAAAAACTATTTTGGCCAAAGATAATGTTTCCAAGTTTCTAATGCCCTAAACATTGCATAAATCTCTTTATCATATGTAGGATAATTTAAGGCTGCTCCATTTAAATAGCTTCAATATTTATTCCTAAAACATCATATTCGATTTCAAAAGTTTTAGTGAAGTTAGGTGAAGCAAGCAAAGTTACAGCAATTGATTATTTCTTAATAAAATTAGTGATTTTATTATTTCTTAATAAAATTAGGCATTGCAGCAAAGGCATTTAGCTTCAATGCCTTTTCTTATTCGTTACCCCACTTAAAACCTATGTTTGTTTTGTTAACTTCAGTCAAAGGTGTGGCTAGGCTACTAAAATCTTTCAAAAATCTTCTATAAAAGTTAGCCAAACTATGAAAACTTCTAACATGACCCACACTTGTAGTTTTTGCCCAATCTTGGATTGCTTTAACCATTTTTTCATCTACCTCAATTCCTTTAGCACTAATTATGAGTGATTTTAAACACATGGTGTATGCATGTGGGTTTTTGTCTATCATTCAAATTTGCATACATATCTCACATACATATATACGCAGTGGATGAATGGAATATTAATTTTCTATTGTAAACTACATTAGGAAATAAGTTTAATACACAATAAGTAATGTGAACCTCACAAAAAAAAGTGAGACCTGAATCTCAGTGAGGTTTCTTTGCCAAGGATCGTTCTAATTCAAATTTTCATATAAACAAAAATAAGAACCTTGACCCATTATCTATCAAAGATAAGAACCAAAGGTATAAAAAGATAGTAGATGCCACACTCAAGATAGATGAGAAGTTGTGAGTGATAAGTCTGAATGAACGCCACAAGATAAATTCTTAATAAGTTCTAATAGAAGTTCTTTCAGAGGTATAAGAAGATAGTAGATGCCACACTCAAGATAGATGAGAAGTTGTGAGTGATAAGTCTGAATGAACGCCACAAGATAAAATCTTGATAAGTTCTAATAGAAGTTATTTGAAGAACTTCTATTAGGACTTAAGAGAAAACTCTCAACATTAATATCATCAATTCTGTTTTTCATTCTTCCTCATCTCTCATATATTATTAGAGACCTCTTAGGATGTTTAGCATTTATTACAGCAACTAATGACAACTTACAACTACTAACTATCAACTACTACCAATAACTTAAGCACATGGGATTCCAGCACTTATTACAATAATTAATGAAAACTTACAACTACTAACTGTCAACTATTACCAAATACACTTAGCACTTGAAATTCTAGCACTTATTACATAACTACCAACAACTACCAATATTGAGTCTTCACATCACATGGGCTACTCACATGAGCTATTATACTATTGTTTTCCATCATATATGGATGCTAAATGGTCCTTGTGAATTTTTTGTCAGTCTATTTCGCATCAATAAGTTTTACATGTATCTCATAAATGTAAACTACATAAAGATTGAGAATTTAATACCTTGACAAGCATTTGGTTTTTCGTCGATCCGGAGTACTCGCCTTGAAGTAACTCGTTTAAAATTCTAGTTCTTCAACATGGTGGGCTTGGGGAATCTAGAATGGCAGCTTTTCTAGTAAAAGATTAAACACTTGAATCCTATTTTTTACCTTATAGTATAGGTGGCCAAATTGAAGAAGGATAGAGGAAGTGTATTTTTTAAGCTCTCAACACTTGAGAGTTTTTCCTTAACCCTTAGTCAAATTTTCACACTTTTCTCTCTAAAATGCTTCCGACAAATCATTCACAAAGTTGGGCAACCTATTGCTCATTTATTTGTTTTTCACTTACTAGACAATAATTGTCCCATTTAATTACATAATGGCCTCCATTATCATGGTTAATGTCTGCCATTAGTATTTTATTTATTATTATTTGTAAAAACCAAATGAAAACAAAAAAAAATGGAAAATCATTTAAATGAATTTGGCCTAAATCTAGGCCAAATGAGAAACACTTTCTCATTAGCAAGAAACATGTCCGACCCACCATTTATTAATGCAATCCATTTGCATTTAATTTATCATTAAATCAATATTAATTAAACGATTTAATCATATTAAATTATGGTAGAAACACATACCAATTTGATTATAAAATGAATTGTCTTACTTCTATTTAAATAATAATATCATGTATTATTATTACTATTTTATTCAATCAACCTTTTAATGGTTAAAATATTGATCTTATTTGTCCTAGAAAGAAGGTCATTTTGATAATTTCTAAGTCAAAAAATAATTGTTAACTAATTAAAATACTTAACACTTAAGTCTTGACACGTGCACAGTTGGAGGGAGATCGAAGTAAAATATCCGGTCTGCTAGAATTTACTGGATCAAACTATTCAAACTGGTATGCTGCCCAAGTGCATAATGAGTACACTTCATATTGTGAGACTCTCTAGATCCACTCCCGACTTGTCAAACAGAACTATTCTATAAGTCTGAGATCAATGCCCCACGCACACATCACAGATATTACAAATCAGCGCAATACAAGTTGAAGTCATAGCATATACGTATAATCCTTCTGCCAATCATATCCTGAAAGAGTGGGGATATAGATCATCACCGTCAAATCTCTATATGCTCATTTGCGAACTTATCTTTAGACACGTATCGTAATAAAATAATATATGCAAACATATTTGCAATATTGTTTAACCCTGTGGAAAATTCTTTTCCCGAGTTAGTTGCTTATGTCCATAAGACTATCTAAGATATAGGCTCAGAGCATCCTGATATATAACTCATCCATATGAGTTGATAGATCCTATATCTATACACACCAGACTCTATAAACATCAGACCATTCCTAGCGACACCCAATAGTTACACCATGAAAGGTCTGTGACATGCGTGGAACCAAAGTATGATGGATCACTCACAAGCCCATTGTGGTACTCAGGTCAAAGGACCACGTATACTACTTAACTCGAGAGGACCTTCCATTGATGGCTTTATGGGATGTTTATTGGGGTCCTCATTGAGTCTGTTCCGTATTCGGTCCTTACTGAATACGTATATGCTATACGAACTTCAGTAAGCCTATGGTCAGCTAAGAACAACCATTTAGACCATCTAGGTATAGTATACACTGGTCTATTAGAAATTATTCCACCAACAGACTAGCATCGGTGAATAAGACCAGGAACATATAATTTGAAAATAGACTTGCATAACAATATTTCTTAGCACCTATTGCAACTCTTACAATTATGTTATTACTAGTGTACTCTCAGGTCTTTGTACAATTATAGACAATGTTCTAACTTTTAGACTTCACTGATTATTATAACATGCTAACTCTTTAGCATTTATAGTTCTCAGCGTTGCAAATTTTTAACATTGATCTAAAATTCTTTAGACCAAATCAGAACTTCTTCAGATCATATAATATCTATAGCGTCATAAGCATTGAACCATTTTAACGATTATAATTAGCGATTCAACAAAAGATGTACTGTGTAAATATTATAAAATAAAATATTCATATAACAATGGGATGGTACATGAGCCTAAATTCCAACACTAACAATAAAACTAGGCAATACAAGCTTCTCTGTGCAAAAGGTACACTTTTTTTAGGTTAGCTAATAACTTTTCTTTTCTTAACACATCTAAAACAAATTTTAAATGTTCCACTTGCTCATCTAAGTTTTTGTTATATATCAAGATACATCAAAATATACAACCGCAAATTTTTCAATAAAAACATGCAAAGCATGATTCATTAATCTCATGACAGTACTAGTACATTAGTTAACCCAAACAGCATAACTAACCACTCATATAAACCATAATTGTTTTTACATGAGGGTTTTTATTCATTAACTTCTCTCATTCTAATATGATGATATACACTCTTAAGATCAATTTTGGTGAAAACACAAGAACCATGCAATTTATAAAGCATGTCATCTAATCTAGGATTGGGATGTCTAAACTTTACAGTGATATTGTTAATGGTGCGGTAATCAATACACATCCTCCATGACCCATCATTCTTAGGCAAAAGTAATACTAGAACCGCAAAAAGACTCATACTTTCAAGCACATACCTATTCTCCATGAGCTCACTAACCTGCCTCTGAAGTCAATTTGATGTTCGATTCTCCTTATTAGTGGTAAACCATTAGGTATCTCTTAAGGAAATACATCATTGAATTCTTAAAAGAGAAACAACAACACTAAGTAAAAAAGTGTTAAGTTCATTAGTACTAAAATAAGCTTCTTTGTACAAAAGTATAATCAATGACTGCTTTAAAAACAAAATGTTTTTTATCTCACTCTCTTTTGTTGATGCAAGAACAAGTGCTGATGGGCTCAAAATTTCATTCGTGAAGATGTAGTTGTGTTAATAACGTTCAACATGACAAAATGTGAGATTGGCTAGACACAAACTAAAAACAATGATTCTATAAACACTCAGTGTTCATTTCTCTAAATTCTAAAAACAATGACTAAATCCCAAATTCTCAATCCTATAGTATATATATAGACCATTAGGATCAAGTTACAAATATGAAAGAGTACAAAAAAATTCAAAACAAGTAAAATTAAAAAAAATTTAGCAATTCAAAGTTTTAATGTGCTGCTAGAAGGTCTTAAAGTGCTGTTGGAATTTAAATTCTAAATTGGCTGCTTAAAAGTCCAATTTTGCAGTAAGTTAAATTTCTAGAATGTAGGTGCTGACTCCTCCACAATCTTCTTCAATTTTGGGTTTCATGGGCTAGTTTTGATAATTAGGACTGCTCAAAATTTCTTTGAAGAATGCTAGGGCCTCATTGTGATTTCCCCTATCATTCTTCTCCACTTGGAAAGAACTCATCCCCAAGTGATTTTATAGGTTGCCTTCAAGTTGATAGGTAGAGATATCTGTTACGTTGAAAGTTTTTTATATGCCTATATCATCGAGTAAGTTTTGATGCGAATTAGGTTGCCAAAACTTCACAAGGTCCATTGAGCTCCATGTGCGATGGGGAACAATAGCACAACAGTTCATGTGAGTAGCCCATGTGATATGAAGTCTTAATATTGGTAGTTGTTGGTAGTTAGTAGTTATAAGTTATCATTAATTATTGTAATAAGTGCTAGCATTTCAAGTGCCTAGTTTATTAGTAGTAGTTGGTAGTTAGTAGTTGTAAGTTTTCATTAATTATTATAATTAGTGCTGGAATCCCAAGTGCCTAAGTTATTGGTAATAGTTGGTAGTTAGTAGTTTTAAGTTATCATTAGTTATTGTAATAAATGATAAGACATCCTAAGAGGTCTCTATAAATATATGAGAGACGAGGGAGAACAAAAATACAATTGATTATATTAATTTTGAGAGTTTTCTCTTAAGTTCTTCAAAGAACTTTAATTAGAACTTATCAAGATTTCATCTTGTGGTATTCTTTTAGACTTATCACTCATAACTTCTTAACTATCTTGAGTGTGGCTTCTACAATCTTCTTATAACTATGGTTCTTATCTCTTATAGATAACGGGTCAAGTTTCTTATTTTTGTGCATCTACAATCTTCTTATAACTTTGGTTCTCATCTCTTATAGATAACGAGTCAAGGTTCTTATTTTTATTTATCTAAAAATCTGAATTTGAATGATCCTTGGGCAAAGGAACCTCATTGAACATCGAATCTCACTTTTCTTTGCGAGGTTCACATCAAGTTTATCAGATATGCATTGTCATTGCTACTCTTCAAAACTTTAAAAGGACTATTATTTTTGCCTTAGTTTACCATGAACTCCCATAGGCAGCCTTTCCTTATGTAAATAAACCATTACTTTATCACCTACCTCAAACACTTAATTCTTTCGATGCTTGTCTATAGGTGATTGGTGGTGTGGATGCGGGAGCTAACTCAATTGTGATTTTACCATAGAGGATTGTCAGCACAAAATATAACGAATGTCTTGACGAACTGGGCACATCATAAAGTCATAAAACATAACGATAATGTAAGTCAAATAACAATTTATCCTGTTGAAGATTTACAATTTATAGTTATAAATGGTGGCAAAAGAACATATAGTAGTCGTAAGTTTGATTATCGGTAACTACCTTGTTTCCATGCACTCACCGTATGCAGATACATCAGATTATCGTACGAGAGTCTTTGATTGACTTATTACACATCTGAGACTTTATTCCGTGCCTATAGTGAGTCAGTACTTTCGGTTGGCCAAGTGTCAAATTAGATAGTCCCGTTGTATTTGCAAAATATGGACATTTAGCCTCCGATAGTACGTCGTCAGTCAGGCATACATCAGATGAATCAGATTCTATCTCAAGGAGAGGAATCATCAAAGAATATATATATTCGTTATAGACAACATGGACATAACTAACAAATGTGTCGAAACCCTGTACCTTTACAGAGTAGGTGACATATATTCATTTATAAAATCTACCTTATTAATCTTTAATTTCACTATAATATAAAGCTAATATTTAAATTTGTTTTGTTTCAGACGAATCTAAAAAATATGAAAACATATGAAAACGAGCTGTACCATGAGGCTTAATTATGTATGAAAGTCGAGCTTCGTAACTTCTGTTCACTTATTTCGTAATGTACTTGTACTTTGTATTACATACTTATTTTAATACCTTTGTCTTTAGTATTGATGTTGATAATTTTCATAAAATTTTAGCAAAATTTCCTCTATTATATGGACATTCCCAAACCTGTCATATTGAAAAAAAAAACTATCTAATTATATCTCACCTCTGCACACATATACCCAAATCAACGACCTCAAAATAAATAATATGACATAAATGCATATAAAAAACGTTATAGTACTAAACATCTATGAAGCAGTGGTCCAGAAATCAACGACCATCTTTTGTCTATAAAAGGTAATAATGTCAGAGAATGAATCAAATGGCCGACCTAACATAAGAGATTCAATGTACATACAAATGAAGGAGCCACAGTCCCCTATCCCGACCTCTTGTTGCAGCACATTCTCCCGCATACGAATCACCAGCCAAGGGAACACATTTAGGCTTTGTATGCCCCTCAAACTATAAAATCTACAGCTTTGAAGGTACAAAGGTATTGCAACATGCAGAGGCTCCATAAATTTCATGTTAGACTCACCTGAATAGCTGTTCACGTTATAATCATAAAGAACAATTACCATCCAAACAAGGTCGAGCTCTGTTATAAACCAATGTTCTTGATTGATATTCACAGAGATATATACCTACAAAAATAATTATTGTATTATTTGGAACTTAATGTTATTGCATGCACAGTAAAAAATCATTACTATTCTTAAAAATTACCTTATTGACCAATGTTGATGAAAATCAAGGTAGCAACATTAGAAGCAACCATGATCCGTTGCACATTAGGGATGGTCCAATCACGATGGCTAACGTTAAAAGGGTGCGTTAAGCTTTGCAAGGGTTTAATGAAGCTAGTTGGGCCAAGACACAAATGGTTATATTTGCACAAGTAGAACAAGGCCTGTGATGTGAACCTCACAAAGAAAAGTTTAGGTTTAAAACGTACCATACTCTGCTCTGCATCCTCAGAGATCTTAGTTGGCTTAAACTGTTGCACGAAGAGAGAAATCTGATGTAAGATATTTTCTTTGGCCTTATCAATTTTAGTAAATATCTTTTTTTCAAGATCATCTATCCTCTTATCCAGGACATGATACTGTGATGATGATGCGCTGGACTCAAACTATACATAAATAATTATAATCAATTTTCACAAGCTAATACTCATTAATAACATAACTAATTATAATTCACAAAAAAAAAAAAATTATTATACCATTGATTCAATCGTCGGTGGAGCTTGAAATTCATAGTTAGGCTGAAGATCATCGGTGAATTGGGTGTTCGGGATATCAACTTTCTCTAACTTAAGACTCCCTCCCCATTTTTTTGATGGAATGCACAAGTGTATCGCCATGCCATAGTTTGCACTCTTCTTATATTTTTAGGGCACCAACTTCCTATAAACATCCAAAACCTTTATAATATTTTAAATTTATTAATCATTATTAGAAAAATAACAAAAGTTATAAGAAAATTATATCTATTTTTTGTTGAACATAAAAGCATACTCCAACACCATCGAATAGGACGTTTACGACGCTTTTGTATAATGAGGTACCTGTACTAGACCAATTTAGAATACGCAAAAAATAGTCTTTATTCATATAGGCAAACAGATCCCCACACCTCGGGATCACCTCATAGATCTACACATGAGATGATAATAAATTAAAAAATTACACTGTCAACAAAATAAATTTTTCTGTATCCCAATATGATAATGAATCGAATAAATATAATTACTCACTAAGAATGCTTGACTAAATGAGTATAAGTTATATGATTCTTTATTCAAAGAGCCCGCTTTTTTTACCTTTGCTAACTTTTTAATTGGAGCCATGCATAAACTATTGTAGAGTACAATCCATGCAATCGTGCCCTAAGGATAAACATTAAACTCATTTAGATTATCTACGAGACAAAGTACAAAATATTGTATGATTCTATTCCAATCACGTGGCATTAACAATTTATGAAATACATAAAATAGATACATTTTTACTACATCTACATCATCGTCAAATGTAACGCTCACGAACTACGGATCCAAATCCTTGTAAGTCAACTCACATCTACTCAAAAAATATTTATGTCATCGTCTATCACCTAACCCACTTACTATAGGAAAATCCCCTATCCTCAAACCAATAATCAAATAAAATTCTTGACGAGAGAATCTAATACATCTTTTGCCTATATAGAATTTTGTTATGTACGCATCTTAATAAAATCTAATTCTTCATATAAATTTTTGGTATGTACACGTCTTAATAAAATCTCATGTGCTAAAATATCTCATAATAGAATATCTTATACATCCAAAAAATAACAAAAACATGTGATTCTAAATATTTCGACCTGCCTCGAAGTCAATTTGTTATTTATATTTTGTACAACCCATAACTTCGAGTAAGCATATACGTTCACTTGGTAGAAAATATTTTCAGCAATTACGTAATCTTTGAGACATTCTCTTTCCTGAAAAAATTAAAAAAATTATTAACATATAATATTCATAATAATTTTATCATATATAACTAACTATTAAATAAAGATGTTTATTACAACTAACCTATATTAACATTGACAAAATAATAAAAATATTTAAATAATTATTAAACAATTTAAAATTATAAAATTAAATAATTATTAATAAATCAAATCATATATTTTTAAATTAATCAAAAAATTAAAAAAAATTAAAATTGCCACGTGGCGCCTTCCTTTGGCGCCATGTGGCAGTCGACACCCGCCATCGGGCGCGGGCTATATGGCACGCTGCACACTATTGGGTGCAGGTCGTGTGGTGCATTACATGCCATCGGGCAGAGGCTATGTGGTGCGCCACACATCGTCCAGCACAGGCCGTGTCGCACATTGCATGCCATCGGGCGTGACCGTGTGGCCCTCTCTATGTCGTCGGGCACATGCCACGTGGGCCACAGTGCACTCCCAATGGCATGCACCACAGTACGGAAAAAATATGGCTAGAATCCACCATTTTTGGCCATTTTTTATTTTACACACATTTGCAACTTATTTTTCATACTACTATACATTTCTAACAATTAACTACAAAAACCACTCAAAATCATAATAAAACTAAATTTAAAAAATAAACTTACCAATTTTCTCACATTTTTTATTTTTTCAACTTCACACTAAATAATTTAACTTCAATCTTTAAATTTTATAGTGGATCTAAAAATTATTTGAAGGAAATTTTTGTTAATCGTGAGAGAGGGAGTGTCGGTGTGTGTAGTGTTTTTGAGAGGAAAATTGGTTTTTTAAGGGTAAGGGTAAAATGGTAAAAAAATAAAATTTGGTTAATATAGTTAAAATTCTTTTGACTCGGTCAAAATAAATATTGTATTCAATTTTTTGGTCAACTTCAAAATTTTCCATTCTTTGTTCGAATGCATTAAAACAATCTTTATTCAAGTCATTGGGGCATGCTATCCCAAGACAAGACTCTGATACCACTTGACGCAGAACAAGCGCTGATGGGCTCGTTATTTCGTTCGCGAAGACGTAGTTGTGTTAATATCGTTCAACAAGACAAAAACTGAGATTGGCTAGACACCAACTCAAAATAATGATTCTGCAAATACTCAATGTTTATTTCTCTGAATTCTATTAACATCGACTGAATTCCAAACTCTCAATCCTATGGTTTATATAGAGACCACTAGGATCAAGTTACAAATGTGAAAGAATACAAGAAAATTCAAAACTAGTAAAAATAAAAAAACTTACATTAAATCAAAGTGTTAAGGTGCTTTTGGAAGGTCTTAAAGTGCTGTTAGAATTTAAATTCTAAATTGGATGATTAAAAGTCCAATTTTGTAGCAAGTCAGAGTTCTAGAATTGAGGTGCTGACTACTCTACAATCTTCTTCAATTTTGGGCTTCCTGGGCTGGTTCTGATAATTTGGATTGCTCATAATTTCTTTGAAGAATGTCAGGGCTTTATTGTGATGTCCCCTATCACTAACTAAAACTTCCTATTTTTTTTTGCACTTTCTTTTTCCTTTTTCTTGTTTTGGCCTCTCTTGCTTTTAAACTCTCACTCTTTTTTTTCATTTCACTCTCACTTTTTAATTTACTTAATCTTCATACACTTGTCTTAGGATTACAATTACAAGAGTAATTGATTTTCTACTAAGTACAAAAGAGTACTTATTGGTGTAACTATCGTGAATTACATGCCAATTATATTGCCATAGTCGCCCCAAAAGAATATGCCTCGCATACATTGGCACTACATCATATAAAAACTCATCCGTATACTTCCCAATTAAAAATGAAACCAGCACTTGTTTATTTACTTTAACTTCTCAACATTCATTCAACCATTATAGCTTATATGTCTTAGAATGTTTCAAACCAGCACTTATTATCTTCTTTAATTTGTATACTAAGAGCTCTTCTTGCAACCAAAACCTCTCCATCAACCGGATACTCAATGTCACTTACATCCTCCAAAGGTGGCATAGGCTCATCATCAGATTAACTTTCGATCTCAATATCACCATCACTTTTCAATATTATCACTATTTTGTTTAGGCATTTAGATGCAATACAACCTATTCCCAAACACTTAAAGCATTTGATATCTCTAATTCTAGAAGGTTGGGAATTAAATTTACCTTTGTTTGGGGCACCTCTATCTTTGTTATTTTTGGAGGTTTGGGCCTTAGTGATGTGAACCTCACAAAGAAACGTGAGACCTGATGCACAATGAGGTTCTTTGCCCAAGGATCGCTCTAATTCAGATTTTTAGATTTATCAAATCGAAAAACCTTGACCTGTTTATCTATAAAAGATAAGAACTAGAGGTATAAAACATTATAGATGCCACACTCAAGATGAATTAGAAGTTATGAGTGACAAGTCTAGAAGAACGCTACAAGATGAAATCTTGATGAGTTTTAACAACAGTTCTCTAAAGAACTTAAGAGAAAAACTCTCATAAAGATTATTTCATAAATTCTGTGTTCCCCAAACTCTTTCAATCCCCATGGTATATATAGAGACTACATGGGATGTCAAGTTACAACTTTCAAACTTAAATTTCAAACTTCAACTACCCTTATACTCAAAGTCTAAAAGTACAGCTATCAAAACAAATGCAACAAACTTTCAACTACCCTCACACCCAAAATTTCATAATTACTGTTGGGATTTGTGCTTACGTGCCATCCCATAATGTATAAATATATAGTGATTGTATTTATACAATTATTATTTCTAATAAAATCGTTAATATTATTTTATTAAATAGTAAGATGCTTGTAACGTTTTAGACATTGTATGATCTGAAGGAGTTCGGATTTGGTCTAAAAGAGTTTAGACCAGGGCTAAGAGTTAGCAACGCTAATAGTTATAAACACTAAGAGTTAGTGGTACTAAGAGTTAGCAAAATCTAATGAGTTAGAGCCTTGTCTGAAATGGGACAATGACCTGAGAATATATTAGTAATGATATAGCTGCAATGAGTTGCAGATGGTGCTAAGAAATGTCATTATGCAAGTATGTTCTCAAACATAATGTTCCTGATCTAATTTCATCGATGCGGGTCTATCGGTGAAACCTATCAATATAGATTAGTGTATGTCTATATCTGGATGGTCCAGATGGTTAGTCTTAGCAAACCATAAGCTTAGTAGGAAGCTCGTATAGAGATACAGGTATTCAGTAAGGACTGGATATTGAACAGACTCACGAAGACATCCAATAGACATCTCATAAAGCCGTCAATGGAAGGTCTTCCGAGTTGAGTAGTATTTGTGGTCCTTTGACCTGAGCGCCACGGTGGGTTTGTGAGTGATCCACCATGCTTTGGTTCTACACATGTCAGAAACCTTTCATGGTCTGACCGCTGGGTGTCGCTGGGTATGGTCCGATGCTCATGGAGTTCGGTGTGCGTAGATATGGGATCCATCAGCTCATATGAGTGGGTTGTATATCCTAATGCTCTGAGATTGTATTTCAGAAAGTCTTGTGGCCGCAAGCATAAACCTCGGAAAAGATATTCCGGAGGAATAAACAATATCACAAAAGTGTTTGTGGATATTATTTTATGAAATATAAATCTGGAGATAAGTTCGTGGTTGAGCAAATAGAGATTTGACGGTGATGATCTATATCTCTGCTCTTCAAGGATATAAATGATGGAAGGATTATACGAATATGTAATAACCTCAACTTGTATGGTCTAACATGCTAATTTGTAATATCCGTAACGTGTGTGTGGGACATTGTTCACGGACATATGGAGGAGCTCTATATGACAAATTAGGTGTGGACCTAGAGAGTCTCACAATATGAAGTATACTCGTTGTGCACTGGGGTAGCGGATTGGATTGAATAGTTCGATCCAATAAATTTTAGCAAAAGAGAACGATTGTTTAGGGATCCCTCGGATTATACATTTGTCAAGACTTAATTGTTAAGTACATCACTTAATTAATTAACAAGGGTTGTTAATTAATAGAATATTGACAAATGACAAAATTTGTTCCATGATTTGATTTTACCTTTTTACCATTTAACCATGGTAGTGAAAATTAGTAAGGTAAAAAGTAATTATTCAAAATTGTTTTGAATAATTAAATCATATATTATTATTATATTATTAGATAATATTATAATATATATAGATCATGGCATTGTATTTTAATACAATGAGTGGCCTAGATGTTGGCCATTTAATTACCCATTATAATTAAAGTAATTATAATTGTTAGGTAAAGATTAATTTTGGTGGCCATTATTCTAGTGCTTGGTTTAATTAATTCTAAATAGGAGACCAACAATAAAATTGATGGAGCACTTCATTTTGTTTATTTTGTTTAATCAAAGTGTTGAATAAACAAAATGAATTTTGGCAAAACAATTGAATTCATTCATTCATTCAATTTTGGGAGAAGAATTTGGCAATGGCAAGGAAGAGAGGTAAGAGAGAGTTCTTTGAGTTTTATTCTTTCAAGTGTTGAAAAATAAACAAACTTCTCTTCATCTCCTTCTTTAATGGATGGCCAAAATGAATGATATGTAAATGGAGAAAAAGATAATTATTTTGCAAAGAGTTGTTCAAAATAATTATCATGTAGAAATTATTTCTAAGATTAATATACAAGAGTTGTATGTTAAATTTTTTTAATTAATACAAGAGTTGTATAGAAAATATTTACCATCTCCATTTAAGAAACAAAAATTGTATTCAAAAGAGTTTGAATACAAGTGCTGAAAATTTTAAACACTAAGCTACCATTCTAACTCCTTAATCCCACCAAAAGTTATGGACTAGAATTGTTCAACATATACTTCAAGGTGAGCTCTTCACATGGATTATTGAAGAACTTGAAGATTTTGTAAAGCTACCTTCATTATGTGAGTATTTTACATTATGTGTTATAATACAATATTGTTCAACATGTTTATATTTGTATAATTGTTATACTTGTTCATATATGTGATATATGTTGTTCATCATGTTCATAATTGTATAATTGTTATACTTGTGCATATATGTGATATATGTTGAATTTGTTAAAATGGGTGTATTTTGTAACATGCTTCCGCTGCGCATATGGTAATTTTTTGAAATTACGTATACACTCGTATAATCACACACTCTATGATAAACACCCAATCAATTACAACTAACACAACAATTACAATTACAAAATTCAAATATAACATCTACTAATTCAACAAGCATATTCTTAAATTGAAAGAAGTCTTTAATTTCTGCAAGTATATCGAATTCTACTGTTGGTTGGATAAATTTGCAAGAAATCAAAGATCTAGAATGGAGGTGCTGACTTCTCTATGAATTTCTTATTTTGGGTTTCAAATCACATGGGCTAGTGTTGATAGGTTGGGATGCACTTAGTGTCTCTCTTTAATGGCCAAAATGTGATTGAATTCTTATGATTATGCTTTGTTTGTTCTTAAAGGAACTTGAATAATATTAACAAAGCATTAAGCATTTTGAATACTTAATTTGGGCAGATAAGTGTCTTGAACAGAGCATGAGTTTGAAATGTGCTTAATTAGCCTATTTAATGCTTCCTTCAATTTCTTGGTTCTTGCCCTTGTCATCGGACCCCCAAGAATGCTCAACGAATATTGTAACAAATCTTGTGAAGCTTTAGCAGTTTGATTGGTAGTCTTCCTCAACATTGAACAAAGCATAAGTCTGAAATGTGCCATTGTCATTGGACCCCCATGGATGCTCAATGGATCTTGTAACGAATCTTGTAAAGCTTTAGCAGTCTGATTCACATTGTTTCCCCTCTCTTAAAAAGGATTTGTGTTCAAATCTTCACCTACATCATAAGGGCTTAAATCAGCTACATTAAAGCTTGCACTTACATTGTACTCACCTGGAAGATCTAACTTGTAGGCATTGTCATTGATTTTTTTAATCACTTGAAATGGTCTGTCCTGCCTTGGAAGTAGTTTAAAACGCCTTTGAATTAGAAACTATTCCTTCTTTTTATGCAACCAAACCCAATCACCTAGTTTAAATACAACTTTCTTGTGCCCCCTTATTATCTTGGTTAACATATTGTTCAGTTCTATTTTCAATGTTTTGCCATGCCTTTTCATAGATGTGCTGAACAAAATCAACTTTCTTCTTTCCATCTAAATTTATATCTTCATCCACAGGCAAATGAGTTAAATACAAAGGAGTTAATGGATTAAAACCATACACAATTTCAAATTGTGAAAACTTAGTTGCTGAATGCATACTCCTATTATATGCAAATTCTACATGCGGTAAACATTTATCCCATATTTTTAAGTTCTTTTAACTACTTTGGTTTGTCCATAAGTTTGTAAATGACAAGTTATAGAAAATAAAAGTTTAGTTCCTAACTTACCTCACAAAGTCTTCCAAAATTAGCTTAAAAACTTTGCATCCCTATCTGAAACAATACTCTTAGGCATGCCATGCAATCTTATAATCTCTTTAAAAAATAAATCAAGAATATGTGATGCATCATCAGTTTTATGACATTGAATAAAATGTGCCACTTTAGAAAACCTATCAACAACCACATATATAGAATCTCTACCCCCTTTTGACCTTGGTAAACTTAACACAAAATTCATTGATATATCAATCCAAGGTTCACTAGGTATTGGCAAAGGAGTATACAAACCGTAAAGTTTCTTAGACTTAGCTTGTCTACAAGTAACACAGATTTCATAAACTCTTTTTACATCATGTTTTATATGAGGCCAAAAGAAGTATTCATGCAAAATATTTGAAGACTTATATATACAAAAATGCCCCATCAAACCACCTCTATAAGCTTCTCTAATAAGTAATTCACGCAATGAACAATTAGGCACACATAACTTATTTTCTCTAAACAAAAATCCATTTTGCCTAAAGACCTTGCAAAACACCACTTTCTCACATGCATTGAATACATTACCAAAGTCAGAATCATTAACACACAAGTCTTTAATGTATTCAAAACCTAATAATTTTGCATCTAGAGTAGATAGTAAGGTATACCTTCACGATAATTCATCGGCCACAATATTTTCCTTACCTTGCTTGTACTTGATCACACAAGGAAATGTTTCAATGAACTCCACCCACTTGGCATGCCGCTAGTTCAGCTTGTGTTGTCCCTTTAAATGTTTCAACGATTTGTGATCCGTACGAATCACAAATTCCTTTGGCAAACGATAATGCTGTCAAGTTTCTAATGCCCTAAATATTGCATAAATCTCTTTATCATAGGTAGGGTAATTCAAGGTTATCCTACTTAACTTTTCACTAAAATATGCAATTTTACGTCATTCTTGCATTATAACAGCTACAATACCTATTCCTGAAGCATCACACTCAATTTTAAAAGTTTTAGTGAAGCAAGCAAATGTGCAATAATTAACTTTTCCTTAATAAAATTAAATGCTTTTTCTTGTTCATCACCCCACTTTAAACCTATATTATTTTTTATCACTTCAGTCAAAGGTGCAGCAAGGCTACTAAAATCTTTCACAAACCTTCTACAAAAGCTAGCCAAGCCATGAAAACTTCAAACGTGCCCCACACTTTTAGGTTTTGGCCAATCTTGGATTACCTTAACCTTTTTTTCATCTATCTCAATTCCTTTCGTACTAGCAACAAAACCAAGAATCACAAGCTTTTCCGTGCAAAAGTTACACTTTTGAGGTCAATGAACAACTTTTCTTTTCTTAAAACATTTAAAACAAGTTTTAAATATTCAACATGCTCATCCAAGTTTTTGCTATAGGTCAGAATGTCATCGAAGTATACAACCACAATTTTACTAATAAAAGTATGTAAAACATTATTCATTGAAAATACTTGGTGCATTAGTTAATCCAAACGGTATAACTAACCACTTATATAAACCATGTTTTATTTTAAAGGCAGTTTTCCATTCATCACCTTCTCTCATCCTAATTTGATGATATCCGCTCTTTAAATCAATTTTGGTAAAAACATAAAAACCATGCAATTCATCAAGCATATCATCTTATCTAGGAATGGGATGTCTATACTTTACAGTGATATTGTTGATGGCATGACAATCAACACACATCCTTTATGACCCATCCTTCTTAGGCACAAGTAATACTGGAACCGCACAAGAACTCATGCTCTCACACATATACCACTTCTCCATGAGCTCACTAACTTGCCTTTGAAGTTCCTTTGTCTCATTGGGATTGCTTCTATAGGCTGGTTTATTTAGAATTGATGCTCCGGGTATAAAGTCAATTTGATGTTCGTTTTCCTTTATTGGTGGTAAACCATTAGGTATCTCTTCGAGAAACACATCATCAAATTCCTATAAAAGAGAAATAACAGCACTAGGCAAAGAGGGATTAAGTTCGTTAGTACTAAAATAAGCCTCTTTGTACAAAAGTACAATAATAGGCTGGTTTAAAAATAAAGACTTTTGATCTCGCTCTCTTTTGCATAGAAATTCACTTATTTTCTCTCTTGCTTTTGAGCTCTCACTTTTTTTCTTTTTTTATATATATCACTCTCTGTTTTTAACCTCACTTAATCTTCATACACTTGTCTTGGGGTTAAAGGTACAAGAGTAATTTATTTTTCACGAATTACGAAAGAGTAATTGTTAGTGTATCCATCACGGATTACACTATATCATACTGCCATGGTCACCCTAAAAGAATATGTCCCGTATGCATTGGAACCACAACATAAAATATCATATTTATACCTTCCAATTGAGAATGAAACTAGCACTAGTTTATTTACTTTAACTTCTCCACAATCATTCAGCCATTGTAGCTTATATGTCTTAGGATGTTTCAAAGTTGTCAAATTTAATTTTTCCACCAAACTAATGCTAGCCACATTAGTACAACTCCCTTATCAATATTCATGCTACATACCTTATCACTGACATAGCATTTAGTATGAAAGATGTTGTCGCGTTGTAACTTTTCATCTTCTTTTATTTGTATATTTAGATCTTTCATTATAACCAAAAGCTCTCCACCAACTGGATACTCAATGTCATTTGCATCTTCCAAAGGTAGCATAGACTAATAATTAGATTCACCTTCGATCTCAATATCACCATCATCTTTCAAAATAATCACTCTTTTGTTTAGGCATTATGATGCAATATAACCTATTCCTAGACACTTAAATCATTATATATCTCTATTTCAAAAAGGTTGGGAATTAAATTTACCTTTGTCTATTGCACCTTCCACGCTTTGGCCCTTAGGTGCTTCTATCTTACACTTGGAATTAGTCTGCTCATCTTTCTCATTCCAATTCAATCTATAAGAGTGATGCAGGCTCAAGTGTTTAGAAAAAGAATACCACAAGATTGGAAGAATGAAAACAAACACTCACTTTTATTAAAATAAACTCAAACAGTAAATAAAGTAAAATTGGTACAAGCTCACCACTCAAGAGAATTACAATGGGATACAGAATAATTCACCACCCAAAGAACCCTACAAGAGATACAGAACTCTCAAACTCACCACTTTAAGGAATCCACCCAAGAGATACAGAGTTAAATGTAAAAACTCTCATAAGAGAACTCTCCCACATACAAGTAATTTAAAATTCACTCCCTGCCCTTCTCCTCTCATCCTTAGGTATTTATAGAGAGTTCTTGGGAGGGCTACTGCAAAGCACTCATTACAACATTAAAAATTGGTGGTTGGGAGTTTACAAAAGACAACAATTAAGACTTACAACTACCCTTACACCAAAAGTCTACAAATACAGCAAATACAATAAATGAAGCATTAAATTCAAACATAATATGCTCTAATTCAACAAAGCATGCTCTAAAGTCTTGGATGGAGACAAAAGTCTTCAATTCTTGCAAGTTGTCAAGATTTGGCTCACCTACTAGCTATCTGACCTTCCTTTAGTTATTAGGATTCAACTTACTCTAGAAAACTTATATTCATGTGCTCTAAAAAGGATTTAGAACTAGGCACATATAATTTTCTAGTAGTATAACGATTACCTAGTAATTCCTTCCGAAATAGTACCAAATAAATCCCAAATTTACCCTTGAAATTCATTACCTTTCCTTGAGTCTTTAGAGTACGAATGTAACTAACTTGAATTCATTTAGTTCTATTTTTAGCTCCATGTGATCAGACACTCCTGTGTCAAACTCCCCTGGTTGGAAAAGACTCGACCTCAAGTCCATCTCGTTATCATCCTTATAAGGAGATAGATCAGCAACATTGAATACATCGGAAACACCATAAGATTCTGGAAGCTCGATTTTGTATGCATTTTCTCCAATTCGTTTTATCACTTTAAATGATCCATCAGCTCTCGGTTTGAGTTTAGCAAACTTGCCACGAGGGAACCTTTCTTTTCTGAGATGAACCCAAACTAAATCTCCTTCTTGAAATTCCATTTTCTTGCGATGCTTATTGGCGCTCTTTTGGTACTTCTCGTTTTGCTTCAATATTTTCTTCCTAACTTCTTCATGCAATTTTTTTATGTTCTTCACTCATTCTTCAGCATCTGTACTAAAATTGGTGAGTAATGGGAAAAAGGACTAAATCCAATGGGCTTGTGGGATTCTGACCATAAACAATTTCAAACGGACTATAACCCGTAGAGTGGCCTTTCGTCCGATTGTAAGCAAATTCAACTTGAGCCAAAATAAGATCCCACTGACGAATGTTCTTTCCAACATAACACCTCAAAAGGTTTCCCAAACTGCGATTTGTGACTTCCGTTTATCCATCAGTTTGAGGATGATATGAAGAACTGAAGTTAAGTTGAGTTCCAAGCTTCCTCCAAAGAGTGCGCCAAAAGTGACTCGTGAACTTAGTATCACGATCTGAGACGATAGTCTTAGGAATTCCATATAGTTTCACAATTTCTTGAAAATATAAGTTAGCTACATGGGAAGCATCAAGAGTCTTGTTGCAAGGAACTAAGTGCGCCATCTTGGAAAAACGATCCACCACCACCATAATAGAATCTTTATTTCTTTGAGTTCTTGGTAATCCTACAACAAAATCCATGCTAATATCTTCCCAAGGTGTTGTAGGAACAGGAAGTGGAGTGTACAAACCAGTATTTTGGCCATGACTCTTAGCCACATGACAGATTTTACACCTATCCACATACCTCTGAATATTCATCTTCATCTTTGGTCAATAAAATTTTTCTTGTATCAATGCCAAAGTCTTGTCTCTCCCAAAATGTCCGCCAAGTCCGTCATCATGAGATTCTTTGATAATAGACTCTCGAAGAGAACAATGGGGAATACACAAGCGGTTGCCTTTAAAAAGATACCCATCATGCAACAAGAATTGTTGAAAAGAGCCATGCTTGCAATCTTCTGTGATTTTTCCAAAATAAGCATCATCTTTGTAGAGTTCCTTCACAATCTCAAAGTCTACAACTTTCACTTGCATAGAGGACAGCAAGGAATACTTTCGACTTAATGCATCAGCCACCACATTTTGAACTCCAGATTTGTACTTAATAGTGAAGTTGAAGGATTGAAGGAATTCAACCCAATGAGCATGACGTTTATTAAGTTTGTGCTGGCTATTTATGAACTTAAGTGCTTCATGATCAGAATAAAGAACAAAAGGTTTTGGAAGAAGATAATCACTCTAATGATCTAGAGTTTGACAAATAGCATAAAACTCTTTATCATAAGTAGAATACTTCTTGCGTGAATCACTCAATTTTTCACTGAAGAAAGCAATGGGTTTACCTTCTTGACTAAGGACAGTGCCAATTCCCACATTTGATGCATCACACTCAACCTCGAACACTTTGTCAAAATTTGGTAATGCAAGAATAAGGGCTTGGGTTACCTTTGCTTTGATGATGTCAAAACTCCTTTGTGTTTCATTTGTCCACTTGAAGTGATCACCTTTTAAACATTCAGTGATTGGTGCCATGATTGAACTAAATCCTTTAATGAAACGCCGGTAAAATGAAGCTAATCCATGAAAGCTTCAAACATCATGAAGAGTTTGAGGAATAAGCCAGTTCAAAATAGCTTCCACCTTACTAGGATCCATTTTGATTCCATCTTTAGAAACTACATAGCTTAGAAAGATAAGGCAATCTGAGAAGAACTCACATTTCTTTAGGTTGACATAAAGCTTCTGTTTCCTCAAAGTGTTGAAAACTTGGTGAAGGTGATCCAAGTGTTGTTCCTCATCTTTGCTATACACAAGAATGTCATCAAAGTAGACAACAACGAATCTTCCAATGTAATACTTCAAAACATGATTCATCAAACGCGTGAAAGTACTAGGAGCATTTGAAAGTCCAAAAGGCATGACCTTCTATTCATAAAGCCCATGTCTTGTCTTGAATGCTGTCTTCCATTCGTCACTTAGTTTCATTCTTATTTGATGGTATCCACTCTGTAGATCAATCTTGGAGAAAATACAAGCTCCATACAATTGGTCAAAAAGATCATCAAGTCGAGGAATTGAAAAGCGATAATCAACGGTAATTTTGTTGACAGCTCTACTATCCACACACATGCAAAAAGAACCATCCTTCTTGGGCACAAGGAGAGCAGGAACAGCACAAGGGCTCTTACTTTCTTCAATTAAGCCTTTGGACAGAAGATCATTTACTTGACTTTGAAGTTCAGAATGCTCCTTAGGACTCATTTTGTAGGCTACTTTGTTTGGTAGAACAGCTCCTGGAATAAGATCAATGCCATGTTGAATGTCTCTCATGGGAGGCAATCCTGGTGGTATCTCATCTGGTACTACATCATGAAATTCTTGAAGTAGCTTCTTCATTATAAAAGGTGGCTCAGGACTATCATTGTTTTCTTCAAACACCATAAGAGCAAAGGCTTCATCAACCTTTAAAAATTCCCTCTTACATTTAGAAAGAGTCAAGAAATTATTTCCCTCCCCTTTAAAAGGCTTAGGAACATTGATCATCTTAGAAGGACCTAAAATGACTTTAACACCATCCTTGACATAGGAATAAGTGTTTTTATGGCCATCATGAATAATTTTTCTATCATATTGCCATGGACGACCAAGAAGTAAATGACAAGCATCCATTAGAACAACATCACACCAAACTTCATCTTTATAGTTTTTTCCAATAGATAAAGATACTAGGCAACATTGATTTACCTTAATTTCATTTCGCTTTTTGAGCCAAGAAAGCTTGTATGGTTGAGGATGCATCACTGTCTTTAGGCCCAATCTTTCTACCATTTGTGCAGAAGCCACATTTTCAAAACTACCCCCATTAATTATGACATTACACACCTCACCATGAGAAGTACACCTGGTATGAAAGATATTTTTTCGCAACCAATCTTCTTCTTCTTCTTCATAGACAACACTTAAAACTTTACGAAGGATGAGAGTTTCACCTTCATCCTCATAAGTTATATCTTCATTCTCTTCCTCAGGCTCTGCATGGTTGTTCTCCATCTCTTCTTCATCTTCTTTTTCAACAAGTGTCATAATCCTGCGATTTGGGCATTCAGAAGCAATATGTCCATATCCTTGCATTTGAAACATTGGCGAGAATTGGTGTTGGAGGCATTGTTTTGCTTCTTTTGGTTAGAGACACCATTATTATTTGAAGAAGTTCTTGTAGTAGGTTTGGCAGTAGGAATAGACTTAGAGTTGGAAGTATTCCCCCGGTTAGAAAAACCTTCTCGTGTCAAGAATCGAGAATTGCCGTTGCGTGCTGTCTTTTGTTGATTCTCCACCTTAAGTGCAAGTCTACAAACATCTCCATAAGTCCAGTATGGTTGTAATTGCACAATATTTGAAATCTCAGGTCTTAAACCCCCAAGATAACGTACAATTGTCTATTCTTCTTGTTCAACCATATCGCATTTCAGCATGAGATGATCGAATTCTGCAGTGTAGTCTTCTACAGAAAGCTCTTTTTGACGAAAGTTGTGTAGTTTGAGAAAAATATCTTGTTGATAGTTGTCCGGAAGATATTTCCTCTTAAGCTCTCGTTTCATCTTCTCCCAGGTCACGATCTTACTTCTACCTTCCCGTATCCTTTGTTTCCTCAGATTTTCCCACCATAAAGAAGCATACTTTTTAAGTTTTATGGCAACGACTTTCACCTTTTGATTTTCTGGAACATCTTGATAATCAAAAATTCTTTCTATGGTGTTCAACCAATCCACAAACTCATCTGGGTGCATTCTACCCTCAAAATCTGGTATTTCCACTTTTACATGAAAATCTCGACGATCATTTCTAAATGTCATATTTCTTATAACATTTGGATGTATGGGAGAACTATCACCAGAAGAATGAGATTTAGCTTGATGAAAAGGATTTGTATTACCTTCATCATTGCTAGAAGAACCATTATCGAGATCTTCATGTTGCCAGCTTTACCTCGATCTTCAAAATGTTCTAAACATTGTTGAAGTTACTGAATTTGTTGTCTCAATTCTTCAATTAGAGTGTCTCGTGTATCAGCTTGAGCTGCTGGTTGTTCTTCAATTGTTGGAACAAACCTACGACCTTTGGCCATTGAAAGATAAAGCCAAAATTAACCAAATGCTCTGATACCAAAACTGATGCAGGCTCAAGTGTTTAGAAAAAGAATACCACAAGATTGGAAGAATGAAAACAAACACTCACTTTTATTAAAATAAACTCAAACACTGAATAAAGTAAAATTGGTACAAGCTTACCACTCAAGAGAATTACAATGGGATACAGAATAATTCACCACCCAAAGAACCCTACAAGAGATACAGAACTCTCAAACTCACCACTCTAAGGAATCCACCCAAGAGATACAGAGTTAAATGTAGAAACTCTCATAAGAGAACTCTTCCATATACAAGTAATTTAAAATTCACTCCCTGCCCTTCTCCTCTCATCCTTAGGTATTTATAGAGAGTTTTTGGGAGGGCTACTGCAAAGCACTCATTACACCTTTAAAACTTGGTAGTTGGGAGTTTACAAAAGACAGCAATTAAGACTTACAACTACCCTTACACCAAAAGTCTACAAATACAGCAAATACAATAAATGAAGCATTAAATTCGAACATAATATGCTCTAATTCAACAAATCATGCTCTAAAGTCTTGGATGGAGACAAAAGTCTTCAATTCTTGCAAGTTGTCAAGATTTGGCTCACCTACTAGCTGTCTGACCTTCCTTTAGTTATTAGGATTCAACTTACTCTAGAAAACTTATATTTATGTGCTGTAAAAAGGATTTAGAACTAGACACATATAATTTTCTAGTAGTATAAAGATTACCTAGTAATTCCTTCCGAAACAGTACCAGATAAATCCCAAATTTACCCTTGAAATTCATTACCTTTCCTTGAGTCTTTAGAGTACAAATGTAACTAACTTGAATTCATTTGGTTCTATTTTTAGCTCCATGTGATCAGACACTCCTGTGTCAAAGAGGATGACGATCCTGAATTCTGGCCATATCTTGTGAAACTCTTCCTCTTGAATTATTTTTCAACCTTTATTACCATATGCACCATGTCTTCCAAATCTACATAATGCTGCAATTCAACCACATTAGCAATATCATGATTCAAACCTTGCAAGAATCTAGCCATTGTTGCCTCTCGATCTTCCTCAACATTGGCTTGAATCGTGGCTATCTCCATTTCTTTGTCATAGTCTTCAACACTTTTGGAACCTTTAGTAAGGCTTTGCAACCTTTGGTATAATTTTCTGTAATAATGATTAGAGACAAATAGCTTCTTCATAATAGCTTTCATATCTTCCAATGTATCAACTGTTGGAGCTGGTGCTCACGTGCCATTCCAATATTGTATGAATATTAATTGTTAATATTTATACAATAAACATTTCGAATAAAGATTGTTAATATCATATTAATATGGTAAAATGCTTGTAACATTACAAACATTGTTTGATCTGAAATAGTTCAGATCTGGTTTAAAGGAGTTTAGACCAGAACTAATAGTTATCAAAGCTGAGAGTTATAAATGCTAATAGTTAGCACTGTTAATAGTTATCAGTTTATAAGAGTCAGCGAGGTCTAAAGAGTTAGAACTTTGTCTATAATGGGACAAAGACCTGAGAGTATACTTGTAATGATATAGTTGCAAAGAGTTGCAATAGGAGCTAAGAAATATCATTATGTAAGTATGTCTCAAATATAATGTTACTGATCTATGATCATCAATGCGGGTCTATTAGTGAATTCACAATATATAGATTAGTGTATGTCTATATCTGACTGGTTCAGATGGTTGTTCTTAGCTGACCATGAGCTTAGAGCTTGTATAGACATGCGGGTATCCAGTCAGGACTGGATACTGAACAGACTTATGAGGACCCCAATAGATATCCTATAAAATCGTCAAAGGAAGGTCCTCTCGAGTTGAGTAGTAATCGTGGTCCTTTGACCTGAGCGCCACGGTGGTCTTGTGAGTGATCCATCATGCTTTGGTTCCACATATGTCAGAGACCTTTCATGGTCTTACCGCTATGTGTCGCTGGGTATGGTCCGATGCTCATGGAGTCCGGTGTGCGTAGATACGGGATCCATCAGCTTATGTAGGTAAGTTGTATATCTAATGCTCCGAGATTGTATTTCATAAAGTCTTGTGGCCACAAGCATAAACCCGGGAAAAGAGTTTCCCACAGGGTTAAACAATATAGCAAAAATGTTTGCGTATATTGTTTATCGAGATACGAATCTGGAGATAAGATTATTGGATGAGCAAATGGGGATTTGATGGTGCTGATCTATATCCCCGCACATCAAGGGTATAAATGATGGAAGGATTATACGTATACGTTATAACCTCAACTTGTATGGTCTGACACGCTGATTTGTAATATTCGTAACGTGTGCATCGGGTGTAGACCTAGAGAGTCCCAATATGAAATGTACTCTTTGAGCACTTGGGCAGTGTACCGTATTGAATTGTTCAATACAGTATAATTCAGCAATTACTAAGGTTACGTTAACTAAAGTATATGGTTAAATGGTGGGACCCACTTTAGGTTAACTTGGTAACCGAGTAAGGATATAATAGTAATTTCACTTTATGATTATTTAATTGTTAAATAATTAAAATAAATATTTATTCATTTAATTGTTAAATAAATGATTTAACTTAACTAAGGTTAAAAGTTAACCATAAGGTTAAGTTAGTTAACTTTACTTAATGGTTAAGTAAAGGTTAACCTAACCATAGTTAAGTTAGTTAACTATGGTTAAATTAATTAAATATTTATTAACTTAAAGGTTAAGTTAAAGTAATCTAACTATGGTTAAATGTTAACTAAGGTTAGGTTAAGCCAAATGAAATGCAAATGAAATTCAAATTAGTTTAGAATTTATGCATTAGTATATAAAGTGAAATGAAATTGAAAATCAAAGAATTTTTGAAATTGGTTTTAGTTTTTAGGTTTTGCATTTTGGGAGCCAATTCAATTTGAGAAATTGAAATTGTTTGTTTTGTGTTTTAAGTGTTAGAACAACAAAACAAACTAGATAAATGGTTACTAAATGTAATAACTAAAAACAAGATTTGTTTTATTTATTCAAGAGTTGAATAAAAGGAAAAACAAATTTGATTAAGTTAAATTGTTTAACTTTGAAAAATGTTTAAGAGTTAAACATATATGCTGGATTAAGATGCTGCCATTCTAGACAATTAAACCCACCCTTGTTGATTGCTAGAATTGATCAAAGATTCATTTCATGGTGGACTTCAAAGAAAATTAATCCAAAGGCTTCATTGGTGATATTTCTCAATTTCGAATTTCAGTTTAATCAAATGTTATTTTCTGTGTTCATTATATTTAATCTTCCGCTGTGCACATGTATGTATGAGATATGTATATTGTTTGTATGATGAACACAACCCACATGCAAGCACCTTAAGTTTTATTGATATACCCCATATAACCCAACATCAACAAGCCTCTCATAATTTCTTCGCCTATTTGAAACCAACTGATCCCACCAAACATTGCATAATCAGTGAATTCAATAGCAACTAATTTTACCTTTTTCAATTCAAAGTAGTTGTGACAATCAAACACTAATTCCATCTTCTTCTCCCACTCCAAATAAGATTCAAGATTGTTTTTGCCTTGGAAAGATAGAATCTTCAACTTAATGCTTCCCAAGTCATTATCAATCCCATCTCCATATCTAACTCCCCTATCTCTATTCCTATACCCATATCTACCGAAATTAACATTAGATGTACGATCATCATCATTTAAATCATCCCCATAATCATCTTCATAATCATACCTAAGTTGATTCCTTTCTCTTCATTGTACATTAAGGGCTCCAGGCGGCTCCCCCCTTTGTGAACCAGATTCAACCTTATCTATTCTCTCATTTAACTCATCAAACCTCAATTCTAGTCGATTAAATTTTTGTTCTAAGGACTTAAAATCTATCTTTTCTTGAGACATATTTTAAAACCTACAAATAAAATATTAGACAACCTCACAAACACTCCCTTACGTATGAGTCACTATCTTACCTTTTTTCACTCTTTAGTTTCCTCTTTAGTTCTATATTAAACTATAATGAACTTAGTCAAAATTAACTTTTGACAATTTAAAACACAACAAATCAATCTCATTGAGAATGATTTAATCGCAAATGGTATATGGAACAATGCTATAATGGAACAATGTCATAAGAAAACAAAGTTAATTAGGGTTGTGTTTTATCTTAGGCTGAATTCAAATTGACAATACATTTGACGAAACAAAACTTGAATTAAACTAATTTAGAACTTTTGTTTGAATTGAGAACAATAAACCTGGAATCAATGGAATATGAATTTTTTGTCTTTTTTTTTTTATGATATGTAATAGAACTTGAAGAAACAGATAAAACAACTCACAAGAAGAAACAAGAAAATTAATATAGGCTACGAATTCTAGGGACTAAAACAAAGTTGCAGATTCTAAAAAAAAGAACAAATGTTGAAAATAAAAAAGGATAGATCAAATCTTATTGGAGCCTAAACTTTGATACCAAATGATGTGAACTTTACAAAGAAAAGTGAGATCCGACACTCAATGAGGTTCTTTGCCCAAGGATCATTCTAATTCAGATTTTTAGATTAATCAAAATAAAAATACTTGACCCGTTATCTATAAAAGGTAAGAACCAGAGATATAAAATCGTAGATGCCACACTCAAGATGGATTAGAAGTTGTGAGTGTTAAGTTTAAAAGAACTCAACAAGATGAAATCTTGATAAGTTCTCATAAAAGTTCTCTGAATAACTTAAGAGAAAAACTCTTACAAAGGTTATTTTATAAATTCTATGTTCCTCAAACTCTTTCAATCCCCATGGTATTTATAAAGACAACATGGGATGTCAAGTTACAACTTTCAAACTTACAACTACCCTTACACTTAAAGTCTAAAAATATAGCTATCAATACAAATGCAACAAACTTTCAACTAGCCTCACACCCAAAAGTCCACAATTATAACTAACACAAAAATTACAATTACAAAATTTAAACGTAACGTCTACTAATTCAACAAGCATATTCTTAAATTGAAATAAGTTTTTAATTTTTGCAAGTATATAGAATTCTATTGCTGGTTGGATGAATTTGCAGGAAATCAAAGATCTAAAATGGAGTTGCTGACTTCTCCATGAATTTTTTATTTTGGGTTTCAAATCACATGGGCTAGTGCTGATAGGTTAGGCTGCACTTAGTGTCCTTATTCAATGGCCAAAATGTGATTGAACTCTTATGATTATGCTTTGTTCGTTCTTAAAGGAACTTAAATAATATTAACAAAACATTGATCATTTTGAATACTTAATTTGGGCAAATAAGTATTTTGAACAAAGCATGAGTCTGAAATGTGCTTAATTAGCCCATTTAATGCTTCCTTCAATTTCTTGGTTCTTGCCTTTGTCATCGACACCCCATGGATGCTCAACAGATCTTGTAATGAATCTTGTAAAGCTTTAGCAGTCTGATTTACATCACTTAGGCTTGAAATTAGGCTTGCCATCCTTTTTGCTCTAATTCGGTTTCCATGTTAAAGACGAACTCAAATTCTGCCCAATTCATGTGGAACCCTTCCTCTTTAATTGTTGTTCCATTTTTATGGCGATGTGCACCATGTCATTCAACTCAATGTAATGTTGTAACTCCATCACATTTGCATTATCACGATTCAAATCAACTAGGAAACTACCTATAGTAGCTTCTCGATCCTCCTTCACATTAGCTCGAATTATGGCTATTTTCATCTCTTTATGATAGTCATCAACACTTTTAGACCATTGAGTAAGACTTTACAACTTCTGAAATCAATCTATATGGTAGTGACTTAGAATGAATCGTCTCCTCATAATAGCCTTTATCTTTTCCCATGTCTCAATGGTTTTTTTACCATTTTGTCTCCTACTCAAAATAAGTTGATCCTACAAAATTATAACATAGTTAGTAAATTTTACGGTGACCAACTTTACTTTTTTCAATCAGAGTAGTTGTGACAATTAAATACCAATTCCATCTTCTTCTCCCACTCCAAATATGCTTCCGGATTGTTTTTGCCTTGGAAAGTTGAATATTTATCTTAGTGCTTCCCAAGTTGTCAATCCTATCTCCAATTCTAACTTTTTGATCTCTATTCCTATACTTAAATCTGCTAAAATGTAATATTATAGGCATCATCATCATCATCTAGGTCATCCTCATAGTCATCGTTATAATCATACATGTATTCCTCTCTCTTCGTTGCACAATATAAGTTCTAGATGGTTATCCCCCTTTTTGTACTAGATTTAACTTTATCGATTCTCTCATTCACCTCATCAAACCTTGATTCCAATCTAATAAAATTTTTTTTCTAAGGATTTAAAGTAGAGTCTAAAATCTATCTTTTTTTTAGCATTATTGGATGAGCCTTTTTAATTTTCTTGAGACATGATTGTTGACCTGCAAAAAAGAAAGTTAGAAAATATCAAATACACTCCCTTACATATTTTCTCTCTAGATTGATAGTAATCACACTTGTACATAATAAAATTTGACGTATACAAGAGGAAGAACTTACACATGGGCATAAAGGGGCTCAAGGCCAGCAATCACATGATCCATTAAGCTAGCCAAGTGGGCCACTCACAAGACTGAGAGCCAAGCAATTTAAAGAAACATTAAATGGGCTGATTCAACAAGTTGATGAGATGGCAAACACATGGAGGCCTTGCATAAGCCCGAATCCATTTGAAACAAGTCTAAATCAAATTCAAGGGAATCTTGATGAGGACATGACTAAAAAATAGAATGCAAATCTAATTCAAGTTCCAATTTGTCCGGTAATAAGGGCTCGAGCTAAAAGGTTCAAGGAAACTCTCAATGGATTTATTCAAAATATTTTGGCTAAAGTGAATTCCTGAAGACCCAAGAAAAATGTTCCACATGTTACACAAGGTTTGATTTCCATGATTCAAGCTTTGGAATAATCTAAAATAATTCCTCAAATAATAAAGTATGAGAATTGAGTAGAGTTTCCTAAATTGGTGATGACCCAATGTTGACTCATCAAGTGTTGGGAGACAGGATAGACATTTCATTAATGACCATTATATTTTTAGAAGCAATTAAGAAGTAGTTCAAGTTACCAGCAGCAGTCCATGTGGTGAGAAGCTTCTAAGAAGCCTGCAATTGTATTTAATATTATAGTTGTAAAGTTTGACTACTAGTTTAAATTCATTCTTAGTTGTTGGTAGTTAGTAGTTTTTAACTTGTTATTAAATATTGTAATAAATACTGGCATTCCAAGTCATTATAAATACATGAGGGATGAGAGGAAAATATTTAGCAATTGGATTAAAAAAATTCTTTTTGGTTATTTTAGAACTTTAAACTTATCGAAACAATTTTTGTGGCATTCTCCTTCGACTTATCAATCTATCCTTCCATAATTAATTGTGGCATCTTTATTATACCAATGTTTTTTCTTCAATTTAAGAAATAGGTCACGGTTTCATAAATTCCATTTCTAAATGATCTTAGAGTCTTTCTTAATCCATAACTTTTTAGTTTCTTGGTGTGGATCATATCAGTTGGTATCAGAGCTTGGCACTAGTTTCAGGTTTGCTTAAATTTTTTATTTGAAAAGTAAAGTGACATTGCAATTCAACCTTTGTAATTCTTATTTCAATTTTACACCTTCGTATTACTTTTTGATTTCACAAATTTGAATTCTTTGCTCCAAAAAAAAATCTTAAATCTGTGACACAGTCTTGTTTTCTAAGCCTTTAAATCCGAATTTCTCTTGGCGATTCTTGGTGAATTATTGCTGGAAATTGTGATATTTGTTTGATAATTTTGATAAGATCCTATAGAGGATTATTGCGAGTGGAAAAAGACAAGAGTGGTGAGCATATAAGAGGGTAAAAGCCAATCTAATTTTGTATGAAACACGAGAGAAAATTAAGTGAATCATACTTTGAGTGAAACACGTTAGGAAGTGTGCAAGGTTTTTTTTTGTTTCTCTAACTTTGATTTGTAGTAAACATGTTAGACAACAGGAAAAAAAAAAATTCAGAAATGCATCAAAGAGGTTGATCCAAAGTTTCTCATAGAAGCTTTAATGGGTGAGATGAGAAGAGTATTTAAAGCGGAGATGGAATAGGTTCATATACAGATAGATCGGGTGGAGAATGCACATTTAGAGCAGCCACAAAACAATCTTAATGTGTGTAAGAGAGGGAGAGTTCAACCTAGAGAAGTGAGAGTTGAAGCTCAAGAGTGTTATGAGGACGGTTTTGATTAAGAAGATGATCATGATTCAATTGTTGGTAATAAGAGATATGGTGGGTGGTTTAGAGATGGTAGGAATCAGAAAGATAATAACTTAGGTAATATTAAGATGAAAATTTCATCATTTCAAGGAAAAAACGATCAAAAAGCTTACCTTAAGTGGGAGAAGAACATAGAATTAGTATTTGATTATCACAATAATTTTGAGCTTAAAAAGGTAAAACTTGCAGTCATTGAATTTTTTGATTATGCTATTGTTTGGTGGGATCAACTAATGTTAAATGGAGGCGAAATAGAGAGTGTCCGATAAAGACTTTGGAGGAAATGAAAACCATGATGAGGAGACGGTTTGTTCCAAGACGTTACTACCATGAGTTTTACCAAATATTGCAAAGTCTTACACAAGATAATTAAAGAGTGAAGGGTTATTATAAGTAGATGGAAATCGCTATGATTTGAGCGAATATAGAGGAAGACCGAGAGGCTACTATGGCTAGGTTTTTGGTTGGTTTTAATTGAAAAATTGCTAATTTGATGGAATTGCAACATTATGATGTGAACCTCACAAAGAAAAGTGAGACCCAACGCTTAATAAGGTTCCTTTGCAAAAGATCGTTCTAATTTAGATTTTTAGATGAATAAAAACAAAACATTTGACCCGTTATCTATAAGAGATAAGAACTAGTGTATAAGAAGATTGTAGACACTACACTCAAGATAGATGAGAAATTGTGAGTGATAAGTTTGAAAGAACGCCATAAGATAAAATCTTGATAAGCTCTAATAAAAGTTCTGTGAAGAACTTAAGAGAAAACTCTCAATATTAATATCATAAATTCTATTTTCTTCCCTTTCATCTCTCATATAATTATAGAGACCTCTTGAGATGTCTAGTATTTATTACAGTAATTAATGATAACCTATAACTACTAACTACCAACTACTACTAATAACTTAGACGCTTAGGATTCTAGCACCTATCAAAATAATTAATGAGATCTTCAAATTAGATTATTCAAAATAAAAACAAAATCTGATTTCAAGATGAGAGTGGTGCCTGGTTTTTGCTTGTCTTTCCTTAAGTGTTTAGGCTGAATTTTAACAAATAAATGGTAAATAAGATGAAGGATAGAACTAAAAAGAAACCTTGATAAGTCAGATGGATGCCATAAGAATCAATTTAGGATTTTGACGCCACACTCTTGGTGATCAAAGAGTGATAAGTCACTAACTATCTGCAAGAGCTAAAAAACTTGAGAAGATAATTTTAAGAGAGAAAAGTTCTTCTTTTTTCGTTCATAAAATTGAAGAGTGAGGTAGCTGCCTCTATAAGATGTTTAGAATGCCTTATATAGGCTTACAAGATGAGGAAAAACTCTAATATTACCTAATGAACTTAAAATGCCCAAAATAACTATAATGAGCCCAATTTAACTTAACAAGTTAAAATAAAGCTAAACAAGTTTTAAAAAGGCCCAAATACATGAAAATATAGAGAGATAAGTGCAATAATAAAAATAGGCACAAAAGAAGTAAATTGAGCCCAATAACATGTAAATAAAAGCTCTCAGCTGCCTCTTTACGCCCCAAGTCACAAAAAACCTCTAATCACGTCCCAAGCTCTAATTAAAGATAAATAAATACCTTTGGCCCATTCCCATTCAGATCGCAAGCTTCTAAGCCCACAGTAGCATCAATAGTTCTAATTTGACTATTTATAGCTCTTGTTATTGAACCATTAAAATAAAATTTCATTTTCCAAGCCAATAAAGAAAAATTCTAATACCTCTCACGCACACCATAAAAAAATATATTACTAATATGGTTGGAATTGGAAATCCGTACAGTGTCTTTATCATCTAGACACCTATACTACTAATAGGGATTAGATATTGCATGCACGATCCCGCAGGTACACTTTGCTTTCAACCCTTAATGCTAAATTGATTGTATTTGAGTACATTAAGGAGTTGTTGCAATGGATTCTGATTTTGGTGAGTTGTTTAAAAATTGCACTAAATGGACAAGTGGAAAATTTTATTTGCATAAAGTTTTTCTATTTCGAGAAAATATATTGTGTGCTCCACATTCATCCTTGAGTAAATTACTTGTTCAAGAAGCACGTAGTGGTGGTTTGATGGGCCACTTCATAATAGCTACGACTTTAGGTGTATGGCATGAGCATTTCTTTTGATCGCACATGAAACATGATGTAGTGAGAATTTGTACGAGATGCAATACTTTTTTTTTCAAGGAGATTGTTAGGTTACATTGCATGCCCAAGATTATTATTTTTTATTAGGATAAACTATTCTTAAGCTACTTTTGGAAGACTTTGTGGGGAAAGTTGGAAACTAAATTATTGTTCTCTACTACATGTTACCCATAAACTAATGGTCAAACCGAAGTAATGAATAGGACTTTATCTAATTTGTTGCGTGCTATCATACAAAAAAATTTAAAACATAAAAGTATTGTTTACCGCATGTTAAATTTGCTTATAATCATTGTGTTCATTCTGTAACTAAGCTTTTACCGTTTGAGATTGTTTATGGTTTTAATCCATTGACTCCTTTGGATTTAATTCCTCTAACCTTGAGCGATCTTGTAAACTTAGATGGAAAAAAGTAAGCTGATTTTATTAAACAGATTCATGAGAAAGCGAAGCAAAACATAGAATGACGGTTGGAGCAATATGCCAAGCAAGCCAATTAAGGATGCAAGAAGGTTGTTTTTGAACTAGGAGATTGGGTTTGGCTGCAAATGAGGAAGGACGCTTTCCCAAGCAAAGACGTTCTAAACTCCTTCCTAGGGGTGATGGGCCGTTTCGAGTATTGGAATACATCAATGACAATGCCTACAAACTTGAATTACCTGGTGAGTATGGTGTTAGTGCTAACTTTAATGTTTCTGAATTATCTCCGTTCGATATAGGTAATAATGCAAATGAAGATTTAAAGACAAATCTTCTTCAAGAGGGGAAAATGATACAAACAAAGTTGTCTAGCCTATACACATATAAGAGGAAGAACTTACACGTGGGCTTGAAGGGACTCATGAGACACGTGGGCTTGGAGGGCTCAAGGCCAATAATCACATAATTTATTAAGCTTGCCAAATAGGCCAATCATAAGTCTTCAAGCCAAGCAATTTAAAAAAATATTAAATGGATTGCTTCAACAAGTTGATGAGATGGCAAACACATGGTGACCCCGCTAAGCATAAATCCATTTCAAATAAGTCCAAATCGAATTCAAGGGAAACTAATAACTTTGATTAAGGTTCTAGAAGAACCAAATTGAAGATCTACACAGCTTTTGGAATGCCTAAGATATTAATTTCAAATTTAAATTTGATAAAAGCATATTTTCTGAAGGTTTAATTGCTTTCCAAATTCTAGAGATTTATTATAGATTTAATTATAGAAGTTTTAATGTATTAGGATTCTTTCTCTTTTAGAATTAAGTTTGTAGTAGGATTTTATAGCCTACATAAAGGCTTATTTTTTCTTATTGGGGGATTCAACTACTCATTAGAGAATAATATTATAGAGATTTTTGTGTTTTTCTTGAAAGGACTTTGAACTTATCAAGATTATTCTTGTGGCGTTCAAACAACCTGACTTATCACCTTGATTCTTGAGTGTCCCTGGGTTTCTTAATGTGGCATCCCCTATTTAGCCATAGTCTTGGTTCTGGCCTTGCTAGATCATGGGGCAAGACTCTTCAAACTTGCACCTTGAAGATCTTGGGGTTTACTTCTATATTTTTGGTGTTGGGTCTCGTTACATTGTTGGCGAGATTCATATCAAAGAGAAAAAAAAATAAATAAATAAAAATTTTGATGCAATTTAAGATTGTTGATTTTGTTTTAGGCTGAATTGCACAAACTAAGCAGATTGCACACTATATGCAACCAAATTTGAGCAGCAAACAACAATTAACTAATTCAGATTTCTATACTCTCTTTTTTCTTTTAATTCAAAATTCAGAATTGAAACTTTTTTTTTTGAAACCACAGAATTGAAACTTGAAATTTATTGAATTTGAACTTTTTTTCTATACTTCTTTTTTTTTTATTCGAATTATTTTTTTTAAAAAAAAAACTTTTATGTATTAATAAAACAACATAACTTGAATGAATTAGGGTGAATAAATAGGTAAAAGTTACGATCAAGAAGAAATATAGATGATAGGTCGCAGATTCAAATAAAGATGATACAATGCAAAATTTAAAAAAAGAACAAACAATGAATTTAAAGATAGATTAAACTTGATTTAGCCTAAACTCTATTCATAATTGATGAGAACCTCCAAATAAAAGTGATACTCGATGCTCAATGAGTCTCTTTTGCCAACGATCATTTTAATTCAAATTTGCAAACAAATAGAAACAAAGAAACTTGACCCGTTATCTATAAAGAGATAAGAATCAAAGGTATAAGAAATTAAAGTAGATACCATACTCAAAAAAGAGGAAAAAGATTGTGAGTGGTAAGTCAAGAATGAATGCCATAAGATGTAATTTTGATAAATTCTAAAAAGTTCTTTGAAGTGTCAAGAGAAAACTCTCACTATTATTACTGTTAAAACTCTGAATTCTCCTTAGAATTACAAGGCCTCATATAGCCAATTTTTCTAAGAGCATAAAGGAAAAACTAAATCAAATCCTAAGTAATAGTAGGAATTGATTACAAAAATAGAAAATAAATAAGAAGCATATTAAAGACACAAATATTTCTGTAACTCACATTCTAAATTTAACCTAAGAATTAAAAAAAAGGATACAAAGAAAATTAGGATCTAATAAAGCCGTGTAAATAGTGATGCTAGATCTTCATTCATAAATTGACATCCACCAAATCTTACTTCTTAAATTGATATGCATCTTATTTTGTTCTTTGTGTAAATGACTCTAGATCACTTAAAAAACTTGAATAACATTGATAAGACATTTATCATCTTGAACATACAATTTGGTCAAATTAGTGTCTTGAACTAAGCACGAATTTGAGATATGCTCAATTGGCATATTTAATATTTCCTTCATTTTCTTGATTCTTGTCCTTGTCATTGGACTGCCATGGATGCTCAACAGATCTTGTTAAGCTTTGACAACTTGATTCACATAATAAAATAATACAAACACGATGTTTTGAGCCAAAGTATAAGTTCATGTAAAAAAGTAACGACCTTAACTTTTGTCACAAACTTTTTGTTGCCAAAAAAAATAGCTCTAACCCACAAAAACAACACCAACACAATATTTTGAGCCAAAGTATATATTTTTGTAGAAAAATAACAGCCAGATTTTGCATGGAGAACTTTTAATCGTGAAAATATGTTTTGGAACTTGTTCAAAAGTTATTAAAATAACCAATACAATGTTCTAAGTTAAAAGTTACTAAAACAACCAATACAACCAATAAAGCAATCTCTCAACTTTGTGCTAATTTTTGCTGGAGGGAGACAAATGTGAAAAAGCTTCATTGGGTCAGATAGGATAGGCTTTGCTGTCTAAAAGAGTGGGGAGGTCTGGGCTTTTGTGATTTGATTGCTTTCAACCAAGCAATGCTAGCTAAGCATTGCTAAAGACTTGCAATGGAACCTTTATTGTTGTTGGAAAGAGTCATTAGGAGTAGATACTTTGTAGGGGAGTCCTTTCTTGGGGCTGGTATTTACTCTCATCCATCTTTTGTTTGGAGGAATTTGTTGTGGGCGAGACAAATATTAGAGAAGGGATCAAGGTGATGCTTAGGATCAGAAGAGATTACGAGGGTATACCATGTTAAGTGACTCCATAAGCCTACACTCCTTAGACCAATTTCAGCCCACGTTTCTCTAAAATTATGCACTGGTCTCAGATTTGTGCCTGATAAGAGGGGACTAGAATGAGCCAATAATTCGAGAGGCTTTTGTCCAGGAAGATGCAGAACTCATTCTCGGGCTACCAAGTTTAGTACAGGTTATGTTGACATCACGACAAGAAGGGAAACTATTCGATTAAAAGTGGGTACAAGGTGGCTGTTGAGCTGAATATCTTAGGTCAGATGTTGACAGAGAAGGAAATGATGGCTTGGTGGGAGGAGTTTTGAGGCATCCAAGTTCCAAACTAGATGAAGTTATTTTTCTAGAAGGCCTAATTTAATTGGTTACCAACTATAAAAATGTGGCTGTGGAGGACTGTTATCCAGTGTGTCACCATTAGAGGAGACTGTGTTTATAGAGGAACAACACAACGGCACATGTAATGAAGAACATGATGGACATTTTATTAATGGTTATTATATTGTTAGAAGTAATTTACAGCAATTCAAAATTGCTAATAGTAATAGCCCATATGGTGAGAAACTTTTAGGAGCCTACAACAATATTTATGATAGTATTTTCAAAGTTTGACAATGTGTTTGAAATAGATCCTCAGTTAATTGCGTAGTATTTAGCAGATCAAATATTGATAACTTGCAATGATTGAAGACTCTAGTTGTCAATACAATACTTAGAAGTTTGTTGAGTTGAATTAATGCATATTAGGTTTGAAATTTACAATATTAGTTGTATTTCTAGATTTTGTTTGCTGCAACGTAAGACTTTAGTTCCAGTTACAATTTTAGAATTTAATTTCTACCAGCACTTTTAGACTTCTAGTAATCTTTGTATTTTGTAAGTTGATCCCCAAATGGTCTCTATATAAACCATGGGATTGAGGACATTAGGGAGGAAATTAATGAAGTTGTCATTTTCAGAATTAAGAAATAAATGTAGAGTGTTTGCCGAATCTTTGTTTTGAGTTGGTGCATAGGCAATCTCAACTTTCGCCTTGTTGAACGATATCAACACAAATACGTCTTCGCGAATGAAACTGCAAGCCCAACAACACTTGTCCTGTGTCAGTATACCATATCTTGTGGTCTTGAAATTTAGCAAAACATTTATGGAGAAGAATGGCCATTCCTGTATGAGTGGGAGTTGTGATCAGTTGTATGAGTGGAGATTTGAAGATATCATCTTTTTGTTGCTGAAGAGGTTGTCGACAGAGCAGAAGAGATGGGCGGTGGTTGGTTGTTGGGCCTTATAGTATAACTAGAATATTATGGTTCCTCTAGGACTGATGAGGGGAGCTTCTGAGTTGAGGTGCTGGATTAATGATTTGCTGAATGATTTTGATGAAGCTAATGGTGGGGTTCACGTTCAAAATGCCATGCAGGCGGTGAAATGGATGTCCTCCATGCAATGGCGGTAAAGATCAACTATGTTACTGCAGTTAACAAATCTTTAGCAAAGCTAGGGTTGGAACGGTGATTCGGGAAATTGGATGGATAATATTGGCAGAACCCATCAAGATTATTGGCTCGGTGGAATTGCTAGAAGCCATGGCTTGTGTTACCAACCTCCGAATAGCTATGGATTCTGGCTTTACCCATGTTATCCTGGAAATTGGTTCTTTAACAATCATCAATTTGGTCTGTGAAAAAGATGTCCCGTGATCTAAAATTTGGCATTTAATTGACGTTATCTGATTTTCTCTAAATTCTTTTAGGTCGAGTTCTTGTCAGTTTATTGGTAGGAAATTTAATAGTGTTGCACATGCTTTGGCTAAGCATTCGCTAAACCTAGTTGATCCTGTAATTTGGCTTTTTGAATTTTCTTCTTCTATCTCAGCTCTTGCAGTTGATGATTTATCTAGTTTATTGAAGTTTCTAGTTTTAAGAAAGAAAAAAAAAGCGCTTGGAATTATAAGTTCAAAATTCAAATTCATATTAATAACAATTAATTCTAAGAGTTACAAATTTCAAACACAAATTTACACATTAATATTAAAATTATAAAATATTTAAATTATAATAATGCTAAATGAATTTTAATATTAAAACCTTAAACATTACTACTACTATATAAATAGTGCTAATCATTCATAAGAAATAGTGTCTAAGAATTAAGAAGAAAAAAAGATAATAGAAGTGTTATATGTTTATATGACTTCAAATATATACTTTTCATATTTTGTTTCTGAGCAATAATGACAATGGAGAATTGATATGATGTTTTGACAATTGCATTCATCGAGGAGAGTGACTGCGAACATATGTTTGAATTTTAGAGCCATATAGATCTCTTACTATATACACGAGATTATGACTATTTTACTTTAGGACAATGCACTTTAACATTTCTCTATTTGCTTAAGGCTATTGATGTGAATCTAAAAAAAGTGAGACTCGACGTTAATTGAGGTTCCCTTTACCAAGGATTGTTCTAATTCAATTTCACAAACAAATGAAAATAAGAACCTTGACCCGTTATCTGATGCCACATCAAGATAGATGAGAAAGATTATGAGTAAGTCAAGGATGAACGCCACAAGATAAAATCTTGATAAGTTCTAAAAAGTTATTTGAAGAACTAAGAGAAAACACTCAATAATAATAATATCATAGAATTATTGTACTTCTCATCCTTTATGGTATTTGTAGAGACCACTTGTGATGCCAAATTTTCTTTACAACTTTCAAAGTTCAACAATTATTGAAACTAAGACCGACTATCAAACTTCTAACTACTAACAAGATAAGTATATTTAGTATTAAATACAACTACTATGATGAATGCAGTTACAAGCCCCTAAAATGACTTCTAATCTTCTTTTTGGACTTCTATCATATGAGCTGATGGTCTGATTTTGATGTCATCATAAAGAAACTTGAATAACATTGACGCGACATTTATCTACTTTAAAAATTAATTCAGGCAGATTAGTGTCTTCAACAAAATATGAATTTAGATGTGCTCAATTAGACTATTTAATGCTTCCTTAAATTTCATGGATCTTGCCCTTATCATTACACCCTTATTGATGCTTAACGAATCTTATAAAGCTTTTGCAACCTGATTTACGTCATTCACTCATTCTTGGAAAAGATTTGTCCTCCAATCTTCACCTACATCAAAAGGAGACAAATTAGCATTATTAAAGCTTGCATAAAATTATACTCACATGATAGGTCTAACTTGTAGACATTGTCATTGATCCTTTCAATCACTTGAAATGGACCATCTTCTCTTGGAAGGAGTTTAGAATTCCTTTGAACAGGAAATTGTTCCTTCCTCATATACAACCAAATCCAATCATCCGGCTTAAATGCAACTTTCTTGTGCCCCTGATTAGCTTGGTTGGCATACTGTATAATCTTATTTTCAATATTTTACCATGGTTTTTCTTGGATGTGCCTAAAAAAGTCAACTTTCTTCTTTTCATCTAAATTTACACGCTTATCTATAGATAAAGTAGTTAAATTCAAATGAGTAAATGGATTAAAATCACACACAATTTTAAAAGGTGAAAACTTAGTTGCTAAATATACACTCCTATTATATGTAAACTTTACATGCGGCAAACATTCTACCCATATTTTCAAATTGATATGAACCCTGCCAACGATGTGATAAAACCTAACACAAAACGTGGAATCAAACCCCAAAATCTTCAAGTCACAAGTTTGATAAGTCTTAACCGGTGACGTAGCAAGGCAAGAACCAATAATACGACTGGGTAGGGGACGCCACACCAAGAAATTCAAGGACACTCAAGAATCAAGGAGATAAGTCCGATTGTTTGAACGCCACAAGAATAATCTTGATAAGTTCAAAGTCCTTTCAAGAATGAAAGAACAACACAAAAACTCTCTAATATTATTTTTGAATGAATAGTTGAATCCCCATAATAAAAAAAAGCCTTAATGTATGCTGTAAAATTCTACTACAAACCTAATTCTAAAAGAGAAAGAATCTTAATACATCAAAACTTCTATAATTAAATCTATATCAAATCTCCAGAATATGGAAAGCAACAACCTCAAGGAAATCTTCCTATATCAAATTTAAATTCAAATTTAATATATTGGGTCTTTCAAAAGCTATGTAGATCTTTAATTTGGCTCTTTTAGAACCTTAATCAAAGTGATTAAATTCCCTTGAATCTAATTTAAACTTATTTGAAATGGATTTGGGCTTATGCTGGGTCTTCATGTGTTTGTTATCTCACCAACTTGTTGAATAAGCCTATTTAATGCTTCTTTAATATGGTTGACTTTAAGTCTTATGATTGGCCCACTTGGCAAGCTTAGTGGATCATGTGATTAATTGCTATCCTTGAGCCCCTCCAAGCCCACGTGTCTCATAAGTCCCTCCAAGCACATGTGCGAGGTTTTCTTTTTGTATGCATATAAGCTGTGCAGTTTCGTTTGCATCATTCTTCCCCTCTTAAATAAGATTTGTTCTCAAATCTTCGTTCGCATCATCACCTACATCGAAAGGAGATAAGTTCAAAACATTAAAGCTAGCACTAACATGGCATTAGGTAATTCAAGTTTGTAGGCATCATCATTGATGTATTCCAATACTCGAAATAGCCCATCACCCTAAAGAAGGGGTTTAGAACGTCTTTGCTTAGGAAAGCAATCCTTCCTCATATGTAGCCAAACCCAATCTTCTGGTTTAAAGATAATCTTCTTGAGTCCTTTATTGGATTGATTGGCATATTGCTTCATCCACCGTTCTATGTTTGCTTGGCTTTCTAATGAATCTGCTTAATAAAATTAACTTCTTTCTTGCCATCTAAGTTCACATGTTCGTTTAAAGACAGAAGAGTTAAATCCAAAGGAGTTAATAGATTAAAACCATCGACAATCTCAAACGGTGAAAACATAGTTGCAGAATGAACATAATGATTATAAGCAAATTCAACATGTGACAAATAGTCTTCTATTGTTTTCAAGTTTTTTTTTATATAATAGTACGCAACAAGGTAGACAAAGTTCTATTCACTACTTCATTTTGACCATGCATTTATGGGTGACATGTAGTAGAGAACAACAAATTAGTTCCCAACTTTCTCTATAAACCTTTCCAAAATTAGCTTAAGAATCATGCTTCCCGATCAGAAATAATAATCCTAGGCATGCCATGTAACCTAACAATCTCCTTAAAAATAAATCGGCTATATGGGATGCATCATCGGTTTTATGGCATGCAATAAAATTTTCCACTTAGAGAACCTAGTAACAACCACAAAACAGAGTCTCTCCCCTTCTTAGACCTATGGCCAAAATAAAATCCATAGAAACACCAACCCAAGGTGTACTAAGAATATGAAGGGGTGTGTAAAACCCATGTGGTTGATACCTCAACTCGCACAAATTCTCACTACATCATGTTTTATGTACAACCAAATGAAATACTCATACAATACACCTAAGGTCTTAGCCACCCTGAAGTGGTCCATTAAACCACCACTATGTGCTTCCCGAAC